>CM067216.1:56047575-57406073 GCA_034190945.1 Octodonta nipae | reverse complement strand
TTCACAGCAATTTGTCCTAAACTATTGGACGGAAGAGGTTGAAATTTGTATTATCAATGTATAGTTTGGTGACCCGATCAGGAGTACATATCGTAAATGAAGAAATTTTGATTTGAGGGGTACTTCTACTTCCGAAACTACTGAGTCTAAAATTTAGAAAAAATAAATAGGGAATATAGATCGTTGCCCGAACTTTACAGGAAAAATAAAGAGAAACCATTAATATTAATTTTGGGAGGCAAATTATAGAATTAAATGAAAATTTAAAAATAATTTTTTTTTCAAACGCTTCATGTAATATATCAAATGAAAGGTCCCATTCTGAGGAATACAAATATATTTTGTTCATATTTAAAAAAAAATAACTAAAAAGATATTAACGAAAATATACCAAAATTTACCCATTCCCCCCCCCTTATCTCCGAAACTATAAAACTTAAAGTTTAGAAAGAAATTCGAGGTATAGGGTCTGACATGAAGTTTACTGGAAAAATAAGGAAACCTCTACTTTTAATTTTGGGGGGCAAATTATAGAATTAAATGGAAAATAAAAAATTATAATTGTTTCTAACGGATCAAGTAATATATCAAATTAAAGGGCTCATTATGACGAATAATAATATATTTTTTAATTTTTTTAATTAAATATTTTAAAAATATATAAAAATTTATTTAAAAAATTACCCATTCCCCCTTTATTCCTCAAACTATAAGACCTATTTTTTTGTTTATAGCAAAAATACGAAGAAATCCCTAATATTAATATTGGGGGCCAAATTATAGAATTAAACGGAAAATAAAAAAATATTTCCGAAACCATACTACCCAAAATTTGAAAATAATTAGGGGTACTAGTGCCCACTTGAAATTTATAAGAAAAATTATTAGGAAACCCCCAGAGTAATTTCAGGGACAAATTGTACAATTAAGTGGAAAATAAAATTTTCAAAAGGCTCATTATGTGAATTACAAATATATCATATTTTTAAATCATTTGTTTAAAAGATATTAACAAATATATTAAACATCGACTTAATTCCCACTTTAGAAACTACACTATTTAAATTTTGAAATATATATTTGATTTGTATTTTTAAATAATTTAAATAATATATTTAATAATTTACAATTTAAAAATTGACCTATTTTGCCCTATATCTTCCAATCTACAGAGTCTCAAAATTGAGACAGTAGATTATAAAAGGCTTCCCTGAAAGTTTATTAGTAAAATAAAACTCTAATATTAATTTTTGGGGGCCAAATTACAAAAATTAAATAAATATGTATTCTTATAAAATCAAGCGAATCCTGAAGCAGATAAAATAAACAGTCTATGTGTGGAAAATGAAAGTATATATTTTTTATAAATTCAAAACGCTTCCTTTAAAAGATATTAGGGCAAATATAAGAAAATGCACTCATTCCCTGCTTGTCTGAAACTGGAATATTAGAATCTTGAAGGTGGTACGGAACCCTTAGTATGTGAGTTCAACTCGCACTGACCAAATTATTTTGAAATATGGATACTCTTGATGGTAGTTCGCAAAAAATCATTTAAATACAATTGTAATGGTTTTACAAGTTTCTCAAAAATCCATTAAGAATAAAATAATATTACCAACTTCGAAAGGTGCAGAAGTTTCTCTTTTTCAAGCTATTTGGACATAAACCATTACTGGAAACAGTACCAGAAGAAATCGAAAGCTCTACTGGAGTGCATTTTTCGGAACAAGCCTTAGAACGAGTATTGTATTTTTTCCTGCCTATCCAATGATGACCTAGAATTTAACCTTGACTATGACCTTGAAGAAAACTGAACGGTCAAGGTTAGTTTTTTGAACGGGAAACTCGATTTTTTATTGCGGATTTGAAAAGGGCGAAAATTCTACGGCCAAATATGTCCTTGGTCATAGCCTTCGAAGTACAGATCAATGTCAACGTCCGTTTTAAACTTCTGAACTTAATAGGTTATGGCGGTTTTCAGGAATTGGAGCGTCTACATTAAATCATTAAAGGTTTAGATTTCCTCCTGACTATATGATTGTTACCTAACCATTATTTTAATTCAAGGTCAGACCACTATGACGAAAGGTCGTCGCAAATTCTGTAATTTGAAAAAAAGTAATTCAAAGACTCCACAATTATCCTAGGGTTGCCCTCCATTTAGCTATTTAATAAGTGTTTTAGATCCTATCTTGTCAATACATTAAACAAAGAAAGTATATTGGTATACTTGAAAACGTTCATCAGTTGCGCTTTCCTCAACTGATTGAAATTTCGAATAAATATTTAGGTATTTAGTACATATAACTAATTTAATATTAAAAGAAGTCCGAGATGTCATTCAGCGATAAAATATTAAAGTGTTTTTGTAAAAGATAAATTTCAATAAAAGAAAAATATCATTTCAAACAGGATGAAATTGATACCAGTTTTAAAATTGATTCAAATGAATAGAAAACACGATCGAATTTTATTAATAACAATCTAGGGTTATGTGAAATTAAATTTAGACAGATATATATGAAAGTTAAATCGATTGTATTAGATAACAAAAAAGCGTCATTGAACTCAATTTTTTTCTGATAACAACTTCATATTTATAGTTAAACTTTATCTGTTCTCTTCCCGAATTCTTTTCATATAATTAATTTTTATTTAAAAAAGAAAAATCTACATCACGAAGCCGAGACTCGCAAATTTTAAGTCAGGTCCGATTTGAAAATTCATTTTGAATATCGCACCTTGTTTATAAGAAAAAGAACTAATGTCTTATCATTTTTTAACTGATAATTTGAAGCCTTTACACTCGAAAAATTCGTTAATTAATTTTAAATTATAGCATTTTAATATGCCAGTTAATAAAGTATATTCAAAATCATCATTTAACAGAATGGTATAAATAAAGTTGAAATTTTCTCACTTTTGTTTTAAATTGTAGTCTTCACTATTGAGATTATCATCGATGGCATCATCATCACAAGCATAATCCCAGCAGAATCCATCTGGAGGATAATAAAAACTGGGGAATATGCCCCCAAACAATGTTTTGTTGGCTAAAAACGAAATCAATTGTTAACTTCATAAATCTGATAATAATACATGTTGCTCGTCTTACGAAGATTAGCACTAGATTGCCAAGCAAAATTCAAGGATTTTGATTTTTCTCTTTCATCTCTATCATCATGATCCAACCGAGCAAAGAATACGCCGTCATATCCTAGCTGAGCGAAAATTGAAGCTTGTTCTCTACTGTGTCCGAACGGATCAATTTGCCATCCAACACGAGGTTTACCACAAGAACCCACTGTCTCATTTAAGAGTCTATAAATAATGAAGTCAGACAAAATACAGACAAATAAATGTAAAACGTACCGTAATCCCCAAGAAAACTGATCAATTGTTGATTGATAATTGACGCAAGCTTCATCATTCATAGCCCAGGCACCGTTCACCATTTCGATCTGTCCATTGTCAACCAAGTTTTTAAAAGCATTTCTCATAGGTTCGGATTGTTCCTGCCACCATTTCCAAAAGAATGCAGTCTCTACTTGAATGAATCTAAAAGGAAATTAGCATATAAAATAATATAATAATAATATTTCAGTAAACTCATAAATTAAAAAGGCGAATACAACTGACATAGTTTTAGTTAAACTGGAAAAGTATAAAATTCACATATTTTGCATGTGCAACCATAAAAACTGAAACTAGCCTGCCTAGCAAAAGGAAATACAAATAAACTCTTATCAACTCAAAAATCTATGGAACTTTGCACACTAAGCATGTAAGTGATAAAATAAGAAATGAAAACGTCAGAAGACAAATCAGAGTAGCTAAAGTGGCTAAGATGAGTTTGGCATGTGACCAGGGTGAATTAAGGCAGCTAAGCACATGGAAGAACAATTTGGAGCCCTAGACACACTAAAGGAAGTCTAGGACGTTCACTAGATGACTTTAGGGATGTTGCAGGTTAACGGTGGTTAAATATAGTACACTAGAGTGAGATATGGGAAGGGATAGGAGAGAACTATATCCAGAAGTGAATGATTGCAGGTTGAAAACTAGAAGAAGATATTTCAATCAAAGAATTGGGTGTCTTAGAATATTCAATTCAATATAAATTAGTTAAACATCTACCACTCCTTAGCCTGCTTTTAAACTATCTCAGATTTGATTCTGTGTTTGTGGTCGGTTTCTAGTTTGGCCTGATATTGAACGAAGAAAATGCAGTCGAATGATTATCGATAAACGGTAAACTGCCACCATCGGGTATCATTAGTAACTTCGAGATCAATATTAAATTCATCCATAAATGCAAAGGACACTACCCTGGTTCAATTCTTGTTTGGTTGAGAACTTGTCGCTCTGTGTCTTATTAGTAGTGATAGGCATAATCGAATGATATTAAAAATCGATTATTACAACTCGAATGATTTTAATAATCCGATGATCGCTCGAATGACCGATCACTCGGATGGTACGTAAATGATTCTAATGATTTTTTTAGTCTCAAATCCTACATGTTTGCTCTGTGTTTGAAAACATAAACTTAGATATATACTGTTAAATTTCTCCTAAATATAAATATAAATTTACTTGTTTATTAATAATTTCAAAGAACATCATAATGTTCCATTAACAGCCAATCCCTCAAATTACTACGCATTGCAATAATTGCACCATACCCTGAAAATACAGTAGAGATTTCTTATGTAAAATGAAACAAGTAAACTGCTTCTATATGAATGCCGAATGGCATAAAAGCATTCATCGATTCACAGGGCAATCATTCGCTCATATTAAATGTTTGATTACTTTTCAATGAAATACTTTGATTCCATAATCGGAATACTCGAGTGATTCTCATAATCTAATGATCGATTATATTTCAATCGTATGATCCCATCACTTCTTATTAGCCTGATTAATTTTGTATCAATTCCTATTTTTTCTCTCAGTACTCCGTCAAATTCCTTTTTCAAATCTATAAATTCTAATGGGAATCTACATATGTCCCACTAGTAGTTCAATTTTTGTTATTATTTGTTTGAATGTGCGTATACGAGCCTGAATACATATAACTTCTCTAAAGGCGCTTTGTGATTATTCAAGATTTTCTTTCAACCATGGATTTTGTTATCTATACTTTTCTCAAAAATTTCCATCGATGAGCTATATTTGTTACAATTTGGTCTATTTCCATTTCTTTTTAATCTCGAAATTTACACATTTTCATTTTCAAATTTCTCTGTATTATTGATTTCTTTTGTAGTAAGATTTAAATATATTTCAACTAAACTACCTTTTTTCTTGTGCATTGGTTATGTCTTCCGCTAAACTGTTATTATTTTTTTCCTACAATGTTTTTAACTTCAAATTATGTCTATTAAATTTTCTGCTTGCTTTCTTCTTCAAAGCCCATTATAGTGTAGTTCTAAAAAAGATAGTCAACTCAACAATTTCAGATATCTCTAACAAACAATGTCCTTAAAAATAAAATGGGAAAAGATACTCCGCTCAAATTGTATAAGTTAGTTGCTATACCCACAATCAACTGTAGAAGCAAAGCAGGTGTGAACATACATACATAAGAAATAAAGTTTATAACGATAATAAAGTGTTCTTCTAGAGCTGAAAGAATAATTAATGAAGATATTAGAAAGGAATATAAAATATTCGGTTGAACAAAAACAAATTGTAATAAAGGGGTAGCCTACTAAACAACAGCTACAGTAAACGAGAGATTCGCAATTCCATTTCTTGTCACCAAAATCCCCTTGATACCTAGGTGAAAACAGTCTACAAACCTTTATCCAAAATCTGTTACCAAAGGATAAACAAAATCCTCTTTCATCCAAGGGTGTTTATTCCATTCCATACTCTTGTGAGGCAGTATTCATCAGTAAAACAGGTCGATCTATAAACACTCGTCTATGCGAGCAGAAACGTTGTTTGAAAAGTGGTTTCCTTTTAAACTCCACTGTAACTGATCATGATCACGAAACAGGCCACCAAATCCTCTTCGACAGATCCCCTTTCGTGGCCAAATCTCCGTATTATTTCGTATTATTTCACCAGAAAATTCAATGAGGCTGTTGAAATCGCCAAAAATCACAAAAATTTTAACCTAGACAAAGGTGTTGAACTTTCGCTTATCTGGCAAACCTGCATAGAATCACTCGCATAGAATTCGCGGAACGTATTCAAAATATCATCACAATCATAAAACAATTCAAAAGAATCTCATTAACTACCTACTACCTTTCTTTAACCTGAAATGTCGGATATCCAATTATTATTTTCTTAAAAACAAAAATCCCGAACTAACGTCGTTGGTTATACCCAATGTGTAGTCATTTCCAATTTGTGCTTCAGTATGAGAAGTTTAATAAAGTGAAGTATCAAAGTGTGTTGTGAGAAAAAGAGTAAACGAATGCAGTCCCCGCAAGGTAAGCAACATTCGTATTTCTCATGCGTGAAAAAGCCCTATACAGAACGTCGGAAAATTTTGTTTATATATTGGTTAAGATATATCAATAAATTACTTCGAAAAAAATGACGTGGTCCAAATCCGGAAAAAACAGCATCAGCTAAAGGGAAAGAGAATTATACGTACGCCTAGGAAAGAGTGGATATCGTAGCACTCAATATGCCTGATACCTAAAGCGGAGAAAAAGAAGAATTTGTTAAACATAGAAAATGGTAACTTTTAAGAACAGTGTGCTCATTAACGGGCCAAAAATCATATCGGCATTAAAAACTTAATATCATATAAGGAATTGCGCCGATTCAGCTGGATCTGCTTTGTCAAGTGTTGTGTAAGAGTAGAAAAATCTACTCAATTGTGCCATGCTATTTTTAAAAGTAAAACCCTATGGCATACTTAACTGAAATTATGTAAAAAAATATTTCTCAATAAACGTCACAGTGAAAATATTCTACTTTCATTAATTCCAATTTCCCCTAATGCATTATGCACTGTAAAATAATGTATAAAAATCCATCACGAAATCACTTATAATTTTTACGTCAATTCTCTTATCATTTTGGGTCATCTATATTTCAAGTTGTTGGTTTGTTAGAATTACTACGCTTTAGTTTGTTTTATATTATCAAACCGTCTTTATTGTGTACTCCTCCAGGGATTCGCCGTTCACCAATTTGAACGAAATGGCGAAATTTCATGCAAACTGGGGAAGAGACCTGTTTTTTGTAGGAATGAGAATATTTGCATCTGTATGCTCCATCTCAGAAAATTGTGGATTTTTTTTATAACAAAAGTTGAAAAATGGACTTTTCTGTAGTTTTTTCTTTGTATCTTCGTTCCTATAGCTTGTAGATAAAAAGTTATTTAGAATAAAATTTTCTACAAGATGGATGACGTAGAATTTGGGAAAATAGGAAAAATTTAGAAAGTGTTTAAAAATTTTTAATTTCACATTTGATGCAGAATATTTGCTACAGTTTTATCGAAACGCCAGAATATGACAGATTTATTATAATATTTACTCTCCTCGTGAGTCGATCTGTATCGGTGTATAACGAGAGCAACAATTAATTTGTCGGATAAAAAAGAGAAAATTGCAAGAACTGCCAAATCTGAAGTAACAGATAAAAATTCGAAATTGTTTGTGCATTTAAAGGTTAAACACCTTTATCTTGTAACTTGATTTTTATATATTAGCTTTATTTCATTTCACAAATAAAAACCCCTTGAACTATTTCAGTTACGTGGTAAGTTTTCAATATATTTTAATTCAGTAAAATGGAAAGATATTTCCAGGAAATTAAGTTTCCGCTTTCAAAAATCCATTTTGCAGAATAATAAATGTTAAGAATGGTCCCACAAAATTATGGTTGTTTATGTGGATCTTAATTGTGATATCAAATAACGCTTTAAAACAGTCAAACAAAAATATTAAAAAAGTACATTTTGCCAAATATACAGAATAAATCCATTGAACTAATTACACTGATCAATCAAATATCTAACAAAGTATATTCTCACCTTCGATCTGAATTGGCCTTCAGAGCTTCAACAACTGATGTAATAATGTATTGAACAGAGGCACGTTGGATAGAGCTCTTCACTGTAATAAAATATTATGTAACTAAAATAATGTTTAACAAATATGAATAATAGTAATTAATTTGATCCAATTTGACCATCTAGACTTAAACATTTCTTTTGAATTAATATGCTACAGAAATCGCCAGTTTATATATAATGGGTAACAAACTATTTGCCTGTTAATATGAAAAAATACTGTGTGTACAATATTTTTATAAACTCCGTGGGTACAATTAATTAATTTTAAAAACTAATATTCACTCTCACTGATTCTAATTTTATTTACATCGTAATCATAACAACAAAATAAGCTGAACGCACCAAAACTAAACTCTCCTGAAATTAATGTCTCTTTATAGGGTTTTAATTACACTTCTCTTCCTATTAATGAAACGATATCAAAATCAAAATTCACAATTTAAATTCAACTGCTAAATCTGATGTTTAGTGACCTTATCGCCTTTCTGATTTCGAATTTGCTTTTAAATCATGCGCTTATTTTCCAATTTATAGGTAGCCAGTAACCTTCCATTAATTGATCTGCATAATCATTAATTTCCATAGGGATTCATTCATCTGGTGTCCCAAAAGCTAGCTCACGTGGGAGTATTTTTTTATTCTGAACAAAACATGTGCTGGTGTTAACCTGGTGTTGTCACGTTCAGAGGATTTGTATGAAAGCAGGAAAAGAGGTATGTGTTCATACCAATCCCGTTGGTTAATGTCAACCACTTGGAAAGATGCGTATTGTTAAATTTGTCTGACTGTGGGAGTAACGGCGTAGTTCTCGTTTTGTTAATGTCCGTTAAGTTGCAGACCTTTCGGAATTCATTTGATTCAAAATTTCTGCCTTGGTCAGCCTGAAGTTGTGCCTTAATTGGCTAAATAACTGCTCTATTGAAACCGTTATTGCAGTGGTTGCAACAAGGATGTATCTGTTCTTGGTTACTGAGAATGGTCCGGTTATGTCACTGGCAATTCTTTCAAAAAGAATGCCCACGTTATATTGATTCATTTTTCCAACTAATGGTTTTTGGGCCCCTTTACTGGCTGCACTTGCGTTGCAATTACAGCAACACATCAAGCATTTTATTCATGCCTAAATGACCTCCAGAAATACGATTTGTGTAGGTCCTTCAGAATGGTAGGCACTCTTTTCTTTGGTACGACTAATCACGATTTGGTTTCGTTCTCATCGGCGTTTTTCCAGAACCTCTTCAAACTACCCTCAAGGTACTTGTGCGCTATCTGTTTCGTGTCAAATTATAGCCTTAGATCGAGTTTACCACCCACTTAGAGCTGCACTCTCAAACAACCCGACCCTAAGGAGAGATCCTCCCGCGATCAGCAGTGGTCACTACGTGCCTGGCACCCTTGATGGAATGTGGTCCGTTCAGGAAAGACCTCGTGATAAACAGATCCTCTCTAACACCAACATTTTCCTGTGTTCGGTGTCGACTGCGGAATTCAGTGCTGAACTCCCTGTTCGCTCGCAGCTATTGAGGGAATGATTGTTAGTTTCTTTGCCTTCGCTTAGTAATATGATTAAATTTCATTTTCCGTCACAATTGCTACATTTACTTCTAATCCACACAACAAGCTAATACAATACTGAGACAGAAAAAAAAAGTAGGCATATCTGCTCGCTCATGGGGGAAGCTGGAAAGGTCACTAATTGTTTTAACTCCTAAAATAAATGTTACCAATAAAGTCTTAGATATACATAAAACAAGAAAGCGCAATATGAAGTCGAAAATCTAAATGTTGTGAGTCCCCCCTTGATAATATGGGTTAATAACGCACTTCAAAGGTAACGATTGTACACTTTACACAATGTCATATTTTATCTGCTTTTATGCAAACATAAAATGTATTAACGATATATTTCTACCAATGATTCATTCGTAAAAACTGTACTTAGAACCTAATCCAGCAGAATTTCCTTATACCTATCGATAGTAGTTCTTATTCGTTTAAATACCATTATTATGTGATTACTCGCCTACAATATCGACCTGTATGACTGCTTATCAGCAAACTGGATAGGTGCTATTGGAATTCAGTAATTTAAACTACGTTGATAGATCGGAGTATATATTTACTGTACAACATAACAGCACTGTTAATAGGGGACATTAAAATATGTTCGCTGATTCGTATATCAAGTCATTGATATTTTAAGTACATATATTTTAAACAAAATTTCTTCGTAGCAATAAGGCTATCAGTATTGAAATAAAATCTTCGTAACAGACGCTTCCACTTATACAGGGTGTTTGAAAAAACATGCTCCAATCCTCGTATCGAGATTTGTCAAATTATGAAAACAGTTTATATAAATGTAGGTCAGTAAATGCTCTGTTTTCAAGATACAGGGGGTAAAAAATGTATCTACATGTAATAAAGTAAGAACTTATCATTCAGATATATGGCCCATTATGTCATACGGATGTGAAACATGGATGATGACCAGATTTAATGAGAACCGACTGAAAATCTTCGAAAGAAGAAGTCTTAGAATGATATACAACCACAACACCACAACCACACGGAATAAGAACTAATAATGTAATGTTTTCATTTTCACACTTGGGTTCAGTTCAGTTCTTGGATTTATCTAAAAACACAGTCCAACTCACTCTAATTTAGTTCCACTACCTTATCACAATTTATATTCACAAAACTATTTACAATTTATCTTTACTATACTAACGGCAGTCGAATACCGAAAGAATGCTATAGCCAGCTCTCCGTATTTATTTATTTCTCTCGGAATTCTCTAGTAGGTCAACGAGCCATCGTTCTCGAAGGTTCGATAAAATTCGACGAATTCCAATTACCGTCGGCCTCGGGTCGACAGACAAACAATATTTCGGCTTCCCAGAAATATCGGAGGAATGTCTCTTCCACGAATTATAGGATGAAGGCCGATTGCACGAGTTATTGGATCAATTCTCGTAACAATAGGAAATTGGGGAGCTGTATAACCAGCTAAATACAGTGAAAACGATAAAGATAAAAAAATAATGATGGGCTGGTAATGTTAAGAGACAGGATCAACGTGCCGTCATTTTGGTTGGAGAAGCAATATATATATATATATATATATATATATATATATATATATATATATATATGTAATTGAGTTCTGGAAAACGGCTCTAACGATTTTCATGAAATTTTCCCATTTGGGAGTTTCGATGGATAGAAATCGATTGGTGAGTGTCTCATCTTTGGGAAAAATCGTTTTACTGAGAAGTTAAATTATTAAAAAATTTATTGACAGTTTATGACGATCAGGGCGGCGACTTTGTAATTTCAAACGTTCAAAACAGGGTGATTCGGTAACCTACGATAAAGTGACTCCAGTTGTAAAAATTCTTTTAATACAGGGTGATTTGGTGACCTATTTGAGAGTGAAACTTTTTTTAAACATTCTTTCAATAAAAATTGTGTTTGTATGTTCCGAACATGTAACTATTTTATGCCTCCGTCATATTTTTCTAGCATTATATTTTTATACCTAGACATTTCAAGTTTTCAAGGTAAAAAAATTAGCACTGTAGGCAATTTTTGGCTGAGTAAGATCTCATGATTTCGCATGTTAATTTGATACATATAATATGTATTGGTAGTGTAAAATTATAATTATACAGGGTCTTTCAAAATATGTTAGATGGTCCATAAGAGTTGTTATGCAGGATGGTTAAAATATAGCGTCAAATGGAATTATAGTATAGTTAGAAAAAAATCGAGAAAAAATAATTTTATAGGGTACCCCATAAGCAGTTGGAAATTAATGATAGCTGGCATACAGGACGGGTCGCTAAAAAATGTTAATAGAATGTTATACCTATAAGGTAGCTTATTACCATTTAAATTTACAGGGTGGTTGCATTATAGGATGTGCTGGAATTATAATATTGTAGTTGTATGTTCCGAACATAACTATATTATGCCTCCGTCATAGGTATTTTCCTAGCATTATATTTTTATACCTAGACATGTCAAGTTCAAGGTGAAAAAACTGGCACGTTAGGCAATTTTTGGATGAGTAAGATCTCATGATTTCGCATGTTAATTTGATGCATATTATATGAATTGGTGGTGTAAAATTATAATTATACAGGGTCTATGAAAATATGTTAGATGGTCCGTAAGACTTGCTATGCAGGATGGTTAAAATATAGCGTCAAATGGAATTATAGTATGGCTAGAAAAAAGCGAGAAAAAATAATTGTGTAGGGTACCCCATAAGCAGTTGGAATTTAATGATACCTGACTGACATACAGGGCGGAATAAAAGTATTGTTATGCAAATGTTAATAGAATGTTATACCTAGAGGGTAGCTTATTATTATTTGCATTTACAGGGTGGTTGCAATATAGGATGTACTGGAATTATAATTATACATTGTGGTTAAAAAAAAATACAATAGGTGGCCATAAACAAATGCATATACAGGGTAGTTAAAACATATGGTGATGTGAAATTATAGTCTGATTTAAAATATGTTATATTTGGTAGCCTGTAAAAAGTTGCATATATAGGGTGGAGCGGAAGTATAGTTATACAAAGTGTTTACAAAAATGTTAGAATATAAATGAAAGAATTTGGAAACAAAAGTGTTTGCAGAATGGCCAAAAGCGGTCGTATATACATTGATGTTGGAATATGGAAACGAGTGGAATTGTAGCGTGATTAAAAAAATGGTAGAAAAAAAGTTTTTATAAGAAGTTGCATATATAGGGTGGTTGAAATATAGGGGGAATAGAATTGTAGTAACAACATGTAAATAAGAAATGTAAGAAAAAATATTATGTTAGGGACTTTAAATTAGTTTACATTGCAAATGTCTGATTATTTGGATATATGTACGTTTATGGTACTATCAATTAATCAGAGACACTAACGATGGCCCGCTGAAAGTTGAGATAGATTGTAAAAACAGCAAAGGCCTATCTCAAGTTATAGAGAGGGGGGGGGGAGACAAGCCGTTTTGAACAGATTTATAAAACTTATTTTCAAAAATTTTCTAATATCTCCATTAAAAAATAAACGTCTGAAAAACTATCAATTAAAGTAAATGATGAAAATGACCAACACCAACTTCATTAAAGACATGGAGCCTACGACGTAAGGATTTTCTTTAATTATTCACAATTCCTCCTGTATTGTTCCCCACGCGTGTTCTCAGAGAAGGAGATGTCTGCAATATGATCAGTGAGTATTCCTGTATATAAATAGGTATTTGATATATTGTGCCTGCCGACGTTTGAACTCCAAATCTGGACTTGTTATCAATCAATGTGTTCTTGCTGTCTTTTAAAAAAAATCATATGTGTTAAAAAAATTATATTGACAGTTTGTCGGGTTGGCGATAATTTGATACTGAGTGTAGAGTTTTTTATTATTGTTCTCGCTTTAGATTTTTTTGTGTCTTCTCTAGATCAATTGAAGGTTTTCTGTTCTTTAAACTTTGATCTTTCAACAAGATCTTTGTTATATCCAAGTTTATCCTATGGCTGCTGCTGCTGGTTAATATGTGATTGACCTAATTTGATGGGTCCATATGTTTTGGAAATTAATATTTGTGTTTTTTACAGTAGCACTGTACACACAATTTTTGGAAATCTGAGTTGCCTTAAATTGTTGTGATTTTGTCCATACATATACCGGTAAAACTTCCAGACCTTTAGAAGGAAAGAAAAAAGAACCCCAATATTACATTTCCAGAAGAAGTTGTTGAGAATTCGTTTGTTTTATGTTTGTAAATTATTGTAATGTTATTTTGGATAAGATTTTTTATATGGGGTGTAACTAAGACTCTATTTTTTTTTCGGTTTGTTGTTAAATTGTCGCGGGCATCCCTTTACACCAGAACGACTCTACACATTTTCTTACTGAATTCATAACAAATGTGGACAGATCGAATTTAGCCAACCTGGTATAAATAAGCAGCGGCAGCCATAAGATAGACAATGATAAAACAGAGATCTTTTTGAATGAAAAAAAAATTAAATGAGAACTTCGGGAAAGTAGGTATGTGATAGTAAACAACACAACGCAATAATTGATCTCGATAGGGAATTAAAAAATCTATTGCCAGAAGAGCAAAAAACGCTATCCTGAGTACCAAGTGACCAGCCACCACCCAAATAATCATTGTACATTTTATGACAAAATGGAAATCTAGGAATAAACCTCGACCAAAAACGCATAATGACCCCAGATTTGGAGCTCAACCTGCTCCAAACACGGATAAGAATCATACAGTATGTACCGGAATGCTGGTTAATGTCTCTGGATATCTTTGAGGAAGAGTTTCTATACAGCCAACCAGTAATCCCGGTAATTTTTCTAAATTGTCTTAATACACTTTGTTCCCTATTCACAAATTTCAAATAATTATTATGTTGCAGCAAACAACTCAGGGCAGAAACCAGAGGCGGATCCAGGCACGTGCTTCCAGAGGGGTGGGGCGATTTCGTGCTTTGGGGGGGGGGCGATCCTGTACTAAATTTACCTAAACATAATTTTAAACTTTCTTGGACTGTTACATTAAAAATAGTCGTTCTGAGGTTTAAACCCATAGAAGTGAACTTCTTCCAAGCTCTTGCAGTTTACAGATTACCTCATTTTAATATTACATTTTCTAACTTCGAGACCCTCGGAGGAGGTGATCGCTCCCATCGCCCCCCTCCGCCCTTAGATCTGCCCATGAACGAAAGCCCTTATGGATTTGCAAAATAACCAAAAACATCCTCAACAATCATTCCGAAACTTTCTATATGTATTTACATGTTTGATATAAAATTTCCAAGTGTTCGTTATAACAAAGGACGAAAGAAAATTCGACAATCCATTTTTGATCAAAAACAATCAAAATCTCATCCGAATAGCATACTTACGCCCATAATAATACTGATCCAATGTTTTCAGCCATCCAACGTCGTCATGTGAGTGTGGCACTAAATGAACGTTGATTTTATTTTTATCGATATTGTGACATTTCAAGCAATCAATTCGACCATTATTTCCGTCTTTAACAGGATTCGAATGCACTAAAGACACCGATATCATCAGCAGCAGCACTTTTAACGCCGAATTCATCACGCCGATTCAGCTTTTCGAATATACGTATTTTTTAAATGTTTTACGTACAGTGGTCGGTCTCGCAGTTGGTGAGTGCACTTGTGAAAAGATTTATCAGTAACTCGAGGACGTTCTGATTGATAATAAAAGTTATACGAAGGGTGTTCAATTTCTAAAGCAAATAGTATGGAAATACGTGATTTGTGATATGCGACTGAGGATTATATGATTTAATGAAATTTATCGACAGTTATTAACATTTTGTTTAACCGATAGGGTTATTTATATCGGATAAACAGATTGGATACAAACTCAGCTTAAATTAAATGCATTGAAAATAAACACACTCAACACTTTTGTTTATGAAAATAATGTTTTTTAAAAACTGGTACTTTTGCTCAGCAATTGTTGGAATCCTTAGGCTGAACTACAATAATAATATGACGAGGTAAACTTTGTTTGTTTGTATGTTGGGAGTAATATTTTAAAGTACTGGACAAATCTTTAAGTGACCTACGCCATATTTTATTTTAGTAAAACAAATTTTCAATTTGAAATCGCAATATTTTACACCAGTGAATAGAGAATAGAGATTTTTAGGTGACATAAAATTCAACAGCAAACCGCATACGCCATCACGCAAGTAATAGTTTACGAGTAATAACTGACATACTTTTATCAGCAACCTCGTAGAAGTAAAGTATTTGAGCCTTAAAAACCCCCAAAAATATGGGCTATTTTCGTTTTCTGCTTATAGTGTAAAAAGGAATGAATGATCTGTTCATAATGCCTTCAACAGGAAATTTGTAGAGAATTAGGAAATATTCAAAATGAATGTTTATAAATTGTGATCGCAGCATTTTTCATAAAGAAAAACTGAAAAAACGATAAAAAGTGAGTGTTTCTTAAAAAATTCATAACTTCGTTGTAATAACAACTGGAAGCTTAATCTGCCTCCTAACGTTTAGATTAATAACGCTGAAGATCGATATTGTATGTTAAGTAGATCTTGCAGAATTGCAATTTAAGTAATTTGTAAAAATATTTTGCAGAACATATTGTATAAAGCACGATAGTTCGACAGCAATATGTAAAATAAATTTTGAAAGCTCATAAAATGCACTTCACTTCGTATTTATTGGATTTTTGTTATAATGCCGTAATAGAATTAATCTTTATTGTGAATTTTGGGTTAAACGGCCGACCCTTACTTTTCCACCGATGTCTTGACATTGGAGGATCTAGTCAGTGAAAAAAAGAAATTTAATTAATAATAGTAAACTGTATACAGGCAACAAAGAACTTATATAAACCAATCGAAGAATACACCAATATGTGCAGTTGATAGTTCTGTAAATAAAAACCAAATAAACTGCTGAGAAAAAAACATCTAATAATACAATTTACCATAATTTTCATCCCGTGCCCCCACCTCAAAAAAATTCTAGATCTTCCCGTGTGTCTTGCCTGCTGTCGCATATTCGTACATTTAATGCACTATTTACTATTATTTTAACCAAATTCCCGGCATTATAGCGAAAATCGAAGATTGACAATTTGAAATATAATTTATGAATTTTCAAAATATCATTAGTATATCCCCATCAGACTAGTTTCGTGAATACGGTAGGATGTGCAAAATATCTCTCTAAATTATTTATATTCCAATTCTTCACAAACTACTTATTCAATAATACCCATCGTGAGCCCATATAAACTTAACATCATATCGTTTTGACGATAATTAATATTCCATTGTTAATTACCAGAGAAAGTTATAAATTAAAAAAAAAAACATTTTGACCAAATTTTCTGGGTTTACTCGATAGAAAATGATCGAAACAGGATATATAAATGCTCATTAAGAAGGATTTCTGATTCTCTATAACTTTTCTGTAGACGGCATTACGATTCTTTCATTAATTCTCATTATATATGAAAAAACACAAGAAATTCGTATTTTTTCGGGTTTTTATTATTTAAATAGATTATTTCAACGAGTTCGCTGTTAAAATCTATAAATTATAGCTCTGAGCTAAATGGGTGGTCGGCAGAGGAGAAGGCATTAATTAATTAATTAATTAATAGCATTAACCCTCGCCTTACGAGCGGATGCTACAGATATTTTGCAAACGTTGAATACCTCTGAGCGAGAAGACTACGAACAACTGGTCAAACATTTAGAACTGAGGTATGGACAGACCCATCTGAAGCAACTGAAAAATCACCACCAGAAAGCGAATGAATCTCTACAAGAGTTTGAAGCGGATATTACCCGTCTGGTTCGCCTTGCCTATCCAGCCACACCGGAAAATGTCATTGAAAGGTTTGCAGTACAAGCGTTTTTGGATAGACTTGGGGACCACGAAGTCAGACAAGCCCTGACACTAGCTCGACTCACTCAATTAGTGGATGCACTGGCTCGAGCTCTGGAATTCTAGGCTGCGAAAAATACCTGCAGAGGTCAAGCCAGAGTCCGAATCATCGACGGAGGATCAGAAGATGGCGAAAATGAGGAAGCCTTTGAAAGAAAGATAGTAGAGGAAATCCTTACCGGAAAAAAACTACTGAGATGTCGGAAGTTCGTAAGGTAGGACATATCCGAGTCGCTGCAAGGAGAGCAATGGAATACCGACTTCCTCGTCGAGGAAACTAAAGACATGTAACCAACAATCCCCAACTTGATACGGATATATCGTTTCGCTACGCAACCACCTTAATAGTGTCTTTGTAGATGGCTTTATTAATAAGAAGCAATGTGCAATGCTGCTGGGAAATACAAAATTCCAACATCGGGCATTAGTGGCGTACATCGAAGACCAAGTCATCATCGGAATGGATGTCATGAGCTCAAAGGGATTCGAATTAAACTTAAAAGATGGAATTCTGCGGGTGAATGACGAAGAAGTGGTGCTCCATGGGAAATACAACCTAATACTTCGAACAATCTTGACAGAGGAAAGAGCTGAAATCACCATAGATGCTTACCTAGACGGGAATGGTAAAGCTGGAACAGTAATGATATTTGTTCCAGAACTTAACGAAGAAAATGTAGGCAGAGGAATCGCACTAGGGAAGACTCTGTTTCGTGCCAAGGAGATTGTGCCAGTAAGAATAATGAACCTGAATCATTACTCAGTTGTGCTAAAGAAAGAAACAACTTTGGGTCATTGTTCAACAGTTTCCTCTGTAATCAGAACCACACAGCATGCAGAAATACCACCAAGTAAACTATCTGAGGAACTGAAAAGACTTATCACCGATTCATCTAAGAATTTGAAACCGAACCAGAAAGCAAAATTGAGGGACATCGTTACAAACTACCAGGATATCTTCGATGTAGGGAACGGCAAAAGAGGACGAACTGATCTGATGAAACATAAAATTAATATCGGGGACGCTCAACCTATTCGACAGTCTGCGAGAAGACTAACCCTAGCTAAAAGAGAAGAAGCCGACAGGATAGTCTGCAAGATGTAGGAAGGTGTTATTGAACCATCCAATAGCCCTTGGGCTTCTCCAGTTGTCTTGGTTAAAAAGAAAGATGGGTAGACCCGATTTTGCATGGACTATCGGCAATTAAACCATGCTACAAAAAAAGACAGCGATCCCCTTTCAAGAATAGACGTCACCCTAGATAAGTTGGCTGGATCGAAGATGTTTTCCACCCTGGACTGAAGAGCGGTTATTGGCAGGCGGAACTAGCTGAAGAAGACCGCAAAAACACTGTTTTTACCATCGCCTCAGGACTTTACCAATTCAGTGTTAAAAGGGCTTTCATGGAAAACATGTCTGGTGTATGTAGCAGGATTTGCCAATATCGCCAAGCCACTCACTAGACTCACAGAGGGGAAGGTGCAGTACCAGTGGGACGAGGAATGTCAGCCATCATTCCAGACATTGAAAAGAGCATTGATGAGTGTCCCCATTTTAAGTTATCCTTTGCCAGATGGGAAGTTCGTCTTGGATACCGACGCAAGCAATGTTGGAATTGGTGCTGTTCTTTCGCAGATCCAAGACGGTCAGGAGAAAGTCATCGCCTATTTCAGCAAGACCTTGAGCACGACAGAAAGGAATTACTGCGTTACTCGCAGGGAACTTTTGGCTATGGTAAAGGGGGTAGAACATTTCTACAAGTACCTCTATGGTAAAAGATTTCTCCTGAGGACTGATCACGCAGCACTGAAGTGGCTCCTGGAGTTTAAAAATCCCGAACAACAAGTGGCCAGATGCATTGAGCGCTTGCAAGAATTCGACTTCGAGGCTGAACATAGCACAAGAACAAGCTATAACAATGCTGATGCCTTAACAACGAGACCATGCCCTGATGATTGCAAACATTGTCAGTGAGCTGAAGATAAAGGGGCTGTTGTCTGTAGAACTACTGCCGTCGATGACCATTGGCAATCTGAGGAGATCCAGAAAGACCAGAAATTAGATCCGAAGTTGAAAGAAGTTATCCGGTGGAAGCAAGAAGACCGCAAATCTACGTGGCAGGAGATTTCCCAATACTCACCAACCATAAACCAACCATAAAGTCGTACTGGGTTAGTGGAACTTTCTCATCCTGGAGAATGGACTTCTGAAGCGCGTCCTGCAAAATCCAGATGTGAGAAATGGCAGAAAACAGATTATAGTTCCCAGAAATAGGAGACCAGAGCTTTTACGAGAACTAAATGATGGTACAACTGAAGGACATCTGGGAGTAACGAAAACCCTGGGGAAGTTGAGAGAACGCTTATATTGGGTAAACTGCCAAGTAGAAGTCAAGGACTGGTGCTGGCAATGTACGGTTTGTGCAGCAAGTAGCCTCAGAAGCGAGCAAAAGCTCCCATTGAGCAATATATTATGGGCAGTCCATTCGAAAGATGTTGCCGGTCGATTTCCTGAATCTGACTCCGGAAATAAGTACATTGTAGTGGAGATGAACTATTTCAGTAAAATGTCAAGAAGCCTTGACCGTTGCTCATGTCCTTGTCAAGGAATGGATCAGTCGTTTTGGTGTTCCCTTGGAGTTACACTCAGACCAAGGTAGAAATTTCGAGTGTACTATTTTCCAAGACGTCGTAAACTACTGAAGATCAATAAAACACGAACGACAGCATTACACCCGTAATCCGATGGAATGGTAGAACGGGTGAATAGAAATATTAACCGCCATTTGTTAAAGGTAGTCTCTGACTGGGACCAGTATCTTCACTTATTTCTAATGGCATATCGTTCGTCTTTGCACGAGACCGCAGGTGAAAACTATGTAAGCCAAAAGATGAACGACATCCACCAACGAGTCCGGTATTAAATATTGAGAATGCCAGTGCGCGGATGAAGGAAGCCTACAACATCAGAGCCGAGGATGATCTTGTTTGGTTGTATAACCCGCAACGTCGTCGTGGATATTCTTGGGAGGGGCCTTACCAAATAGAAAAGAAGATCAACGGTGTTGTCTACAGAATAAGAAATTTACCTCGAGGAAAACCCAAGGTAGTACATTTCAACAAGTTAGCGCCTTTGCTGGAAGTCATGCCGACGAAGTTGACCAAACCCAAGTCCGCAGCATCCAACCACCCGATGACGGGATGACATTCGAACAGTTCATGGCACTTTACTCTGATGGGCAGAAAGTGCAGCACGACGTAACCAGAGACGAACCTCAAGACCTGTTTGAGGTGCCCATATAATATGCCCTGGCTCATTGTGTGGCTCGCGATCCCCGGATGTCTAGAGGAATAGCCAAGGTATTTGTCAAGAAGTACGGCCAGTTCCAGAAGGGGAGCAAGATCCAGTTGTAGGGAATGTCCTTTATCTCGAAGATAAACAACCAGTGGGTACCAGAGACATCTTCTATTTGGTGACGAAAACATTCTCGCAGGACAAGCCAGCATATAGCGATCTTTGGAAGACTCTGGTAGAATTGAGGACCGTGATGATGGAGAAGAACTTAATGAAATTGGCGGTCCCAAAGATAGCCTGCTGGTTGGATGGACAGGATTCCTCCGATATTTCTGGGAATCCTAAATGTTGTTCGGTTGGCGCATCGAGGTCGGTGGCTTGCTTTGATGTATTTCTCGAAGAATCTGGTCTGGTCTCGGATGATTTTTGACGTTCTGGAGAATTTCGAGAAGAAATATATAAATACGGAGAGCTGGGGAAGCATTCATTCAATATTCGACTGCCGTGTTAAAGTAATGGAAATAAATTATAGTGAGTTGGACGGTGTTTATAATCTGAGAACAGAACTGAACCCGAGTGTGAAAATAAAAATATTACAATATTCTAGCTAGAGCTTTCTAAACGAGGTCGTCCAATGGTCTAAAAAAGTATAACGATAAATTAGTGGATATCAGGCAGAGTCAATAATAACAAAGTCGTAGATAGCCTTAGAGCATACAACTTCTGGAGGTAGCCTGCAATTCACAAAGGACAATTTTGATATCTGGTTGTCTGTGAACAGACATTTGCTTACCCTATTGATTCAAAACTTTTTGCCGTAGCCTCAAACGATGAACTATTAGCACTACTGTCCACGTAGTTTCGCTTCATACGCAGGTTTTCGTCATTTTTTCCTTGCTTCACGTTTGCTTGCATCTTGCATATGAAATAAACGGAACTGCGTCCACAAGGCAGCAAAGTCGGATTTGCGTAGTGGCATTAGTTCAAGCGTCTTGCAAGACGCAAACATGACATGTGTCTATTTATAAAGGTGACTTCATTAGGGAATTTTGTCCAAATAAAGCCGTAGTACAAAGTTTTCTACAGGTTTAGCTGAAGTGCAGGACTTCGAAAACTTTGATATATTTTTTATATTTCTATATCACGATCAAGGTTATTTTTATAATACTATTTACAAATGTGCTTGGTTATTTGTTACTCAATCACGTAAAACGGCTGAACTCTAAGTACCGAATCTTTGTTCTAGGATAAGATATTCTCACATAACAGTATGGTGCTTTTATATTAATAACAATAGATATTAAACACGTGTATTTATTTATGATGTAAATAATAAAATTAATCAATGAATCTCACTTGCAGGAACAAACAAACTACAATAAATATTATTTTCGCTATATGCATGAAGCCAATAAGCTTTCTACAGATTTAGCTGAACTGCAGGAATTTGAAAACTTGTAATTTAGGTTATATAATACTCAAGTATGTATGATTATTAAAAGTCATAAATAAAATGCAATTTAATACATTTTACTTTAATAAATTTTTTAAATTTCTATATCACGATCAATAGATTGTTTTGTAACACTATTTACAAATGTGGTTGGTTATTTTTTACTCAACCACGTAAAAAGGGCTGAACGGTAAGTATCCACCCGTTCTTCTGGGACGAGGAATTCTCGCTTAATAGTATATTGTTTTTATATTAATATCAATAGGGATTAAATCTGTTTATTTTAACAACAACAAACAAACTACAATAAATGTTATTTTTGCTATATGGATGAAGCCAATATGTGTATTTCGTCGTGTACAAGAAAATTGTATGCTAGAATCATCATTTGTCATTTTCTTTAAAATGACGTTTGTTCGCGTTATAAAATTTTACAGAAATGAAACATATTTGTAGCTTGCATGCATCTTGTATGACGCTACGTGGACAGAACGTGAGAAGCAAAATTCGAGTATCGTCATATGCACCATGCATGCAACCAGAGTCGAGTTTCAGAAGGGCGATATCAGGTATGTCAGGAGGGGGGTAATCTCGTGCGAAATTTGCCTGTAGGGTTTCGAAAACATTGTATCTCCTGTTGTACCTGTTGTATTAAAAATAGTGGATTTTCGCTTTAAACTCACAAAATGGTTTTATTTTAAGCTTGAGGATGAAATAATTTCTCGTTCTAGTGTGTTAAACTCAATGATCTTGATGCTCTCGGAGGGGGCGTCGCCCTCCCTAGATTCGCCAGTGGTCCAGGTTAAGATGTGAATATATTATGCGAAGACCTGATATTGACGTGGTGAGAAGTGTTTTTTCTTCGCCTCACAAAAGAGAAAGAATCGCTCAAACAAATATGCAGGAGAAAATGAAGGTGTTTTTTCTGTGAATGACATCTCATTCATCTCTAAAATATTAAGGTTATCCCGCTAATGGGCAGAGATCAGAATTAGGTCAATTATACCCCCCATCTGATTGTAGCCCCTGTGCTTAAATGACGTGAGTTGTTCATATTTTACAAGTATTAAAAAATCCTCCATAAAAATTACATAATAATAATTACAGTTAAATCTCTAATCATTTCTATATATCGAAAATCGATTCTAATTATGTCAATAATAACTGTGGATACGTGATTTTCTTAAAAACCTATACCTCAACTTTGGAATTCAGTGAGGGTACTCAAAACTCGAGTGAAATTTTGTTACTTAATAACATATTTGATAACAATCAACAAGCACAATTACGGGGAATATTGAACCGATTTTTTTATTGATTGCAATCTGAATTCTATTAAAATGTACTGTCGCTAAAATATATCAAAAAAATATATAAATACTGATAAAGCAACAAATACTATTTTTCATGAGGCAGAGAAAGAAAGGTTGATTTCGTTTAGAACAGTTTATTGAATTGGAATTTATTATGTATGCTAACTGGAAACTGAAAATATCAGGAAATAATAATTCATATTTAAAAAAGAATCGACATCAGCTGACTTAAAATAAAAACCTTTTAGAAACCGTGTGCAATCAATCACTATTTTCAGACATATCTTCTTTTTTTTTCTGATTTAAGGTACAATTCAATTGAAAATTTTAGCGTATTCTTGTGTCCCTCTCTTTTTCTCCCTCTCTATTTTTTATTTATCTATATTTTCCAAATATATTTTAACTTTTTTATTTGTTTTATTATTTGGACCACTTTCTATAAATGTAACTCTAATTCACTGTATAGCATCCACACTGGATATGGTTCTGTGTATTGGTCACCCCTATATAACTTATTGGTCTATCATTTTCTGAATCACCCTGTACAACTATAATTCAACTCAACACAATATTACAACGGTCCTGATATCTCTAAAACCACCCTGTATGAGTATAAATCCTTTCCACACTATTGATTCTTTCTATTTTTTTATTGATTAAATTATTCCTGGGTACCAATGATTTTACTTCGCCCCATTTGTCTAGTATCCCATTTATGCAACTGCAAATGGTCCACCCTATATAACAAAATTCATCTTTTTGAACCACCTTTTATGACTATAATTTTACTATACCATTTATTTCAACCCCCGGTATATGCAACTGCTTCTAAATTTTTTTGAACCCATGTCTATAATTATACCCCATCCTACGTCCTGTAATTCAAATATCCTAACTGTTTATGCTTATATAATATATAATATAATATAACAAATTGATGCACCCTGAATAAAAATAACACCTTCTATAAGCAACTACTTATGTTCCAAATTATATAACTTTTTTAAACTAACTGTAATTCTACTCCACATTATATTTCAACCATCCCGTGTATTCAATTGCTTCTGACAATTTTTAAAGCCTTTTGTATAACTGTCTTTATTATCCACTCTGTATAACTATAGTTTTGCTCCACTCTTATTTCAACCACCTTGTATATGCAACTACTTATGTGCCACCCAATACAATATTTTTGGAACCATTCAATTCCAACTTATATTTCAACCATCCTATGTATACAACTGCTTATGTACCAACTAATATCACATGCACACACGCACACACTTACAACCGTAGAGTTTGCCGACATAAAAAATTTTCCTTTCGATAAACTAATCCTATAAGCACCCTAACTTAAATTCGTCTGTAAAAGAAACTTACTTCAAACGCATCAAAATGAAAACCATTACAAACATCCTGTCCGATATACAATTTATAATATTCGAATTTCTTGAGCGGTTTTAGAGAAAACAGTGAAAGATTCACTGAAATGCATTGAAATCCCTTATTTACTTATTTTTCTGATTTTCTGGCAAACCGTAAATCATGTTATAGTCAATTATATGGGACCTTTCTGTAATGTTCCTTAATATAATGCAGTTTAAATCATCAAAATTGCCCAAGGCGTTTCTGAATAATCGCTCGTCATACATAAAAAAATTGCAGACGAATTGATAACCTCCTCCTTTTTGGAAGTCGGTTAAAAAAGGGTACTATAGTATTACTACCTCTCCACTAATCATATCAAAATAGTCTATTTCCAATGTTATAACTATATATGTGTTGACATTCCCAATATAGCAATATAATCAAACAAAAACCCTTCACGAATGAATATGAGGCAAGTTGGTTCCAACATTTATGTTATCAATAATTGGTGACGCTTTTTGTCCTAGATTCAATGTGCCTATTGATAATCAGGTGGCGTTTCTTGCGCCAGTGTCGAAGCCCAATATGAAGATGAAGATGGCAGAATTCAGACGTATGCCCACCCTCCTTGCCCTAATCAGATAATTGAATTATTAGAAAATAATTAATCATATTTATTCATTTAGTATAATGATGAATCATTAACAGAGTCACTCACGTAGTCACAGTCATAGTAACTTGTTACTTCAACAATATTTTTTGTATGAATTATTTGTTGTATACATTAGGAATGCTAGTTTTCGGAGCTATAAAATTAAGTCAATGAAAAATGTTTGGTAATATCATGAGTCTTTGGGGATTGCATGATGTACCAATCTAGAGCAATTAATTAACTATAAAATAATATACCTTGGTAGCTTAATGCTTAATCTGACATTTGTTTCTACGAAATAACTAGAGCATTAATTTTTTGCACTCTTCAGAAATTAATTAGCAATAAATTATCTAGCTCGATTCTTCACCATCAGGTAAATTTAGGATTTTTGGTAATCTCAAGAATCAAGAAGGTGGATGAATATTTGAGGATGATGGGGACAACTTAGAATATTTTGTTGGTTATCTGAAAATAATTAGCAATAAGAAAAAATATCATCCTAAAATTACTGTCTCTTCTATAGATATGACTACGGCCTTTGCAGCTGAATATTTAAGCTACCATGATAATTTTCTTAGGAACAACTGGAGCATCATTTTTAGTGCAATAAATTAGCAAAAAAAATGAAGGATTATGTTCGCTTGCGGTTGGTGACATAGGCATGTTGCTTATGGGTACCATTTTACAAGTCACTTGGTTATTTTTCACTCAGAATTACATTGTTAACATCCTTCATGGGCACCATGGAGTTCGGAGGTCCTTGCCCATGTCATATTCGTCACCGACCCCAAAAAAACCTGATTGATTTGTCTGATGCAGCGGTGTAAAATTCATTGATCACATATATTCAGTCACAAACTTTCTAGACGCTCCCAGGAATCGAATATGTTCGAACATATTCACCCAGCCTGTTGGTAGTCGTAGAACTTATTTTGATTTTATTTTCCGACATTCTATCAAATTTCTCTTTTGAGATAAACTTGGTGGATTCAAATTAATATCAATATTTACAACAACTGATTTTGCAAACAATTTTCATCAAAATATTAACACTATCTAAGCTCAACTAAAATTTGGAATGTCCAGCCATCCTCTTTATAATTCACATCGAACTCTCTAGCAAATTTCAAGGGTAGCGATTGCCGGAATGTTATCGAATGTTATTGAAATTTCCAGTCAGGTTGACTTTGTACAGGATTCCTTTTTTTTATACTTCAGCCGGCATAAATGTTTTACGTTGTTTTAGTTAGGAGCGGCGAAGATAAATTATATAACAATACTATAACTTTTTTGTACAATTCGCTGGCGCAAGTCACCAACAATTTGTATTTTTGGCCTGATACACCTTCAGCTTAACGTAACCCGACAGGAAAAAATATTAGGCTGTAAGATCAGTTGATGGGGATGGACAGGGACGGAGAGTGACGGGAAAGACTGTGAGGGACGTAGGGGGACGGAGAGGGACGGAGGGGACGGAGAATGACGGGTGGTACGGGGAGGGAAGGAGAGGGACGGAAAGACACGGAGAGGGACGGAGAAGGACGGAGAAGGACGGAAAGGGACGGGAGGGACGGAGAATGACGGCGAGGTACATTTAAATAATTACCAACAGATTAACTTCTTGTAAATTATTACTGCAAAATATTCTTGAAATCAGATTTTGATAACGTTTCAAAGGAGAAGTTCATCACACTGTTTGCTATTTACGAAAATTGATAGCGTTACTGAATAGGATTCATCGGAATGTCAAAACTTTTATACCCGATGCTCGAATAGGTTTAAAAATCGACGCGTCCGAGCGCTTTCTTTCTTTTTCTTCAAATAAGCTAGTTGGACTTAATCCTCTACTGTATTGTATATTGATGTAATATCATGAATGTACTATTTACTTGTAAAGACTAGTTTAGATTTGCTTTAACATAATTAACGTGGTAAGTGATTTAATATCATTTGCTTAAATAAATGATAAATCCTAAATCCAAAGAAAAACATGACAATTTATTTACACGATAAATTGTAACACGAGAACTTTTGTGATGCTGTCACTGATTCCAGTGTAGGTATATTATATTCGCTAACAACTCAAGAGGACAAGTTAAAAAGACCAAATTACAAAAATAAAAGCAGAGTTTTTTTCGTATATAGAACACCAGTGTAACATCTGGACACTTATCTGAATAATATGACTCCTACGTTTATAAAATATTATCGGCGTTGAATTTAAACTTGTTCCAAGATACGTAACAGAATACATTTCAATAGCTAACTAAAACCAGTGGTGTAGCCTTTTATGCCCGATGTGTAACCGGGGACATTATGACGTCTCTGGAATAAAGAGTTCACAATAGGTGCGACAGGAAACAACACAAGAGACGCGGACGATATCGCCATTATCAGCAGACAATAGTGGAGATGCGTAAAAAAGAAAAACATATATATATATATATATATATATATATATATATATATATATATATATGGGACGTAATTTTGAAAAATTATGTCATGCAATAGACACATATGTTCAAAAATATAGACCTCAGAAACATCATGTTCAACCATTGTATCACAACTAATATCAAAATAATATCTTATCAAAAAAAATAACATCTATAAAAAATAATTACTATTACACTGAGTTTAAAGTAAGACATCTAGTTAAACCTTAGATCAGTAAAGCTACTAATTTTAATTTAACTCCATTGAGTTCATCTGCGATACAAAACAATTCTGTTCATCTATTCATCGTCATAATACGGTCACTGAAAGTTATGATTGCACTCAAAGAGCTTTTTCTTCTGAAGGTAGCCTACAATGCACAAATAGGGTGTCAAGAGTAAAAAGCAAGGGCGATAGAGAGAACGAGAGGCAATTTCACTCAATTGAGAGTTTCTTCCACAAGAACAATCATTGACTGCTTCCACCTACCAAGTGAAATAACCTGTTACTCTCTCTGTTTCCCTCTCTTTCATGTCATTTCTGCATTGTAGGCTACCTCAAGAACGACTCTGAATATTGGAATAAATTGGCAGTCATATTGACAGAAAATTGTTATTAACATTTCGAGAAAATTACTAACTTTTCTAGGATACTGGCCGAGAACCTACAGGAATTTTCTTCAAAACTCTAGAAAGATAACATATATTAAAATAAGTAAATCCGAGAAAGATCGGACCAGTTTTTGCTGAGTTCAGTACAGTCAGTTTAGTTGTAATTCGATTTTATAAGTTGAGTTCTATGTGAAGTTAACAGCTGTCATTGAGGTTAAACAAACTGTTAATTAAATGAAAAACAGTGCAAGTTGAACCCAGAAAATCCGTAACAATATATGAGTTTCACTAAAAAAAAACAAAATGGGTCATATACACCCAAGTTATTTAACCAATAATTTAGTATAATTTAGTTAATTGCCAGTTAGACTCGCATACTAAGGGTTGCGTATCACTTTGGAATTTACTATAATCTAGGTAAATCGTAATATATGTTTTTAATTTTCTGGTTTGCCATCAAAATTCTCGATCGATCTACGTTGATTTTATTAAAATATTTATTTTTTTTTCCAAATTTTTGGCTCGGCAGTTTCGCAGATGGCAATGGTTGAATTTTAAATAATTCCCATAACATTTTTTAAACACATTATTTTAAAAATACAAGTAAAAAATATTTATATTTTTCATGAAGGACTCTTTCATTTGATACTTCTTTTAAGTGATGCGTTCAAAAATAATGTTTTATTTTCCATTTAATTTTATAATTTGGCCCCCCAAAAGTGAAATTAGAATTTGTGCTTTACTTTTAATGTAAATTTTGATTAAGGCCTTAATTTCTCATTTTTTACAAAGTTTCAGAGATATGGAAATACCAACAAATACATTAGTATTTCTCATACCCAGTCATTTTTGATATACGCCCTTCTTTTATTATTATTTTTCATTTAAATTCCTGTAAACTTTGAATGAGGCACAATATTCCCAATTTTTTTCGAAATGTATGCTCAATCGTTTTGGAAAGGTAGAGGGATGGTCGATATTTGTCAAGAAGTTTATGACAACTAAATGATAGTGGTAAGTGTATCCTGATATATTAGATTCATACATTTTTACACTGTCCAACATTCAATTTTAAATTTATACTTTAACATAATTCACATCACAATTCCATTGACAATAAGCTCAGGGTCAGGTTAAGACCTTGAATTTTGTTTGTTTGAATGGACTTTGAATTTTTAAGATACAGTTTTTTTTTTCTCCAAGGTAGGGTTCTTAACGCCCATACTTTCAAATGTGAAAATAGATGAGTAATGAAATGCTAAAACTCCAATCAACACCATACTTCTGAACGACACCACACTACCTTAATCTTTAAATGACCAGAATGGCACTGGAGTACAAGGAGAGTAAAAAATAATATTCGGTTAAGAAACCGGGTTTGTCTTTTTTTCAAGCAAGCTATGAGATATTATAAAAACTTTTGGCGTTTTGTTTAAAATCCAGCCTCTTGCTACATCAGCGCCACTCTATTTTAATGCATTTTGACGAAGATTTTTTTAAATATGTATTGTATTAAACTATCGTACAACAGCTATTTTGAAGAATAATTTGGTCAAGTGCGAGTTGGACTCGCATACTAAGGGTTCCGTAGATTCCAATACTCGTTTCAGACAAGTAGGGAATGAGTGAATTTTCTTAAATTTACCCTAATATCTTTTAAAGGAAGCGTTTTAAATTAAAAATATATATATACACTTTTATTTCCCATACACAGCCTTTTTCTTTTATCTGCTTCATTATTCGCTTAATTTTTATAAAAATATGTATTTAGTTTTCTAATTTAACCCCCAAAATTAATATTAGAGTTTTATTTTACTAATAAACTTTCAGGGAAGACTTTTATAAACTACTGTCTCAATTTTAGGCTCTGTGGATTGGAAGTTTTAATTATTAAATCTGTTAGACAAATTATCTAAAAATACAAATAAAATATATTTTTAAAAATTTTAGATAATGTAGTTTCTAAAGTGGGAATTAAGTCGATGTTTAATATTTTTGTTAATATCTTTGAAACAAATGATTTAAAAATATGATATATTTGTAATTGACACAATGAGTCTTTTATTTGATATATTACATGATGCGTTTGAAAATTGAATTTTTATTTTCTATTTAATTCTATAATATGTCCCCAAAATTAATATTGGGGTTTTCTACTAATTTTTCTCCTAACTTTCAAGTGAGCCCCAGTACCCCTAATTATTTTCAAAATTTTAGGTAGTAAGGTTTCGGAAATAAAGGGGGAAATGAGAATTTTTTATATTTTTTTGTTAATATCTTGTAAACAATTAATTTTAAAAATTTGAACAAATCGTATTCCTCATAATGAGCCCTTTCATTTGATGTATTGCATTTCTGTTTAATTCTATAATTTGGCCACCAAAATTAATACTAGGGATTTCTTCGTATTTTTCCTGTAAACAAAAAAAGTAGATCTTATTGTTTGGGGAATAAAGGGAGGAATGGGTAATTTTTTAAATATTTTTGTTCATACATTCATTTTAAAAATATAAAAAAAATATATTTGTATTCGTCATAATGAGTCCTTGATTTGATATATTACATGATGCGTAATTTGCCCCCTAAAATTAATATTAGAAGTTTCTCCTGATTTTGCCAGTAAAGTTCAGGTGAATTTCTATGTCCCTATTTTTTTTTAATTTTACGGTTTATAGTTTTGGAGATAAGGTAGGGGGAATGGGTAAAAATTTTTGTATTTTTGTTAATATTTTAAAAATAATTTATATTAAAAATATGAAAAAAATATATTTGATTTCGCCATAATGAGCCCTTTCATTTGATATATTACATGTTGTGTTAGAAATATTTTTAATTTTACATTTTTCATATAATTCTGTAATTTGCCCCCCAAAATTAATAGTAGAGGTTTCTTGTTATTTTTCCGGTAAAATTCAGCTGAGGCCTTACATCTCTATTTTTTTGAAAATTTTACGGCTTATAGTTTCGGAGATACGGTAGGGGGAATGGGTATTTTTTTATATTTTTGTTAATATCTTTAAAATAATTTATTTTAAAAATATGAAAAAAAAATATTTGTTTTCGTCATAATGAGCCCTTTTATTTGATACATTACATGATGTGTTAGAAACAATTTCAATTTTATATTTTCTATTTAATTCTGTAATTTGCCCCCCAAAGTTAATAGTAGAGCTTTTCCTTATTTTCCGGTAAAATTCAGGTGACGCACTATATCTATTTTTTATTATTTTACTTATAGTTTCGGAGACAAGGGACCCCCGGTCGACTTTTTAAGAGTTTATAACCAGAAGGACCACTAAAATCAAAATTTCTTCAGTTACTAAAAATTGCTGTGATGTAGAGAGGGAGAAATCTGGAGTGATATTATAAGGGTATCCGTATATAGTATATAGGAACCCTAAAAATATCTACTTAAATAATGTTCCCATACTTTAATCTGATTAATTAATGTGACCAAGTGACCTCGTTATATATTGCCAGAGTATTAAATACAGTGAAGTATGTTTGAAATATTAAAATCAACACATTTTATATTTTAATTAGAAACTAACTTAACACGTCATATGTTATATTTTGAGAATTGAAATTGATAATTAAATTATACATTAGGATTAAGAAAATAGTGGCAATAATTTTAATTCTCTTTGATTTTATATCTATTACTAATAATGACACAAAAAAAGAGAAACAGAGAAAGGGAGATAAGGAGAAACGGGAAGTATATTTCGTAAGAAACTTTGGGTTCCACCGTTAAGTCTCGAATGGCTGCCGCTCTTTTTTTTGCAAAAAAAACATTCAAACAAACTGTGCAATATTTCTTGCCATCAGCACCTCAGCGAACATGGTAGGGATTTATCTTTTTCAGAAAATCTGTGAGGAAGACTCTCTGTAAGGAACAACCAACCAGTAATCCAATCGAAATTACCCTAGTACCCTTTGCCTAAATTACATATTTCAACCTTCAATGGAACAGGCAGAAAAACTTGAATGACTTTCCCAACAATCATTTCCAAATTACTTAACATGACTATAATCAGTATGAGTATTTTATCGCGAAATGAATCTAGGAGTTTCAGCAAAAATTTGGTCACTGAGATTCCTAATCGGGAGTCGTATTGTGCAACGCCGCACTATGGGTCAAATGGCATTTTTTAACGGAAACCTAATTAATATCTTGAGCAAAAATTAGAGATACCGAAACATTTTTTTACATTGATCCTTAGGTTATGTAGATTAAGGGAAAATTATTTAGAATGGCATTATTATAGGGGTGGTAATGAGGGGTGAAATGGGGCACAATTCAAAATTCGATCTTTTGTTCTTTTGTTTATTGTATATCTCAAAGCCCAATAGAGAGATTTATACACATGTTGTTTTTAAATTGTAGGGTTATTAATATAAATAAGGAATATATTTATTGTAAAGCTATCCTCCCAATAGTATAAATGAAAATATGGGGTGACAGAGTGAAAATGTGAGTAATCCCCAAAAAATACTGTTTAGTGACTCATTGGATGCTGACTACAGTTCTAAAAACCATGTCGTTATCATTTTCCACAGTGGAGATCGTTTATCGTTATCATTTTTCACTATAGAAATAAAAACGGGGGCGTGGGAGTGAAAAAACAACACCCAAATCGTTGATGAATCCGGTAAATGAATTTTCAGTCAACTATGTTTCGCCAACATTTAGTTATCTTCTAAACGTTGTTTGTGGCATATTCTTGATTATTTTTATGTTTTTGCCTTTTTATGGGGTTATTGTTTTTGAAATATGTGCTAAATAATCAGAGGCAATGCATCACATTCATACTTTTTATCTTTCACCTTTTGTATGCTCCGACATTGTTTGGGTACCTATTAACAAAAACGTATATAACTATTGTTTTTGTAAAAGGAACTTTTTGTGCAATTTGAGAGATTAGAATGAATCAGACAACCATTCTTGATGCCTTTAGGGAAAAATGATAACGATAAACGATTTCCACAATGGAGTGTTCAGCGCCCAATGAATCACTAATAATATTTTTTAGCTATTTTTTATGTTTTCACCCGTTCAGCCCCATCGGCGGATTCAAGGGGGGGGCGATTTGGGCGATCGCCCCCTCCGAGAGTCTCAAAGTTTGTAAATTTAATATTAAAACGAGGTATTCTCAACTCCAAGAGTTTAGAAGAAGGTCAAATCTATGGATTTAAACCTCAGAACGACTATTCTTAGTGTAATAGTCCAAGAAATCTGAGTTTAAAATTATATTTAGGTAAATTTAGGACAGTATCGTCCTCCCTGAAGCATGAAATACTTTTGGGATGATAGATTTGTAATAAATATTTTTCTAATCTATATTAATAACCACACAATTTAAAAAAAAACGTGTGTATAAATATCTCTATTTGTCTTTGAGATATACCATAAACGAAAGAAAAAGAAGATCGAATTTTGAAATGTGCACCATTTCGCCCCTCATAATAGTGGACGATGACATTCTAAATAATTTTCTCTTAATCTACATAACCTAAGGTTCAATTTAAAAAAGAAATTGTTTTGATACGACTATTTTTCTTCAACTAATTGAAATCTCCAATAATTATTTATGTATTTAGTACATATAACTGACTTTAATATTTATAGCGATAGCGAAATGAATCTCGACATCTAGGAGTTTCAAGAAAAACTAGCTCCACAGACTTCAAATTATTCCCCTAATTCATTTCGCGATAAAATACTAAATTAAGTTGTAAGTACTAAGTACATAAATAATTATTCGAGATTTCAATCAGTTGAGGGGAGGGCAACTTACTTAGGTTCTCGACTAGAAACAATATATTATCTTGCGTTCAATAGTTCGACGTTAATATATAAAAAAATATCGTTTATGAACTGATATAGATGCAAGTTGATGTACATACTTGAGGTGTATCTAAATGGTTATTAAAAAAATTGCGGAGATATTACTTCAAAAATACTGAAAAGACAAAAACCCTACGCCGCTGTTATATGGAGAGTATCTCTTAATTTTTGCAATTGGCGGAGCGAAGCACCTCTCCGTTTCACAACACGAGCTGCCAGCAAAAGGAGTAGGATTATAAATAAAACCAATGCTGAGATCGGGGCTAAGAATGGAACGCAAAAGGACAATGGTATTATAAGAAGAACTACAAGTAGTGTATAATAGAAACTCGCAGTCGCCGGCTAAAGGCTCTTGCACAATTAGACGATGAAAAATGATTTGTTTTCTCATGAGTTATGCTAATATTATGCATTGTGTTTGTTCTGCAATTGCATTGCTCTATACAGATATTTTATTTCAGTCGTTTGCATAAGTGGTTTTTGGTGCATTGCGTGTCTGATTAAATCACTACGATTTTTTTGGTTCATCTAAGTATAGAAGCATAAGTATAGATGAAGCAAACCACTTTTTGGAAGCCTGCTATAAATAAGCTTATTTAAATTTTGCTGCAATATTTTGAACATCTATAAATCAATTATATTGTCACGGAAAATTATTAATGCTCCCGAGAAAAAACTCTCTATATCAGAGATGTCAAACCTTTTTGTGCAGACCCCTGCATAGCTAACAGTTGCTGTCTAAGGGGGTTCAAAGGGGGTATGGCCAAAATGGTGCACTCAAATTGAAAAAAAAACTCTTAAAATAACTGACTGGAAGAACCAGAGGATGGTTTATATCGGGAAAATAAAAATAAGTTTTGACTACAACTTTTGAATCATTCTATAGAGGTATCTAGCAGTTTAGAAGATTCGAAAATGTATTCCTTAATAATATGCATCTTTTTGAAATTATTTTTTAGGGTTCCGTATATACAATATACGGATACCCTTATAATATCACTCCGGATTTCTGCCTCTGTCACATCAAAGCAATTTTCTCCTAAACTACTGGACGGAAGAGGTTGAAATTTGGCATCAATGCATAGTTTGGTGACGCGATCAGGAGTACATATCATAAAAGAAGAAATTTTGATTTTAGGACTACTTTTGGGGAGGAAACTAAAAAAATCGACCGTTCCCCCCGGATCTCCCAAAGTACTGAGCCTACAATTTTGAAAAAATAGAAAATATAAAACGTTGCCCGAACTTTACAGAAAAAATTAGGAGAAAGCATTAATATTAATTTTGGGAGGCAAATTATAGAATTAGATGAAAACTTAAAAATATTAAATTTTTCAAACACATCATGTAGTACATCAAATAAAAGGTCTCATTCTGAGGAACACAAATATATTTTTTTCCTATTAAAAAAAAAGTTAAAAAGATTTTAACGAAAATATACCAAAATTTATCCAGCAGGGAGATGGATAAATTTTAGGTCGGACACTATACCTCTATTTTTTTTCAAAACTACGATTTATAGTTTCAGAGATAAGGGGGGGCCTTATCTCTGAAACTATAAATCGTAGTTTTGAAAAAAATTAGAGGTATAGTGTCCGACCTAAAATTTACTGGAAAAATAAGGAGATAATTTTGGGGGGCAAATTACAGAATTAAATAGAAAATATAAAATTAAAATTGTTTCTAATGCATCATGTTATATATCAAATGAAAGGGCTTATTATGGCGAAAACAAATATATATTTTTTATTTTTTTAAATAAATAAATTAAAAAATATTAACAAAAATATAAAAAAATTTTACCCATTCCCCCCCTTATCTCCGAAACCATAAGCTGTAAAATATATAATGAGTATTTTAATAAGTGTTAGAAAGTTGAAATTAAACTGAATCACTTCATCTTGAGAAAAATTAAACCAAATATTATATATTATATATATATATATATATATATATATATATATATATATATATATATATATATATATATATGTACCTACCAACAATTTTGATGAACCTTTGCAATTACGATTAAAGCACGGTCACCCATGTAGGTACTATTAATTAAATGTACAAATGAAAATTTTGAAATTTCGATTCAAATAGAATTGTTATTTACGCTTATTTGTTATATTATCCTACCGGTTAACAGCTGAATTATTTAATTTTAAGAAATTTTTGTCTTAAATTTCCACTTACTGCCTCTTTGCCATACCTTATATCATTAAGCTATGCATTAAAAATGTGCTCACAAATAAAGGCATATTAATTACATATGAAAAACAAGTTGAATTTTGTTAGGAATTGATACAATTGGTAGAATTTCGACCACTGGGCGTTCGCTAGTATACATTAATAGTGCCAGTTATTGTCCATAATAGTTTTCTCTGAATAAGCATATTTCCGTAAAAATGAACCTGCTATGATGAACCAAAAAATTTACGTTTGAACAATAAATACATTTTCAAATCTTCAAACTGCTAGATAACTCTAAAGTATTCAAAATTTGGACTAGAAACATATTTGTGATTCTCCTGGTATATAGCACCCTCTACAGGGTTATTCCAGTAATTTAATAATTAATTTTATTAAAAAGAATAATTAGTAGTAATGATTTTAACATAATCATGAATCACAAAATACAAAATAGGATACCTAACTAATAATTTTAAATACGATGTGAGTTTAGCCTCAGTGTCTGACTAATTTCTATAAAAAATTGTCTAGCCTGGCTTAATTATCACTTACAAAATTGGAGTTTTAAACTCCCTAGGTATTTTAATACTATCTTATCGAGATCTTTCAATCCATTGAATGAAAGACAATATATTGTTTCTAGTCGAGAACCCTCATCAGTTGCGCTCCCCTGATATCAAATCATAAATAATATTCGAGTTTTCAATCAACTGATAGGTTTTGTTAACCTACGAATTCTTTCGTGTGAATTATATATAGGAATCACAGGGAAACAGCTTAACACATAGTACGACTTCCTACTTGAAACCTCTGTAACCTAGGTTTTCCTGAAACTCCTAGATATCGAAATTCATTTCTCGATTAAATATCCTTAGGTATTTATTAAAACTAAATTATGCTAGAAATTATAAAATATTAATTACATTTTGACTATAAGGATCAAAGGAGATCTTAAGGAACTGATGTTTTTGTCATCTACCCTGCTTTTTATTGGAGTCCTTACATATATATATATATATATATATATATATATATATATATATATATATATATATATATAGAACAAAATTCTGCCATTGTACTAGATATTTCAAGGTCGTCAAATTAGACTAAAGTTAGGTTTCCACCTTAGATTGCTCATGTTTTCTTCGTATACTACGGGTTTGCACGTTTGTCATTTGCATTTTACTTATTTATCTTACCGATAGCGCATAAAACTATTGTGTTTAGTACTTAAAACCTTGACTATGACTGCATTTATTACAACATTTAAAGATCTACGGCGAAAAGCAGATGCAATGTCTGAGAGATTTATCTATCACTTTCGGATGTTTACAACATCTTTCAGACTAATTGAATGTACGTTTACCGGAAATGTTAAACAAGCGATTTTGTCCAATATCATTAGTAGTTATTTATTATAGTTATTTATGTAGTATAAATCTGAAAGGAAAATAACTATCTTTAAAAAAATTAACCGAGTTGAATGCATTATAACAATCTTCTTCTTAATCGTATTATCATGAGAAATCGTGATCTGTGGTACATCTATTTCCTTTGGTTTTCCATGTTTGTCGGTCCAGTGTTTCAGTTAGAAGAGTTTGTAGTGGTGTATTCGTGATTTTCTTTACTTCGTCTATCAATCAATCAGATGACCTGCCTCTCGGTAGTTTACCTTCCACCTTTCCCTGTACTATTAATTTTTCTGGGTTGTCTCCCTCTCGTCTTGTAGCGTGTCCAAAGTCCAAAGTATTTTAGGATTCGGCGGCGATATTGTGAACAATATGTCTTTGATCTTTAACTCCTTTAATACAGATGTATTGATGCGAAACCTGCCGGGATCGATGGTAAAATGACGACGTTTCGGCAGAGTCACATCTGCCCTCTGCAGGTCGGTTCGCATAATTCTCGTAGCCTTCTGCTTTCGCTTCTAGTTACTCGAATACTGATATTTTCAGGAGCGCGCACGGTGTTATATAATCGCGGCTCGGCGCCTATTGGTTGGCACCGTGAACGGCTGCGTGTGATTGGCCCTGGGCGCTCAGTGGGCACGCCTCCCGCCTGCTGATTTGTTATTTCCGGTTGAGTTGTTATTGGACGGGTCCGGGCCGGTACGGTGTTTAATAGAATTTTCCAACAATTCGATAAGTTCTGGATTTCATTGCGTGCGTTAGACTGTGAGGCCTCTTCGCTATTTCAATTGCCTCTCTTACGAGTCTTGATTTCGGATGTTCTATATTTGCCAGTACTCTGGTGTTCTCAAAGTCTATTCGGTGTGACGTCGTGGTGGCGTGTTCCGCAATGGATGTTGTTTTTTCCTGCTTTCTTATAGAATTCTGGTGTTCATCACGTCTAGCTTGAATTCTTCTGTTAGTTTGCCCCACATAGGTTTTATGACAGTCTGCACATGGAATCTCGTACACTTCCTGTTGTTCTAAAGGGATCCTCGTCTTCGGAGTTCTCAACACCGTGCTTATTTTTCTGTCTGTATTGAAAATAGTATCGATATTGTGTCTCCGTAGAATTCTTGCAATACTCTCCGTGGTACCCTTGACATACGGTAAACAGGCCTTGGTTATTGGTGTCTCATGTTCCTCGTCTGTTCGTCTCGGTTTTGACTTTAGGGCTCATTGAATATTTCGGTCTGTAAATCCGTTTTGTCTCAGAGCTGTTTTTAAACTGTCCATTTCCTGTTTGATGTTGTCCTGGTCAGCTAGTCTTTGTGATCTGGTTAGTAAAGTTTTGACGACGGCTTGTAGTTGGGCTGGGTGGTGATGAGAATTAGCATGAAGGTATCTGTTGGTGTGTAGGAAAGCAACTCACACCAATAGGCGCCGAGCCGCGACTATATAACACCGTGCGCGCTTCTGAAAATATCAGTATTCGAGTAACTAGAAGCGAAAGCAGAAGGCTACGAGAATTATGCGAACCGACCTGGGGAGGGCAGATGTGACTCTGCCGATGAATTCCCGGAATTCTTCTAATATATATATATATATATATATATATATATATATATATATATATATATATATATATATATATATATATATATATATATATATATATATATATATATATATATATATAGACAAACAAAGTAAGGGTGACACGAAAAACCATAGAGCGCTAAATGCTGTGCATGCCACTTGAAGATCACAGAACAAAAATCTGGATTAGAAAGATAATATACACGAAATAGAATTAAGCAGGCCATGTGCCAAGAGATAAAGATGAATAATAGACCAGCACTATCGTGAAATGGAGACCCTACTTTGTGAAATTTACAAAACCTCTCCTAGGCGATGGACGAATGAAAAAAAAGATCTACCAAACTGCAGTGGATCCGAGAGGTACAAATAGAGATAAATGACAAATGATTGTGGTCACCTTTGGCCATAAATGGACCAAAGAAGAAGGCTGATGAGACGAATATTTAAATCACCTAAGTAATTAATTTAACAAACAATAAAGAACTTTGCACTTGAGAGAAAGGTATAATATAATAAATGAACAAATTTATTTTTATCTCTTTACTTACTTTTCTTTTAACTAAATAAAATTTAGTTTTTAAAATTATAAAATTACCATCTCAAAAATGAAAATTCAATCAGATGATATTTCTGAATAGGAGTCATTTCCTGTTAGTTAAAACTTTAACAAACTAGAAATTTTTTACGCGAATTGAAAACTGGACAAATGTAAGCTTAAAAATCACCACCTATTCTCACAAACGATTTCGCTATGTGAGCCCCGCATCAAAAGATGCAGACACAAAGTCTCCTCAATCTGTCTAAACAGCACGCGATCCGTTTTAAAGTACACAAAAACCAAATTAAATTCACGCTACGCGTCACGTGACCACTCCGGCCTCCTGAGATAATCTCGCGAGAGCCGACACAAGACAATCCACGATCTCGAAACGGTAGAAAGGGAAAGTCCTGAGAGAGCCTTTTTGGCATCGTCTTCGGAGACTGCGACTGTGCGTTTAAGTGGCATTACTAGAATTCTTCTGTTCCGCTAAGTAGTTTCTAGTCTCAGGCGTCAGTTAACCGCAAAGATGCTGCAAAGTGACATCGGCCGGCTGGCAGTCCCGATTTTGGTGCTAGCGATTTTCGTGGCAGGCGAAGTGGACGCTGCTGCGTCGGGTCGGCGAGAACGGTATTCGGAAAACGATAAGGTTTCGGGGGTGCAAAATAGGGGTGAAAACGGGCAGTTCGGGCATTATTCTAAACATCATCCAGGGTAAGTTTTTACCTTTGTTTTTTTTTTCAGAAGACCGGTAAATCAGTGAAGAGTTGCACAATTTAATGCCTATACACACTGTTGTAATCAATATTAACCAATTTTGATATTCTTGGCAAAAAAATGTAATCTTAGTTTAATTTTTTTTATTATTTTAACGAATCTAAAAAATGAGAAATTCTTTATCATTATTATTTGTTAACTAGACAGATAGCATTTACATACCTTTTTAAATGAGGTGATACATCTCATGTAACAGTTTAAGCATAAAATTGTTCAAAAAATATCTCCATAGTTCTGCACTAATTAATCGAACATTATTTATCTGGAATAGACTTTCATTTAATAGCTCCAAAAAAATCACCCCAAAAATTAACAAAATCATTGATCATTAACATAAAACAATTAATATCATATTTGCATAAATTCATATAACATAGCGGGCTTTGAAAAATTTTGTTTTGTAGAAATGTGTCTAGACAACATGTATAATGTTTGAGCACTTTTTTGGGAAATGACACAACAATTCACTAAATTACTGTATATTTACAAACGTTTCGGGGTCTAGGTCAGACCCCGTTGTAAATGACAAAGAAACTATGAACAAAGGCACAATTCTAAAATTTATAATTAAAATGTTTGAAAATTGTATTTGACTTATGAAGTAACTAAGAGAATTTAATTTGATAATATAAAGAGAAACTTCTAAAGAGCATGAAATAATAAAGTTATTTTCAGATTGGAAGAATTAGAAAGGGGTGATCTTCAGAATTTTATGTGGCTCTTCTGGGTGCATTCGCTAAAAATGCGATCAAAGAATTTGTTGATTAAGTGATCCCATTAAAATTACAGGGGAAAACATAGGAAAAATCTATGAACTATCATGATATTCGGTTGTTCACAAGGACATGACCATTAGTAATTTCTTCCAAAATTAAGACTGACTCTTTTAATTTTCTTTTCGTGTTGTGTTCTCCTTTGTGTAATATAACTGAATTTTGAAATTGTATTTTCTGACCAAGGTCCCAAGCATGTACACAATTTTTTTCATCATAAGTCAAACAGTTTAATTTAAAATTTTAGAATTGTGCTTTTTTATAGTTCCTTTGCCATTGACAACGGGCTCTGACCTAGGCCCCGAAAGGTTTGGAATTGTTTGTGAATGGTGGTGTCATTTCCCAAAAAAGTGCTCAAATACTGACAAACTATGTTACAATTATTCTTCAAGAAACAACATGTATAAGTTATCTATATAAAATGAAACATATTTAGATTAAGTTGAAGGAAATGAAACATTTAAATAATGTTATACAAATTTAAAAAACAAAAAAATATATTTATTCTGCTGTTTTGTAATAGACGAGGATGACAAATGTGAAACAAAAACGAAATGTTGCTGAACATTTTCTAAAATTTGCCTCAATTACTGTCTCTCGTTTACAGAAAATTCTCATCACAGATAAATTAATAAGTTAATGTATTTAATAAATTAAATCACTCCCTTCATCACCTTTCAACTGAACAATAACCCGAACATACTATTGAATAATTTCCAGTGGTAATCTCTACAAAATTCAGAGCAGGGCAACAATTCATTGTTTTCCTTTATGTGAAAATTGGTCAGTTTCACTACTTGAAATAGTACGAGATCCGGCTGCAGAATTAGTGCACCCATCGAGTGTTTGCTAAAAACCAAATTTTTACGCATATTTATGATTAGAAGAATATTTATCTACCAGGTTGCCTATCAAAATGTGGCCGCTAATATTTTTAATTAAATAATTATTAATTGATGTTTGGTGCATAATTTCATCGATTTGTTTTTTCAATAAAATATTGTCCACTTCACGGCAATATATATAAAGACTCTGAAAAATCACGGTTGCCGTTGCGCACTTGGCACACCTCTTCGCAGCCAGGTTAACATAGGTATGATTTTGTTACATTTATACACTCATAACGTACATTTATTATTTATATATCAAATTAAAGCTATTTTTTTATGTTTATTATGATAGACGGTTGCCTAATTAAATCTGGTCGCAAAAAGGGCTGCCGGCTGTTAAAGATGGTAAATATTAAAGATAGAGTGAAAGAGAGCTAGCGCTTAACATCACCAAGTTAAAACTGCGGGCGAAATCATACCCATTGAGCGATGTGACAACATAAAATCGTGACTATCACACTAACTTAAGACCCAGTAAGAACTCCATGCATGCTTTTTATGTGTTTCATAGTTTATGGTTGTCACTTTGACGTTGGGTACCGCACGCATCGCGCAAATCGCGTTTACATGGGACACAGCCTAAATTAAAAACCACGCTGTTTTGGACTGAAATAAAATTGATAAAGATGAAGACTTGTTTTCTGTGTGACAAAAAATACAATGTACTGGACTTTGATACCGCATCATCAAAAAGTATTCGCTAATGTTATTGTTCCGTCGAAAGAAAAAATATTAATATCATGACACTTTATTAACAGTTGATTCTAGCCATGATTTTTAATTAAAGGTTTCAACTCAATGTAGATTCCACCGTGCAGTAAATCTTTGAAATAAAAATTGTTGCCGACAATCTTTTTTAATTCGATGTACTTAAATGCTACTGAGCCGGATTGCAACAAGTTCAGAGCGGAATATAATGACTGGCTGCTGTTAGATGGTTTTCTAAAACCAATACATTTTAAAAAAATTTAATTAACATAAATATTTAATTAATATGTAGAAAACGATCCAATACTTGAATAAAATCAAATATTTTTTCAAACAGTACTTGCACAATAAAATTTTCTGTTACATAAGTAACCTTGGCTTTATTTTTCATCAATATCTTTTTTTTGTAACTTTTAAATTTGTCTTTGTTGTAACTTTTAAATTTGTATTACTGTTTGTATTTTTTTAATTATGTATTTTTTGGAATTTTTAAATTGATCATTTTGAATAGAAAGACATTTCTTTTGAAGTATTTATTATATTAAGTCGTACCTACTATTGTTTGAACGTTGAACCGCGGGTTGAGAATACTAGCATCCGACCCATGCGCAATGGCTTTAAACCGTCGTACAGCTGAGAAGCGCTATCCTTGTCTGACTGGTGATGTTACGCACTACTTCCCTTTCACTCTACCTTTAATATTTACCATCTTCAACAGCCGGCAACCCTCATTTGCGGCCAGATTTAATTAGGCAACTGTATATTATAATAAACAGAACAAAACTAGCTTTAAATTGATATATAAATAATAAATGTACGTTATGAGTGTATAAATGTAACAAAATGATAGCTGATGTTAACCTGGCTGCGAAGAGGTGCGGCCAAGTGCGCAACGGCAACCGTGGTTTTTCAGAATCTTTATATATATTGCCGTGAAGTGGACGATATTTTATTGAAAAAACAAGTGGGTGTAATTTTTTAACAAAAATCAATTAATAACAATTTAATTAAAAATGTTAGGGGCCACATTTTGATAGGCAACCTGGTAGATACATATCCTCCTAATCATAAATATGCGTAGAAATTTGGTTTTTAGCAAACACGCGATGGGTGCTCTAATTCTGCAGCCGGATCTTAGACTATAACGTAACTTTTATGTTTCGTGGTAGAAGGTCCACATCCATCCAAGGTCATGGAAAAAAACCTTCACTTTCAATATGAAGATCAAAAAAATATTAAAATTTGACCGAGATATTTAAAGTATTTTATAAGGAAATCTAGCTTAGCAACGCACATACATTTGTTTTGTAATTATTATTGCTTCGATTTGCTAGGTATCTTCTCTACATTACTTTTAATTTTTTTTTTCAATCCATCAAAATGTCTGTTTCCTAGCTTACAAACACTATATATATATATATATATATATATATATATATATATATATATATATATATATATATAAGTAACTCATATTTCCCTCATGGGAAACATTTTCACTGTTTATATATTTTATACCTCCGAATGCATGAAATTGTTGTGAGAATGTACAGCAGATAGTCTTTGCTGCTTCAATTGGCAAATGGTGACTGCGAATAGTTTAGGGCCAACTAGCCAATGGGCATGTATCTCGGCTTAGGATGTACTTACGTAGTGTGAGACTGGATCTTTTTTAAAGTTCATTTTTTTCGTAGTCAAATTTTGTTGATTTTTTACTTCCTGCCCACGCAGCGTCATTTGTAGGATGCATATTTGCTGCAAAAGATGACAGTCGTATTTTGCGTGCCACATCCTGTTCACGTAACATCATACAAGATTCATACAACCCACAAATATGCTTCATTTCTTTCAAATTTTACAACTCGAAAAGAATATTTTATGGAAAATAGGCAAATGTTGATGAAAATGTGATTTTAGCATACAATTTTCTTAGAACATGCTGAAATAGACATATTCGCTTCTTCCATAAATCAAAAACTATTATTTACATAATGAGAAAAAAATGCAGTTTTTATTTACTGTTCCGGTTCTTGGATTTATTTAAAAACACAGTCGAACTCACTATAATTTATTTACACTACTATTGTATTCACACAACTATTTACAATTTATCTTGAACACCTGATGTTTACTAAACTGAGACTAAATACTGAATGAATCCTTCCTTCGGCTCTCCGTATTTATATATTTTTTCACGGAATTCTCTAGAAGGTCAAAGAGGCGCCGAGATATTTCTTTCATAAATTCTGGAGGATTCGAGGAATTTCAATAGCGAAAGCCGCCGGCCTCGACTCGTCAGATAAACTACCTCTTGGATTCCAAGAAATATCGGATAAATGCCGATTCCACGAAATATCTGACAAATTCCGGTTACAATATGGTCAAGTGCGCATTGAACTCGCATACTAAAGGGTTCCCTACTGTTTCTCGATAATTCGGTGAAACCCGATGAATTTCCATCGCGCCAGTCACCGACCTCGGGTCGCCAGACCTACAACATTTCGGATTCCACGAAATATCGAATGAATGCCGATTCCACGAAATATCGGATGAATTCCCGTAACAGTATTCAAAAAAATATATCCTATTGATCGTGAAGTAGAAATACAAAAAATATGTCAAAATAAAATCTATTGAATAACGTTATATTTAATACCTTTAATAGTCATTCATACATGAGTATTATAAAATACAAATTACAAGTCCTACAGTTCAGTTAAATCAACAGAAAACGTTGTATTATGACTTGCGTTTGGACCAAATTCACTGCTGAAGTCCCCATTATAAATACACACATGCCACTACGCAAATAAGACTTTGCAGACTCATGGACACAGTTCGGTTTATTTCATACGCAACATTCAAGCAAGCGTACAGCAATGGGAAAATAACGAAAGCCTGCGTATGAAGCCACGCTACGTGGACAGTAGGCCTTAAAGTTCACCTTTTACCTAGTCAGGTTTTCCAATTGTTGAAATTTAATTTTTTATTCCTTACTTCTGTAGTGAAATATTTAACAACTAAGTTAACACTATAACAAAGTATCTAATACCAAATCAAATACCTTACAACCGAAAAAGCGAGGAGGTCTATACAACAAAAGACAAACCACTAACGCATCGTTAATACCAACAAAACACAAACAGCAAATAAAATTATAAGTTCTATTTTTTAACAAAATGGTGACAATTATTTTGTTTGAAAATTATGCTCATTACTAAGAATGGTATAAAGACAGGGAGCGTCTAAAATGACTGCCACTCTATTTATCATAAACATACTTTTACACTTGAAGACGCGAGATGTAAGACTGACATCTAGGATTTTCGAGAGAATTAGCACACAGAGGTTCCGAATCTGGAGCCGTTCCGTGTAATTGCTGTTCTCGTTAAATTTGAAGACGCGAGATGTAAGACCGACATCTAGGATTTTCGAGAGAATCAGACAGAATGTCCTAGGAGTTAAGGGAGAACAGCAATTACACGGACAAATGTAATTTTTATACTAACTGACTCCCCCGGCTTTGCAAGGGCTAGACAAATCGGCGTATTTGATAATTTTTCATTCCTTACATTTTTAGATCTTTTTTATGAAAGTCATTTTAACGTTATCATCAACGAACGTAATTTATATGGCTTCAAAAATACATTTTTAACTTTTTTGACCTCTTTGAAATATTTTTTTCTGGATAGGGACACCCAAATCACTTAGCGGAATGCCTATCAATTATGCGTACAAAATTTCATAAATATTGATTTCGGAGGTGTTCGAACACAAAGACACGAGATTTTTATATATTACATTAAGAACAGCAATTACACTCTGTGTGCTAAAAAATCCTAGATGTCGGTGTTACATCTCGCGTCTTCAAATTTAACGAAATGTATCAAATACATAAAGAAGTGTTCGAGAGGACATTCAATTGTGGAAAGCGCAACTGATGAAGGTTCCCTGACCAGAAACAATATATATTATATATAATATATATTGTCTTGCGTACAAAAGAATGACACCTCGAAGAGAATATACTTTTACATATTATACACAGTCCTTTCAAACAATTTTGAGCAAACAATACATTAAGATCTGTTGTCAAGCAAAATTTCAAGAATTGCGTATTGAATTCTGTATTTGTGGCCATACCTATACTTCTGATAGTTCCAGGAAGTAAGGAATATGGAAGGAAGTAAGAAATAAGGAATACCATTACATTTCTTGAAGACACTTTGACAAATCGAACTTAGCAATCCATGTATTAACTAGCTCATGAAAGAAGAAAATCCAACAAGAGAAAACTTGATAAGCTAGTCGCATGATGAGTAATAAAGGTTCGTTCCTTCTACCGATTGTCGACTGATCGGCTATTGGTTAATGCATCGGTACATGAACCGTTTATTGCGCAACTCGATGCATGTACAAGTCGGTGGCTGCACCACCGATTCTACCCTGAAGCCGGTGATCGAAATTACCGTACATTAACTGGTTGCGTATCAATCACCGTGTCACTTGGAACACGAAACTAAACCCTTCACTAAACGGTTATTGTTTTGAAGGAACGCTATTTTTCTTGTGCGCAGGTACGCGACCGTTGTGTATCGGTTATCTAGGCTGAAGGAACGAACCTATGCTGAAATTGGATGATCGTATCTAAAAGTCGACTGTAAATGAAAACAATTACTGCTGCATTATCAGATGATAGTAAAATCAGATAAATTGCCACTGACAAATTTACTTGACAAACACAAAAATTATGCTACTCTACAAATAATCAAGCAATAACGCTAACTAATATATATATATATATATATATATATATATATATATATATATACAGTGATTGTCAAGAACTCCAGCTTTAGAGTTGGAAGGTTTTCACAAACATAAGTATGCACAATATACAATCACCTATTTGTACACAGGAAGAATGGTTGATCATAAATGCAGAGATAAATACCGTCAAAACATCTGTGAGTTAGATTTTCTGTAAAGGACAAATCCGGATAAATATTCTACTATTATACGACTCTTTGTCCTCATTACAAATTTTAAATACTTGCCATACACAAATATCATTTCAGTGTACTTTGTTATATAAATATAACGGTATAGAAATGCTTAATCACATCACTAGGACATTTGAGCGAAACTCATTTTAAAAAATTTGTATTGTCATTGCTAATGTTAAATTCTTCAACATTTGGCATTTTCAAAAAGCTATACCTACATCATTATGCTTACAAACTGAAGAATTGAATGTTAAAACTGGGCTGGTTCTGTGTTCGGCTAATGTTTGTACAGCGACAACAAAAGCTTTTGTGAACAAACAAATTGGAATGCGAAAAAAATCACGCTATTAAACTAGCAAATACGAAAGTGACAGCTGATTCGATTTTGTAATGACAGGGCAAATACCAACATCCAATGTAGCAAACAAATGACGGCAATAAAGCAATCTGAACAATAAAACGGCGGTGTCGTAATCTCAAAAGTGCATTATGACCAATAGGTATCTGAGAAATAATCAACTGTCGGCTTCCAAAGGTACTTTATGCTAATGAAAATAATGAAAACGTGACTGCGGTGTCACCTAACTGTAACCAATTAACATTTAAATGTCCAAATAAAGATATAAACTATAAAACTGTTTACGGACATATAGACGTTATGTGTAAGTAAGCGCGTTAACAGAGTTAAAAGAAAAATCTCTTCGTTGACAAGATAAGTTAATTTCATTGACTATTAGTTGGAAGCATTTGCCATTTAAGTAGGCAACATTTGTTATGTGAAAGGCTGACACATCACTATCTTAATTATGCATAACAACTGAAAGACATTATTGGTTGCAGAGAGGTATTCCCGTTGTGAGTTTTGTTTTAGTGTCTTATGCTGTCTGAAATCCTCGACTTGGAGCTAAAGCAAATACTGCAAGTGCTATTTATTTGTAAATTTGAAATCGCCACGTTTGTTAGAAGATCGTTTAAATGACTGGTGTCCATTTACTAACTAATGAGATGCCCCCTCCCCCCAGTGAACTCGTTTAAAGAACATAAAATGGTCGGACACGTTCCACGTATCCGACTACATAGGGACCATCCATAAATTATGAGATATTTTAGGGTGGGTGGGTGTGTCCTAAAATCGTACGAAATCTTATATGGGGGTGGGTGGGTGTTTGAAATGAATTTTACTTAAGATTTTTTAAATATTATTTTTTCATTGCTTATGACTTTTATTTGCCTGAATTGACTATTATCATTATCTAAACAAATGTAATTTTTATACTAACTGACTCCCCCGGCTTTGCAAGGGCTAGACAAATCGGCGTATTTGATAATTTTTCATTCATTACATTTTTAGATCTTTTTTATGAAAGCCATTTTAACGTTATCATCAATGAACGTAATTTATATGGCTTCAAAAATACATTTTTAACTTTTTTGACCTCTTTGAAATATTTTTTTCTGGATAGGGACACCCAAATCACTTAGCGGAATGCCTATCAATTATGCGTACAAAATTTCATAAATATTGATTTCGGAGGTGTTCGAACACAAAGACACGAGATTTTTATATATTACATTAAAAAAATCTAATATTGATTATGAAAGTAAGTGATGATACAGACTTACATTATACAATATATCTACATCATTTCCTTAAAATACAGACTTTTGAAAAAATGAATTTCTGACGTAAGAAATGGGGGGCTGATGAAACAATATCTTACAGTTTCTTACATGGGGGTGGGTGGGGGTCAGAAAACCGTCAAAATTTATCTTACGTAATGTATGAATGTTCCCATAACTGTATAAAAGTTTCGGCATTCCGATGAACGCCTTTCAGGTGACAGCCCTCAGGTTTTTAAATAGCGAAGGGGGTGGAAAGGTAACACCTCATTATTTGAAACTATCATTAAGGATCTTCGTAAAAATTATTATTATAAAATCAGTGTTTAAAACCCAATTCGAACTATTTTCTTATGAGTTTATCTATACCAGGAGTCTCCTATCTAAGGCCCTCAGGCCAAATCCGACACACCTGGATCATCGGCTCGAGGCAGCTGATGGCTCATTATTGCTGCTGTGATAAGTCAGATGTAGGAGGAGTAGAAAATTACAATAACCCGGTTATATACGTGCCAGCTAAAGCTTAATGCAAATACTATACTAGATAAATTTTATTTATTTAAGCATATTATTGCAAAAAACCCACATGTGTTTGATTGGTTTTTCTTGAAGAAGGTATATAGCATAACACATAAAAAGTATTGTCAACAAATTTTTATTCCTCAATTAATGATACAAGGTATTTAAAGTTGTAAAAATCGCACTTTTCAACAACTGAATGAAAACTTTTAGTGTCAAGTGTAAGTTTGTTCTAGCTACTAAATGATAGGTTCATCTAGCCGATTGGGTAATTAATTATTGAGTTATTTGGAAAAAGAAACTGTCAAAAATGCCCATTTTCAATCAATAGTTGCTTTTTAAAACACTTTAGCACCCTGAAACTCGGCAAAAAGTTTTAATTTTGTGAGGTATTTAACTGATTTGAATCAAAACTACATTGCTTTAATGGTCTTCTCGCAAATGTGATTTTCTTTCGAGGACGTATTATCTTACGTGCATTTTACGAAAAATTTATTTTACAACCATCTATAAGGAATGTAGTATTTTTAAAGTCTTCATCGCTTAATTTTCTTTTGGTTTTGTTTTATTGTATGAAAATTCACTTTGAAAGTGAAACCTTATTGGAGGGGAGACATCACGACCCCTAAGTTTATCGAACTGATGTTTCTTTAAATATTTTTAGCATAGAAATTTATATTAGTAGCTTTTTATAGATTTGTATGTCCACATTATTTTTTATTAGGTGATTGTGTTAAAAAATTGTCGGTAATAATTAATATACAACTACATAAATGTGGAAATTGATATTTGCATGCATAAATGTCATGTCACACAAAACTATTATTAATGTTGAGCCAAGTTCAAATCTCATGATCTGAGGCGGATCCAGGATTGTCATTGAGGAGTTTGTTTCGTTGGGGGGGCTTGACGTCACTGAAGGGTGGTTTTAGCACAATAAACACTATAAAAAAGCATACCACTCAGATCATTTGGGGGGCTTCAACCCCTTTGCCCCCTCCCTTGGATTTGCCAGTGATTTGAGGACTTACCCAAGCTAATACTTGTCTTTTGTTATGTACCATATCACCACCATTTTTATAATGTAATTATTTTGCATTTTCATTGGGGTATTCTCTCCTTAGATTTTTTCTGCAACAGAACAAAGTGTAGTAAGGCAATTTCATAAAATTGCCCGTATTTCTGGCTGTCCGTACAAAAAATTTTCCTCACAGTTAAAGGTGGAAGCCAGTTTGAACAAAATTTATATCGAATTGTTGCAGCCTGATGTATGTTTTATTTTTTGTAGTTCTAACCTTGTAAGTTACAATATCAAATTTTATTATGATACTAATTACTTTCCATTTCGTGTGATATATCATTGTAGTTTTGTAACTTGTAAAATTTCGTTTCAGAATTCAAACAAATTATTCTACAAGTTACAACTTGTCAAATCCAAAATATTAATATCTGAAATTTGTCGTCTACATGTCGAATACATTTTACAAGTTGTAACTTGTAGAATAATTTTGTTGAATTACGAAATGAAATTTTATAAGTTACAAGTTTATTATGAAACAGGCCCCTGGAGTCGTTCACAATCGCTTTGTACTGCATTTCGAGTTTTTTTCTAAAAACAAATGCTTTGATGTTGATTTTCTTGTTTGTTAAAAACTTGTCTGGGACATTTCTTTCCCTCAGAATAACTCGGGAATTCTTCAGTGATTCAGACCAGTGGATCTAATGAAATTAACAACTTATATAACTTGTTTCAGAACTTCAAACATATCCATACATTTCCTGCACAAGGACTGTTGATAAATGATACAATAAAGACTAATGGTTTTGAACCACCATCATTTACAACAGCTTTTGACACAAGAGCAACCACTTCTTTATTTTTACCCCCTTCAGTTGTTATCGATTTCAAGTTTTTCCACTGAAGGTTCATTTTAACAGCCCAAAACGAGGAGGTTATCAATTCGCCTGTAACTTTATTTTATGTATGACGAGCGATTATTCAAAAGCGGCTTGGGCAATTTTGATGATTTAAACTGCATTATATTAAGAAACATTACAAAAAGGTCCCATATAATTGTCGACAACATGAGATTTGTGGTTTTCCAGAAAGTCAGAAAAAAAGTAAATAAAGGACTAGATTTTAGTAATTTTCAATGAATCTACACAGTTTTCTCTAAAACCGCTCAAGAAATTTGAATATTATAAATTGTATTCTACAAAGATATGTTCCAGCTTAATTCCGTATATTTTTGGTAAAACTTAAAAATTTTCTGAAAATCGAAAAAATATATGCAAAAAAACTGTAAACATCATGGTAAATGTTAAATTTTCTTCATAAATATCTAGTTTAAATGTCAAGATATCCCATGAAAGATTATCGTAGAAGGTGTTTGTAATGATTTTCAGTTTAATTTGTTCTTTTAGAGGCGGGAACTTATTGTCGCGTGAAATGGCAGAAAATATTCCGTTAGTTTTTCGAAAAACGAAAATTTGTTATGTCGGCGAACTCTTCTATATGGTATAGCGTTGTAGGTGAGTGCGTGCATGCATGTAATGTTAAGTGGTACATAAGCAGTTGTATACATAGGATGGTTGAAATATAAGTTGGAATTGAATTAGTTATACAGGGTGGTTCTAAAAATATTGTATTGGGTACAGCAATTACACGGAACGGCTCCAGATCCGGAACCTCTGTGTGCTGATTCTCTCGAAAATCCTAGATGTCGGTCTTACATCTCGCGTCTTCAAATTTAACGAAATGTTTCAAATACATAAAGAAGTGTTCGATAGGACATTCAATTGTGGGAAGCGCAACTGATGAAGGTTCCCTGACCAGAAACAATGTATGTTATATATAATATATATTGTCTTGCGTACAAAGGAATGACACCTCGAAGAGAGTATTCAATACCTCTGACAGGTGAAGTAACCTGAAATTTTTTTCGTGAATTCTGTCCTATGAGTTAAGGGAGAACAGCAATTACACGGAACGGCTCCAGATTCGGAACCTCTGTCTGTTGATTCTCTCGAAAATCCTAGATGTCGGGCTTACATCTCGCGTCTTCACATTTAACGAAATGTTTCAAATACATAAAGAAGTGTTCGAGAGGACATTCAATTGTGGAAAGCGCAACTGATGAAGGTTCCTTGACCAGAAACAATGTATGTTATATATAATATATTTTGTCTTGCGTACAAAGGAATGACACCTTGAAGAGAGTATTCAATATCTCTGACAGGTGAAGTAACCTTAAAATTTTATCGTGACATTCTGTCCTATGAGTTAAGGGAGAACAGCAATTACACGGAACGGCTCCAGATTCGGAACCTCTGTGTGCTGATTCTCTCGAAAATCCTAGAGGTCGGTCTTACATCTCGCGTCTTTAAATTATTATTAATAGCATTTTCAACTTCCTAAAATCTTCTCTAGTATTCATGCCTCCATATACTTGATAGATTTTATCTTCTCCTTGAATCAAACCAAACACGAGAGAAGTATCTGACATATCCGTTGACTGGCGTTGACTCGTCCAAGGCCAGAGAAAACCACTGAAATTGTTCATTTTTGTCAGCCATGGTGTTTGCTGAACTTAATTTACCTTATTAATTATTTAATATTACAAGTTTGCTAACACCAGCTAAACTGTCGAGTAATTTGTAAAAAACATCGTTATAGAAAACAGCGAAATTTTATTATTCCAGTTCACCATATATAAATTCATCCGAAAAGCATCCCCAGTTCTCGTTAATAAAAATTCATAAATTTAAGCCGCTATTTACATAAGCTTTCTCCGAACAACCAACAAACATTTTCTGCCTCATCAATCAACTCGTTGTTATCCTTTTTATCACCAATCATTCTTCTTCAAACCGCAACAGTACGTGTCCAAACAATTCTCCTCCCGAGAAAGAAAAGACAGAGGAGCAGCAAAACAATGACTCAGTGGTTGTTGTACCGACAAATTACCTGTTGTTTTAAAATTAAGTTAGCGTTTTAGTGGACTTTTTTCAGTAACCGGTATTCGAGTGATTCCTCCCGAGTTGTAAACGAATTCCTTCTGAACGATTAACTGCCTTATTCTTCGTTTTGTTCTCTTCGGTTTTCGGGTAGTCGACCGACGTTATGAAGAATAATCAAGTCATCTTGATGATCATCATGATGTTAGGTACTCTCAGGTGGATGGAATTCGTTTATGGGAGGCCACAGTGGAAGGTAACCGTGGTGGTCAATAGGCAGTACATTTGTCTCTATAGTATACGAGGGTAGGCTCAAAAGTAAGGTACACATGCTCTCTCATATTCTGCCATCTTCTCCTATGTTGATCAAAACCTAGCTAATTTCCAAGGGGTCCCCAGACACGAGTTTCCGGGGGGGGGGCGATTTCATGCTTCAAGGGGGGGGATCCTGTACTAAACTTACCTATATATAATTTTAAACTCCGATTTTTCTCCATGGTTTATCTGCCTTTCTAGCCGCTTGATCAGCCTACTAAAGGTAGAATAGTTTCGATTGCATCCCGTACTCCTCTATTGTTGCGTCTGATAGTTCTATTACGGTTTTTGTCTCGAAATGTGATTCCCAACATTGACTTTTCAATTTTAAATTACACACCTTGAAATTTCTTGATAATGATTTTAGTCAGCGTCAGGTGTCTTTTTTTTAGTCACATTGAAAGATTGAATTGAAAAACTGATTTAAATTTTCCGAAAGCTACCCAGACAATCCAATTTTTTGGATCGATTTTGATACGGTTTTTTATGTTTGAAAGCTGACGTGATCGAAATAGTTTTTAACTATAATTTATAAAGCTTTGTTCAGCCATTTAAAAATCTGCAGCTCATTTTCTGCTACACAAAAGGGTCTTACTAAACATTTTTTTAACTGTTCCTAAAGGACTGGATCGATTTTGATGAAATTTTTTGTGTGTGTTTGGCTGGGTCCCTGGATGCTTTAGATTCACAATTAGACCTGGTAGTAGTCTGAAGCTGGTAGACAATGTAACTCGTTCCTCGAAGTTTCCTTGGTTTTCCATCGTCTTGAAAGATATAGACCACGTAGGTGGCGCAGCAATTGGGTTCTAAATTTTTTTTTTTGAATTCTTAAATGGCTGGACTAAGTTCTCTGGATGATTTAGACACACAAATGGGCCCGTTAGAAGTTGCTACGATCGGATTGTAGGTATATATACTTCCAAACGGGGGGATCGATTTTGTTGAAATTATTTCTGTGTTTGAGTGCACCCGTGGTAGAGGTGGCATCCGAATATTGGACCTGCTCCAGTGGAGCAGATACGCAAATATGAACTAGTCTAAGGCAAAAAGTCCGGAAAACGTGCAATTTTGACTTTTTAGAGGTTTTTGTGTAAATTTTATATTTTATCTTATTGCAGACTTCTTATGTAAGTTGTGCAGTATAATTGGGTCTTCTGTCACGTTTTCTGTTATTAGAAGCAGATGTTTGATATTTGATAGTTGTGGAGTAGAATTTAACGAGTTATTCTTTTAATTTTTGTTGGTCAACTGTGACGAATGCCTTATTGAAATTCTGTTTTTTATGCAGTTCTGCCTGTTTCTTTATTAGGTTCTCTTTATATTATATCTCTTCTACCTGCTAGCGATTTGTCTCTAGAAAATCTTGCTGCTCTATTGTCTACCATTCTGCTTATGTGATTGTTTCACCCTCTTTTCATTTTCAATATCCAGTCGTTTATTATTTTCAAGTTACATATTGTTCAGGTTTCATCACTTCTTACTCTAGCTCTTACTGATTCCCCATTTTTCTTAGTATTCTCATCCTGTTTTCTCTACCATCAATTATATTTTGAAAATGGCAGGTCTTATTTATGTGTTGTGTGTCATTATTGGTATTATGGTAGTGCAATAGATTCCGTGGGTTCAATTCACAAATTTGTACACTCACTTTCAAACGTCTTTATTTACCAAATAATTCACTTTGTTAACAAAACACAATGACTAATACTAATACGACAGCTGATAACTTCTTTTGCTTCTTGATTCAATACAACCGAATACTGTAAACTGATCAACTCGAACGAAACTGACCTCTTATAAGAGGATTAATTCTGATTTGTCATAGTATATCCAGAACCTTGTCGAAATTTCTCGATACCCGTTGGGTTTCTCTCGCTTTTATTTAAACCGTTTTTTTTAATGTTTACTTATTGTTTTTGTCGGAACGATTAATTTAAAAGCTTTTCTTTTTTTTTTCTTGCGGCGTAAAATGAATTTTATAACAGTAGCTTTGTAAATCGTTGTCTCAGTTTCCATTCGAATGTGTTAGTTTCTCTAAATTGTGTTATTTAGGCAACTCGCTATATTGGCTCTCTGTATTTGGTTTATACTGCTGTTTCTATATCTCCGTAGCTGGTTAAGGTGATTCCCAGATAGTTGAAAGGCAACTATCTGGCCGGTTTCAGAAGGATATCGAATCGGTTAAATCTTCAAGTTTCGCGAACTTTTCATTCGCTTGTAAGGTCTGGACACGAATGCTGTCATGTTGTAAGGTTCTTGGTGTCAAGCTGCCTCTAACACGACCAACCCAATGTGTAGTGTGTTTTAAGATCTCTTCCTATGTACTGAGAAGAATTTACAGACTGGACGACCGCTGGGTGCTTCCTCAACAGTTGTAGCCTTTTCAGTTTACAATGAAATTGCACTAGAAATAGTTTTTGGGCATATTTTTGAGCTAATCATGTACGATTAATAATAAGTAGTAATGTATACTACGCGCAAAAAATGTACATTTTTTGGGCTTAGAAACAGTTAAAAAAAATAATAAATTCAATTGTTATGAAATTTGCTTGCAATACCATTTTCCGTAATATTTTATTGACAAAATCATAAACCTTCGTGGTTAGTAAAAGTGTTCCTTAATTCCAACTCTATATAAAATTATAAGCTATTTCCTGCTTTTACACAAGAAAATCTTTTCTCACCTGAATTGGTCACTTTAGTATGTTCAAGTTAGGATAAAAGGTCTGTAAATTCTGTTTCACAGAAACAAAGATAGAGTTTCTGACGATCCAGAATCTGGTTATAAAAAAAATATTTTTCGAATATATATTTCATTAAAGGACCTGGGAAAGAAATGTCTTTGTGAGGCTGTTTGTTTGGGTTCAGTTGTATCTAGCTCAGTTTTTAAAGACTCGATGTAAAAAAGACGATTAAAAAATTTAGCCCCAAGTTCGCGGCACTTAATCCATAACGTCTGCGGTAAAGGACTCAAGTACTTAGAGGATGCGCCGGCATGAGATACCGTTACAAAAAATTGTTATAGGGTTTATTGTTAAAACAAATTGTATTATATTTTGACGGAATTCTATTGACATTTTCAACAAAATATGTTAATGCAAAAATTAACAAAATCCCTTCTTAATTTCAGATATATACAAAATATTAGCATGCTCAACAAAAATTTCAGCTATTTAACGTAGGTACATTTAGAAATCTAATTTATGTGATTTAAAAAATAACTAATGCGGTTTTTAATAGTATTGGCTATAGTACGTATAATCTAGTGATGTGCGAAATCGATTATCAATAATCAATTAATCGATTATTAAAATAATCGACCGCAATCGATTACAATTTGAATAATCAATTGTGATCGATTATCAAAATATTCGACCATATTACCAATTTCTTTTACTTTTTTTTTGTTGATCGTAGTTTAGCTTGGCAACCCTGTCATTGGAAAAAGATGAACTGTTTAATATTATCTATGAACAGTATAAATTTCTCCATTAGGTTCGTTGTTTGACGCCAGTAGCTAATTCGAAGAAGGAACTGACTACTCCCAAAACACTTACATTCTATAATATTTCTTAATTCAACTTTACACCAGTTTATAGAGAAAAATTAAACTCATTTTCCGACACAAAAATCAACAGCATTTTGCCAGTAATAATAGTTTATAGAGAATAACTACTAAGATTTTAACAGCAAACTTGTAGAAGTAAACAGTAAATTATTTTAAATTATAAAAACCGGCAAAAATACGAATCTCTTTTGTTTTCTGCTTATATGTATAATGAAAAGTAATGAAGGAATCGTAATGCTGTTCAAAGAAAAGACGTAGAGAATCAGAGATCATTATTAACGAGCATTTATACAGCCTGATTGGATCAGTTTTCATTGTGAAAATTAGAAAAACTGGTTAAAAGTGGATTTTTTTCACAAATGGATAACTTTGTGGTAAACGACACTGGAATATTAATCATCGTCAAAACAATAGTTTATGATGATAAGTTTATATGGGCTCACAATGGATACTATTGAATAAGCAGTTTTTGAAGAATTCAAATTTAAATAATTTAGATAAATATTTTACACATCTCATAGTATTAACGAGACTAGTCCGATCGGGATATACTAAAGATATTTTGAAAGTCCATAAATTCCACTTCAACTTGTCTATCTTGAATTTTGGTTATACTGCCGAGAAACTGGTATAAAATAATAGTAAATATTGCATTAAAAGTACGAATATGCGGCAGCCAGTAGGCGATGCACTTACAATAGCTATCAAGGCTGATGGACGGATCTAGGATTCTCTTGAGGTAGCGGCACAAGATGAAAATTGTGGTAAATTGTATTATTATTATTATTATTGTATATATTTTTAACTTTATATTTAAACACTACTTGTTGCAATAAATTTTAATTTCATGAGTTGTTTATTTTTATGACGAACTTTAATAATTTTATTGAGTGAGAATTACGATTTGAGAAATCGGTTTTGGTAGTTTCTTAAAAATATCTTATAATTTTGCACCAATATAAGAAGTAACTACCTTCATAAATCATAGTACCTTTTAGTCGAGTAATAATCGATAATAGATCGATTACTGTTATATGAATAATCGACTAATCGTTCGTTGAAATAATCGAAACGGCAGATCACTGTACTTTGTATAATATCAGCTTAATTTTCCGATATTTCAGATTAACTTTCATGGTCAATACTCACTACAAAACTTTCACCAGCATCACTCAAGCTTTCATAATCTGCATCCATAAATTGTTTCGCCATTCCTGAAATATTGAATCAGGATGTAATTTGTAATAATAGCATTACGTGCCGGAGTTGAACTGGAAGACTTTTTTTAATTTGTACAAGAACCTACTCTCAATCCTAGGAATCATATTTGTAAATCTGTACTGGTATATGAGATTAGTGTGTAGCCGTTACGAGTTCAAATCTGCCGGCATAAACTTAAGCCTACTCAGGCTGCTAGTAAATCTGCCACTACTAAAATACCCTACAGTATAATTTCCTTTCCACAAAAACCCATAAAAATGCATTTTTTTTTTCATTGTACTCCTTGTATCTAACAAAACATTTCTTCTAATTGGTTCCATACCACCTTTCAACGTCGAAATAAATTTCTTACTTCAACTCATTACCATCATCCTTAACAAGCGTACTCGCTTGAGAGAAGTGACAGCGATCATCGACTGAGAAGGTGCTTATTTTCCTCGGAGCGATGCAAAGATACTTTCTTCATACGAGCACGTACACATACAATGTGCTTACTTATGTTCGTTTCGAGAGTGCATCTAATAATCACTCGACCGACCCGGCCGAGGTTCAGCAAGGTTCTATTTTAAGGTTTCAGTTAGCCAGAAGGGATTTTATTTAACATTAGCCATTAGATTCACAACACCTCTTAGATATTGTGCATTCGTGGAATTACATGTATTATGAGTGAATACACGCATCCTGCACTTGAATTTACGTCATAGGCGTGCAACGTTTTTTTTCCCTACCAAGATAAATATTTTAATCGGTGTATGAAACATTGTACAGGCATAACAATGTTACAGTCAATTATACATTATCCTAAAGGTGCTACCATTTGTTCCCAAAAGATTTCTAATTTACAACGGCATTTAATTTATATTTCATTCAAGCTTGTATACTCTTAATCTTCGCACCTTAACATAATATTAGAGCCGTACAAAAATCCTCTTTCATTTGTACTTAGTTATCTATATATAAATAGGCAAAGACAAAACGGTTAGGTACCATTTTCTCCTCGGTTTCTCTACCGATTTTCTTTATTTTTGATTTGTTTAGTAGCTATTGACGACATTCAGTGCAGAATATATAAAGAATCTTTATTTATAACTTTTAAAATAACTAATTCAGAGATAAATTATTAATAAAATTCAAGTGAGTGGCGCCCACTATGAACAAGTAGCTTAATCTAATATTCGAATTTTGACAGTCTTCAACAGTAAAAATCCAATGGAGGACAATCATAGCGAGGTATAAAAAATTGTGAATTAATCGACTTTTACGTGCAAAGATGTATGCTGTGAAAGCCTTCTTTTCTATTCATTCATGATGTTATTTTTTTACAAAAACGATGACAGCTATTACTGAAGTGACCAAAGCGAATGTGTTTACGTATACGAAGCTTGCGCATTTACAGAAGAATCCAAATGAAAAGTTTTATGTAAGTACACAATTTAGAAATTCTAAAGCTAATTGATACATTTGATTTCCGAACCTGAAGAGTAGAGTATCTACATTCTTTTAGTCATGAATGTTTCACAAATCTAATAACAATTTGCATATGTATCCATTATCAAAAGCTACGAAAAAACTCAGGAGATGTGATATGCAAATATATTTATAATTATTTATATTTATGCCATGTGCAAATAAAACTATAAAATAAGACCAATCCATTTGCAGTTTCGTTTGGTATAAGGTAATCTTATAAATTAATTTTAACATCTCATCTAAAAATTAGCAGTCAGTCAGAAATTGTTTATTGTTCTTTTAACAAGATGCAATATATTTTTTCTTATTTATCTAATAATATAATACCTATAATGTTTGTTTATTTACATGCATCTTATTTATATATAATTTTCGCAAACGGCACCACGATTTTGTCAAAATTCCATTTCGGGGTTTTGGCATGTACAAATCGGGATCAATCGTATTACCGAGAGAGAACGAGATTGTGACTATTAAAACTGCTATAGAAAAATTCATTCAATATAAATTGATGTGTAGGATCTTATAAGAATTTTATCACTTTTTGATATTTACATTACATTTTTACAGTTGAACATTTCAAGATTTTAAAGTAAAAAGTGCTGGTTATGCGATTTTTTGATGGGTAAAAAGTTATGTGTTGTGGCCCTCAATGAAGTTGCCATGAGCAGTAACATATATGCATATATAAACTGACTGAGATATAAGGCGCTGTAGGTTATAATTATATAGGGTGATACCAGAAATGTTAGAAACCAAATGTTTTATTGGGTGGCCCATAAACAGTTGCATATACATATATATTGGGTAGTCCATAGACAGTAACATATACAAGGTGGTGGAAATATATTATAAGTGGAATTATTGTAATGAGTATTTTAATAAGTTTTGAAATTAAACTGAATCACTTCATCTTGAGAAAAATTAGACCAAATATTCGATTATATGTATATATGTGTGTACCTACCAACATTTTTGATGAACCTTTGCAATTACGATTAAAGCACGGTCACCCATGTAGGTACTATTAATTAAACATACAAATGGAAATTTTGAAATTTCGATTCAAATAGAATTGTTATTTACGGTTATTTGTTATATTATCCTACCGGTTAACAGCTGAATTATTTAATTTTAAGAAATTTCATGTTCAGTAGATTTTTGTCTTTAATTTCCACTTACTGCCTCTTTGCCATACCTTATATCATTAAGCTATGCATTAAAAATGTGCTCACAAATAAAGTCCTATTAATTACATATGAAAAACATGTTGAATTTTGTTAGGAACTGACACAATTGGTCGAATTTCGACCACTGGGCGATCGCTAGTATTGATAAAAAAGTGAGTTAATTAACAATGCTTTTAAAATTTGACTGCATTTTATTCACTAGGGTGAACTAGCTTACTCGTAAATTCAAAGTTTTTTCAAAAATATAGTTACATATATACAAACAATCGGACATTTTCTATGTCAGCTAATGTTCCCGGGAAGAAATAAATCAGTATAATTTCAATACTCTCACAATTCATGAAACACTTAATATTATATTAGCTCTTTGGCTACTTCGCCAAACTGATGAGACCCTGAAAGTTCGAAAGCTGAGTGTAACGAAAGGGATCAACACATAACGCAAGGTTATGGTGAAACCTTAGGATTGGACCTAGATTCGTAACGCCTAGATCAAAAGTCAAATGCAAAACCATGGTGTTATGAAACTGGGTCCAATCCTAAAGTTTCACCATAACCTTGCCTTGTGTTGACCCCATTACGTTACGGTCAACTTTCGACCTTTCAGAGCTAATTTGATATTAATTTATCTTGTTGGTTCAAGAAGTAGTTCCCAAAGCAAAGAGCGAAATTTGCTCTTTGTCAAAGTGCGAAGACGAATTTTGTCTGCCCCAACATCTACCGAGTTCTACAATATGGAGGAACACTGTTTCGTCTTCATTGTTTATTTAATGAATATTTATTTAGTTTTTTGCGGGTTATATAAATTGAATATTCAAGTGAATTAGACTGAATGTATTATTTATTTATTTGCTGGAATTAGGTTTGATATCTTTAAATTCCTATTATTTTCATTTCTTCCTGTATTATATGTTGGAAAAAAAAACCACATACTTCCTCGTTGAATGGGTCAACGAGACTTTCGCATCGTCTCTCATGCCGAACAGTTCGAAAATATAATTTTTACGGTCCGTGACATATGTGCACATTTTATGGACGGAACTACATACTGGATCTACATATAGTATTTACATACACCCTTTTACCTCTCTGGTAAGTCTGCCTAATTTATCTTAATAATTGTAAATTGTACCGTTGCATATTTATACACTGGAAACATTCTATGCAATATAAGATTTTAACTTCTCCCAAATAGTCTAATTTGAATCAACACCTCATATAAATTATAGTCCACTTAAATACATATGCAAAAATGGCGCTAAATGCTACAAACACATCGACTCGAATTTTGAGTTTTGATGTTTGTTCTTTTCCAAAAATATTGTAATGGAACACTCTTTAAAAGTAATACACTTTATCTCAACCACTCTGTATATCTAACTGCTTATAGAATACCCAGTATAAAATTTTTTACTAACATTTTTTTACTACCATGTATACTTCGCCCTGTAGTTCAATCGCCCTATATAGGCAACTGCTTACGGACCACCTATTAAAATATCATAACGCCTACTGTTCGGTGTACATGTCGCTCAACATCAAATTGAGGATCACGTATTTCTCCTTTAACTGGTCTAATCCTTCTTTCCACACAAGCAGAATCGAGATTTATCAGAGAAAAGTACCTGATGTAGTCGTTGATGTCGATGCTCAGCGGTCAAAGGTAGCACAAGATTAGGTCGATAAAGCTGCAATCCAAAAGACCTTATATAGCTGTAAACCGTTCTGACACTTACAAGATGGCCTTGTTCTCCTAACCACTCATCAGCCAAATTTCGAGTTGTCGATCTTGAAATTCATTTGTGCCCCTTCGACGTCCTGTGCCTACTCTTCTCCGATTATTTATGGCATTATCGTTCGTGCTGTTAGCGATTTCTCGAAATGAAAAACCCACCTCCCTTAAACCAATAATTCGACCTCTTTCAGATTCATTTAGCTGGCGATACATTCGGAGTACATGTACACCAGAAGATTTAACATTACTAAACACCGATTTTGGATTCCATCAAACATTTTTGTAAATTAAAAATAAATGCATGCATGCAACGACTACAATATTAATTGTTAAAAAAACGTTTACATGAAATAAAATTCACCGACTTTACCAAATTTTAATGATGAACTCCTTACTATAGCATCTATGTTTTACGAATACAATATTCAATTTAAACATCTTCTTCTAGGCGATTTCTTTGTCGGTACAACTCATAAGTTTTTACTCAAAAAAAATTGCCCAACCTGCTACTTTTTACAGTAAAAATGTAATGCTAGAACTATATGAAATAGCCATAAAATACAATCTGTCACTGAATTTCATAACATTTAAATTGCTCAAAAATAAGATTTTTCACAAAGATGAGTGGCCATTCGATTTTTTGACATCCCAATCTTCTAATTCATAAATATCATCAAAATCGTTAGAGCCGTTTTCCAGAACTCAATTAAATACAATGTATACAAATAAGTATATTATTGCTTGCATTATAATATTAAAAGGATCTATAGCTGACTAATCAATTAAAACCGAAAATACTCTTTACATAGGTAACCCCAAGATACTAGCTTACGATGAAGATTCATCGTAAGCTAAATCGGTCCCAGCCGCTAATGGGCTGATTCTAGATTGAAGCATACACGGAGGCATAATTTTTATAATAAAAAATCATGGTGTGTTGTATCTAGGTTCAAAAATGATCCGATACTATCTAATGAGTTCAATACCTATTCAAAGTTAAGCACAATATCTATCATTAAGACCTTATCAGTTCTAATTATGCGTCACCTTATACTAGATATCCAAGGACCTAAAAACCATGGTCTTTACAATGGATGTTGCAACACCAGTTTTTGATGACTATACTGTGCCTGATTCGCAGAATCCCAAACTGCTTACTTTGCAGAGTAAGCATAAAATTGGCTGTCTCTGACAGGCGAGCGTTATGGCAGCGCAACTCTCGCAATCCCTCTTATAATGGCTAACAGTGAAAAAATTCTACCTTGTTGTTATTGGATTGGCCTTCCCTGGTTGGTTGTCGGGATGGCAGCCTAACTGCAGTTTCTCTTAACCTGTACTATTGCATAGAAATCATTCTACCCTAGTATATATATATAAGGAGGGCTTCGCTGCCTCTTATACATGGACCAGGATGAACTACCATCAAAACCAGGTGATTTTACGACAGATAGTGCGCATACAAATAAACAAAGAAAACTTGCTTCTGTATGTACTAGACTAGATAGTCGTATATATGTTGTCATTATATTTGAAAAAAATAAATATGATTACTTAAAAATTAACAAAAACTAAACCTGAACCATTTTCACAAATCATTTCATGTTCCAATAACTAAAACTCAACTTGTATCAAGATTATTTCAGAGCTTTAAACTTTTCCGTACAAAATTTCATCCCCTTTCATTCCTTCACAAATTATTTAACTATATTTATCCCAAGTACTGAAGCTACCCCTCAACCACAGTTTAGCAAGATCTCTTCGGCAGTTATAGTCCTTCTTTGTAGAAATTGGGGAGAAAAAAATAGCAAACAAAATTAGTATAAACAATATAGAAACAAAAACCATGAAAACTAAGCAATATATCAACGCTATGTTTTTGACTCCAGCCGACTATTTAGAAATTGAAGACATAATATCGACGCTTAAAAACTTTGCATCTCCAGGGCCTGACAAATTGAGTATAAAAATAATTAAATTAACGCAACAGAATATCTCTAAACCACTTCCTCACATAATTAACCTAATTTTTCAAAAATCAAGCATCCCATATCAATTTAAAGAAGGTTTTGTAGTGCCTATATATAAATCAGATAGAAAAGATCTAATGACAAATTACCGACACATTTCACTATTTAATAAATTTGGATTTCTACACAAAAATAAAATAATATCGACAAATTATGTGTTTCAAAAAGTTGTAGAGATAGAGCAACCTTTACAAAAACGACAAGTATACTAAAGAACTTTAATGAAAATAAAAAAACAATTGCAATATATCTCCAAAAAGCCTTCGATACGGTATTACACAAAATTGTATTAAGTAAACTAAATCAGATTGGCATATGGGGACTCATTCTGCAACTTATTAAAAATTATTTGTCAGAAAGATCGCAAAAAGTACGAATAGGAGATGACACTAGTAATAAAAAATTTGTGAAAACCGGAATCCCGCAAGGCACAGTCTTAGGTCCCATTATTATTAATTCTTGTTAATAATTTGGTATCTTATGAAGGATGTAGTGTAGTTTCTTATGCCGATGATACTGTCCTAATATGTAATGGGACAACATGGGAAGAAGCTTGGAATTAAGCGCAAAATGCAATCTCAGATGTCAAAAATTGGTTAGATGAAAACAGCCTGAGTCTAAACGTATCTAAAATTAAACATGTTGGATTTACACCAACAAAGGCAAGACAGACACAACAGTGCCCGATTTATATACTACTAAGTACTACATCTTTGAAATATCAAGAGGACATGTTTTCCCCAGTAAAAATATCTTAAATATTAACGCAGGTAGTAAAGTACCTCCACGTCCAATTTGATGAAAATCCATTCAGTAGTTTTTGAATGATGAATTGGTGTTCCGTATTCGATGACTATCCACCACAATTTTCAAAAAATATATAACTATAGATTAACTGTTTCCCAATGAGCTACTCCATTGAGTTATTAGAATTAATTGCATTTTCTGCTGCATCATGTAATTAATGAACAATATATATGTCAGCAAGCGCATTAAAAACTTTTTCGTAGGTGTTGTCATCTCATTCCACTCCAACAAATCGCATTAACTTGAACTTCGATATTATTCGCTTCAGATTTAATGGAAAGTAATCCGCATAGCACGTCGACAATTACAGCTACTGAAATCCCGATTTCAAATCGATTCACAGACTGAAGCAACTCGCATTTGATTTCCATAAATACATAAAAGCCCAATTAGAGGATCAAACAATGTTCCTTTAGGGATTTGTTATTGTAATTTAAAGTCCGTGTACACATACGTTTATTCGTTCAACAAGCAGTCCTACTCTAATTTATAGCCGTAATGACAAAAGAAACGTGACATGTTACACACAAGTCTAGACGCTTAAATCAGTTTAAGCATCAAATATTGGTGTACGTTCGTTTATTGTAACTAGCGCTTGTGCATACGCAAGTGGGAAAAAATCATCAAACGAGTTTCTGGAAATGAAAATACCCCACAATAGAAACACTTGCTGCTGGTTTCGCCTTATTCACTCGGTTTTGCGTTATTATTCGCATTGTGAAAATTCAAATAATACACAACAGCATAACTTCATTAAGGGAAAATTAACAGTTTATTGCTGTTACGTTTGTCAAACCCAGGCCAAACTGATAGACTGAGAATTAAAAAAATAATAAAATAAGATTTGTACGCCTTTTTCCAACCAGGGTGTATGGAAACGGCAGCAATAAATTCGAAACATCTCCACTGGTAAATAAAAACAACACTGATCTTGGAATTTCACGTTACATCGCTGTAATTGCCTTGTAGTCTGCATGCGAATTTCTAAATAGACAGGCAGTATTTAAGGATCTTGTTTCGAAGTTCTCCATATAAAAATTGATTATGACCGGACTGAGAGGGCTTCTCAAGACCACTTTCTCCAGAAAATTTTATGAGCAGGTGGATGGCTGGGCCATGGGAAGCCTTTTTAGTCCGATTGTCGCCAATTTTTATATTGAGAAAATTGAAGCAAAACCCTCAAACACTGCTTTTTTCCAGCCTTCGCATTGGGTCCGTTATAGAGATGATTCCTTTGTGGTTTGGAGTCACGGAGAAGATCTACTATTAGAGTATACACATTTGAACAGCATCCCTCCGCGGATTCAGTTTACAATAGAAAACGAAATAAATGGATAACTGGCGTTTATGGATGTACTAATTACTAGAAATCACGTTGGTACCCTTGGTCACAACGTACACCGAAAACCTACACATAAATGCAAACTAGTCTATTTAGACCGTGCATTCCTGGCAAATGGTTACTCGGAAATCCACCATCTCAAAAAAGCAACAGTCATCTCAGAACTTGAGGACTCCCTGCCTCCCTGCCATATATTAAAAACACTACAGATCGCATTAAGAAACTACTTAGAAAACACCTTGTCAAAACAGTTTACAGACCTAATTAACAACTTTACCACATATGCGGTTCTCCTAAAGGTCCCAGTGGCCCTCTGTCCTTATCTGGAGCTTACAGAATACGGCGTTGTTGTGGCCCCGAGCACAAACGAAATTGCCATTTGTGGAAACCTGAACTGCTGTTCCTAAGCATGCTCGACTATCAGAAAAACTTAGTATATAATACCAATGCACCGAAGTTCTGTCAAATACTTGTCACAATCATTACCGTCTCCAGAGGGAAGCCATCAAAATATAGAAACACCTGATTAATTTTAATAAGAAAGAAAAAGGCTTAAAACTCAACAAAAATTGGTATGCCGCACTCCGACGCTCAAGACTAAAACCCTCTCTTAGGATTGTAGTCTTCGCCGACTCAATTCCCTCTGGCAAATCAGGGCCGACTATGGTTTCACCGCCTGTCATAAATATTAGCGCTCCACAACTCGACAATCCTAGTCGCTTCCAACTTAGCACGAATATCAACTACGCCGTCACTGCAGAAGAAACGTTCGGAAGACAAACGTTCTCGTAGAAAAATACATAGGTTTCTGACAATACAATAATGGAGTAATTACAAAATTAGATTTAGGCAAGAGATGATAAAGGAAAATAATAATCTTGTCAGGATATTTGTTCATGGCAGACTACCTCCAAAAGTCTAAAGTGTTTAATGGTGGACGAGAAATTGTTGTTCCAGGTTATTGATATTACTATAAATTGTAAACGTACATTTATATATTAGTATATCATTTAGTTTTTAATCATACTTAAAATTGATATTTAATTCTTTATATGCTGGCACAGATTATGATGATAAAAACATTAAAAGCCGGATTTAGAGGCCTTCTCCTTATCTTTAAACTATTTTAAAATGTTTACGTATACATTGTGCAATAATAATAATAATTACTGCATTTTTTCCATAATCTAAAATAGTGAACTGTTACTCAAGCTCCGCGCCCCAAAACTATCTGAGTTGTATGTTTTTTTTTCATGTTTATTCCACGATCACCTCCACTAAGCGGCGTCAAGCCTCCCCCAACGAGGTCAAGCCCCCTCTCCAACATGCCTCCCCCCGAGGTCAAGCCTCCCAACGACAATTCTGAACCCGCCACTGGTCAAAGCTAATTAGATATCAATAGGCAATCATTATCAAAATTATTGGAATATATGTTAACTTGAGTAATCAATGTTATCGACATTCTTACCTCGTTTTAAAACTAACAAAAATTATTTTCAATGATACCGTACAAAGCTAATTTTGATCCTGTATTCTACCATCAATTTAGGAAAATTTAATTAAAATAAATTATTTTATTCTCAATTAATTTATTAAAGTAATAAATGCTGAAAATGATTTCCATTATTTTAGAAACAATACTACAGCCCTTCTTGAAACACCTGCAGTTCCTCTATTACCACAGGTTTAGTTTTAAAAACATCCTAATTCAGGTGACACCACAGTAACAGCAGCGTCCGGAGATCTAGGTAGCCATTCAATTAACCCTCTTCTTCCAATCTACTGATGAGGATAGGAGTCGTCTAACCATTGCCTAACTGGGGCTATATAATGTTATAAGGTTCTCTAATTACTGAAATACAAGCAGTTCGGTCGACATCTCTAACATGTCAGCATACATTTCCCCATTTAAATTTCCTTATATAAATAAAGGACCGATAGTAGCATCTCTCAATATATTATGTGGATTTGTGTGGGTTTTGTATTACTCCTATAACGGCAGTTTTGTATATTAAAGCATCCGTTTAAATAACAAGTCCATTCGTCACTACAGCAAATATTTTCAACCAATCTAGGTTTGGCAATAATTTGTCAAACATAAATTCACAGAATTCAATTTTTCCCGTTGCATTTTGGGGTTTGCATTTTATAAGGAGGAAACTGATTCAACTTTAGAACCTTCCTTACAGATGCACGTGATATTCCTATTGCTACACTACCTGAAGATTCGTCAAGGTTGGATCGAATGATGATTGATTGGTTCACGAAAATTAGCTATGAGTTTATAAATTAATAGCATTTCAACACGCTCAGTTATGCTATAACCCATCCCCGACTTGACTATACAATGTATGGCAGCACACTCCCTGTAGGGGAAAAATCACTAAACCCCAGATATCTTAGATATCAAAAAGGTTTAGCTCTGTGGGAGCCCTTGCCAGGTTTTCAGGCCCATGGTTGGAGTCTTGGCAGCAGTTTCCCATGAATTTCCTGACCGTCCGGGCTGTGCCTAACAGGACGGCTATTTTCCATTTGTTGGTAAAGATGTTCGTCCAGACCGAGGTATTTCAAATTGTTTGATAGATGTTTTGGGACTACTCCTGTCGTTGATATAACAATTGGTACAGTTCGTGTGTTGTTCATGTCCCACTGAGTTTTTATTTGAAATTCCAAATCCCTATATTTGGATATTTTCTCAGCTTGCTTGATATTTATATTATTGTTGTTAGAAATTGCTATACCAACTAAAGTTGTTTTCCGAAAGACTTTATCTACCAAAACTAATATCTGGTCTATTGAGAGCAACAGTCCGATCAGTCAGTGTTATGCGGTCCCAGTACAGCTTGTAGTTGTTATTTTCTAAAACAGATTCTGGTTTGTATTTATAGTATGATAATCTCATTGACTGTGATAGTTCAAGTTTCAGTGCTAGTTCCTGGTGCAGTATTTTTGCCACAGCATTCTGTCGCTCGTTGTATTCAGTTGCAGCGAACGCTTGACAACCTCCTGTGATATACTGGATAGATTCAGATGTTTGGCAACCGTACCTACATGTGTCGTTATTAATAGAAGGGTATTTTAGATAGTTCTTAGTTGGAATTACTTGATCGTGGATTGCCAATATAAACTCTAACGCATTATTGTTATAAAGATTATTGTTTACAGCTAAGAAAAACAATCAAAACGGTAAAACTATACCCAAAAAAAATGGTAAACGTAAAAAACACATTTCAAAATTTCTGTTTATTTACTCAACAATAAACACCACGAGAAAAATTACCGAGGAGTAGAAACATTTTTATAATGTCTAACAACTCTAACATTATTGTCAATAATAATTCAATTAATTGATAATAATTTTTGAGAGCTTGTGGTGTTTGGGGGTGGGGAGGATCAGTCCATTTCCCCGCGATATTATAGAAACTACGAGGAAATTTATATATATATATATATATATATATATATATATATATATATATGTATATATATATATTTTCGTTCCTTAGTTAACTATTGCAAGTTTTAAAAGTGTCACCGCGTATAGATTTTTCATTGAAGAATTCTTGACTTTACGGGAGATAGGGTTCTATATTTTTAAATTTCACGATACCAGCGTTAAATGTTTCTCCTTGTTTGCTTTTCGAGCATTAGTGTTGATGTTTAGTATTAACCCGAAGCCAAAGTTAGTGTCATGCTTTTGAAATAACTTCTAACCTTTGAGAAAATCTTCATGGTTGTGGATGACACGATTCAGTAAAATCGATTCACACAATGACATCATTTCATTTATTGCTGATTGTTCAATGTGCGGTTTTTAATGCAAAAGATATTACGATCCTGAACAATGATAAATTTTATTAATCTTTCAACAAAGGAATTAGAGTTTTTCATATGATATGCAAGTAAAAAAGAGAATTAAAAAATTTCTAAAACTATTATTCCTATATCCTAATTACTTTATTTTAAGTGTTTACAGAAGGATAATATATGTAATATAAGCTTATTATTGACACAATTTTAATGAATATGTTACTTAGAGGTTGCTTTTTCTGTTCGGTTTCGATTTATTACTATTGAATGTGTTTATATATTAATAAATTTTCATTCCTTTCAAGACCTAAACTGGTCTCAAAAAAATACAAAAATGATAAAAAGACAATAAACATATTCATGCCATATAATGATTCAGTAATTTACGTAAATGTAAAGAACAATACCAGAATAAAATTGATTACTTAAACTGATTGAAATAAAAAACGGTTTACTTAGGAACATATTCAATTTTCTCCTATTACTTTATGCCAGTTCCGATTTTTTCTTCATTCTCTATGACTTTGGTCATATTAATTGCTGGATAATTTGTCGGAGGGACTCCAATTACGTGGTGTATTGATTTTCTATTGACTAGAAATACACTAAGCATTAACCATATTAAAATCAGTTGCGTCACCTGATTAAATTATTGGAGACCAGACTACGCCGTAAGGAGTTTTTTTATAAAACATTACAAAGTTTATTTTGACGCCGCCTCTTCAAAAAGGGGTCTAAACTCTATTCAAAACAACGGTACTACACAACACCACTGAAGATATTCGTAAACAGCTGAAGGGTCTCTAATGTCATATACCATATAAAAAATCGACATAATCCAGAAATTCTCGAGAGTTCTATTTCCACTACTTTAATTTATATACACAGAACTATTTATAATTTATCTTTATTATACGGCAATCGAATACAGAATGAATCCTTTCGTCAGCTCTCCGTATATATATTTCCTCTCGGAATTCTCCAGAAGGTCAAAGAGCCGCCGAGAGACTTCCTTCGTAGAGTTTAGAATTCGTCGAGAACTTCATCAAAGCAACCCGTCGACCTCGATACGCCAGTCGAATAACATATCGTATTCCACGAAACATCAGATGCCGATTCCACAAATTATCGGCTGAATTCCCGTCACAATATGTTGAATTAATTAAGATCTTTATGGATTTTTTATTGTTAGAAACTACTATAATGTTTTGCATTCACTTTAAAGGATGCTTCTATTTTATATGTTATAAAAAATATAAGTGTTTATTTTCTGCATGTATATTTTTCGGAATTAAAATTTATCCTATAATAATCATTAATTTACAGATAATTCCGAAAAATTTAAAGATTATTGGAACGATGTATTTTTACGCGACTTCCAGTAAACTGAAATTTCAGATAATAATTTATTAGTGTAGCGTAACGAAAAGGTGATGTGCCTCCTCCAGATTACCTTTTCTATTATATACTTATGGGCTATTGAAGTATAGAAAAACAGTTATACAGGTGGGTTTAAAATATATTAAAAAGAAATGTTATGTTGGGTGGTCCCAGTGCATATATAAGCAGCTGCGCTGCATATACAAAGTGGTTGTAATATAAAGAGGAGTAGAATTATAGTCATACAGGGTAGTTCCATAAATGTTGTTTCGGGTGGCCCATAAGTAGTTGGGTATAGAATGTCGTTGAAATAATGGTGGAGTAGAATTATAGTTATTCAGGATAAATAAAAAAATTGTTATAAAAACTTTGTTATATAAGCATAAGTAATTATTATATTTTAATTATAGGGCGAAGTGTAATTATAGTTATACAGATACGTCCAAAATTGTTAGAAGCCTTTGCAGATACAGGGTAATCAAAATATAAAGTAATATAATAGTTATACAGGATGGTATAAAAATGTGACAAATTTTTTTATATAGGATAGACCATTAGTAGTTGCATATATGGAATACTTTAAATATGGGGCGAAATAAAATTATACTTAAACAAGGTGATTCAAACATTATTATGCATACAGCAATATATTGTGAAGTGGAATTATAGTTATACAGAGTGGTACAGAAAATGGTAGAGAAATAAGTTATATTAGGTGACCAATACACAGACACAGATAAAGGATAGCTGCAATTAGGGTAAATTAGAGTTATACTTATACAAGGTGGTCCAAATCATAATTAAAAGTTAAAAGTTAAAAAAGTAAAAAAAATAAACAAACATGGAAAAACTAGGAAAACAATTGAAAGATAAATTATTGAAGCGAGAGACAGACAGAGAGAGTGTTGAATAAAAGAATGCTTATTAGCGTTACAAAAATACCTAAACTAAGATAATCAGTAGAATTGTACATATTACATCACGTTTACAATTGAAAACATAACGTAAGGATGAAAATTCTTACGTTCCTGAAGCGGATCTCCCGGCACACATTTTTTTAATTTGGGAAAGAAAGAGTTAATAAAACACAAATAATCCTGAAATCATTATAATCTCACATAGAACTAGCGAGAAAATAATAGTCAAAACATATATGTGATTTGTTCATCCTATTCCAATTTAAAAATAAAATAAGGAACACTCAAATGTACACTAACCATATAATTAAATGTTTTCCAATAGATTCAGACCTTTATTAATAAAGCGACGTTTCAATTTAATCGCCTATTTGTTGTAATACAAGCTATATATTTACCTTAACTGCTTTGTAAAGTGCAATTTAAATTTTCAATTAATTTAATAATGTTCCTTGAATTATCTTATTACAGACGCACATATCTAAAGCTCAAAGCTTTGTTCTTCTCATTATAATGTTATTACCACTTCAGTTGATTTAACAATCCATCAAGTTTACAGCTTTCTTTATTGGTGGTTATGGCGCACTAAATTGTTCAAATTTAAATCCATTCTTTGTCAATCAAAGGAATCCTTCGATTTTATGGTCTCGAGGAGGAGTAATTATGCCGTCGAGTCTTTAAAATGAATCAAATAACAATTAAACTCAACTGTATTTAGTTAATTAACCCAAATTTTTATGGGCTTGTAAGAAACGAATAATTAAGAATTCATTCTCTGGATAGGGTTGGCATTGTGGTGAGTTCTGATTACAAGTACATAAATATTTGTTTTAGTGTTTTATTTGGTAAAAGTATCGTTAATAAATTATTTTAATAGCATTTATATTTTACTGAAATTGGTGGTATTTTTTCTGGAGGGTTAAGCGTATTAATATTTTAGGAGCTGTTGGAGTTATTAGAAATATCTCGGAAAGACTTAGTTAGACGTCAACAATGTGCTTCTTGTTCTCGAAATATATGCAGTGGTTTACAGATATTTAGGTTGGGTAATAATATGCTTGTATGCACCACAAAGTACTAAAAGTAAAGTTGAAACTGACCTGTTCAAAGAGACTCTCTGAGGAGCCAAGTAGGTAATGTTGCCACAAGCTTCTTCTTTTAGGAGATAGTAAGGTACAGGGGGATACACTAGCGGTACAGAATGGAAGCGAGCCGTTCTATTCCGAAGTAACACAACAATAGACAATAAGTATATATGGGGAATAAATATTCAAAAGTTGAGAAGGTTTTAGCCACTAAGCAAGCTTTTCTGAAACTTTAAATTTTGAGACAAATTTTACTCAGGTCTTTGGGTCCCCGGTGTATAAACGCTGTATACACCTTGTATACACAATGTACAAAAATTGGAAACACAAATATCTAGTGTGAGATATACATACTATTACATACTGTCAGAATAATTTGGTAAAGTGCGAGTTGGACTCGCATACTTAGGGCCCTGTACTACCTTCAAGATTCTAATATTTCAGTTTCAGACAATTAGGGAATGAGTGCATTTTCTTATATTTACCCTTTATCTTTTAAAGGAAGCGTTTTAAATTTATAAAAAATATGCACTTTGATTTTCCACACATAGACTTTTTATTTTATCTGCTTCAGGATTCGCTTGATTTTTATGAGAAAACATATGTAATTCATTTTCTAATTTGGCCCCCAAAAATTAACATTAGAGTTTTATTTTACTAATAAACTTTCAGAGAAGTCTTTTATAATCTACTGTCTGAGTTTTGAGGCTCTGTAGATTGGAAGATAAAGGGCAAAATAGGTCAAGTTTTAAATTATAAATTACTAAATCTGTTATTATTAAAAAATACAAATAAAATATATTTTTCAAAATAATGTAGTTTCTAATGTGGGAATTAAGTCGATGTTTAATATTTTTGTTAATATCTTTTAATCAAATTATTTAAAAATATGATATATTTGTAATTCACATAATGAGCCTTTTATCTGATATTTTACTTGATGCTTTTGAAAATTGAATCTTTATTCTCCATTTAATTGTATAATTTGTCCCTAAAATTACTATGGGGGTTTTTTAATAATCTATTTTCCGTTTAATTCTATTATTTGGGGGCCAAATAATAGAATTAAGGATTTTTTTCACATTTTTCCAATAAACAAAAAAAATTAGGTCTTATAGTTTGGGGAATAAATGGGGGAATGGGTAATTTTTTTAAAATATTTTTTTAATACTTTTCAAAATATTCATTTTAAAAAAATTAAAGAAATATACTTGTATTCGTCATAATGAGCCCTGTGATTTGATATATTACATGACCCGTTAGAAACAATTATAATTTTTTATTTTCCATTTAATTCTATAATTTGCCCCCCAAAATGAAAATTAGCGGTTTCTCCTTATTTTTCCAGTAAAGTTCAGGTGAGGGGCTAAACTTCAATTTTTTTCAAAATTTTTCAGCTTATGTTTTTGGAGATAAGGGGGGATGGGTAAAATTTTTTTAATTTTTTTTTAATATCTTCTAATTAATTTATTTTAAAAATATGAAAAAAATAAATTTGTTTTCGTCATAATGAGCCCTTTTATTTGATATATAACATGATGGGTTAATTTTAATTTTATATTTTCCATTTAATTTTATAATTTGCCCCCCAAAATGACTATTAGGGGTTTTTCCTTATTTTCCAGTAAAGTTTAGGTAAGGGGCTATACCTCCATTTTTTTTTGAAAATTTTCCAGCTTATCGTTTCGGAGATAGGGGGGGGGGTAAATTTTTATATATTTTTGTTAATATCTTTTAATTAATTTATTTTAAAAATATGAAAAAAATATATTTGTTTTCGTCGTAATGAGCCCTTTCATTTGATATATAACATGATGGGTTAGAGAAACAATTTTAATTTTATATTTTCCATTTAATTCTGTAATTTGCCCCCCAAATTTAAAAGTATAGGTTTCTCCTTATTTTTCCAGTAAACTTACGTTTTATAGTTTCGGAGATAAGGGGGGGAAATGGGTAAATTTTGATATATTTTCGAGAATATCTTTTTAAATATTTTTTTTAATATGAAAAAAATATATTTGTGTTCCTCAGAATGAGACCTTACATGATGCGTTTGAAATGTTTTTTATTTTTAAATTTTTATTTAATTCTATAATTTGCCCCCCAAAATTAATATTAATGGTTTCTCATTATTTTACCTGTAAAGTTCGGGCAACGTTCTATATTTCCTATTTTTTTCAAAATTTTAGGCTCAGTAATTTCGGAGATCAGGGGGGGAAACGGTCGATTTTTTTAGTTTTTCCTCCCAGAAGTACCCCTAAAATCAAATTTTTTTCTTTTACGTACTTTCTTTTTTTTTATGTACTCCTGATCGGGTCACCAAACTATACATTGATACCAAATTTCAACCTCATCCGACCAGTAGTTTAGGAGAAAATTGCTGTGATGTGATAGAGGCAGAAATCCGGAGTGATATTTTATAAGGGTATCCGTATATTGTATATATGGAACCCTAAAAAAAGGAAAAATTTACCGCAGGGGCGATCTCGGGCTTCTCTATGGTTTTTAAGACATAGGTAGATTTATTCGGCTATTGCATTAAAAATAATGTCTTTCAAGCGCTTGTAATCATGGAATTACTTCAGACAAAAGTAACGAAAATATTTGTAGAAACGACAACAGAACTAGCGGGTAAGATGAAAAACTGAGCAACCGATGGTATAGATGGCATTTCAACTAAAATTCCACAGTACTAATATCCAGAATTAGAGGTCGAAACCACTAACTTGTACAACGGAATGATAACATCCAAAACCATCTGATTTGACTGGAATAGAAGCATCACAATGCCAGTATTTAATAGGGGGACAAAAAATTACACGGGAATTATAGAGCCATAAAGTCAGTCCTCATAGTTAGTACAGTGTAACCCCGATTAATAATTCCTTACTATAACTCTATACCTTTTGTAAACGAGGCGGTAGCTGCAATACACCTCGATTTTATAATATATTAAACCAACACATTGCTTTTCACTTCAACTGTAGGCTAATAAAAAGAGTAGCGTGATCACCTGGTACTACCAACATGTTGAAGTAATGAGAATATATTAATTTTTTACCATCCAGCTGAAATTTGTAAGATTATTTAATTATTTTTGTTGCAATCTTCTGGACACATTGTCATACGAACGTCTATTTCGTAAGAAATTGTCTTTTTCATGACAAACCCTTTATGGGTAGTCATTTGTCGAACAAAAAAATTTGTTTAACGAAAATTAACAGATTTCTATAAAAAATATCGATTACATTGTCAGAATCAATCTAGAAGTGGAGGAAACATCATATCGTAGAATCCGATTGTATTGTCAGAATAATGCTAGAAGCTGAGAAGTTCAGCAAGTTGTGCTGTTGTTTCTTTGTTTTTTTATGATACCTATGAGTGCTGAAGTTTCAATCACACGTATTGTATTAGACGAAGGTAATATTTTAGCGGGAAATGAATTGCGACATCTAGTTGATGAGAACGCAACTAATGAAAGCTCTCGTCTAGAACCAATATATTGTCTTGCGTTCAATGGACTGAAAACTCGCGAAAAGTTGGTATCCTAATTTCTTCGAAAGGGTTTAGTTAACCTACGAATTTTTTCTTGTGATTTCTATCCTAGTTATCACACTCATACGATTTCTGATTGGGAGTTTCTGTGAGCTAGGGTTTCCTGAAACTCCTAGATGTCGCAATTCATTTCGCGCTAACATATTAATATCAGTTATATGGGCTAAATACATAAATTATTATTCGAGATTTCAATCAGTTGAGGAGAGCGCAACTGTTGAAGGTTCTGTACTAGAAACAATATATTGTCTTTCGATTAATGTATTGAAAAATCTCGAAACGTTAGTATCAGTAATATCTTATTAATTGGCTATTAATAGTGTCTACACATTTACAATTATTACTTTCAGTTTCTTTATACTTACCTAAGTGACCGACCACTTTATTCATTCTACAATTATTTTTGGATCAAATATAGAAAACAATATATAAATATAATCCGATTTTTGTTTTTTCTTATAAGCATAATTTAAGCGAGCAGAGCTTAAACGATGTTTTTTCTATTTTTATTTTTGTTCAATAATGCACTACATAAATTATGGGACAAATATTTCACGCCACTCAAGTTGAAAAACAAAAATTTTGTGATTATCACCAAAGAAATATTCATAAAAATGGCATTTTCCTGACAACGAACTGGAAATACTTATTTAAAAATTCCAAATTTTACTGTAATTTAACTGCGTACTATAAGGTCTAAAGTAGGGGAGGGCGGGGTTCAACGTGCCGATTTCACTAAAACGCAATATATCTTCCGCATTATTTAAGTAAAAAATATCTTTTTTTAGTATGTTATGTGAAATTTTATGTAGTTTTTGACACAATATACTGTCTTTAATCATATGCGTAGTTAATTAAATTATAAGCAATGTTATACAAAAAGTCAGAGGAGCACAACTTACCCTATCAAGGGGCGAGTTGTGTCGATGATGAGGTAAGTTGTGCCACTTGTATTTATAATATGTTAAACTAAACTTTTTGGGTTTTAAAACAGTAATAAAATGTGTAATTTAGTAATAGCGTATATTTATCAAAAATTTAACAACTTGTAACTTACATAAATTTATATATGTAAAAACATTGTAGTTTTTTAATGAGATCAACACAGGAACTTTTCTATTTTAAACAAAACTTCAAAAAATAAACATAAAACTTAATATTTAGCAATTATTTTTCTAAATTAACAAAATAAACATAATTATTTTCTTGTAACACATAAAACTTAATATTTAGCAATTATTTTTCTAAATTAAGAAAATAAACATAAGTATTTTCTTGTAACACACATTTGCTAACGTAGTAATTTATATATCTCCACAGGATATCATATGTTACCTTATTAAAAAAATCTACATAACGTTAATCAATCAGTTAGTCAGTCAGAAAAATCAGAAAAGCAATTTGGGCAAGTATATATTGTGCAATTTTCATCAGCGGTGCATTCTGAATGTGCTCAGTTTTTGCATGTAGTGCATTGTATCCACTGCTCTCCTGGCCGCGAGTTAGAATAGGAGTCACAACAAATAAGACAATAGCATTCATCGTCATCTTCTTCATCTGTTTCTTGCAATACTCTTCTTTTTACTGATTTGTTTCCTGTTTTTTTTGCGTTAGTTTTTGTTTTCTTTATGGTACTTTTTCCTTTTCCTTTCCCTTTCTGGCTTGTAACTGTTTCCAATTTCCTTTTCTTATTTGCTTGTTCTTCGGCTATCGCATTCTTTTCTGGGGTGTCGGTAAGAATGGGACTCTTTCTGAATCTTCGTTTACGCCCTGTTTCCACTCGAGGTGGAGCTTTGGGTAGTGGTCTAATACTTTTTGGTAAGAAAGGGGCATCTTTAGATGTTCCTGGTTGTGGTTCGTCATCGTGAGCTCCAAAAGACGTGTCTGGTTCCGTCTCGGTATGTTCTGTGGTGCTTATATGACTGATATTGAAAATACCAGTTTGAGAATTTTGCTCCGCAGATTGTTGAAAAACATCTGGGTTAGATGCTGTAGATTTGTTAGTCGTTTGTTGCAGTCCTGATGGGCCAGGCTGATTCGCGAGATCTATGGATTCATAAGACTAAGACCGCCTCTTCTTCAGCATTGAACACCAACTTACGGATATATCCAACTGTAGAAGTTTGTCCGAGTTGAAGTTTCTTGACATATCTTTGTAAGATAGCATAACATATTTCCAGTTCACGAGCTACAGTTTTTAATTTTTGCCCGTCATTTATAACAGCTTCAGCAGCTTTTTGGAGTAAGTCTTGAGAAGTGGTACCCCTATTTGTTTTCCTTTTGTAAACTCTCATCCTAAAAACAATACAAATAATAATTAGATTCATGGAGGGTTAGTTGTGCCCTAAACGGGGTTCGTTGTGCCGCGGCACAATGTACCTCCAACCATCGGCACTTTTAACCCCCTTAGCAACACAACAACCAACAAACCGATATCAACAAGCAAGTTATTACACAATATCCTCACGATTCTTTAATAAACTGTCAAAAATGACAGAAACAGACCAAAAAACATAAATAAGAAAATATTTACATAGGTGGCACCGGGAATGCATGTGGCGGCTAGCTACTGAGACCGCGGCGCTGGCGCAACTAAAATGACCGCCGAATGTGCGCGTGGGGAAAGCAATTTTAGACGCAACAACATAATATGTCTATCTCTTTTCGTCTTTGTGATATTCTCATCGGCACAACCTACCCGCGGCACGTTGAACCCCGCCTTCCCCTAATTTAAAATAACTATAACTTTCAAAAATAACTCCTTTACTGGCAAAAATCACGTAATTTATAAAATTAACTTTTTGTTGCCTCTGTAACATTCGCTAATGATTGATTGGACATAGATTATTTCTTGAATAGTTCTCTAATAGTTCACATTTCCAGCATAGGGTGGCAGGTCTGTAGGTTTTTTTGTTTAGGGGGTGGAAAATCAGAAATTTTCTCTTAACATAGTATTGTGCTTTTAATGCATTAGGTACTAACTAAAATAAATAATTATAGGTTCCATTTTACACGTAAACAAGCGCCAATAGGCGGAAAAAGAAGCCAGGGGGAGCAACTGGCCCCCAGTTATTTCTTAGCCACGCACACGGTTCAAAAGTTAATCCTATAGACTCTGCAGTATTACCTTAAATCCTAAGTAAGTGCAATCTGCAAATTCTGCAAATACCAAATTCTTGATTAACGAAAACAAACATCTGACAAAAAAATTCTAAGTACAATTTCCGTCCACCTTTATCGTACATTAACTATATCATGTTACTCAAACGTGTCAGTTTTATCCCCATAAACCAGACAAACTCAAAATGTGCTGTGCTAATTGGTCCTGGTCAAGGTGACTTCCAAAATAATTCGGCACTTTTAAAATAAAATACCAGCACCATCAAAAAATCGATGATAAAATGGACTGTCTCAAACCCATGCGTTTCAGATTACATTATCAAATTTTTTTCAAAGCAAACCGCGCCTCATATCTACAAATTGCAAGATCAACACGGCTTTGCTTGGTTCGTTTGTTTGGGTGGGTAAGATTTACTAGTTTGTTCTCAAAGGCGATGTGATTTTCAATGTAATAATATTAACGCAGATAACAGCGTCGTAAAACGTGGTTACAATAAATTTGATAAAAATTAAATTTATTGTTGCTATAACAGAAGGTGCAGGAGTGACTTTCGTCTTTTTTGAGGTAAATGTACTATCGTAAAACGGTATGATTTTATATTATTGCCGTTAAATATTATACAGTGTGAAATAACATACATGATGGTGTACAAAAATTGGGAAACATAACTTTTATGAGATCATATTCTTGAAAATGATTACTCCCAATAAAAGAAGAACAATGAATACGTTATAAAGTTTAGCGTACAATATTGTAATATCGTCTATCTATTTTTCTCACAGAACTTACATTACATACAGTGTGGAGCAGTGGAGCAGATAAAAGGAATAATTCAGTAATTCAAATATTAAACATATTTTAAAAAATCCCGTAAGTTCTAGATTGTGAAATTAATACCCCCAATTTTTTAAATGGGAAGTAGGGACTTGTAGATAAATCATGTGAAATGCCTCTTTATTCACTTTTAAACAATAATATTGTTTTCAAATTTAAAACAAAATTTAATATAATAAAAAGTAAAATCATCTGCAATCTGTAATATTGGCAAGTGTGGGATCTTGGATATCATGATAATAAGGACCATGATTGGTCCAAATCCACAAATTTGGAATAAAAAGTGTGAGGACTAGTTTGGGGATCTAAAACTTACAACCTATTATAAAGTCCCAAGCAACAAAATAATTAAAAACAAAATAAATCAAAATAAAAGAAAAACATTCAGTAAACACCAAAAAAACACAAGTAAGAACTAAACGTCATGAAATAATGTCATTCTGTAACAATTAAATTCTTATTTTGACGTTGGTGCCTGTAGGTATATATGAATGTATCTATGTAAAGGAAACTTTCAACGCAATTTTCACCAACTTAAGTCTGATTAACTTGAAAATTTGCACACGTCTCAAGGGTCGATGACAATACAATTATTACGTAAATTTGTTGTAATATACTGATTGGGATCACCAGAATAATAAGAAAATATCTAGACTAGTTTGTAGGTTAATATTTGAATTGTTAAGACAAACGTTATAATGGAAAGTTTTTAAGTTTTATTTAAAAAAAAGAAATTTTGAGTGAAAAATAATAAAAACTAAAAACAATCCGAAAATAACTTTGAATCAATAAACTTCGAAAAAAATTGTGAAATAAATTAAAGTGTAAAAAACTAAAAAAGTGCTTTAATAGTAAACTGAACTAAAAAGTAGAAAGTAATTTTTAATTATAAAGGGTTTATGTTGTTGTGCCCTAAACGGGGTTCGTTGTGCCGCGGCACAATGTACCTCCAACCATCGGCACTTTTAACCCCCTTAGCAACACAACAACCAACAAACCGATATCAACAAGCAAGTTATTACACAATATCCTCACGATTCTTTAATAAACTGTCAAAAATGACAGAAACAGACCAAAAAACATAAATAAGAAAATATTTACATAGGTGGCACCGGGAATGCATGTGGCGGCTAGCTACTGAGACCGCGGCGCTGGCGCAACTAAAATGACCGCCGAATGTGCGCGTGGGGAAAGCAATTTTAGACGCAACAACATAATATGTCTATCTCTTTTCGTCTTTGTGATATTCTCATCGGCACAACCTACCCGCGGCACGTTGAACCCCGCCTTCCCCTAATTTAAAATAACTATAACTTTCAAAAATAACTCCTTTACTGGCAAAAATCACGTAATTTATAAATTAACTTTTTGTTGCCTCTGTAACATTCGCTAATGATTGATTGGACATAGATTATTTCTTGAATAGTTCTCTAATAGTTCACATTTCCAGCATAGGGTGGCAGGTCTGTAGGTTTTTTTGTTTAGGGGGTGGAAAATCAGAAATTTTCTCTTAACATAGTATTGTGCTTTTAATGCATTAGGTACTAACTAAAATAAATAATTATAGGTTCCATTTTACACGTAAACAAGCGCCAATAGGCGGAAAAAGAAGCCAGGGGGAGCAACTGGCCCCCAGTTATTTCTTAGCCACGCACACGGTTCAAAAGTTAATCCTATAGACTCTGCAGTATTACCTTAAATCCTAAGTAAGTGCAATCTGCAAATTCTGCAAATACCAAATTCTTGATTAACGAAAACAAACATCTGACAAAAAAATTCTAAGTACAATTTCCGTCCACCTTTATCGTACATTAACTATATCATGTTACTCAAACGTGTCAGTTTTATCCCCATAAACCAGACAAACTCAAAATGTGCTGTGCTAATTGGTCCTGGTCAAGGTGACTTCCAAAATAATTCGGCACTTTTAAAATAAAATACCAGCACCATCAAAAAATCGATGATAAAATGGACTGTCTCAAACCCATGCGTTTCAGATTACATTATCAAATTTTTTTCAAAGCAAACCGCGCCTCATATCTACAAATTGCAAGATCAACACGGCTTTGCTTGGTTCGTTTGTTTGGGTGGGTAAGATTTACTAGTTTGTTCTCAAAGGCGATGTGATTTTCAATGTAATAATATTAACGCAGATAACAGCGTCGTAAAACGTGGTTACAATAAATTTGATAAAAATTAAATTTATTGTTGCTATAACAGAAGGTGCAGGAGTGACTTTCGTCTTTTTTGAGGTAAATGTACTATCGTAAAACGGTATGATTTTATATTATTGCCGTTAAATATTATACAGTGTGAAATAACATACATGATGGTGTACAAAAATTGGGAAACATAACTTTTATGAGATCATATTCTTGAAAATGATTACTCCCAATAAAAGAAGAACAATGAATACGTTATAAAGTTTAGCGTACAATATTGTAATATCGTCTATCTATTTTTCTCACAGAACTTACATTACATACAGTGTGGAGCAGTGGAGCAGATAAAAGGAATAATTCAGTAATTCAAATATTAAACATATTTTAAAAAATCCCGTAAGTTCTAGATTGTGAAATTAATACCCCCAATTTTTTAAATGGGAAGTAGGGACTTGTAGATAAATCATGTGAAATGCCTCTTTATTCACTTTTAAACAATAATATTGTTTTCAAATTTAAAACAAAATTTAATATAATAAAAAGTAAAATCATCTGCAATCTGTAATATTGGCAAGTGTGGGATCTTGGATATCATGATAATAAGGACCATGATTGGTCCAAATCCACAAATTTGGAATAAAAAGTGTGAGGACTAGTTTGGAGATCTAAAACTTACAACCTATTATAAAGTCCCAAGCAACAAAATAATTAAAAACAAAATAAATCAAAATAAAAGAAAAACATTCAGTAAACACCAAAAAAACACAAGTAAGAACTAAACGTCATGAAATAATGTCATTCTGTAACAATTAAATTCTTATTTTGACGTTGGTGCCTGTAGGTATATATGAATGTATCTATGTAAAGGAAACTTTCAACGCAATTTTCACCAACTTAAGTCTGATTAACTTGAAAATTTGCACACGTCTCAAGGGTCGATGACAATACAATTATTACGTAAATTTGTTGTAATATACTGATTGGGATCACCAGAATAATAAGAAAATATCTAGACTAGTTTGTAGGTTAATATTTGAATTGTTAAGACAAACGTTATAATGGAAAGTTTTTAAGTTTTATTTAAAAAAAAAGAAATTTTGAGTGAAAAATAATAAAAACTAAAAACAATCCGAAAATAACTTTGAATCAATAAACTTCGAAAAAAATTGTGAAATAAATTAAAGTGTAAAAAACTAAAAAAGTGCTTTAATAGTAAACTGAACTAAAAAGTAGAAAGTAATTTTTAATTATAAAGGGTTTATGTTACAGCAATAGAAAGTCCCACAATCAATTATAATTAACTAATTTGGAATAAGATTAAAATAAATACTAAATTATTAACAAAATAATTCAGATCATAGTAAAAAAGAGTGGGCTGCGTGATACTAAATGAATAATTATTTGATTTGTAACTGTTTATACAAATAATTTTCATATAGAGATATGTTAAATTTCACCCACGCTTTTTTACTTTGATTTGAATTATTTTGTCAATAATTTAGTATTTATTTATTTTAATCTTATTGTTGCGTCCGCAATTGCACGTACGTGTGTGAACTTGGTGTGTTGTTAAGTTCTGCGAACGTCTTACGTTCCTATAATGCCAATTAAGGGATTACAGGTAGTTCAAATTAAGAGATAAAATGTCTACACACTAAATAGGTTTATTGAGACTATTGTAGACAAGTTGAGAGTTAAGTTAAATTACAAGAGATTATTAATACAAAACAACAAAGTCAAGATGTGAATTAACGCGACAATGTTATACTTGGTGGAGTCGCACAAGGCCGGAGTAAAATTAGAAGTAGTAGTTGCTAGTCCGACGCTTGGTTTCGATCTCATTTTCATTCAGATAGATTTTTCCCACAATATAGAAAAATGGGCGTTTCTTTGCTTGTTGGAAATCCACTAAGAATTTACGGAATACTAATAAGAAGGGATAACTGCCAAGGGTGTTTATGGTAGCATGATTACCCTGCCTTACTTTTGGCCCGAACCGGCCCATGCCGCGTTTGGGTACTTAGAGATCCTAATAAACTTTGTTGGGTTCAAAGAACGGTTATTGAAGGTAATAAATGCTTGATGGTTAGTTTCAAGAAGGGTTTGAAATTATAGCTTTTTTAAGGGTCATCATAAAGAGGAAATGCTTAAAGTATAGGTTTGTATCATGTAACAAAATTAAATAACTGAACAAACGATACAAAGCAATCATAAATGTAGATTTTTTGGAACAACAATTAGGTGCTTGAAAAAATGGGATATTTTCCCATGAATGTTCGCATTGCAAATGTTAAGAAATTCTTTTACTACTTAACACTTATTCTAAATTAATTGTTGCACTTTCTATTGCTGTAACACAAACTCTTCATAATTAAAAACTATTTTCTACTTTTTAGTTCAGTTTACTATTAAAGCCTGCTTTTTTAGTTTATTAAACTATAATTACACATTCTACTTTGCACCAACTAAAAAAATGGCTATATAATTGCTGCAGGGAAATATTATTTCTAGCTTTAGTTAAGTTACTTTTGTGTTCTTTACGTTTTTGTTTTTTTAAATATTTATTGTACAATTTTTATTGATATAAAATCAAAACTGGTTACAATATTCAATTACATATAACGTTGTTACATAACAATTTACGGTTTCGCCAAAAAACAAGTTACTTTTAGACAAAATTCGTATTTATGACCAACCTCGTGTATAATTGAAAAAAGTGACAGATAATGAGGTCTTTTTAAGTTTCACACCATGCCGATCTTTTTATGAATACTTGGAGACCAACATTTTTTCTAAATATTATGTAATGTTTTCCATATGATCCCCAAGTAAATAGGCACACTGCATATGCAGACGAATTGAGGACCATTTTTTGATTTTTTTTTTATATTTATTTTCAATTATTTCATAGATTTCGACTAAGAATCATTATATTCAACCAATTTATTTATTTTACAATTTTTAGTAATCCAGTGGCATAATTAGATGTAGGTTTTGATTGTGATTTCGATATTTTCAAAAACAGAACTACAAAATTGTCAATTTTTATAAATTAAAAAAGCAAATGTTATTTTCATGTTAGATTTAAGGTCATGGGGATCGTTTCTAATAAGAATGTTTCGAGGTCTGACCTAAACCCCAAAACGTTCTACACATGTGCTGTTATTCTCAAGAACTAAGTGTCATGGTAACTTTTTTAACTGTTTTTATTGAGTTTATTCGAAAGGAACAATGATATAGATTTTCCTTACTTTCTGATTATCAAGACCTAAAAATGGGCTAATTTGAGTGTGCTGTACGTTGTACCGAATTTCGGCAATCAGAGGATTTATTTTTTATTCTGTTAATTTTTGCAGACAATTCGAATACAATAAAATTTCTTAGTAAGGAATGAAGAGACCTTTCACACAATATATATTACAAGCCTGTACTTCCCATTTAGAAAATTAAGGGTTGTTAGTGTTATTTGAAAGAGCTTCAATGTAGGCATAGGCGTACCGAGGTGGGGCCTGACCTGAATAACCTGCCCTGAGCCATAAAAGCTTCCTATAAATTTAAATGTTCTTGACTTATAATCAATTGAAACCGGGGGATTTTGACGCCAATTGACGCCAAGTTATATACAATCTACAATCATAATTGACATACATATAGGTTAGTTGAGATTAATCTTTCCTAAGTTTTCGTCTTTCATTTAGATTTTATGTTGTCCAATTTTAACTTATGGCTGCCATTTTGGCTTTGCCCCCTTGCCTTCAGAAAATGATGTATTTGTGTCCCTTTTTTCTTAGTTTTAGACGTCTCGAGGTTTTACTCATATTTGTATCTCTACAAAAGCAAGGTACACTGTATACACCATTTTCTTTGCGCGAGAATGTGTCGTTTGTTTTCAACTTTTTACATGGTATCTCCTGTAAGGTTACCATGTTCGTTTATGTATATTTTAAAAGTGTACTATGTTTATTTGGCTACAAAATTGTTCATATTTGCTAGGTTTGTTTCGTTTTTTTTTAACTAGTTCATTGTTCATTATGTTTACGTACAATACCTACTTGTTTTGTTCGTAAATCAAAATTTTAGAATAATATTCCCTATTTTCGTTTCAGACGACATGTTTGTACCAAGAGTGAAATCAAATCAGATAAAACGAAACAGGCATATTGCAAACCCATCTTCAAACATTACACTGTGCGATGTCAAGGAAATCAGATATGCCAAGGAGTGAGGTAAGGCAAAGATTGTCTACTTTAAAAAATTCCAGGCATCTTGATAATACATACTTTGTAACTTGTAATTTCTTCTTCCTCAAAATTCCGATGTAAATATTTGTTTCTTCGCTAACAGCAGTTAAAATGAAGTGACAAACAACACCGAAACAAAGTTGTAAAAATTTAATTTTGCTTTTACAACAAAATTGCTCTGTACTGCTCACCTGCTAGCCTTGTTTCCGCTAGGAATGACTACGATAACCTGTTATCATCTTTAGAAAAAGAATAGGATTTTTCCTAGGTTGTTCGACTGCCTTAGATTTTACCTTAATCGTGACCTTGAAGGTCATGCGAAGGTCAATGTCATTTTTTAAATAGGAATTTTGTATCGCCGATGTTTAACTTAAATAAACTTTCAAGGCCATATCAAGGTCATAATCTGTTTTTTAGTAGAAAATGTTTAGGATTTGTTTCTGCCTGTTCCATTATTGTGACCTGGCCATGACTTTAAAGATTCTTTCAAAGTCGACTTTTATTTTTCAAATACTAAGGAATCCATTTTGACTTTTTTAAGTTTTCATTTCTTTGTCACTTGAGTACTTTTTACTACCGAATTGCAATATCCAAAAGAAGGATACTTATTTAAAAAATAAATGTTAACCTTGAAATAACAATTACCGTGTTAAAATAACCCACATAGTCATGGTCAGGTTTCAATAGCCACACAAAAAATGCTAAATCTTTTACATTTAAATTTTCCACTTCGTAACTGAGTTTGACCTTGGTATTACGTCGAAGGCCATGAGCAGTAATATTTGAACGTAAATTTTTCGGTCTTTCCAAATCCGCGGATAAATTTCAAAGTGATTTTGATCTTCGCTTAAGATTCAAGATCATAGTCAGATAGTGTGAGAAAATCCTAACCTCTTTGTGTGAAACACGTTTCTCGTTGATGCGCTTTGTGCCGTTTGTCAGAACAAGGTCATTCTTGTGTGGTCCGTTTGGAACTTCACAGGGTCATTCTGTATCGTAATGATTCCAGATAGAGGAGTATGACATGTACACATACGTTGCGCCCTTCTAACCCATAGTGCCACGTTGAATCCTGTTAACATTACTTTTTCCTATTGGTGAATGAAATCATCAGCTAGGTTTTCCCTTATGACGTTAATGGGATCACTGAAACAGCAGAATTCTTTGATCGCATTTTTGGCGAATGTACTATCTTATAACAAAGTCGTACCTAGGAACGCCACTTATAAATTCTAAAGACAACTCTTTCAAATTCTTACAACTTGAAAGCTGTTTAACTTAATACATGATCATTAGAATTTTTTGTGCTACCTGTATATTTAAAAACAACAAAATTTTTATTATGTCAACTTAAATGTCATAAATCAAACTTCCAATTTGCAATTTCAATATATAATTTTAAAGCCATTGACAACGAAGTCAGAATCGACTTTGAAACGTTTGGTACTTTTTTCTCTCAATACACAGCTTTTTGCTTCAATTGTGATGTTATTCCCAAGAAAACATAAAAATAATAAAGAACATGCCACAAATAACATTTAGAAGACAACCATCAGCTGTGTATCATCGTCAACTGTGTATCTAAAAAGGCTTTGATCGGTATCTAAAGACTTCGTTCAATTGCTTTTATTAGAAGTGATTTTATTGTTGAGGCGTAAACAAGTACCAATTAAATAGCACACCTATTCGATAGTAAAAATTTTAGACTACCGACTCGTTCTGATATACAGAAAATTATATGAAGTACTAGCGATCCGTCTCCTATGGAATCGTTCGCCACAACTTCTGGTGCTATAGGAAGTTGCCCGATTTAGGTGTTATTCGTTCTCCGTTTTCTCTTGATTTATGTCAATGGTATGCCATTTGTAATAACAAATAATAGCAAATATGCTATCTTTACTATAAATCCAATTAAGTTTGGTTGTTTGTCAACTTGGTTGAGGTTATGAGATGTTCCATTCCATTTTGCCTCAAAGTAGATTGATAAGTAACAACAGATTTCTTTGTCATGGATTTTTCCAATTACGAAAGACGCACCAACACTAATATGTGCCCGTGATTTTCATTTTTGTAAAAGTGTAATCTCCAGAACTTTTTATATGCTTCTAATTATTTTTTTTCGGACTGATGAGTTTACTAACATTTTGGTTTTATTCCGTATGGAAACCACTTATGTAATAAAATTGATGGTGGCCTTATTTCATAGAATTATAACAAACGCTGTGAAACGCCAACTTTAAAATTTGATGGTACATTCTTCGAACAAAAATTAAATATACATGGTAATTCACATAAATCTAGCATCATCTATACTCTTCATTTTTAATGAACCGCCTTGTAGATTTTTATATATTCAAAATGAATTTGTTAACCTTTGTTAGTTAGTAGTACCGGGTGAAAACTTGGAATTATTTATCATTTATTTTGCTAGATTTATCTGAATCATCCCGTATATTTAAAATTTTGTTCGAAAAACTTATGCAAAAAATCATGTGTCCAAGAGTTTTTTTTAAATTGTACAAAATAAGGTCACCAATAACTTTATCCATAAGTGTTTTCCTCACTGTAATGTAATGTGTTTGAAAACAGTAATAACTGTGTTAAAAAAATGCAATTATTCCTTTTTAGATTAGTATATGAAACACACTACAAGGACGTTCCGAGCATAAGGACAATTAACGATGTCTCTTATTGGTGTTGCCCCGGATGGACACAGGTGTCCAACAAGAGCAATGGTTGCAATAAAGGTGAGGTACGGGAATTTTAAAATACCATAAACTTTACTGATTTTCACTGTAAATTATGCTTCCTGGAAACAAATAACTGTATTTTGACCAATTTGCATGTAGTGTCAAAATCATACCAATGAAAACAATTGACAACAAGCTTAGGGTCCACTTTCAAAAAGATTTATCATAATAATATATATACTCACTGACCAAGAAACTGCAACACCCAGATGGAGATGTTAAAATTTAATATCGTTTTGGTAAAAATAAAGTAAATTAATGAATGTGAATATTTTTTCATGTATTTTTTGTATCAATTAATATTGTAGTCGTTATTGCATTTTTTTAAATTTACCAAAAAACAAACTGTCTGGTAAGATCCAAAATCTATGTTTAGTATTGCTAAAACTCCTGGAATACGTGTACGCCAAATGTATCACCACGTAAATGAATTTGAAAGAGGTCGAATTATTGGTTTATGGGAGGCGGGTTTTTAATTTCGAGAAATCGCTAACCCCACGAACAGGCATCGAACTACAGTTATGAGATATTGTCAGCGTGGTTAGATAATACCCAAAATCGAAGGAGAGGAGGCACCGGACGTCGAAGGGGCACAGCGAAAGTTTAAGGTCGACGTCTTATGGCCTTTAGAGACCGATTTTCGACAACTCGAAATTTGGCTGATGAGTGGTTAGGACAACAATGTCATCTTGTAAGTGTCCGAACGATTTACCGCCAAATAAGATATTTTGAACTGCAGCATTATCGATCTAGGCACGTGCCTAGGGCCCGTAACTTTTGGGGCCCGTAACCTTTGGGGCCGAACATTAGGTTTTTAATTTTTCAATTTTTATAATTAATTTTTATATTTATTTAACAGAAAAACGTGAAATTCATAATTATTGCTGAAACGTATGCCAAATTATGTCGAAACGTTGATTGATAAAATCAACAAACAAGTGTGGATGAGCGTTCCCTTACTTATGCATCCACGCCCCGCGAGCATCGATGTGTGTAAGTACGATCGATCGAACCTCGCGCCTATGAAGCCTTTACTGTGCAGTGTTTAAAAAGTCAAACGCAGATTTCAAACCAGTTTCTCCTGAAAGTATTGCATCTTATATGAATTGTGATTGAAAATTGTGCAATTAAGACTTGATTGCAAATAGATTGTTTGGGATTCATAGTTTAGACTTGTTTTTATAAAAGAATTACGTTATTTAATTAACATCAAATGTAATAATATAAAATACCACAAATTGTGATTTTGTTTGTGATTGTGATTTTTATAAATTTAATTGAAGATCGAGATAAAATGGCAAAACAAATAAAAAGACTCATTTCTTACTGTAGATGGAGAACAATTACAACAATGGTTATTATTTCCACAAACTTATTATTATTGTTTATTTTAATAAATTATGTTTATACTTGTTTGTGTTTGCTTGTTTCAATAAATTATGTTTATTTAATTTCTGTACATGGATATTGGTTTTTCTTTTTTTTTTCCTTGAAATCCGATGATTAAAAAGAACGGCATACTATATGCTTTAAAACCAAACTACCAAACGCAAAGTATGTGTCATAACTGAAAAATAGGCCCGGAATTACAATGGTGTTTAGGGCCGGCTTTAGCTTTAGTTTGCCACTGTATTGACCCCATCTTATGCTACCTCTAACCGCTGAACATCGACGGCGATCCTCGAAGTTTCCTTGGACTTCCATCGTCTTGAAGTGGTTGATCTCACGACGTTTCAATAGCTGTGTATATGCTATCGTCATCAGGTGAATGATGGGAAATTTAGATTATCCGTCGTATTTATACCCTTAACCGGTCATGCGTCGCCTCTTCCCGCCTGGTTTGTCCAGCTCTTCAAACGCCTTGGTAATGATCGTTTTCGTATATCCATTCCATTACCACGGTAGCAACTCTACTATTACCGTATACTAAAGGCTTGTCGGAGAAACTATGGACTCAGAATGATCTTCAAAAGCAACAACACCTTCAGGAGCATGTTTACAAGAACGAGACCCGACGTTCTAGCAATAACAAATAACTGCATATACAGCATACCTTGCGAATGTGGCAGTCTGTACATTGAAGAGACAAAGCGACCGCTAGACACCAGGATTAAGGAACACCGCACAGCTACTCGAAGGGCGGAGATAACGAAGTCTGGGCTAGCTAATCAAGCGTGGTCCGAACACCATAATATAAAGTGGGACCAGACCAGGGTAATTCACAAGGAAGAGCAGTGGTACAAAAGAAAATTCATAGAGACAGCATATATAATATCGAACGAAAATATAATTAGGGAGCCCAGCATCCAAATTTAAAATATTTGGCAAGCTCTTCTTGGGCCTCTGCCGCTACGCATCTGATTGGACCGGATAAGACCCAATGACCATGACCTGCGACCCATGACCTGCGACACATGACCGGCCGGTGGGTATAAATACCAGGGATAATCTGAATTTCCTATCATTCACCCGATGACGATAGCAGATACACAGCTATTGAAACGTTGTGAGATCAACCACTTCAAGACGATGGAAGTCCAAGGAAACTTCGAGGGACAAGTTACATTGTCTACCAACTTCAGACTAACATCAACGGTAACTTCTACAGTGATGCAGAGAACGGCAACATAGAAATGTGGAATGGCAATAGGTCGTCTTCTCTGATGAATCTCTTGGGTGGACATGATGGCCAAGGAAGGGTTAGACGACGTTGAGGAGAAAGACGTCAACTTCAATTTGATGTTGAGCGACATGTACACTGAACAGCAGCGTTATGGTATGGGGTACTATTGCACATGGAAGTAGGTCACCTTTAGTCTTTGTTCGAGGTAACATGACAGCGCAATTATCTTCAGGAAGTAGTGGAGCCGTTTGTACTCCCTGTCCATAATCGGCTCATAGATCCAATATTTCAACAAGATAATGCTCGGCCTCATGTTGCTCGAGTTACTTTTTTGAAGAGACCCATGTGAATCTATTGCCTTGACCGCCCAGATCCCCTGATCTTTCACAAATAGAACATGTTTGAGATATGGTGGGTAGATAGCTCGGACATTTATTCCAGCCCCCACTGACTTTGGAGGTTCTAAAACTTGAAATACAAGTAGGTTGGAATAGTATTCCTCAAGAAGAAGTAGACCACATTATTGAATCAATGCCAAGACGTTTTGGGGAGTGTATAGATAACAGTGGTGAACAATCATTTTATTAACAAACTTTAATAAACAAATGGTAATTTTTAGTCAAATTTTAATCATTTTCTTCTTGCTATAGCATGTTCACCAAAACAATATTAAATTTAAACATCTCCTTCTGGGTGTGGCGATTTCTTTGTCAGTGAGAATATAAACCTTGATATGAAGAGTATAAATATTCATAATAAATTTACGTATAACTTTCGAGAATTACCCTGTACAACACTTACAAGCGTGTTATTACTAAATAGCATTTTAATTACATTTTGACAGTGATCGGATGCATTACATGTTTTATGTACGTATTCTTTCATCTTTTCTTTTGTCGACTTTTTTTCTCGTCGTCTACAAGGCGCATCGTTGCTTTAGGTAATTTATATCCTTGTCATATATATACGGCATTCCTGTTTTTTATTACCTCTTGTGCCACGGGTAATTCATCAAGCGAGCTATTCTTCAACATAATGTATGTAGTTCGTGTTTTTTGTTGTGTAAATTACTGTCTTAATAAATTGCAGTAGGAAATGAAAAATGTTCGCATATAGGGTGTCCGGTTAAAAATGTTTTTGCATTTGTAAATAATGATGATGATTGTGAAACTTTATTCCTCTGTTCTAGATAGAGATAAAGATTTGATTATAAAGGAAATAAAACAAAAGTTGTAACGTTTATTTTATAACTTCCATTACCCGTGGCTTAGTCTTGCATTACACCCTCGACATATTGTGCTATAGATGTTTCACCCTGTATACGTACACCTCAGATGAACACTCTATAAACTACACCTTGTAGACTTAAACTCTGTTGAATAACACATTGTATAATGATCTCCCGCAAATACAAGCAGTGTTGCCACTGCTGGTAAATATCAAAATGCGTAGCCTGACTCTCTTTTCTCAAATTTTCTCCGTTATGACCATCAAAACTTTCTCACTACCAATAGATCAAAAATTAGTCAATAACTTCTAACAGCTATTGAAATAACTTCTAATAGCTATTAAAACATTAAACGACTTTTTAGCCTGGGTAACTTCTTTTGCAAACATACCATTACCATATATACACTTATATCCTGTACCCTTCCACCCTGCATATTGCTATACGGCTTCCTTTAATCATTAACACCGCAAATCGCATACCTACGTATACCCAGTATATGAACATTCTGTATATTCGCAAATATACCCAGTACATGAATATTCTGTATAGTTGCATCCAGTGTACTGCTGCAGAAGCTTCGCCCCCTATACATATACCAACATCCATGGGCAGCTGCCCCCCCTCGACCTGAAAAACCTTTTATCAGCCATTAAAGCTTCCCTCAAAATTTGCTGATTTCCACCCTGGACCAAAAAAGATCTGATTTGTCCCTCTCTATAGGACAATTTTGTTTTCCGATTTGCCCCCCTCTGGGACAATTTTTTTTTCTAATTTGCCCCTCCATGGGTAGCTGCCCCCCCTCGACCTGAAAAGCCTTCCATCAGCCATTAAAGCTTCCCTCAAAATTTGCTGATTTCCCCCCCTGGACCAAAAAAAAATCTGATTTGTCCCTCTCTTAGAACAATTTTGTTTTCCGATTTGCCCCCCTCTGGGACAATTTTTTTCTAATTTGCCCCTCCCTAAACCAAAAGCTGGGTACGGCCCTGCCAACATCCTGTATACCAACACCATGTATACTAACACTAACTTTACTACCACCCTGTTTACTGGTATTCCACTTAAACATTCGGCAAAAGAAGAGCGTCATCATTGCCAGTAAATATCAAGACGCCTTGTCCGATACTTGTCTCTGTAACTAAATCACACAGAAAACCGGACTCACTAACCTTTAAAGGTAAATATGGGGTAACTTTCCATGACAATTTATCGGCACTTAGACTTAAATACGGTATCCATACACCCTGTATACTGTTATAAGTGCTTCACTCTCTATGTGTATACATTGTAAAGTAACATCCTTTATACTTGCATTCTGTATTGTTACATCACAATGGGAAATTATGACGAAATGCTTGTCGGAATCGGATTCAGCACCTTTACAGTATCGGCGATTTTTCACATTTTTATCCCCTTGGCTCTCATTTCTACGTCCAATGTAGGGGACGATGATATTCAATTAAACGGTTCTTAAACTATATTAATTATCCTACAATTTATAAAAAATGTGTAATAATAGCTATATTTTCATTTGAGGTATACCATAAACGAATGAAACACAATATCTGTTATTGAAATGTGGACCATCTCACTCCTTATTTCGACCCCTAGACTAGCTGAACTTTCCGTCATTATATACCAAGTGTAGATATACAGTGAGGACGCGTGGGTTGGAACAAATTCATTTAAAATTCAGGTGTTTTTTTTTTGGAAATACGCTCGGACACGTCGATTTTTTTTTGGACAGCCGTTTTTGTGATGATAAACTCAGTTATACAAGATGAGCCAGAAATAAATAACTTCATTTTTAATTAACCGAGTTCAAAAAGAAGGAGGTTCTCAATTCGTCTGTATCTATGTTTTTTTTATGTTTGTTCACCGATTACTCAGAAACGGCTAGAGGAATTTCGACCATTTTACCGGATCCTATTTGGGGGGATAGCGAAGTGGTCCCATATTTTTTTCATTAAAATAGCTTTTACCGTTTCTTAGAAAAAAGGGAAAAACTATTTTTACCTATTCTCATACTCTATGCCTTGGTGGAGGAGCCGGTATTATTAAAATTTGAAAAATTTTGTTCGGAACGTGGAACGAATTGAAAAGATATTGGATTAGTTCCGTGATATCTCAAAGTGGTCAGAAATTTTTGTCAAATAACATAGTTGTATCGTTTCTTATAGAATGGGGAAAAACTTTTTACCTATTTTCTTATATTCTATGTCTTGGTGGAGTCGCGGGTATTATAAGCTTTGATTTAGTTACTGATTTAACTATTCGGAACTTGGGTTAAATTGTAAATAAGATGAATTAATCAAAGTAAGTGTCAGTTAATATGTATATACAGTGTGTATTCATAAATTGTAGACAAGGTTTTTCTTCAAAGAGGACTTTTGTTAACAAATTAAACTATCTTCATTTCTGTTAAGATGTAAAATTGTTATCACATAGAAGTAATCTAATACTATAATATGAACATGGTTTGTTTATATACATATAAGTATCTATATATGTAATTGATTTCTGGGAAAACGGCTATAACGATTTACATGAAATTTTTCCATTTAGAAGTTTCAATAGATAGAAATCGGTTGGTGAGGGTCTAATATTTGGAAATAAAACGTTTTGAAGAGAAATTAAATAATTTAAAAAATTATTGACAGTTTGCGACAATCAAGATAGCTGCTTTGTAATTCAAAGGCTTTCAATACAGGGTGATTGTGTAACCCACGTAAGAGTGAGATTCGTCTTGTAAAAATTCTTTCCATACAAGATTATTTGAGAGTGAAACTGCTCTTGTAATCATTTTTTCAATACAATTTGTATTTGTATGTTCCGAAAATGTAACTATTTCATGCCTCCCTCACATTTTCCTAGCATTATATTTTTACACCTGGAGATTTCAAGTTTTCAAAGTGCTAAAATTGCCAAGGCAGACGATTTTTGAATGAGTAAAATCTTAAAAGTTTGCATATTAATTTCACGCATGTAAATATAAATTTGTAGTGTAAAATTATAATTATTTAGGGTAGTTATTAATATGTTAGGTGATTCGTAAGATTTGCTATGGAGGATGGTTAAAATATAGCATCCAATGTAATTGTAGTGTACAGGATGGTTAGAAAAAATCAAGAAGCTAATAGCAGTTGGAAATTAATGATAGCTGACATACAGGGCGGAGTACAAATAATGTTATGAAGAATGGTTAAAAACAATGTTAAAGGAATGTTACAGCAGCAATTAAATTTACAGGACGGTTGCAATATAGGATGTACTGGAATTATAATTATGCATGGTGATTCAAAAAAATATGGCAATAGGTGGTCATAAGCAAATGCATATACAGGGTTATTAAAACATATTGCAGTGTGAAATTATAGTTATATAGTGTGACTTAAAATGTGTTAGCTCAAAAATATTATATTTGAGGCCTATAAAAAGTTTTATATATACGGTGGACCAAAATCATAATTATACAATATAGGGCGAAGTAGAATTATAGTTACATAGGGTGGTTAAAAGATTTTAGAAACATAAGAGTGTGTAGAATGACATATACAGGATAATTAGAATATGGAATTGAGTAGAATAGTAGTTATACAGGGTGATGCAGTTGCATATATAGGGTGGTGGAAATATAGGGGGGAATAGAATTGTAATAACACCATGTATTAAAAAAATTTAAGAAAATAAGATAATATTAGATTGATGATTAAACCTTGAATTTACGAGTGAAGCTTAGTCACGCAGGTACTTATAATTTAATAATGCATATACCTACACTATTGCACTAAAAATTGTATAATAAGTATTTCTTTCACTTTTCCCCCACTACATACTAGATTTCAAAAAATAATTCAATTTTGTTTAAAGGTGAGCTTTGTCTTTTTATAACATCTCAAATTGAAATCAAGCCAAGTTTATTAGAATTGAAAACTGCATCCAATTGTTAGGTATTATTAAAAATTGTAGTAAATTGAAAGTTGACTGGAAATAAATCCAAATAAATGTCAGTTGATCAACTTCAAGGAAGAGGTCCTCAGTTGATTTCTATATACAGTGTGTCTTCGTAAGTTGAATTCAAACGGAAAACTTCATAAGAAAACTATTTAGAGAAAAAAATGTTCTTCATAACAAAACCTGCATGGTCAAGAAAATATAATGTAATCATCATATGTTACTTTTATAACTTTATAGGAAGTTTGTCAGCAAATATGACTTTTGCTTAAGAGTAAAATTTTTCATATATATATAAAAATCTTATCAAAACAGGGGTAACAAGAATTATATTAAAGAAACATCTAATTATGCCATATCACTAAAAACTATATAATTGTTCTTCATGTCACTTTTCCAAATTGTGTAATAGGTTTAATAAAGATTATAAATTTTGTTTAAGTTAAATAACTTTATTCTTAATAACAACTCAAATTATTATCAGCCAAAGTGAATTATAACTAAAAACAACGTCCTACCATTATGTTAAATGAATTAAAACTGTATAACGATTTATTATAAAATTCCCCGGACGGAAGACTATTAAATGAATGTCAGTATAATTAACAAACATAAAGAATGATGATACCCTAATCGTCTACAATATAGCGGATCCACCTAAGTTAGAGTAGTATAAAAAATTTCTTAATACATATACATATCTACAAAACAAGGTATTCTATTGGTCAAGCTAATACATGACAGTAAAACACCTTATGTTAGACGATATGGAAGGAGTTAATTAGATTTGCAAACTGCATAAAATTAAGCCATTGCATCACTGAAAATTGTAAAATAAATACTTTTAAAAAAAAACAAAAACCGACTTCAAAAGAAAATTAACTAAAAAGCATGAAATAATATTTTGCTACAATTAAATACTTTTTATGAAGTCGGTGCCAATTTGAACAGCGAAGTTGAGAAGTACAACTCATCAATGTACCTCACAAAATATTTTCACTTTCGGTTGGCACCGACTTCATCAAAAGTATTTAATTGTAGCAAAATATTATTTCATGCTTTTTAGTTAATTTTCTTTTGAAGTCGGTTTTTGTTTTTAAAGTATTTTTTCAAATGGAAACATTTGTTTTTTACGTTATTTTTGAATTCTGCATTGAATTCTAAGTATTTTTCATGTACAATGTCCTATTTGAAGACGCGAGATATAAGACCGTTCCGTGTAATTATTGTTCTCCCTTAACTCCTAGGACAGAATGTCACGATAAAATTTTTCAGGTTACTGTGTACTGGTTGTCTTGAAAATCCTAGATGTCGGTCTTATATCTCGCGTCTTCAAATTTAACGAAATGCATCAAATGCATAAAGAAGTGTTCGAGAGGACATTCAATTGTGGGAAGCGTAACTGATGAAGGTTTCCGACCAGAAACATTAGATATTATATTTATATATAATATATATTGTCTTGGGTACAAAGGAATGACACCTCGAAGAGAGTATACAATGTCCTATACCGAAAATTAACAGTTATTAAAAAAATTACATTTATTTCAAAATTGAAGAAAAAAAACATCAACATATCAAATTAAATGTTCAAATTGTTGACCATTATCTTCCTGACAATACCGAAGACGGTTTTCAAATTCTCTTAACACTTCATATAGCGTTTGTGGCAGAATTCGTTGTATTACAGCCCTAATTCTATTCTTTAATTCCTCGATATTTTCCGGCTTATTGAAGTAGACACGTAACCCCAAAGATAAAAATCTAACAGGCTTAGATCTGGAGACCTAGCTGGTCATTCGATATTACAATCTATTTAGGAAAATATTATCAAGATAATCTCGCCGTTCGCGAATAGTGCGGGGGCGCTCAATCCTGTTGAAACCATACCGAATCTGCCGGTATATTGGAGCTTTCACCATTCGGGAAAAGTTCGGGGGAGGTTAAAATAGGGTATTATGGCATTTTGTAATAGGTCCAAATATTTTTCCGAGTCAATTGTTCCTTCAATAAAAAAGGACCCACAATTAAAGTACCCACAATTGAGGCCCATACGTTAACTTTCTTGGAAAACTGTGTATGACTTTCCATAATCCAATGTGGGTTTTCTGATGCCCAATATCGAAAATTTTTCCTGTTACTGAACCTTTTAGACAAAATGTTGCCTCGTCGGAAAAAACTATCTTACTTGAAAAGTGCGGGTTGGCATTGCATCTATCCATCATTATTTCGCAAAATTCTACTCTCGGGTCGAAATCATCTTCAGTAAGTTCCTGAACTAAATGAACTTTGTATGGGTGCCATTTATTTCTATGCAAGCATTTTAGAACAGAAGATTTACTTATTCTGCGGCTATTTGTCTAGTGGATTTGTGAGGATTTTCTTGTAAATCGAGCAAAACATTTAATTGTGTATCTTCTGGAAGATGTTTGGTTTGGTAATTGTCTCTTACGTGGCCAAATTCTAGAAACTGGGCCGCTCGGAGTATTCATATTAAACAATTCGCAAACTTCAGCTTCTGTTCGAGTTCTGTCGCCAAACCCTACCATCGTCAAAATTTCTATTCACTGCTTTTCAGTTAAATGTGCCATACACTGAAGCTTTGCAACTGCACATGACAACTACTTATTTGAAGTAAAATTCAAGGCTGTAGCCAGCGGGGAGGGTCTGGGGGTTCAACCCCCCCCTCGAAATTTTGGAATATTGGGTTTCAAGATTAAATTTTAACCAAATAATCATCTTTTTCATGAGAATAAATTTTATATTTATACATTTTTATATATCCTGGATATATATGAATACAAATACAGATTTTGCAGTACTAATCAGTCCACCACCAATCAAAAAATTATATGAAAAATACTTAGAATTCAAAAATAAAATACAAAACAAATGTTTCCATTTGAAAAAAAATTGATAGTCGCAATTTATTTCTGGCCCACCCTGTATAAATGAAATAAAATGCAAGCATATCGTAACGCTATAAGTACAAGTGCTTATTATATTGCAATGTACTTCGTGGGTTCAATTGAAAAATTATAACAACTAATATTTACTTTCACTTTCTAGAACTTTATTTACATCCAAACAGCTGATTCAAAAATACAATAATAATATCATATAAGCTAGTCGTCGCGGTATCACTGCCTGGCGATCGTGGCGTTCTTCTTTTATATCACCAGCGTAGAATTCTCCAGTAGAAATCATCATAGTTCCTTCCGCTGCCGAGTCTTTTCGAGAATCGTATTTTTTGTCGTAAAGCGTTTGTTGTCGTGCTGAAATGACACAGGGTCGGCTTTGGGTAAATTTCGTAACACTGCCCCCCCTTTAATTCTGATCGTCCCGATCAGAAACATCCTCTCCATGATAGGGAGCTAGTCGATCTAAATGAACCACCTTCAATTTAGCCTTGAGGTTTCGACGGATCCGGTAGACGACGTCATTAAGCCTCTTGACCACCTCGTATGGACCATCCCAGGCGGGTGTAAGCTTTGGGGATTTACCCTTGCTCCGTTGCGGGTTGTACAACCAGACTTTGTCCCTCTCCTGGAACCCGACTGAATTGGCCTTGAGGTCGTATCGCGTCTTCATCCGGTCACTGGTGGCCAACATCTGCGTTCGGGCTAATTCGTGTATTGCCAGCATGTTATGTCGGAGTTGGTCGGCATAATCGTCGATGTCTTGGGGAGGTTCTTCGGGGGAGCCAAATGCCAAGTCGCATGGTAATCGCAGCTCCTTTCCGAATAGGACCCTGGCTGGGGTCAGGCCTGTACTATTATGTAAAGCAGAGCAATATGACAACAGGAATAGGGGGATATGCTCATCCCAATCACGCTGGTTATTGCTGACGACCTTGGATAGGTGTTGTTCCAAGGTCCTGTTGAATCTTTCCACCATTCCGTCTGACTGTGGGTGTAATGGTGTTGTTCGCGTTTTCCTGATCCCCAACATCGTGCAGACCTTCTGGAATACATTCGATTCGAAGTTACGCCCCTGGTCTGAATGTAATTCCATCGGGACGCCAAACCGGCTGAATAGTTGTTCTACTAGCACCGTCGCTACCGTGGTTGCCTCTTGGTTGGGTATCGCATATGCCTCAGGCCAATTGCTGAAGTAATCCATTGCGACCAGAATGTATTTGTTCCCCCTCTCAGACTCGGGAAACGGACCGGCGACATCGATGGCGATTCTCTCAAATGGGACGCCCACATTGTACTGCTGCATTCTGCCCTTGGTCCGGGTCTTCGGGCCCTTACTGGCGGCACATGTGGCACATTTGCGGCACCAAGCTCTGACATCTTCGAAGTAATTCACCCAGTAGTACCGCTGGCGAACTTTGTCTAGGGTTTTATTCATGCCCAGGTGGCCTCCGGTAATTCCATCATGTACTTCGGTCAGGATGGCTGGTACCTTTTTCTTCGGAACTACCAGTTGGGACTTGGTTTCTCGTCCATCAGCGCTTTCCCAAACTCGCTTGAGCATTCCATTGTCTACTCGTAGAGAGTCCCACTGAGCCCATAACGATTTCAGCACGCCGGAGTATCTAGCTACCTCGTCCCATCGTGGCCTGGGTGCCCCTCTCATTTTGAGTGACAAGATTGGTTCGATGTCTGGATCAGCCATTTGGTCCTGAATGCACTGTTCCGTTGTCCAGTCTTCATTGGCCTGCACTCGGATCTGCCTGATGGAGATACCCTCTCGCTGTTCCGTCTTCAGACAATGCTTGCATTCCGCTCTACAGGGTCTTCTGGATAGGGCATCGGCATTATTGTGCAACCGGCCGGCACGGTGTTCCACCTTGAAGTCGTATTGCTGTAATTTCTCCATCCATCTGGCCAGTTGTCCTTCCGGTGTCTTCATGTCCAGCAGCCATTTGAGTGCGGCATGATCTGTTCGGATTAAGAAATGGCGACCATACAGGTATTTATGGAAATGGTCCACAGCCCGTATTATTGCAAGAAGTTCTTTTCTGGTGACGCAATAATTTCTTTCTGGCTTCGAGAATCCACGGCTGTAGTACTCGATCACCCTCTCTTCACCATCTTGCACCTGGGATAGGACGGCCCCCAAACCTGTATTGCTGGCGTCGGTGTCTAAGATGAACTTGCCGGACTGTGTAGGAAAGGCTAGGATTGGGCTGGAACATAGTGCTGCCTTCAGTCGCCTGAATGATGTTTCGCAATCCTGATTCCAATGGAAGGTCTCTTTATCAGTGGTCTGCCGATGTAGAGGGGCGGCGATGGTGGCAAATCCCTCAACAAAACGCCGGTAGTATGAACATAGGCCCAAGAAGCTACGGAGTTCATGTTTATCTCTTGGAACTGGCCAATCGCGGATGGCTTCTATCTTGTCTTCGTTGGTGCGGATTCCTGACTCGGACACTACGTGGCCCAAAAACTCTACTTCTTTTTGAAACAAGGAACACTTCTTCGGATTGAGTCTCAGGTTGGCATTATTAATTCTGGAGAATACTTCGCCCAGGTTCTTCAGATGGTCGTCGAATGTCTGGCCCATGACTAGAATGTCGTCGAGGTATACTAAGCACGTCCTCCATGTTAACCCGCTCAGTACATACTCCATTAGCCTCTCAAATGTAGCGGGTGCATTACATAACCCAAAGGGCATGACCGTGAACTGAAACAGCCCTTTACTGGTGGAGAACGCTGTCTTCTCTCTGTCGTTTGCGTGCAGACCAACCTGCCAATATCCACTTTTTAGGTCTAGTGTGGAGAACCAACGGGAGCCTGCTAGTGTGGTCAAAGTGTCATCGATTCGGGGTAGTGGATAGCTGTCTTTCTTCGTGACGTCATTGAGCTTTCTGTAATCCACGCAAAATCGGGTGGTTCCATCCTTCTTTTTAACTAGCACGACGGGAGCAGACCATGGACTGATGGATGGCTCAATAACTCCATTTTGTAACATGGACTCGATGTTTTCCTCGACTGCCTGTTGTTGCCCCAATGGTAGTCGTCTAGGTGGTATTCTGATGGGCTGAGCCTTTCCGGTATCTATTCGATGCTGGATGATGTTGGTGCGACCGGTGGTTCCATTTTTACTGTTAAAAATTTGCCAGTGTTTTGTGATAAATTGCTTGGCTTTTTTCTGGTTCTCTGGTGTCAAGTGTGTTAAGTGGTCAGCAAACTGTTGTAGGAACTCTCTATCGGGCCCTGTCTCCTTCACCGACGTCTGGTACTCTTCTTCGCAATTGATGATGGTCTCTACTGGCTCGAAACAAGCTATCTCTTGACCATTGGTAATTCTGATGTCGTTGTTGGACAAATTCAGGACTCTGATTGGTATATCTCGTCCGGTTTTAACTATAGCCCGTCCAACCAAGTAGTCATGAGCTGAGTGTACGGGCTCCACCATTCCAACGCAGCTCCCAGGATTGCTGTCTAGCTGCCCATGAATAATCTGTTCCGTTCGACCGGGAATTCTAGCTGAAGACTTTGCCACAATTTTTATGGGCGTGAATGATGTGTTGACGGGCCGTGTCAATACAAATTCCTCATTCAGGAACCGAAGAACATCATATCTCGGGTCGAACATAAATCCATGCTGGCTAATTAGGTCCATTCCCAGTATAAAATCGTCCTCAATATTCGCTACCAGGACCCTATGCCGGATCATGTTGTCCCCTATCTGTAGCACGACATCTGCCTCACCCTGTATTGACATAGACTCGCCTGTGACTGTTCTGAGCTGGATGTTATTGGTAACTGGCCGAATTTCTGATGCTCTCAAAACCCTGGACTTGGCAATGGACACAGCGGCGCCGGTATCGATGGTGATGGTAACTGCTCGTCCGTTGATGGTGCCTCTGATGACTAGGCTGCCGCTATCTCTGCAAAATCCCCGGATGGAAACTGTCCTGGGGGCTGGTGGATGGTGAGTCAGCATTCGCCCCCTTATGCTGACTGGTTGGAGTTTCCCTGATTGGTGAGGTCGGTTTGTTGGCTACCCCTGGTTGGTGATCGTTCGGGTAGCTTTACTCGGCAGTCACGTTGGAAGTGCCCTGTCCGTCCGCAGCGGTAACATGCCCCTCTGGTGCCAGTTCTTTGTGACCGGTCTAATAATTTGTTCAGACCAGCCAGCAGCGCTTGAAATTGTGACTCTGACTCTTCCTGGTTGAAGGAAACTGCTCGGACCCTCGGCTTGGACATGTTCGTGACGGCCTCTACTGCCAAAGCCCGAAGTAGAGCTTCACTACTTTTCTTGACGCCACTCAGTCTTAAATTTCTTTGTACTTCCACATCTCTGATGCCGTTTATGAAACTCTGCGTGGCCAACTGGTCTTTCGTTTCCTCTGGCAGGTCTGAGTAGGACAAGTGTACTAACCGTCTAATATCTGCTTCGAATTCTTGAAGACTTTCACCGGATTTTTGCGTTTTTCCACTCAGTTGGACTTGGTATACCTGGCTCAAGGATTGATTGTCGTAACGTTTGTCCAGGATGGCGATGATCTTGTCGAAATTGCCTTGTTCCTCGACTGGAATGCTTTGGAGGAGTTCTAGGGCCGGACCTCTTAACGAAATTACCAGAGAAGTAGATTTTTCTTGATTATCCCATCCGTTAGCTGTAGCCACGGCCTCAAATTGCCGTTTATACATGGGCCAAGATGAACTGCCGTCGAATGTGGGTGGTTTACTAAAGGAACCTTTGGTACTCACGGTGTTCTGGTATTTTCCTCGCTGTAAGTCCTGTTGCATTTTTTTGATTTCTGTTTCCACCTTGTTTTGAATAGCACTGATTTCAAATTTCACCTGGCTCTGTATGGAATCGATGTCATCTACTTTGGTTTCAAGGGCCTCCACATTATTTTTTAGGATCTTTATGTCGTCGTTTATCTCTTTTATATCTGATTCTACTATTTGCATTCTATCATTAACTGTTTCGTTAACTTGTGATACTATTTGCATTAGTTGTTCAAATTGCATTTGTCTTTTTTCTTCAGTTTGATCTTGTTTTTGTTCAAATATTTTAAAATCATTTTCTCGTTTTTCTTCAAATTTCGAGAACAATCCTTCCAATAAATTTTGTTGTTCGCTTTTCATTGTAGAAACTAGATTTTGTTGTTTTTCTTCCATCGTGGAAACAAGATTTTCTAATTCTACTTTACGTTTTTCATCGATATTAGTGACAAGATTTCCTAACTCAACTTTAAGTTTATCATCAAAAGATTTCACTAACCTTTGTTGAATTTCTTCTTGATGTTGTTTCTCCTTCTTGTCACGTTTTTCTAGGATCTGTGCTATTTTTTCGTCTAGTCCCTCCGTAACCTGTTTGATCATTTTTCTGGTAGTTTCGTCGGTTTTTTCCATACTTCGAGTTTCCATGAATCAAATTACCATTTTAACTGACTTAATCCTTCACTTCTAACACCAAATTGCAATGTACTTCGTGGGTTCAATTGAAAAATTATAACAACTAATATTTACTTTCACTTTCTAGAACTTTATTTACATCCAAACAGCTGATTCAAAAATACAATAATAATATCATATAAGCTAGTCGTCGCGGTATCACTGCCTGGCGATCGTGGCGTTCTTCTTTTATATCACCAGCGTAGAATTCTCCAGTAGAAATCATCATCGTTCCTTCCGCTGCCGAGTCTTTTCGAGAATCGTATTTTTTTGTCGTAAAGCGTTTGTTGTCGTGCTGAAATGACACAGGGTCGGCTTTGGGTAAATTTCGTAACAATATATAAATTAATTACCTAATAATCTCATATATTTTTGAAGTTGGTGCCAAGGTGCCAAGCAACTACTATTTTAAAGACCTGTTTTGGAATCTAAATCTAAAAATATACTAGATAGGTACATAATTAATTTAAAGATAATACCTACTTATTTGCGTTTATTGTGTAGCGTCAGATTATTGTCAACTGTTTTCAACTTTTTAATTATATTTTGACGTGAAATTAAATAAAATTGTAAAATATTTCAAAGCTTAAAAACAATTACCCTTAGTTTGTATATGGCTTCAAACGTGTTAAAAAAATGAACTTACACCCTTTTGTATATACGTTAATGTATGTTTCTCTACAAATTTCCCTAAACTAATAAATAAAGAGAATTCCGACTTCAGCCATTTTCGAAATCAAATTAATTACATCTTCGCCGTTAAAATTGGCGACGACTCAACCGGCATCAACAACATATCTCCCTGTTATTAATGTCACATTCGGATAAATAAACTTCGCATCAAGTATGCAAAACAAACTTCAAAGTGCCATTTCGGTACGTAAATAAATCCTTTTCGTTCTATTTTCTGCTCAAAAGCTATTGTTAACGTTAAGGTGTGAAATTCGTTGATTTTCACTACAACTGCTCTTTAAAAATGACGAGTCGTTGAACTTGAACAGTATTTACGAGAGAGGCAAAGAGTGCCATTCATTCTTTCATTATCAGCGATTTTACTATTACGAGCGCCTAATATTTATATCCTCACTCATAAGTGATAAATAGATTTTTAAACTAACGAACACTTCCTGTTGCAATGTTATTTTAGTTCAGTTTGAGCTGAGCCAGTGCCGTAACTAAACTAAACGAATAACATTAAAATATTTTGTAGTTGAGAACTATGGATGCATAGGTACATTTATCTAATATCATTAATTGAACAATATATTTGCGTTCTACTAAACGACTCTCAAAAATTTGATCAAATTTACAGATTCGAGAGTTTCGATGTCTAAAAATCGATCGATCGTCTTTGGAGAAATTCCTACGCCCGAGAATTTTAAATCAAAAACCAAATCCAGTGAAGGGTATATCAAATTCTGATTAATATGAATTAGTTGTCGGTCGGCTTAATTATGCAACCATACATACCAAATATAATACTGTAATATTGCTTGCATATCTAATAGATTATTACACAAAATCGATAAATGATTATTACAAATAATCGATAAATAACCGGACAAATCCGTCTTTGTAATGCTTGGTACAGCCCTTTTGTAACTTTATTAACATGATTAAAATAAATAAATCATTTATAGGAATACGTATATTTGTAGCACCTTGTTATTCTATTAAACACTATTGGGTTATGTCCCGTTTCGAAAAAATTCGGATTAGATATTAGTACAACATAGTAGACGTTTTGTGCTGAACACGTCACCATGGTGTTACACCGAATAGGTTATGGGAATTTGAAAGTGCTATCAAATATAATACACCTGAAATAGAGACTGGTAAGAGTAGGGTAATAATTGAAATGGTGAAAAGCCATCGCAACTAAACGCAATGAAACCCGAAAATTATAGAATTCATAGAAAACTGTATTCAATGGTTTACGTAATGGCCGCTACCTTGAAACAAGCCTACCAGGGTCTACCAATCAATAACAGTAGGTGTATTGCCATAGGGCTAAGGGTCAATGAGGTCTTCGGTGGGAATTGTCTTTGGAGCAGTGGCGAAGTTGGATCCTTTAGTGAACTCTAACTACCCTCTCAACAAAACAAACCGAAGAAATCATTACATCACTCCATTTGTTGATCAAAGAATAAATTCGACAAGAAGTGTCAAGACTCTAACAAACAAGCAACCTGCCAAATTCCAATCGCCCTTCATCTGAACTACGAGTACATGCATTACCTCAACTTCGTAGAACCAGCTGATATTAACAACGCCACCTTGGTAATGAGCAGACCAACAAAATACAAGAATCACCTAAGTAAACTAAACTAAAAATAAAGAAATAACTGATATCACGCAAAAAGTTATCCATATGCCCAAACCTCCACGGACTTCCAGGAATCCACCAAGAAGGGATTCCCATAACTCCCATTCTAAGGGCAGTACACTCCGCAACTTAAAAACTGGCAACATACATAGCGAAGTTTATGCACCCTAAGGTGGAGGAAAGAAATTCGTATCTAAGAAAATCCCGCAATAAATATCGTAATAATCAATATAATAACCATATAAATATTCCTACTATCATCAAAAACGTTCAACAGGGGCCATAAACAATGAGACGGGCAGACATTACGAGATGGGATTAACAGGTAATGGGAAGGAAAAACCATAAATGACACCGTACCCGAACAACGATTACAGTATTTTTATTTCATTCTACTTTCAGAATTTGACCTTTGAATATGTCCAATGCAAGTTTGACGAAACTTCAGTGTAAGTGAGCACAATAAAATAAAAAATCAAAACAAAGCCGATACTTCCAAGTTTCCTTGGACTTCCATCGTCTTGAAGTGGTTGATCTCACAACGTATCGACTTTGTTTGTCTGAAGTTGGTAGACAATGTAACTCGTTCCTCCAAGTTTCCTTGGACTTCCATCGTCTGGAAATGATTGATCTCACAACGTTTCAATAGCTGTATATCTGCTATCGTCATCAGGTGAATGACAGGAAATTCAGATTATCCGTCGTATTTATACCCTTAACCGTTCATGCGTCGCCGATCATGGTCATTGGGTCTTATCCGGTCCACTCAGCGTCGCCGTACAGGTTCAGAACAGTAGCAGGGCTTCTTGATAACGATGACTGCACAGCACTTGTTATACACACAACAAAGAGGTTTGGCCGTTCAGGACACACGGAACAAAGAAAAAATACAATTAAGTTCCAGTTGATATTATGATGTTCGGTCCATGCGTGATTAGCTAGCCCAGATTTCGTTACCTCCGCCCTTTGATTAGCTGTGCGGTGTTCCTTAACCCTAGTGTCCAGCGGTCGCTTGTCTCTCCAATGTAAAGATTGCCACATTCACAAAGTATGCCTCGTTCTTGTAATCATGCTCCTCAAGGTGTTGTTGCTTTTGAAGATCATTCTGAAACCACAGCTGTGCGCAATTCTTCTAAGTTTCTCCGACAAGCCTTTAGTATACGGTAATAGTAAACAGCAAACCACCTCATCTTTATGGACAGCCCAAGATACACAAAGCTGGAGTACCTCTCAGATCGATTACCAGTTCACGCAACTAACCAACAACAGCACTATCAAAATTCCTTCTACCAATCATCCAACCTTTGGAGGGCAAAACATCATCGCCCGTCAAGGACTCAAAGCATTTTGTCGAAATCATCGGATCCATCGAACTTGGGCCAGAACATCGCTTAGCATCAGCAACGAAAACTGGCATCATCAGAAAACTAATCCATAGAGCCAATAATATCTGCAACACACCAGAAGCCCTCAAAGAACAAGCGAAACTTATATAAGACTTTTGGCGAATGGATATCCGAAGAGCTGGACAAACCACCTAGGCAGGAAGAGGACACCAGCAACTCTAGTATTACCGTATACTAAAGGCTTGTCGGAGAAACTTAGAAGAATTGTGCACAGCTATGGAATCAGAATGATCTTCAAAAGCAACAACACCTTGAGGAGCATGATTACAAGAACGAGGCCCGACGCACCAGCAATACCAAATAACTGTATATACAGCATTCTTTGTGAATGTGGCAATCTTTACATTGAAGAGACAAAGCGACCGCTGGACACCAGGATTGAGGAACACCGCACAGCTACTCAAAGGGCGGAGGTAACAAAGTCTGGGCTAGCTAATCACGCATGGACCGAACACCATAATATCAACTGGAACCAGGCCAGAGCAATTCACAAGGAAGAGCACTGGTACAAAAGAAAATTCATAGAGGCAGCATATATAATCTCGAACAAAAATGTAATTAGCGAGCCCAGCGTACAAATTAAAAATATTTGGAGAGCTCTTCTTCGGCCTCTGCCGCTGCGCATCACCAACCGCCAGGTACGTCGACGGTTAAGGGTATAAATACAATGGATAATCTGAATTTCCTCTCATTCACCTGATGACGGTAGCCGATAAACAGCTATTGAAACTTTGTGAGATCAATCACTTCCAGACGATGGAAGTCCAAGGGAACTTGGAGGAACGAGTTACATTGTATACTAACTTCAGACTAACAAAGTCGATACTACCCTTTCAAAGTTTGGGCAGTCGCTGTAGTATAACCTCAGATTTGTTTATATTAGAGAAATTCAAGGTAGTATAATAAACCTTAACCAAAGTTACTGAATAGTGAAGAATCTGATGGAACTTTGTCATAGAAGTTGGCGAGGCAGACAACCCCTAGTAGAGGCACATCTATTATTTAACTGAAATAACTGTTACTTGATGAGAAACCTGGAAAAGAAACACAGAATGTAAAAATATTAAAATGTCCACTTATTAACTTGGTATAACTTGTTTCCTTAGACAGTATTTTTATCAAATTAAAAATTATAATATACTTATCCGAACTATAACAATTTACGTAGAGCCATTATTAATTTACAAATAATTAGTATTAAGCTTTAAACATTGAATGACATTTTTTAAAACCTCATTTTCAATTTACAAAACACTTTTTGACCACTCAAAATTCATAGAGTCTCCAAGTTGCATATAAATTTATAACAGATTTCAAACCAAATCAATAAATGATTTTTTGTGGTATTATTAACATTGTCAATCAATATTAACTGCCATCAAATTGTGGACTAAAAACTTATCATAATCCTTAGTTTCGCCTACTGCATAAAGTACCCTGCAGAGCATCCTTTATCATTCTGGTTTACTCTACTGGGTGGTATGACATATAATTTATTACAGACGTTATTATCAACTTCATATAATTATTCCAATAACAGATAACGTTCAGAAGTGCTTCGTGCGATAATATATTACAGTAATTTATCATTTTTTCCAATTCGCAATAATTATTTTTGTGGCTATCAGTAATGAGATTATGATAAATAATCTTCATATTTACATATTAAAAATATTATGTGTCGTAGTTACATTTTCGTAGCAATGAACTTCACCCATCTTAGAACCAATGCGAACAGAATGTGTACATTTTTAATTCGTTTTGTGTGTATCTATCCTAGCTCTCCTCTACATTAATTACGAAAGTAGAAGCATTAATTTGGAAAATTGTTCAGCTGTATATTTTTTATTTAGTTTTATTTACCACAGATAAAAAATACATGTTCTTAACTAGTCCAGGAGTACACTGTACGATTTTGTAGTTTCAAAAAACCTTCCTACATTGTTAACCCATTGCCCAGGACTGTAGTAAAAACTCATTTCATTCATCGTAGTCTGGAAGCAAGACTTGTGGATGGGTGCATTGCATTGGTGAATCAAACAATTTTTTCTTTACCGGGTGAGGTTTTTTGTGATTGATCGCGTCATAGCATCCATCCTATAATGCAATCTAGTACTGTTGATCGTTTGGCCCTTTTGAAGTAAGCGGATGAGCAAAATTCTGCGATTGTCCCAAAATATAAAGACCATCTTCTTGACTATTGACTGATGTGTCTTCGGAGACGCTTTGACCGGCTTTCACCCTGTCTTGTCCTCTCAAATAACGCTCTTTTCCACTCAAGCGTATAGTGAGGATCCATTATTATATATCGACACAAAAAAAAAGTTTTAACTTAATGATCCCTGTAATCATTTAATAGTAAGAACCGCTTCAGTCCTAGAAGTTGTATCTGTGTATAAGACTTCGTATCATACCTACCAATGATCTGTGATACCTACACCACAACCTACACGTTACGGATATGTGTTGGATTGTTTAGGGCATGCCATAACCTTTTTTTTATTCGGCGATTTAACAGAAATATTTCAAGTACAAAAATGATGATTAATGTTCTTTTAAAATAACGTCTGAATATTTTACTCGTAACTTCCATAATTCTATTCATGATCGAGAATGGAGAGCAGATGGTAATTAATTCTTGTTTCAAGTGACATTAATTTACATTTAATACTTCTGGTCAAAATAAGGATTACGATTTATGATACTTTATGTTTAAAAGTAATACAAGGGCTGCCTTATATTTCGGGATTCGACAACCCTAGTGTTGCAATCTGACAACTGACAGCTCTGACATTTTTGAGGTTATACATACTCAGAACGTTTTGACATACGAGCGATATGTGTTGTTTACAGTAACTTAAACTATTCATCTCGACCAAAAAATGGAATTAAATCGTAAACATTTTCGTGCGATTATTTTTTACAACTTTCGACGTGGATTAAGTCAGCAAGAGTGCATGGATGAACTTAATTTAATTTTTGGCGATGAAACTTCATCAAGGACCACTGTTTATCGATGGTATGGTGAATTCAATTGATGTCGTAGTTCACTCCAAGACGAATTTCGTGAAGGTCGTCCAAAAACAGTTGTTGTTCCGTAAACCATTGATGCTGTACGCGAACTGATATTGCAAGATCGTCATGTGACCTATCGTGAGATTGAGTCAACCTTACACATTAGTGGAACCAGCATACATTCAATATTGCATAAACATTTGAATGTCAAAACAATTTGTTCGCGTTGGATCCCACACAATTTGTCAATCGTTCAAAAAAAAGGCTCGTGTCGATTGGTCGAAAGAAAAGCTCAAAAAATACGATCGCGGTGCTTCAAAACACGTTTATGACATAGTGACAGGTGATGAATCGTGGATTTACGTGTATGAGCCCGAAAGAAAACAGCAGTCGACTGTATGGGTGTTTCAAGATGAGCCGAATCCAACAAAAGGTGTTCGCGCTCCAAGCAAATGATCGCTTGGTTTTTCGGAAAAACTGAACATGTTCCAACCGTATCACTAGAACAACGCAGAACAGTCAATTCTGAGTGGTACACAACCATTTGTTTGCCAGTTGTCTTCCAAGAAATGAGGAAAACCAACCGCCGAAGACGGATCACTCTTCACCACGACAATGCGAGCCCTCACACATCGGCTCAAACAACTGCATTTTTGACCACTCAAAACATCGATTTGATTAGTCATCCGCCGTATAGTCCTGACTTGTCACCAAATGACTTCTTTTTATTCCCGTACGTAAAAAAAACTGAAAGGTCAACGTTTTTCGACACCCGAAGAAGCGGTTGCTGCGTTCAGAATGCATGTTTTGGAGATACCGCAATCAGAGTCGAAAAAGTGCTTCGACAGTTGGTTCAAACGCATGCCAAAGTGTATAGATCTTCATGGGGAATATTTTGAAAAACAATAAAGCGATTTTCGATGATTAATATTTGTTTTTGTTCTCTAATCCCGAAATATAAAAGGCAGCCCTCGAGCTTATCCTGTTGGCGATTTTACAAGTATAACAATAGGTGCTGTTTCAGGACCTTTCGCAAGGTCTCTTGAGAAGAAAGATCATATTTCAGTAGCTCCTGGTAATGAAATTCTTCGAATACTATCAAGATTTAACACTGTTGAGGATATCAAAAATGATGGTATTGCGAAAAGTACATCAGGGTTTAGATAATTTGTTCTTCTCATTTTTTAGCCGAGTCTCAAATACGAAAACATATACGTAAGCTAAGCATAATATCAAGGATGACATTGTCTTTTTTATTAGTACAGGTATAAACTTGTGACAACAAAAACAATTTATTTAAATAAAACGTGGGGTGCTTGTAATCGTTTTTTAAATTCAACAAAATCATTTAATTATACAGGGTGTTTTGTAGAAGGTTCGCCATAGTTGCAGGGCGAATAGGTAGGTCATGTGCTATATTATGTAGCCCAAATAATATCTAGATAGCTTACGGTTTTTTTTTTAATTTAATTTTTTTCTTAATTCTCAGATTTTTACATGTAAACTTTTGTAAGTTTTTTATTTTTCCATGTATCTTCACCAAATAAACTTAAGTCTAATCTGTGATGTTTGTTAGCTCTTCTGCATTCGATATTTAATACAAATAATTGGTTGAAAAAATGATATGAGTCCACAAATAGCGAGGTTCCATAAAAAAGTCAATTAAGTTGAGCAATTTATCACATTACAAAAAAATAGTAGCACATCGAGAACCTCGAATGCTTACAAAAACTTCTCTACTTGAACCCCTTTCCAACGATATATCACACGTATTGGAAAGTAATCAGCATACAATTTGAGATTGTAACTTACAAGGTTAGAACTACAAAAAATAAAACATACATCAAGTTACAATAATTTGTTATAAATTATGTTCAAACTGATTTCCACCGATACGGAAGCAATCGCGACACCTTTTTCTAACTGCTACAGTGGTAGTCGCTACGCATCTCATGACACATTTCAAAAGCAACATTTATTCTTTCTTTTAACTGCTTCTTGATGACTATTTTTCTGTCATAAACGAATTGCTTGGCACGTCTCTATACAAAAAATCAAAGGGGGTTAGGTCTGGGGATCTTGGAAGCCAGTGTATAGGACCAGCTCTCTCAATCCACGCGTTTGGGAATGAATTCTCCAGGAGCTCTCTGACAGTTTGCCTATAATGTGCTGAACAGTCATCTATTTGAATACTATTGGTCTGCCTTCAAATGGAATTTTATCGAATAAGATCGATCATCCCTCAGTTTTTGGAACGCAACATTGATTCTTTCCCTTAACTGCTTGGTTACTATTTCTATCTAATAAATGACTTTAATATTTAATGAACGATTTATCGATCTTATTAGATTAAATCCCATTGGAAGACAGACCAATAATATACAAAAAGTTGGCTGTCCAGCACGTTATACACGAACTGTCAGAGAGCTCCTGGAGAATTCATTCCCAAACGATGGATTGAGAGCTGGCCCTATACTCTGACCTCCAAGGTCGCCAGACCTGACTCCCTTTGTTTTTTTGCATTATTTGTGTCAAAATAGAAAACAGGTGAGTTATGTACGCTACTGACCAGGCTAAGGCTAACGCCGATTCATCAGATCTGGTTACACGACGCAATTCTTTGAAATAATAATTTTGCATTGTTCTTTTTTTACGTAGTCTGAAATTAGCATTTGTAGTAATAGTTTCAAATAAAGTAATTTTGTTTTGTGCTTTTTAAAAAACTTTTTAGTTAATTGAAAACACATAACTGGTGAGTAAACAAACATCATAGATTAGACTTTAGTTTTTTTAGTGAAGATGCACTAAAAAATACAAAAGTTACAAAAGTTTATATGTAAAAATCTGAGAATTAAGAGAAAAAAAATACAAAAACCGTATGCTATCTAGATGTTGTATGGGCTACATCTACCTATCCGACCTCCATGTTTGGCGAACCTTCTACAAAACACCCTGCATTGAGCTAGTGGTGTTTCTATCCCTGTTAAACAAAATCTTAATAGTTAAAAATTTCTTCATTTGTTTTGCTTTTCATTTACTATTGAACTGTGTTTTTTAATTCATTCAAACTATAAGTTTTCATAAGTAATTTCGAAAAGATTGTTGAGGAGGTCTTGAAGTATTTTGTCTGTTCATTAGGTTTTCTCTCCTCAAATTTTTTTCCTGCAACAGATAAGTCAAATTTTTTGACAAACAACAAATTCAAGATCAAAACGAAATTTTTTTTGAAAAAACCTCGAAAACAACACTAAACGATTGATAACGACTCCAGACTCGGAGTTGAAACGTCTCCAAACACAGATAAGTATTACACAGTATACAATACATTACTTATATACAGGAATACTGATTGATCATTTTGTAGACATCTCTTTCTCTCAGAATAACTGTGAGGAAGAATCTCTGTACAGACAGTAATCCGGGCAATTTTACGAAATTGCCTTACTACCTTTGTTCTGCTTATGCAATTTTTAAATACTTATCTGTTGCAGGAAAAAATTTTGAGGAGAACCAATGAACAGACAAAATATAAGTTTTCATGTTATTAATATTAACTCTCATTCTATGTGTGGTACATATTTAACCTTCAAAATTAGTTATTTTTTATCCTCAAGCTCCTGAGGACATTAGGAAAAAGTTTAGGTCATTAATACGATTTGAAATTTTCAAATTAATTAGATGTCTTGAAGACATTAGTACATTATTTTGTCCTGAAATGCCTGTCAGGACATTAGGCCAAAGTTATCCCCTTATTGCATTGAAAGTAATAGATGTCTTGAAGTCAATGAATATTAAATTGAAAGATTCTGTTGCACACCTAAAATGTTTTGGTAACAACGGAGCCATACTAACAAATTATGTTTACAGAGTACAATAAAAATGTTGCAAATGTAGCTTTGCATTTCCTATTGATTTTTTTTTTTATTTATTACATAAAGTACAACTTTTCGAGTATATTTGTATAGGTATATTTTTTAATTATTTGTTTCTAAATATAAATAAATTTATTTTATGTTACTCGTATAAAATTCAGTTATAAGGTTGCAAATCGTAAAACATACTCAAGTACATATCATACAATTCTTATGAACTTACCACAGTTTTATTGTTGGTTTGCCGTACATAAAGTTTATTTGATAAACATTTTTAATATCAGGGCCTCGTCAAGCAAAGGCAGGGAGAGGTTGCACCTCCTTAACCTGTCTTGCCAACCATTGGCGCTTAGTTAGGTATGAGATAATAATTTATTACAGTTAGTACGCACATTTGTATAGTAACAAAATACTTCTTATTTGTCCCCTGTATACCTGTACCCACGTTACACTTTCAAGATCATAATTTCATAAGCAATTTATGCAGTTACACTTATTTTTCAGCGATTTGCTCTAAACCCTGTCTCAATGGTGGAAAATGTGTTAAGCCAGAAATGTGCGCTTGCCTCAAAGGTTTTAGCGGCCCTCAATGCGAAATCGTCGTAAATATACGTAAGTTACAAATCCAGTTTTTTGTTTGTTAAATAATACCAATATTTTATAAAATATTGCTTGATAAATCTATAATATTTGTTCAAACTAGTTTACGTTTTTATTATTACCGCCACATAAAAAAAAGTTGTCTGATCCACACATGTGATATATACTATCCGAAGTAGTTTTGCTCGTTGATCATGAATCACACTTTTGTTTTCAACGAAAGGCCAAAGAATCTTCACAAAAGGATTTTTCAAGTTTTTCCTGAAGATTAAATAGTAATGGAGTAATTTTGACCACAGATTTGTGATGTCTTGATTAGAAAACTCTTTTGTATGTACGTCGGTGTTATTAAAACCAAATAGATATAGAAGGTGTTCCAGATATGTGGACAATTTCCCGGTTTAGGCTATAATGCACAAAATATACGTTCTTCCGGCAGCTTTTCTCCTAGAGACATCATACACGTATTGTAAATGAGTACAATGAGTTCGAGACTGTAACCAATCGACATAATTAATGAACCTACTAGTTTCTCGAATGGTCTGGATGTTTCTCCGGCGGTTTTTGTCCTAAAGATTGATACTTAGTGTAATACACCAGTCAATAGAAATTTTTAGGTGACATAAAATTCAACAACACATCGCATAAGCGCCATCACGTAAATAATAGTTTATAAGTCATAAGTGACATACTTTTAACAGCAAACTCGTAGAAGTAAATTATTTGACACTTAAAAACCCCAAAAATATGGAGTATTTTCGTTTTTTGCTTATAGTGAAAAAAGTAATGATCTGCTCATAATGCCGTTAATAGAAAAAATATAGAGAATCAGATAATCTGAATGTTTATAAATTTTGACCGCAGCATTTTTCATAAAGAAAAGCTGGAAATACCGATGTAAAGTGAGTGATTTCAAAAAATTCATAACTTGGTTGTAATAACAGCTGGAACCTTAATCTGCCTTCTAGTGATAGCTTATAACGTTGAGATTAATAACGCTTAAGATCGATATTGTACGTTAAGTAGATCTTGCAGAATTGCAATTTAAATAATTTGTAGAAATGTTTTGCGGGACGTATGATATTAACCACGATAGTTCGATAGCGTTATGCAAAATATATTTTGAAAGCATATAAAATGGTCATCACTTCGTTTATCTTGGATTTTTGTCTTAGTGCCGTAAAATGTATTAATATTGCTTTTGAAATTTGGCTTAAACGATGGACCCTCCGATATTTTGACAGTGTCGGATCCAGTCAGTAGAAAAAAGTCATTTAATTAGTATCAGTAAACTGCATACAGGTAAACATTAACTTAATAAACCAATAAAAAAATAGACCAATATGAGCAAGCTAGTTATGTAAATAAAAACGTAACAAACTGCTGAGAAAAAACATATAATAATACAATTTTTACCATAATTTTCATCTCGTGCTCCCACCTTAAGAAAATACTGGATCTGTCCATGTGTCTTGACAGCTATTGTCACTGTAACGCTGGCTGGCTGTCGCCTATTCGTACATTTAATGCAATGTGTACTATTATTTTAAACCAACTTCTCAACAATATAGCGAAAAACCAATATAGACAAATTGAAGTGGAATTAATGAACTTTCAAAATATCTCTAGTATATCCCGTTCGGACTAGTCTCGTTAATACGGTGGGATGTGCAAAATAGCTTTCTAAATTATTTAAATTCGAATGGTTCAGAACTACTTATTCAATAATATCCATCGTGAGCCTGTATGAACTTAATATAATAAACTATCGTTTTTGACGATGACTAATATTCCAGTATTAGTTACCAGAAAGTTATAAATTTTTGAAAAAATCTACTTTTGACCTGTTTTTTGAGTTTAGTCGGTAACAAATGATCAAATCAGGATGTATAAACACTCATTAAGAAGGATTTATTATTCTCTACAACTTTCCCGTAGACGGCGTTACGATTCCTCCATTACTTTTCATTATATAAGCAAAAAACAAAAGAAATTCGAATTTTTGCGGGTTTTTATTATTTAAATCGTTTACTTCTAGGAGTTTGCTATTAAAACCTGAGCAATATATATGTATAAACTGCTGACGTAATGATATAAGCGAATTGCTACTAATGGTATGTCCAAAAATGAGTTAAATTTTGCTCTATAAACTGGTGTATAAATAAATACATTGACTTCGAGACTGTAACCAATCGACATCATTAATGGTCCTACTAGTTTCTCTAATAGTATGGATGTTTCTCAATCCCAGATTCCAAATTTTACTTACATTTAGTCTTTCATCTGTTCGGTTAAATATGTTTAGTTATTTTCGTATTTTAATGTCTACAAACGTGTATAGTAAACTGATGTTTTGGCTAGAAGTCTCCTCGAAAGAAATGTAGTGATGCTTTGTTAAGGCAATCTTAATATTGTCTTGTGGTTCTAATATTCACCGCACCACATTTACAACGGACTAGATATATTCCTGCTATAAAAAACAGATCTAATCTGTTTTCAGTAGATCTCAGGCACTGATGTATTCTAGAAGGTTGTCAATTAGATCCGTTACATTAGTGCCTTTTCATGATGTTATTCTTCTAAGCAGAAAAACAAAAAATGAGTCTTCTCTAGTGTTCACCATATTGAAAAATTATTAAATAACACTAAGTATGTTAAAACTTACTAAAATATATATTTATGGGCGTAGTTTAGGTAAATGTATCTCTCTAGTGGAAGACCATAAGAAGAAAAATGGGTCATGCCATATTTTGTGAATTAATGGCAACCGGGAGATGGTCCACATATTCTGGAACACTCTGTATAACGTATAAGTGTTTATTGTGGTATTTTAATACGCTTTTATTAAGTCGATGTGTATGTATGTATGTATCTATCTATGTAACGGAAACTTTCAACGTAATTTTCACCAACATAAAGAAGTCCAATTAAGTTGAAAATTGACACACGTGTCAAGGGCCGATGACAATACAATTCTATAAGTTGAATTTTCCCGATTGTTGTTTTTTTGTCACTGTTCTTGACTAAATACAAATTCGTCTATTAACTACTGTCATCTAGTTGGCAGTAGTAGAACTGCAATGAAATGGAAAGGTTCGGTTTGCTACTAAAGCGTATTTTTTTCAAACTATAATTATTTTAATTTACTTTACAGCTGAATGCGAACGTCCATGTCAAAATAACGGCTATTGTATAGCTCAGGATACTTGCAAATGCCCAAGGGGTTTCACTGGAAACTATTGCGAAAAAGACATCGACGAATGTAAAGAAAACAAGCCCTGTGACCAAATTTGCCACAACACTCCAGGTAGTTTTTATTGTCAATGTAAAGAAGAATTCATCTTACAGAGTGACGAACAGTCATGCAGGAAGGAGAGTAAGTAAACAAGTTGTATAGTGTTAAAGTCATCTATATTTTTTTGTCAATCTGTTTTTTTTTTTGAAAACTAGGATTCCAAAGCAATAAAACCTAAATTGTGCATTCGTTGCTTATTTTTAGATGACGATGGGGGGATTGAAGCCAAAGACTTAGAATTTGAGATTTTAGATAAAAGACTGCATAAACTTGAAACAGTAAACCTAATACTCATTTATTTTGAGCAGATAGTGTAATTAACTGTTTGTTTTTCTAGATGATGACTAAAACTAGAAAAAATGACGTATCAAAGGATGATTTTGAGAAAATCCACAACGATATGGTTCACATTACAAAAGATATTAGCAATTTAAAAATAAAAATAAATGATGTGGTAAGTAGACAATATCTAAATTTGAGAGAACTTGCAATGGGTTTCTTATGAAGCGCTGTTTAGTAATATTGCCAAACCTATTTTTCGTTTGGTCCATTTCTGAACATCTATGACATCAATCCGGCAAATCAGTGATAAAGTAAATCCAGCGTATTTTGGAAATCTCATAACTTGTGTGGTTCAATTTCTATTCTGTTTTTTGCTGGTAGATATCTGCCATTATTATGGTTCTTATCCAGGTGTTCTGTAATTTGGCGCTCCATTGCTCCTTGTCACTTCCGTATTGAAAACATCCATAGAGTTATAGCTGATTCTGCTTTTTCCGGATTTGGACCGCATCATTTTTTCGAATTAATTTATTTATATATCTGAACCAACATATAAAGAAAGTTTTCCGGCGTTTCGCCCTCACTTATAAGGGGCGTTGGGGCGTTTTCAAGGGTGAGAAAATACAAATGTTACTTAGCTTACGGCGAACACTTTCGTTCCGTCTTTTTCTCACAAACACACTTTGAAACTTCACTTTGTTGAACTTGTCACTCTGAAGCACAAATTGTAAATGACTAACACTTTGGAGCTATCAAATGATGAAATAATAATTGGCTCCCGGAAATTCCAAGTAAAAAAAGGGTAGGAGGTACTTAAAGGGATTATTTTGGTTTGTTTTATGATTGTGATGATATTTTTGAGTACATTCCTGGAATTTTATCAGTAGTCAATGTAAGGGGCTTATTTGTTTGATGAGATTTATGCTGAAATGTGGATGCAGGGTTGCCATATTGGCGAAAGTTCAAAACTTTTGTCTCGGTTGAAATTATTGGGATTTTTGGCGATTTCAACGGCCTCTCGGAATTTTCTGGTGAAATAATACGGAGATTTGGCCACGACAGAGGGGCTGTCGAAGAGGATTTGGTGGCCCCTATCGTGAAGATGTTCAGCTACAGCAGAGTTTGAAAGAGGCCCGTTTTCAAACAAGGTTTGTGCTCACATAGACGGGTGTTTATAGATCGACCTGTTTCACACCGATGTATACTGCCCCACACAAGCATGGGATGGAATAAATTCGCTTGGATGAAAGAGGATTTTGTTTATGCTTTGGAGAGGGTAACACTTATGAGATTTTGGATACTGTTTTGTTGACTGTTTTCACCTCGTGCTTATGGAGAAGCTTCCCAATCCTATCCGTGACCTTGCTGATATATGGCAAATATGCTACTGATTTACTAAATAACAATTTTTTCTTAGGAAGAGGATTTTGGTGACGAGAAATGGAATTTTGAATCTCTCGTTTACTGTAGCCGTTGTTTAGTAGGTTACGCTCTACCCAAGCTCTTCTCAAACTTTTGGGTTCCGAAATTCGAATCTGGTTCGGCTACAGTAAGCGAGAGATTCACAATTCCATTTCTCGTCACCAAAATCCCGTTCCTAAGAGAGAATTGTTACCTACTAAATCAGTAGCATATTTGCCATATATCAGCAAGGTCACGGATAGGATTGGGAATCGTAATATGGACGTAACCTGTGCTGTGGGAATTTATCAATTAGAATTATGTGAATATTTCCTAATACTGAATAAAAAAGATTTTAATGGTTTTTCCGTAATCAGTAAGTTCAATTAAAGGTTTCTATTTGTAATTGCTATATTGAAAATATAGAATGGTTTGCTTAGAAACTTTTATGGGTAGGTACGTATATATATGGATTGACAGCGACAATTCTCATTGGGTTCCCATACACTTTTTTTATTGGAATCTATGGGACCTTTTGTCCACAGGGATTGGACTTATCCCCGAATATCTAGAAGGGAAAGAACCCAGTGTCACTGGTTGAACGTGACTTCGACTAAGGTCGTTCACACCCATGCTTGTGAAAATGATTATACAGGCAGCTTTTTTCCATATTTGGATATATGGGAATTGGATTGTAGTTATTCTAGAAATCTAGAATCTAGAAATCATAGGGTCGTGGCTTTTATACACTGAGTGATTCCCGATTTAGAATCTCTAGTAACCCCGTGAAACACTTAGGTTTAGATCCCCCAGATGCAAAACAAGGATTTAATTGTTTGCATTATAAAATTAATTTCAAAAAATGTTGCTCTCAAGCCAAAAATATAGGGAAAAAAGTTGATAAGGATTTGTACCACATACAACTTTTATTTGGTTAATTGGTTTCTAATTTTTCCATTTTGCAGGAGAATTACAAAAACGATGTCCACGTACTGAAATCCAAACTGAATACGATTGAAAAGAAAGCAGAAAAAGTGGATGACTTGCTCATAAGATATGACAGAATGAAAAAATGTGCATTGCATAATAAAATTTGTATTTAATATACATATAGTTTAGTTGGTATTGAAATACTTACTGTGTAAAATGTATATGTGTCCAAAATGATTGATTAGTATTAATATTAATGTGAACTAATTTAATAAGTTATGCTCTTTATATCACACTGCCACTATGTAAAATTTTTCTATCAAAATTTTTAATAAAAGTTTTTTTCTATTAAAATTATTTGAGAAAACAAATCTTATCTTGAACAATTTTAAATGACTTTAGCAGAAAACAATGTAAATGTAAGAAAATTCACGAATAAACATGCCAGAAGATATAGAAGAAGAATCAGCTGAATTCAATAATGAGAATATGAAGCTGCTTGAACAAAATGATACAAATCAGACTAGATATAAATACAGGGATAAGAAGGAATATACGCCAATCAGGAACGTACATAGATTGAAGAATAAATCTTAATTTTTTTGATAAATTTATTGAAACCATAAGTTATTACAAGAACCCATAATTGAAACCTATCAAGATAATCTACTATATATTTAGGCTCGAACTAAACTAAACATTTAGACTAAAAGACATACAGGGAGTCAATTAAGTCCCGGGACGGCTGAATATTTGCTAATGTACTTCATTCCAGGAAAGGGTCAAGGTCATGCCTTTAATAACTTTGAACAAGGAATCCGATGGTGACCTTGGATTTAACCTTGAACCTCATTTTTGAGGTTATTTTGAGGTCAACCTCATTTTTTTAAACGAAAACCCCTATTTTTTATTGTGGAATCGGAAAAAGCGGGAAATTCTACGTCCGGTCATGTATTGAGGTATGAGGTTGAGGTCAAATAGAGCTCCAATAATGATTTCTTAATAATCTCGCTAGTTCAATGGTAAAACAAAACATACCCTAGGTAACTCTTAACAAGGAACTCAACGGTTACCTTGGATTTGACCTTACACCTCATTTTCAAGGTCATTTGAAGGTCAACCTCATTTTTTCTTGTAGAAATCCTTATTTTTGATACCGGATTCGAAAGGAACGGAAAATTTTACGTACGGGTTAGAACACAGCGACACTCAAAACCCCCGAGTAAGAAATTTCCAGTCAAAATGTGTTATTTCTATGATTTTCATCCACCATTTTGCATTTTGGATTCACCATCTTGTATTGGAAAAAATTAAAATTTCGTTAGTTGATTCGAACTCATGGACCTCCAAAACCCCCGTAAAAGAAATGTCAAGTGATCAATGAGTTTCCATCTTTAAAATATGCTATGAACCCTTTTTGTATTTTTATCTTACAAATTTCTAGTCTTTGTTTAAGCTGAAAGTATTTCTAGCGCATATGCCAGCCTTAACCTAACCTATTCTTCTTGAGATAAGTTGTTAGTACCTGAGAGACCAAGCTTTACTCTTAAATTCCATGTTTCATATAAAATGGGGCTACATGGATCCAATTAATCGGACATTTGCTATGTAAATTTTGCTTCCAAGACAAAATAAATCAGCTTAATTTCAATTCTCTAACAATGAAACACTTTCTATTTCAACCATCCTATATATGTACTGCTTATGGACTACTATAAATTCCAACCATCCTGTATATGAGACCTGCCTATGGGCACAGTATAAACACTTTTGTTTTAAAACCACCTTCTACTACTTCGTATATTTCAACCCTCATATATATATGCACATCTTGTGGGCTATCCTATACACTATCGTGTATAACTATAATTCTTTTTCACCCTGTATCGCCGTTATATATAGTCAACTGTTTATGGAATTTTGTTCTAACATATTTTTAATCACGCTTTATAGCTACAATTGTACTACTTATATGCACCAACCTGTATATACATCTACTTATGGTCACCCAACATTTCATTACTTAATCACCCTGTATAATTATAATTCCACTCCACCTTAAATATCTTTAATGGTATCTCTTTGTGAGACTGACTTGAAATGTTGATAATCATTAACATAACAGTTTATTATTTCTAGGTAACGGATAATTTTTTACAATGCAATAGATTCTGTGAGTCAACCTCGTTTTTTACCAAAATAAACAAATAAACTCTCTTACAAAAACACAATGACTAATAGTATCAGCAGGTATCGGACACGCTGCTTCAAAATCAAACTGCATTGCATAAAGTAGTTGCCGTCACTTCTGAAGAAAGTTTCCAGTCTGTGCGGGTGCTCGAATTCAGAATCACGTCAAACTTGGCGTTTTTCCAGTAATTGAAATTTCGGAAATACCGTTGGAGATAGTTTTTACATTCTGTCGTTTTTATTTCGTTTTCGCAATGTTCGAATCGGAACGATTTATTTAGAAGGTTTCTGTTTTTTGGCGGCTTAAATGAATTTTATAACAATAAAATTGAACCTATATGTTGTGTAGGCATTAGTTTTCTTGCCATTTGGTTACGTTTGTATACCTGACACTACATTAGTTCACGCAGCTCAAAAGCGTCAGGTGACATTTCACATGAGCCCCTCTTTTAACACTATATACAAATGAGGACTCATCCCTGTATTTTGAAATTCCACCAAAAATTCAGACCTTGGGTGTCTAAAACGTCTTGGTTGGCGGTAAGAAATTTAAATAATCAGTTTACCTCAGACCAACTTCCTGGTAACCTGTTATTGCACTGTCACTGAAGTTACGCCAAAATTCAGCTCTTTTTGAAAAGGAATGAGGCAAATTAATTAATAATCTTTAAAACTTGTTCCACTTAAACAACTATTTATTTATAACCCAAACAATAAACAAACGTATATCAAATGCTTAAGGAATACTGGCAAAAATTAAGGGAAGAGAGATTACAATCAGTTCCTAGATTTTCGTTTACTTTTCTTCTTACCCTCTTCGTCGCTTTTTCGTTTCTTTGTTTCGGTAGGTTGATTTTTGTTGTTTTCTGACGAATCAACTTCACTCAGTGGTGGTACACTGAAACCTTCCACGTGAGGTTTGACTAAAAGCATTACAAACTTTTCGTGTTGAATGTTGTCCGAATTCAAAGTTAGACGGACTGTGACTGGATCAAACGCGTGGAGAACAATGTCTCCGGCTTTTTGGGTCTGGTTCTAAAAAAATAAAAATTATTTACAATTCTATATGCCACTGATAACAGCTGCATTTGTCAAACGATGAGAACTCAGTAACATTTACAAAACTTGCAAGAGTTCATATTTTTTTACTTCACATTTAGCGTTAATTTGAGTGAAACTCATACTGTTGGAAAATTATACAGAATTAAAATTATAGTCGTCCATACTGTTTTTTATTAATATATTCTTACCAAAAGGCAATGTTCTCAGGAAAATTTGAAAGAATCTCAAAATCATAAAAAAATGTTTTAGTGAATGTACAACCTTTAAACCTTGTTTTGTTGATTTTCAGATACGGCTGTAGGTACTGAGATTTCTCTTAGGTTTTTCCCTAAGACTTAAATGGGATCTCTGGAACATCAAAATTCGTTTTTCCCATTTTTGCTAAATGCCCCATCTTATAAAAATGTCGCCCCTAGGACTACCACATTAAATTCTGAAGATAACTCTTTCAAATTTGAAATAAGCTTTGTTATTTCATATCATCTTTAGAATTCATATGTGGTACCCTGTATGAATCAAATTAGCAGTAAATTCTCTTAGTTACATCAGTTTATATTGTCAAATTGTGAGTGTAGAGTTTTTTTTAAGTTTTTTAATTTCGTTGTGTTAATTTTTTATCGCCATTGAAAACGGGATCTGATTTAGACCCTGAAACATGTGTGAAATATACAGACTTTCCAGGTGCCACAACTTTCTTCCAGAAGGATATTTTCAATAATATAAGTGATTAACTGAAGTCGATTCATTTTTTGTATTTTTCGGGAAATATATAAGGACATATTTAAATATTTACTTAAAAAAAAAACAAAGCAGCAATATCTGGGAAATAAAGAACAATTCTCAATGAGGGATTATTTCACAACATTTAAAAAATGTTGGAGCATGATATTCCCGCTTAGGAGGGTAAAGTTTCGAAAATAATTTTTACAAACATCTTTTATTTATTATACAGGGCGATCTTCGAAACCATACTGGAAGAATTATGACTTCCAGTTTGATTTCAAAGCCTACCTTAAATAATAATTAAGGCTACTGACTGATGATCTGAAGATTGGGAAGTCCCAATATGGCTAATTTTTCATATTGGATGAATTATAAGAATATAATATATCCTTACCTCTTCATTGTATTCAAATATTTCAGAAGTTTGACCTTTTTGAGCTAAATATAATGTACATTCCAAACCATATCTGGGTATTAAAATTTGTAAAGCATTTTTTCTTACATATAGGATATAGCCTTCTTCGTCTTGGAGCTTTCCTCTGAAAAACAACTGAAACACAAATAAAATTAGAAAAGGGGAACTACATTGGACATGACGGGGTGCAATCAAAGGTACAAGTTAAAACTGTTAGGTGTCAATACTGTTAAGATTGAAAAACATAAAACAACAAGTTAAAAGTATTAATTGTAAGCTCCAAAATTTAGAAAATGCATATATTTTTATAAACTTATAACAACTCATTGACTGAAAATGTAAAAACTAATTTGGGCTCCCTATTACTGTTATAGGTTAAACATTATATTATTTTCACCAACTTGGAATTTGTATAAGTATCATTCTTTAAAAAATTGTCAAAAAAATAAACAGTTTGATATTTGCAGAATGTTTCTGTTAGAAACGTGGTTTCCAAAAAAGTTAAAAATGTAAAATGTGTATTGTATATTGAATTCAACTCACGTGTGTGTTAAAGGCCACCGAGGCTCTCCCTGCGTACTGCGCCATCCTATTCCTGTAATTCAAATTCTGACATAAATTACTCGATTTATGTTTGTCCAACAAATCTGGATACGTCGAGTCTGATCCACAACTAACAGCCAACAACCTATGAACAATTATATCAGCATATCGTCTTATAGGTGAAGTAAAATGCGTATAAAGCGGCACTGCTAGACCGTAATGGAAAAACTCCTCTTTTTGGAGCGTACCACTTGCGAAATAAACAGCTTGCAGCATACAGCGCGTGGCCAGAATACGGAGCATCGTGTTCAGATACGGATTGTCGGGTTTGTTTGCTTCGTCCAGGGATTTTGCAAGATTTTTGCCACAATCGATTTTGATATCGAAACCCTACAAGAAAATAATTAGTGAGCGCCCACCGTTTTTATAGCACTACTTACCAGATGCTTTCCAGCTTTTATCAATGGGTCGAAATTCGTACTTGGTGGTGTCGGATGTCGTCTCAACATCGCACATTCGGGAAAATCTTCGAGAATTTTTTCAGCGACACTTATATTAGCCAACAACATGAATTCTTCTACCATGGAATTCGTCTCAAAGAGTTTTTTCACTTCCACGTCCAAAGGTTCCATCGTTTCAGAATCCATGTGGATTTTAACCTCGGGAGAAGCCAAAACTAAAGCACTACAACAAAAATTAAAATACAGTCCACACAAGAAGTTGGTTAGGTCAGAAATGATGAGATAAATTACATAAATCAACCAGGTTGGATATTTCATCCACTGAGTACAAGAAAAGATTGCTGAAAATAGAAACATTATTTTAAATATATCTCACATTCTAATGAAAATTTGGAAGTTATAACACTAAAGCATGGTAAATTCAGGCTTCAGTCTAATCAGTCATTTGCTGGTACTCTTATTACTTTGTGCTGCATGAAATCTTTTACTTAATGTAATTAAAGTAGAAACGAGATTGTTTATCGTCGACGATAGACTAGTTTATAAAACAGTTTTAAGGTTCGACTAGTTTCGACCGTCGACGAAACAACGTCCACGAATGAACTTGTACACATCACCTATTAAACCAGTTCATTCCTATATTTATGGTTAAACAACAAACAGAAATAAGTCTATACGGTTGAGATATTACTATTGACACGTGCTAATTGAAAAAGAATTTACAAACTATGCATATATTTACATTTTAAAGTATCCATATTGACATTTAATTTATGAATCCATTTTAATAGAAATTTACTATAGTAGTACATACATATTTATTCTCAATGTAATAGCATTTAAATTCTACGTCCCTTCTTCATGTAAAGACCGTCTTTCGTTAGCAAGTGTTCAACAAAACCGGCTTCGTCTGTTTGGTTAGTTCATTCGTTGCGTTGACTGGCCCGTTGATAAACGATAAGACCTTACAGTCGACGGTTGTTGAGACGCGACGGTGCACAAATATCGTTCACCAGTCGACTACTTTATCGGTAGACTATAAACTAGTCGATTCGTTGATGCGAAATAAACAGTTTAAAAAAACTGTTCGTTTATACAACGCGCATCCCTAGTTTGCTCAGAAGAATAAGGCATTTTCATCAAATCATACAGGTAAAGTCAAAATATCTTAGGGGTTTAACAGAGAATTTTCATCAAAGAATAAATCTAAAATTAAGTAAAAAAAACTAGTTCCTGAGACCAATAAGAAAATATAAACAAACTAAGTGTCAACTTTCCCTAAAGTGTTTGTTTTCACTGAAACTTGACGTAACAACTCATATTGAATCGTCTGAATTGGGCTAAGTAGTTTCAATAGCAAAGAAATCATTGAAGGTAAACAACTGTTTACCAAATATTCAACTACTACAATACCCTATTTATTCCAAAACTATTTGTGAGAGATGAATGAAACTAGACCTGGAGAAAGTGGGGGCGTGGCACTGCTTAGAGTTTGAGGTGCGATAGTAAGGGTAGAAGCTCGAACATTCCTTGTGCGCAGCGGAATTTAACATGAATCTTCAAATAGAAGATGAGTGTAAAATTTTTTAAGTATGTCAATTTCCAGGCAGTAAATTTAGTTTTACTTATTTTAAATAATGGGTTTTAAGAACATTTAAAAATGAGTAAACATCCAGCATATTACCCTTTTTCCAATCTTCCTTTCTTCAAAATCTTAGCAAGCATGTTCAGTCCTCTCAACGATATAGCGATCGAATCATTTTTAGACTTGTCATCAATTATAATCTGTGCTTCTTCGTATGTCATGGCTGCTTTTGATTTTATAATGCTTTTATGAAATTTGGTACGAAGGATTTTTGCATTTTTATCCATTTTCCAAATACACGAAAATGCGAAACGTTCTTCGCCACCTCTGAGCGAACAAAGGTTAGAACTCAAAAGTTCTGGAACCTAAAATAGACAAAAATAGGTTCCCTTGTCACGTTAAATTAATACTTTAAATTTTACAAAAATGCATCTATTTACACTTATTTATTTTTAAAAATTTCGTGTTTCGGTACACTACATCTTTACAAGTTAATAAATGCTGACTTTACTTAATTGGTAATGTTCACGAAATTTAGAATACTTAAATTTAACCAGACATAATTATACACACATAAACGAAATAATTTATATTTAAAAAAGAACCGACTTCAGCTGACATAAAATAAAAACCGTTTCAGACATATCTTCTTTTTTATCTGATTTAAGGTACAATTCAATTGTGAATTTTAGCGTATTGTTATCTCTCTCTTTTTCTCCATCTCTCTTTCTCCCTCTGTAATTTTTATTCATTGCCTATATTTTCCAAATATATTTTAACTGTTTTTTTTTGTAACTGTAATTCACTCTATATTGCATCCACACTGTATATGCTTCTGCATATTGGTCACCCCTATATAACTTATTGGTCTATCATTTTCTGAATCACCCTGTACAACTATAATTCAACTCAACAGCATATTACCACGGTCCTGTTATCTTTAAAAACCACCCTGTATAAGTATAAATCCTCTCCACACTATTGACTTTTTCTATTGTTTAAATTATTCCTGTATACTAGTGATTTTACTTCGCCCCATATATCGAGTATTCTATTTATGCAACTGCTCATGATCTACCCTATATAAAATAATTCATCTTTGTGAACCACATTTTATGACTATAATTTTACTCTACCATTTATTTCAATCGCCCGGTATATGCAACTACTTCTAAAAATTTTTGAACCCATGTCTATAATTATACCCCATTCTACGTGCTATAATTCAAATATCCTAACTGCTTAGGCTAATATAACAAATTTTTGATACACCCTGAATAACAATAATTTTACCTCACCCTTACTTCAAACACCTTGTATAAGCAACTACTTATGTTTCAAACTATATAACTTTTTTAAACCGCCCTGTATAACTGTAATTTTACTCCATCCTGAATATCCTATAGCGCAAATATCCACTCTGTATAACTATAGTTTTGCTGCACTCTTATTTCAACCACCTTGTATACGCAACTGCTTATGTGCCACCCAATACAATATTTTTAGAACTACCCTGTATAACTAATTCAATTCCAACTTATATTCAACCATCCTATGTATACAACTGCTTATATACCACCTAATATCATATGCAAGCTCGCGGAATATTTTCTGCCATTTCACCCAACAATAAGCCCCTAACTTAAGTTCGGCTCAGAAACTTAAAATCATTACAAACACCCTGTACGATATACTACCATGGCATATCTTGACATTTAAAGTAGATATTGTTACGAAATGTACCCAAAGCCGACCCTGTTTCATTTCAGTACGACAACAATCGCTTTGAGATAAAAAAATGGTTCTCGAAATGACTCGACAGCTGTAGGAGTGATGACTGATTTTACTAGAGAATTCGACGCTGGTTTTATAAAGGAAGCAGGCCACGATCGCGAGTTGAGTTGGTGGAGCGAAGAGCTAATGTGTAAAAGTGTTGTGATATTTGAATCAGCTGTTGTATATTCGATGTAAATAAAGGTTCTAGAAAAGTGAAAGTGAATATTAGTTTTATAATTTTAAATTGAACCCACGGACTATATTGCAATTTGGTGACCAGAAGTGAAGGATTAAGTGCAGTTAAAATCGTAATTTGAATTATGGAAACTCGTAGGAAGGAAAAGATGGACTTCTTGGGCCTCTGTTCATACTACCGGCGTTTTGTAGAGGGATTTGCTACCATCGCCGCCCCTCTACATCGGCAGACCACTGAGAAAGAGACCTTCCAATGGAATCAGGATTGCGAGACATCATTCAGACGACTGAAGGCAGCACTATGTTCCAGCCCAATCCTAGCCTTTCCTACACAGTCCGGCAAGTTCATCTTAGACACCGGTTTGGGGGCCGTCCTATCCCAGGTGCAAGATGGTGAAGAGAGAGTGATCGAGTATTACAGCCGTGGATTCTCGAAACCGGAAAGAAATTATTGCTTCACCAGAAAAGAACTTCTTGCAATAATAAGGGCTGTAGACCATTTCCACAAATACCTCTATGGTTGTCATTTCTTAATCCGAACAGATCATGCCGCACTCAAATGGCTGCTGGACATGAAGACCCCGGAAGGACAACTGGCCAGATGGATGGAGAAATTACAGCAATACGACTTCAAGGTCGAACACCGTGCCGGCCGTTTGCACAATAATGCCGATGCCCTATCCAGAAGACCCTGTAGAGCGGAATGCGGACATTGTCTGAAGACAGCGAGAGGGTATCTCCATCAGGCAGATCCGAGATCAGGCCAATGAAGACTGGACAACGGAACAGTGCATCCAGGACCAAATGGCTGATCCAGACATCGAACCAATCTTGTCACTCAAAATGAGAGGGGCACCAAGGCCACGATGGGACGAGGTAGCTAGATACTCCGGCGTGATGAAATCGTTATGGGCTCAGTGGGACTCTCTAAGAGTAGACAATGGAATGCTCAAGCGAGTTTGGGAAAGCGCTGATGGACGAGAAACCAAGTCCCAACTGGTAGTTCCGAAGAAAAAGGTACCAGCCATCCTGACCGAAGTACATGATGGAATTACCGGAGGCCACCTGGGCATGAATAAAACCCTTGACAACGTTCGCCAGCGGTACTACTGGGTGAATTACTTCGAAGACGTCAGAGCTTGGTGCCGCAAATGTGCCATCTATGCAGCCAGTAAGGGCCCGAAGACCCGGACCAAGGGCAGAATGCAGCAGTACAATGTGGGCGTCCCATTTGAAAGAATTGCCATCGATGTCGCCGGTCCGTTTCCCGAGTCTGAGAGGGGGAACAAATACATTCTGTTCGCAATGGATTACTTCAGCAAATGGCCTGAGGCATATGCGATACCCAATCAAGAGGCAACCACGGTAGCGACGGTGCTAGTAGAACAACTATTCAGCAGGTTTGGCCTCCCGATGGAATTGCATTCAGACCAGGGGCGTAACTTCGAATCGAATGTATTCCAGAAGGTCTGCACGATGTTGGGGATCAGGAAAACGAACAACACCCTTACACCCACAGTCAGACGGAATGGTGGAAAGATTCAACAGGACCTTGGAACAACACCTATCCAAGGTCGTCAGCAATAACCAGCGTGATTGGGATGAGCATATTCCCCTATTCCTGTTGGCATATCGCTCTGCCGTACATAATAGTACAGGCCTGACCCCAGCCAGGGTCCTATTCGGAAAGGGGCTGCGATTACCATACGATTTGGCATTTGGCTCCCCCGAAGAACCTCCCCAAGACATCGACGATTATGCCGACCAGCTCCGACATAACATGCTGGCAATACACGAATTAGCCCGAATGCAGATGTTGGCCACCAGTGACCGGATCAAGACGCGATACGACCTCAAGGCCAATTCAGTCGGGTTCCAGGAGAGGGACAAAGTCTGGTTGTACAACCCCCAACGGAGCAAGGGTAAATCCCCAAAGCTTACACCCGCCTAGGATGGTCCATACGAGGTGGTCAAGAGTCTTAATGACGTCGTCTACCGGACCCGTCGAAACCCCAAGGCTAAATTGAAGGTGATTCATTTAGATCGACTCGCTCCCTACCATGGAGAGGATGTTTCTGATCGGGACGATCAGAATTAAAGGGGGGTCAGTGTTACGAAATGTACCCAAAGCCGACCCTGTTTCATTTCAGTACGACAACAATCGCTTTGAGATAAAAAAATGGTTCTCGAAATGACTCGACAGCTGTAGGAGTGATGACTGATTTTACTAGAGAATTCGACGCTGGTTTTATAAAGGAAGTAGGCCACGATCGCGAGTTCAGTTGGTGGAGCGAAGAGCTTATATGTACAATTGTTGTTGTGATATTTGAATCAGCTGTTGTATATTCGACGTAAATAAAGGTTCTAGAAAAGTGAAAGTGAATATTAGTTTTATAATTTTAAATTGAACTCACGGACTATATTGCAATATTTATGATGAAAATTTGACATTTACCACGATGTTCACAGTTTTTTTGCATATATTTTTCCAATTTTCACAAAAATGTTAAGTTTTACTTTATAGAAAAATATATGGAATCAAGCTGGAACATATCTTTATAGAATACAATTTACAACATTCAAATTTATTGAGCGGTTTTAGAGAAAACAGTGATGATTCATTGAAATTCACTGAAATCTAGTCCCTCATTTACTTTTTTCTGATTTTCTGGAAAACCGTAAATCTCATGTTATAGACAATTATATTGGACCTTTCTGTATGTTCCTTAATATAATGCAGTTTAAATCATCAAAATTGTCCTAGCAGTCGGTTAAAAATACATGAATTTATTTTGAAAAAACGCCATGTGTGTACCTTTCTCAAGTTATAAAATAAATAAGTTTAAACTTGAAGTCATTTTACATATAATCAGTAAACTCTTAATTACCATATCAATTCTCTTATTGACCAAATACACAGTCGTCGCTCGTGAAGCAGCTTCCAAATCGATGGCTGTTCCGGGTCGTATAAAATGAGAAACGTCAGCTATATGGACACCAACTTCAAATGTGCCATCGTCTAATGGTCGGCAGTGTAATGCATCGTCTATGTCAGTACAACCAGGAGGATCGACAGAACATATATCGATATGCCTAAGATCAACACGTCTTCTTTCATCCTGTAATAAAATAGAATCTTCATGGTCCTTCGTACCGGATACTCATTTGTATCATCATATCCTATCGATCTTCAATTTTAAGCTGTTTAGAATATTTAATTTAAAAAATCGAACATCCAGATACAATCAACCAATTGCAATAAAATTACCCATGCTATTGTGTTTTGTCTCTAATAAGAATAATGACAAAAAAAATTATCTGAATTTTTTAATAACAATAGTTGGACCATTTTTATGTCTTCCTTTGACATTCCGATATAGTGCTTCTCAGCATGAGTGGTGTAACGTTAAATCAAATTGAGATGGTGGTTGGTCATAATAGTCGCAAAAGAGTAAAAAGATTACTTGGAAGACACATTAATTTAGAATCTGTTGTGGAAGGGCATAGGGCCCTTGCACGGAGGATGTTGCATAAAAGGGTATCAAGTCACCTCTAGTCACCAATTGACCATGTAACAAAAAACGATCCTCGCCATCATTTAGTTCCAAGTTTGACTCAAAATGTTACTAATTTTAATTATTATTTACGTTTGAATAAACATTATGTATACATTTCATTAAAACTGATGATTGATCATGGGTATTAGGTTTTTTGTACAATTTATACCAACCTCTTCTGTGATAATCCAAGGCAGTTTCGGCAAACAACTTAGAACTTCTTCAGAAAATTGACTGTGAGGTACGTCATGTTCCAAAAGCACTACCTCGTTTTCGGTGTTTTGATCGCCAATTTTGCCCAAAGCTCTCACAAAATGCCCCTAAAATTCTCAAAGTTATATACAATTTATTACTAAGTATCAGGTTTCTGTTTACATGAGGATATCTGGAATACCTGGGCCATGAATCGATAGTGACAATTAGTTTTTGAGTTCGTAAAAATTCAGCCTGTCTGGTTTCTATCCTTATCTTCGGTATTGACCTGTCAGCAGGAACAAACAACTGATACACGCCATCCATACCTATGTTTATTAACAGTAAGAATAAAAATAACAGCTTCTCCTTATCATAGGCGTAGCCGCGTGTGATTTGGGGGGTTCAACCCCGCGTAATTAATCGAAAAATTAGTCACTAGATCTGCATTTACAGTTATTACTAATTGGTCATAATGAACAGAATTCTAATTCTTACGCATTTTAGAACTCCTATACAGGACAATATCAATAAAATATAATTACTAGGTAAAGTCCTTTTTTCTCTAAAGTTTTTTTAAAACATGGACCGACCCCTAACCCAAATTCTAGCTTGGATACGCATATGCTCCTAATACAGGTTTACTACAAAGTTCCAGAGAGATTGACAAGTGTTTTGAAATTTTACATCATTATCATGTTTTTGACGTTAGCTGTTGACAGAAATAATTTTACATTTTTGTATCTAAAATTTAAAAAAAACTACCTTCAGTAACAGTTACTATTTTATGTTAAAACATATATTATATACTCACTGACAAAGAAATTTAATATTGTTTTGGTAAACCATAGATACTATTAGTATCATTTTCTCCTTACTATAGCATCCGTGTTTCAATAGAACAATATTAGATTCTCCTTATGGGTGTTGCGATTTCTTTGTCAGTGAGTATATTTAGAAATTTTAATTATTTGGGAAATCTGAAACTAAAAAAGAATAAAAAACTATCAACAATGATATGTTGAGGATTTTGTCAAATGTGAATAGGAGAAAATTTAAATATTAACCAGGCATATTGTACATTTAATTATTTTTTATGAGACTCAATTACCCAATAAAATGCTCTTTGCCTAAATGAAATGAAGAAGAACTGTAGGAATTGAAGAAGTGGCTCACAGAAATTTGAAGAAAAACATATTTATGACAGTTATTATAGAAAAGTCAAGGCTAGAAATTGAGGCATTAACCTTGAAGAACTAAACAATTGAAGAAATGTACTGAAGGGAAAAACTAAAAAGCTGATCGGAACGACTTGAGAGAACAAAAGAATAACTCAAGATCTTTTGTGGGAAGTTCCCCGACTCTTCCCTTATGTACTAGCTGACTCAGTAAATGTTGTTGTGCCCCTACAAGTATGTTACAAAGACAAAATTACGCCATCTAGCAATCACAAAGACAGTAATAACTAATAACGCCATCTACCAGCTTATACGAAAACCATTTTGTAGACTACGCGGAGACATTGTGCCAATATGAATTTTATCTGTATATAAATATATTGTCGCAATTGGTATTGCTAGCTTATTAGTTAAAATACACATGTTGATATTTATGAGGTAGTTTAATATACTAGCTAGCCCAAACAAAAAAAACTGTGGGACCTTGTAAGTATCTGATTTACAAACTGACCTCCTTGCAAAATGCCACAGTACTGCCTCCACTTCCTCCTTATTACCCCAACAACTTTGCCAGTAGGTTTTACTTCCCCTTTCTTCCTATGCCTTGATTTTTGTAATTCACGTTCCTTCAATTCCAATTCATCAATGTTTTCCTCAGCAACACCTTCATCTTCCAAAACAATGTCACTGGGTGAGATCCATTCTTCCTCATTGAAAAGTTCAACCACGACGACATCACCATCTACTGCTCTGTTCAGACCTACACGACCTTGAACTAAAACCTGCATTTAGAAAAGATTTAGATACTGTATGCAACCAATAAGTATGGAAGTGAATAAGATAATAAGGCCCGGTATATTCACCTTCAAGTAAAGTAGCTGATAGCGTTACTTGACAGAATAAGTATATACTTACTCCAGGTAAGGTTAATCATTATGTTAGTGGAACTTACTGGCAGGATAATTTACTTGGCAGATTCACTGACAAGAAAATATTTACTCAACATAATGTATCATCAATTACGTACAATTATGACATTTTAATAAAAATTTTATGCATATCTTTTGGATAAAATATTATTGACGCTATCCTTATCCAAGAAGAGATTGTGATTTTGCGGCGTGAATTTTATCATACGCAACAGGTTACAACATTGTGAACATTTTGAAACAATTTCTAGTCTATAACTATTTTCATGTATCCTCTGTAAAATTAAGAGTACTTTCTCTAAAAAAATAACTCATACCAAAAAAAATAATTTTGTCTTGTTCTATTATATTTTTTTAATTAATCGTAAATACTAAACAGACAAAAACATTGTGTCAACTACTTACAGAATATTTTACGTCAATATACTGAACAAAAACTAATCCTGCCATTAAATTTAACTGACAAGTAGCTACCTGACACTGGTAGGTGAATATACCGACCCTAAGACGAATATGGGGAGTTTGCGATGAGTTCCCTCATAATTAATCATCATTCAATTTGTCGTTAGAATGATGACACGTTAACACTACTACCATTATCTGTTATATGTCAGAAACTTTTGCAGATGAGAATAATTGCAATAAAATTTAATAAAAGCTGCTCTCACTAAGTAGCAGTGACCAACTAAAGAATGATTAGCAGGAGTTTAACCAACTAGAATTAAAGGGAGAGACATTATTGTAGAGCATAAAAACATACATAATTAAACAAGTAATGAGTATGGTCCAAATGTTGGTAGTTTATGTAACAGGATTGAGGTTTTTTAAGGAAAGGTTCTGTTTTTGTTTGATTGAAAAATGTTTTGATGGAATGTCAAGATTACCAGTTATAATATCTACAGGATTGACAAAAATTTTGGGACTAATGACAAGACTTGAGAGGATGATGTACTCATAGCAGTCTGTATTATTTTTGAGCCCAACAAAATGGAGTTATGTACAGAAGCCTTCGAACACACATTAATTGATTTTGAAGTTATAAAATATCTGGTAACCTCTTATGCTCATATCTTGACACATCCTTATTCATATATGAACATGAGTCAAAGGAACTATGTTCTAAATGATAGAAATATGTAAGTATAAACAAAGTTTTTAACAGTACCACCTAGTTCTTGTTTATTTTATAATAAAAGCTATTTGAACAGTCAAGCTGTCATTTTTATTGGATAAACCAAACTAAATCTACTTACACTTTTCTCTAATTTATAACAATATCCCTAAATTATTGCGTAAAACCTAATAGGCAAATCTATTAAACCTAAAGGACATACTCTCTTCGAGGTGTCATTCTTTTGTATGCAAGACAATATATATAATATATATTGTTTTTGGTTAGGGAACCTTCATCAGTTGCGCTTCCCACAATTGAATGTCCCCTCGAACACTTCTTTATGTATTTGATACATTTCGTTAAATTTCCTACCCCAGGAATTACGGGTAAGAGCAATTACATTGAACGGCTCCAGAATCGGAACCTCTATGTGCTGGTTTCCCCGAAAATCCTATATGTCAGTCTTTACATCTCGCGTCTTCAAATCTAAAGGGCATGCTTTCCCAAAAATGAAATGAATGTAATTTAAAGTAATATAGAGAAACACATAGAGCTATTAGAAACCGATTTAAAGAATATTTTGCACTTATAAAATAAGGGAGATCTGATGACATATCTCCATATCTAGCTAAAGTAACATGTTTTGAAATTGTATTTGCATAATGGTTTTTTTACGTTACTTTACAGATATTGCAATAAATTGAAAGATAAAAGATAAGTAGATTGTTTTGGTTTACTCCAAGAAGATGACAGCTTTCCTATTGAAACAGTGTTTAGTTTAAAAAACAAAGGGTTTGGTGGTAGGTTACAAAACTTTGTGTTTATACATTTGTGACACATCCCAGATTTCACAGCTATTCCATTAATTTTTGACTTTTTCAAAATCCCAGATTCCACAGCTTTTCCATTCATTTTTGACTTTTTCAAACGAATATGTGTGTAATGTAACAATGAGTTCTGTTTTCACAGGTGAGTATCAACTTACACCCTCTGACAGGTGATTTTCAGAATGCAAAGTCCCTACTAGTTATTGATTTACAACTTCTATTAACTGGGACGAGTGTTTCATGAATATAGATGTTGGTTTTGCAGCTGAGAAATTCCATTCCATTCTTGCACATTCTATTTCAAATTTTGTGTAAACCAAGAGAGACCCGGCTTATTCTATATTTTTAAATAAGAATTGGCTGCAACTGGACAAGATATTGCAAACCTATTTGAGGTTTTTCATAGTATGTGATGGAATTTCCTGTAAGAATCTTGAGTTTAATATAATAAATTCCACTTACAAGAATCAATTTATAGGAGGTGTCACAAAAATAACACAACTCCCAAATAACTTAGCAAATGACCCTAATGGCTATAGCCCTATGTATTTTTTAAATATTTGTGCAACAAACCCTGTTCATACTTGCTGTTGTGATGGTATCTCAAAGCAAAACTTCATCAACCCAATTTAATAAAATGGAATTAATGCTAAATTATATAATAGTATATCAACTTGGCTGGAATTGCAAGGGTGTTTGTAGACAATAACCAATTCAACTTCTTGAGCAAAAAATTCACTATTAATGAAGTGTATAAGACTTGTTGAATGCTCCTGAGAATGAAGATCAAACACATAGAATGTATACTAATTTCTCAAGGTAAAGTTACTATTTGCAAAATGAGAAGTTATAGGTTTTTATACTCCTTTGGCCCTCATGTTTGAAACAGTTTTATCTGATGTTTGTTAAAGTTCCTGTATGCCTTGTTTATTCCATTTTCTTTTTATGTTAGTGGGCATCCATTTATTTTCTTTTATTACATACTCCTCATTCCATCTCTCAATGTATTTCCAGGTACATAATATTATGCTGTTTGTGAATAACATTATTAATATGGTCTGGCATTGGCATTCTAGTCCAAATGTTCATTTTTCAGCTTCAACTTGAATGCTCTGAGCATGTGTGAACCTAGGATTATTAGTAAGTGTTGTTATATATTTTTTCATTTATAAAGAATCCAAATGCTTATGATGCAATTATAAAGTACATTAGGACATGAACTGATGAGCACTTAATTTTCTCAGAACATATTCTTAAGGTTTGTCTTAAGGTTTCAATATGTTGAGACTTGTGAATAGCTATGACAAAGGGCTCTCTTTGAAAACCTATAAGTTACTTTTTACTTTTCTGGTAAGATTAAGTTTGAAATATGCTTCTGCAATATGTTAACTTCAATCTCAGGCACATATAGATTCATTAAAAAAAAGTTCTATACATTGTTGTTTTTAATATTTTATATTAATTTTAACAATTATCAAAGGCAGACATCCTTGGAACAATAAGTCCAGAAAATTGGTGAAACAGGCATTTGAGGTTTGATCTATATCCTATTTACAAGAATTTGCAAGGCCTAAGAGATTGTCCTCAGCAACTCTCACAAATCTTTAAATAAACCCTGAATCAACTTATACAACTATAATCTATTATTTACCCCTTTTATCCTACTAATTATTGTAAGCATTTGCCAGTGGACACATCACACCATGTTAATAAGTTTTACATTTTTGGTGATAATTTTCTGTTTTTAAATAAGTAAATATAATTATAAAAGCACTAAATTTTAAGTTATTCTCCTAATTATCAAGTTTTTCTGTTTAATGTACTTGTGACTAGTTCTACCATATACTGTATACAATGTAAAATTGATTTAATTAAAGGGTAATAATATACATCTATTAAATTAAAAATAACACTATTTAAATAAATATACATTCCTTTAAATATAAATAAAACTTATAAAAATGTATACCTACTTGATCATCTAACTTTTCTACATTAACAAAACCTTCCAAAAAATTGTCTCTGGATGCCCTAAATGTACCCTGATAGAGTTTTCCCTCTTTTACACCATTTAACAGATCAACTTTAGTCAAATGTGAAGGATAAATATCTTTTGTATTGCTCTCTATGTAGATGTCTTTTCTTGAGAGTTTATCACTTAATGTCTCACAATCTACCAGATTTTGAACATACTCTTGGGCTGAACAAGCCAGGATACCTTCCTCTATTGCTATGTTTCGATTTTTGGCATCATCACTTATAAACACAAAGTACTCTTCTGGCAAATGGTCCATATACCAAGAACATGCCTTTCTAATACATCTATCATTGTAATCATTTACTAATTCACCCTGTTCTTTTTGGATATATGTGTCCCTATTAAAAACATTTGTTAAAATATACTTCAAAACTATGTTAAGCAACATTTTACTTGTGATGATCATCTGTAAATATGTAGAAGTGTCTTGTAGGATTTTCTATAACACTATGGAGCCTTTTGTATGTTGGCAGGCTGCGATGTTTCACCTCTTTCAACACTGTATGCAAAATAATTACATTTCCCAATATTGGTTCTTCAAGTATATCCATCTAAAATGTCTGTAGATTATGAGTGTATTATTTTCTTAAAATACTTACTTGGTCAAGTATAATATTTGTATCCAGAACCAAAAAATGCTTAAATTTAAACAATTTACTCGTATTTGCATAATCCTTAGACAAATTTGAAGCAACTGTAGGACATTTTTCACAAGAAGGGACTCCACAAAATATATCGTCTCGAATATAGTGCTCTCTAACCGTCTGGAAAATTATTATTGTACATGATATAAATTCGACTGTTTGTTTTACCTTCAAGAAATTTCCAACTTTGGTTTTCTTGATAAAAGATTTTGTTGTAAACATTATAAACTTGTTGTATTATATCCCTTAAGTAAAATATTAGCATTTAACTAAAAACAATTTAAAATAATTTATAAGGCTTGAGGTTAAGTTTGTGGTTAAGTTATAATATATGAAAAGCTAGGTTAAACCTATTGGGTTAAACTCAAGAAAAGTGCATAAAGGATAGATGTGAATTTTGCCGAAAGCATACGTCACAAAGTGGCTGCTAATATTCCCTGTTTTCCAATTAGCGCACAATTAAGCACAGTGCGGCACAGTGCTAGCACTGAGTGTTCCAATTACAGCACTAGCTCGCACAAATGAACACAAGAAATAACTGTGCCTTTGGGATGTTTTATGTAAGTTTACCAAGTAAACATAAAACTTTATCATAAAACATGAAGTATGTTCCAATTAACGCCCGAAAATTACGGTACAGGGCGACAGAAAAACACTTTGTGCTCTAGTAATTGAAAAACAATCATTATTGAAGTATTCTGTAAATAATTTACGTACACATAAACGTCAATTGATAACTTATGAGTAATACACTTTTAACCTTATGGTGATCAGTGCACTCTACCGGTTGGTTTTAAAACAACCATGTTCCAATTAACGTCCTAAAAATTGCCGCACTGTGCAGCACAAAATCACTTGTGCTCTGCTAACTGGAAAACAGCCATTTACATCGTAAACTTTTCTAATTAAGTTCTTACCAATATCACATTAAATAGTTGAAACAAAACGAGAAAAACTCTTCAACCGTGAACAGACAAAGCGCCACATCAGCTCGAGAGCAGCCCCAACACACTGTGAAACGTCTCAAGGTGGCTGGTTTTTTACGAAATTTTTTAACATTGACCAAGCAATCCTTTGTAAACTATCCTTGAATTTTATTCAGGTAGATTTATCAAAGAGGTTTATACGTAGAGTGAATTAGGTATGGGCGTTATTGTAAGTGGCAGTGTAATAACTGTAGAAAGAGAAAGACAATATCAGGGAGCGCTTGCTATGTCTCTATCCTACCAATAGTAGGCGTCACCACTGACACTGACCAATCAGGAACGACACGCTTATTCTCTCTCTCTTTCTATTGATATTACGTGAATTTCGCTCCATCACGTACTCTACAGTGGCTGTTTTCCCGTTAGCAGAGCACAAGTGATTTTGTGCCGCACAGTGCGGCAACTTTTAGGACGTTAATTGGAACATGGTTGTTTTAAAACCAACCGGTAGAGTACACTGATCACCATAAGGTTAAAAATGTATTACTCATAAGTTATCAATTGACGTTTATGTGTAGGTAAATTATTTACAGAATAATTCAATAATGGTTGTTTTCCAATTACTAGAGCACAAAGTGTTTTTCTGTCTCCCTATACCGTAATTTTCGGGCGTTAATTGGAACATACTTCATGTTTTATGATAAAGTTTTATGTTTACTTGGTAAACCTACATAAAACATCCCAAAGGCACAGTTATTTCTTGTGCTCATTTGTGCGAGCTAGTGCTGTAATTGGAACACTCAGTGCTAGCACTGTGCCGCACTGTGCTCAATTGTGCGCTAATTGGAAAACAGGGATAATTAAGCTCTTATTCGTAGAAAACTTAGTTCTACGAACAAATTACCAGGTCGTCCCAGTGGCTCACCCAAATTGAAACCAATTTGTGGACACTTTTTCATAAACAGAGTGGCTGTTTTCCAATTAGCGCATAATTGAGCACAGTGTGGCACAGTGCTAAGCACTGAGTGTTCCAATTACATCACTGGCTCGCACAAATGAGCACAAGAATTAACCGCTGTTTTCCAATTAGCGCACAATTGAGCACAGTGTTCCAATTTTAGATCATTTACCATCTAGATATAGCCTGTCAAGCATAAAATCGTGGCAACGCTAGAAAGAGAGGGCAATAGAGACAGTAAGATGCTATTTCACTTAGTGGGTGGAAGCTGCCAATGAACAACATGCTGAACGTATTTCATTGGAAGCAGCTCCCAACCGGGTGAAATAGCCTCTTGCCCTCTCTATTGCCCTCTCTCTCCTTAGTCTTACCACGACATTTGTGCACTGCAGGCTATCTCTAGAAAGTAAATGCTCTAAGGTTCCAATTACAGCACTGGCTCGCACAAATGGGCACAAGAAATAACTGTGCCTTTGGGATGTTTTATGTAGGTTTACCAAGTAAACATAAAACTTCATCATAAAACATGAAGTATGTTCCAAATAACGCCCGAAAATTACGGTACAGGGCAAAACAAAAACACTTTGAGCTCTAGTAATTGGAAAACAAACATTATTGAATTATTCTGTAAATAATGTACGTACACATAAACGTCAATTGATAACTTATGAGTTATACACTTTTAACCTTATGGTGATCAGTGTACTCTACCGGTTGGTTTTAAAACAACCATGTTCCAATTAACGTCCTAAAAATTGCCGCACTGTGCGGCACAAAATCACTTGTGCTCTGCTAACTGGAAAACAGCCAGTGGCAATAGATATTTAATAGGATCATTCCACAGATCGATCACTCCTCAAATACAGGTGACATTAACACCATATAAAACAAATTTAAAGGTAAGTAATCTCATAACTTTAAATCTAATGAAGCACACATTAGTATTGGTAAATTTTACATCTTAATTTATTTATTACAGGTTAATGATTCTTTTCATTTGATTAATGGGACAGAAGTTTACAAGAACATATATGAGCAAAATACTTTTATCATATACCAAAAATTATTTAAAAATGCAAGAAGTGTGAAAAAATGTGTGACAATCACAGTAATATCCCATTTCCATGAACAATATAATTTCTTGTTCATTTTGTGTAATACCATTGACAATGGGGTCTGATTTAGACCTTGAAACGTTTGGTCTTTTGAAATATATAGACTTTCAAGTTCATGTGGTGTTATTCCCTAAGAACTCAGAAAAAATAATAACCATAGATGCCACAATTATCAGTCAGAAAACAACAACATGGTTATCATAATATGGTTTTAGAATTTCTCCTAGTGTGTAATCACTTTGTTATAATTAAAATTCACTTTGGATTAGGTATAAAAAAATCAAACATGCATCTTCAACTGCAAATGTATTTCATCTTTTAAACATTTCAGGAATTTCTTCTGCAGTTAAACTTAAATATTGTGTCTGCCTCTAATACTTGTTTTAAGAGTCTTGGAATAATTCATTATGAGTTATTGATCATCTTTGACAAGATTCAGTCTTGGACACTGATGAAAACATCTTGAATGAACTTCATTTTGAATATTTGACCAATGAATGTTACTCATTGTTGTTCATTGCTTATTTTTTAAAGATACATTATAGCAGCAACATGCATTTGCCTCTGGTTATAAACAACACTGCATTTTACTCCTGTGACAATACAAGAATCATTAAACTGTAATAAATAAATTAAGATGTAAAATTTTCATAAGATTTAAAGTTATGAGATTACTTACCTTTAAATTTGTTTTATATGGTGTTAATGTCAACTGTATTTGAGTAGTGATCCTATTAAATATCTATTGTAATTATTTTGTAGCTCTTCAACATTTATCACGTGTTAATAAAACTTATTTATTTCTCATCACAATTTAAGATTGGAAACATACCGTTTTATATTTTCAAAACCTGTGTTTATTTCCGTTTTTCTATGTATCATTTTCAACTTCATCTAAAAACATTATTTTATTTATTATTTATTGTCTTTGTATAAACGTCATTATTTAACATATTCGCCAATAGTTGCGCTACTCTCTGTTTTTTGCATGATCTGTGTTCTGTGCTACTCTCGTGCACATTTCAAATACTAATATTTTTGATTTTACAAGTTCCCACTTATATAATAATTTTGACGTTTAATTCTACAAGTTACAAAACTACAAGTTACAAAACTACAAGTTACAAGTTGATTATGAAACAGGCCCCAGGTGACATCATGGGAAGTTCAAGGCACAAGCGGATCATACAAAGAGAAGTTCAAGGTTTACAGGGTTGCCAGATTGGGGATCTTTTCCCCATTTTGGGAAAAAATAATAGTTTTGGGGAAAAATTGGGAATCAAATATTGTGAGAAATTTTTGGGGAAAATAAAAAATGATGGGGAATTCTTGGGGAAATACAAATTTTTGTTGCAGAGTGACTGAAGTGGACTGAAGGAAGCTCGGCGTCCGTATATAAACATTATTGGAATTGGAATGAATTTTTATGATTCACATGAATTTAAACGTTGAGAGGTGAATAAAAGTCAATATTTTGGAAGTCTAATAAGATTTTCAAACTTATTTTATTTAATTAAAGATATAAAATTAAAAAAAATAATCGTAAAGCAAAGATTTTAGCAACATAGATAGTGACAAAAATGCACATATTCTTATATTTTGGTATAAAAATTATTTTGATTTTTTTTATAGGCATCTGATAAATAGTAACTTTTTTATTAAAAAAGGGTGCCGTCTAATGATTCGACACGCCTGGCAGAGTCATCACCCGTGTTAATTTCTATCATTTTCACCCCAATGGTGTTTTTATTGATATAAAATTGGAATTATATCAGATACCCAAAAGTTTGAGAGAATCAGGTTTATTAATTGACCAATTCCTAGCTATTGTTCCATATACTTAAATATTGTTTATTTAGGTAGTGTTGGAGATAAGTTTTATTCATCCCATGTATCGGTAAGTTCAAAGACGAGGGATCAGTTGTTCCATCTAGATATGGTAAAAGATAAATTGAGGAACTGGATGCTTACAAAAACGACAGAGCACTTTACGAGAATACGTTATATCCCTCAAGATCTTGGAGCCTATGTTAAATGTGTATCAACTAAGGAGATGTTAAAGAAAATTAATTCTGAACAAGTGTATAAAACACCAAATCAAGATATTGTAAAGAATAATTTGGAGGCATTTCAATAAATATTTAATTTTGAAATATAGATACATTTTTACTACCTAATATTTAATGTATTTAAACAAATCTCGCCCAGTTCAACATCAATATTTTATAACGCTGCTTTTAAATCGTTTTAGGTATGATTTTAGGGTGTTACTTTTTATTATATTAACTTAAACATTTATTTCTTATTTTTGGGGAAAAGTCATTACAAATAGGTAGTGGTATTTTGGGGAAAAATTGAATTCACCTGGGGGAATTTCACAGTTGGCATCTGGCAACCCTGGGTTTAAAGTTGAAAAGTTAAATGTAGTTAAATGCATACATATATAAATCTCTTATCTATGGTTAAATGCACGGACTGCACGGTTGTGGTTAAATGTTTAAATCATGAAGTATAGATACCAGGAGTCCGAACGTAATGTTAAATAAATGGTAGCATTTTAGGGGGACAGAATGTTTTGCCGGTAGAGCGCGCCACTTTTTAGGAAGTACTCGTTTAAATCCTTATGCGGGTAATCTTGTTGATACTGACAGCCACCTGACAGCTCTGAAAATATTATTTCGATAATCTGCAAAGCTAAAAATGTGTGATATTAGTAAATAAATAAATACAATTAACCAGCAGCAAACAATTTTATTAAAAAAATAAATTAATGTTATCAACAGGTATTTAAGAATTAAAATTATAGTTCATCTTTTGTCTCTACGTGTTAAACTATTAAACAAACCGTGACGGAAAGAATTTAAACAAATTAAGTAGTAAATATAAATTCAAAAATGGTTAAATACCTATTTATTTCAGTATTACAATGCTTGATAATAGGAAAGTAATTAATTGATTACAATCAAATATATTATTTATTAATCGTATTAGTTATAAATAAAAGACGTTTAACATTTAAATACCAAACAATTTAGATTTGACAAATACACTGGTGTATACAATACAATATTTTTTAACAACACTGATGTTTAATATTATTTTTAGGTTACTCACTTTCGGAACTTTGAATATACCCACTTTAGCCACATTTCCACTTGCCTTTCGGCCACTGAGGCAACCATGAACACTATGAACAGCACAACACCTTTCCATTTTTTTATTAAAACTATTTTTAAACAATTACATTAATATCTTAGGGCGCAAGTACATGCGAGCGTTTTTCCGCTGGCGGCATTATTTTAAGGAGTGGGGGAACATTAACTGAGGGGAATGAAAGACGTCAGCGGGAAGCCGAAGAAGTTCGTTTGTTTCAACTTTTTTGCGGAAGACGCTGTCAAAACCGCCATATTTGAATACTGCTTTAACAATACAGATAAAGTACATGAATGAAATTTGTATATTATGTAAATATAAATGCAAGTAACGGTAATTCATTATTGGAATAATTAATTAATACATTGTCAATGGAATTCGGACAGATATTAGTGAACATGTTTATTTATATTTTTCGGTTTCATAACCTAACCTCAAACTAAATGGCCATGGAAAGCCAATTTAAACAGAGTCGAATATAAAGCTTATACAGCGTTGTCAGATATTTTTTTAGCTAACACACAAAAATTAACTGATCTTTGGTATCATAAAATATTTTATTTAGAGGGATTGTTTAGGAGAAGAAATATCTCACTCAAAATATAAAAATAAATACGTTCTTTACCATCCTTATCAATCATAATAGATAAATACATATTTTTTATGATTTTTATTTGTTATCTGGTCATACATATATTGAAATAGTAGGTACTTTCCTAACTACAAATACTGTAATATCTTGCATAAATGAATTAAATATTTTCTACAATTGATCGACTTACACTCATTTTATTGTGTAAAATTTCAAAAATAATGTCAAAATTGTTGTCAATGATTATTCCTTCCATCTTACTGGGTTTTCCCTCCTCACTTCTTTTTTGTAACATAAGTATTTGACAGCAGTATAGTGTATACTTATCTGTTGTGGAGACGTTTTAACTCGTCTGGAGTCGTTGTTAATTTTATGCGTAATTTATTGATTTGCTGATTACCACAGAAACGAAAATTACGCATAAATTGTTCTTTCAGTGATTGACAACGACTCCAGACTTGGAGTTGAAATACTCATATTTGTACTCAGGAAGTCTGTAGAGATGTCTTTCTTTCTCTTTGTATGATCTGTGGTCTTTCTCTTAAACAACTGTGAGCTGTGCATGGGCGGATCCAAGGGGGGGGCGATAGCCCCCACCGACAGCCTCAAACTTAGTAAATTTAATATTAAAACGAGGTAATCTTAACTCCAAGAGCCTAGAAGAAGGTCACTTCTATGGGTTTAAACCATAATACGACTATTTTTAATGTAATAGTCCCAGAAATATGAGTTTAAAATTATATTTTGGTAAATTTAGTAAAGGATCCCCCCCTGAAGCATCAAATCCACCCGGAAGCACGAGTCTGAATCCGCCCCTGTGAGTAATACTTGAATCGCAATAAGATAAAGTTACAATTATTTTAATTTTCCATTAGTAAAAATGACACAAAGAGAAACAGAGACAGGTAGATAACTAGAGACAGGAATTATATTTCTTAAGATGCTTTCTTTTTTCTATTGTTTATGTTTATTTACCTCATGCTCTAATATACTGTTATTTACTGTCCTATTTTTTTTTATTTCCATTACATATTTTTGTGAAAGTTCAGAACAATACACACACAATACATAAAATTGATTGCTACCTTTGAAATAAATGCTAACCTTTTACACTGAAGTTGAATAAAATTGTTTTACACCAGAAATCTAAAATTAAATGGATTGTCACCAAATGGAACGAATTAAATTTGAGTTGCCTAATTTTAATTACACAGTGCCAAACAATTATAACTTGTTTGAAATTGTATAACCCCATGTATTTCTTATTAAGTTGTATATGTGAAAACAAACCTTGCATTTATTTATTAGATTTCCTTTTATCTACATGGGCTGATCCAAGGGGGAGAGCCTCAAAATTGGTAAATTTAATTTTAAAATGAGGTAATTTTAACTCCAAGAGCCAAGAAAAGGTAACTTCTATGAGTTTTGGCCTCAGAACGACTATTTTTAATGTAATAGCCCAAGGAATCTAGGTTTAAAATTATATTTAGGTAAATTTAGTACAATATCGCCCCCCTGAAGCATGAAATCGCCCCCTGGAAGCACGTGACTGGATCCGCCCCTGGAGCTGTGAGGAATACTTTCTGTAAGAGAGAACCAGTTATCCAGGTATTTTTTTCAAATTGCCTCTACTATACTTTGATTCCACTTCAAATGCTTATCCATTACAAAAAATAAGTAAGTAAGGTACCTAATTGTGTTGCAGTTTTTCTCCTGCGACTGACATGTAAATTTCGGGGCAAATAGCTGAAATATTATCTGTTGGTCATATATTCTGTTGTTCGGTTTTTAAAAAATGTCATTTAGATCACGAAAGTAATATGGGTCTTTGAAATGTATTTTTGTAAATAGGTGATTTAAGTATGTACTATTTCCACGTTCGTAATATTCAAAGGTTAGAGTATAATTTTCGAATTTATAGTTTCTCTAATGTATTATTAAAAATCTTGTCGAAGTGTAAAAAATAACTTTTATCGATCACACAAGAGAAGTTTTCGACACGTACACAACTTGCAAATTTCAAATACTAATAGTTTGAATTTTACAAGTTGTAACTTGTAGAATAATTTTGCTGAATTTCGAAACGAAATTCTACAAGTTACAAAACTAAAAGTTATAAGTTTATTTTGAAACAGGCCCCTGGTAACACTAGAGATGACAATAAATCAATAAATCGACTGTTAGAACAGTAAACCTGGCAGCATTGAACTGACAAGGAAATGAGTGCCGAAATCCATAGACATATACATTCCCATACACTGAGCATATGATATAACCAAGTAACAACAGTAACAGTTTTTCCTTCCTATTCGTTTGATCTCTCTCTTTCCTAGGGAGTTTATAATTTATCTTCCGTTTGGTAATATCCATTATGTAATATTCGTTTGTGCTAATCATCTTCTATTTAAAAATTGCTTGCATGTTCAGTCTATGGCAATATATATGTCTATGATCAAAATCACTTCCCCTCAAAAATAAAATTCCGCCAGCGGAAAAACGCTCGCATGTACTTGCGCCCTTATACTTAGTTTTATAATTTTAATAATTTCGACATTCGACAGCGCGTATTTACGGTTGATAATAATAATAACATCGGTACGTCCTGAACATTTGCGCAGCTAGTGGCAGAAAAGAGAACTATGATCTGGGTTTAATATTGTATACCACGAATACTGCGGAAAAGCCTATACCGTTCGGACTCCTGGTATCTATACTTCGTGGTTTAAATGATAAAATAAAATTTTGGTTAGGATTCTGTTTCTTGTATATATTTTTTTAAAGCAATAATATGAATACACAATTTATGAAGGATGCTTCAACAACGACAACTTTAGAATGTCATGTATGCAAAAATTCAAATGTAAAAAATTTGACACCCTTAGGTAAATTGTTAAAATATACCAACAATGTTGAAATAATGGAAACACTGGCTGATTGTATTGTAAGTACTAATTTACTGATTTTTTCTTACATTTTCAGAAACTTTACTGTTTCCAAGTAATATTAATATTTTAGGGGTGGAAAAATATTCTCATTTGTGAATCATGTCAACAATTATATTCAGATGATGTAAAGATAAATTTTGAAAATCATATTATAGAAGAAACAGAAAATTCTGAAATATTTCCAGTTGTAAATACAAAAATCAGAGTAGTATTAACACAGAATAAATACATTGATCAGCTGTGTTATAATTTCACTATTGGAAATACTAATAGCAATGAATATATTAAATTAGAACATCCAGAATTGCACATTAAGTCAGAAGGTTATCTGGAAGAAAGGTACTTTTTACTTTTTTATATAAAATTTTTGAAATGAAACTTTACTGTGTACATGGTCAGCTACAGTGGTAGCCAATAATGAAAAACACCTGACATTCTTTCTGTATATAAAATGAAATACTAAATAAAAATGAAAATATATACTTAAAAAGCTCCTTTGCTTTAGAAATGGTATAAATTATGCTCTAGCTAGTAATAAATGATAATCAATAAATATTCAAGTTAACACTATTAGGGTAGAAGTTCCCTAGTGTGATGTCACTTACCAGACAAAATATGAGATAGGATGGGGGTCTAGAAATGTTAACAATGATATGATGTAGTTAATAGGTGACCCCTTATGAAATAAAGTACAGAATATCACATTTAAAGCAAGCAAAAATTGTTTTTCACCTCTTGGTTCACTCATTATTTGTTTCTGTATTCAGAAAAAGTCATTTTTTAATACAACCTGAGCAGTGTAAAAAAATTAAACACCTACAAAAATTGGCAAATTTATGTAGATATTGAACTTATGAAGAGAGTGTCTCAAACTGAGTTTATCAAAACTACAAAAACTTGTAGTCCTAAATTTAAGAATATAGGGTGACATTAATTATTTTATTAACTAGAACTGTATATTATTTATTATTGTATTTTTGGTTTCTCTGTTGAATTCCAAGTTATAAAGTATGTTTATTAAAAACACTTGGGGTATTTTGATAGAGTATTCGTTACACTAGCAGATCCAGAGGGGGGCTAAGGGGCTGAAGCACCCCCCCCCAATTCATCTGACTGGTATGCTTTTTTGGTGTTTATTGTGCTAAAATCAAGCTTCAATGAGGTCAAGCCTGCCCCCAATGAGATCAAGCCCCCCCAAATGAAAATCCTGGATCTGCCCCTGATTCCTTATGTAAAATAGATAAGAAATTTGGGCTAACATCAGAGGCTAACGCTCACTTTTATTTTTTTATCAGCTTAAGGAGGGAAGTTCTCTATATCCAAAATCAAGCAGATTTCTACACTGTTACATTCTAAGTACAGTCTATGGAATAATAATTCATCCAAACATGTCAGTTTCAGGATAACTGTTTAGCTTTTTTATTATCAAGTATACAATGGAATTTATAGTTAAAGTTTATTTAGAGTTGAAGTAATCAAGTTGCATATCATTGCAACAAAATAAATAATATAGTTAATACATCTTCTACAGATTTACCCCCCAAAATTATTGAAAATTCAAAAGTTTATTATTTATTTATTAAGACCGAAACACTAATCTAACTTTTAATTATTCTCAGGATAAATAGGTACTGTGAAATAAGTATTTTTACAGAATTACAATTTAAACAATTTAGAGATATATTTTGTAGAATGCACCATGTTAAACGGTTCGCTCCAACAGAACAAATTACTGATGCAGAACCGACAATCTTCGTGCGCGGTGTCGATTACCTTTTACAATGATGTTATGCGCAATACGATTACCGGTTGCTTATTTAATTTGTTCTACTTAAATTTTTGTTAGAATCCTGTAAAATTGGTTTGTGGATAATGCATTATAGTATGTAGCTGGTGGGAAGCGCATAGTCATTTGAGGGGAACTTGAGGTGCGCACGCCTAGATCCTCATTACTAGGTGCCAAGATTAATAAATAATTTAAATAATTTTTTTGTGCAATTGTGGTTAGAGTACTAAAAACATGCAGCTATTTTGTCTCCACACGTCACGTTTTTCCCTTTCCACTTTAAGTATAAATTAATCATTTGCCACAGAACTATTGCTCGGCCGATAATTTCACTTCGATTGATGTATATAATATCTAGTATGTGAAGGTGAATTTTGGCCTTAAAAGTATAATTTTTCGTTTCAATTCTCCAGTATATTTTTTTCAAATATTGCATTGCCGCACTGTGGGCAGAATTTTGGTAAAACATTGAAAAATGTACAAACCAAAAAAATATATTAAATTTTAACCAGTAATACTTTTAATAAGTTAAATTTACTTGTAGACAACTTAAATGACCCCTCATATCTGATAACATCAGACTGTGGTATTAAATTGGAGATCAGTTTTGAAAGCTTTACCCCTGAAGGCAAAATTGTAAAACTTATTGAAGAACTTGTATTTTTATTAGAGGAATATGATTGTGATGTCAAAAATAGAAAAAATGTCATAAATTTGGATTAGTGAATTTATGTTCCAAAACAAATGAACATTTTTAATAAAGACAAAACGGTTTCTATAATTTTTGCATAAAAGTAGGAAAACCTTTATTGTTCCTCTTAACATTTTATACTCCCAAAATAGTGGTGCACCAGAGACCTAAGGGGGGGGGGTTAATCCCTCCACCCTCCGGCCCTGGAATTTTTAAACTAATTAATAATACAAAAAATAAATGAAAAAATATCTTTTTAAAAACTCGAGTAAATGTATAAGCAACAAATGTTACCGTTTTGTTTTTATTTTTTTCTCAGCGCAAAACGATTTTTGCTAAGCAATTGTTAAAAAAATATAGTAGTTAATTTTCGATTATTGATCCCCTCCCGCTCCAGGATACGCCACTGTCTTAAAAGCACCGATACAAAATATCATAAACGTTAAAAAAACTGAGACTATGACGTAAGTATCAAAAGCTGAGTTTTATTTAAAATGCTATAATAATTGCGGAATAACAATATAGATATACATAACCCTTTGAATTAAAAATAATAATAATAGCATATCTTTAGTTATCCAATATTCTTATTACATATCTAAGCAAGATATTAATTACAGCTGGCTGGAGTCTCTGGACAAATTCTTTAATCGTAAGTTTTTTCGTCAAACTGGTAATTTTTTGATCAGATGAAACGAGCATGTTCCTAAGAACATCAGTATTTGTGGCAACTCTATTAAACTTTCGAGAGTGGCATTCCCTATATTTTCTATACTCTTTGTTGCATATCTACTGAACTTCTTAGGAAAATTGCTGATTGTACAATTTCTGATGAAATGTTGAAATAACTTTTACAAAAGCTACAGGCCTAATTATTCTTTTTAAATTAATACCTCGCAAGCCATATTGACCTTAAAAAATAGGTGAAAATTGACTAAGAATTGTTCTTTTTTTTTAAATCTAAGTCTAATTAAATTTTAAATATGGTCAACTTTAGTGAGGCGCGAGAACATGTTTATCAAGGACGCTTTCGCATATAATACATCTTTATCTTACATAAAGTTAAATTCACTTTGTTTTGCTAAATGTATTTTCAAAATGAAGGTTTTATGACACTTTTATAACATTTCTCGCGCCCCAGTACTTTGTTGACTATATTATGTAGGTATATGATAATCCGCGTTTTGCATAAATTAGTAATAGAAAAGTGTAAAATGTTGTTGGGTTGCAAGTCCTATAAACAGTTTTCTCCTAAATCGGCACGATTCGGCAAGAGTTATTTGTTTGCTAATAATGCGGAAGAACTGAAGAACTTTAACAAACATGTGTAGCTCAATGAAGCTCTTGAGATATCTCTCATGTTATATTAAGGTGACATTTAAATTTTTGCATTTATAGGCATTCACTAGTTATTTCCCGTAACTTCTCAAAAAACTCTTAAAAATTTATATGACGTAAAACTTGAAACTTACCTACAGCTGACAAATGCATACCAAATATCAAAGACTCAATCCACTTTGAACCATATCGACTTAAACTTGACCAATTGGTTTAAACAAAATTAGTCAAGCCATAAGAATTAAATAGCAGACAGAAATATTCCATTTGTTTTTGAAAGCTTCATGGTCTACTCAACCGTTATTAGGTAAGAAACAGCGTCTTCATTATTGAAAAGTAACTTTTTCAATGGTTATTGGCTTTCTGACCCACAGTGTGCGGCGACAAAAACTCATTTCAAAGAATGTATCAAATATTCCTGTATATTGCATGAAATACTAGCTGACGCGTCTCGACTTCGTGAGAGGTATTTGACATTTTTATCTTGAACACTTTCTTTATATATTTTTCATTTATTAAAACTTAACACAAATATTCAAGCAGTTAGCCTTAGCAAAAATTTACCAACTTACCAGCTGACGATGCAATATGAAATACTAAGTGTTATATATTTTTGAAAAACGTGAGAGGATGTACTTTAAAAAGTTCAGGGTGTTCCGTTAAAATATATAAGTTTGGACTAGAACCCATAAGGCTCACAGAAAAAATGTATTTACGCGACTACTGAATTTTATGGAAAACATGTATGAGAACCAGTTTTGCAGTTTTTACTTTATCTCAAAGTTTCCGTAATGAGATTTCTGTTTACGAAATAACTCATTCTACGAAAAAGTAGTAGGTGATACCTACACGTTCGATATTGATCACGATCTTTGGATCGCGATATCAGGATGGAGCAAACATTTGTTACCTAAAAATGACAGCGAACTGTACTGTACAATGATCGTACCAATGAATTTGCTTGAGATCGTTACATCGATAGATCAAATTTAGTTTTTTAAATTGGACCGCCTATTTTATATTCCGAATTAGGAAAGCGCGGAAAATTTTGCTTTCTATTTGACCTTGACCGTCACCCTCTCGGTGATCTCGCCAATCCAAGCAAGATATATAGCCGTTCCGGTTATTTTGGGACATCCTGTATAATCGTTGCCATACAGTAAGATAATGGTAGGTGATAAAAATACAACTGCTACAAAATACGATTTCATCATATAAAAATTCATATAATTTAAGGAAATTTGTTCAAAAAGTTTTTATAAACTCTTTTTTCTTGGCCTGTGATATTGACCGTGTAAAATGTGTCATACAGTATTGTGAGAACCCCAACTTGATATATGTCCTAACAGAGATACTCGAAGTATCGAAAACTTGTAAGTGTAACGTTACTATAGGTTACATTTAAAAAAGGTTAATCTGTTCAACAGCATTTTTAACCGACTTCCAAAAAGGAGGAGGTTATCAATTCATCTGCAATTTTTTTTATGTATGACGAGCCATTATTCAAAAACAGCTTGGGCAATTTTGATGAATTAAGAAAGGTCTATAACATGAGACTTACGGTTTTCTAGAAAATCAGAAAAAAAAAGTAAATAAGGGACTAGATTTCAGCTATTTTCAATGAATCTTCAATGTTTTATCCAAAACTGCTCACGCAATTTGAATATTATAAATTATATTATACAAAGATATGTTCCAACTTGATTCCGTACATTTTTCCATAAAGTAAAACATACCATTTTTCTGAAAATCGGAAAAATATATGCACAAAAACTGTGAACATCATGGTAAATGTCAAATTTTCATAATAAATATCTATATATAAATAGGCAAAGACAAAACGATTAGGTACCATTTTCTCCTCTGTCTCTCAACCGATTTTCTTCATTTTTGTTTTGTTTAGTAGCTACTGACGACCTTCAGTGCAGAATGCTACTATTAATTTATAATATTGGTTCATTCATTAAATAAAAATTCATTATTTACGTCCATAATGTCAACGCCAAACAACTGAATGTGCCGCCGCCGCCAGACTCAAAACATTGAGTAATGATATATAGAGGGACCAATACTGTTATATACTTAGAGCATGTACTTCTGGAAGTGGCATGCAAGCGTTGTTATTGTTTAGTGGTAAAGTAATCGTTGTATATTATAATTATACAGGGCGATTCTAGATATGTTAGAAATCATTTGTTTCGTGGGTGGCACATAAGCAGTTGCATATATAGGGTGTTTAAAATATAGAGTAGAGTGCAATTATAACTAATAAAATTAGCGGTTGAATTTACAGGGTTCTTGGAATAGAAGGCGCAGTAGAATTACAGTTATACACGGTGCAAAAAATATTATACAGAGATGTATATACAGGGTGGCGGAAATGGAAATGCAACATTTCGTAACCCATAAGCAGTTGTATATACAGGGAAGATGAAATATAGGGTGATAGAAATTATAGATATACAGGATGATGATAAAAAATGTTAGAAAATGAAATATAGGTCGGAGTAGAATTATAGTTACACCAAATAGTTAAAAAATTTATAAACAAAAAGAGTAAATGCGGTGGCTCATAGGCAGTGGCATATACAAAATGGTTTACCGAGTGGTTCAAAAATGTTAAAAAAATATTATGCGTGGTCCATGAGCAATTGCATATACAGGGTGGTGGAAACATATAATGAGATGGAATTATTATAATGAGGATTTTAATAAATGTTAGAGAATTGAGTGCAATTATAGCTATACAGGGAGGTTAGAAAAAATAAATATGTAGGGTAGCCCATTAGCGATTGAATTGTTGTCATATTAAATTAACAATTACGAATTTGAACACAAATAAAAAAAATGAATTATATCTGAAAAAAACTTGAATTTCGTTACTTATTTGTAGAAGCGAGATGTAAGACCGACATCTAGGATTTTCGAGGAAACTATCACACAGAGGTTCCGAATCTGGATCCGTTCCGTGTAATTGCTGTTCTCCCTAAAGTCCTAGGATAAAATGTCATGATAAAATTTTCAGGATACTTAACCTGCCAGAGATATTAACCCAATTGGTCGAATTTCGACCACTGGGCGACAGCTAGTCTAGTTTAAATGTCAATATATGCCATGAAAATATGTCGTACAGGGTGTTTGTAATGATTTTCATTTCGATGTTTTTGAAGTCAGTTTATTTTAGAAACAAAGTTAAGTTACAGTCGCGTGAAATTACAGAAAATATTCCATTAGCTTATTAAAACGAAAATTTGTTATTCCGGCTATCTCTTCTGTGTGGAATACGGTTGAAGCTGGGTGCATGTAATATTAGGTGGTTAAACAGTTGTATACATAAGATGGTTGAAATATAAGTTGGAATTGAGTTAGTTATACAGGGTGGTTCTAAAAATATTGTATTGGGTAGCACATATGTAGTTGCGTATACAAGGTGGTTGAAATCAGAGTGGAGCAAAACTATAGTTATACAGAGTGGATATTTGCGTTATAGAACGGAGAATAATTACAGTTATACAAAAGGCTTTAAAAACTGTCAGAAGCAGTTGAATATACAAGATGGTTGAAATATAAGGTGGAGTATAGTTACAGTTATACAGGGCGGTTTAAAAAAGTTTGGTTTGGAACACAAGTAGTTGCTTAGACTAGGAGTTTGAAGTAAGGGTGTGGTAAAATTATTCTTATTGAAGATGTATCAAAAATTTGTTATATAAGCATAAGCAGTTAGGATATTTGAATTGATACGCATATACCGGGTGATTCAAATAAATGGTAGAGTAAATTTATAGTCATAAAATGTGGTTCAAAAAGGTGAATTTTGTTATATAGGGTAGACCATGAGCAGTTGCATAAATGGAAGACTAGACATATGGGGCGAAGTAAAATCATTGGTATACAGGAATAATTTAAACAATAGAAAAATAGAAAGAGTCAATAGTGTGGAGAGGATTTCTACTTATATATGGTGGTTTTAAAGATACCAGGACCGTTGTAATATTGTGTGGTGTTGAATTATAGTTGTACAGGGTGATTCAGAAAATGATAGACCAATAAGTGATATAGGAGTGACCAGTACACAGAAGCATATAGAGTGTGGATGCAATATAGAGTGAATTAGTTACATTTATAGAAAGTGATCCAAATAATAATACAAAAAACAAAGTTAAAATATGTTTGGAAAATATAGACAAAGAATCAAAATTAGCGAGGAAGAAACACAGTAGGAGAGAGAGAGAGAGATAAGAATACTCTAAAATTTTCAATTGGATTGTACCTTAAATCAGATAAAAAAAAAGATATGTCTGAAAATTCTAAACTGTTTTTATTTTAAGTCAGCTGAAGTCGGTTCTTTTTTAAATATAAATTATTAAAGAATTTTAATTTAATTTCACATATATTGTATACTTAATGGTTTTCTTTTATAGAGAAACAACAAAAGAAGATGTAGTACAACCATTAATAAGACAAGAGGATGGTATTTCAGCTGACGATAATTTCAACGATTCACTTTTTCCTGAAGACATCGGCAGTTTGACATTTTTTGAATGCGGATTTTGTAATTTTTTGACCAAGCATAAATCAAGTTTTCTACGGCACAAACTGTCTCACATAAATGTTGACGACAATAAATTGTTCAGGTGCAAACAATGCAGCTATTCAAGCAAATTCAAAAGCGCCGTTAACATGCACTTAATTTTACATAAAAACTTTAAAGATGTGAAATTGTATAAATGCGACAAATGTAATTTTGTTACAAAATAGAGAGGTGCTTTTCACAGTCACAAACTTATACATGAAACCATTGTCGACCTGAAAAAACTATTTAAATGTGACCAGTGCAGTTATTTAAGTAAGAGAAAGGGAGAATTGAAGAAACACAAGCTGACACATGCAAACATCGAGGATTTGAAAGAAGTGTTCAAATGTAATGACTGCAATTTTATATCCAAATATAAAGAAGCTTTAAAGCACCATATACTGACGCATACAAATATTGAGAACAATAAAAATTTGGTCGTTTTTAAATGCGATCAATGCAGTTTTATAACTAAATTCAACGGACACCTTAAAAGACACAAACTAATACACAAAACCATCGATGAGGTGGAAGCATTTCAATGTTATAATTGCAGTTATGTGTCCAAATGTAAAAATGATCTTAGGAGACACATGATGAAACATGTAAATATCGAGGAAGCTCAGTTATTTAAGTGTGACGAATGCAGTTTTAAAAGTAAGTACCCTATTAGCAACAGACATAAGTTTACTCACAAAAACGAAGACGAGATCGAAATGTTTGTATGCAGCAAATGCACATTTATGACGAAATGGAAAAACGGCTACAAACGGCATATGTTAACGCACAAGGATATCAACGAAATGGAGATGTATAGATGCGACGAATGCAATTTTGAAACTAAATGGAAAAACTGTTATAAACGCCATAAATTGACACACAAGTCTGCAGATGATGTCGATATATTTAAGTGCCATGAATGTAATTTTGAAACTAAATGTAAAGGTAATTATCGACGACACAAATTGAATCATGAAAAGAAAAGGACTGAGAATGTTAATGATTTGGAACTTTTCACATGTAGCAAATGTGGTTATGTAACCAGATGGAAGTTCTCTCTTGTGAAACATATTTCTGCTGTTCACAAAAGTAAAACCGTGCTTCAAAACAATGATAACGATAAAAAGTTTAAGTGTACTGAGTGTTCTGTTACTGTAAAAAAGAGATCCTCATTAAAACGACATATCTTACTTCACCAAACTGTTAAGCCATTTAAATGTAATCAGTGTAGTTATGCAAGTGTAAGAGAGGATTCACTTCATTCTCACTCTTTGGTGCACAAGGACATTCGTGACGTAGAAATATTTTATTGCTATAAATGTACTTTTTCAACAAAGTGGAAAGATTGCTTGAGACATCACGTTGCGATTCACTCTGTTGGTGGCCTACAAAAAGTTAAGTGTCCCCACTGTCCTTCAGTTATTGGCAAAAAGTCGTTAAAAAAACATATGTTAACATTTCATAAAATTGCCTGAAAATAGATTATTAAACGGTTCCTTCTTTGTCGAACTCTGCATTGCTGACTGAAGTTGTGGCGCGTCGAACACAGTCTTAGCACGTTATATGCGAAAATTAAAAAAAAATAGAACAATGTTTGTTCATTCAATAAATGTGGGTAGATATATCTTCAAATGGATATAAAAAATATAAGTTAAATAACAAAGGGCTTAGTATTAAGCCTTGAGTCCTCTAAATGACGTATTCGAAACTGGTATATTATTATACGTAATATTTTTTTATTAATTAGTAGGTACATTAGCTATAGAATATTATTAGCGATTTGTAAGTATTTTAGTTTGTTAATGAGTAATTCAAGGTACTTTTATGTTGTCAAATGTTCCCTCCAAATCGAGGATAACATACATGGTGTTTTTCATCTGTACAAAGCCTGATAAAATATTGGAGGACAAAATGATGTGACCGTCTATTAGACTTTTTCCTTTTCTAAATCCAAATTGGTGAGATTGTAAAAAAAATATTTGTCTCTATATGCCATTCTATTCTACTTTTGATCAAATTTTTTTTTGCATGAGTCTCTAATTAGTTAGAAAGTCTTGTGGTGTTAAGAATAACATTAAGAATATTCGAATCTCATGGACGGTTTATGGTATAGATGGAGTTATAGAAAGTTAGTAAAGGTTGTTCATATGAAATTGCTCGTTTGTGTAGCATGATATCTGATATTTAATCTAGTCGTGGCGCAGAATTTTCGCTTTGCTGAGGAACCAATTCATCTCCTTCATGTTTCTCCATTTTTTATATATAAATATTTCCTATATTAAAACAAGTACAGTTTTCGGTATTCTTTACAATATATACATGATGTATTTCACATCACATTGCGTAGGTATGCTCACCTCGAAGGCAACCGTAGCATTACATTACAGTATTGATATAAAGTTCCATATGAAATACATATATCTACAAAGAAATAATTCTATTCTATCTGGTTTAGAATTTTCATTTAGAGTATATAGAATTAAAAATATGTTTACTAGAGTAGGTTCTGCTGATTAATTGAATTTTTAACCGACTTCCAAAAAGGAGGAGGTTATAAATTCGTATGCAACTTGTTTTTTATGTATGTGGGGCGATTATTCAATAATGGCTTGGGCAATTTTGATGATTTAAACTGCATTATATTAAGGAACATTGCAGAAACGTCCCATATAATTGTCTATAACATGATATTTACGGTTTTCTAGAAAATCAGAAAAAAAGTAAATAAGTGACTAGATTTCAGCGATTTTCAATGAATCTTCACTGTTTTCTCTAAAAGTGCTCACGCAATTTGAATATTATAAATTGTATTATACAGAGATATGTTCCAGCTTGATTCCGTACATTTTTCTATAACGCAAACATACCATTTTTCTGAAAATCGGAAAAATATATGCAGAAAACCTGTAAACATCATGGTAAATGTCAAATTTTTGTCATAAATATCTAGTTTAAATGTCATGATATGCCATGAAAGTATATCGTACAGGGTGTTTTTAATAATTTTCAATTTGATGCATTTGAAAGTCACTTTCTTTTAGTGACGAACTTATAGTCGCGTGAAATGGCAGAAAATATTCCGTTAGTTTACCGAAACGAAAATTTGTTAGATATGTAGATATGTGTGCGTGCGTGCATGTGATATTAGGTGGTATGTAAGCCGTTGTATACATAGGATGGTTGAAATATAAGTTGGAATTGAATTAGTTATACAGGGTGTTTCTAAAAATATTGTATTGGGTGGCACATAAGTAGTTGCGTATACATGGTGGTTGAAATAAGAGTGGAGCAAAACTAGAGTTATGCAGAGCGGATATTTATCGCAGGAATATCGTAGCAATACTACTGCAATATTATTGGCAATATAACTGTGATAAAATACTAGCGGACATTTAATATTTCTGCAATCTGACAGTAATATTCTTGACATTCTCACAGCGAATTTGTGACATCCTCGTGATAATGTTGCAATAGATTTTGCTATTAACCATTAACCCCAATTTCTTAATCTTATTCTCTGACTTCCAAAGAGATTGGGACCAGTCTCTTTACTTATTTCTGATGGCATATCGTTGGTCTGTGCACGAGTCTACGGGTCAGACCTCTACCAGTGTTATTATGGGACGATAATTACGACTACCATGTGATTTGAAGTTTGGGAGAATCAACGACGTCTATAGAACAAGGGAAACCAAAGGCGGTACATTTCAACAGGTTAGCTCCTTATGGCGGAAGTCATGACGGCGAAGTTGAGCAAGCCCAAATCCGCAGCATCCAACCACCCGATCAAGAGATAACCTTCGAACAGTTTATGGCACTGTACTCGGATGGGCAGAAAGTGCAGCACAACACGACCAGAGAGGAACCCCGATACCTGTTTGAGGTGTCCATAAAATATTCCCTAGATCATTGTGTGGCTCGAGATCTCCGGATCTCCAGAGGAATGCCCAAGGCGTTTGCAGATAAACAACCAGTGGGTATTAGACACATCTTCAATTTGGCAACGAAAACATTCTCGCAGAACAGATCGATATACCGATCATTGGAAGACTATGGAACAATTGAGGACTGGGATGATGGAATTGACGGTCCTAAAGATAGCCTGTGGGTTGGATGGACTGAATTGGAGGGTGGTGAGAAGTATGATCGAAACTATCTTTTGATTCAGTGGCATCGGCATCCTTGTATGCTGTCTTAATATTCGCAGCGCCCAGATTCTAAGACCATCGACTCTTACTTCCACCGAACGTCCCGTTGTCGAAATGGAGAGTTTTGCAAATATCGCCATACCAGGACTTATTCTGGGACCTTCCGAAACGAAATAGTCTTAAAAAGAGGTTAAGAGTTGAGTCGAGGCCGGCGCTATTGAAGTTCCTCGAATCTTCGAGAATCCATGAAGGAAATTTCTCGGCGGAACTTTGACCTTCTAGAGCCTTCTGAAAAGACCTATATAAATACGAAGAGCAGCAGGTGTTCAAGACAAATTTTATATGGTTGTGTGAATATAAAAGTAGTGGAAATAAATTATAGTCAGGTCGACTATATTTTTCAATAAATCCAGGAACGTGTCTATCTGTAAGAGTTACAGTTACTGAGGTCGACTGTGTTTTTCAATAAATCCAAGAACGTGTCTATCTGTAAGAGTTCCAGTTACTGTTGCACATTGATTGTTTATAAAAAATAATAATATCGTCTCTCCTCAATACTATAAAAGTGTAAACCACATTTAAAGTCCGGAGATCAAATCAAAAAATAAAATAGGACATATATCTCAAAATTTCACTATTAACTACTTTATGCAAGGTCCAGTAAATTCTCTTGGTCGGCAATGCGTATCTCAAACTAAAACAACTGTTGCACAGTTTAAAATAGAATTTCATATTGTTTATAATTGACTTAAAAAAACGCATGTTTTCAATTAATAGGAATCTTTTCTTTAATGTTTGCGCACTGATTACTCTAAAATGGCTTAATTAATATTAATAACTTAAACTGTATCTATTAAAGAATATTCCAAAAACGTGATATTTACCATTTTCACAAAAATAAAAAACATATTATTATACAGTATTCTATTAAGGTAGATCCCGAGGTATATATTTCTCTCTAACAGAAAATTGGAAAATTAACTGCAGTAAATCATTAACGTTAGTCCACATAAACATTCTTCACAAATATCACAATTTAAATGTCAATATATGTATATCAGAAAATAACTGTTGAACTGTTGTTGTTTAGCTATTTTCCTTTATTTATTTGAAATCTGATCGTTTTTAAAAATAACTTATTGAATCTATCTATGTGTACAAATGTCAAGTTTTCAAAATAAAAGACTTCTTTTCTCTATTTTTTCTCTCCTTTCTTCTTTTAGTATGTCATCACGCTTGTCACTATTATACACATAGATTAAATAAATAGTGGGTATGACTTAATACATCTTTAGAAGTTACATAAATTCACTGTGCACAAAGAATGTACTTTACTGTCGGTATAAGGGTAGAATGGAGAAAATATTTCCTGTTAAAATATCTATATATTTTTTATAGTAAATAAACTATTTTGTCAAAATGTATGTTTTTTGCGTTCTTTTTTCATCACCAGAATGTAGGTATGATCAGAACACTTGACAAAACAAATTAAACAAGCCGAAACTCGTTAGGGTTTGATAGTTTTATTTTTGAGTTTTGGCTCCATTATTGTGAAAGAGCAATGATAGCATATTACTGCATCATCTACCAAACTGGATTTTTGATACTATTTGCGATGAAAATCCTAAGGTGCTATCGCATTTTCTGAAAATTGATTCAAATTGTAAACTTTGATAATACTAGTGGAAACAATTCGCTTTGCTATAAGGTGAAGCTGGTTAGCTGAACCAAATAGATAATTTACTTCTTCATATTTTTTATACATAATAGTGGGCATCCTACTATTGAGCATTAAGAATGTTAATGAAGTGAGGTACGCTTCAATTTTTAGAGGCAAAAAATAATTTCTTGCTATGCTTTTTTTAACTTTCCGAAATCGTCAAAACTACATTTTTATTTTTTTTTAAGCCTATATTATGATTTTTAGAAAATTCAATAAACTTCAAAACATAAAAAATTATATATATTTGTGAATTAAATTGCAGTAGTAAAAAATCTTCTCTACAATTCTTTTGCCTCTCCCTTGCCTTGTTTCTGTCCTTTAGTATGTCAATTTCAAGGAAAGAATAAAATTCAATTGCAATATTCAGATACGCTCTGTTTGGAAAGTTAAAAAAAAATTGAGCGACTTCTAAAATTCAAAACATTGCAGCAATACCAAATAACTGTATATACAGCATACTGTATGAATGTGGCAATCTTTACATTGGAGAGACAAAGCGACCGCTGGACACCAGGGTTAAGGAACACCGCACAGCTACTCAAAGGGCGGAGGTAACGAAGTCTGGGCTAGCTAATCACGCATGGACCGAACACCATAATATCAGCAATTAACAAGGAAGAGTACTGGTACAAAAGAAAATTCATAGAGACAGCATATATAATCTCAAACGAAAATATAATTAGAGAGCCCAGCGTCCAAATTAAAAATATTTGGCGAGTTCCTCCTCCGCCATGGCCGGCGACAGATATCCGGTTAAGCTTATAATATAAATACAAGGGATAATCTGAATTTCCTATCATTCACCTGATGACGATAGCAGATACTCAGCTATTGAAACGTTGTGAGATCAACTACTTCAAGACGTTGGAAGTCCAAGAAAACTTCGAGGAACTTAATTGTATGTTTTCTTTGTTCAGGGTGTCCTGAACGGCCAAACCTCTTTGTTGTGTGTATAATAAGTGCTGTGCAGTCATCATTACCTTAAACTTGATCAATAAGCTCCTGTATGCCTGGTTATCGGAAAATTTACAAGTGGGAAAAAAACTAAAGCACGAGTGATCTATAGTTTTCCTAGCTATCCAGCCGTGATATCTAATTTGCCCTACAAGGTCATCTCAAGGTCAAGTACATTTAAACTTGTACACAATATTTTGAATGTCAGGAATGGATAGCGCTGAAAATTTTATATACTATCATGATCTTGGTTTCTTTGAAGAGTTTTCTCGATTTGACCTTCAAATGGTATTGACCCTGACCTGATAAGGTCTAACGGACTCCGGGTTCGGAATCAGCGACCCCAAGAACCCCTAGTTACCATCGTAAATGTCTTAGAGCAGACAATTTTTTTTGTGGGGCTGTGTTTTCAAATCACTGTTTAAAATATCACTGCCATCCTAATTTAGTGCAATTTGACGAATATCTTTTCATAATGTGTTCCCTATCTCAACTCCATCTCCATAGATTACAATACATGGCACATTACTAATATAAACCGTACCACACTAAATAGATGAAATCGATATCGTTCTGACACGAACATTACAACAAAACAATAGATGTTAAAAGGGTGAATTAAACAGAAAGTTAGCAAGTCAACTGTTTTTATTAACAAGCAATAATTCAAGAACTTAAATTATTCAATTACATATTTTCAACGAACGTATATTACTACAACCACTCTGAAACGTACATTCCTTTTTTGAAAAATGTGTAAAAACAATTAATTTCCTCTAGTTATATAACATATTATTCTATTATATAGTAGTGGAAAAAATTAAAGCACCAGAAAATAATTCCAAAAGTTTTGACGTTTTTCAATTAGCTGTATTTCCCTTGAAAATGGTCGCCCTGGAGTTTAAAAAACAGGATTTTAAAGCTTGAAGTTTCTAGTTTTGAGATCTTAAAAAAAAAAGCAACGTGTACCGCTCAATCCTAATGCCGGCTCCACACTATTGCCACACTATTGCCGCGAACTCACGGCAGGAATTCGTGCCGTTAACCAATTTACGCAAAGAGCCCCTCCACATTCATGGATTCGCACTTTTATACACGGGAAACCTGCGGCGAGAAACAGAAACTTGTTCGGGCCTCGGGAGCACAGATCAAACACAGGGAGTTCCCTCGTGTTGTCTCGTTTATTTCGTAAATGTAAATAATGCAAGATGGATGTCATGGAAATTGCAGCCGCTACTGCTCTTTGCGCCATTTGTTATTATAATGGCTATTATAACGTAAAAAATAATCAAAAACGTTATAGACGACGAAGATGGTGGATGACAGCTATACATCGCAATAGATTGAGGTACGTAACGATAATATATTTATTGGCAAATTATTTATCATTAGAATAACATTTTTTTGCAGAACAGACATAGAAAAGCAGCTGTCAGAGTTGACTTGTGAACCTTGTGGAGAATTTCAGAACTTCACTCGCCTGTCGTTAGAGGATTTTAATTACTTACTCTACAAAATTTCTCCTGTCATATCAAAGCAAGATACTCAACTCAGGCAAGCTATTCCAGCCAAAATACGATTAGCAATAACTCTGAGATTCTTGGCAACCGGTGACAGCTATAAAAGTCTTCATTATTTATTCAAAGTGTCCCCTCAAATAATATCGAAAATCATCCCTGAAGTATGCACAGTCTTAAATGAAACTCTAAAGGATGAGATTAAGGTAATTATAGCAATATTCCTAAATCATTTATGTATATATATATATATATATATATATATATATATATATACATATATATACATACATGTTATCTCAGGGGACGCTTTGTAACTTTAAAAAGCAATCTTCAGTCACATACTAAAATTACAAACATTGTACTATTATTTTATGTATGTAATGCATAGCAAATAGTGCAAGGTTCTTATATTTCTAAACTTACTGTAGTTGGGGTAGATTGTTAGAATGGCCTTTTTGCAAAAAAAAACAGATACATATAATTCATTGTTGATTTAGTAATAGTAATTTACATATTTTTTATTGCAGTTGCCATCAAGTATAAATGAATGGTTGAAAATAGAAAATGGTTTCAGCAAGAGTTTTCCCCATTGCCTTGGAGCAATTGACGGCAAGCACATAATCATACAGGCTCCCATTAATTCTGGATCTGAATATTATAATTATAAGAAGAGCTTCAGCATCGTCCTGCTAGCTTTAGTAGATAGCAACTGCAATTTTATATTTGCTGATATCGGAACTCAAGGTAGAATAAGTGATGGAGGCGTGTTTAGAAATTGCATATTATGGGAAAAAATATGCTCTAATTCTTTAAATTTACCAATACCCCAACCTTTGCAGGGTTCAGATATAGATGTTCCGTATGTATTCCTTGGGGATGGGGCATTTGCACTCAGTACACAGGTGATGAAACCATACCCAGGCCGTCATGATATAAATTCAAGAAAACGTATTTTTAATCAGAAGTTGTCAAGTTCACGTGTAGCGGTTGTCTTAGCCTCAAGGTTCAGAATTTTCAGGAAACCAATTGGTTTAATCCCTGAAAGAGTTATGATTTTGACAAAAACATGCATTCTGCTGCATAATTTTCTTAGAAGGAGTAAGACATCATCACAGATTTATACATCCCTTGGTACAATTGACACCTGTGACGATAATGGAAACTTAGTACAAAATGGATCTTGGAAAGAAGAAGTTCAAGATGGTGGTGCTATTAGACCACTTTCATCAGTAGCTCGGAAGCCAACGTTTAATGCTACTCAGATAAGAGAAGAATTCGCTGCTTATTTTTATAATAACAGGTTCTGAATAAAATGTAACAAAACTAGACAAATTATTTCATTATCCAAACCAAATGATAGATATCATTGGCAGACATATTCTATGTCATAATGCATTTTACACAAGGTGTATTTAAATCTTAGTTCATAAAGTCATGTTTCATGTTTTGTAAATCAATTGTAGATATACATGAAACAACTTTCCATATATTACAAATTACCTCACTTCTAAAACCTGCGAATCCATTAATTTTAAGACTCTGATTTATTGATGCTTTTGAACCAAAAATGTCTCACAGAAGTACTCCTAAATTATGACAGACTTAAAGTGCAACCCCTTAAAAACTAACTCATTTTAAAATTACTTACCTCAAGTTTCTGACTTTATAGTTACTCCGTGTTCAAAATGTGGTCCCAGAAATGACTGAATCAATTCAAAGATAAAGCAAACTGATTTATATACTTCAATTACCCCAGCGCCAGAAAACTGTTTTCTTTACCTTACTAACCTGCCCTCGCAACGGTGCCGTTAACGAACCTTTCTGTTTTTTAAATTCCTCCACAGAAATATTCATTTCGATGCTGATTTTTATGAAACATCCTATGGATTCCAGAAAACAGGATGCATTCAATAATGTAGTTCCAAAATGAGAGTTCTAGCTCATTAGTCCCTTCTATCATAACTGCTAATAGGTGTATAAACTCAATTTAGATTAATTATCAAGTCATTATTTTATAACGTTGCTAATGCAAACTTTGTAGATTGATTATACTGTTATTTTTTTCTGATTTACTTTGGAGGCCCTATTGTCAGAACTACATTTTGTACCCAGTAGTTAATTTAAGAGATTTACTCATCTGCCCACTGAGGAATTCGAATATTTGCTCAATAAAATACTCAAGTTTAGAATATCAATACAAGAATATGTCTACCCATAATACATTGTAAAAAGTGAGATTAAGTAAATAAGTCAATGCACATTACAAAAAATTTATTGGTGATATAAAGTAATAAGTAATATATTAACTACAATCACTGTAATTGCTGTTTTATTTCATATTTAAAACCTAATCAGTTGGGTTGTCTCTTGTTTGTTCAGAGCTGAAACTATAAGACGAACTGGGCCTATTTTCTTCTAAGAGATTTGGGGACGGTGATAAAACATATGAAATACTATCCTGCATCAGACCACGCTGTTCTATGAAAAGACCATCCATCTGGTGCATTAAAATTAGTCTTGCATCTTCTGGTAGTTGTCTTAGCTTATAGGCAAGGATTTTTGCATAAAGATCACAATCATCCTCTGGTGGGTAGAGTTGTGAATTATTCCTACTTAATGCTTGGTTGAGGCAAGCCAGGCTTTCTTTAATAAAACTACCAGCTTCATGCAGTTCAGGGTTCTTGTGTCGTCATTTAGTTGGAATTCCATTATTACTAGACGAAGGTTTGTCTTTCTCCTGGCTTTCTTCTTGAAAAAGTTGATCTTCAGTGTTGCTATCCTAAAAATAACATTGATCAAATAAAAACAAATGAAATATATATGTTTTTTTAATTCCAGCAGGTTCTTTATACGGAAAACATATGGTTACGGAGTCTCGAATGCATCACAATGCTTCATCTGTAATAAAAGTTGTAGTGTTGAGCTTATGGCACTATCGGACAGTAACTCCAATATATCCTTTATTTTATATAAAATTGCCTATCGTGCGAAGTGCGAACTGTGTAACCGTTGCAAATAATTAAATTACTTACTTCAAATAGTGTGTCTGAGGTTTTTCTTGGTGTCAGCCCTTTACCGAGGAAAGAATCCAAATAGTCATATGCAAACCATATAGGTTTGTAAATGTCTTCTGCTCCAGCTCCAGACCGAATCGAGTCTTGGATTTTTTTTTTGTACAATCTATAACTTGATAGTAACGAATCCTTTTTCTTCTTTAGTTCCACAATATTAATATTCATAGCTCTGCTGATTCTAGTCCATGCGTCATTTTTTTTTGATTATTTTTATACATTGGATGCTTAGCATTCCATAATATCTCTTCACCGTGATATTTTTCTAAAAAATAAAGTATTGTAAATAAAGTATATATCTCTAAAGTATTGCTCCAAAGAGTACCTTGTTCAGCCATTTTACCTACTGACATTGACAATTATTCACAAATAATACGACGTCGAGAATGTGGATACGTTGGCGTGAACAAAACATGAACCCTTTGTCGCGGCACAAAATACCGACTCCAAACGGGAACCAGGCGTGAAGACCCGTGAATTCCGCGAAAACCGTACACATTTACGTTCACGCCTCTTCGCGGCAATAGTGTGGAGCCGGCATAACGAATACCATAACAAACAAAAAATTCAAATTTTTTTTGGTTTTCTTTTTTGGTGTACGAACTTGAATTGTTTTCTTTTCAATCAACCACTACATGGATAGAATAATTTATTCATTTAGCTTATAATTTCTGTTTTGCAAAGTTCAATACGACCACTTCTCGATGAGATATCGAACTTTGAGTGGAAAAAGATCTTTTTGTGTTTAACCATCAATACCTCAGCAACCCCCGATCGCACAAGAAAATTAAGTAAGGTGTTGCAATCTTGAATAAATTTCCCACAGAAATCAGCTACGGTTTTTTGAATTTTTTTTTATTCCTTACATTAATTTGAAAAATCTAGGTAAAAAGCACTTTTGATGGCTTTTGGGATCACCAGCCGCTAAATTGGAAATATCGAGAAAACCAGTAATGTTAACTGTGCCTTTTACAGTTCAATATGCCAACAAAAACCCCACAATGTTTCGTTTAAATCCATCGAGCCGTTTTTTTTGTTTTCTTCGATAGAATTTTTGAAAAACTTGAAAAGTTGATTTTGTTTTAAATGATCATAACTTTAACAAAATGCAAATAATTATATTTTTTCTGTTTCTTATACAATATCATTGATAAATTTGTTTAAGATTATGGGAAAACAAAAGAGAAATTGAAAAAATTTTTTTTGGAAAATTAAAAAAAAAAAATTTTAAACAAATTTGCAATCTTTTTTTAGTGACCCAAAGCGTACCACGTGAATGTTGCCCGATGGGATTTACGCTTCTTTTGTGTGGGTTTGTGTGTTTGAGAGTTTGTGTGTGTATGTGTATGTGCCCGTTCGTCAGGTATATTAATAACGGGTATTTATTGCCACCCCTGTTCTCAATAACGGCTGCTAAGCGTTCAGTCATATTGATGCAGCGGGCAATCTGAGGTTACGGGATGGTGTTCCAAATTTGCAGAAGTGCACGCTCTAATGCGGCCAAGTTCTGCACATTTGGATACTCACTGCGCAAATGACGACCCATTAAGTCCCAAACATGCTCGATGGGATTGAGGTCTGGACTCATTGGTGGATGCCGCAGCAAAGTGATGTCATGTCTTTCCAAAAAGCGTCTGGTGATGTTGGCTGTGTGTGAGCGTGCGTGATCTTGCATTAGAATAAACTCCCTCTGATGTTGCCGTCTAAATTTGGTCAATGTAGCGCTGAGCTGTTAAGTTTTCGGGCATAATCACCAGAGGTGTTCTCCAATCTCGCGAAACGCCGCCCCAGACCATGACTGACCCACCACCGTAGGCGACAGTCGGACGAACAAAGTCCTGGCGAAAACGTTATCCACGACGACGCCAAACAAGGGGACGTCGGTCGCTCCCATGTAAGTTGAACCGGGATTCGTCAGTGAATAAAACATTTCTCCATGGTCTCAATGTCCAAGCCCGATGTGCGTTAGCATACGCTAAACGTTCTCGGCGATGTCTCGCTGTCAACATGGGTACACGATTAGGATGTACGGGAAGAAATGTTTCGTACTTGGTGTCGCTGTCTTTGTTGCTGTTGTACCCGATTTGCAAAATTTCTCGCCACGATGTTCGCAGTGATGAAAGGCTCACGTCGAACTTGTCGGCCAACTGCCTGATCATCTCGATGGCAGCATCACGTTGACTGCAACCTTCTTCGAGCAGAGTAATCAAACGAGCAACCTCTGGCTCTGATAAATGCCGTTTAACCATGATCGGAAAGCAACTTGATTTTTTGGTTTTTGCAAATTTATGATTTTTTTTTTACGCAGGAGTAGTTTTGAAAAAAACCTGTTTTTTAGCGTTGTAAGAGTTCACGAAAACTAACGATAATAAATTTCTGAAAAGCGTCTAGATCGAGTTCAAAATTCGATTGGGTATATCAACTTTGTTTTAAATTTAATTAAAATTTTAATTCAGTCGAAGTTTAAAAATCAAGAAAATCAATGGAATGCAATAACAGAATCGTGTTAAAAATCGCAAATATCCTTCTTTTAAATTTTTTGCAGTCATTAAAAAAAATCAAAATTTTTCAATTTTTTTTATTTTCCATTTTTTTTATTCCCCATAATGTTAGAAAATGAAATTGCATAAAAAACCTGAATTTGTTTTTTTTCATTTTGTTAAAGGTTATGATCATTTAAAGTCAAAATCGTTATCCTTTAAATTTTTTCAAAAATTCGATTGAGGAAAACAAATAACGACTGAATGGATTGAAACGAAACTTTGTGCGGTTTTTGTGGGCATATTGAACTGTAAAAGACATAATTAACATTGCTGGTTTTCTCGATATTTCCAATTTAGCGCCTGATGATCCCAAAAGCCAACAAAAGTGATTTTTTTCTTGATTTTTCAAATTAAAGTAAAAAATAAAAAAATATATTTTTTTTTAAAACCGTTGCTGGCTTCTATGGAGTGTTTGTTCAAGATTTCAGAACCTTCCTTAGTTTTCTTGAGCGATCAACGGTTGCTGAGATATTGATGGTTAAACACAAAAAGTTCCTTTTCCATTCAAAGGTCGATATCTTAGCGACAACTGGTCGTATTGAACTTTTCAAAAAAGCAAGTTAAAGCTGAATAAACAACTTATCCGATCCATATAGTGATTTATTTCGAAAAAATGTTACACGTTCATAGACTAAAAAAGAACATAAAAAAAGTCTTATGATATTCGTTAGATTGAGCGGTACACGTTTGCTTGAAAAAAATGTTCATTATAAGGTCTCAAAACCAGAAACTTCAAGCTTTAAAATACCATTTTCAAGCGAAAAACACTTAAAAGACGTCAAAAAATTTGGAATTATTTTTGGATCCTTTAATGGATCATTAAATATTTCTCGTCATCGCCGTAATTTACTGTATTAAAAGAGTGGCAGACGCAACTGTTTTCAAAATCTGCAAACGAACGGATACGTTATCAAAATTATTAATGAATATTCATCAGCATTTGTATCTGATAGCATACAAAAACATCTCACACTGTAATATGAGACAAGTTGGTCTCCAAAAGTTGTGATATAAATTTTTGGGGACGCTTCTCTTCCTGAATTCATTGAAGCAATGATGACAATGATAAACTGACCCACCCACCCTGATTACGTCCATAAACACTTATGTCTGATGCCAAATATTGAATTTCTCAAAACAATATACTGAGACGGCATTACAGTATTTTCACGCTATAAGATTCGTGGAGCAAATGCTTACCATTTATTCGACGAGAGCGTGTCTAAAAATTGATATTCAATTTCAAACCATGTCGTAAGATGTTTTGGGCATGATCTCACACCACTTGGGGGCGTTAAATGTCATTTATCGGTCACTAACTTATGCTGGCGATCAATCAAATACTATTTAATAGTGCCTGTCCTAAGATAGTATGAAATGAAAAAAGTTGATTTAAATTATTTTGTAACTTAGTCAAACATCCTGTATATCTCCTTTTAAAAAGGTCATCTGAACGTAAATTATTCACTGACATAAACAGATTATGGAAAATAAAGCTAAAAACGATAATCTCATCTGGGAGTCAAACTGAAAAACTGTTCAGCTTAAAGCATTAAATAATAGTTCAAAAAGTGACCAGATTTGAACTAGTGTAGAAAGATTTGGGAAATATAAAATTAATGTTATGCCGCAGTTTTTGTTTTTTTTTGTATACATATTTTTTCCATATTTGTGTAAAATATTCTAATAAGTTTAGGCGCGCTTAAATAAAATCACCCCTCTTGATACGGTAGCGCCATTGTAATTTAATGTTTTTTGACTTACACTTCATACTTAACTATAACCTCCTCAAAACTAGCTTTAACTAACAATTCGTTTAACCTTATGATTTACTGTCAAAAATAAAGAATCTTATCTTCCATTTGTAGACCTGACTAAAGCATTTGATATGGTACCTATTAACCAACTCTTAGCATTGGAGTAGGCATGTAAATAGAAATAGCTGACCAACTACTCTACATTTTGCGATGACTAGGTGGTTATATCACATATCTCAAAATTTTGAGTCCATGGGACATATGGCGAGAAAATTTATTAAACAATTTGAAAAATTAAAGTTGTTAGTGAATTGTAAAAAAACCAAAATATAAAAACATTTGTGGACAAGCACAAAATCTCGATACAATACCGAAGCATGCGAGAAAAAAAAACAAATACATATATTGAGACAAGCAATCATCCGATATTTCGTGAAACCCAAGAGCTAGTCCTGTCTGGCACCTCGAGGCGGGTGGCTAGCGCTGTTAAGTCCTCGAATGTTCGGGAAGATATTATCTCGGCTGCTATTTGATTTAGAGCTTTCCGAGAAGAAATATATAAATACGGGAAGCCGACGAAAGGATTCAATAAGTATTCGGTCGCCATCTAGTGTAAACAACAGGTGTTCCAGATAAATTGTATATAGTTGTGTGAATGTAAAATTAGTCGAAATAAACTATAGTAAGTTCGACTGAGTGGTTAAATAAGGCCACGAACCCAGAGTATAAAATAAAAACATTACAATATAAAACGGTAGTGACCGTACTGGCGAGGATGGAAAATATGTCTATAAAGAGAAAAATTATTGGTCCCATACCCGTGTTCATGGATATCTTCTGTAATGATTCTCCTTATTTTTATGTTTCCTAACTCTCATGTTATTTTTTCAGGTCTAGAGAACAGCCATCAGTGTTGGTATAAGTAAACATGAGATATCGTTGATATCTAATGGTTCATTTCGAGGATATTCTTCCTATAGGTGCCTACTAGCAATGTAGAATTTCAGTTCATAGCTACGTCCATAGAAAAATGGACTAACGTAAATGTAAATCATTGTTCTATGGCTATTGGGAATGATGAAGCAATGAAAAAGTAAATGTCATTGGATACGAAGAGATAATTTTTCTTGCTCTTAAGGACCATGAATACTAAGAGATATAGTTGTGTGTTCGATCAAGCTCGAATCTGATCATGAAGACACAGTGGAACTACTGTTTTACTCCCTTTATTTGTGGGTACATTCAATAACAAGTTCCAACAATTACAAAGTTTATTCAATTTTAGCAATCACAAATTTCTCCATACAACACTGTTTTTGAGTCTTACGAAGTTTTGCAACAGTACTCGTTTCACTAATGTTCAAATCTACAATGGCCGACTGACGCCATTTGTACTTTTGTATTCCAAGAAAATTCTACTTACAAAAGCTTTATGAATGTTCATCTCATTTCTTCCAGCAATTGTCCTACATTGACGATGTTTCATGAACAATGCTGTGTGAACTTTTATCCAAATTAAACTAGCAACGTTTTACTAACGTTGCTTCCAAGAACTTTTACAATTCTTTAATACGACGATTTACTATTTCGAAGTATTAGCTAATTTCTTTCAACGGTCTACATTCCCAAAATTATTTACGCCCTTAGTCGAAAACCAAAAACTAAATAACTACCATTAAAACTGCACTTACATCGTTTTACATACGCAATCTACAAACTATACTTTATGACGACATATTCGCACACTTCTCTCCTACAGTAATACTGCGCTACTACTCCTGCGCAGTGCGCACACAGGTTTCGAGACTATTTTCCTTGGGTTCGAGGTTAAAACCATTGCTGCCAACTGAGCGTTCTGTTTGTTCACAGACGAATAATTCTGATGCTAATGCCAGGTTACGCTGTTGACTTAACCAACCGTTACAGTGCGCCACTACGCATCTCTTTTTAGGTACTTGCGGATATTTAACCTTTTCAAAAGAAAACGTTATTTTCGAACAGTCATATTTGCTTTTACAGTTTTGTTAAACTAGAGAATCACTGTGTATAATAATGAAAAAGGGTTCAGTACTCATCATTAGCATTAGCAATTCTTTAAAGTGTTCGATCTTGCTACCGCTTAACACTAAAAAAATTAACAGCAGACATCAAATACACATATCGCTCATCAATGACTAGGAGTTAGGAGTCATTGTCTTAGTCATCTTGACTAAAAACCAGAGACATCCGGATAAATAGTATTCAAGTGTCGATAATAGCTTTGAATTTTTAAATTTCTTCTTCGTTTTCTTTTGAACCCTAGGTGGTTAATAACCATCTACTAGTTTAATTATTCTGTAGAACTAGTGAATATGATTGTGTCTTAATCATTAATCATTCTTATATTTTCGATCCTATGCTGTTATAATCCTCCTATAGATACATTTTTTTCGTTACTTTAAACATAAGTCTGTAAGATACTAGCTATATACACCTGGAACAGCCACTTGTGAACTTCAGGAATAGGTTAAGCTCTAACTTAACTATACCTTCTTGAGTGTTTCTCCCTTCTTAGAGCATCTATATAAAGAATTTGATAAGAATCAATCAAGATAGTCTCCAAATCTAAAAAATCCTAGTATTTCGAATACCTAACTTAATTTTATCAGTACCTGTCTATTTACAACTGTGAATGAAAAAGTTTTACCTTGATATCAAGAGTTCTATCTAGCACGACATCTGCAAAAATTGAATTTTTCCACAGATGCTTGAACCTCGGAAATTAATATCAAGAAGTTTTTTTGTTGTTCAAGATTGTTTATAAGTTTCTTCGACCTAAAAATTCTGTATTAATAGTGCAAAATTTTTAATGCATATAAATAATTGTTACCTCAGCTGTTAGAGTCGTTATAGCTTCGTTGAAAACTAACTCCGTACATAATTAAAAACGCTATCATACAAAGGTACTGTGTCTTTATAGCTTTATTCTACAATTTACAAAATGCGCTAATTTTAGAACTAATTCAGAAATTGCTGATTGAACAAAATACTATGTATTGGTAAAGTTGGTAATATCAAAGATAGGCAAACAAAAAATGAAAAGCATATTAAAAGATCTATATTAAACCAGAATGAATCAATTAATCTGACAAATACACACCGAAACAGACATTGAAGCAGAGTGCTCAAGAGAAACGATCAGAAGAAACTAAAACGTCTAAAAATCTGGAACGAAGAATATGTACTTATAACAACAACAAAATGAGCATACATTAATAGCTTAATGAAACTGGCAGAGAAATATTTACAATAAGAAAAGTAACGATACTAAACCAATGGCAAAATAAGCACAAGAATGATCATGGGATCGATTTATAATCAATTTAGAGACAAACTTCCACTGTAGAGGAAATTGATACAACATACACTAGCAATAACTGAGATTAAAAGGAAGTGGTTGAAGATAAATTACTCAACAAACAAGAATAAATGGTTAAACACAGAGCAAGGAGATCTAATATACAGGGTATAAATAGTTTGAGTGCATATATTGTTACGAAATTTACCCAAAGCCGGCCCTGTTTCATTTCAGTACGACAACAATCGCTTTGAGATAAAAAATGGTTCTCGAAAGACTCGACAGCTGTAGGAGTGATGACTGATTTTACTGGAGAATTCGACGCTGGCTTTATAAAGGAGGCAGGCCACGATCGCGAGTTCAGTTGGTTGTACGAAGAGCTTATATGTAAAATTGTTATTGTGATATTTGAATCAGCTGTTGTATATTCGATGTAAATAAAAGTTTCTAGAAAAGTGAAAGTGAATATTAGTTTTATAATTTTAAATTGAACCCACGGACTTTACAACAATATTTTAAGTGCAGATAGTACACACCAAATAAAACAAAAAACGTGTATGATCTATAGGCCTTAATAAGCAAGAACATTCGAAATACATGTTAAGTAAATTGTCAATGCGGCAACGTCGCCTTAAAAATCAGATTCACACAGGAGTGATTCACCACAAAAAAATGAACACCTGTTTTTGTATGAAATAATTACATAGTTTCGAGTGCCGGTAGATTTATTTAGGTAAATAAAATTTTATGAAATATTATTTTCAAATATCTACCCATTTAATAACTATATATTGAAATGAATATTTATATTTGGCAATTTATTTTATGCATCAAGTTGAAGAAGGGAGAATACAAAATTGTTTACATTATGATACAAATTTGATACAAAGTATATTAAACACAACATTTCTTATATGTAGTTCTTTTATGTGTAAAAAATAATAATTGTTACTCATTAAATTAATATTACAAATGTTAGACAAATAAATACCCATGTAGTTACAGGATATGTCATTATCAGAGCTTAGGAGGACAAACTGATTCTTTCTAGTAAATATCCAACTTCAACATTCATGCTATTACATCTGCTTTCCCCACAAATTAATAACATCTCAGGTCTTTGCCTATTTGTATATATGTCACTATTTGTCACAAACTAATACACTCAAACCCACAATTTACAAACAATTTTATTTATTTTTACAATTTATTTTTTAAAATAAACCCATGCAGCAAAAAAACCATCGAGGCAGCGGTCAGCTGAGTAGTACTGAGTAAGGCATGTTATATGTTATGTACGTCAAATTATAACAGAATATTTAGAGTTTAAATATTAATTTTCTTTGTTAATACAGTTATTAAAGCTGTATAAGCTATTGAGTATTTACATATTTAGCTTTACTAGCATTTTGAAGCCGGAAATAGTCTATTATTCACTGTAATAAAAGCTACGTAACTTCTAACTTTTTTTGGCTAAACTATAGTTTATTTCTGAAAATCGTATAAAGCTTTTTGATTTGTTTTGACCTAAAAAATTGATCACTTAAACCATTTACACCCTGTAGAGACAAGAAAGAGAAACAGCAACTAACATTGCAAAATGAAAATGAGAATCTTGGGAAAGAAAATGTCAAATGGTAGAAATGTGTAGCGAGATAGTGCAGCGAAAAAATCTGAGTGGGTAGAATTGTACTTTAGAGCGAAATTTCTAAGAAAAAACAACAACCGCGAAAACGATGTACACGTAAGCGGAAATATGCCTAATACCTAAAGATGAAGACTAAACAACCTCCCACAATATTATAAACGTTGCTTCATATTTAAAACGATAAACAAAAACTATAGTGGCAGTATTGACAATGTCAGATAACTTATTGAGTCGTTTGAGATATGTGAGGCAAGGTCATAGCCAGCGGAGTGGGGTCTGGGGTTCAAAGCCCCCGCCAAAATTTTGGAATTTTGAGTTTCAAGATTAACCATCTTTTACATAAAAATAAATTATAAATTTATACAATTTTATATTTCCTGGAAATGCATGATCAAGAATATATATTTTGCAGTCCTAATCAGTCCATTACTAATTCAAAAAAAATTGTTGGATACGGCTTTGGTGTGGGGTATTATTCCGAGACCCCAGTTTTCGTCACAGGTTTAAACATTATAAAAAAAAAGATATAATTTAGAGGCAAATACTACTGTATATTTATAATAAATTTTACTTACAAAAAAATAAAGGAATAGGTACCCAATTACCAAAAGATTAAATCCGGCCCACTCAAACATTGCGTATCTCATAAGAAGCTGAACAAATTTGGATCTGTAACTTTTGAGAAAAAGATCAATACGTTTTGTTTACAGAATAATTGTGTGTAATATATGTTATATGTAAAACTTAACATTGGATTAACCTTCAACAAAGTAACTACATTGTATCAAACAATAGCTTATTGTTACTTGTTTACGCCGCTATTTTGCAGGCTTGCTATTTTTGCCTTGCAAGTGTCCAGAACGGAAATGATGCCTAAGCATTCCTAAACTTATACATTCATTCAAATATGCTTTCTCGTAGCTCTATCACGGTGTTCCTCACATAGTAAAGACGTATTAAAAGCTCTATTACGTTTCGTTCCTCATACAGTTCAGTTCACAAGCTCTACTACATAAAGTTCTATCACATTAGTTAAACGCGTATTTAAAATCGCTAAATCCAAAGTTAAGTAATAAAGTATTTCAAAGTGTGAATTTTTGTGTTAATAAAATAAAATCTTTTTTAAAACTTTGTTTATGAGAACCCACTCATAACATTTGGCGCAGTCAGTAGGATCCTGTACGCTGACATACCATTTAAACAGTCGGATATCCTGGTCCCTCACATAACATTTGGCAGTAGGATTATCCTGTGCGCTAACACAAAATTTGGTGCAGTCATCCAGATCTTGGACGCCGACAGAACACGCGTAATTCCTAAATTGGTTGCTCACTCCGGCGTTGGATTCCAATCCTTTACCAAGAAAACGAACCCGCAGAAAAAGAATCGCTCAGCAGAAGCAGAATCCTTCAACAGAAACAGAATTGCAGTTTCCAAGTCAAAAACAGTGACAGAACCCGCGTAAGTCCTGAATTGGTTGCTCACTCCACTGAACAACTTAGGAAACAAAGCAGATTCACTCAACAAAGCAGAATTGCAGAAGAAAAACCAGTCTCCAAGTCTACAGTGACAGAACCCGCGTAAGTCCTGAATTGGTTGCTCACTCCACTGGCAGAACTAAGGAAACAAGGTAGGAATCATCATCTTAATTCAAATAATAACAATAAAACAATTGTATGTTCTAATATCTTCAAAAGGTAAAACAATCCTTAAAAAAAATAACAATAAACTGTTACAAAATAATTTAATAAACTTTCAAGAAAAAAAGAGAACTTTCAAAACTTTTTAAAAATGTTACACACAGAGGAACATATAGAGCCATACAAACTTTCAGAAATTTTCAGTTTAGTACCAGAATTTGACGGAAATCAAATTAATCTACAAACATTCATAAACGCTTGCGAAACCGCTAATCGCATGGCAGTAGGTGATCAAAATTTATTTTTAACTATTCACATAAAGAATAAATTAAAATTAAAAGCCGCTGAACTAATCAATTCGAGAAACCCAAGCACTTGGCTTGAAATAAAAAATTTAATAGAATTACATTTTGCCGACACGAGAGACTTTTCAAGTTTAATACACGACCTTCAAAAAATGCATCAGTTAGAAAACGAAAACGCAATAACTTTTGTATCAAGATTACAAAGTTTAAATTCAAAGTTATATGCTTCCATTAATAAACAACTTTTGTCCGCAATCGAGAAATCCGCTCAAACTCGCATGATAGACAATATGTGTTTAAATGCTTTATTAACAGGTTTAAACGGTCAATTAGGTTACGTAATCAGAGCTGCAAATCCCGCAGATATCGTAAGTGCAACGACTTTGATAAAGAGAGAACTTCAGTTGCAACAATTCGAGAAACAAAAACACGATCTTTTGCCGCGTTCGCAAAAACGCACTTTTACAAATCAAAATTCACAAAAACAATGTACTTATTGCAGAAAAATGGGACATTTATACAATGAATGTAGGAAAAGACTAACACAACCTTCAAATAATTACCCAAACAATTACTCAAATAACTTTCAAAACAATTTCCAGAGAAATCAAAACAATTTCCAAAGACACCCGAATTTCTCAAACAATTTCCAGAGAAATCAAAATCAAAATAATCAAAGCAATTTCGAAAGAAATCCAAATTTTCGAAACAATTCACTACCTTCAACAAATCAAGGTAATTCCTCAAACACAGGAACAATTCCTAGACCCCAATCAATGAATTTCAATCAAAGACAACAAAATACAAATACAAATCCAAGAACTTTGAACAATCGTTTGACTCATCCCAACAAATTGATTACGAAAATCATGAAACATTTTTAGAAAATGAAAATTTTCAAGAGGACTTCATTCCAGAAGCTCCACCTCACACAGAAAATTTAACAGCCCAAATACAAACTCTCAACCTTAAAGAGAACAGATTCATTTAAAAAATAAATTCCCCCTACTAACGGTAAATGGAGAAAATCTCTATTATATAAAAGATATGACAAACCAATTTAAAATTTTAATTGATACAGGCGCAGGTTTATCGATTTTCAAACCCCAAACTTGCAAAAACTATAAAAAGAGAAACAAAGAAAACATCACTATACAAGGTATAACGAATCAAAAAATTCTAATAACGGAATCAGTATTAATTCCCTTCGGAAACGATAGTCATCACAAAGTGTACATTTATGACTTAGATATCGAATTTGACGGTATTCTAGGGTCAGATTTTCTACAACAATACCAATGTGTAATTGATCTGAGAAATGAACAATTAATCACAAATTTTAAATCAATACCTCTTTTTAAATTTACCAAAGATCATTTTAACGATCAACCCACAGAAAATATTTCAACAATGACAAATAAAAATTCAAATCCCAGTGATATTTCAAATGAAATTCAAATAGAACCCCGCTGTGAAAAAATCGTAAAACTAAAATGTAATTTAAAAAACAAACAAGCTGTATTAGTAGCCACAGAAATAAATAAAGTCAGGTTACCAAATGCGTTAATACAAACAAATGATAAAGGTGAATTTTATACCACAGTAATAAATCCTTATGCAATAAATCAAACCAGAAATTTTGAGAATTTACAAATCGAACCTCTCGAAAGTTATTCAATAAATTATTTCTCAAACTCAAATTTTGAAAATAACTCTTACATCGACCGAGAACACGAAATACTACAACAACTAAGACTAGATCATTTAAATGATGAAGAAAAGGAAGACATCATCCAAATTTGCACAGAATTTTCAGATATATTTTATTTAGATGGAGATAACCTCACGTTCACGAATGAAACAAAACATAAAATAAATACAGGTGACGCAAAACCAATTATGACAAAATCATATCGATATCCATACGCACACAAAGAAGAAGTAAAGAACCAAATTTCAAAAATGCTATCACAAGAAATAATCAAACCTTCAATCAGCCCATGGAATTCACCAGTTTGGGTAGTTCCTAAGAAAATAGATGCGTCAGGAAAACAAAAATGGAGGATAGTCATAGACTACAGGAAACTCAACGAAGTGACAGTAGACGATCGTTATCCTCTACCAAACATTTCAGATTTACTCGATCAGTTAGGAAAATGTCAGTATTTCACATCCCTCGATTTAGCGTCCGGCTTTCACCAAGTAGAAGTCGATCCCAAAGACGTAGAAAAAACAGCATTTTCAGTAGAGAACGGTCACTATGAATTTGTCAGGATGCCGTTTGGATTGAAAAACGCACCAGCGACGTTCCAAAGAGTTATGGATTCAATATTACTAGGAATTCAAAATGAAAGAGCCGCAATTTACATGGACGATATACTCATATACGCACCAACAATACAAGAGCATAATAAAAGACTAAAAGAAGTTTTCACAAGATTACGAAATTCAAGTCTGAAGATACAACCAGATAAGTGTGAATTTCTGAGAAAAGAAGTAGCTTATCTAGGCCACATTGTTACAAAAGATGGAGTCAAGCCAGACCCTTCAAAAATTGAAGCAGTTAAAAATTTTCCAAAACCGAAAAACACCAAAGAAATAAAATCATTCTTAGGTCTAGCAGGGTATTATAGACGATTTATTTCAAATTTTGCAAAGATAGCAAAACCATTAACGAGATTACTACAAAAAGACGTTCCTTTCAACTTCAATTCAGAATGCGAAAAATCATTTGAAGAATTAAAAAATGCTCTCATTTCAGAACCGATTTCAAAATATCCCAACTTTGAAGAACCTTTTGTTCTCACATGTGATGCAAGTGCATACAGTATAGGAGCAGTTTTAAGTCAAGGCCCTATAGGAAAAGACTTACCAATAGCATACGCCTCAAGAACACTTTGTCCGGCAGAAACAAGATATTCAACAATTGAACGCGAACTATTAGCAATAGTTTGGGCAGTCAAGACATACAGATGTTACTTATATTCGAGAACCTTCCTACTAATTACCGATCATCGCCCTTTAACATGGCTTTTTTCCATAAAAGACCCAGGCAGTCGTCTTGCCAGGTGGCGTCTAAAATTAGAAGACTAAGATTACAAGATAATGTATAAACCAGGACGAATTAATAATAATGCAGACGCACTTTCACGAATAAAGATCAATCACTTTAAAGAAACTTCGAAATTAGCAACAAAAATATTAGCCTCAAACAACTCAGAAACCGACAGCGAAAAAACAGACACAGCTGACGAACAAGAAATTGATATTGAAGAAATCGACGCAGAATTTCAGAACTTCGTTAAATTATATCAAACAACCTCATTAATCGATTATTCAAAAGTGGAATATTTAAATGATCAATTATTAAATAAACAGCACAAAGATATAATAAGCATATTTTGGCAAAATCAAACAAGAGAAGAACTACATGAAAAAATACTAGAAGATATTTTCGAAGAAAATTTAGATATTACCTTTAACAAATTAAATATCTTACACAGTGCGACAGTAAAGAACAGAACTTACTACTTAATATTTTTACCTTATGATCCTGATTCAACAAACGAAAGATTATTTTATACTATTTACAAATTTAAAAATGAACTAGATCCTTCAAAAACATATTTTGTGGAAAACAATGTAGATTTACCGATCTTAGAAATGTTATGCTACATTTACGCTGACACAGAAATAAAATTTAAAATATGCCAGAATGTAACTAAGACACCAGATCTTGATGAACGACAAATTATTTTAGAAGAATACCACAATGGAAAAAGAAACTTACACCGAGGAATAAACGAAACTATACGCAGGATTAAAGAAAAATACCAATGGAAAGGATTAAATAAAGACGTTGAGAATTTTATAAAAAAATGTGAAACATGTCAAAAAACGAAAATTTGTAGAAAAAACCTAAATCAACCCCTCGTAATTACAGAAACCCCTCGTACACCTTTTGAAAGAATAAATATAGATATTCTTGAAATCCCCTCAAAGAATTACATCCTAACAATTAATGATGAACTAACAAAATTTATCCAAGCATACCCCCTTAATGACAAAACTTCAAAAAGTATCGTAAATACACTAATTCTATTTTTTCAACACTATGGTACACCCCTTAGCATCCACTGCGATCAAGGCAAAGAATTTAATAATACTTTAGTGAAAGACTTATGTCAACTCTACAATATCAAACTTACATTTTCAAGCATATCTCATCCTCAATCTAATGGATCAATTGAAAGACTACATGCTACTTTATTAGACATGATCAGAGCCCATCTTTCAGAAAACCCAAATGACAATCCACTAACTTGCATTCCCTATGCAGTAATTTGTTACAATAATACTCAAAATAAGACACACGGATTTACTCCCTTCGAGTTAATTTTTGGTCATACATCTTCGAGACCACCGGAAAATTTATATAATGAAAAAGAAATAATTTCCAAATACATCCGCGATTTAAATAACAGAATTAATTATTTTTATAAATTAGCCAGGGAAAGAACCCAATTATCAAAAGAAAAAGCGAAGGAAAGATTTGATAAAAGAATTTCAGAAAATCGTTACAATTTTAAAGTAGGAGATAAAGTTTTTATAAAAGAATCCCAAATTTCAGACAAATTGAAAAATAAATTTAATGGCCCATACGAAATAACTGAAATTTTGAAAAACTCAGCTATAGTAATAAAACCAGATACACAAAATACTTATAAAATAAATTTCGACAGAATGAAACCACATCTTGAAAAATAATTTCTTTTCAGATGAATGGAACACATTTAACGCTTATCGGATTCATTACACACCTACTCATCATCTCACAATGTCAAGTTCAGATCACTCCCGTAAACAACACGGTAGGAATTTATTATAATTATGACTCATTAATGAAACTATCAAATAACAGGTGGACATTATTAGTTTACAAAGATTTGAAAAATATAAGAAATGCTTTAAATGATAACAACAATATTTTGGAACACATAAAAAGTATGATATCAGAATCTACAAATAAAATGAGAAGTTTTAAACCACATGTACAAACACACATCAATATATTAAGTCAAATATCCAAAGATCTTGAAAATAAATATTCAGAAATATTTGCAGACACTTTAGCGATAACGAGCGCTATAAAAGAGGTATAATAGATGGTATAGGAACCGTATGGAAATTCATATCGGGAAACCTCGATGCTTCAGACGGGAAATACTTTTCAGAGTGCATTGAAAAATTAAATCATGATGAACATCAAATTGAAAATTTAATGAAAAACCAGATATCAGTTACCACTTCGGTAATTAAAAACTTCAATAATACAATTCAAAAGCTCAAAATAGATGAGGAAACATTTAATGAAGATTTAAAGAAAATTGATAAATCAATTTATACTCTTAATGATGATTTAGCATTTTACGAAAGTAAATTGAAAATATTAGACATTTGCGAAACATTATTGGAAAGTTACACATTTCTCGAAAGTTCAATTAATGATATATTAAACTCAATAACCTTTTCACGATTAAAAATAATACACACTTCAATAATAACACCAAAAGATTTAGTCAATTCATTGCAAGAAATATCTCAAGCTCTAACAAAAGACAATTTACCAATATCCCCTCAACTAACAAACATTGCTAAATATTTTGAAATAATTGAGTTGCATGCTTTTCAAACAGAGTCAAAAATAATATTTGTTTTAAAGATTCCCTTAGTAGAATCCGAGTATTATACTCTTTTTCAACTATATCCTCTACCAATTGAAGATAGTAGAACAGGATTACATAATTCAATAATATTATCAGAAAAATACATCGCAAAAGATGATGAATCTTTACTCTATGTTACATTTCAAAATTTAGACAATTGCAAAAATCTAGATGCAAATTCAAAGATATGTTCTGATGTACTCCCACTACCAATCGATACAAACTCAATATGCGAAGCCCAACTACTTAAACAACAATTTAAATTGCCAAAAACTTGTCAAACGTCATTAATTTATGCAAATGGCTACAATGTAAAAGAAATCCAGATCAATACATGGTTGATCACTGTATCTGATCCACTCCCAATAACAAGTAAATGTGTAAATCAAGACACAAAAACTGTTATAATAAAAAACAATTCAATTATAACACTAACTCCAGAGTGCAACGCCTTCATTGGAACAACAAGAATAAGAGCCAGAAATAGCAAAGACAGAAATACGAAAATATTATACAATACTGTCCCAGTGCAAATACCATTTGAATGTTGCAGTAACATTCCAGAGAAGAAACAATTACCAGAGCTCAAACCCTTGAAACTAAACAAAATTAATGTAGACGATCTGAATATCGCACAACATAAATTGGATCAATACTCTGAACAATTGGATCAATACTCTGAACAATTGGATCAAATAATAAATGAGCCCTTCGTAAATAAAAATATATCATGGTTCACTTATTTCACCATTGGACTAATCGTAGCCCTAATAGCCCTTTACACGTTCTGCAAGTGTAGAAGAAAACGACCGACAAGAATAAGTATCATGGGTCCAAATCCGCCTCCTCCACCGAGTCCACATAAAAGAAGACATTTCACATTCGCCACATTCTTACCAAGAAGAAGACCGAGTGTCCATCCAGAAGAAGACGAAAACGATATTGAACTTGGTTAAACAAAAAAAAATGTGAGTGAAAACAAAAACATTTAATTTTTGTGAACTTTTAATTTCAATCATATTTATGTACCTTTTATTTTTAATGATATTTTAACCACTTACATTTTAACATTTTATATAATCACATTATGATATTCAAAGCTTATATTTTAAAACGTTATAATTTTATTAACCAAGTAATTGAGAAATCCAAATAATGTAAAATTTGAATTTTTATACTTTCAAAAGTTGCAGCATTGCCACAACTTTTTATATATAAGGGGACCTGTTATATGTAAAACTTAACATTGGATTAACCTTCAACAAAGTAACTACATTGTATCAAACAATAGCTTATTGTTACTTGTTTACGCCGCTATTTTGCAGGCTTGCTATTTTTGCCTTGCAGGTGTCCAGAACGGAAATGATGCCTAAGCATTCCTAAACTTATAAATTCATTCAAATATGCTTTCTCGTAGCTCTATCACGGTGTTCCTCACATAGTAAAGACGTATTAAAAGCTCTATTACGTTTCGTTCCTCATACAGTTCAGTTCACAAGCTCTACTACATAAAGTTCTATCACATTAGTTAAACGCGTATTTAAAATCGCTAAATCCAAAGTTAAGTAATAAAGTATTTCAAAGTGTGAATTTTTGTGTTAATAAAATAAAATCTTTTTTAAAACTTTGTTTATGAGAACCCACTCATAACATATATATTTGCTGTTATTTTCTAGTCTTTATATATAACGAAATCTAAATCCAGCCCAAGATATGTCATTTTCAATTGAAACACCTGACTGCAACCAACTGTTTCTTAATGTCAAGTAATCAAATTTCTCCTAAGTAGAGAATTGGTATTGGCAATTTTAAAAAATTATTACATTATTTTAACAGCTGTGACCATGGGCGTAGCCAGGGTTTGATGTAGGGTGGGGTAAAAAACAACAACGTAGCGATATTGATAGAATTAAATATTTTGTTATCATTTAAAATTTAAATTTTTGTTCAATTGAGCAAGACATCTTGCATGCGCCAATCAGTAAGCCTACTCCACCCTGCCCATGGCTGTGACAAAAATTTTAAAAATATATGTATTTAATAATAACAAACATACTAGACTCTACCTACAGTCATCAAAAAAGACCCTGTAACAATAGGTGGCCAATGAAATTATTATTTTTAAATAATAATTGTAACAATGAACAACCGGTGGATGAAAAACAACAACAAATAAATACGGAAACTGAATAGTTTAACTAATTTAACTATAACCAATATTGCCTCTACTAATCCATCATCTAGTTCGACACATTAGTACTACCACTAACGAATGGTTCTAATTATATTAAGTTTTTCTTCAGAGAAATTTCTACACATCCCAGCCGAATTCTTACATAGTTTGTTTCTATATCTTGGGCTTGGACAGGATTTTATCAAACCCACAATTTTGGCATCATGAACTGAACACCCATTTAACTAGAGAAATAAATTTTCTTCTTCTTTCACAGCCTGTATTCGTCCCTTGACGTACATAAGCCCTTTCCAACTTTTTCTATTTATTTCTGCCCATTATTTTTGGCATCGTCAATCAATCCACCACTTTTGCGGCCCCCCTATGCGTCGTTATCACGTGGTTTCCAAATTGTTAATCACTGTTTTCTGATGCCACATACCCGACCCAATACTACTTATAAGCCTCACTATACGACTTATGGTATCTGTCACTTGTATTACAAACGGCCTAAGAACCAGCTCTGCCTTAGCGAAGGGGAAGAGGACGAAGAAGCCCAGGGATAGAAGACAGGTAAGTAAAAAATGAAGTATATAACGTTATTTTTTTTCAGGAGACAACAAGGGGGGGCCGGGGGGAAACCAACCTACCAAGCAAAGTGAAGACAGAAGAACACACACCCACAAAACAAACGACGACAACGTGCATGCCCACAAAAGGGTACAATATATCATAGAAAAGAATGAGCCACGAAACACAAATAAGACAGTTACTGTAGGACCAATAAGGTAAAGCAACGGAACCAAACCGAAGCCAAGCTATCCCAACAAGACGACAGCGATTATGCAGAAGGAAAACTGCGTTAGCGTGCGTACCTGAGTTAAGTCTCAGGGGCTAGAGGGCAAGGGGGCTGGAAGTGTTCATCAGTAAAATTTTCTGAAGGGTGTGTGTCACTTGCATTCTATTGCGAATGTCGCTATTTCGCACGTGATGCCTAGGGTGACCGTTCCATCGTTCTTTGGGTTACACCAAGTTCTGCAGTTTTCCTTCATATGGGAATATGCAACTGTCATATACTTTATGTAATAGGCTCATGGTATGTCCTTGTTTTTTAGTATAAAAGAAAGGCTGCTTTGACAGTTGAATTCTTCGATTTATTTCGGCTCTTTGAAGCTCTTTGCCAAGTTGGATGTTGTGCCTAAGATATATGTACTGGCTTACGTTCTCTTGAGAGACGTTGTTCATGGTAATGTAATTTTGCGTGTCGCTCATTATTTGGGTCATGAAAGTTTATTTTGAGTCCTATTTTCTTTGAATATTCGTTTAAAACGTGTAAGAAGTTTTTCAGTTCCTCTATTCCTGCACTGACCAGTACTATAACGTCTGCAAACTTGAAGTGAATCAAGCGTATAACATACTCCATACTCATTCAGTCCTATATTTTCCCTATCTGTTTAAATAGATTTTCCAGGGCAAAGGTTAACAACTTGAGTGCAATAGTGTCGCCCTGTCTGTTTTAATGTAAAGGGTTGTCTGCTGTAGGTATTTGTGATGATAGTGGTATGTCGGGAATCTTTTGTCGCATCGATAGTGCTACCAGAACGGGACATGTCTCAATGAAATCAAAGACCTGATGATAGTCGACGAACACCAAGGGCAAAGGGACTGGCATTCTGTAGTTAGGACATCCTTGAGGGTACTGCCTCAGATATCGTCATTTCTGGGAGATCTTTAGAACCATTATATCAGCAGTTTCAGGTTCTGGTATGGTAGATGTCAGTTAACTGTCATAGCGGATCTCTATCAAGTATCGGCCATCGGCCGAATCAATTCAGTATTTCAAAAGTTAATGGTTTACTAGAGAAAGTGTGAAATATTAAAATCACTTTCATGGCAACTAAAATTTAAATGTATTTGCTTGTTTGTACTATTTTAAACACATTTCATCTAGTGGTGGTTAATTGTCAGAATAATAATTTTAAAAAATCCATTGCCACCTTTTGGAACAGGGTGTTTTCATTTGACTGTTAACTTAATGTTGTTATTATTAGTAATTATATTTTTCTCTTTGAAACGCGTATTACAACCTTTTTGTTTTCTACAACAAGAAGAAAAGCAAGAGAAAATTTGAATTAATATATTTTTTTACTTAACATTAAAAAAATAGTTAATAACCTCAAATTTTATAGGGCTGATTCCATTCAATATGGGTCACGCTCTATATATCAACAACTGAATCATCAATTTTAAACTGATGAATAGTTACCGATTAATTAGATATCGTTATATAAATATGGCCTTTACATATTAAAACATATATTTGAAATAAATATACATTTCGATCCTTTGAGAATAGCTTAATTTTGTTTTTTGAAGAGAAAGCTTATTAACGGGGGCCCACGTTTACACATATGAAAATACATGAGTAAGGGAATGAATTGGATAACTTGAAATTTCATTTGTTTCGACACCGATACCACACACTACTTTGATCTTGAAATACCCATACAATTCAGTTCACTGTGCAAGAAACAGAGACCAGTAAAATAGTTTCTTCTTTTACAGAATATCAATAATATATAGGAAATAAACTAATATAACATCCAATTAATATAGAAAACTTGCACAAAATTTGCTTTTCTAATAAAAACTCCAATTCTCTCTGCGATATACTGCACTTACGGACTTGACATATGTCAGAACACAGAAACAACGCTATTAATTTCATACACCTTTTTTTAAATTGTTTGCCGCATTTACAATTTATCGAATATGAGCTTCAATTTGCAAGTTAATAATTCAACAAATTTTATTTGGCACTTATAGATATTTAAATTAAGAATTAAATTACACACTAATACTTGAGTCATAACAAAATTGTGGCAATTATTTTAATTCTCCTGAAATTTATAACCATTACTAATGATGACACAAGGACATAGAAACAGAGACAGGAGATAACATGAGACGGGACGTATAATTCTTAAGAATCTTTGGCTTACATCGTTTAGTCTCAAACGACTGCCGCTCTTTTTTCAGAATCGAATTGGAAGAATGTCTTCAAAAAGGGACTAAAGAAGAATGCTGATAGGACTTTATATTTCGGAAACCAAATGTGAAATAGTCCTCAAAATTGGTATAAGACCTTAAATGTTGAAAGTGCGATATTTTAATTATTTATTAGCGGCCTGTGGAGAAATTTATTATCTCAGCCACTGAAATTACCAACTTTTAGGCTCTGCCCCTTGGATCAGCCCATGTAGATAAAAGGAAATCTAATAAATAAATGCAAGGTTTGTTTTCACATATACAACTTAATAAGAAATGCATGGGTTTATACAATTTCAAACAAGTTATAATTGTTACTGTGTAATTAAAATTCAGCAACTCAAATTTAATTCGTTCCTTTTGGTGATAATCCATTGAATTTTAGATTTCTGGTGTAAAACAATTTTATTCAACTTCAGTGTAAAAGGTTAGCCAGCAATTTTATGTATTGTGTGTGTATTGTTCTGAATTTTTACAAAAATATGTAATGGAAATAAAAAAAATAGGAGAGAAAAAACAGTTTATTAGAGCATGAGGTAAACATAAACAATAGAAAAAAGAAAGCTTCTTAAGAAATATAAATCTTGTCTCTAGTGATCTACCTGTTTGTTTCTCTTTGTGTCATTCTTACTAATGGAAAATTAAAATAATTGTAACTTTATTTTATTGCGATTCAAGTATTACTCCCACGGGCGGATCCAGACATGTGCTTCCGGAGATAGAGGGGTGGTGATTTCATGCTCCAGGGGGGGATACTTTACTAAATTTACCAAAACATAATTTTAAACTCATATTTCTGGGACTATTACATTAAAAATAGTCGTTATGTGGTTTAAACCCATAGAGGTGGCCTACTTCTAGGCTCTTGGAGTTAAGATTACCTCATTTTAATATTAAATTTACTAACTTTGAGGCTGTCGGTGGGGGCGATCGCCCCCCACCCCCTGGATCCGCCAATGCACGGCTCACAGTTGTTCAAGAGAAAGACATCTCTACAGACTTCCCGAGTACAAATATCCCAAGTCTGGAGTCGTTGTCAATCACTGAAAGAACAATTTATGCGTAATTGTCATTTCTGTGATAATCAGCAAATCAATAAATTACGCATAAATAGTTCATGCAGTGATTAACAACGACTCCAGATTTAGAGCTAAAACGTCTCCACAACAGAGATGTATACACTATACTACTGTCAAATACTTATGTTACAAAAAAGAAGTGAGGAGAGAAAACCCAGTTAGATGGAAGGAATAATCATTGACAACAATTTAGACATTATTTTTTAAATTTTACCCAATAAAATGAGTGTAAGTCGATCAATTGTAGAAAATATTTAATTCTTTTATTTAAGATATTACAAGTATTTGTAGTAAGAAAAGTACCTATTATTTCAATATATGTATGACAGATAAGAGAAATAAAAATCATAAAAAATATGTATTTATCTAATAATTATGATTGATAAAGATGGTGAAGACCGTATTTATTTTTATATTTTGAGTGAGATATTTCTTCTCCTAAACAATCGGTTCAAATAAAATATTTTATGATTCCAAAGATCAGGTAATTTTGTGTGTTAGCTAAAAAAATCTGACAACGCTGTATAAGTTTTATATTCGACTGTTTAAATTCGATTTCCATGGCTATTTACTTTGAGGTTAGGTTATGAAACCTAAAAATATAAATAAATATGTTCAATAATATCTGTCCGAATTCCATTGGCAATGTATTAATTAATTATTACAATAATGAATTACCGTTACTTGCATTTATATTCACATAATATACAAATTTCATTCATGTACTTTATCTGTATTGTCAAAGCAGTATTCAAATATGGCGGTTTTCACAGCGTCTTCCGCAAAAAAGTTAAAACAAACGAACTTCTTCGGTTTCCCGCTGACATCTTTCATTCCCCTCAGTTAATGTTCCCCCACTCCTTAAAATAATGCCGCCAGCGGAAAAACGCTCGCATGTACTTGCGCTCTAAAACTACGTAAAGACTATTTTTAGGGTAATAGTCCAGGAAATATGAGTTTAAAATTATATTTGGGTAAATGTAATACAGGATCGCCCCCCCCTCCCCTAAAGTATGACATCCCCCCGGAAGCACGTGTCTGGATCCACCCCTGCCTGAATTCGTCCATGTACAAAAAAAAACAGAATTTCTTCATTTAGTATATGTGCTCCTGATCCTTTTCTGACCAGGCCTCTATTATTGTGCCCATATATGTCTTATGAATACTGACATAAATGAACTTTAATATATGGGTTAAACTACGATTATGTCAATTTTCATGCGACTTACGTTGACAGTCGAATGGTAGAGCAGTCGAGTGGTTTCGAGAATCGGACCCTCGCTATTTCGAAAAAATGGCTGTGACGAGTCGCAGGAGTGATTTTATAAGGATTCCCGTATATTGAATGAGCGGAATCCTAATAATGAGAACTTATGGCACCTCTCTTCAAGTTTTACTTCTTTTGAGGTAATTACAACAATTTATCTTTAACAATAATGATCGTTTACAAAACGATGAATGAACATGAATAACAAACTGTAAGAAAAGTATACACGCTAGCCCATCTAAAACAGTCCAGCAAGGTTTACTACTATACTATACGTCGATGGACTTAGGCTGACTTTGGGAAGTCAGGCACACATTAAAAAAAAATACACCGATCTATCTTCATTCTGACACATGTATTCTGACATGTTAAGTACAAACGTTAACTCTGATGAAATCAATGAACAAACTAATCTTATAACAAACAACTGAATACCAAAAATAACAAATATGAAATACGTCACCGAGGCAATAGCAGAATTGAAATGGAACTAAGCAGCACATCTAAGCAGGCTATGGGGCAACAGATAAGGTTGAAAAGTGGATTAGTACAATCCTGGATTGGAGGTCCAAATTGGGAAATACATCTGAGGAAGGGCCCTAATAGCGACTACCGAAATAAAGAGATCTTCCAGAACAATATGGAACTGGGCTGCAGAAGCAAAAAATGAATGAGCTCCGGGTCCGGAACTGGACCAAAACCGAATCTGACAAGATGAAATGAGATGAATTCAACAAAAATTACAACACAGCTGTTTTATAGCTACAAAAATAACTACATTACAAAAAACATTTCACAATCTTTTGTGATGAGATTTACCAAATAGTCCCTACATTTTTCCATAAAAAATATATCACAAACACTATGTGCTGAAAAGCCAATACCTTGTCGATAATTTCTGACAATGGAACATTATTCACAATTCTAATTATAGCTTGTGCTGAAATCATCAAGAAATTACAAAGGCACAAAGAGACTCACAAGAATCTGAAGTATCAACAGCATAAATCAAAATACATACCTGACATTTTCTGTTTTAGATGTTTAACTATTTTCTTCATTACATCCATTGTAAAGGGTGTTACTCTTTATATCAGTATAAAGACGTAACCAATCAACCTTCAAACAACGATTTCAAATATTGTCAGATGGTTGACCTGATACAGATTCTAACAAAACAATTAATAATGAATGACTGCTTATGGAATAATAGATTAGAACAATATTAATAACAGTATAAGCGAGGTTTTTGTAGCGAAAATACGAAGATTTCTGAAATATTTTATGATACTTCAAAACAAACATGAAATATTATATAAATATTTTTAAATAGTTCATTAAAATACATTTAAACTATTTTTATATCTACAACAACAGATCTTTTGAAATATATCATGAAATATGACACAAAGATTTCATAAAATATTACAGGAATATTTCAAATGGGGTTTTGTCGCGAACATAGCAATATTGCTGAAATATTTCAAGAAATATTTTCAAATGTTTCATATCAAACCAGAAATATAGCATAAATATTTTAGAAATATTTCATGCTGTGTGGGTAGGTTCAGTTGTTATTGCAAGGATGGATACGATCTTCTGTACGAGAAAGGTAGTGCGTACAGAGCCGCACTATACCCCGATCGCTTTGCTTCAGTGTGTTACATCCCACTTTCCTGTCCCCTTGATTATTTAACGCATGCGATTAAGCGAGAGATATAGGATGTCATCTGTTTAATCAAGCAATCAGTAAATTGTGGCCTACCCAATACGGTACCTTCTATAATACATTACCTAGTATCTATCGCATCGCAAATTGACGTTTCAAATAAATGACACGAACATAACCTCGCCTCTCTGTATGATCTGCGAATGAAACATTTGTTATGTATATTGTATAGAAAAGAGAGTTGTCTGAAAATCAAAACAATAACACAGAAAAATGGTTAGCCTGGGCAGTACAAAATACTTTAATGGAGTTTCAGAGGTAACAGAAGTAAATATCAGAAAAAGTTAACTTATTTGCACAAATTGTTTTAGGTCATACATATATTCAAGTAATGAAAACAAATAGGAGAAGCTTGCAGCTATGGGAAGTACGTTTTTAAATATATTCACATCAATACAGGAAAGACAATCCAACGGTAATACATATTTACAATTTTGTTGATATAACTTATATGGAATACATATAATTTCAGTTGTATAACTCCTCTCTTATTCTATTTTAATCTGAGTCTACGATAGCGGCTCCAGAAAGCAATTTGTTCAATAAGTTCTCACGCCTCAGCTCCATAGTTCATGGTACTCTACTAGCGTCTTATATATCCGTTTTTTTTCTTCTGGTCTAATCTGTCTACTCCATACAACTGTTCTGTTATGGCTCTACCTTGTCCAATGCGCTTCTTTATCTAATTTTCACTAAATTCATCGTTGATTATATTTGCATCCAAATATTTATAGAATTGATTGATCTGTTAGTTCCACGGTCTAGGATTAAGTCGCGATCATTTGCATCTGTAACTAAATATTTAGTTTTTCCCAAATTAAATGTCAAATCTCAGTCCTGGTAAGTGTCGGCCATATTAGGGCAAGACATAAACCCTTTGTGATGAGGAAATCCTATTTTTCTTCAACTTCTCATGTATAGGTCTGTGATTCCATTTTCTGCAATCGCAAGACACAATTTTCTTACAGGGACGTTATCATAGGCTTTATGTAAGTAGATGAAGATCATATGAGTCTCCAGATTCCTGGCCAGTAGTTTCTCACACTTATTTTAAGCAGAATCGATTGCCTGAGTAGGATCAGCCAGCCCGAAATCCATACTGTTCATCTCATTTCTCAAATTGTTGCTTTATACAGTTTTTGATTATTTTACCATACAGTTTTCAAACTCGGTTTGTTACAATTAATCCCCTATAATTTGAGAACTGTTTTCTATCATTTTTTTTTATGAAATATACGTTGTTTTCCACTTTTTATCGTCATAAGTGCTTTTCTCGTCCCTACCTTCTTCAGTCGGGTGGTGACCAAGATATTACTGTCGTCGTGTCTGGACGGTCCTCCATGAAGATGTTTATAGGGTAATACTCTTTCCAATCTGTCAAATTAATGTTTTCCAGGTTTTGCATGGTTTTCTGTATTTAAGCTATTGAAACATCATAGGCGAACCCTACACGTTTAATATTGTTATAATGCCGCCAATAAAAAGACACCTTCTAAATTAAACGTTCCGATAAAAAAACGGTAGTCCCGACATTTCGATGACTGTAAAAACGGTGAAGTTGAGGTGATTCCGAATTCGAATATCAACAGACTTTCACCCGAAAAGGCTGGAAAATTCTTCATACTATTGAATTGTATATATAAGTGCGACTACTTCATGCGAGGCAGTTTGGGTTGAAAGCAGCGTATACGTAGCACTCCAGCTCATATTATTACTCATTGTGTGTGTAAATAAGTTTATTTGGATCAAAATAAAGTTATTGAAAGTGAAAGTTTGCTATTGCAATATTTATCTCGATATTTGGATCGCGATATAATCATGGAGCTTTCATTTGTTACTTTAAGGTTTGTTTGAAAGGGTTACATCTTGTCTTTCTTCCTTTATGGTTCGCGCTGAATAAGCGAGAAAGACAAAATGTAACCCATCCAAGTAAATGCGGTAATATAATCTCGGTGCCCTTATCGCGATCCAAATATCTCAATAAATTTTGACCCTTTAGAGTTCGCCATGAAGATACAATCTTTGGTAAAAGTCCTGAGACAATTGAACACTATAAGCACAACATTCATATTATGCTAGTTTGAAATTTCACTAGACTAACTGTCCCGCGCCCGCTTCACAGGGGGTAGACAAATCGTTATAAATATTAAATAACAATAATTTGGTCAAGTGCGAGTTGGACTCGCATACTAAGGGTTCCGTACCACCTTCAAGATTCTAATTTTAAGACAAGCAGGGAATGAGAGCATTTTCTTATATTTACCCTAATATCTTTTAGAGGAAGCGTTTTAAATTTATAAAAAATATTCACTTTGATTTTCCACACATAGACTTTTTATTTTATCTGCTTCAGACCCTATACCTCCATTTTTTTCAAAACTTTACGTTTTATAGTTTCGGCGATGGGGGGGGGGGGTGAATGGGTAAATTTTGGTATATTTTCGTTAATATTTTTTCGAGTAATTTTTTTTTAAATGAAAAAAATATATTTGTTTTGCTCAGAATGGGACCTTTCATTTGATGTATTACGTGATGTGTTTGAAATTTTTTTATTTTTAAATTTTCATTTAATTCCATAATTTGCCCCCCCAAAATTAATATTAATGGTTTCTCCTTATTTGTCCTGTAAAGTTCGGGCAACGTTCTATATTTCCTATTTTTTCCAAATTTTGGGCTCAGTTGTTTCGGAGATCAGGAGGGAGGAACGGTCGATATTTTTAGTTTTTCCCCCCGGAAGTACCCCTAAAATCGAAATTTCTTCTTTTACGATATGTACTTCTGATCGGGTCACCAAACTAAACATTGATACTCCTCCGTCCAGTAGTTTAGGAGAAAATTGCTGTGATGTGACAGAGGCAGAAATCCGGAGTGATATTATAAGGGCATCCGTATATTGTATATAGGGAACCCTAATAAAACGTATCGGTACGTCACATACCGTGTTTATGTCGCTACTGAATGCGACTGAAACGTCATGCTCTTTCATCGTATCCGAGCGGTAGCAACGACGCATTGATTGAACAATTAGCATCATATTTGAACAAATTAACAGAAAAACATTATTAAACTACACGTATAAACCTTCCTCTTGAGTAACTCGTATCTATTAATGAAAACCGTATTAAAATCGATTTCGTAGTTTAGAAAATCTAAGCGTACAGAGGAATAAAAAGTACAGGAGACACGGTTGGACATTTGCCTGCTATTATATTTCATGTATATAAATTATACTGAAATTCTAAAGCATAATTTTTTTCAATTTGGTTCGACAGTTTCTATACTATTATAAAATTGTAAGTTTGTCTGTTTGTTTGTTTGTTTGTTTGTTCGGGCATCACGTAAGAACTACTTAAGTGATTTTGCTGAATCTTTTTTGTTGGGAAGCCTATAGTTTGACTTAAAATCTGGTTGACATTTTATCTCTCTAAATTGATAGAAACGGTAGATATAGCGAAAAAACTTCTACCATGTTGGGTAATTCAATTATATTAGATACTGGCATCAGCTTAACTTTTATTCAAAATTCGGAATGTGCAAATGTAACATCTTTCGATTTAACAAAAATCAACATATATCAAGCGTAATTTTACAGGGTGTTCTGTATATAGGAAACGTAGAGCGGAGTAGAATTACATGGATCTAAAAAAAACTTTTATTTGGTGTCCTATAAGCAGCTGGATAGATACGATGTGGTGGAAATAAGGGGGAGTGGAATTAGTTATGCGGGGTGGTCCAAAAAACCTATATTGAGTGGGCCATAAACAGTTCCATATACCAAGTGGTTGAAAAAGGGTAGAATATTTATGCAGTGGATAAAAAAACTTAAAAATGTCTTAGGTAAGCAGTTAGTTCATAAGATAAAAAAATGGGTTAAAGAAATGTTAGAAGTAGTTGTTTATACAGGGTGTTTGAAATATAAGATGGAGTGGAATTATAGTTTATGTTGTGGTTAAAAACTTGTTTTATATCCACAAATAGTTACATATATAGAACGGTTGAAATATGTAGGAGAGTATAATTACAGCTATACAGGTGGGTTTAAAAATATTTTAAAGTAATGGTATGATTTATAAGCTGTTCCATTTACCGCATGGTTGAAATATAGGGTGGGGTGGGATTCTAAGAATACAGGGTCGTACAAAAATGTTATATTTGGTGGCAAATAAGTAGTTGCATATAAAAGGTTGTTGAAATATAGGGTGGCTTACAGTTAGAATTATACAGGGTGGGTAAAAAATGCTAGAAAAATTTTGTTATATAGCACTTGCATATATAGAGTACCTGAAGTATGGTGCCCAGTAAAGTTATAGTTATACAGTGACATTCAAACAAGTTTAGAAAAAGTTGTAAATGAAGGGTAGTTTAAATGAAGTGTGGAGAGAAATTATACTTTAATATATCTTGAAAAAATATAAGGAAAAAATGTGAAATAGCGTAGTTCATAATAAGTTGCAAAGATAGGATAGTTGAAACATGTGGTGAAGAAGTGTTATGATAATTATTTAAAAAATGTTATATTGGTTGCTCAATAAGCAGTAGCGTATACATGGTAGTTGTAATACATACAAGGTGATCCAAAACGTGTTGAACAAAATTGTTATTTTCGGTGCCCTATAAGCAGTTGCGGTTTTGGTGAAATATATTTGACATTGATGGATTTATAGTTATACAGGATGGTAAAGAAATGTTATACTGGGTGGCCGATAAGTTGCAAATACAAGGTGATTGGAATAGCGGGTAGAGTAAATTTATAGTCAAACAGGTTGGATATATTTTTTTGTAAGATAGAACATGAGCTGTTGCATATCTGCAATACATGAAACATGGATCGAAGTAAAATTATAGTTCATACAGTGTGATTAGAAGTATTTAAAAATTTTATATTTGATTGCCCCTATAGAGACGGTAAGAGACTATTTCACTTGGTGGGTGAAAACCTCCAGTGAACTACATCCTCGACATATTTAATTGGAAGCAGCCCCCAATCTATTTCACTTAGTGGGTGGAAGCAGCCAATAAACAACATACTGAACATATTTCATTGGAAGCAGCTCCCAACTGAGTGAAATAGCCTCTTGCCCTCACTATTGCCCTCTCTCTCTCTCTCTTTAGTCTTACCACGACATTTGTGCATGACAGGCAGACGCTGTTTTCCAATTACCACACAATTAAGCACAGTGCGGCACAGTGCTAGCACTGAGTGTTCCAATTACAGCACTGGCTCGCACAAATGGGCACAAGAAATAACTGTGCCTTTGGGATGTTTTATGTAGGTTTACCAAGTAAACATAAAACTTTATCATAAAACATGAAGTAGATTCCAAATAACGCCCGAAAATTACGGTACAGTGCGACCCAAAAACACTTTGAGCTCTTGTAAATAATTTACGTACCTACACATAAACGTCAATTGATAACCTATGAGTAATACACTTTTAACATTATGGTGATCAGTGTACTCTACTGGTTGGTTTTAAAAAAACCATGTTCCAATTAACGTCCCAAAATTGCCGCACTGTGCGGCACAAAATCACTTTGTGCTCTGGTAATTGGAAAACAGCCTACTAGAAGGTACATGATCTAAGGCTCTCTTGCCCTCTCTTTTTAGTCTTGACACAATTGCACTTAGAGCATTTACTTTCTAGAGATAGCCTGCAGTGCACAAATGTCGTGGTAAGACTAAGGAGAGAGAGGGCAATAGAGAGGGCAAGAGGCTATTTCACTCAGTTGGGAGCTGCTTCCACCCACTAAGTATATAAGCGTTGCCACGATTATATGCTTGACAGGCTATATCTAGCTTGTAAATGATCTAAGCAATTGCATGCTACCTCCAGGAGTATAAGCTCTAAAGCAAAACATGTACTTCTACGAAGAAATGGGTGTGTTCAGCAGATACACGCTGTTTTCCAATTAGCGCACTGGCTCGCACAAATGAGCACAAGAAATAACTGTGCTTTTGGGATGTTTTATGTAGGTTTACTAAGTAAACATAAAACATGAAGTATGTTCCAGTTAAAGCCCGAAAATTACGATACAGGGCGACACAAAATCACTTTATGCACTAGTAAATGGAAAACAGCCATTACTGAATTATTCTGTAAATAATTTACGTACACATAAACGTGAATTGATAACCTATGAGTAATACACTTTTAACCTTATGGTGATCAGTGTACTCTACCGGTTGGTTTTAAAACAACAATGTTCCAATTAACGTCCTAAAAATTGCCGCACTGTGCGGCACAAAATCACTTGTGCTCTGCTAACTGGAAAACAGCCGCACAGTTTTTAAACTTTTGTTTTGACTGAAATTTTCTATATGCATGGACTTTTATAGGATCAACTATATTTGGTTTTAAAGCTAAATATTTAGAAAATTTGTCTTCTCTTCCCTTGGCAATATTATTTACACTTCTACACCACCAAAACTACATTTAACTAGGAGTTGGCATAGCTTATTACCAAGATCGTGTTGTTGCAAACAATTCAAGGGATTAATTAAATAATTGTGTTGTAACACTTGTTCCAACACTTGAGAAATGTTCTGCTTGCAACACAATTTTGGAATTAAGAAATATAAGGAGGATAAACAATGTGTTATTAAAAAATTTAAATATGTATTTGGTACTTGCCAATGTCCTCTTGGATACTTCCTAGCATCAATGAATTCACAATCTTCTGATTCTAAATTAGAGTTTACAATTTGAAAAACAATCATTACAATTATGATATTTTTTTAATAACCCCTGGATGTACCCACTCATATAAACAATTGTACATCTAGCAATTTTAGAACTCTGTCCTAACAAGTTGGAAGGTAATGGGGCTGATATTGAAGTTTCACGAGTAGTTCTGATAGTTGGAGCATACTGCCGAGTTAAAAAACATTTTAAATTGTCTAAACTTTCTTTACAAACATCTTATTTGTAATTATAACTGGGGGAATGTTTAGCCATAAAATTGTTCCTGTTGCTTGAACAAATAATTTGTCTTTATCCTTGGTGTTTAAGTACTTCTTGGGAAATAACACAAGTTACAAAAAATTGCTATATATTCAAAACATTTTGGGGTCTAGGTAAGACCCTGTTACATATTAAAAATACAATGTCCCAAATGTAGTTAATGCTAACATACCACAATCAAATTTTCTTTTCAGTAATGCTAACATTTCTGTAAAATATTGAACTTAATTTGTTTATTTCATTTTTGATAACAGACAGAATCATAGTTATAGGTCTTCAATGAAAATCAATTTTACTATTTTTTTGAACCACTTGAAGTTCTTTAGCAAGTTACTTCAATGCCGCTACTCCATGGGGCATATGAAACAAATGATCAATTATCTGTATAAATAAAGAAATGCACTGGATGATAAACCTGTTTTGGTATTTATCATAATATAGGTACTTAATCTACGCCAGTATTAGTAATGTAGTACCTAGTTATTTTTTTTGTACACTGCCATTTTCGTTAAACTGTTCGAATCAAACCTTCAAAGAATATCTTAAATATGTTTTCTTTGTTTTGGAATAAGTTCCCGATTTCAGTATTCATTACTCAATAGTCAAATAATTTTGAAAACAACAATTCTTTCAGCTTTGTGACAACAAACGCCATATTTTTAAGGTTAATAAATTAATGGCTGTTTTCCAGTTAGCAGAGCACAAGTGATTTTGTGCCGCACAGTGCGGCAATTTTTAGGACGTTAATTGGAGGTTGTTTTAAAACCAACCGGTCTTGCTCATAAGTTATCAATTGACGTTTATGTGTACGTAAATTACTGGTAAATTAGAAATTACCGTAAAATTGGAACATACTTCATGTTTTATGATCTTGTAAACCTACATAAAACATCCCAAAGGCACAGTTATTTCTTGTGCTCATATGTGCGAGCTAGTGCTGTAATTGGAACACTCAGTGCTAGCACTGTGCCGCACTGTGCTCAATTGTGCGCTAATTGGAAAACAGGGAAAAACGACAATCAACTTTGGTGAGTTATCTTGCTAAAATTTAAAGAAAACTGTAAAGAAATTACAAAAATTCCGATATCAGCGGCCTCATACGGATGCAGGGAAAAGCTTTTTTATCATTTAGATATAGCTGTCAAGCTAAAATCGTGGCAACCCTAGAAAGAGAGGGCAATAGAGACAGTAAGAGGCCATTTCACTTAGTGGGTGGATGGTCGGTGGATGTGCTTTATTGGAAGCAGCTGAGTGAATAGCTATTGCCCTCTCTCTCCTTAGTCTTACCACGACATTTGTGCACTGCACGCTATCTCTAGAAAGTAAATGCTCTAAGGTGTTCTCGTGTCTCCCATAAGAGCTTCCCTTCTATTTAAATCATTGTTCTATGCTAGTGCTGTAATTGGAACACTCAGTGCTAGCCTTAGAGCATTGAGATAGCCTGCAGTGCACAAATGGTGGTAAGACTACAATCTATTTCACTCGGTTGGGAGCTGCTTCCAATAAAGCATGCACTGCGTCACCGACCACCCTTCCACTATGTGAAATTCTTACTGTCTCTATTGCCCTCTCTTTCTAGCGTTGCCACGATTTTATGCTTGACAGGCTATATCTAGATGGTAAATGATCTAAGTGCTAGCACTATGCTCAATTGTGCGCTAATTGGAAAACAGGGTTAATCTGCTGAACGCACCCAATGTATCTATCGTCTTTATGATCTGTGATATATCGTATCATAAGTTGGCGCCACTTACATGAGAGAATGGAGGGAAATTTTAAACACTGCTGTTGTTTTAGAATTGTTCTGTATAAATTTTCCCACTAATAGTTTCCGCTGAATGTGTTATAAAACGACGTTTCGCTAAACTTTGGGGCCCTTTTTGCATTGGTGTAGCTGCACTCTAATAGTAAGCTCATTCTTATACAAGTAAGTCATTATATTTTTATGGGTATTTTTCTATGTTGAGGTTATTTTTTAACGGATATCTACTGTCCGTTTGCAAAGAATAAATCAAGTATTCTTTTGTAATTTGAGAGTAAAATTTTTCTAATTTTCGACAGTTGTTACCGTCATGTCTGACAAGAAGAACTTGCAAAATATTGAAGACAATAAGGAAAATGAAGATCCCCAAAACCATAATCAGTTATTTATACCCCCTTCAAGATGGGTGTATGCTACCCCACCAATGCAAAAAATTAAGAGGCCAAGACTGAAGGGATGCTCTATTCAAACAGCTTTCATGTGTAGGACAAATATCTCTAAGAACGAAATGTATGAGCTAAATCCTAACATTAAAGTAGACACATCCAGGGTTGCTCACACAAATGAAATTCCCTATGATCCTAGGTACATGAGAAAAATCACATTTGATGGTACTGACATTGTCCAAGAGTATCAAACACTTTTGGAGCCTTCAAGACAAACTAAATTTGTAAGTCATTACCAGAACGGACAGATTTCAAAGGAATCTGCCATGAAACCAAAAAGAAACTTGTTTGGTCTTGAGTCACAATAAGTTTTACCAAAAAACAGTTGCAATATTCATTTTAATTTATTTCTTGTATATGTTTGAATTTTTATATTAATCTACAAATATATTATCTATTTTTTTCTACTTATAGTTGGTATTTTAAGCTTTCACCTAGGTTTTTTGTTCCTTAATATTTTGTGATAAATTATTTATCTTTAGATGTTACTTAAAAAGGGTGTTTTTCTTTCAGAAATTAATTCAAATTTTTTTAATTCATAAAAGGTTGTGATTAGAATGTTTTTGAACTTAAAAATTTTTAGTTTATATAGAATTTAGTCAATTTGACTTTTTATTTTTATAGAGATTTTGTGAATGCAATATTAGTTTTATGATTTTACCATTTCTGACTGATAAAATGTAATTTTTGTTTTTGTGAAATATTGAATAAAATATATAGGTATATGTGTAGTGGATGCAACATAAATTGTAAGGTTGATTGATCTCTTATGTTTCATAAAACTAATTTTCCTGCATTGTTGGAAAGTACTGGTTCCAAATATGTAGTGCTCGTTTGAAGAAATCTGTAATAAATTTTGTAAATATTTTAGTTTTTGTTTTTAATTTTTTTCAAAACCAGTATATGCCCTCTCCATTTAGAAAATAGTCTTCCCAAACTTTATTAGTTAAATATATTACAAACTGTCTTAGTCATGGATGACTAGTTGAACATACAACAGTTTTAAAAGGAGCTGGGGAAAGGAAAGGATATGAATAAGTTGAGTACTCTTTTCATTTTGAGGTTTCTTTAACCTTAAACCACTGACCATCTTTTGCTGAGATGCAAGCACAGAGTACCGGTAATATTACCGGCGTTTTAAAATCGCTATTAAAATTTGAAAAAAAAACTTCACATTGTAATAATTTTATTTTCACACTTGGGTTCAGTTCTTGGATTTTTTTAAAATCACAGTCCAACTCTAATTTATTTCCACTACTTTAACACAATTTATATTCATAACTATTCACAATTTATCTCTACTTAACTATACGGCCGTCGAATACAGAATCAATCCCATTGCCACCTGTCCGTATTTACACATTTCTCTCGGAATTCTCTAGTAGGTCAACGAGCCATGGGGAAATATGTTCTGAAAGATTCGATAGAATTTGTCGAATTCCGATTAAAGCTAGGCGTCGGCCTCGGGTCGATAGACAAACATTTCGCAATCTCCGAAATATCGAAAGAAGGCCGATTGCACCAGCTATCGGATGAATTCTCGTAACAATATTAAAAAGCTCTAAAACATATGAGAAGGAGATTTAAAATTATCAATTTGGATATTTAAAATGGTTATTAATCAAAGCAGAGTGATAGTTTACATAAAACATATTATCTTAAAATATCATATAAAAATACATAATAATAAAAATATCCCCACTGAAAGAAGCAAACACCTAACTTAACCCATGTTTCACTATAACACCTAAGAAACTAAACTTGGACAAGTTAAATAAAACAAAAAAAAATTGAAGTTGAAAAGTTTATATACAAAAATTTCAGCAGGGGTGAATATTGTGGTAGTTTTTGTATATCCGTGTATTCTTACAAATTGGCGAAATTTTTGACCATTTAAAACGATTGTTACCAAAAAAATAATTATCATTGAAATCCTTTTTTGACAAACTATTTTCTTTTTCGCCATCTTGGCTAAGTTCTACCCCCAATTTATTGTCGCATGATCCAGTGGAATAAACTCATGATCTGATTCCATGTCAATCCAGGAATCTACATTTTCTATCCAATCTAACAGTTTTTTTTGAAATTAACGTCACCATATCTTACTTTTTTGGAAGGCATATATTGATTAAACCAAATGATTAAAATGTCACTTAAAATCAGTTGATGTAATTAAAAACATAATAGAGTAAATACCGACCTCCGGTAATATTTACCGGTTAGGAATTTCAAATGTCCACTACTAATATGTATATACATATATAAATCTCTTATCTATGCTAATATGCGGGTTATCTAATTAAACTCACACTTTGGTGGTCCCCTTTAAAATGAATACGTGATCGACGTGATGACTTAATGAGTACCACTGTCTGTGTACCACTGTGAGCACAACTGTGAGTACCACAAAGAATAGGTGGAATACTTGATGAGTAGGTACTGAGTGCCTTGAAGTTACATAGATGTACGCGGCGAAGATCTATGAGAATTAGGAAATCAAAAACACTCGCCGGTAAATTTTACCGGATGTCTACGGTTAAGGGTTAAACCTCTTCAATCACTATAAATTTAAAAACAAACATAATAATCTTGCAGTCTAAATTGACTAAAATTATATGGCATTTTAAGGTGTAAAAAAATTTAAGAAAGATAGATTTCATGAAAATTTATTTCTAGTTATACTGCTAAAAACTTAGGTTTAACAATTAATTTATTTACAATTGGATACGGTAAAATTTTTTTATATATACGGATAGCCTTATAATATCACTCCGGATTTCTCCCTCTTTCACATCACAGCAATTTTCTCCTAAACTACTGGACGGAAAAGTTGAAATTTGGTATCAGTGTATAGTTTGGTGACGCGATCAGGAGTACATATAGTAAATGAAGAAATGATTTTAGGGGTACTCTGTGGGGAAAAACTAAAAAATCGACCGTTTCCCTCCTTACCTCCGAAACTATAAGAAGTAAAATTTTGTAAAAAATTACAGATATAGGGTCTCACCTAAATTTTATCGGAAAAAATAACAAGAAACCCCTAATATTAATTTTGGGGGCAAATTGAAGAATTAATTGAAAAATATAAAATTAAAATTGTTTCTAAGGCATCACGTAATACATCAAATCAAAGGGCTCATTATGACAAATACAAACAAATTATTTAAACGATATTAACAAAAATATAAAAAAATACCCATTCCCCTCCCTTTATCTCCGAAACTATAAGACGTAGAAATTTGAAAAAAATTAGGGACCTCACCTGAACTATACTGGAAAAATATGGAGAAACCCGTAATATAACTTTCAGGTAGCAAATAACACCATTAAATGGAAAACATAAAATTGAAATTATTTCTAATGCGTCATGTAATATATCAAATCAAAGGGCTCATTGTGACGATTACAAATATATTTTTCATATTTTTAAAATTAATATTTTAATATATATTAACAAAAATATTTTAAAAAATTACGCATCCCTCCTTTATTTCTCAAATTATAAGACCTAAAAATTTTTGTTTGCCTGAAAAATGAGAAGAAATCCCTAATATTAATTTTGGGGGCCAAATTCTAGAATTAAACGGAAAATAAAAAAATATGTTTACGTATCTTAAATGAAAAGGCTCATTATGAGGAATACAAATATATATATTCCATATTTTTAAAATTAATTGTTTACAGGATATTATCAAAAAAAAATACAAAATTATCAACTTTCGCTTTATTTCCGAAACCATATTACCTAAAATTTTGAAAATAATTAGGGTACTGAGGCTCTATTGAAATTTATATGAAAAATGAGTAGAAACCGCCAATATTAATTCTGGGGACAAATTGTATTTTTAAATAATTGGTCTAAAAGATTTAATAATTTATTATTTAAAACTTGACCTATTTTCCCCTTTACCTTCCAATCTACACAGCCTAAAATTCAGACAGTAGATTATAAAAGGCTTTCCTGAAAGTTTATTAGTAAAATAAAAGTCTAATGTTAATTTTAGAGGCCAAATTAGAAAATTAAATACATATTTTTATAAAAATCAAGCGAATCCTGTAGCAGATAAATTAAAAAGTCTATGTGTGGAAAATAAAAGTGTATATTTTTTACAAATTTAAAACGCTTCCTTTAAAAGATATTAGGGTAAATATAATAAAATCCACTCATTCCGTGCTTGTCTCAAACTAGAAATTTGGAAATTGAATGTGGTACGGAATCCCAAGTATGCGAGTCCAACTCGCACTTGACCAAATTATTATTGCTTATTTCTCTTCATATTGTTATGTCCCTGATATTAAACTCTAAATTCTAATTTTTGGTTCAGATGTTATTGGTACAAATCGTTTTTTTCTTCACTCTATCTCTACCTTGTGGCAACAACAATACAGGATGTTCTGGCCCCGCTTGTGTTTAACCTTCTTATTTCAGGTGGAATCCTTTTTTCTATCCCTGTCTGCTTTAACGTCATGGTGTAACAACGATGAGCATGTGGTGAAACACATAAAGACAATTATTTTCTTTATGGTGAAACTGGCGTTTATAGATCGTGTATTTATCCCGTTTTTACATGGTGTACACATTGTATATACACTGTAGACACACGGCCAATCCACCGCAGTAGGTATACGGGTACTTAATTAAAAAGAAGCTAGTGCCAAGATTCAAACCTGGGTGACTAGATCGTAATTTGTCTTCAACTGATGTTAAAGGCAATCTCTTATACATTAAATTACGAAAGCTAATTTAAAATTAAATTAAAAACATGGTTGAATATCGGTAGGTATTTTACCGGAAAAATTTTGATAATGTTTGATGATGTGTGTGTATTAGTGGAAGTTTTATTACTTTGTGTATACCCTGTATATGACTGGAACAAATAAACGGTGAATACACAGTATAGGCATCGTGTATATACGTTGTGTATACACCGTGAGCTGAAAGTGAGGAGGGATCACATTGTTTATAATCGATATATCTTATTTTTCTATTTTCTTATCTCCGGGTCTATCCATTCGTCAAAATAAATAACCCACACTGATTTTTTTTAACCTTTAGTTCATCAATATCAGTTTTCCAAATGAACTTCATCGAGAATATACGCTATGCTTTTAAGGAAGCGAAAAATATACAAAAATGTTGGGTCCTTCAATCAAGAGCAACTTTTAATCGCCAGTGTGCGGCACGTGTGCGGACATACATGACATATGAACATATGTCCTTGTATTTGTCGGCAATTGAGTTGGCAAGATAATCGAAAGTGTTGGAATTTTTTATTTGCCGCAACTATGTGCGGTTCTCATAACAAATAACTTGTTCTATTTTTGTGATTAAAAAAATTGCTTTACAAAAGTTACCAGTGTACGGCTAGCTTTAACTAACAACCAAATATCAATTATCGCATCCAGAGTCGAGCTTCAGGGGGATCAGTTATGTTAGGGAGAGAGATCTTTACCTAAGTACATAGTACTAAGACCTAGTCATGACTCAAAAATAGAATTGAATTAAAAATAGTGGATTTCCTTTTTAATCTCACAAAATGACATCCAAGCTAGTGGATGTACGAATTCCTCTTTCTATTGTATTAACGAAGCTCTCGGAGCTTTGAATATAAAGATGGTCAAAACACAGTTTTGCACCCTAACACCAAACCTTTATTTTAAACACTCAACGCCGTTTCAACAACTCTAAGTTGTCATCTTCAAGGAGTAAACCCAATCCTTACCCAAACCTTAGTTTGGGTTTACTCCTTGAAGATGACAACTTAGAGTTGTTGAAACGGCGTTGAGTGTTTAAAATAAAGGTTTGGTGTTAGGGTGCAAAACTGTGTTTTTACATTTGTGACACACCAAAGGTTCCACAGCTTTTCCATAAAGATGGTCAATTTTCCTGTCGCGGAGGGGCCGATCGCCTCAATCATCCCTCCCTAGAACCGCCCCTGATCAAATTAAAGCATATCACTTCACGTCTTCTTATCTATCATATTAATATCAATGCTTCATGTTTTATATATTTTCATATTTGAAATTTTGTTTCGAGTGACGTACTTTTGCCAATATTTAAGCTACAAAATTCTTAAAACCTGAATTCTACGATTTTGATAATCAATAAATAGATTGAACAGAAATTCAATTTTGTATAATAACAGTAATAAAGTACCCCAAATCTCAGCACAATCGTTCGAATATTCATTTTTCATTAATATTTTTCAAAATATATGCACACTTTCAAATTTCCCGCTAAGAATTTTTAGCTTTTGTTCTTTGTTGTTTTCATGCATAGCCCTGCCTTGCAATAAATTTGTTCTGTTGGTAGTGTTGGCTTGAGGTTAAAAATCCTGTCAACACGTGTTGAAAGTCGCGAAAAATTTCGTAAAAAATAAACTAAAATTGTATGAAATCTAGAAAAAAATGTCTGTTTTACAACGTGTGGTGTAAGTGGATTAATATTTTATCCTAAACGTAAGACTTTTATATTTATGTGATGTAATTTTTAGGAAACCGACCACACGAAAAGGCAAACAAGTGCTTCTTAGGAGAGAGCCACAAGTAATCGAAGGGCCTAAAAGAGCATTATTTTTCCAAGGCAGAAAGAGTTCAGAAAAATTGAGGAACCTTCTGAAAGATCTTTACGATCTGAAAAAGCCCGATGCTACAAAACTAACTAAGAAAAATGACATTACAATTTTTGAAAATGTTAAACCAGTTGAAGACTTTTGTAAGAAAACCGAAACTGCTTTATTTATGATGGGTTCTCATAGTAAAAAACGCCCTGATAATCTGGTAGTAGGTAGGATGTTCAATTACAGTCTTTTAGACATGATTGAATTATATGTAGAGTCCTATGAAGGTTTAAAGGAGTTTGCAGCCTCAAAAGTTATATTAGGGACAAAACCCTGTTTAATATTCAATGGTGCCTTGTGGGAAGAAACACCAGAAATGAAACAACTGAAGTCAATATTCATAGATTTCTTCCATAGAGAATATGTAGAGAATGTTAGGCTTCAAGGTATAGAACATGTCCTTAGTTTTAATGCAACACCTGATGGGAAAATTCTCTTGAGATCTTACAAGATTTTGCTCAAAAAATCTGGGCTGCGAACACCAAGAGTGGAACTTGAGGAAATGGGTAAGTAATTTTTTTGTTTTCTCTTACATTTGAAGTGGTATTAAATTCAAATTCTTAATATTATTCATATTCATGTAATATATTTTGTTACATAATTTTTGTTATATTTTATAAATGTCAAAGGACTTTCTATAAAAATCTATCAAATATTGTTAACAGTAACAGAATAATTCCAATAAGAGTTTCTCCATTAATGTGACATTAAGTAAGTTTTATATTTTGGTATAGTATACTCCAGGTTCAAACTAAGCTGCTTTCCAATTTATAAGAACTTTATTTAACAACTTTTAATTTTTCTGAGTTATTTGGGAGTAACACCACATATTTTTTCCAAGTTCTTTGGGAATAACAACACATAAACTTGAAAATCTGTTTATTTCAAAAGTCTAAGCGTTTCAACATCTAAATCAGACCCTGTTTTCAATGGTAAATAACTTATAACATAAATGAACAAGAAAATAAAAATGATTCATAATGACAAATTTAATAAATCACAATTTGACATTAACATTTGACAATGAAACTGATGTAACTAAGGGAACAAAGCTTCTTTAAAATTGGAAGAATTTGAAAGTTATCTTCTGCATTTCAAGTGGCATTCCTAGGTACAACTTTGTTATAAGATAGCACATTCGCCGAAAATGTGATCAAAGATTTCTGCTGTTTCAGTGTAAAGTATAAAGTTATAAGCGAAAACCTAGGAAAAACCTTATGGACTATCCCAACATAGGGTTGTTCAAAAGGACATTACCATTACTAATTTCATCCTTGATTATTGGTAACCAGGAACAGCTGAATTCTATAGAAGTACTGGCTATAAAATTGCTTTCATTTAACAATTTTAAAGCAGACTCTTTCAGCTTTCATTTTGTGTTGTGTTCTTCTTTGTGTAGTATGGTTGAATTTTGAAATTGTATTTTATGACCAAGGTTCAAGGCATGTTCACAAATGTTTTACTTTTCTAATTGTCGCTTCTTTATATAAATTTTGTGTTCATTTATTCAAACATTTATAGGTCTATACTAGAGGTTTCTCCAATATAAAATTAGTTACATTTGCCGTGGAGTCTTATGCTTAAATGCAATTTAAGTTTTGTGTTATGTTATTTGGTTTAGTTTTTGATATAATTATTTCAGTGTATTTCTTGTTTTGAATGTTGTTCTAATATGAAATCTGTTTCCCACTCTTTTTTGTTTTCCTGAAAGACCTTATATGTATGGTATGGTTGTTGTAGTAATGTGGTTATGAAGGGTGTTATATACAACTAATATTCAGTTTCACTTTTATTTACATCAAATTGTACAGAACAGCTGATCACAATAACATTACAATATACGTTCGTCGTTGCTGTCTAAGTAACTTGCGATGGTGGGCTGTTTCCTTTTAAAACCAGCATCGAAAATTCTTGTACAACCCATTATCAATTTTACAGCTGCCGAGCCATTTCAGGAACAATTTTTTTCCTAAAAGCGATCGGTGTCGTACTGGAATGAAACCAGGGCCGGCTTAAGGAAATTTCATTACAGTATTGTTTGGAGTAGCTTGGTGTTGAATGTTAGCAATTATTTTGTGTTCAATTTTATCTAACTCTTTATTGATGAAGTTTTTAGGATAATTGTTCACATTTTTTATTAAATTTCTACATATCACAACATAAACTTGAAAATCTGTATATTTCAAAAGTCCAAACGTTTCAAGGTCTAAATCAGACTACATTTTCAATGGTAAATAACTTAGCACAAATGAACAAGAAAATTAAAAAATTAAAAGGATTTGTAATGACAAATATAGTAAATCACAATTGTGTGAATCCTTTTAATTTCTTTCATTTGTTTTTCAGCTGGACAAATTTTGATGAAATTATTTATTATTTTGTGCCAGGGTTAGTTAAATTTTTGATTTTATCTTGTTTGAGTTGCAGTGCTATTGCATTGAATTAAATTGTTTATTTACCCTGTGACTGCTTTTACTTTTTTAACTATGTGGTCTACTTGATCTTACTAAGTCAGTTTCACACATAAGACTACTCACTGAACACTGAACTCTTCAAATCTAGTTGATTGTCATATATTTCTAGGTGTATGTTTATTTCTGATGACTTTCTGTTTAATTTGGTTGCTGGACTATTATGTGGGTAGATTTTTATGTTGTTTTACATGCATTGAACTACATTATTACTAAGTTACCAAAAAAATACCTTATTGCAACAGAATGGGATAATTTATTTCTCCAGCCACATCTGAAAGTTTGAGACAAATAACAATTTGAGTAATTTGCAGCTTGAATTCGAATAAATGAAAAATATCTAGAAAAATATTGCATTCAGGTAAGGATAAGCCTAGTAAAATTTAAAGGTATGCAGTGGCATCATAATATGCAGGGTGTTCCTTTTCAATTAATTGACAAATATATTTTTTATTAGGTTTGAGTGTCTGGTTTCTTTGTTACAAAATCAAAGTGTGGCATCACTTTTGGGACTATAATAATGTTATATGATATATACAGGATATCATAATTAATATAAATTTATTATAAAAATAATTTGGTCAAGTGCGAGTTGGACTCACATACTTAGGGTTCCGTACCACCTTCAAGATTCGAATATTCCAGTTTCAGACAAGCAGGGAATGAGTGCATTTTCTTATACTTACCCTTATATCTTTTAAAGGAAGCGTTTTAAATTTATAAAAAATATACACTTTGATTTTCCACACATAGACTTTTTATTTTATCTGCTTTAGGATTCGCTTGATTTTTATCACAATACATAATGTATTTAATTTTCTAATTTGGCCCCCAAAAAGTAACATTAGAGTTTTATTTTACTAATAAACTTTCAGAAATGCCTTTTATAATCTACTGTCTGAGTTTTGAGGCTCTGTAGATTGGAAGAAAAACGGCAAAATAGGTCAAAGTTTAAATTATGAATTATTAAATCTGTTATTCAAATTATTTAAAAATGTAAATAAAATATATTTTTCAAATTTTAAATAGTGTAGTTTCTAACGTGGGAATCAAGTCGATGTTTAATATTTTTAATATCTTTTATACAAATGATTTAAAAATATGATATATTTGTAATTCACATAATGAGCCTTTTATCTGATATATTACATGATGCGTTTGAAAATTGAATCTTTATTTTCCATTTAATTGTATAATTTGTCCCTAAAATTACTATGGGGGTTTTCCAGTAATTTATTTTCCATTTAATTCTATTATTTGGAGGCCAAATAATAGAATTAGGAATTTTTTTTCATATTTTTCCTATAAACAAAAAAAAAAAGAGGTCTTAGAGGTTGGGGAATAACGGGTAGAATGAGTATTTTTTTAAAATATTTTTTTAATATATTTTAAAATATATTAAAAATTAAAAAAATATATTTGTACCTATTCGTCATAATGTGCCGTGGGATTTGATATATTACATGAGCCTTTAGAAACAATTATAATTTTTTATTTTCCATTTAATTCTATAATTTGCCCCCCAAAATGAATATTAGGGGTTTCTTCTAATTTTTCCAGTAAAGTTCAGGTGAGGGGCTATACTTCCAGTTTTTCAAAATTTTTCACCTTATGGTTTCGGAGATAAGGGGGGAAATTTTTTTATATTTTTGTTAATATCTTTTAATTAATTTATATATGGAAAAATATATTTGTTTTCTTCATCATGAGCCCTTTTATTTGATATATAACATGCTGGGTTAGAAACAATTTTAATTTTATATTTTCCATTTAATTCTATAATTTGCCTCCCAAAAAAATATTAGGGGTTTTTCCTTATTTTTCCCGTAAAGTTTAGGGAGGGGCTATACCTCCATTGTTTTTTCAAAATTTTCCAGCTTATGGTTTTGGAGATAGGGGGGGTGGGTAAAATTATTTATATTTTTGTTAATATCTTTTAATTTATTTTAAAAATATGAAAAAAATATATTTGTTTTCGTCATAATGAGCCCTTTTATTTGATATATAACATGATGGGTTAGAAACAATTTTAATTTTCCATTTAATTCTATAATTTGTCGCCCCAAAATAAATATTAGGAGTTTGTACTTAATTTTAAAGTAAAGTTCAGGTGAGGGGCTATACCTCCATTTTTTTCAAAATTTTCCAGCTTATGGTTTCGGAGATAAGTGGGGGAATGGGTAATTTTTTTATATTTTTGTTAATATCTTTTAATTAATTTATTTTAAAAATATGAAAAAAATATATTTGTTTTCGTCGTAATGAGCCCTTTCATTTGATATATAACATGGTGGGTTAGAAACAATTTTAATTTTATATTTTCCATTTACTTCTGGAATTGGCCCCCCAAAATTAAAAGTAGAGGTTTCTCCTTATTTTTCCAGTAAACTTCAGGCCAGAACCTATAAATCTATTTTTTTTCAAAACTTTACGTTTTATAGTTTCGGAGATAAGGGAGGGGGGAATGGGTAAATTTTGGTATATTTTCGTTAATATCTTTTTAAATAATTTTTTTTTAAATATGAAAAAAATATATTTGTGTTCCTCAGAATGAGACCTTTCATTAGATATATTACATGATGCGTTTGAAAAAAAAATATTTTTAAATTTTTATTTAATTCTATAATTTGCCCCCCAAAATTAACATTAATGCTTTCTCCTTAATTTTCCTGTAAAGTTCGGGCAACGCTCTATATTTCCTATTTTTTTCAAAATTTTAGGCTCAGTAGTTTCGAAGATCGGGGGGGGGAACGGTCGATTTGTTTAGTTTTTCCTCCCAGAAGTACCCCTAAAATCAAAAATTTTTCTTTTACGATATGTACTCCTGATCGGGTCACCAAACTATACATTGATATCAAATTTCAACCTCTGCCGTCCAGTAGTTTAGGAGAAAATGACTGTGATGTGACAGAGGCAGAAATCCTGAGTGATATTATAAGGGTATCCGTATATTGTATATACGGAACCCTAAAAAATATAACTTCTAATTGACTCAGTTGATTATAGCAATATGCACTGTCAGGTTAATGACTAAACTAAGTAGAATTTATAATCATTTACAAAATTGTAACTTTATTATTTAACAAAATTTAAATTATAATTTTTCCTCTGTATGTTGAAAGTTTGGATGTTAGATCTTGAAGGTCTAACAACTAACTAATTAACTAGTAATATAGTGGCAGTAAAACAGTGACTAGTTAAACTTAGCTTTTAATATTTGGGCTCTAACAAGAAATTTCAGAAAATTCAACTCATTTTAACAATGAAGGTATATCAAGATTTTCTTTTATTCTTCTTCATCTTAATAAATCTTTTTAATTATTTGTAGCTGCTCAGTGATCGAAAGTCAAATGTACTTCATCAAATTTTGAACATTATTGTTGTTCCTTCATCTAAAGTATACCTCTATAAGAAATGAAGTTTAGAAAAAATCTTAAAACTAGGTGTGGCATCAGCTGTATTTAAACATATTATTGTGACCACTCAAAACTTACATGTCATGTTGATAAATCTTTTAAATTAAAAAATATATGAGAAGTATAAAATAAATAAATAATTTTGAAAAATTTCTGACCCCCACAAAAATATTTTACTGTTACTGCTCATTTTCAAGTGTTCAATATATTAATTGGAGGATTGTTCTTTGTAACCTAAAACTTTTCGTCACTTGCAGTTTCAAATGTGTTCATAAACATTAAGAAAAGAGATGACCAACAACCATGTGAAATACTCAAATTTTTAATATTTTTTCTGTTGTCTGCTGATTGAAAAAAATTTTCACCTTCAGAAAATTGTGAAAATATTATATTAATAAAACAACAACAAAAACTTGTTAATATAATGGTAACTACTAGTTGTTTGAAAATACAATTCTGTTCTGCAATATTGACTATTTTACTATCAACACTTGGCAATCAAAGATGGTCATTACATGATGGTCCGAAAGAACGTTACCCTAGCACTGTCAACAAGTCCATCTAATGCACCATCCATCTATAATTACTCAAATGTTTGACCACAGATTACTTTTGCGGTAGAGCTATTTTTAAAACATTCTCAGGTTAAGAAAGTTAAGGTCAGCTGTGCAAGATTTCAAATGAAAAATATGTTGAACAAAAATATATTCTTGAATAAATGTAGGTACCTAACTTGCCATAACAAATCAGATGCATTGAATTTGTTTAGATATTAAAAGGCCAGAATGGGTCATATAATGTAAAATAAATTACCTACGAGATAAAATACATGGTCAGAAAACAGTAACTCACTCACTCATTATTTACCTAAAAATTATTGAATGTTTCAGTCTTTAAATATATGTAGTTATAATTTTCAGTATAAAAAATTTCAGTGACCTTTATAAATATTCACATTATATTAAATATTATAGTTTTAAACATTATTTAATACCTACATTTTTCCAAAAATATTTTGGGATTTGACTGAAAAACTTCAATAGTCTTAAGTGTATTGACTAATAAACCGAAATTAGAATCTTTTATTCAGACAATTCATAATTAAGAATTTCAACTCTTAAGCAGAAAATGCAAGAAATCAACTCAAAAGTTAGTATGAAGGTGCAACATTAATACGTAACAACTAACAACTACAAAAAATAAGTACATATTAATAAACATTAAACCACATCTCTAAAAGAGTTAATATAATTTTATTAATTTAAATGAAACACATATCATAAGCAATGGCTATTGCTATTAATTAATCTTAAATAATCATATATTTGTTGAAAACTTCCCAGTGAATTGAATACTTACCTTAACCGCCATGCTATAACCTAAGGCCGGTATTACACTGTCAAAGAACTTTGATAAAATCTTTTATATAACATTTGATCAAATATTTGATATGAATGCACACCAAATTTCATTAAATGACATTTTACACTACATCAAATATTTGACCAAATATATTTTTATGCTTGTAGTTGGCCTGATAAGCAAAACTTCTTATTAGCAGATTAACCAAAATTTTAATTCTATGATCAACTGTTGGAATTTTTTCAAACGGGCGTAGGTGATCCTTCATAGAAGAATAGAAAAGAGGTCGTTAACCACCATCGGTCAACAAACCGACGCAGCAAGCAATAGGGTAGTTGCTTGCTGAACTTATTCAGTGAGGTGAGACAGAAGGCAACAATGGCAAAAGATTTATTTTTTGATAAATAAGGCCACATTATAGATGTTGATGCGATAATTATCTATTTTAATTGCTAAAGAAATACACAAATGAAAAAATTGTATAATATAGAGGGTTCATCTACATAAATTTAATCAAGTACAACACTGCGCTTCCTTATCTATATAGACCTGAGATATGATTTATAGCTCACTATTTAACAACACACAAAATTGCTTTAATTTTCTCGGTACATTTATTAACTTTTCAATCCGCCGGGTTTTCTTTAACAATCTTTGTACGTCCACACAATGGTACTAACAATTTTCATTGAAGGCAGTTAACATCTTGTTTCTATTTTATATATAACATCATACACAATCAACGGTCGTCATACTCAAATCAAAAATCTTTTATCAAACATAGGACTACCTCGTGTAAATGTCATCAAAGATATATGTCAAAGATATTTCATCAAAGATTTGACAATGTAATAGCGGCCTAACAGCCAACAATGTTATGAAATGTCAAAATTCAAATCAAAGTCGCCACAACGACGATGGCAATGAATTTCAGGACTGTCAGATCTAAATATTATTCATAACTCTTACTATCTGTGCGTAATTTCACGATTTCCTCTCCAAGCAATCTTTAGGCACTGTTACTATTATGTGTTTGGCATGAAGCAAACAAATGTCAAATTTAAAAATAAAAAATTGAAAATTTAAACAAGTGTTTGTTGTTTTTAAGTAATCTTAAAAATTAATTTTCATCAAGTGAAGAGTGAAACAATTGTCAATTCGAATATAATGAATTTCTCTTTCATTTTGTTTGAATGAACTAGCATTATAACTTAACTTTAGCTTCCTGAACTAAAATTCATCAATAGTTAGCAAACAAAAGAAAAAGAAGAAAATCCCTGTTTATATATAGATTTTATAAAGATCAGAATAAACTTATGCCACTCGAGCTACACTTTGTGGGATTTACAATCATAACGAGATTTTTACTGGACATTTTCCCTGTTTAATTTCAAATCTTCTTTCAGGTCCTCGCGTTGATTTCACCCTTCGACGCAGCAAGCTGCCTGACGATGATCTCATGAAAGAGGCGTGCCGCAAACCTAAAGAACTCAAACAAACGAAGAAGAAGAACGTCACTACGGACGGTTTAGGCAACACGCGCGGCCGCATCCACATGGGCAAGCAGAATATCGACAAAATCCAAACCCGGAAGATGAAGGGTCTAAAAAAGACTGCTGCCGAAAGGAAGGCCGAAAAAGCTAAATTGAAACAAATGGCTGTGAAAGACGATACAGTTAAGGGAGCGTAGCAGAGCCGAACCAGTCGGGAAAGCTGCGTGGTGTATGAATTGGTGTATGAGGACAATTGAGAAAAAGTGTATGTATGTGTGTGGGATCAGTGTAAATTTAGCATCTCATCTAAGAAATTGGGACATGGAAATGACCTTAATCCATAGGTCTCTGTTAGGTTGGTTAAGGTCCAGTAATATTTTCGTTACGTCAACTATAGTTCTTATTAAAATATTCTCAATATAACTTCCCATTCATTAAGAACCTTTTTTTATTTTATTCTCATTTTTCATTGTTAGGTCATAATTGGTCAAATTATTTTCAGTTTAGTATTATTTAATTTTAATGTTTCAATGCCAGACGCCATCATAATCATCACACTAATTTTATTAGTAAAAAAATACAAGTTACAAAATACTCTTGCACTTGTAGTTTCTCTTTTATACTGAAAACTTTTTATGTCAAATAGTAGTAGAAAAATTAAATTGGGAAGGCCTACCTTGTTGATGGGTGGCATCAAGAAACGGTTGGTTTAGGAATTAATTTTATCTGACATATATTCTTTGATAGTTATATTGAGAATCAAATTAATAAGTATTTACATGTGATAATATTACTAAATTGAATTTTCATTTCATTTTTATCAACTTTGAGTTGACATTTACTTCCTTGAATTGTCAGGATAAATTTGTTGGCGCCCCCCAGGAACCAGACATTAACACATGTCACCTATATTTGGAGTGATGTGGGATCCTATTAAATGACTATTGCCATTATTTTGTAGCTCTTCAACATTTATCACATGTGTTAAAACTTATTTATTTCTCATCACAATTTAAGGTTGGAAACATACCGTTTTATATTTTCAAAACCTGTTTTTATTTCCGTTTTTCTATATAGCATTTTTAACTTCATCTAAAAACATTTATTATTTATTGTCTTTGTATGCACGTCATTATTTGACATATTCCCCAATAGTTTCGCATGTTATGTGGCGCTACTCTCTTTTTTGCATGATCTGTGCTCTGTGCTACTCTCATGCATATTTCGAATACTAATATTTTGGATTTTACAAGTTGTAATTTATAGAATAATTTTGATGTTGCAAATTCTACAAGTTACAAGTTGATTATGAAATAGGCCCCTGGAGTCAAGTAAATCAGCTGAGCATTGAGATGCGACATTCATAATTATTAAAATTCTCTATAAATGATTTTTTCAAAGATGATTGGTTTCTAAAGATCAAAATTCATAAATTTCCTCACAAATTTGTTTTTTCTTCTCAAGGTTATTTGCTTGTGATCTGGGTCATAACATACAATTTGACAATTCAATAACACAGCACAAAACAAAAATTTTATTGATGCCACAGCAAAATTGTCATACAAGCCAATCTTTTAATTTCAAAACTATATTATTATTTCAACTTTTTTCAAAGTTGTGTTATTTCCCTAAAAACAAATGTAAAATTGTTAGAGTTATTTCTGAGAACATATTACATGTGAATTTTCATAAAAATGGTCTGTTTATAATTGGTTTTAAATCATTTAAAATTGATAGTATTGATATGAAAATGATATACCAATCCTATCCTAATTATGAGGAATGAGAATTTAATAACAAAAACAGTTTCTTAATGTATTGGATGTGACATTTAAAAAAACATTTACAGAAAAACTATAAGTGGTAACAAAAAAATTACTGAACCTTAACTTATTTAATTGAATCATTACCACTTGCTAAATTTGCACTGTTGGGTGCAGGCGTGTTCTTTAAATTACGTCGTCTTTATAGGGTTTGTATCTATGAGGTTAGGTTTAGCTGTGATATTTTATATGGATGAGTTTCACATTATGGTTTTAGTAATGAGGAACACAAATTCAACAAACATTGATGATTACTTGGTTGTGGCGAAGGCCTCCCTCGTAGTGCCTGAAGGTCAATAATAAATCAAGAAAAATTTTACTTCCAAAATGTTAAAATAAACTAATATCTGACAGCATCAACCTTTTTTGGAAATAAACGTATCCAATGCTATGGAAGTCCTCCCTAATTTAGATTAATTTCATACGGAATCGTCCACTCTGATTCGCGAGATCACCAACTCCTGAAGCTGTTCGCTGGGTCCACCTCTGAGCAAAGGATGGGTATAGGGGGATAATTTTTTTTTCTAGAAACTAACAGCTTTGATATACGTAAAAATTTCTCCCACACTAATTTTAAACCCGACAACGTACATGCCTAATAGTAATACATGATATAATGCTCTACAACTTCTGTTGCTTAAATAATAGTTTTAAATGACTTAAATAATTTTCTTCGCCGAACCCCCATTATCAATGACTGTTGACTTCCTGTTCCTCATTTCTAAAACCACAGTTTGCAATACATTTTATCCATATTAATGATCAAGTCACTTTTTAATGACTGACTCATAGTCTATCAGTTTTGATTTTTAAGCATTAAAATCTTTATTTTTGTTGTCATAGGTGATGGATAAAAGTCATTATTAAATATTATAAAAAATGAAAAAATGGACAAATTATGTAATTTATGGGATAGTTATTGGATATTCCCCTTTTCGGGTAAATTGCTTAATAAAATTGGCAGCAATTTGTCTATGGATATTGCTTTATGTTGTCGTTTTTGTTTTGAATGATTGCTAAAATGAATAGAGAAAGTTAACTTTGCATCAAAATGATCTAATGTCAGTTGATGTTTGCTGGGGATGCTATAACAAAGAGGTAAGTTTTTACATAGATTTAAAACTAGTGTTATCATAATATGAACTTCAAACTAAATCTATTGCAGTAATTTATAAAAGATAAACGAGAAAGATCAAATCAATCAAAAGCAAATGATTGCCTATTTAACTTATTTCCTGTGAAAGTTCTTTAAAAAGTGAGATTTATCTATCAATGTTATGACATGAATTTTGTTCAAGGGCCCAAATTCTAATTCAGATTAATAACTATAGATCCAACATTTTAGCAATTTATACAAGATGATAAGTCATATATTTTAATAGTTTTATCACCGAGACAAGAGTCTTATTATTTCTCGACATTTTTTTTCTTTGTTGTTGAATATATCTTATAATAATTTAATTGTGGAAGTCGTTACTTTTTGATTGTCAAGCATGATTCAAGCAAAATTTTTCCAGTCCTATCACTGAGGATTTCCTAACTTTTTTAGTTTTAGTACATGTTATAACTATTATATTTTTACAATTGAACACATGGGTTAGGTTAGGTTAGGTGAAGGTGATATGACAACAATTCATTATTTTAAATAGAAGGGTGTTAAAGATTTGTTATTCTATTTTTTTAATGTTATTTAAACTTTGTCATTATTGACGAATAGCATGACTAGAGTTTATTTTAGGGTGAGAAAATGAAGTATAATGTGAAAGAAAATATTTATATACAAATAAGGTTTCTTTTTCTTAACTCTTATAATTTCTTTTATTATATCTCTGAACCAATTATGTTTTCATAAAAGGAATGATACTCTTGGTTAACACATTCACTCTAGTTGAAAATCTTCTACTCGATAATTCTAACGTTAAATGCCCATAATACTTTCGTACATTGTACATATCATTTACTCTTGTACATAACACGTTCATCAATTTGTAATTTCGGTTTTAAGGTAAGAATGAGTTATTTTGAAGTTTTTGTTGTCTATTTAGACCAGCACTTTTATGTAAAATGTTCGCGTTGTTTAGATTTTTTAAATTTTCGTTGATTTATATGTTGAAAGACACAAAATTAGTCTCGTAATTTGTTAATAAATTATCAGTGATAAAGAATTAAGAAATTAATTTTATTTTTATTTATTTTATAAATGACAGCACTAAATATTTGTTGGTAATCTTTTTACGAGAACTAAGATAGTTTTTATTTTTTCAGCGTCACGGATTTGAGGTGCATAACAGCAGTGGTCAAATGAGAGGGATAAAATAATAAAATTGCATATTTTTCAGGAAAAAAAATTCTCAAATTAAGCTGTCTTTATTAATATTGTAAATTGTCTGGTCAAATTTAAATAGTCTAGTAAATAATTTATATGAAATACTTTATAATATTGTGAATATTTAATTAATTATGACATCTATTCATAGCGATTTAACCTCATCAGATATTTGTTTTTTTATATTTGTCTTTATTTATTAGACTACATTTATAGTCATCGTTGCTTATATGCAGTAAGTCATGTGTCACTAGACCCCGCTAATTTATTATGGAAATGGCTTTCGGTCAAATTATCTGAACCTCTACTATGATGTTTTTGTAGTGTTTCTCATGGTCATCAAGTTTCACATTGCTCCGTTCATAAGATATATGAGGCCCTAATCTGGCAATCTTTGTCAATATGCAAGTGACGCACAAAGGTGACGTGTACGGTATAATTTTTTTTGGACCCTTCGCAATATTATAACCTGCTTTTGTCATTTAGAAGTCATTTTACAAGTGCAAATTAAAACATCTAAATCAGAGCCTGTTACCCCGAAATTGGGTCTGTTTAGGGTCAAGCGTAGTTTTTTTATCGCATTGCAATAAACTCCGTGCGTTCAAATTTAATTAACCTTAAAAATGATGTTTCACTTCACTTTCTAGCACTTTATTTACACGTTAAACATCAAATATTAACAACAGCTGAATCTGAATACAAATTACATCGAAATCATCACACTATGTACGCTGTACTAACTTAAGAATTTTATATTGCTTCATGTATCCTACATCGAATTTTCTGGTAGTTCTACATTTGTTCGCACAGCGTGCAGATAAACAGTTTTTGCCCCATTCGAAAATTCCATTGCTGTTTTATTGGAAAATTTTATAACAGTATTATGCATAGACCTTGTACTTCTGGAGGTAGCCTGCAATATACAAATATTGTGCTAAGAATAGAAAGAGAGAACAAGAGGCTTTTCATTCCATTGCATCCAATCGCTGCTCCTCTTAATCGAGTGAAATAACCTCTTGCCCTCTCTTTCTATCTTTAGCACGATATTTGCGTATTGCAGATCCGACTAGCTTATATTTCATGATGTAAAAATTAACCATTTTCAGTTAAACCAATCTCAATCTTTGTATGCAGTTTACGTCCTGAATTTGTCATATAGCAGCACTTTGATCTGTTTCATGTTTTAAGAATGGAACAATATGGAACTTGGTGGCCCTGAGGACCTTTATTCTAAACACCAAAAAGAATATTGTAATGAAATTTGGCCTCAAACCATTTTCATATATAAATAGCGGGATCTTGGGTTTTCACAGAAAACTTATTGTGAGGAGTGAGGATTATTAACGTTTTTGGTTGTACATATATTATTAATAGGGTCTTCATGTTATCATTTCGACATTAGTAATAACCTTATATGATATAATCTTTTATAAAGTTTTAAGTCTGTAGATAAATATTTTATTAAAAATTATATAGATCTTAAGGCAATTAATAAAGTTTTTTTTTGTTGAAACTAATTTTTCATATATACCAAATTCCTATTTACTAAATATGTTTTAAACACTTCATTGAAGTTTCGACCCCAGTACACTGGCACCACTATCGAACTCATAATACTACGTATGGGCGGAGTACAGAGAGAAATTGTGTCAAGTGGCTACCTAGTGTTTTCGTTATCGCAATAAATTTATTAGGTATTTGCATTATTTGAGATTAAAAAACTTAGTTAAAATTGTTTCATCTTGCTACACTTTAATTGCACTCAACGAGAAATTAATAGATCTTAGAAACTGGGTCAGCCCATAGTTCAGTTCCCTAACCTACAACTCATACTTTCATTTATCCTTTCTATCAGTAGTTTGGTCCACTGAGCTTTTTCCTCATTTGCATCCGATCTACTCTGCCATAACTCTATGATCCTCTCTCTCTCACACACACACCCTTCCCCCTCTATCTGCACCGTAGATTATCTCTCACCCTCCCCTCTCTATCTGCACCGTAGATTATCTCTCTCACCCTCCCCTCTCTATCTGCACCGTAGATTCTCGCTCTCTCTTCAACCAAAAACTCAAAGGGTACCTCTCCAGTAACCACATACAACCCTACAAGCGGTCTAATCGTTTTTTCCATAAGTTCACCACCCCATACAACAATCTCCTTTTCGCCGTTTGAGGACCGTTCACATTCGGAAGTAGCCTAGCCAGAGCTGCACCCATGATAGTTAAATCTCAGCTTGCCATCTAAGATAACTCCCAGGTACTTGACTGTTTGGCCTGGCAAAATCACCCTTTGTCCCCACTTAAACTGTATCCCCCTCCTTGACATTGGTCCTTTTAAAATTACCGCCACCGTCTTTTCCTCCGCTACTTCCAGGCGATTACTCCCCATCCAACCGAGTATCTTACGAATCGCGTCATCACCCTTCTCCATCAACTCCTTCTTGCCTCCTGCTCTCACTACCACTGACAACTCATCCGCCTAGGCCAGCGTCTGACACCCCTCCGGCAACGTTAAGCGTAGTACCGGATCATACATTATGTTCCACAGAGTCTACCCTAGAACTGATCCTTATGGTACACCCTATGCCATCTCCCTTTCCCGCTCTTCTACCTAGATTTTTCTCTGAAGAAAATATTCCGTCAAGATATTTCGGAGATATTGGCTAACCCCTATATCAAGTACTCTCCCTGGTATGTTTCACCCTGCCGTGTTAAAGGCGTTCTTAATGTCCAGATTTATTAGGACCACCCATTTATACTCCCTTTCACCCACCAGTCGCATTATCTCCTGCAGGGCATCTAGCGATGATCTCCCTGGTTTAAAGCCATACTGCTGTTGCGATATTCCTCCCTTTTCCTCGATCTCGTTAAATAACCTCCCTCTTATCAGTTATTCATATACCTTGCCAGTCGTATTTAGCAAGGTGAGGGGCCTGTATTTGAAGCTCATTGTACACTCTAATCTTCGTTTCTGAATAATATTCGGCCACGATCTTCACCACTTCCGTTCTCACTCCATCCATTCCCGGGCCCTTCCGATTTCTCAGTTGGCCCACCGCATTTATCACCTCATCTGCATTGAAATCCTAACCTAACCGTTGCTACTAGCAAGTCCGGGGTCCGTTATTGAAAAAAGCCAAGTTAAGTGGAATCGAAAATGCAACAAATTGTACACAACTATAAAAAGAAAAAAAAGATTATCACTTACTTGATCTTTCTTGTTTTCATTGAGCTTTGAGCCTTTGTCGTGTTCACCAGCAGTGAGGCAAATTCCGTGTTCAACCGACCTCTTTTGGCGATCTATGTTGTCCTAACAGTGAGGCTGTAGTTTGTGTTCAACCAGGCAGGTCCTTTTTTTCGGCAAGGGATTGGAATCCGCCGTTTCTGGTGAGCGTTCGCGAGTTCTAGAAACGTTTACAAAATCCTACTGACTGCATCAAATTTTTTTACGTTGGTAACAAAATTAATAAACCCTAACAAAGGGGTATTTCAGCCTGACTGTTGTAACATATAGTGAATCTATCTGCCTACTAATACACAAATGGTTTCGTTCGCAGGTAAAAAATATTGTAGAAAAATTTAGTATTTAATTGAGATACTGAATTCATTCGGAGTTTTATAGATGTTGAAAAAAATCTCTGAAATAAACGGGAAGTAATCCAAAACCCAAATTAAAAACATCTCTTTAATAAAAAACAAAAATTCTTTAAATAAATACATTTGATAATATACATCATATATATTATTTACAACCTGAAACTGCTTCCAGTCTTATTTTATTATTTACGAAAAATAGTTTACTATCTGTCTCTTCTTGCCAAACTCTTCTAGATACTTAAATTCAGATCGTTCGCTCAGCGCCAACTTTACATCCGTCGACGATACTTCGGTAATGTTAGGCCTGTAAAAAATCCAAAAATAAAGATCTGACAAGATTTTTAACTATTTTGTATCAGGAATCGTTGTCGAACAATGTACAGTATGGAAACTCGGATGTAATGAACAATTTTTCAAATCCCGAATTAAACATGTGTAAAATACTCGGACAAGATGGACTCGTTTATAATGGAACCTCGCCTGTAGTGGACCAGAATTAGTCTATCATAGGCGAGTTTTTCCAGTGATTCCCCTGGCACGACGTTTACTGGTGTAATATTATGCAGTATTCTTTCGACCTAGCGTTTGTTATGTGGTACATGGCGTCGTATTTGTCTCTGAGCTTTTCAAAAATTGGGTAAAGTGTGAAACCAACATTTACGCTACATGAAAAGTTGGCAATAATAAATGATATTGAAAATGGAACATCTCAAGCAAATGTGTGTTAAAAATGGGAATAAGGAAATCCGCTGTGTCAAATATTTGGAAGAATCGCGAAAAAATTCAGAGGGATTGGAAAATATACGATCAAAAGGAGAAAATGCAGTTGCAGTCGCATCCTGAGGTCGATGAAATGTTATTCAAGTAGTTTCCACAAAAAGGACAAACAAGTTTCCAGTGGGTGGACCAATATTAAAAATAATGGCAGAAGAATTTGGAAAATTAATCGACGAGGACTTCAAATGCAACTCTGGATGGCTTGACCGCTTTAAGAAAAGGCATAATATTTGTTTGGCGAGTCGGCTTCAGTGGATAAAAATGTTACAATAATTGGTTGGTGCGTGTTTGGCTCCTGATAAGTAATGACTATACAGAGGATAACATATTTAATGCCGACGAATCTGGGATTTTTTATAAAAGGTTGCCCGATAAAACCTACAAGTTTAAAGGTGAAACATGTAGTGGAGGGAAAATATTCAAAGAATGTATCACAGCTATGGTTTGCGCTAGTTATGTGGTGCATTAACCCCTATTCTGCATCTTTCAACTAGAAGTAGCCGGACGCAAGATATCCTATTTCACTTAATAATAATTTTACTCAAATGTTTATGTTGACAAAGTATCTGATGACATATTTTTCTAAAGAAAATGACCAACTTACTTTTACTAACAAAATCAAACACAAAAAAGGATTAAAATTCAAGCGAAGGATAACTAAAGACGAAATTCCGGTATACACAAAATCTTCCATATAGATAATAGTAGTAATTTAAATTCCCTTTCGTTGGTGCATTTGAAACCTGAAGTAGAACGACAAATTTAACTTCCATGCTCGAAAGCACGTGATGTTTTTAATTCAATCTAAAGATTGGGGATCTATAAAAGATTTGCTTAAGGAATAATTCGTCCCAGTGAATCCCCATGGTCTAGCCCATAATTATGTAGATATACTGGATCGTACCGAAAAAACCTGATGCATCTGGAATTCGAAAATGGAGAATCGTTGTCGATTACCGTAAGGTGAACGAAAAAACGATCGACGAGCCGTTACACCACTTCCGCCCTATACAATCTCACCCTGATTTCGTTTTCGACATATTGCGGAAAACTCAACATCTTCAGAAAATTATCCTGATCCTGAATCTGAAACTGACCAACAACAGAGCCACGATCTAGATTATTCGGAACAATCAAACTTTTATGACGAGTGTCATCCCTACGAAAATTTTGATTACTTTTTCAAGAGGTTCCACCAGAAACCGAAACTACATAGAAATTCATAATATTTTCAACAAAAAGCCTTATATTTCTATAGGAACTCCAAAGTTAAAATTATTAATAGATACTGGTGCAACTAAATCCCCAGATATTGCAGAAAAATATTTTTCAAATTCAATTTTAGAAGAACCGTTTACTGTTTCCTCCGCCAACCACAAGAAATGATATTCAAAAGACAGCGTTCAATGTTGACTCGAAATGGGCATTATGAATATGTGCGTATGCCATTTCGGCCTTAAAAATGCCCCATAATTTAAGCGATACCCATTTCCTTAGAAAATTCAGAGAGTGATGGAAAATGTTTTGAAAGGATTGTTAAATCAGATTTGTTTAGTTTTCGTGAAGTAGAACGACAAATGATATAATCATATTCAGTAGTTCATTACAAGAACACATGGTGAATCTCAAGCTGGTTTCCATCGAACGATTAAGAGAAGCCAATTTCAAAATTCAGCTTGATAAGTGTGAGTTCCTCAGGAAGGAAGTAGCTTTTTTGGGACATATAGTGACCCCAGAAGGCATTAAACCGAATCCTGAAAAAGTTAAAGCCATCATGAAATACCCCATACCCAAAACAACAAAAGAAATTAAATCATTTTTAGGTCTTTTAGGGTACTACCGGAAATTCATAAAAGACTTTGCAAAACTTACTCGACCATTCACACAGTGTTTAAAGAAAAATGCTAAAATTGTTCATGATAAAACATTCCTAGAAGCATTCGAAGTTTGTAAAACCCTTTTGACTAACGAACCCATACTAGCTTACCCTGACTTCGAGAAACCCTTTAACTTAACGACCGACGCAAGCAACTTTGCAATCGGTGCAATTTTATCGCAAGGACCGATTGGTAATGATCGACCGATCGCCTACGCGTCAAGAGCTTTGAACAGCGCGGAACAAAATTACTCCACCATAGAAAAAGAGTTGTTAGCTATTGTTTGGGGAACCAAGACCTTCAGACCGTATTGCTTCGGCCGCAAGTTCCACGTAATTTCTGATCACAAACCGCTCCAGTGGTTAATGTCCTTGAAAGAACCAAATTCTCGATTAGTACGCTGGAGGTTGAAACTCGAAGAATTTCAGATGCACTCTCTCGTATTGAAATTCACCCAACAGAAACTGAAGAAGCACAATATGATTCCGATATACCATTTTTAGGATTCATGAGAGAATTTAACAGAGAATTGCTACAATCACAAACAGAACAACCTGCAGACAATGTTTCGATGATCGTTAACACTGGCGATGACATTCAGGAGCAAGAAGACGAAACATCAGGAAGAAACAACCCTAATCCGAATCAAGAGAGAGATAGTGAAGAAACTGAAACTGGTGAAGAAGTCGGAGAAGCAAGTGATTCAAATGAAACTGTACATTCAAACTTAGAAAACCCCATTCAAACTATACATATAACTGAAAAACCTTTTAATCATTTTAGAAATCAAATTTATATAGAAGAAAAATCGCAACCAGAATTTAGAGCCAACATGATTTTTAGAGAACCCAATAAACGTATTCGATACTTTATATATACAACAAAAGAAACTTTTATAGACCAAATAACAGAATTTTCTAAATATCAACTAATTCCAAAAAATACTTATGCTTTTTATATTGTTAATGACCCACAAGACTTTTATTATAAAACGATGTGCCGCATTTTCCCGAAACTATTCAAAAGTGGAACATTTACTCTTCTAAAATGTAACACTAAACTTAGAGACATAACAAATATTGACAGACAACGTGAAATTGTTCAGTACAACCACGAAATGAAAAATAATCACCGTGGCATTCTTGAAACTATTGCCCAAATAAAATCCAACAACTATTACTGGCCTAAACTTGACAGTGACGTACGAAATTATGTTAACAACTGCGACACTTGTCAACAAAGTAAATACGAAAGACACCCACAACATCTAACTCTTTAAATAACCCCTACACCCACAAAACCTTTTGAAATTGTCCATACAGACGTATTCCAAGTTCGTCAACAAAAGTTTTGTACTTTCTTAGACGCTTTTTCAAAGTATGGTCAAGCCTATCCAATTACAACTAATAATAACTCTGCAATAATTACTTCACTCTTAAAGTTTATTTCACATCATGGAATCCCAAAACACATAACTTCAGATAATGGTTTAGAATTTGCTGGGCAATTAGTAAAAGATTTTGCAAAAGTTCATAAAATAAATTGGCACTATACAACAGCTCATCATCATAATGGAAATGGCCCTGTCGAAAGATTTCACTCCACCCTTCTGGAACATCTTAGAGCCCTTTCACTTGAAAATGACTTATCCCTTGTAGATAACATGAATCGAGCAATCATAGGGTATAACCACTCCATTCATTCAGTCACTAAATTTCGACCAATAGATATTATTCACTGTGAAACTGACAGACAAGACCCTTTCGATCTAGACCTTAACGAATATTTTGTGAATAATTACATAGAAACTCACAGAACAAAAATGAAAGAACTCTATAAAATCATTGCCGACAAATCACACCAGATCAAAGAAAAAGTTATTGGTAAAGCTAACGAAACTCGAACGGACCCTGTACAATACCGCGAAAATCAAACCGCTTACATGCAAAACGAAAACCCTAGAGATAAACTAAAACCCCGTTTCAACCCGGAACAAATATTGCGAAATAATGACAAAACTGTAACAACGACAAGCGGAACTTATCACAAACAAAGTTTCAAGAAACCTCGAATAATATCAGACACTCCCTTGTTACAGGATACCCCTGAGTCTCCTGGTAGGACTATACCACTGCCAAGAGGTAACCGTGCAGAATCTTAATAAAAATCCAGGAATCCTCCCCTTCAAGCTAGGATCAGCCAGAGTAAAAGCAGGTTCACATATATTTATTCATTTCATTGAACTTTCCCCAATAGAGAAGCAAATCAGTAGCGTTTCTAACCAATATAAAATAATCAAAACCACCATCCAAAATGACCTAAGTGAAACCTATAATTATGTTCTTCAAAATTTTCACTCCCACTTAGATTTTGAATTAAAAACTGTCCAATCGAAATTTTTAAGCATCCATCCAAGATCAAATCGTTTCAAAAGAGGTCTAATTAATGGTTTAGGTTCTGTTATGAAAGGACTTACAGGTTTAATGGACAACGAAGATTCTGAAAGACTTGAAAAAGCAATTTCAGAGTTAAAGCTAAGTCAAAACAATTTGATCAAGCAATCGAATAAACATTTATCACTTACAAATAGTCTCATCAAGAACGTTAACGAAACGATTAATCAAATTTCTCTTAACCAAGAAATTATCGATGATAAAATAAAAATAATAAGGACAGAACTTAACAAAACAATTTTTGAATTTACTAATTACATGGAAATTAGAGATGCTCTCGATCAAATTAAAATCAATTTAGATACATTGCTTTACTTTCTTTCAGAAATAGAAAATTGCATTTCTTTTGCTCGGTTAGGAACATTGCACACAAGCATCATCTCGCTTGATGATATTGATTTTATTGTCCAAAAAATGTTAACAACCCATTCAGATAATCAGTTACTTTATAGTAAGAAAATCCAGTATTTAAAATATTACGATGTTGTTAAGACTTCAGTAGTAATAACTAATGATAAAATAATTTTCACATTAGAATTTCCTTTAGTGTTTTCTGACTCGTTTACACATTTTCGATTATTTCCAATACCAACTGCCAATAACACAATAATAATTCCTCAAAATTCCTTCCTTACCATGGGCGACGCATCTTACCAATATGAAGACAACCCCTGCCAATTTTTGGATCCTGATTATCTTTGCAATGAAGGCACGTTAATCTACCAGTCAGCCGAACCAGACTGCATCTTCTCACTTCTAAAAATTGACATCATCCCTCCAAATTGTCGACAAGTGAAAACAGAAATAAAACGTTCGATTATAGAAGAAATCAATGAGCAGTTCTATATTGGAATTTTCCCAACCAGAGAACGCATCCAGGCAAAATGTGGTACCAGTGAGATATTTTCTTTCCAGGGTAGTTATCTGTTCAAACTACCTCCCAGCTGCCAAATAAGCACAGCAGCATATTCATATGGCAATACCAAGGGCGAACTTCCCGGTCAACCATTTTTACTCCCAGAAGTTCAAGTATCCAATGTCACCCTCAACCTAACAAAAAGTGTGACAGTCTTACGACACACCTCTAGACAAAATACATCAGTTAGCACTCGACAACATCGACCCCCTTGAAGAACACAGTTCAACTAATTTTGGAAGTCCACATTGGGTTTGGCCCTCCTACACTATATTTATTATCATTGGTATAGTGGTATTCATTAAATGTTACCGAAAACAAAGAGCTTCAGCTACCTCATCAACGCCTGGGACCAGACAGCAAATAGACGACGCCCAAGTGAAGCCTCCCTCGGCTAGTCTCTAAGGGATGGAGGAGTTATGTGGTGCATTAACCCCTATTCTGCATCTTTCAACTAGAAGTAGCCGGACGCAAGATATCCTATTTCACTTAATAATAATTTTACTCAAATGCATTTATTTTACAGTTGAATAACTTTTACATTGTTTGTAGTTTAGTCTGATTCCATTATTCTTATTGTACACTTCGCTTAAATAAAATTTAATCTTTTTTAAAAAGTTATTTTTCAAAACGACAAATTTAACTCGCTAATGCTTCTGGAACCGAAAAAAGATAATCACTCATACATACATATACGTACGTACATACATACATACATACATATGTACATATTAAAATTATTGGGTCTCCAGAAAGTACCAACATCATCAAAAATATTACTATTTTGGACGCTATGAATTTATTAAGCCTTTCATGGGATGAAGTTTCTACACAAACTACTCAAAATTGTTTTCGCCACGCCGATATATTAAAAACAGTTGCGAATTGTGCTATCATGGAATCAGATCCAGAAGATTGATCTTCCATTGTCGGAACTACTACGAATAAACAAATGAATGTGTTTAAATGATTTTGAGGAGTTCGTAAATGTCGACAATAACGTTGCTGTAAGAGAAGAATTGCCTGACACAGACTTTGTAAATCAAATACTTCAGGAAGAAAAGTTGAGAAAATGGTACAAGAAGATCTTATCGAAGAAGAACCTGCGGTGACTACAGAAGACGCTCTTAGCTGTATTCAAACCTTACAACGCTTATTTCCTTCAGCAAGAAAGCAGCATTGAAATGTTTTCAGAATTAAATAATGTTAAACTTATTTTGCAGAACAATTATATATAAAAAAACAATAAAATGCAGTTTTTCTATCATGTAAGTTGTTTAATCTCATAAGATGGACACTCAAGTATAGTGAACTATATCTCTTTGTCCACTCGAGTGCGGATTTCAGTGTAGTTTATACTCCCTTTCACCCACCAGTCGCATTATCTCCTGCAGGGCATCTAGCGATGATCTCCCTGGTTTAAAGCCATACTGCTGTTGCGATATTCCTCCCTTTTCCTCGATCTCGTTAAATAACCTCCCTCTTATCAGATATTCATATACCTTGCCAGTCGTATTTAGCAAGGTGAGGGGCCTGTATTTGAAGCTCATTGTACACTCTAATCTTCGTTTCTGAATAATATTCGGCCACGATCTTCACCACTTCCGTTCTCACTCCATCCATTCCCGGGCCCTTCCGATTTCTCAGTTGGCCCACCGCATTTATCACCTCATCTGCATTGAAATCCTAACCTAACCGTTGCTACTAGCAAGTCCGGGGTCCGTTATTGAAAAAAGCCAAGTTAAGTGGAATCGAAAATGCAACAAATTGTACACAACTATAAAAAGAAAAAAAAGATTATCACTTACTTGATCTTTCTTGTTTTCATTGAGCTTTGAGCCTTTGTCGTGTTCACCAGCAGTGAGGCAAATTCCGTGTTCAACCGACCTCTTTTGGCGACTATGTTGTCCTAACAGTGAGGCTGTAGTTTGTGTTCAACCAGGCAGGTCCTTTTTTTCGGCAAGGGATTGGAATCCGCCGTTTCTGGTGAGCGTTCGCGAGTTCTAGAAACGTTTACAAAATCCTACTGACTGCATCAAATTTTTTTACGTTGGTAACAAAATTAATAAACCCTAACAAAGGGGTATTTCAGCCTGACTGTTGTAACATATAGTGAATCTATCTGCCTACTAATACACAAATGGTTTCATTCGCAGGTAAAAAATATTGTAGAAAAATTTAGTATTTAATTGAGATACTGAATTCATTCGGAGTTTTATAGATGTTGAAAAAAATCTCTGAAATAAACGGGAAGTAATCCAAAACCCAAATTAAAAACATCTCTTTAATAAAAACAAAATTCTTTAAATAAATACATTTGATAATATACATCATATATATTATTTACAACCTGAAACTGCTTCCAGTCTTATTTATTATTTACGAAAAATAGTTTACTATCTGTCTCTTCTTGCCAAACTCTTCTAGATACTTAAATTCAGATCGTTCGCTCAGCGCCAACTTTACATCCGTCGACGATACTTCGGTAATGTTAGGCCTGTAAAAAATCCAAAAATAAAGATCTGACAAGATTTTTAACTATTTTGTATCAGGAATCGTTGTCGAACAATGTACAGTATGGAAACTCGGATGTAATGAACAATTTTTCAAATCCCGAATTAAACATGTGTAAAATACTCGGACAAGATGGACTCGTTTATAATGGAACCTCGCCTGTAGTGGACCAGAATTAGTCTATCATAGGCGAGTTTTTCCAGTGATTCCCCTGGCACGACGTTTACTGATGTAATATTATGCAGTATTCTTTCGACCTAGCGTTTGTTATGTGGTACATGGCGTCGTATTTGTCTCTGAGCTTTTCAAAAATTGGGTAAAGTGTGAAACCAACATTTACGCTACATGAAAAGTTGGCAATAATAAATGATATTGAAAATGGAACATCTCAAGCAAATGTGTGTTAAAAATGGGATTAAGGAAATCCGCTGTGTCAAATATTTGGAAGAATCGCGAAAAAATTCAGAGGGATTGGAAAATAAACGATCAAAAGGAGAAAATGCGGTTGCAGTCGCATCCTGAGGTCGATGAAATGTTATTCAAGTAGTTTCCACAAAAAGGACAAACAAGTTTCCAGTGGGTGGACCAATATTAAAAATAATGGCAGAAGAATTTGGAAAATTAATCGACGAGGACTTCAAATGCAACTCTGGATGGCTTGACCGCTTTAAGAAAAGGCATAATATTTGTTTGGCGAGTCGGCTTCAGTGGATAAAAATGTTACAATAATTGGTTGGTGCGTGTTTGGCTCCTGATAAGTAATGACTATACAGAGGATAACATATTTAATGCCGACAAATCTGGGATTTTTTATAAAAGGTTGCCCGATAAAACCTACAAGTTTAAAGGTGAAACATGTAGTGGAGGGAAAATATTCAAAGAATGTATCACAGCTATGGTTTGCGCTAGTTATGTGGTGCATTAACCCCTATTCTGCATCTTTCAACTAGAAGTAGCCGGACGCAAGATATCCTATTTCACTTAATAATAATTTTACTCAAATGTTTATGTTACAAATATTATGACATATTTTTTAAAGAAAATGACCAACTTACTTTTACTAACAAAATCAAACACAAAATTCTAACTAAAGACGAAATTCCGGTATACACAAAATCATATAGATACCCTTTCGTTCATAAACCTGAAGTAGAACGACAAATAACTTCCATGCTCGAACAAGGAATAATTCGTCCCAGTGAATCCCCATGGTCTAGCCCAATCTGGATCGTACCGAAAAAACCTGATGCATCTGGAATTCGAAAATGGAGAATCGTTGTCGATTACCGTAAGGTGAACGAAAAAACGATCGACGACCGTTACCCAATTCCCAACATCGCTGACATTCTAGATAAATTGGGAAGATCTCAATACTTTTCAACACTTGATCTTGCGAGTGGCTTCCATCAAATTGAGATGTGCCCCGATGATATTCAAAAGACAGCGTTCAATGTTGAAAATGGGCATTATGAATATGTGCGTATGCCTTTCGGCCTTAAAAATGCCCCCGCCACTTTTCAGAGAGTGATGGAAAATGTTTTGAAAGGATTGTTAAATCAGATTTGTTTAGTTTTTGTGGATGATATAATCATATTCAGTAGTTCATTACAAGAACACATGGTGAATCTCAAGCTGGTTTTCGAACGATTAAGAGAAGCCAATTTCAAAATTCAGCTTGATAAGTGTGAGTTCCTCAGGAAGGAAGTAGCTTTTTTGGGACATATAGTGACCCCAGAAGGCATTAAACCGAATCCTGAAAAAGTTAAAGCCATCATGAAATACCCCATACCCAAAACAACAAAAGAAATTAAATCATTTTTAGGTCTTTTAGGGTACTACCGGAAATTCATAAAAGACTTTGCAAAACTTACTCGACCATTCACACAGTGTTTAAAGAAAAATGCTAAAATTGTTCATGATAAAACATTCCTAGAAGCATTCGAAGTTTGTAAAACCCTTTTGACTAACGAACCCATACTAGCTTACCCTGACTTCGAGAAACCCTTTAACTTAACGACCGACGCAAGCAACTTTGCAATCGGTGCAATTTTATCGCAAGGACCGATTGGTAATGATCGACCGATCGCCTACGCGTCAAGAGCTTTGAACAGCGCGGAACAAAATTACTCCACCATAGAAAAAGAGTTGTTAGCTATTGTTTGGGGAACCAAGACCTTCAGACCGTATTGCTTCGGCCGCAAGTTCCACGTAATTTCTGATCACAAACCGCTCCAGTGGTTAATGTCCTTGAAAGAACCAAATTCTCGATTAGTACGCTGGAGGTTGAAACTCGAAGAATTTCAGATGCACTCTCTCGTATTGAAATTCACCCAACAGAAACTGAAGAAGCACAATATGATTCCGATATACCATTTTTAGGATTCATGAGAGAATTTAACAGAGAATTGCTACAATCACAAACAGAACAACCTGCAGACAATGTTTCGATGATCGTTAACACTGGCGATGACATTCAGGAGCAAGAAGACGAAACATCAGGAAGAAACAACCCTAATCCGAATCAAGAGAGAGATAGTGAAGAAACTGAAACTGGTGAAGAAGTCGGAGAAGCAAGTGATTCAAATGAAACTGTACATTCAAACTTAGAAAACCCCATTCAAACTATACATATAACTGAAAAACCTTTTAATCATTTTAGAAATCAAATTTATATAGAAGAAAAATCGCAACCAGAATTTAGAGCCAACATGATTTTTAGAGAACCCAATAAACGTATTCGATACTTTATATATACAACAAAAGAAACTTTTATAGACCAAATAACAGAATTTTCTAAATATCAACTAATTCCAAAAAATACTTATGCTTTTTATATTGTTAATGACCCACAAGACTTTTATTATAAAACGATGTGCCGCATTTTCCCGAAACTATTCAAAAGTGGAACATTTACTCTTCTAAAATGTAACACTAAACTTAGAGACATAACAAATATTGACAGACAACGTGAAATTGTTCAGTACAACCACGAAATGAAAAATAATCACCGTGGCATTCTTGAAACTATTGCCCAAATAAAATCCAACAACTATTACTGGCCTAAACTTGACAGTGACGTACGAAATTATGTTAACAACTGCGACACTTGTCAACAAAGTAAATACGAAAGACACCCACAACATCTAACTCTTTAAATAACCCCTACACCCACAAAACCTTTTGAAATTGTCCATACAGACGTATTCCAAGTTCGTCAACAAAAGTTTTGTACTTTCTTAGACGCTTTTTCAAAGTATGGTCAAGCCTATCCAATTACAACTAATAATAACTCTGCAATAATTACTTCACTCTTAAAGTTTATTTCACATCATGGAATCCCAAAACACATAACTTCAGATAATGGTTTAGAATTTGCTGGGCAATTAGTAAAAGATTTTGCAAAAGTTCATAAAATAAATTGGCACTATACAACAGCTCATCATCATAATGGAAATGGCCCTGTCGAAAGATTTCACTCCACCCTTCTGGAACATCTTAGAGCCCTTTCACTTGAAAATGACTTATCCCTTGTAGATAACATGAATCGAGCAATCATAGGGTATAACCACTCCATTCATTCAGTCACTAAATTTCGACCAATAGATATTATTCACTGTGAAACTGACAGACAAGACCCTTTCGATCTAGACCTTAACGAATATTTTGTGAATAATTACATAGAAACTCACAGAACAAAAATGAAAGAACTCTATAAAATCATTGCCGACAAATCACACCAGATCAAAGAAAAAGTTATTGGTAAAGCTAACGAAACTCGAACGGACCCTGTACAATACCGCGAAAATCAAACCGCTTACATGCAAAACGAAAACCCTAGAGATAAACTAAAACCCCGTTTCAACCCGGAACAAATATTGCGAAATAATGACAAAACTGTAACAACGACAAGCGGAACTTATCACAAACAAAGTTTCAAGAAACCTCGAATAATATCAGACACTCCCTTGTTACAGGATACCCCTGAGTCTCCTGGTAGGACTATACCACTGCCAAGAGGTAACCGTGCAGAATCTTAATAAAAATCCAGGAATCCTCCCCTTCAAGCTAGGATCAGCCAGAGTAAAAGCAGGTTCACATATATTTATTCATTTCATTGAACTTTCCCCAATAGAGAAGCAAATCAGTAGCGTTTCTAACCAATATAAAATAATCAAAACCACCATCCAAAATGACCTAAGTGAAACCTATAATTATGTTCTTCAAAATTTTCACTCCCACTTAGATTTTGAATTAAAAACTGTCCAATCGAAATTTTTAAGCATCCATCCAAGATCAAATCGTTTCAAAAGAGGTCTAATTAATGGTTTAGGTTCTGTTATGAAAGGACTTACAGGTTTAATGGACAACGAAGATTCTGAAAGACTTGAAAAAGCAATTTCAGAGTTAAAGCTAAGTCAAAACAATTTGATCAAGCAATCGAATAAACATTTATCACTTACAAATAGTCTCATCAAGAACGTTAACGAAACGATAAATCAAATTTCTCTTAACCAAGAAATTATCGATGATAAAATAAAAATAATAAGGACAGAACTTAACAAAACAATTTTTGAATTTACTAATTACATGGAAATTAGAGATGCTCTCGATCAAATTAAAATCAATTTAGATACATTGCTTTACTTTCTTTCAGAAATAGAAAATTGCATTTCTTTTGCTCGGTTAGGAACATTGCACACAAGCATCATCTCGCTTGATGATATTGATTTTATTGTCCAAAAAATGTTAACAACCCATTCAGATAATCAGTTACTTTATAGTAAGAAAATCCAGTATTTAAAATATTACGATGTTGTTAAGACTTCAGTAGTAATAACTAATGATAAAATAATTTTCACATTAGAATTTCCTTTAGTGTTTTCTGACTCGTTTACACATTTTCGATTATTTCCAATACCAACTGCCAATAACACAATAATAATTCCTCAAAATTCCTTCCTTACCATGGGCGACGCATCTTACCAATATGAAGACAACCCCTGCCAATTTTTGGATCCTGATTATCTTTGCAATGAAGGCACGTTAATCTACCAGTCAGCCGAACCAGACTGCATCTTCTCACTTCTAAAAATTGACATCATCCCTCCAAATTGTCGACAAGTGAAAACAGAAATAAAACGTTCGATTATAGAAGAAATCAATGAGCAGTTCTATATTGGAATTTTCCCAACCAGAGAACGCATCCAGGCAAAATGTGGTACCAGTGAGATATTTTCTTCCAGGGTAGTTATCTGTTCAAACTACCTCCCAGCTGCCAAATAAGCACAGCAGCATATTCATATGGCAATACCAAGGGCGAACTTCCCGGTCAACCATTTTTACTCCCAGAAGTTCAAGTATCCAATGTCACCCTCAACCTAACAAAAAGTGTGACAGTCTTACGACACACCTCTAGACAAAATACATCAGTTAGCACTCGACAACATCGACCCCCTTGAAGAACACAGTTCAACTAATTTTGGAAGTCCACATTGGGTTTGGCCCTCCTACACTATATTTATTATCATTGGTATAGTGGTATTCATTAAATGTTACCGAAAACAAAGAGCTTCAGCTACCTCATCAACGCCTGGGACCAGACAGCAAATAGACGACGCCCAAGTGAAGCCTCCCTCGGCTAGTCTCTAAGGGATGGAGGAGTTATGTGGTGCATTAACCCCTATTCTGCATCTTTCAACTAGAAGTAGCCGGACGCAAGATATCCTATTTCACTTAATAATAATTTTACTCAAATGCATTTATTTTACAGTTGAATAACTTTTACATTGTTTGTAGTTTAGTCTGATTCCATTATTCTTATTGTACACTTCGCTTAAATAAAATTTAATCTTTTTTAAAAAGTTATTTTTCAAAACGACAAATTTAACTCGCTAATGCTTCTGGAACCGAAAAAAGATAATCACTCATACATACATATACGTACGTACATACATACATACATACATATGTACATATTAAAATTATTGGGTCTCCAGAAAGTACCAACATCATCAAAAATATTACTATTTTGGACGCTATGAATTTATTAAGCCTTTCATGGGATGAAGTTTCTACACAAACTACTCAAAATTGTTTTCGCCACGCCGATATATTAAAAACAGTTGCGAATTGTGCTATCATGGAATCAGATCCAGAAGATTGATCTTCCATTGTCGGAACTACTACGAATAAACAAATGAATGTGTTTAAATGATTTTGAGGAGTTCGTAAATGTCGACAATAACGTTGCTGTAAGAGAAGAATTGCCTGACACAGACTTTGTAAATCAAATACTTCAGGAAGAAAAGTTGAGAAAATGGTACAAGAAGATCTTATCGAAGAAGAACCTGCGGTGACTACAGAAGACGCTCTTAGCTGTATTCAAACCTTACAACGCTTATTTCCTTCAGCAAGAAAGCAGCATTGAAATGTTTTCAGAATTAAATAATGTTAAACTTATTTTGCAGAACAATTATATATAAAAAAACAATAAAATGCAGTTTTTCTATCATGTAAGTTGTTTAATCTCATAAGATGGACACTCAAGTATAGTGAACTATATCTCTTTGTCCACTCGAGTGCGGATTTCAGTGTAGTTTGAAATAATTTACACACTATTATAGCTTAACTTTTTCGCAATGTCAATTGACATTCCACAAACTGCTCTTAGATACTACTCTTTGATTTTCAATTACATTACTTATCTGTGTTTTTTCAGAAACCATTGTGAGGAGTGAAAACCCACATGAATATCCAAAATAACTATTTGCCTCCTCAATCATTTAGAAACTACTTAAGATTTTTAACTGTTCTGTGTAACGTGACCTTAACTAGAGTGACGGACATAAGTGAAAGACAATGTCACAGATTATAGAAGTAATTATTTTTAAAAGTAAGAATGTAACATAACTAATTTATTTGTTTTCTATTACTGAACTTTTCTACAAGATTAGTTTTGACACTTAACAGGTTGCTGCCACGCTACAATTTGAAATTTAGTCTCTGGGGCCAAGGTAATAGTTGTTAAAAAGACATGTTATTTTTGGCTAACAAAATGTTTTTAAATATTAAGACAAAAGTTACCGGCTAAAACCCAATATAAATGTCAATTTATATTGGACCTATAGAATTTGATTTTGTTATGAAATAATTAAATTTTAGGCTCCAAAAAATATTTGATTATCCTGTTGATGCATTTCAAATGTGGATATCCAAGTGTTAAGCATATAACCTATTTATGTCAATGCATTGTTTTATGATGAATACATTTATTTCATAATTTAAGAAGTTAAATTTCCAAAATTTCCAGTATTGACACATTAGGGAAGTTGGCTCAAAATTGCAGAATGGTTCACAACTTTCTTACTATTGACTTTTTTTGGAAGATTCCGTTTTAAGGAAATTTGATGAAAAGTATCTACCACGTCTGGGTAGCGGCTTTTTCGTGATCATTTCAACCTTGGACGCCACGGTATTGTTCCAAGGAACATAAAGGATGCAAAAAAAATAAGTGAAGAATCCTCCACCAGGTTTCATCAAATTTTGCAGACAAATTCTAATTTGACCTTTTTTAATCATTATCACGTGTTAAATCTACAGGGAAGTATTATATGTAGTAAAGAATTCGGCGTTGCCAAACCTAACCGAAATTCTGTACGCGGAAGAGCGGTGTTGTTGACTTCTTATGAATCGCTTGTGATTGTGGCTATACATATACCGGTGAAACTTCAAGACCTTTAGAACTAAGGAAAAATGAAAACCAATGACATTTCCAGAAAACATATGGACAATCATGAAATTTTATTAAAGGCGACAATTTAAAAATAAACTTCCAGCAAAAACAGACAGTGATTGATTTGGAGTTGAAAAATCTCCAACTACAGATCAGTATCACACAATATACAAAACACTTGATCATATTATACACATCTCTCTCAGCATTCTGTGAGGAAGAATTTCTGTGCAGACAAACACTAATCCGCAGAAGTTTTTCGAAGTTGCCATACTACTCTTTGTTCCCATTAATAAATTTCATATCCTTATCTGTTGCAGCAAAGAAAAACTGAGGAGAGAACACCCATAATTTACAGGCAATAAATATATTATTAATGATAAATAATGCATAATAATGTGTTATTTACCTATAGTTTCCAGAACAAACGCTATAATGGTGCGCTCTCCGTATCAATCCTTCAGCGAAACACTTAACAGCTTCTAACATCATCCTTTCAGCACCGTTAAAAGTGACTCCATCGATGATTTCTTCAGGTTTCAACATGATGCCCGAATCGAGTGCCGTTTCTTTGATGTAGGAACACTGAAGCTTCAAACCGGGGTCCGATATGTCGATTATGTCATTTTTTAGACTAGCTATCGAATGGTCTGCAAAGAGATTATATGAAGTGTAATGAAACATGTGATACCCAAAGAATGTTCTTATTATAAATCTGAAAACTCATAATTTTATTATAAGGTTTCACCCTCTAGTGAAATAAAAACTAATGTAGTTAATTGCTTATGCCCTCAATAAAATATAGTTCATAGGCGATCAGATCAGAAAATCATCAAAATCACCGTTAACAATGTTCGCTCGTTTTTCAAAAAATAATAACCTCGTTATAATTATTGGTCATTGTTATTTCCTTATAATCTATGCAGTAATATTTTATTGTATAGACAGCGACGTAAAAAAATCATTCTCCTTCTTTTCTTTTTCAAATTCAAATTTCAAGTTTATTGATGACACTTTTACATGCACACTATAAATTCATAATTAAGATTTTCCAAACTGAATAAAAAAATTTACGTTTACAGTTAAAATCTTTCTTTGAAAAGAGACTCAAAATATAAAATAAGATTTTTCCATTTTTGTGTCTTACTTGTGGCATTAAAGAATTTAATATCTAAGTAATACTTCCCGGGAATATATTGGCACCTAGCAGTGAGCAACCGGCCGCGCAAGTATTTTTATCTCCTCCCGTGGCTTGAGCTCCACTGCCATCGCTCCCGATTAGCCGCGTTCCCTCACCTTTAATGAAATATTCCTAAGCATTTTAATTTTTTTTTCGACGAAATCAAGAAAAATATAACGAATTACATTATGTGAAGTTGAAAAATATTTGTGTGTACCACAAATATTTAGGTTAATTAATGTTCGCATTTTAAGCTATCATTTTATAGAAGATTAGTCATCCAGTATTCAATACAACTCACTTATCAATTTCTCTCGGGTAAAAATCCTCCGATTCCTTAATTATTTTTACAATACATATAAGATAAAAAACAAAACAGGATTTTATTATTGCAAACAATTATGATTTTGCTGTTAAAAGCCTATCAGTTATTATTTAAATCATGATATCACCTTATTATATGGCCCTATTGACTGATATACTAATTCACTAACCTTGCTCTGTCTCTCTCTCGATGTCCACTGCTTCTTCGTGGTGCGTAAGGAAATTCCGCTTCCTGTAACCCTGTGAGAAAGTATTGGCGAAGCAGCCATTCAGGAGACTCACATCTATTGAATATTTGTTGAAAATACTGAAACCCACTGACGGACTATACATGTGTGATCTGCTATACATGAAATAAGTTTTCACTGTCCATTTTTCCGCTTCAGGTATTGATTCGGATGCCAGTATTCGTTTTAGCGCTTTGGCTCGATTCCACTATAAAATATATTCATAAGTATAAGTAAACATTTGGATCTTACTATTGTACAAGTATAGTTTTCAAACACAATGTTATATGCCCTCAAAACATACCAATGTTGTTAAAAAATGCGATCAGTGCAAAAAAAGTGAGCTGTGAGGGCAGACTTTTTTGTAACACTCAAAAGGTTTCACAATGTCTCAACTACACTGGAGACATAAAATGCAACACCATGCAATACAAATTATTTTATTATATCAGGTGTAACAAAAGTACCGGTACACCCCTGTAAATTCCTATGATCGCATTTCCAGAGAATACGTTCCAGATAAAAGTTGTTCAGTTTTGACTTGTAAATTCAGTAGTGGCCTTGTCCTTAACCCCAAGGTCATTTCAAGGTCTTTTTTTATGGAAACCCCCATTTTTTATTCCGGAATCAGAAAGAGCGGAAATTTTACATTCAGGTATGTATTTGACCTTGGGGTCTAACTGACCTCTCAAGGTCATTTCGTGGTCAATCGTTATTTGCATTTTTTATTACTTTCTTTTTTTGCTGAGGGTAATAATTTTGAACATATGCTTTAGATATCGAACATAATGTTAACTATCCACGAATTCGCTTTAAACACTTTAAAGAGCTATTGTTGCATATAAATAAAAAAAAAACAAAACAAAAGATAAAAAATTAAAAAAAAACATTAAAATAAAATAAAAAAACACTAAAAACCTGTTTAGAGGAGCTCCATCAACAAAACAAAACTACACAGCGCGTCCTCAGGTTGCGTATAGAGGAAAGCCCTTCTGAAGATAAAGGGTAACTACGAATATATGAATAAGTAGTCGCTGACAGCCGATGGAACCCCACATTCTTTCAGAGCTAAGTGACAATATTCGCTGCAAATAACGATTACGCTAGAAATGACCTTGAGGGATCACTTAGACTCCAAGGTCAAATAAGAACCATAATATACTAATTTTTCGAGATTTTTCAATCCATTGCATCAAGACAATATATTGTTTGCAGTCGAGAACCTTCATCAGTTGCGCTCCCCTCAAGTGATTGAATTCTCGAATAATTATTTATGTATATACTACATATAACTGAAACTTCTGGATGTCGGAATTCATTTCGTGATAAAATATTAAGCACCTTAATGTAAAATGTTCCGATCTTTGTAATTCCATTTAAAAAAAGAAACTTGACTTTGAAATGACCTTTAAAAGTTAAAGTTAAAAGAGACGATCTACTATATCCCGCAGGTGATCTTGATGGCCATTCCAGAGACGCTATGTCAGGATCTTGGACGGCGCCCCATACCATGGCTCTTTGCAATTTTGCCATACGACTTTCAACATCCAAATCTGCATTTCGTCTCTCACCTGAAAATCGCTTGACTCTCATATATCCATGGTGACCGCCATGGATTCGTCACTCTGGAATGTTAATCGAAAATTGCTTGTAATGAGACTGAGAGCTTACCGACTCTTCTCATAATATAAGAGTAGCCGCTTGGAATGGTGTAGAACTAGATAAAACTGAAATGACCAATGGACTGTCATATGCCTGAGTGACGAGTCATGGTTTTGTTTAGCCCGCCATGTCGAGCAGATGGGGGTTAGGCAATTAAAAGGTGAGAGTCGAAATATAGATTAGGTATTGAACGTCAGACAGCAAGACAGAATAGTTCTTGATATGGGACACCATTTGTATGGGAAGCAGATCACCCCTAGTTCTCATCAACAAACAGATTTATATCCTTGCCTAGAAACCATACCAAATATATAACATCAAAACTGATGTTGCTGGTGACACAATGCCCTTCATACCAGAATCTGGCATACATTCTGGAATTGCCATCAAAATCACCTGATTTGTCCCTCACTGAATACTCACGAATCTGGTAGGTCGAACCTTAAACTGTAATGCCGCGTCAGCAAACTAGGATGCCATATGGAGGATATATTCTTTAATATGATATAGCATAAATAACCATGAAGGAGCTCCCCATTATTAATTTTTTTGTTTATCATTATGGAAATTTGTTCAAAAAGTAATGACTTTACGAATATCAGAATGTATCTTCAATACTAATATATAAAGAGGTAAAATTTGTTGGATTGTAGGAAGTAATCTCTAAAAGTACAGAACTGATTTTAAAAATTCGTTCAGTTATAGAAAGTACTCGGTCTGGGAGTAACATAAGCTAGATATTGCTTTAAAAAATGTTTATTTACGCGAAGGGGGGCAGTGCTTTTAAATAAATTCAGTATCTAGGCAACTAAAAGTGATACAGGCTTCAAAATTGGTGTATATACTCTTCTCAAGTAAATAAAAACTAGTTCAATTATCTTGTAAAAATTCTGTTAACTCATGGGGGACATGTTTTTTGAAAAAAATACCTATTTTTGGAGAACCCAAATGTAATACAAGCATGAGAATTAAGATAGTGCAGTCATTGAAGCATCATGCCTTCTAAATTTTTTGTGTCATTTCCACCAAAATTAAAAGTAATCGAATTCCGTCTAGAATTAACTGTAATATAAAGAGTTTGATGGATTCTAGCCGTTTGGCTGCTTTAGGACACATATTTTTCAAAAAAATCACGATTAAAAAAAAAATTTCGAATTAAAAAAAACGCCTTTTTTCATAATATCTGAAAAATAATGAAAGATGCGTAAAAAAGTATAATGATGAAAAATCTACGTTTTTTTTAAATAAATTTTGGTTTGTTTTATTTTCCTGTCACATAAAAATTGACAGAGATATGATTGTTTAAAGAGCGCGGGGCAGCGCCATCACAGTCTCTCTCGAGCCCTTTGACCCTTCACTGTATTGTAATGAAAAAAGTTTTAGCTCTTTTAATTACCTTTAAAATGTTTTTTATAGGTTGTGATAGCTTCAAAATTAAACGAGTTATGGTCCAAAAACTAATCGTATTTTTTTTTCTACTTAGTAAACTGAAAATTTCGGAGCGTGAATATTTAGAGCAAAGTGAAAGTACACAGTAATATAGACCCAAAACTATTGTCTCATGTATATATATATATATATACATATATGGCATATATATTTTAGAAACATAGGAATGAATACATACCAACGTTCATATATGTATATATTACACATTTGAAAGAATGTGTATTGCTACAATCAAATTATTTTTACTTGTATAAGCTTATATTTTCAATGTTTTAATTTAGGGGTGTTTTAAGGGTTGAAAAGCTTAAACATATGAAAGTCCTTTTAGAGAACGTGGAACAACCTTTAAATTCTTTTCAGTTTGTAAAAAAATATATTTTTATACAATTTTTTTATAGAGAGGTTGTTTTTAAGGGTTGAAAAGTGGTTAAATCATCACAAATAAGGTAGGTAACGTAAAACAATATTTACTCTATATTTAAATCTTTTTAAATTATATAAAAGCCATTTTCGTCATTTTTTTCAATTTAGGGGGTGTTTGCAGGGGTTGTAATATTTTCTAGGGGTTAAAAATGAGTTAAACATGAGGTAATTGTGTTAGTGAATACTTCAGATTGGCACTCCCTTATATTAATCACGTTGGCTAGCTATAATAAGGCTCAATGTTATTGTTTTTATTAAAGGGTTGTTTTTACCCCTTAAAAATAAAAAGCGGAGTTTGGGTCAATATCACTTTTGAAGTTAAAGGTAAGATAAGCCTAATTCCAAAATTTCATGCAAATCGGCTACTAGTAAAAAATGTTGGAGGTAAAACCCTATTTTTCGCTTCAGTGACTGCACTAAGAGATGATTCCTTTCTTCATGTGAATGAATATATGATTCGTTATTTTGCGAAAATTTAAATCTTGATTGCGGTCACTACTGTTTTTCACCACATTCAATGTCTCTGAAGAAATGAAAAATAATACTGGTGTGAATCTTCATATAAAAAAGCAAGTGTAATAAATAGTTTTGCGAAATTTCAATTATCAAATAGGGAGCAGGTGGGGTATTTTATAAGAAAAACTCACTACTTCTCGGAATCCGAAAAAAATAAAATATCGAATAAGTGTTAAGAGATTGATTCTTTGTATTAGAACTGAAATTAATAGAAACGATAACTGTTTAGCAAATTTTCAATTTAAGAATGGGACTGAAAAGTGTTCAGCATCTGAAAAATTACAGGTAAAATCTAAAAGACATAGAAAATGTCGAAAATATCAAAAATTTCACGTAAAAAAATATAAAACGAAAATAAATTACAAAAATTATAAAATTATCAAAAACCCTAAAATATTAGGAATATTGGATAATAAAAATTGACAAAATTGTCAAAATTATTCTGTCAAAAAACGAAATAAATAAATATCAATATCTAAAATGTAAAAAATATCAACATTTCATAACGAAATGTCATAAATGACAAAATGTCAAAAATACCACAAATGTCAAAACCATATTTATATGTATATTTACTCACTGGTCAAAACTGACAAAAGAGTCAAACTGTCTAAAAGGCAAGAATAAAAACATTACTGAAACCCTAAATTGAAAAACGGCAAAGATATAAAATGAAAAAACCTTAAAACACCTGAAATATGTTTGCCTCTTCATATTAAATCCCTTGATAATTCATTTTGGAAGCCATTATTACTGTATAAATTTCGGTCATAAAAGATAATGTTAAAACTGTTTTCACAAAGAAATCTAAAAGTGTATGGGTTGTTAAAATAATTAAATGAAAAAAATCTTGAAAGTAAATCCAGATAAATTACCAGAGAATTTGAAATGCTGTGCTTAATAGTCCATTTTTATTTGGTTTACAGATTAGAAATCAAGATTCAGAAATCCACCTACCTCAGCATTTATCCGCTTTCCAATATTCCAAGACTCGTACTCCTGCTTGGAACACGCCACGTGTGGAAATTCTCTTCTGTAATTCGGATCTTTGGCTTGGTTGGTCCACAACGGGAATCTCCTCATCAAATACGGCAACACTTCTCCCATATTGCGAAATTTATCCTTGGGTATCCCTTTCAGTTTTCTCACCGTAGGTTTCGGGGAAACGTCCACCGTCGCTACTAATAAGGAATATTTAGGGGTGGCATTTCTTGGGGACATATTGACAAGGTGACCGTTTGTTAACACTGTTTCGTTGTTAGTTTGCAAGACGACTTTTATCGGTTTATTCAGGATGAGAGAGTGAGATTTCCTTGCATGATGGTCCTAAAGAAAGTGAAAAAAACATATTCAGTGATTTAATTTTGTTAACAAACTCTTAACATTTTATTTTTGGATTTTTTTAAATACACAAGCAAGTCTCAAAATGGTTAGTTGGTAATACAATTAGAGTATCAAACTATTTTTGCAAAAAAGGAACTTTTTTGAACAAGAAACATCGCATAACATGTAAAAAGTTAATTGATTAATTAATTATACGGGGTGTTTAATGTTGCAATAATGGTAAGTTTAGTAGTTTGATTTTTTAGTCATTTGTAAAAATTAGTGAATTATTTGCGAAAAACTAAAAATGACGCATTTTTCAATCGTCTATGACAGTTGTATAGACCCCAAAACGTTTGGAATATACAGCAATTTTCGTGACTTGTGGTGTTCTTTCCCACGAAGTACTTAAACATTGAAAAATAATCCACAAATATCATTCAGAAAACAACTAAAAATGTTAGAGCTTTGTCACTTCGCGGAATGTCATTTTTACTACGTAAATAAATGATTCAACTTCATAGTGTTACGAGAATTCATTCGACAGCTGGTGCAATCGGCCATCAATCAATTCGTGGAAGGGACAGTATTCCGATATTTCTGGGAATCCTAAATGTTTTGTCTCTCAACAGGCCGACCGCTGCCGTTACTGGGAATTCCCTTACAGCTTCCAAAACACATGAAAGAAGTTTTCCGATAGTTCGTTGACTTGCCAGAATAATTCCAAGAGAAATATATAATATATATATAATACGGACAGCTGGCGATGGGATTCATTCAGTTTTCGACGGTCGTACTGTATAATTAAGATAAAATGTAAATAGTTTCTGTGAATATAAATTGTGTTAAATTAGTGGAAATAAATTAGAGTTGGACTGTGTTTTTATATAAATCCAAGAACTGAACAGAACCCGTGTGTGAAAATAAAAACATTAAAATAGTTTTTTAAATGCTCTAAATTTACGACAAAATATATTTTTAACAATCTCAAAGGGACATAGTAATTAAATCTATCAGCACCCCGGATTCTAGTTTAATTTCTTTTGAGTTGTTTTTATTGTCCGTAAATTCAATTTGAAAGATTGCATTTCAGTCTTCGGCACTAGATAAAGTTTAATGAAAAATAGAAAAATAAAGACTTGAAAAAGGAGTTTTTGGAACAATAATAAAACCCAGCGGAATTAATATTACTTGTTATCATATATCTGACAGGTCCCGTTCCAATTATATCGGAAACTCAAGTTATTTATTATACAAAAAAGCCTGACATTTTTTTGAGACCTTTTATATATATGTTGTAATTATAAAATGGTGAAATTTAGAATGTAGGTACAACGGAAATTTTTACTTACAGACAGGTACGTATGCTTTATAAGCAATAAAATATTTCAATTGTCTGTTGATATTTTTTTTTGAAAAAAACGTAAAATATGCTTCAAATAACGTATTTTTGCATTCAATTTAATTAGTGAAGCTTTGACATTATGTTAAAAAGTATTCATGAATTTTAAAGCCTTGTAACTTAAAAATTTATATTTATGACATAAACACTTCTTCCTTCCAGATAGGTAAAAAAATAATTGGTCGCAAATGGGAGCATTGTGAATATCTCAAAAAAAATACACTTGTCATCAAAGCCATGAAGTGGAAATTGTAATGTTATTTATGTCAGAAAAATAAAACTTTCTGCTGAGTTTCAAAGCTCTAACATTAGTTACACAACAATTATGGGTGATGAATAGTGTTTCGCAAATAACTCACTAATTAAACAATCGGATCTATCAAGCTCTCATTTCACAGGATTAAAAAATTAAATAAAGTTATTTTTATTACTAAATTTTTACATTTTGTTGCTGATAAATTATTAAAACTGTCAAAATTATGATTTTTGCAACTCTAAACATCCTTATAATTAAGGCTGAACAATAATTTTAACAACACTTTATATGTGTTATGCAATGTCTTCAAGAAAACAATAGAAATACATGTGGATTTTTTTACAGGTGAAAATACCAATTTTCCTAGGGTAAATAATAAATTAAGATCAATAAAAAACAGCTACTAGAACCAGATGCTTTTCAACAATCAATAAATAAATGACGACTGAATTATAGCAAGAAAAATATAGAACTTGTAATGGAGTTCAAACAGTTTTCCATTAAAATATTTAATGTTTGATTTATGAATGAACAGGTATAGTCAGACAATCTTCATTTATATGTTTTAAACTTACAGCAAATAGCACGGTTTAAAGGAAAATTGTACCCCCAATGAATATTTAAGAACGTTATAACGAATTGGCAATGATTGACTTGACAGTTAAAATGCCTCAAGAACACATAAGTAAACACAATGTACAATACATATATTTGTACATGGGAAGACTTTTTGGTCCTATTGTAGAGATTTCTCTGTCTGAACACTTATTCTCTCATACCTGCTGAACTTGAATTGAAGGCTCACTAAGGTCGGCGGCGATTCCTACAGACTTGTTAATGTATGAAAGTGTAATAATTTAATACAATTAAACAATAAAATTGTTACTAGGCTTTTGCATTATTATTAAGCTTAGCAACATTTGGAAATTTTTAATTAGATTTTTTAAATTAATCATTCGCCAATGGTAAAAAAATCGTTTATAATAAATAAAACAGGTAGGTTAATAAAATAATTGTAAATTCACTAAAACAATTAGAAAGAAACTGTCTCTCTGGCAGTTGCTTCACTGTGAATATTAGAATGATACAGAAATAAACGCAAATCTAGCTAGACCGATCTGTACAATACGGCGCCAAGCTCAGTAAGCCTCAATTTCTGTTCAGCAGATATGAGCCAGTAAATGTACAAAATTTGTTGAAATATTGTAAGTTTGCTACATACTGGCTCTTAGTCCAAGACACTTGATAAGAGTCGAGTGTGGAAGACGAGTACAGGTAAGGAGTGGCATCCTCCCGCAATCCGCGTCTTATGCTTTATAGTTTTAATTTTTATTTTCACAGGGGACTCCAGGTTGGGAACCCTGATCTAGGTAACATAACTACTACAAATAATTATTTCTTAGATTCTATTAAGACCATCATCTAAGATATGAGCAAAGACTATTAAATGAATCTATCAAAATCATAATACTCTAATATCCAACCACTGCTACTTTAATTTAAATGTAATTTTAATAGATGATTATTAATAGTGAAATACTTGTATGCCGGGTTGCTTATGAAAAGTATTTCTAATTAAAATTTGGACACTTTTTTTAAGCTATAGCTATTTTCTCTTTATACATTCCAACATAGTGTGACAACAAATTCCAGTATAGTGGCAGTTGTAATACTCCCGAATTGCAGTGGCAAACTGCTGATGTACTATCCTTTTCTGATTGACAGAGCGCCGAGCATATTTCTATTACGCTTAGTGTCCGCAACCCCTATTTGGGGTCATTTTGGATTCAGCACTGTTATGGACGATATATTTTTTAATAAATTAACTGAAAAATAATTTAAAATGCTTGCGGTTATATTTTGATAAGCAACCTCACAGAGTCGCCGAAACCAATACAGGGTTATCCAAATTAAGCAACCATGACTAACTTCATACATCCTTAATTAATCAAAGACAATTCTCTGAGAACTTGTCGCCGTTTTCTCTAATTTTGCAAAACTCACAAAAAGGCAATCAATGACAACTGAAAAAAAACCTTTTAATTTCTTTCTTACAGAAATACAATAAATAACTCGTAGAATAGTGATTATGAAAAATGCTTTTAGTTAGAACAAATACCAATCCTGTTATAACTTTATACTGATGTTGGCTATTTCTTTGTAAGACGCCATCAAACATTATTGTTAATAATTTCAGACTTACCTTATTATTACTATTGATATCGAAGTAAGACTCGTCCAAACCAAACCTCAATTTATTGTCTTCATACTGGCCATTCTCATTTACAACTTGAATTTCTTCAGTTTTGAAAGCAACATCGACTTTTGAACCGTCTAAAGGTATGCAATAGGAGTGTTCGTCGTTGAAAGAATAGTTGTTGTTCGAATTTGATGGAATCGTAGGATCTACTTTGACAGATGCGTTAGTCACGTCCTTTATTTCATCGCCTTGACAGTAATCATGGTCTAATTCCAGTTTGATATCAGATTCTTTCTTTAAAGTGAAACCTAAAGTTTTCTTAACATATTGATTTTTTCTATCCATATTTACGTCCAACGGTTTTTTAAAAAGATCTACTCCCGGTAATTTTTGGGTAACATCTAATCCTACAGATTCACTTTCCAAATTTAAGTCTAAAGGCGTGTAAGAACTTTCTAGAAAATCATTACTAGACAAAAGAAACTCCATATGGTCATCGGGTTCATTTTTAGGAAACATTTCTTCGTCGTGGATTATCGTTAAATCTTCTAAGGGTTCTAGTTTTATATCGTGTGATGTGCTTGGTTCAAAGTAAAGCATTTGAGGTAGATCTTCGTGTAGGAACACATCAACGAGGGTCTCGTTGCCTATTAATTAAACAAATATATTCCAGTTTATATTGATGTGAGCAAAAACACAACTTACCTAGAACTTGCCTCCCAGAACAACTTTTATCCAATTTGAGGTTATGCACTACCTCAACTGGTTTGTTCAGTTTGCATTTGAACACTATTTGAACTCTAAGTGGGAACTCACCCCATCCTCTTCGCGATAAATGGAAAGGAGGTTCACTGCAAAGTTACATATTAACATTAATTTATTTCAGAGGTTTTTAATTTGGTATGGATATGTTAATACTAACATCATAATACCAAAGAGAAAAATTAAGAAACCCAAATTAATCCTTCCGATAAAAACAACATGTAAATATAAATACTGATATAATAAAAATGGCAACATAATGGCTATCCCGAAATTTAATTTCGATGGGTGTAAAAAAGGCGACCTCGAGAAGGTTCCTGATAATGCTCTGACAAAGAAATAATCTTGGAGTAGTTTAGATTAGTTTATATTGCAGTGTGGATTTATCGACAGAAGAAGTGAGCTGTAGAATTACTCATAGTGTTTGTAAATGGTGGATCTATTCGTTAAAAATAAAAACGTTGAAAGAGTCACTTTCAATTTGTGTAAATTCCATTTGAACCCTCAGAATCATTTGCAATATGTTTGTTTGTATGTAGATTATAATAATAATCTCTGCATTAACTGCATCTAGTCTGAAAATTCTTTCACTAATAAAAACCTAGACTACTCTTGAAGCAATTTTTTAATTTGATGAAATTATAATTTTCGTCCGAAATCTTAATTTTTTTATCTCAACTCGGAAAAAAGTTCTACTTGGCTGCTTTATCGGCGTGCTAACTCAAAAACATGCGGAAAATAATATACTAATTAGTTAGTTAATTTTTAAAAACCAAAATGAAAATAATTCAGTTTTGTAGATAAAAATTTACCGTTTTGTTAAGTTGGTCATACTAGTATGTTACTATTAACCACTATCCAACATATCAGAAAGATGTTATTTATAATTTTCGAGCGCAATGAAATATTTAGCAATTTACAGAAATGAAAGATTATCAGTTAAACACTTCCTTGTTAATCATATTAAATTCTACAACAGAAAAAAAACTCATTCTAACATGTTTAAAGACTATGCTAACAAGTAGGCTGTTTACGTCATACCTTTATTTAAACACTCAACCCCGTTTCAACAACTCTAAATGGTCATCATCAATGAGTAAACCAAAATAGTTTGACAACTTAGAGTTGTTCAAAGGGCGTTAAGTGTTTAACTAAAGATTTGGTGTTATCTATCTTCATTTTAAACCTACAGACATTATTTTATTTTATGTTCTTGTATATAACATTTTTCTAGATTTAGTGGTTAGCTTACTGATCTTGTGGCTCTTGGAGAGGGCTGTCGCCCCACCACCTGACCAATCCTACCTCAAGATTTTTTGCTTTTGAGAAGAATGATGCTAAGGGGTAATTCATAAAAATTTTCTGCTACGATAGATATTTTCTAGCCACAATAGCTTATTACTTGGTATATATTTATGTTTATTTTTCGACATCGGCACTATGGTTGGTGCGTTGATGTTCGTCACAATCGGTTCCTCTTATATCCAATATGATAAACAATAGCGCTTCCGCTTATTCTGTCCTCTCTATACAATCGCAAATGAAATTAATACGTACTTTACATGGCCGATGATAAAATAAAGTTCATCTATAATAGCGTTATTATAGACACATAATATCTCATGTAGAACCTGGCTAACAAATATTTCAAAGAAATGCTAAAAATTTCAAAAACAAAGAAGATAGATGTTTATTAATTATATTAATAGTTGTGTAATATTAAACGCGATGTATCATATATGGTGGGGGAGGGGTTCTAGCTTTTTGTGACGTAACATTTATAGGGGGTCGCTAAAAGTGTGACGTAAGAGACGAGGGGGGAAGGCGGGGTCCGATGTGGTAAAATTTAGTGTGACATATTTTATGAAGAAATGATGTGAAATTTTATTTTCATGTTCTTCTGAAAAATATTTTATGTAAACTTTATTTTATCAAAATATTGCCGATATAACATCTTACTCATAGATACTGATTATATTTGAACTTGGTTCAATGCTTATTTAGACCTTGGTCATATAACAATTAATACTCCCTGAACAGTTTCAAAACATTGCATCTTGAAAATGTTATTATAATGTTACCCTGCAATCACCCAGTTCGATTACATCTTTAATCCTAGCCTAGCCCCATAAAAAAAGCTTGTAGCAATACTGTGTAATGACGACAAGTTTCGCTAGAGAGACGCGGTTGACATATGAATGAATGATATCCATGTTTTAGGGCTAGAATCAAACACTTTTAAAAATCCTTAATGTTTTTATTTTTTAAAACAAATAAAAAACTTTAAAGTTAGTGAATAATATTTAAATATGAAATGTCACATAATTCTTTATTTATCCTTTAAAAAATTATATTTTTGTCAACTTCTCTTTTAATCTGTTCATTTACTGATATAAACTGACAATTGACAACTGTTAGGAAATAATCCTTCAGAAACAGTTGATGTGATAGCACAACTGAGGCAGGGACGGATCCAGACATGTGCTTCCGATCTCATGCTTCAGGGTTGGACGATCCTGTACTAAATTTACCTAAATATAATTTTATACTCGGATTGCATTAAAAATAGTCGTTCTGAGATTTAAACCCGTAGAAATGACGTTCTTCTAGGCTTTTGGAGTTAATAGTACCTCAATTTAATAATAAATTTACTAACTTTGAGGCTCTCGGAGGGGGCGATCATGACCATAACTTTGGTGGTGAGTAATGTGATAGGCAATATGACTGTTCTATATATTAAATATTTTGCCAATACAATATCTATGAAAAACTCTCTATTTTGTAGTTGATTTGAAACATATTTAGATTGTATAAATTTGAAGAGAACAAGTATGGTGATTAAACTGTTATGATGAATAAATGGAATTTTTATTATTAACAAAATGCTACCTCAGTAGCTAACTTCAATGCACAAATGGACATAATGGGGAATGTGTTCCACAAATGCCTCATTTCACATTTTGGTGGCATGCCTTCACACTCAAGTTCATTAAACTTGTGTAGTTGTTTTTTTACTGTAGCTATACTTAAAAATGTGTTTATTTTTACAAATCAACTATGCAATGAAGTGGAAAGATGCTTCATGGATAATTGACATAAGTCTCTATACTGAATGTGAATTGAAATTGTGGAAGTTGACCTTTCATTTTGTAAAATATAATAATTTGTTTGTCAAAATCAAGTTGTTTTATTTGAAAAATGTGGGTATATGTCACCCTTTATTTGTGTGGGTTTAAAACAGAATTTAAGTGAAATTAGGCTTTATTTTAATCTTATAATAATATTAGTTTAAACAGAAACACTTACCAAATTTCGACAACATCATGTGGTTTGTAAGAAGGATGCAAATAGAATTTGACCCTTTCAACAATATTTGAGATATCAGCTTTGTCTTTCTCACCTCTCACATAAACCATCCACTTATGTGTAGTGTTGTGATTATCAGAAGACGGCATGTACTTGGAAATGTTCCCTATGATTATTCTATGTTGTATTTTTTTCCTATTCTTCAAACAATTATCATTGCTATCAGTACCCTGCAGTTTTGATTTGGTAAATTTAGGTTCCAGTTTTAATTTTTTAGCAGCACTACCTTGAGATGTAGATGCTTCATTTTTATCACAGATTTTCAACACAGCTTTCCGTTTGCCTAAATTACTAAAAACATTTAAGTTACCATTTTTTCCTAGTAACTTTTTGATAGCTGGATGTATTCTATTTTGAGCACCAAAAGTGCCAGAATCTAATTCACTTTCTTTTATGTTGTGTTCTAAGTTTTTATTGTAATAGGAAGTGATTAGAACATAGCGTAGTATATGCAATAGTTTTTGGGCTTTTGTTATTTTTTCTTCTATTTCTTCTAACTGGTTTTGCCTGTTGGCGAGTTCCTTATCGAATTCTTCAGCTATTATCGTATATACATTGTCGCTACTTAGTTTATTTTCTGCAAAATTACAGGAATAAGTTCGGCAAGTAAATTGTTTAAACGCTAACTTACCTTCGTCTTCTTTTTTAATAATGTTTCGTAAAGCGGTGTTATTCCTTGCATAATCTGGATCTACGTCTATTTTACCTTTGTTGGGGTCCATAACTTTTAATGTTTACTCAAAAACATTGCACATAACCTAAAGTGGGTGGTGAAAATTTCCTTCCTTTTTTTTGTTGACAAGTACGTCTGAGTCTGATGTGAGCGCCCTCTGGAATATTTAAAACTTATCGCAACTGAAAACTTTTATTTAAACCATCCAAGTTTCATGTTTCATTATATATATATATATATATATATATATATATATATATATATATATATATAGGGTGATGTACCAAAAATGTTAACATTACCAGATAATGCAACAAATGATGCATTTGATACATTTTTTACAATTTTAAATGTACCCAATAATTTACCTTGAGCACCTTGAGCTTCTTATGGACAAAAACCATTCTGAACTAAAAAATCTATATCATTTTAAGGGAATGTGTTATAATTTACACCGCATTTTGGCAAATTCAGAATTCAAATTGCTAGGTATTATTCAGTTTTTATCTAAATTTAGTTGTTAAGTATTTTTGTCTTACCTTGTTGGAGATATTTTGATGTCAGCGCCGTCAGCGATATATAGGGGGAGAATGATTAATTGTTTGTTAATATATATGAAACAAATTAATTTAAAAATATAAAAAAATAAATAATAATTTTGACTTAATATAATAGGTGAAGCGATTGACAAAATGTTAATTTTTTATTTAATTTTATAATTAGCTCCCAAAATAAATATTAGGGTTTCACTAATGGTAAAGTTCAAGTGAAGCCCTATAATTTCTCTTTTTTTAATTTTTAGTTTTTATAGTATCGGAAAGGTTGATTTTCGTTAATATCGTTTAAACAAATTATTTTAAAAATATGAAAAAATATACTGGTATTCCTCATAACGAGCCTTTTTATTTGATGATGTGTTTGAAAGAATTTTATTTTTTATTTTACGTTTAATTCCATAATTTGACCCCCTCCCCCAGAAGTATCTCCCAAAAACAGAATTTCTTCATTCACGCTATATATACTCCTGATCGGATCACCAAAGTATGCAATGATACCAAATTTCAACCTTTTCTATCTAATAATTTCACAGAAAAAGCTGAGTGTGACAGATGCAGAAGTGGTTGTATAAGAGTTTCCGTACATTGACAAAAAATGAGAGGGCCGTGTCCAGAAGAGGGCAAAAAAGAAGACACCCTGATGAGAGTAAAGGTAAGTTGTGCTTTCAAGTTTTCACTATAATATTGTTTCTTCTTAATCTTAATAGTCACAATAAATAAGTAATGGCATTGCAAAGTATATAATTCAATAGTTCAACTTTAATATCAAGATCTAAGATCCAAACTTTCAACATACAGAGGAAAAATTATAATATAAATTTTGTTAAATAATAAAGTTACAATTTTGTAAATGAGACACTCTATATATTACCATATTTTTAAATTTTACTTAGTTTCCTCATTAACCTGACAGTGCATATTGCTATATTGAACTGAGTCAATTAGAAGTTATAGTTTTTAGGGTTCCGTATATACAATATACGGATACCCTTATATCACTCAGGATTTCTGCCTCTGTCACATCACAGCAATTTTCTCCTAAACTACGGGACGGAAGAGGTTGAAATTTGGTATGAAGGTATAGTTTGGTGACCCGATCAGGAGTACAAATCGCAAAAAAAGAAATTTTGATTTTAGGGGTACTTCTGGGGGGAAAAACTAAAAAAATCGACCGTTCCTCCCCTGATCTCCGAAACTACTGAACCTAAAATTTTGAAAAAAATAGGAAATATAGAACGTTGCCGGAACTTTACAGGAAATATAAGGAGAAACAGTTAATATAAATTTTGGGGGGCAAATTATAGAATTAAATGAAAATTTCAAAAAATTTAAAAATTAAAATTTTTTAAAACGCATCATGTAATACATCAAATGAAAGGTCTCATCCTGAGGAACACAAATATATTTTTTTCATATTTAAAAAAAAATAATTGAAAAGATATTAACGAAAATATACCAAAATTTACCCATTCCCCCCCTTATCTCCGAAACTATAAAATGTAAAGTTTTGAAAAAAATAGAGGTATAGAGCCTGACCTGAAGTTTACTGGAAAAATAAGGGGAAACCTCTACTTTTACTTTTGGGGGGCAAATTACAGAATTAAATGGAAAATATAAAATTAAAATTGTTTCTAACGCATCATGTTATATATCAAATGAAAGGGCTCATTATGACGAAAACAAAAATATATTTTTCATATTTTTAAATTAAATTAATTAAAAGATATTAACAAAAATATAAAAAAATTTACCCATTCCCACTCCCCCTTATCTCCGAAACCATAAGCTGTAAAAATTTGAAAAAAAAATAGAGGTATAGCGCCTCACCTGAACTTTACTGGAAAAATAAGGAGAAACCCCTAATATTTATTTTGTGAGGCAAATTATAGAATTAAATGGAAAATAAAAAATTAAACTTGTTTCTAACGTATCACGTAATTTATCAAATCACAGGGCTCATTATGACTAATACAAATATATTTTTTTAATTTTTTTAAAATAAATATTTTAAAATATACCTATTAAAAAAATACCCATTCTCCCCTTTATTCCCCAAAGTATAAGACCTATTTTTTTTATTTACAGGAAAAATACGAAGAAATCTTTAATATTAATATTGGGGGCCAAATTATATAAATAAACGGAAAATAAAAAATATATTTTTAACGTGTCATGCAATATATCAAATGAAGGGGATCATTATGAGGAATACAAATATATATTTTTCATATTTTTAAAATTAATTGTTTACAAAATATTAACATAAAGATATAAAAAATTCTCATTTCTCGCTTTATTTCCGAAACCATAATACCTAAAATTTTGAAAATAATCAGGGGTACTGGGGCTCACTTGAAATTTATAAGAATAATTATTAGAAAACCTCCATAGTAATTTTAGGGACAAATTATACGATTAAATGGAAAATAAAAATTCAATTTTCAAACGCGTCATGTAATATATCAAATAAAAGGCTCATTATGTGAATTACAAATATATCATATTTTTATATCATTTGTTTAAAAGATATTAGCAAAGATATTAAACATCGACTTAATTTCCATTTTAGAAACTACACTATTTAAATTTTGAAAAATATATTTTATTTGTACTTTTAAATAATTTCAATACCAGATTTAATACTTTATAATTTATAACTTGACCTATTTTGCCCTTTATCTTCCAATCTATAGAGCCTCAAAATTCAGACAGTAGATTATAAAAGGCTTCCCTGAAAGTTTATTAGTAAAATAAAACTCTAATATTAATTTTTGGGGGCCAAATTAGAAAACTAAATACTGCGAATCTTGGAGGTGGTACGGTACCCTTAGTATGCGAGTCCAACTCGCACTTGACCAAATTATTTAATAAATAATTTGCCCAAGTGCAGTTTGGATAATCTAGATTCTAGATAAATATGCTTTTTAATTTTCTAGTTTAAGATAAGCAGTGAATGAGTAGAGTTGCTAATATTTTTCTCAATATTTTTAAGTTTACTTTTGTCATGATTTTTTAAATTTATCTGCCAAAATTACTACATATTTTTTAAGTTTAATGTCAGCAGTTTTAGAGAAAAAGTAGGGAATGGGTCAATTTTTGTATATTTTAAACAAATTATTTATTCTAAAAATATGAAACAATATATTTGTTTTTTATACTTTCTTAAATTTTATAATATGTCCTTCAAATAAGTATTAGGATTTCGATTTATTTTTCATGTAAAGTTCAAGTGTACATTTTTCCAAAATTTTAGGACTTTAAGTTTCGGAGAGAAAGGAAAGGAAGGGATTGACAATTTTTTTTAAACAAATTAATTTAAAAATATGAAAAAAAAACTTGAAATCCTCATGACGAAACTTTTTATTTGACAAACTATGTGATGCGATTGAGATTTTTTTCATTTAATTTTATGATTTGTCCCCTAAAATTAATACTCATTTTCGCTTTGTTTTATTTATCTGAACAACGTCCTAGATTCCGTTTTTTTTTTAAATTTTTAGGCTAATAGTTTTTGGGATAAGGGAATGGTCGATTTTTGTAAATTCAACTATTTTCGTTCGGTAGCTTCTGTAAGGGTTTCCGTTAACATAATGTATGGAACCCGAAAAAGACAACGTTATTTGTCCCATGTTCTAGCAGAGTTATTTTTAATTATACATTATATATTTTTTTTTTAATTAATAAATTCTTATTGCGAAAACCCTGATATAGGGATGGTTTGTTGGTTGCATTGGGAAAAGTACGCCGATCTTAGAGCAGGCTCGATTTAAATTTGGAATTATCGAGTATGGGAGTGGTTCCCCATTAATCTATCTGATATTAGATGAAAGTGCTAGTAACATATTTAACATAATAAAAGCAGGTTATTCAGTTTTCAATATAAAATTCCATTCGCTTCGGGGTGGACTTCTTTCCTCTAATTTAAATGATATCACTCTCAACATATAGCCTATTAAACAAATAAATAAGCCGAATGAATAACCTTAATCCTATCGCTTTTAATACATCTATATATAAATAGGCAAAGACAAAACGATTGGTACCATTTTCTCCTCTGTCTCTCAACCGATTTTCTTCATTTTTGTTTTGTTAAGTAGCTACTGACGTCCTTCAGTGCAGAATGCTAATATTAATTTATAATATTGGTTCATTCAATAAATAAAATATAATAAAAATTCATAATTTACGTCCATACTGTCAACGCCAAACAACTGACAGTGCCGCCGCCGTCAGACAGACGGTCAAAACTAAAACATTGAGTAATTATATACCTATGGAGGGAGCGATGCTGTTATATTCTTAGAGCATGTGGAACCTGGAAGTGGCATATAAGCGTTGTTGGTGTTTAGTGGTAAAATAGTCAATGTAGTAGATCAGTATTGATTTTTCGGACGCGTTGCAGTAACTCTCATATTAAATATTGTTTTTAAAGTGAATTTAATTATTTGATTAATATATTATCACAACCTTCCCGAAGGTATTGTGTAAAAAATTGTCAGACAGCGGACAATAGAGAATGTATTAAATATTTAAGTTGTCCTAGGGTTGTTGGTCCTCTCTTTTCTTTAATATTCCTGAACTTGATTGAAACCGCAAATGACGAAAACTTTTAGGTTGCAAAGAACAATCTTCCAATTATTATATCGAATATTTTGCCAGGAGCGGTTCCAGCCAAAAATTGGGAGGAGGGGGGGTCATTCATTTGTTAAAAATATTTCAAATACCGATATTTGAGTACATTTTTATTTATTTTTTTATTGCAATAGATTTTTCAATATGAGTGAATAATTTTGGTCATTACATCTACTTCTCCGATTTCTTCACAACTCTGTTTCTTATAAAAATATACTTTTTACAATTTCATGAAATAGGGTCGAATTTCGTCCACTAGTTATATTTAATGCATATATAGGCTGTAAATCCAAATCAAACAAAAACAACTATGGGCTGTGATAATAACCAAGAAAATAAGTAAATTGTATTGTACAAAATGTTCTACGAAAAAAAATGGAACACCTGCAGTTTAATAATTCAATAATTGAGTAATTATAATTGTTTTCTCATGAAGTAGATGTTATTTGGTATACAGAATATTTATTGTTACAATTTTCGCGAAATTACGTGTTAAGGAACACAAGGTTAAAAAGCTATTTACAATAAATTGGTTCAAAGTAACTTAAAAGTTCTTATACAAATTTAGGTGTGTACTTACATTAATAAATAAGCTCCAGTGTAATAATTTTCAAACAAAAACTGCACTAAAGTTCACGATTTATTTCATTTCTTGTAAAATTTTCCGCTATATCGTTTCACGAAAACTGTACACTTACAACCTAGCCCTTAAAATACTCTTATTTAAAGTGAAGAGGAAAACGCACTCCCCCTTTTTCGGCCTTTATTTTGAAAGAAGGGTAATTAAACGTATACCATTCGAAAGGTAATGTGTCGTAGATGTGCAGAATATATAAAAAATCTTCATTTATTTCTTTTAAAAGTAAATTAAAGATGAATTATTTAAGGAGCCATTTATGAACAAGACCTTAAGCCTCAATCTAATATTCGGAGTTCAGAATTTGACATTGAGGTCTTTGACAGCAGTCGAAAGTAACAAGACAATAGTGTAAAATATTATTTAAATAATCGAGTTTTACTTACTAAGATGAATGCTCTAAAACTTTCTTTTCTATTCATTTGTGGCGGCATTTTTTTACAAAAACAATAACAACAGCAACTATTTAAGTGACCAAATTGAATGTGTTTATAAGAATTTTGCGCATTTACAGAAGAATTCACATGAAAAGTTTTATGTAAGTACAAGTACCTAAATAACAACTATTTAGACATTCTAAAGATAATTGATACATTTGATTTCCGTGTTCACGAGTTGAGTGTGTACATTCCTTCAATCATGAATTTATCGTAAGTCTAATAACAATTTACTAATATTTTGGAAAAGTATTAGTAATAAAGTAAAACAAATTATGTTACAATTTCCAGATATACTAATTCTACTTTATAACTATTCAGTTCTTTCAAATGGAATTGTCACTTACCTACCTGTATTCTATTTGCTATATTATTCTAGGAGTTAATAGTTGAATTATTTAATTTTAAGAAATTTCCTGGTAACCAAATTTTTGTCTTTAATTTTCCTTACTATCTCTTTGTCATATTAAATTAAGAATTACGAATCTGAACACAAAGTCTTATTAATTATATATGAATAAGAAGTTGAATTGAATTACTTATTGATACAATTGGTGAATTTCGACCACAGGCGATTCGAGTGTAAATAAAATGACAACACAAAAACAACGAATACGGATGGTTCATTCATTTAACGAGCGGCTTTTATCGCGATATTGTAATATGTTTTCAGTAAATTTGATATATACTTCCGATATAGTTTTAATTATCAAACAGTGTCTTTGTTAAAATGTTTAGTAAATCTATATAGTAATTTTTCATTTTTTAATAAAAACTACATCATTTTAAAACATAAGGGTTTTTGATTTATTTCCACCTGAACTGTCATTACTCAAAATATTTGCACTCATACCATTTACACCCTGTATATTTCATTGAGAAGAAGGATGGATCCATCAGTTGGGAATTTGTTTTTATACTATAAGGAGCAAACTGTAATAAAAAGAAAACCTAGTGCTCTATAATATATAAATTAATTAAAATACAATAGTTGTTCATATAAAACAGCTTAGAAAAAATTCTCGCATAATTAAAAATCTTAAAATATTTACAAAATATATTATATCTATACAACAATCGTAAAATTCAATATCACTTCTGCGTAACTGTGATGATCTTAAGACTGTGTGTGCTAAAAGCGCTCTGGTTTGTGGTCAGTGGGCTTGATTGGCGTTAAGCTTTGAACTGCTGAGACTATGCTGGCGAAAGACTTTTGTAAACGTGGATTAGCTCGGATGCCACCGTGCACTTTCAACCCTATAGGCTTCTTTTTCGGTTTCATCAGTTCCTCTTTGTCTGGGGGTGAATAACCGTGCTCCTAAAAAAGAATAAAGCGGTAACTCGACGTGTGAATTACGGATATATGAATACAAACCGTGATTTGATGTTTTAATAACATCCTAAAAGTCTTGAATTTGCTGGAACAGGTGCCGCACTCGGCTTGCATGTCCACTGGAGAGCTGGACATCACTGTCAAATTCGCAAGCGTTGCATTTCTGGCTACAGATAATCTGCTTTTCGCTGGACTCTTGACGCATTGCTTTCTTGTGTGGATGTCCAGAAGCACTCGGGAAGCAAATCTCGCGTTGCAGGTGGTACAGGCAAATTTTTTCAAAGTCTAAAAAAGAAACAAAATTGTAAGAATGTTATAAACTGTATATTAATAATTTAAATAACACTTTAGCTCCCTCAAGCCCCATGTTTGGATAATTTTTAAAATACTGTAAACAAGTGCCGATACTTAATGTAGAAGTTATTTTATAATTAATACTATTCAGTTTAGCCTGGAAAATTATAGATTTAGGGTTTATGTTTAGGTTTTCCAAGTAAGGTTGTATACTAATTGTTTTATCAAAATGTATTTAGAATGACCCATGTCAACCGAATCAAATGTTGTGCCCAAAATTTGAATCAACGAAAACAATCGACCAAGGGCCTATTTTACAGCTTAGAGTCTTATTTTCAGTGTCATGTGCGCCTTTGAAAAATCCAGTACAGCAGCCATAATCTGAAGAAAAATCCAGTTTTCAGATTGAAAAGGTTATAAAAATGATAACTTTCCCAAACATTAAACAACAATTTGTTTTTGAAGCATTGATGTACCATTAACCCTCGTGAAAACAATAATACACCAACTCAGCTAACATCACAAGAAACGAAGAGTATCTTAACAAAAACATTCAAGAGAGTAATTTGATAAGAACAGCGTAGATTTGGCAACCGCATGCCAAATACTTTCTTTTTTATCTGGTTTAATAAAGGTACAATTGAATTGAAAATTTTAGCGTATTCTTATCTCCATCTTCCTCGCTAATTTTTATTCTTTGTCTATATTTTCCAAATATATTTTAACTTTGTTATTTGTTTTATTATTTGGACCATTTTCTATAAATGTAACTAATTCACTCTATATTGCATCCCCACTCTATACGCTTCTGTGTACTAGTCACTTCTATATAACTTATTGGTCTATCAATTTCTGAATCAACCTGTACATCTATAATTCAACTCAACACAATATTACAACGGTACTGATATCTTTAAAACCACCCTGTATACGTAGAAATCCTCTCCACACAATTGACTCTTTCTATTTTTCTATTGTTTAAATTATTCCTGTATGCCAATGAGTTTACTTCGCCCCATGTCTAGTATTCCATTTATGCAACTGCTCATGGTCTACCCTATATAACAAAATTCACCTTTTTGAACCACATTTGATGACTATAAATTTACTCTACCATTTATTTCAATCACCCGGTATATGCAACTGCTTATAAATTTTATTTAACCCATGTCTATAATTATACCCCTTCCTACGTCCTATAATTCAAATATCCTAACTGCTGATGCTTATATAACAAATTTTTGATATACCTTCAATTACAATAATTTTACCCCACCCTTACTTCAAACACCTTGTATAAGCAACTACTTATGTTCCAAACTATATAACTTTTTTAAACCGCCATGTATAACTGTAATTATACTCCACCTTATATTTCAACCATCCTGTATACTCACCTGCTTCTGACAATTTTTAAAGCCTTTTGTATAACTATAATTATTTTCAGTTCTATAACGCAAATATCCACTCTGTATAACTATAGTTTTGCTCCACTCTTATTTCAACCACCTTTTATCGCAACTACATATGTGCTACCTAATACAATATTTACCACCCTGTAGAACTAATTCAATTCCAACTTATAATTTCAACCGTCCTATGTATACAACTGCTTATGTACCACATAATATTACATGCACGCACACACACACCTTTAACCGTATTCCACACGGAAGAGATCGCCGGATTAACAAATTTTCGTTTTAATAAGCTAATGGCATATTTTCTGCAATTTCACGCGGCTGTAACTTAACTTCGTCTCTAAATTAAACTGACTTCAAAAGCATCAAAATCAAAATCATTAGAAACACCCTGTACGACATACTTTCATGGCATATCTTGACATTTAAGCTATTTATTATGAAAATTTGACATTTACCATGATGTTTACAGTTTTTGTGCCTATATTTTTCCGATTTTCAGAAAACTGAAGTTTTACTTTATAGAAAAATGTACGGAATCAAGCTAGAACATATCTTTGTATAATACAATTTATAATATTCAAATTGCGTGAGCAGTTTTAGAGAAAACAGTGAAGATTCATTGAAAATCGCTGAAATCTAGTTCCTTATTTACTCATTTTCCTAATTTTCTAGAAAACCGTAAATCTCATGTTATAGACAATTATATGGGACATTTCTGTAATGTTCCTTTATATAATGCAGTAAAAATCATCAAAATTGCCCAAGTCGTTTTTGAATAATCGCTCGACATACATAAAAAAAGTTGCATACGAATTGATAACCTCCTCCTTTTTGGAAGTCTGTTAAAAATTAAAGCTTTACTGCAGGGAAATTAGTATTTTCAACTGCAAAATTCCACAGATGTTTGATTAGGTTTTCTTGAAGAATGTATACAGCATAAAACATAAAAACACATTTTTACTCTTTAACTAATTATAAGGGGTGTAAGTTTTTTATACGCATTTCAATTGCTACTAAATGATAGGTTCGTCTAGCCGATTGGATTAGTTATTGAGTTATTTGGTAAAAAAATTAAAAATGCCCATTTTTCAATCGTTCGTAGGTATTGTTTAAAAAAATTTTGAAACTCCGCAAAAAGTTTCATTTTTACGAGGTTAAGAATCTCAACTTTATGGCTTAGCAGGTTTTCTCGCAAATCTGTTTTTTCCAGGACATTTGATTTTACGAAAAATCTACAATGCTCCCATTTTGCGCTTAATTAATTCTTTTACATTCTTACATAATATAAATGCCATACCAACTGTCAGACTGTCTGCTGATAACCCAGAGGCGAGAAACGATGGCTATAATAATGTGTTTTTGATGTTGAGCTAAGTTTGAATCTCATAAGGAGACCACTTTTTTGTTTTTGTACTTTTCCTGCTATTATATTTTAATGTAATTATTCAATTTATTTTTCTATGATGTAAATTACATTTGAATCTGTTTAATGTTGTTTTCTAAAGATCCTTTTTTATTACAGTATAAGACTAATTTACTCATTTAACTTTGGTGATATCATCTTTTTGGCTGTAGGATTAAAGATCTATGGAGTCATCAAGATTTCAAATGGTTAAACATTATTTTTTTGATTAGGATAGGTATCATTTTAATAATGTATGTCCTCATTGAATCAAATAAAAGTATTTTCAGGTTGAATGGCCCTGTCCCACATTTAGTATTCATATAAAAACGTAATAATAAGTACAAATATGAAAATCAAATGCCAAGCATTATAATATAAAAATATAGTATAGTACAGATCAAAGATAAGTATTTTCCTTTTTCCTTAAAATCGTCGAATAGATTAAATGTAATACTACTATCGAAATCAGATTACTTTGATAATTAAAGTCAGCAAAACAATTATGAGGGAAAATCACTTATAAACGGTAATTTTTTTCTCATACATTTATTGAATAACATTATACACAAATCATTGTTTTAACATTTTTCAATATACCCGCCTGCATGATCTATACACTTTTGCCACCGATTTGGGAGTTTCAGTATTCTCTGATCATAGAATGTTTGAGGGCGAGTTGCAAGCCAACTGCGCATGTGCTCCTCGAATAGTTCAATTCTTCCAAATAGTTTTCCTCTCAGCGAATCTTTCAGAGGCGCGAACAAAGAATAGTCACAAGAGGACAAGTCAGGGCTATAAGGAGGGTGTTAAGAAGGTTTTTTTCTTGTCTTTTGTTTAGAAGACGAGGTTTTTGCCAACCCTAGCAACTGGCTGTAGTAATCCACATTCACTGTATACTGGGCATGTAGAAAATCGATCAGAATAATTCCATTAGAGTAAAAAAAAATCGTTGCAAGGACTTTACCAACTGAGAAACTACTTACTGGCCATTTTAGACATTTTTAGCTTCCCGCTGAAATCGATTCAGAAGCCTTTCAGCGATCAGACCTGCTTTTGGTTACCAGTAAACAACCTCGCATGCCATCAGCACTCATTTTTCTGAAACCAAGTTGATTAATGATAATTGATTGAAAACTTCCATAGATAACATCCAATCTGAGGAAATTTCTTCCACGGTTAATCGGCTGTCCCCTTCAATAAGCTCGCGATCGGTACTGGTATTGTCAGCTGTTAGACTTGTCCTTGGGCGTCGATCATGGTTATTGTACATACACACGATTCTAGGACAATGTACTATCCCCAAAATTTGCCTTCAAATGAGTTAAAATTTCTGAGGGTTTAACGCCTTCACTGGTTAAAAACTTTATGATAATTTGTTGCGCAACAGACGAATGTTGCTCGGTCATGGCTGTACTTTATACTGACCACAGATTATACTATAAGTGCTGACGACACAGTCAAGCGTACGTGCGAACCCCACTCATAAACCAAACATCTCCTCCACACATCACCTAGCTCGAAAATGCAATTAACCTAACTTGAGTATACTATGAATTTAAATCAGAATTATATAGGAATGTGTTGAAATGTACCTTTTGCTGTTTGTATGTACATATGTTCTTATACTTTTATATAATAGTACTATGTAAGTGTACATATATTTACAAATAAAACCAGAACCTGGGTACAGCTACCTTCGAGCACCTGTTTAGGAAATACACATTGTTTGTAACGTATTTCTGGTTAATAAATAAATAAAATTTTGCAATTGATCTAGTCAGTTTTTGGTACAAATTGTAGCCTTAAAAGCTGCTGTGGTAGGTTGGCAAAATGTTAAATGATGAACAATTTTCTAAAATCAACCGATTTGCAACTAAATTGGTTCTTCGAGTTACGAAACAGGGCCGAATTCGCAAAATTCAAAATGGCGGACATGAAGTTAACCTATTTGTACGAAATTTGGTGTATGGGGGCTTTTACTGTTGCCGATTATGAATCTGAAACTAGATCAAAATGGCGGATTCAGTATAGCGGATGTTTTGTAAAAATTAATAGATTTGCACCAAATTTGTTTTTTTTTTGGGTCTCTGATACGAATCTGTTGTTACATTTCTTTGCAGATAACTCACTGTCTTTATAAATATTGTATTCCATCTAGAATTTTAGAAAACCTGACCTCTCGATTCCTTATCAGGGACCCTAAAAACCCACGTTTTCGAAATTTGTTCATAATTTTGGATTTTCGGCCATCATATTGGATCCCCCATGTAAGATTTTTCATTTTTCATTTAATATATCACATGATAAACTAAAATTTGTTTTATTAATTTGCCCCCCAAAATTAAAACACAAAGTTTTCAGTTTTTTATTGCATATAGCCCCAAAACATATTTATGTTATCTATATAGCGGTCTAGAAATATCAGACAAACATTGATAGTTCTAAAAGTTATACATATGCATATTTCAATGTACTAACAATTAATTGTAGCTAAAGATATTTGATATAGAAAAACAACAAAATATTTTGTGCAAGTATTAAATGTTACTCCCGTCATTTTCAAAAATTAAATAGTCACTGTATATAATAAAATCTTTTTTTTAACTTACCTTGAAACTTGGCGAGCCTTTATTAGAAGCCTTGAGATGACCAAATGACTTTCGGGGCGAGTTTTTCAAATCTCTTTTACCTTTAGGCAAGTATTTCATAGGGCTTATCTTCACCTCAGAAGTAACATTAAACAAATTCTCTTTAATGTGTTTTTTCTTATGTATATTGGACACGGAGACATCTTTAAAAGTCAAATTACAAACACCGCATTTTAAACGATTCGATTTCACTTCGGGGCAAACGTGTTTTTTGAGCAAAATGCCGTTTTTAAAGCCCTGTTGACACTTTTCGCACTTGTATTTACTTGAGCCATCTACGTGCTCAGTTCTCTCAACTATTTTCGGAGTTTTAATGGCGTTTGAAACAAGTGATGGTCGACTTTGAGCTTTTGTTTCCTTCATTCTGGTATCTTCTGCAGGTTTCTTTGCAAGCGTCAAACGTCTCACACAGGACGTCGGTTTTAAAAATGTATTTCCAGGACCGGCTGAATCGTGAGTTTTTTTATGCACGTTCAACAACATCTGACTGTCAAACGTTTTTTTGCACACGATACACTCGTGCACAATGATGATCTTTTTGGTTTTTTTGGCACAGCAATGTCTACTCAGCAAAAGGGCGTTCTTAAAGGTCGTTTCGCAATCGGGACATTTGTGTTTGAATTCAATGGTGTTCGCATGAGATTTACGCATCTGATTCTCTAAATTGTGGTGGTGCATGTGCGTTGAGAGACTGTTCGGGCTGGGGAACATTTTCGTACATAGAGGGCAGCTGAGTTGTTTCTTTGAGGTCACGTTTTCTGCTTCGCTAGTCTCAGTACGGACTTTCTTAGAAGGTGAACTTTCGTCCGCACTGTCTTGGCCTAAAAAAATTAAACCGGGTGAGTTCAAAACACAAAGACGTTTGGTTTAAATGTTACCTTCGTCATTTGCGCTTTCCTTTGGTGGTGAATCTGAACTATCCGAGCTTTTTCTAGGTCTGCCGCGTCGTTTCTTCGGCGTTTCCGGAGCTTTACTGCTGATTTTAGGTTCGGGAACATCAGCTTCGTCTTCTGAAGATAATATTTCAATTACGCCATCATTTTTGGAGTTCTTCTGGTTGGTTTTTGGGTGCTCGTCTTCAGAATCGGAGAGATCGATGTAGCTAACAACCTAAAAGTTTCAAGCTTGAAAGATTTGGTAAATGGTAAAAATGTGTGAGGGATTCGTACAATTTGAGCCCTACCAGAATACCTACATATCAAACTTTAACTTCAATGAGGCATTCAGTGAAAAGAATACAAAATTGGAAAAAATAAACTTACCAGGAACTAACCAACAGGAGATCATAACAACCTTAGTGAAACTCTGTACATTTACATCATATTCAATGGCGCTCAAGAACCATATAAAAAGAAAATCAGTAAAAAACTGACTTGAAAAGTGTGTAGGAAAAATGAGAACTGAAGTAGGCTATATCTGTCCAGATTTGATTTCTGATATTAAAACAAAAAACGACAGAAGTTTAGTCGACAAAGAATGGAATGGGATGGATAGAACGTTCGAAACAAAGACTGGAGAGGATTCGATGTTTCGAGATCGAGATGATTTAAGAATGAACCTGATGAGGTATATAAATAGGATTCAATATTTTACACAGTCCAATAAAGAGTAGTAATTAAGTTGATGTATAATATTTCTAACAGTTTGGTTTATTTATATGTCAATAAAATGTACTTAATAGGTTAAAATTTCCATTTCTTATCTAACCCTGTACCATTGTGGTGTCAGAAGCTTGAATTTTTAAGAACTAATAGATGTATGGTAAATACCCAGAGTGGAGAGGAGTTAGACCGCCACAACTCGCGCAATCTAGTGAAGTCAATATAACGATAACTATACATCACCCATCAAGGGTGGTACCTATAGTTAACAAGGATAATGGCAATGGCAAAAACTGTCACCTCATATTCTGCACTGGTGCTGTTGTACCTATCTATGGTCAAACACAGTTTTGAAGGTATTCCAAAACTTACCAATCATTTTCAACCTACAGGTGCGAACCGTTAGCGGTGATTCAATTTTAATAGAGTTAAGTGAAGCCAGCATCCAGCAGAAGTTCCTAGTAACTTGTATTGTCAAGATCTAGCAGTGACTATATCGTCTCAATAAAATTTCTCTCAAAATCCTTAAGAAGTGTTTTCAGCAAAGATTCTTGATATGGACAAGACATTGAGAGCAAGCGTTCTGCCAACCAACTCTGCAGTCCCACTGAAAATGTTCTTTGCGATTAACTCTTTCGGAGATCTTCAAGACGATAAATGAATGGAATCACGTTTTAACTATACCAAAGACAATTTTAGGCATAGCAATGGAAAACGCCAAGGTTCTGGGTTTACAATGGGATCCAAAAAGGATAAGTTGAGAACCTAGAAAACAATCAAAGTTGACACTAATTCCACTTATTAACCTGCCGAGCAAAAAACTGTAAATCAGGGTCTTCAGCAGCAATAACTGGTCTAACTGGTCTTTTTACTCTTGTAAATAGATCTCAAAAAGCCAGCAGATATTATGTCAGATAGGGGCGATCAGAATCGAAGGGAACAGGGGGACGCTTCTAGTCACTGCACGGCACTGACTGTCAAAAGTTCAAGAGATCGACTAAGGATGAATCAATTGAATGTATATACACATGAAAGGACTGAAACTAATTCTTTAAAACACCGTGTTTAAAGTTGTTTTTATCTCAGGTCCAGCAGATATTTTCTATGTATTTCCTTGTACCTATATATCATTGATACACTATTCCGGAATAGCTACAAAAACATAACCTATTCAGCATTAGGTACAATAATGAGCATATGGGTTTTGAAGTCACATGTGATTGGGTCTCATTAATTAGAGCAACGTTCAGAAGCCAAAAATTTAATACAGAAAGTTAATAGCAGCAGCTTGTCAAAAAGTAATATGGAAATATGAACACATTAGAATGGAAAGTAAGACAGTGATTTACAAAACCGTTATAAGGCTAATAATGACATGGGAGAAATGAAACTTGACATTTCCAAAACACAAAAGAGTCAACATATGAAATTATTAAGAAGATTGAGTAAGAAGTGATGAAACACCCTGCAAAATGGAAAAGTGGGACAATAAATGAGTGTATATTGAAAAGAAAATGGAATAACTACAATCAGAAAAGAGAGACAAATCGCCAGAGGTAGAAGAAATGTGGGCCGACCTCGGAAAAAATGGAGAGACAATATTGTAATGTTTATGTTTTCACACACGGGTTCTGTTCAGTTCTTGGATTTATTAAAAAAAAACAGTCCAACTCACTCTAATTTATTTCCACTACTTTAACACAATTTATATTCACATAAACTATTTACAATTTATATCTACTTAAGTATTCGACCGTCTGGTACTGACTGAATCCCATCGCCAGCTGTCCGTATTTATATATTTCTCTTGGAATTATTCTGGCAAGTCAACGAACTATCGGGAAACTTCTTTCAAGTGTTCTGGAAGCTTTAAGGGAATTCCCAGTAACGGCAGCGGTCGACCTGTTGAGAGACAAAACATTTCGAATTCCCAGAAGTATCGGAATAATGTCCCTTCCACAAATTGGTTGATGGCCGATTGCACCAGCTATCGGATGAATTCTCGCAACAATATAAAAGATACAACTCAATACAGGAACACCCAGAAGATACTAACAAAAATATGGAAGAAGAAGATGTTTGCTAACCGTGAATCGATTTTGTGATCAGTTTTTGCTTACGAGGGTGTCATGTATATATGCGCAAAAACACGCACTTTGGGAAAAGCATATCACATAACAGTTGACAGACGCCATGTACCTCCATTCAGTTCGAAAGTGAAATAAATAGAAATCTCGCCCTTCCGGTCTGCTTATGTAGAGGGACAGGCCATCAGCACGGAAGCAGGATCAGTAAGTGAATAAAATATCACATTTTTGTGTTACTGGACGTATACGTTTAAATGAGAACTTTATATTATATATGAAATGTGAACAATTATGCTTACATTTAACTTCATAAAGTTCCGTAGTTTATTGCCCAAATGACAATTAACCTGAGTACAGGCAAGGTAACAGAAAAATGCGACATTTATAAATATATGAGTATACTGAAGACAAATAATACTAACTTCTAATTTATCTTTTCCTTTCAGGCGATCTTCAACGCTCTCAACAAATCCATTGGAAGACACCATAACTTCCTGGACGATGATCTCCTCTTCTCTGCGTGTATCCACAGGCTTAATTTCTTGTTTCCTCGGCAATCTTTGTTGTCTAACCGGAGCGTGAGGTATTGTCGTTTTGCTGAGGAAATGATTGAAAAGCTTGGCTTGTATGGCATCCTTACTTTTTGCAAATCTTTTGTCTAGTTTTGGTTTCTCTGGTTGATGATCTTTCTGTTTGAGAAGTGACTCTTGGCTTGCAGATCCTTTTGAAAAACAACCAAAAAAATTATTAAACATTAAAATGGGGCATATTTTACTTACCTGCTAAAGAATGGTCAATAGCAGATTGTTTAAGAACACTTCTAGGATTTGCTCTGTAGTTTCTGGGGACCATAGTAGGAATAGAATTGACGTTTTCTTTTTCTGGATTTGGGACAACATAACACAGAACTTTTTTTGATTTCTTTGGCATTTTGGAGGTATTTAGAATACTCTGTTGTTTAAGAATGTTTGAATTATTTTTCTGTGCAGGTTGTTTAAGAACTGTAGTAGGCACTGCAGTCTCTTGATATAAATCTTCCAAAACTGGTTCCTCTTCAGCTTAAGTACAAGAACAATAAATACAACAAATATAATAATTTTGAACAAATTTAACTAACCCGTCACATGTATTCCTTCAACTACTTGAAACTCTGTTTCATTTGAATGACTACATTCTTCATTTGTTGCAGTGGTAGTATCTTCTGTATGGTTGACTTGCTCCTCTGTTTGCTCAGAACTGTCTGTAGATTGAATGTAGATGCTTTCATACTGAGGATATTCCTCATCAGCTTCTTGTTCATCTTTTTCTGAAATATACTGAGCTTCTAGAATCATTGGGTTATGTGAAAAATGGATGGTTTCATAAGCTGGAACTATAAAATAAAATCCAATAATTTGAATCACATTTGGATAGAATAGTACTAATGTTACCTTCTTCAATATTTTCTTCATAGAAATTACTGTCTTCTTGGATCAAAGTTTCCTCAAGTTGAATGTTGCAATGATTTTCTTCATTAGAGTCTTCATGTTCAAAAATTTCTGATTCATTTTGATATACAATTTGCTCTTCAGTTTCATCTTGCTGATAGATTTCTTGCATGTCAGACGCATGATCTTTTAGAAGTTCAGCTTTCATGTTGGCAACTGATTCAGGAAGTTGCAGGACAGCTTTCAAAATATAAAACAGTTAAACATCATTCAAAAGGAAGTTCTGAGGGATTGCAAGTATTATTTATCATTGAACAAACATAAAACACTTATTTTACCTGGTTTAACGTCAATGTCAACTTGTTCATCTTCGTCTTCATGCTCTTGGCCCTCTGAGTTTTCCTCCTGTTCTTGTTGATAATTAATTTCTTCAGTAGGTTCTCCTTTTACAAGACCCAATGTTTTTTGTGAATTTTCCATTTCATTTGACTGTAAAGAAGATTCACCTTCAGAAGCATGGTCCTCTTGAAATTGGTCATTGTTTTTATCTAGTAGTTCCTGATTTTCAAACATTTCTTGTTCAAACACTTCTTCTTCATTTATTAGCAAGTGGATAGTTTCAGGAATTGCTTCAAGTTGTCCCCCTTCAGTTTGCCTGCAAAAATTATATAGGGAATTTATACAAATCAGAATTTTAAACTGTGGATTGTTTTAGTGTTTACTTGATGAAAATGACTTGTAATATACTAAAACAATAATTTGGTCAAGTGCGAGTTGGATTCGCATACTAAGGGTTCTGTAGCTCCTTCAAGATTCTAATATTCCAGTTTCAGACAAGCAGGGAATGTTGCATTTTCTTATATTTACCCTAATATAATTTAAAGGAAGCATTTTAAATTTATAAAAAAATATACACTTTTATTTTCCACACATAGACCTTTTATTTTAGCTGCTACATGATTCACATGATTTTTTTTAAAACACATATGTATTTAATTTTCTAATTTGGTCCCTAAAATTAACATTAGAGTTTTATTTTACTAATACATTTTCAGGGAAGCCTTTTATAATCTACTGTCTGAATTTTGGGCTCTGTAGATTGTAAGATAAAGGGGAAAATAGGTAAAGTTTTAAATAATAAATGATTAAATCTGTTAGACAAATTATTTAAAAATGCTAATAAAATATAGGTATTTTTAAAAATTTTAGATAATGTATTTTCTAGTGGCAATTAAGTCAATGTTCAATATTTTTGGTAATATCTTTTAAGCAAATGATTTAAAAATATGATATATTTGCAATTCACATAATGAGCCTTTTATTTGATATATTACATGATGTGTTTGAAAATTTAATTTTTATTTTCCATTTAATTCTATAATTTGTCCCAAACATTAATATTGGGGTTTTCTACTAATTTTTCTTTAAATTTCAAGTGAGCCCCAGTACCCCTAATAATTTTCAACATTTTAGGTAGTAAGTATGGTTTCGGAAATAAGGCGGGAAATGAGAATTTTTTATATTTTTTGTTAAGATCTTGTAAACAATTAATTTGAAAAATATGAAAAATATATATTTGTATTCCTCATAATATTTTTTTATTTTCCGTTTAATTCTATAATTTGAACCCCAAATTAATATTACTGATTTTTTCCTATTTTTCCTGTAAACAAAAAAATAATCATAAGGTCTTATAGTTTGGGAAATAAAGAGGTGAATAGGTAATTTTTTTAAATATTTTTGTTAATATATTTTAAGATATTTATTTTAAAAATATGAAAAAAATATATTTATATTCGTCATAGTAGTTTAGGAGAGAATTGCTGTGAGGTGAGAGAGGGAGAAATTCGGAGTGATACTATAAGGGTATAGGTATATTGAATATACGGAACCCTAAAAACACTGGGGTAACTTATTCAATAGTGACAAATTGATTGGGGTAGTTGACCGGCTTCTTCAGAAAACAATTTTAAAATAAATGCTAAATATCTTGATACATTATAGTATGCTGTAAGAGTTTTAATTATGGATTTTTTTTGATCACAGGGTTACTTAGACAGGTAGAAAGTACAAGTTTAGGGGTTAATATTAATCACAATTTATCTAAACAAGGTGAGCAAATACTAATAACTAAAACAACTGAATGATTTCTAATTGTCTTCTAAATGATATTTGTGTCATTTTCTACTTCTGTAGAATTCAATCGTATTTGGTTACCGACAATTAAGGAAGAAATTATTAATAGTCATCTCCTTTTGAACAACCCAGGATCGGGATAGTTCATAAGGTTTTCCCTTATAACGTTAATGGAATGCGCTATCTTATAACAAAGTCGTACCTAGGAACGCCACTTGTAAATTCTAAAGACAACTCTTTAAAATTCTTCCAATTTGAAAGCTGTTTACCCATAATACATGACCTTTAGAATTTTTTGTGCTACCTGTATATATAAAAACAACATTTTTTTTTATGTTAACTTAAATGTCATAAATCAAACTTTCATTTTGCAATTTACATTTTCCATACATATAAAGCCATTGACAACGAAGTCAGAATCGAATTTGAAACGTTTGTTTTTTTCGTTCAATATACAGCTTTTTATTTCAACATATTTAACATTATAGAGGGAGATTAAGAATAAATGAGGGTGAGGTATTTGTGCCTGTTAGGTCATTTAAATGATATGGTAAATTTTTACTTTTATTGTTTTCCAGTAATTCTAAATGAGCTAAATTTCTACTTTTTTATGTAAATTCAATATTGCAAAATTATTTGGTAGCATGTGATTTTCATTCATTAATTGGTCTGTAAAGGTTGAGTTGTTTTATTTATGATTTTCATAGGCTTACAGAACATCTTGACTTAGTTTATTAATTCTGTCTTTATTATTTTTGATGTATTTGGTCAAATTTTGTTGGTTTTAAAATCTGACTGTATATTCCTGTTTTGTAAAAATTGGATATTTTTTTGACATGGAAGATTAATAAATATGGGTCTTTTCTTTAATATTCTGGCCAAGATATTATCAATAATTTATGAGTTGTAATCATTTATTGATCACCATGAGTTTTTTCCTACTGAGTTGGGATCAAAGTTCAGTTTAGATAACAGAACAGTCACCAATCTGTGTACCACGGAATGCAAGTTTGTGTTGCTAGGAGTGGCATGATGTATTGTGAATGATTTATTCCATATGGGACAGTTTATGATACATAGAAAGTGAATGTTATTTCTCACATAGTTTTATTGTTAAACCTAGAAAAACTAATGTGTTGTCTAATTCTTTTTCAGAAAAAATGTATGTTGGGGTATACTTAATTTATGTAACTAATGAGTAACTGTAACTGTCTGTGCGTATCATTATTATTACCAGTAGAAGAATTTATTACTTAGATTATGTTTGAGAGTTAGAGATTCTAGATTGTACATAAAAAAGATTTCAGTTAATAGAGGTCTTAATGGATTGCCTATAATTAAACCTTGAGGGCTATTGAAGATGTTATTGTGAAAATTGAAGTGGTTAGTTCATAGCCATTTTGTAATAGAATATCTATACATTTAATTTTTTATTATATGGTTAATATTATTTCTTTTTCATAAATCCATAATGAGAGAAATACATTCTTCTGTTGGGATACTAGGAAAAAAGTTGAACAATTCAAATAAGTTTGCGCCATAGTTAGGGATGGCAATTGGTTGGATTTTTTATAGTATTATTATTCATCATTATCTTTAATTTTGTTATTGTTTGACTTCAGAATTATAAGTTCAGAATTACAATTTCTATTGAATGAATGGCTGATTAGATTAGATCCCAACACAATGGAGAAACATAGTGCATCCAATCTAATCTGCCATTCTTAAAAAAATTTTTAATAATACACTGACAACAACGGTGTAATAAAAAGTTGGAACAAAGAATGTAATAGTAAACTAAACGTCCCCAAGAGGCTTCCAACTGTCTGACCTGGTTCCTTAATAACCATAATAAAAATGTTTTATGTTGTAAATAGTATTACATAACTCTTACTAATTTAAGTTTACATTATTAAGAAATAAAAAATAACTTCATGTAAATAAGGTGTATGTATAAATATCAAATAAACATACATAACCTGATTTTTGTTGAGGTTACACAGTATGATCTGTGAGGTTACAAGTCTGATGCCAAAATTTGCCCACATTTTTTAACAAGATTGATGATTTATTTTGTGTTTTTAATCAATTTTTGAATAGGGTGAACCCTAATTCATGGATATAATAATTAAAATATATAATAAAGTTTGATAATAGAGAAGAGAGTAGTTTTAAAGCTTGATTTTGAATGGTTAATTACTTGATTATGAACTCAATAAACTAAATTTAAATTGTTAATAATATATGCCTATTTAGTCCATTTTAAACAGCAGATGAATTTAATAATGATTTATGAATTAAGTAATAATATTAATGTAAGGATATTGTTACAAGTTATTAGAGGATTTATGTATTTGCATGTTAGAGATTGAAATTTATATAATTTAACACAGAAAGTATATAAAATTATACTACCAAATACAAGTTATATGAAATTCTGTAAGTAGTTATTTTGTCACATAATTTAGCATTTCATACCATAAACAGAAACTGTTTCCAATTTTATGAGCAAAACAGAATGAAGGATACACACCAATAAATCTATTTATAACCCTTATAAGTACCTACCCTATCCTCAACAAAGATCCTAGTAATAAATTATGAATTAACATTATAAATTGACTTACATATATTTCTCAATTATGGATTTATTAGAAATAAATAATACTAACAATAACCTCAACAGCAGCATTCAAGGTTTAATTATGGGTAACCTATAGCTGAAATATATATGGACAATGTAAAATGTCGAATTATCAAACATGATCTAAGCAACAAATTATTATATTGGTACTGATACAGTGATCATTTGCTTGCTTCATTGGTACTCACAGAGAGTTACAGTTACTTCCTAATTACTAGTGATGTGCGAAATCAATTATCAATAATGTGCAAAATCAATTAAAATATTTTACCATAGTGGTACACCTATTTCTTTCTTTTTTTTTTTGTTAATCATGGTTTAGCATGGCAACCCTGTCATTGCAAAAAGACTAATACTCTGATATAGTCTATGAACAGTATGAATCTCTCCATTAGGTTCGTTGTTTAACACTAGTAGCCAATTCAAAGGAACCAGGCACTCCCAAAACACTTATATTCTATAACATTGCCTAATTCAAAGTGAACACTGCGTGAAAATGTATAAATGTGTCACAATTAATAATTGTAATTTTTAACTTTGTACTCATTATTTTTTATTTATTAATATTTTTTAGTTTATATTAATGTAAACAAGTAGTAATAAATCTCAATTTTATGAGTTGTTTATTTTTATTTGGTCAAGAGGACATTCTCACGTAGAAAGCATTACTTATCAAGACTCCTGACCAGAAATGATATACATTGTCTTGTATAAAAATTTATGACACAAGAAGAGAGTATAATATATCAACATTTTTACCATATTACAATCATCTGAAGGCAGAATGAAATAAAAATATCTGGAGTCTTTACCTGAATTTGAATTCATATTTCTGAGTATTCCCCATCTCATCTTGAACAATCTGAATACCATAAAGATCATCTGATCCATCAACACTAAAGACAACTACTTGATCGGCACTATCAGCAATATTCAGATCACCAGTATCTTGTTCAATGTTCAACTCAATACTATTTTCCATAATTTTGGAATTACTCAAAGTTAGGTTGTCCAAAACTTCTAGTGTGACATCATGTGGACTCTCCAAAATTGACAAGTACTGAGTCTCGTTACCTTCTGTCGCAGTTTGGTAGGTTTCATTAAAACTCTCTGCTAATGAGGCACTGGAGAAGTTCAAAGCATTCGCTGATGCTACTTGGTTTGTCCAAACAACTGTTTCTTCGTCAAACGCTTTATTTACATACGAGCCCGACATCGTTTTATGTAAACAGTAGCAAATGTTCCTTAAATTAAATGCCTATAATACCAATTTAAATAACTAAAAAGTAGGGTTGGAATATAGAAAAAAATCGAATTCACAGACTTTATAAACAAGCTAAATTTATCAAATTAGATATGTTTTTGGAGAAGAAACTCTGGCAACTTTTTCAATAGAAATTATTTTTTAAAAGTAGTTTTGTTATAAAATATTTTTTACACAAACTGACACTGACATTATTGACTGTTAACAAATAAATAGCATAGCGTTGCCTTAGTAGAATGTAGAATTTGAATTTCAAACGTTTTATTTGCACAGAACACGGAAAACATAAATCCTTTATTAAACATAGACAAATATTAATAGACAGAGTAGGTATGAATCTTTTTCATAAAGTAACGTTAATTGTTTGGCATAAACCTTCTGGATGTAGGCTGTTTTCCAATTACCAGAGCACAAAGTGATTTTGTGCCGCACAGTGCGGCAATTTTAGGACGTTAATTGGAACATGTTTTTTCTAAAACCAACCGGTAGAGTACACTGATCACCATAAAGTTAAAAGTTTATTATTCATAGGTTATCAATTGACGTTTATGTGTACGTAAATTCTTTACAGAATAATTCAACAATGACTGTTTTCAAATTATTAGTGTTGTTGTGTTGCCCTGTACCTTAGATCATTTACCACCTAGATATAGCCTGTCAAGCATACAATCGTGGCAACGCTAGAAAGAGAGGGCAATAGAGACAGTAAGAGGCTATTTCACTTAGTGGGTTGAAGCAGCCAATGAACAACATGCTGAACGTATTTCATTGGAAGCAGCTCCCAACCGAGTGAAATAGCCTCTTGCACTCTCTATTACCCTCTCTCTCCTTAGTCTACCACGACATTTGTGCACTGCAGGCTATCTCTAGAAAGTAAATGCTCTAAGCCCCGTACCGTAATTTTCCGGCGTTAATTGGAACATACTTCATGTTTTATGATAAAGTTTTATGTTTACTTAGTAAACCTACATAAAACATCCCAAAGGCACAGTTATTTCTTGTGCTCATTTGTGCTGTAATTGGAACACTCAGTGCTAGCACTGTGCCGCACTGTGCTCAATTGTGCGGTAATTGGAAAACAGCGGTAGCTTGCAATCAAGAATATTTTACAAAGAATTTGCTTGATCAATAATAAAACAAAATAAATAAATAAAATAATTTGGAAAAATAAATAAGACAGAGTTAGAACGAACGACGCGGATACACATTTGGCTACTATTTGACTACTTAGGGGAAGACTTAGAGCTTTATACTATAGGCTTGGCTATATCAACCACTCAGTCTATGGATGCCTCTCTATATTGTTTATATTTTTGAAAGCTGCATGTTCTATGGTTTATATTTGAGCTGTGTTATAGCCAATCAAGTGGGGTACGTTAGTGCGTCGAAAGAGTTTAATTGGACGATGTTAACATCATGGAACAAGATAAATTTTTATTTAAAAAAATGTTACTTTGACCTTGAAGCATATTTCTGTATGTTTAGTTGCCTATTGACACAACCTAGTTTTTAAATTTATTGATAGATTTACAATAAAATTGTTGTATTGGCACATCGCACGTATGAAAAATAATTAAAATTCTTGGGTGGGATACGCGAAGAGGAAACGAGTTTTAGAAAGGTGTCAGGTGTCTCTATGCTACTTTTCTTCAACCTTATATCAAGTATATATAAGAAATTAAGGCCCCGAAGCGGTAAATTCATCTAAGGTAGTAAATTCTTGAATGTTGTCATTCTTCGCGATCCCCGCATTCTTTTACAATTATGTTTATGGACAATTTATATCTGATTATTCATGAAAGAAGCGCAAACTAATCAGAGCAAAAAAGTGCGGTTAAAAGCTTTAATAGCGTAAAAATGCCTGATACGGTCGAATTAAGTTTGAAGAAAATTTTAAAGGGACTGCCTTTGGAGAACGAGGAATCTGAAATATGCGATTTTTCCTTGGAAGAGCAATGCGAGGCCTTAGAATCGCAAGGTATACAACCGAATTTTAAATACAAAGCTGATTACAAACCTTTATTGGGGCAAACAGTAACTTATATAGTAGCATGTGTAGTTATAAATGAATCTGATGAAGTGTTGATGATGCAGGAGGCTAAGAAATCTTGTGCAGGAAAATGGTAAGTGAAGACTTGTTCTAATGCAAGAAAATGAAGTTTTGGTGTTTTGAAGGTACTTACCAGCAGGCAGGATGGAAAAAGGAGAAGATATTGTGGCAGCCTGTAAAAGGGAAGTTTTAGAAGAAACAGGGTTAAAAGTGGAATGCACAACGATTCTGTGTATTGAAAGTTCAGGAGGGAATTGGATTAGGTTCGTTTTGACTGGAGTAATTTTGGGTGGAAAGTTGAAAACACCTTCAGAGGCTGATCAAGAATCCTTGCAAGCAAAATGGATCAGGAATTTGGATGAACTTGAATTGAGATCTATTGATGTAAGGAATCTAGTTGACAGAGCCAGGTGAGAAATATCAACATATATTTAACCCAATCATAAATACATTGCAAACCAAATAATTTGTTTAATTTAAAAATATATTTAATACAATATATATGAATTGAGATGACAAGTTTCTGTTCTGTTATTAGTAGTATTAGTTAACTTTCCTGTTTTGATGAGCAACACTGGAAATCTTTCCTAAAAGTTAAAATAAAGTTTAAAAAACAGAATATACACCTTATAATTATATATTTTAAATATGTTATACATCTATGTGCATCTTAGCGTGTTAGGTGATTCAGCTGAGCCATTTTGTGAATTCTTTTGCTTTTCCTCTCAAATACATAAAATTTCTTGCATTTCAGAACAATTCTTGTTATGCAATTTGTTTAAGAAAAAGGAAATGGAAAATATTTGAAGATAAAATAAGGATAAACAGTGTAAATTTTAAATATATATAAATAAAAGAGTCTGCCTTAATTCAATCTTATCTGGTTACTGACAATTAAGGAAGAAATTATTAATGGTCATCTCCTTTTGAACAAGCCAGTATCGGGGTAGTTCATAAGGTTTTTCCTAGGTTTTCCGTTATGACAGTAATGGGATCACTGAAATAGCAGAATTCTTTGATCACATTTTTGGCTAATGCGCTATCTTATAACAAAGTCGTACTTGGGAACGCCACTTATAAATTTTAAAGGCAATTCTTTCAAATTCTTCCAACTTGAAAGCTTTTTAACTTAATACAGAATTGTTTTGAGCTACCTGTATATTTAAATACAAAAAATTTTTTCTTATGTCAACCTAAATGTCATAAATCAAACCTTCAATTTGCAACTTACATTTTCAATACATATTATAAAGTACAGCTTTTTATTTCGATTGTGGTGTTATTTCCGAAGATAACATAAAAATAATAATACTTCAGTCCTTCATAGTCTTAGAGCATGTACTTCTGCAGATAGCCTGCAATGAACAAATATCATGGCAAGACTAGAAAGAGAGGACAATAGAGACCGTAACAGGCTATTTAACTGGGTGAGTGTAAGCAGCTAATGAACTACATGCTGAACCTATTTCATTGGAAGCAGCTCCCAATTGAGTGAAATAGCCTCTTATCTTCTCTATTGGTCTCTCTTTTTAGTCTTGCCATGAAATGTCTGCATTGCAAGCTACTTCCAATTGTATAAGCTCTAAATTCTAATAGTCTAAGATCCGGCTGCAGAATTAGTGCACCCATCATGTGTTTGTTAAAAACCAAATTTTTATGCATATTTATGATTAGAAGAATATATATCTACCAGGTTGCCTATCAAAATGTGGCCGCTAATATTTTTAATTAAATTGTTATTAATTGATTTTTGGTACAAAATTTCACCGACTTGTTTTTTCAATAAAAAATCGTCCACTTCACGGCAATATATATAAAGATTCTGAAAAATCACGGTTGCCGTTGCGCACCTAGCCGCACCTCTTTGCAGCCAGGTTAACATAGGTATGATTTTGTTACATTTATTCACTCACAACGCATTTATTATTTATATATCAATTTAAAGCTATTTTTTTTTCTGTTTATTATGATATAAGGTTGCTTAAATAAATCTGGCCCCAAATAAGGGTTGCCGGCTGTTAAAGATGGTAAATATTAAAGGTAGGGTGAAAGAGAGGTAGCGCGTAACATCACCAGTCAGACGAGGATAGCGCTTCTCAGCTGTATGACGGTTTAAAGCCATTGCCCATGCGTCGGATGCTAGTGTTCTCAACCCGCGGTTCCAACAATAGTAGGTATGACTTAATATAATAAATAGTTAAAAAATGACTTTTTTTTCAAAATGACAAATTCAAAAATTCCAAAAAAAAAAGAAATTTAAAAAATACAAACAGTAATACAAATTTAAAAATTACAAAAAAAGATATTGATGAAATATAAAGCCAAGGTTATTTATGCAACAGAAAATTTTATTGTGCAAGTACTGTTTGACAAAATATTAGATTTTATTCAAGTATTAGATCGTTTTCTACATATTAATTAAATATGTAAGTTAATTAATTTTTTTAAATGTATTGGTTTGAGAAAACCATCTAACAGCAGTCAGTCATTATTTTCCGCGCTTAACTTATGCAATCCGGCTCAGTAGCATTTAAGTACATTGAATTAAAAAAGCTTTTCGGCAACAATTTTTGTTTCAAAGATTTACTGCACGGTGGACTGTACGTTGAGTTGAAACCTTTGATTAAAAATCATGGGTAGAATCAACTGTTAATAAAGTGTCATAATATTAATATTTTTTCTTTCGACGGAACAATAACATTAGCAAATACTTTTTGATGATGCATTATCAAAGTCCAGAACATTGCATTTTTTGTCGCACAGAAAACAAGTCTTCATCTTTATCAATTTTATTTGTCCAAAACAGCGTGGTTTTTAATTTAGGCTGTGTCCCATGTAAACGCGATTTGCGCGATGCTTGCGGTACGCTGCGTCAAAGTAACAACCACATACTATGAAACACATAAAAAACTTTCATGGTGTCCTTACTGGTTATTAAGTTAGTGCGATCGTCACTATTTTATTTTGTCACATCGCTCAATTGGTATGATTTCGCCCGCAGTTTCTACTTGGTGATGTTAAGCCCTAGCTCTCTTTCACTCTACGTTTAATATTTACTATATTTAACAGCCGACAACTTTTATTTGCGGCCAGATTTAATTAGGCAACCGTATATCATAATAAACAGAAAAAATAGCTTTAATTTGATATATAAATAATAAATGTATGTTATGAGTGTATAAATGTAACGAAATGATACCTATGTTAACCTAGCTGCGAAGAGGTTCGGCAAAGTGCGCAATGCCAACCGTGATTTTTCAGAGTCTTAATTTATATTGACGTGAAGTGGACGATATTTTATTGAAAAAACAAGTCGGTGAACTTTTTTACCAAAAATCAATTAACAATAATTTAATTAAAAATATTAGCGGCCACATTTTGATAGGCAACCTGGTAGATAAATATTCTCCTAATCACAAATATGCGTAAAAATTTGGTTTTTAGCAAACACTCGATGGGTGCACTAATTCTGCAGCCGGATCTCGTACTATAAGTTGTCTATCAAATTCTCAACTAACTGTCATTCTTGGCAACCTAGCAATTTTGATAGTACAAAGTGAAAATGACTTACTCCTTTGTTAACATCTCTATAGGTTCCTTTATGTCATCTACAGAGTAATCAGTTATATCTTCTAACTGTGGTGTCCACATTTCTAAACCTTGTGCAGCGCGACTGCACGCTATAACAGCTGCGGCTAGCTTAGACGGCAAAAAACATTGCATGTAGTGAATATCTGAAAAATAACAAGTCGTGCTGGATTTAGATTTTTATTAAAGTATTTAATTTATACCTAACTAATATGATTCCTGGCTATTAGGATGACTTTGGATTCAACCTTGGTAGTGACAATAAAAAAAAGGTGACGCTAGAATATTGACTGTTGTCACCAGCAATGTGGTATTAAAGGTCAAATTGTGGTCAATATCAAATCTTCCATTACAGAAGTATATTAAGAAATTCTAAAATTTTATGCTTTCTCAAAATTCCGGATAAAAGTATTGAGGTACCCATTTGTATAAAATGACCTAGACCTTGAAATTTTTTAAAAATAATGCCCAAGGTCAAACAGCTATGACAAATTGTAAAACTTTTGTATTTAACATTACCCACTAAAGTGCACTTTCATTATTTGGCCATCCCAGTATTATTTTAAACGTAATATATCTTTACCAGTTTTACTATTCGTTTGCAGCATATATAACTATGATTCACAGAGCATTTTCAATTCTCTTGTCAAAAACCGACCTATTTAATGACTTTGATAATACCTGTTTTATAACTATAATAACGGTATTGAAACGGATGCAATTAATAAGTCATTTTTGAATTTGAATTTGAATTTATTGAAACCAGTATACAGTTTACAATGAACAATTATCATTAAATAAACCCACAGAGGGATAGGAATCCCTGTACGTGCCTGGTACACTTAAGATTAAACCTTAAAACTAAACTAAACTTCAGTAATACAAAAACAATCATGTAACATCTATCACAAATCTGTAAATATTTTAGCTATCACAGTGTATATTGCATTAAATTAGTAAAAGCATTTAGTGAAATAATAGCTTCATTTTATATTATTAAATCATACAGAACAATTAATATATTTGTAGATATTTATTTCTCACTGACATATTTATGAAATTTTTGTAAGAGAATCCCTAAGTTATTAATGTTTTAAAACATCTCAAAATCAACATTCAATTATTATTTTTAATGTAAAAGATAGAGATATTGCATATAGTGAATTTGGAGTTTATAAGCTAATCTTTTCTGATTGTCATAGTTTCTCTGTTGGAGTGACAAGAAATTTGATACATTTTTAAAGAATTTCAGAGTCAACAACCAAAATTGTAAATTGTAGTAGTAGGTATTCTTTTCTTTGTTAATAATATAATTGCTCATTTATTTTATTTCCATTTTACCCATAATTACTATAATTAGTTCAAAACATGCTATAAATACATATTTGCTTTTATTATGTCTGTCTTGCATTAAATTATGTTTTTTCATTTGATAATGACCAGCTATGTGTCAAAACTATAGTCCCTTTTATAAGTGAATATACACAAGTAAATATATGTTAACATAATATATTTGTAAAACTACAAAAGTTAGATGACTATTTGATCAATCGAAACAAGATTTTCGTAATCGATTTATAATTTTAAGGGTTCCGTATATACAATATACGGATACCCTTATAATATCACTCCGGATTTCTACTACTAACTACTGGACGAAAAACGTTAAAATTTGGTAACAGTCTATAGTTTGGTGACCCGATCAGGAGTACATATCGTAACTGAAGAAATTTTGATCTTAGGGGTACTTTTGAGGAGAAAACTTAATAAAATCGACCGTCCCCCGTCCCCCTTATCACCGAAACCATAAGCCGTAAAATTTTGAATTCTACCCGAAAAATTAAGAGAAACCTCTAATATTAAATGTTGGGGGGAAAATTACAGAATTAAATGGAAAAAAAATTTCTAACACATCATGTAATTTATCAAATGAAAGGGCTCATTATGGCGAAAACAAATATATTTTTTTCATGTTTGTAAAATAAATTTTAAAGATATTAACAAAAATATAAAAAACTTTACCCACTCCCCCTACCTTATCTACGAAACTATAAGCCGTAAAATTTTCAAAAAAATGAAAGATATAGGGCCTTAACTGAATTTTACCGGAAAAATAAAGAGAAACCGCTACTATTAATTTTGGGGAGCAAATTACAGAATTAACTGGAAAATATAAAATCAAAATTGTTTCTAACACATCATGTAATATATCAATTGAAAGGGCTCATTATGGCGAAAACAAATATATTTTTTTCATATTTTTAAAATAAATTATTTTAAAGATATTAACAAAAATATAAAAATTTTTACCCATCTTCCCTACCTTATCTCCTAAACTAGAAGCCAGAAAATTTTGAAAAAAAAAGAGATATAGGACCTGAATTTTACCGGAAAAATGAGGAGAAAACTCTAATAATGGGGGGGGGGCAAATTACAGAATTAAATGAAAATATAAAATTAAAATTGTTGTTTCTAACGCATCACGTAATATATCATATTAAGGGGCTCATTATGACAAATACAAACATATTTTTAAAATAAATTATTTAAAAGATATTAACAGAAATATAAAAGATGTACCCATTTCCCCCTTTATCTCAGGGAGTATAAGACGTAAAAAATTGACAAAAATTAGGAATATAAGACCTCACCTGAACTTCCCTGGAAAAATAAGGAGAAACCCCTAATATTAATTTTAGGGGGCAAATTACAGAATTATATGGAAAACATAAAATTAAAATTATTTCTAATGAGATATAAGAAGAAAAAAAACCTTCACTGTTATCAGAAGTTTTCTAATTTATTACTGCATTTATTTTATCATATTCAAAAGGTATGAGGTGGAATACTTACTCTCAATTATAACATCCAAATATTCTGTAATACAATCATGTAAATTAAAAAATAGGGTACGTATACCCTCTTTAACGTCATTGTTGTTGTAATCTTGTGGAGAAATCATTCCTTGTATATAATAATGCGTGTAGTGAGCAGCAGTGGGAAACATGATATACCAATCGAAAAATTTCAAAATCACCACCTCCAGGCATTTGTAATCCGTAATGTTGTATCTGTTGTTGATGGCAGCATTCAGGTCTGAGATCTTCGGTATTGTGCCTGTATTTTCCTCAAATTTCGCTACATATACAAAAGAAACGTAGGTACATAGAACACCACTGTTACTATGTGAGAATTCATGTTATTACCTGCCAAAAGTAAACAGCAATTAACCAGTAATTGTAATCTATCCGGCTGGACATGGTGACTGTCCATAAAAACGTCCAATAGGTAAACAGCGAGGTGCAACGTACAGTGACTTAATTTTTTCTCTATGCACAATTTCTTGAGGTATTCTACGAGATATGGTCTATATGTTATCTGAAATATTCCAAGATTATTACCATGTGGTCCAGAAATAATTATGTTTGGCAACTGCAGGATATCACGTGAAGCGTACAACGAAAATAATGTCAGATTTTGGATTTTGTTCATCTTTGGATTAATTGTAGATACTTATAAGTGACTTGAATGAATGTACATCATTATATTGGTTTTATCTAGCCTAGTTGCCAGTTTATAAGCCTTTAAAGAATTGGATAACTTTGTGTAATGGATTTTTTGAAAGCTAAGGGTAAAAAACGGTTTATCTCGATTTCCGGCAAAACTACACTTCCTGGAAAAAAGTTTAAAGCAAAGTTGTAGGTAATAAAAAGATCTACACATTTTGTGCTTACACTTTTTTCATATAACGTCAAAATGTATGTAAAAAATTAAAAAAAAAAGTTTTTGTTTTACATTTTTATCTTTTACAAAATAAAAGTTCACGGAATTTGGTGAAAACTTACCCTTTTATGCCCCAAACAGACTGTAATTTTTTATGAAATAAAATATTTTTTTTTCATCTTATTTTGACTTAATATCGAAAAAGCATCCTAATTTTCAATCGAAAATTCTCACTTCAAAAGAAAGTTGGTGGGCTTTTTGTTCGTTGAGATCTCTACTTTCTGATGGTGTAAGAAATACATACTGTTAAGAAATTTCCCTAAGCCGGCCCTGGTTGCATTCCAATACGACATCGCTCGCTGGGAGGACAAAAAATTAATCTCGAAATGGCTCGGCAACTGTAGAATTGATATTGGATTGTACGAGAGGATTCGATGCTGATTTTAAAAGGAGCTGGCCATCATCGCAACAATCAGTTAGTTATTGCAAAGAGTGTATTTCGTGTTATTATTTAGAGATTCGAATCAGCTGTTGTGAATATTTCATGTAAATAAAAGTTTCTAGAAAGTGAGAGTAAATATTAGTTAGTTTTTAAATTTTAATTGAACCCACGGAATATGTATGACAATACATTACTATGGTAAATGTTCTCAGAAAATGCAAAGAAACGTAAAAAACTCTAATCAATTTTTTTAATCATTATGTACAATTTTGAGTTATGTATTAAAATTTTTACTTTAATTACTCGAAAAACGTAAGATTCTATGTTACATTGATAAACAAAATAATAACAAGTCGTAATATACTACTATAATTAACAACCAAATAAGATAATAAATTTAATATTTAATAAAACATTTATAATATTTTGAGAAAGTTATAGAATCTTTTTAAATTATATGTGTAGATGCCTATTTATTGCTATCTTAAGATTATACTTATATACCTGAATGATCTACGGAAAATTTTAGCCTATAAAAGGTTTTTATTTTTTCGGAGTTCTTAGGGAATAACACCAAATAATCTTGAAGGCCTGTATATTTCAAAAGTCCAAACGTTTCAAGGTCTAAATCAGACCTCCTTTTCAATGGTATTAACACAAATTGAATAAGAAATTAAATAAAAATTAAAAAATTAAGAGGATACGCAATGACAAATATAATCACAATTTGACATTAATGTTTGACAATAAAACTGATGTAACTGATCAATCAGTTTTATTGCCAAACATTAATGTCAAATTGTGATTACGATATTTGTCATTGCGTATCCTCTTAATTTTTAATCGACTTCCAAAAAGGAGGAGGTTATCAATTCGTCGCGTATTTTTTCGCTTTTTTTGTATGTATGTTACCTGACTTCTTCTCCTGTGGTTCACCGTTTTGAACGAATATGGTCTTGTTTAATAGAGTATATATCCGGATTGGTGAAACTTCAAATTTTAGAAAAGAATTCTATTGGTAAAGTGATAAAATTTGTGAATGAACACATGCGTGCATGGAAATCGACCAATATCCCTAATATTTTAGTCGATTTTTCGATAACTCCTTGTGGATGTGTATAGTTTTTTAACGTTTAATGTATTAAGGAAGATCCTTAGGTGATCTCATATACTTTTCTGCGACGTGCAACTTGCAGTTTTGCAGAAAATCGCCGAAAATCCAAAATTCTTATCAAAAATTTCATCCAAATGACATAACGGACATTTCCTCATAAATATTTTAATTCCAACGTAATAGTGCGGTAATTTTAGGCACTGGAAGTTTTAATTGCGAATTTGAAAATTTTCTATGTACATCTCAAGCATATAGGTAGTAAAGCATAGTATTTTCGGCTCCTTAAATCAATGAGTACCAGGCTCGTTTGGTTTGTATACCAGGTAAATACCTATTTAAATGCAAATTTTTCCATTTTGCGAAGACGGTAATTTTGGTTGTCACATTCTCCCGGCCTAATAGAAAATTCAGTGACAACACATGTCAAACTTTAAACAGGTACTTGGTGGCTTATAGACAGGGTGTTTAGTTATAGCAAACAAAATCACAAAGTAAAGTGGTAGAAGGAGTTGCATTTATATGAAGATTGTGAAATATAGGACGGACTAGAATGATAGTGGTCCGTAGGCAGCCGTATATACAGGATGGTTGGAATATAGGGTGGACTGGACGTTTGGTGGTATAGAAATGTTGAAAAAAATGTGAAATTAAAATTATATAGGGTGATTAAAAAACTGTTGTATGATGTAGACATAAGCAAATCATATACCGGATGGTTGAAATATATGCTGGAGTTGAATTATATTTATACAGTGTGATTAAAAAATTATTTCTTTTATATCCCATAAGAAGCTGAATAAAGTGTGGAGAGGAATTACACAGGGCGATAACATAAAATGTTAAAAAGGAAATAATTTATGGGGTAGCCTACAAGGAGTTATATACTATGGTTGAAATATAGGACGGATTTGACTCAGTAAATATAGGATGGATTCTACTCCGTCATATATTTTACAGAAGGCAGCTAACCAATTTATGCTTGTCCGTGGGCAGTCGTATGTACAGGCTGGTTGGTACATAGGTTGGAGTGGAATTATCTAGTTATACAGGGTTGTCAAAAAAAGTTGAAAAAAGGTTACATGGCGTAGTCCATAAGGCATAAATATATTTTGGGCTTATTAAGTCAACGTGTACTAGTACATTTTGTTCGTAAGATTTACCTGTCAATTTAAATGATAAAGTATCATTGTGTAATGTTGAGGCCTTCGATGTTACCTGGTTCTGTCTATTAAGGTTATACATACAAAATAAAAAATAAAGAATGAAAACTACCTGAGTTCAAAAAAAAACTAAAAAGTTGAAAATAAAACATTTAAAAAAATATATAACCGACTTCTACCTATAACTAAAAAGCTAAAAATAATTATAACAAAATACAACTCTAGCAAATAAATAACACATTCAATGTTGTAAGGTACCTACCCAGGAAGTAAAAAATGTAAACATTAAAAGGTGCTCATTCTGTACAAATTAATTACCTACCAATCTAGTATATTTTTGAAGTCGGTGCCAAGCAACAATCAAGTTTGATGAATTAGTAGATAAGTACGCAATGAAGGATTTTAGATTTGCTTGGCACCGACTTCAAAAATATACTAGATTGGTAGGTAATTAATTTGTACAGAATGAGCACCTTTTAATGTTTACATTTTTTACTTCCTGGGTAGGTATCTTACAACATTGAATGTGTTATTTATTTGCTAGAGTTGTATTTTGTTATAATTGTTTTTAGCTTTTTAGTTATAGGTAAAAGTCGGTTATATATATATTTAAATGTTTTATTTAATTTCTTATTCAATTTGTGTTAATACCATTGAAAACGAGATCTGATTTAGACCTTGAAACGTTTGGACTTTTTGAAATATACAGACTTTCAACGTTTATGTGGTGTTATTCCCAAAGAACTCAGTAAAAATAAAAACCAAAGATGCCACAATTATCATTCAGAAAACACCTATCAAAAGGTATTTCATACAGAAGTGGGGAAGATTGAAAATTAGGGTGTTTTTTCCATATTGTCAAAATACCAGGTACTTGGTAATTATACCACTCGTCGACTATAATTACAATTTCTTCAAGAAACACCCTGTTAGTCTAGTTCCTTGACAAAGACATTAGTCGATACGCGTCGGATAGTTTAAAAACGTAAATTGTGGAAATCGCGATAGTAGTGTTATCAGTTAATTATTATAATGAATTTACACCAAATATGGACCGAATCAATTCAGAATCTGAGAAGAACTTTACAATTTCCATAATAATATATGAAAGCGAATGTATGTCTGTCTGTTACGGTCTAAACTGCTGAACGGATTTTGATGACATGAGGTTTGGATTTCAGTCATAAGCACATCAAGAGACTATGAAGTGTATCTTAAATTTATGACTTTAATAAGAACTCATCCTAAAGAACATAGTATTCTATCTAAAATTTTCTGTTCATTCGTTATCTAAAACTTATTGGTTGAAAGAACCAATATGGAGTAGCATCAAAAATGGAATGGACTGGTTTGATTGGAAATAACATAATAGAAATAATTTTCATAAAGATGGAATTTATATAGCCATCTAAATTTCATGACCTTAGAACATGACATTTATGACGAAGTCGTTATAACTAATTTTGGACACACCTTATAAGCAAATATTGTCGTTCTTAAGATGGTTGATTATTTTAAATGAACTAAATTAAAAAATTTCAATTATATCAAAATAAAAGATCACACTATATATGAGAGTAAGATGTCTCGTGAAACATAAACATATTTTTGAATTTTTTGTTTTAAAATTGATATTGTTAAATTGAAAAATAAATGAATTTGTATTGAGAATTTGAAAATATTCGAGATTATTCCGTTTCTTCAATCATATATGTTCTTTTAAAGTTAATTATTTATATTTACTTGTGGAGACTGATGTAAAAAAGGTATTCGATTTTTCTCTCTCTGTTTTATTACTTCTTTGTACCCCTCCTTATATTCCTGCATATCTTCCCATGCTTCTTTTTGAATCTGAAATTTATTAGCATTGTGGAACTGCAAGCAACTTTGGTTATATTTTAAAATTTATAGTTTACTTACGTAGAATACAGAATTCTGGTTCATAAATGTTCTCGAACCCATTTTCAAACAATTATTGTTTATAATTTTACTGTTGTCAAACGTTTTTTCAGTACACATAAACGTACCACCAGACTTTGTCACCTTTGCCGCTGTTTCTTTTAAACCGTGCGATTTTATGTTTTTATTACCGTTAAAAAGTTATCCTTATAAAAAAGTATTTTGTACGCTTTAAGGAATAAATATTTTAAATGACATGTTGTGTATTAACTTTTTATAGCAATGTTTATAATGTTTTTAGCAGGACAGTGAATTGAATGACATTCAATATCTGTACAAGGGGAGTTAAATTTTTTTATAAAATTGGAGTACACATACTGAACACTCCAGAATAGGTAGTTTATAAACAGTTTAATGCTTGTTGTGCCTTGTATTTGCTCAATTTTTGTTACCCTTGTCACATTTTAATTTCATTTATACGATTTTCAGTAAGTAAATTCTTATATAAACAATATTCAGCTTTACTGAAATGGCATGATTTATTTGTTGCATTAAAAATATTGTTGGCTGCCAATATGAAATTGTCCGAAAATGTTCTTTTATTGGCAACCAACATGCAACTTTTTCATGATGGAATGATATTTATTATGTAATTAGTTTAACAGTCTTAACACCCATGTATCAGAAATTTCCCTTCATTACGAATTAGGTGTTTTTCAATTAAAACTATAAATCACTGACAAAGAAATCGGAACACCTAGACTGACATGTTTAAATTTAATATTGTTTTGGTAAACATAGACGCTATAGTAAGGAGTAAATGATTATAATTTGTTTGGTGAATGTTTTTTCATGTAAACTTTTTTTATCAATTAGTATAGTAGTCGTTTTCTGCGTTTTTTATTTATCAAAAAACAAACTGCTTGTTGGATCCAAAATTTGGCTGATAAGTAAGTGGTTAGGAGAACAAGGTCATCTTGTAAGTGTCCGCCGTTAAATGCTAAAACAATAAGAACATATATAGGAAACATCATACGTGAAGGACAACATTCAACATAAAATTTTGAAAAGCAGACACCAGAATTCCTGGTTAAAAAAACATCAGAAAATAGTTTGACTGCTTGTTAGACTTTTGCGTCTAGTTGTTTCTACAATCACTCAAGTCATGCGGATCGCCAACCTCTGAAATAATAATAGCTACTATTTACTTAACTGGAGATCCCTAGTTATAGTATAAATGTCTTATAGCTTTAATATATTGATTGTTGTTTTTACGCAGGCAAAATACATCATCTGTACAGAATTTACCGGCTATAACATCACTTGGCCCCTCAATGTCGTGCCTTTCTTCCTTTATGCTTGCTTTCTGTATTAGTCCGTACATTCTACCAATTGTGAACCCGTCATAATTATGCATTTTTACGATCTATTTTTATATTATTGTGTGACCAAAGCTAGATTTATTTCGATGCTACTTCACCTATTCCATGTATGTAGTCATTAAATATTTCTGCTAGCACCTCTATAATTCTAATGGTCTGCGTTAATGTCAATTATGTTTAGTATGCCTTCTGAACCAGGAGCTTCATTCTATGGATCTTTATATTCTCAATATCGTTCGTTATATCTGCCATATCTCTATGTTAATTGGCTGATTGTTTTATTGAAGCAGTTCTCGGAAATACTCTTTCCATTCACTTTTTAATTTGCGATAGGTGGCATTTACTTGTAAATTTTGCATTGTATTTGATACTAGTTTTCAAACTTTTCTACTTTTCCTACTACCTGCCTCAATTGAGTTTTCAACATTTCATATATGTAGTTTTAGGGGTGTGTCATTTTTATATTGAGTTACCACAAATAAATCTACCTTGTCTGTTTCATGTATTAAGATTAAAATGAATTTTCACATCGGGACAGACAGAAAGGTCAAATATAAAAAATAAATATAGATTGGGCATACCTTCTCTGTATGAGCATTTTATGTATTGTTAGTACTTAAGATTTTTGTATAAAGAAAGATTTTAAAGATAATTTTGTTTTTTGAAGGGCATATAGAGAAGCCAGACTGGCACGAGACAGTACATGGTTTGCGGATCAACTGCCTGCCTTAAGACCGTACAGTAGACAGCTGCTTCGTCTTGTGATCGTGATTAAAAAGAAGGAAACCAACAAAGTCCACGTTCTTCTCAGTGAAAAGACGTCATGGCATTTGCCCACTTGCGAAATACATCCCGTCAAAAGTTTACATTCCACCTTAAGAAGGTTCATGGTGTACCTGTTTGGAGCTGATGTACCTGAACATAGACCTCACGGATTGTTATCGGTAAGTCAATAATTATGAAAATTAAGTAATGCATTTAAATGATAAGGGGGAGGGAGGGGATGATAGTCCATTTTGTGAACAAAATGATTTAATAGTGCAACCTGCTGCTATGAAGGGGGTGTTATTGATATTCAAAAAGACTAAACCAAAATTATATTGGCTGTTCTAATTTCAGAATAAATGTTTTGACATTGCTGTCGTAGATTAACGAAAATGGATTTAAAACTAATCAAGGACATGCAATGAGCAAAATAGTTGTAATGGTTTGATTACTATTGTCCCCGCACTTCTAATACGGGATCAAGTAATTTGCAGTTTACCAAGTTATATAGCTATAAAGACTCTCCTGGTCAATACTACCAAGTACAACTTAAAATATTTAACGCAGGCTGTGAACTTCTTTATCTGACTTGTCATGTTGGTCAGGTCACTATGTTTTTCTGTGGGTTTTAAAACAACTAATTTACTCCAAAAAATAAATATTCTTTATTTCCCCACAAACATATAACTAAATATTTCACTAAAAGGTATACACTTCGCTACTTTACGTTGCCATTCAAATATCAGCTGATCCACTATTGAACGAACTGCTGCTGTACGTTAGCTTATATATAACTATCGCGCTTCTACTAGCATCGAGAAATTTCTCGCTTCCATCGCACTTTATTGCTGGTTCTGTTCTGGAATATTCGCTACTATTGTTTATCATTAATCGTGTGTTTAGGGAAATGATTTTTGTTGCCAATGTTTACTCGGCGAGGTAGTTTTTGTTACAGATGATTCATTTCGAGAATGATTCCATTTTGGTAATCTAAAATTACGTTGTAACAATATTATTTAGCACATATTTTTTTAAATTTCTGCTCATATTACGATGTTCCCATGATGACAATATCCATTTTTTGTACTATAAAACATGCGGGGCCTTAACAATAACTTGACAGAGACTTTTATTTACAACATGCTGCAAGAGTATTAGTGAGGACAATATAGTGCTCAGTGTTTTTGTTGATTTGCAGCGCGCATTTGAAACAACTGATACGAATTATTCTAGTAAAAAACTGGGTTTATATGGCGTTGGTGGTGAGGCTTTGGGCTGGTTACAAAATTACCTAAGTAACAGGTATCTAAGAACCAGAGTAGACAATCACCTGCCAGAAAGAATAGGAAGTAGCCAGGGTGTACCTTAAGGGAGCGTTATTGGCCCTCTCTTATTCATTGTATATGTAAACGATATCTATAGAGTTTTGAGTAAATCATTTGTCAATTTATTTGCTGATGATATGCTTATCTGTGTTACAGGAAAAGATTTTCAAGTAATTGCTAATACAATGAATAAGGAGCTTCAAATATTGCATAACTGGTTGTGTGAAAAAGAGTTAAAATTAAATACAGCTAAGACAAAATGTATGATAATATGTTCTAAGATAAATTGTAAAACATTTCTGAATACTGATTTAACTCTTCAGATTAATACATACTCTATAAAAATGGTAAAGGAAATAAAAATATGTATGTAGAAAAATAGGTAAAAAGTTAGGGTACTTGCAAAGGATTTCAAGAAACCTTTCTAACTGGGCGAAAATTTTAGTTTATAATACTGTAACGAAATATCCCTAAGCCGGCCCTGGTTTCATTCCAGTACGACATCGATCCCTTTTAGGACTAAAAAATTGATCTCGAAATGGCTCGGCAGCTGTATAATTGATAATGGATAGTACGAGAGCATTCGATGCTGGTTTTAAAAGGAGCGACCCATAATCGCGGCAGTAAGTGCAGCGAAGAGCTTATGTAGAATTATTATTGTGATATTCGAATCAGCTGTTGTATATATTTGATATAAATAAAAGTTCTAGAAAGTGGTAGTCAATATTAGTTTTTAAATTTTAATTGAACCTCATTTTAACTATTGTAGTTCTCTGTTCATATCTTGTACACAGGAAAATATAAAGAAACTGCAGTTACTACAAAATCGAGCTAAACTGTAGCATATATACTCCAATAAATGCTATGCTACAGGCACTAAATTGGTTACCTATTGGACAGGCTATTAAAAAGGCAAATCTAGTATTGATCTATAGAATGGATCATGGGCAACTACCAACCTACTTAAAAATTTATTAGTTAAAAGGGAACATTTGTATCCTTACAATATTCGATCGAGCAAAAATACAATATTCACGGGGTAAAAAGTTCATCATTACAAAAATCATTGCTTTTTGAAGGTATACAACTTTTTTATAGTCTGCCCGAAATAATCAAATGCGCACCTACTTTATGTATTTTTAAGAAGGAAGTATTTCATAATTTGTTTCATTTGCATATACTAACTTAACTTTTGTTTTGAATGTAATGTAGCTGTGTTTGTACTAGCTAAGTGCTAAATAAAGAAAGAAAAAAAAATCATCGTGCCAGATCGGTCAACATTGACGTTACCAAAACTTAATTCTTACTAAGTAAACAGCAGCTCTATCTATAGAACCAACAAGAAATCCTACTCATCATAATAAGTGACCGCCCTTATGTTCCCTATTTTTATCAATATTTTAGGCTAAGTAGTTTCGGAAATTGAAAAATAAAATCAGTTAATTTTATAATTTGTCCCTCATTTTGACTTAGACTTTCCTGTACTTTCTGAGTAAGGTGCTATATGTCTCATTTGTTTCAAAATCTAGTTTCGGAGATAAAGGGCGGCAATGGGTTATTTTAATTTATATTTTCCTTAATTTTAACCTATATGTCTTAAAAAAATTATAAATATAATTTTATTTCTAGTATTAAATCGTTTCCGTTTATATATTACATGATTGAATTTTTTTTCATTTAAATGTATAGTATCTCCTTCAAAATTGGCTTAGGTTGTTGTATAATTAATTTTTTATATAAATGTTTGATTTGCCTCGAAAAGTAATATTAGAAGTTTTGCTTAAGTTTTCCTGTAAAGATTTAGTGACATGTGTGCCCAATTTTTTTCAAAATTTTAGATTCAATATTTCCGTATATAAAGGGTGGGGCTAATGGGTCACTTTCTGTATATTTTCCTTAATGCTATTTTAAACCTGTATAATTTGCTCCCCAAAATTAATAGGCTCCTTAGTTTCGGTGTTAAAGGTGGTAATATACGATTTTCGTAAAATAAGTCCCCTTAAATATCGCCCGAAATCAGAATTTGTTTATTTACGTTATGCCCTTCTGACTGGATCACCTAACTGTGTGTTAATAAGGAAAAAAAGTTGACCTTAATAATAAAACTTTTTGCAGGTTGAATTTGACCCTAGCACCGATCAAGAAGGTGTCTGTCTCACCCTTTTAGTGGCTTTCAGATGTCCGCTGGAGGAGGTGTCAATCATAGGCAAATGTGTTTGGCATGAGATATCGAAAGATTTAGGTGAGATGCTTCTGAGAAAACTTTCGTCTAGAAATGCCACTTTTCCTTTGAAGGCTTGAGAAATGTTTTTATTATACCAGTAAACATTTATTTTTGTACCCAATGATCTAAAAGACTCCATAATATATTGTTAACAAATATGTGTAATGAAGTTGACAAATAAAAGAATTCTCTGTTTTTATTTATTTAACATTATTTTAAGTATTTTTACAATTGTTCGAATTTTGTACAAATCTAACACTGGTTATGGTATTTACAAGAAATTAATAAAACACATTAATGGTAAGGAATACCGATTTTGTATACAAAGATATTCTAGTATTTATAATAGTTCTTATTTTTTTATTAATATTGTTATGTATATAATAAGTATTCTATGAAGTTGTTTGATTATTCAGAAAGTGGGACATATGGTACCATTTTGTCCCATCATTTTATTTTTCTAAAACTAAATCTGTAGTTTTCCAGTATTACATGTTAGTTTGTTGTTTGTTAAGGATTTGGAATATATACAGTGTTAAAAGAAATATATTGAGTTATTTCTAAGTCCTTTAAGCGCAATTTTAATAATGAAGTAAAGTGTGCACAAGCAAGATTATTTTGTGGTGGGTGGGACCGATTCCTAGTCAACTTGAACACAGTAAGTATTATTTGTACATAAATGCTGATTCACAACTTCTGGAAGTAAGACAGATGATTTGCGTGAACTAAAAAAAACGGTAAAGGTAAGGCCAAGCGTTGATACATGTCAATAATCCTTAATAGTTCACAGATTTTTTTATGATTTTTTTAATTATTTGAGGTGTTAAGCCACCTGCGCGAGCTGTTATATTAAAAAGTGAGAAAAAAATTATAAGCAATGGTTTCATTTAATTAGTTTTAAGTGAATTATTGACGTCCTTTGGTGATGGGGTAGATATGAAGGAGAGCACATGTATAATGGAAATAATCTTATGTACAACTAAGAATTCAATAGATCTTTTTTTCTTTGCTTACACTCAAGTTATTTATCAAGTACTGATCATGAACTTAACATCAAAATCTTTATGCAAAAAGATGTGAACAAAATATAGTGCAATCTTCTTTGTGAAAATGTGAATAGCAAATTGAAGTTCTTACTCCAATTTTCTTGGTTATCTTGCACGCTTTAATCCATTGCTCGCGTCTATGATTTTCAGAAGGTAGTAAATTGAAAGTATAATGACAGAAATAAACTCCCAGAAGGAGATGTTTAAATTTAATATTGTTTTAGTATATCATAGATGCTATTGCAAGGAGTAAATGATTAAAAGTTGGTAAAGTTTGGTGAATGTTTTTTCATGTAAACTTTTATTTATCAATTCATATTGTAGTAATTTTTTGCGTTTTTTTTTCAATTTACCAAAATGTTTGATGGGATCGATGTTTAGTAATATTAAAATGCCTAGAGTACGTGTACGCCGATGAGGTAGAATTATTGGTTTATGGGAGGCGGGTTTTTCAATTCGAGAAGTCGCTAACCGAACGAACAGAAAGTATTGATATAAGATATTGTCATCTTGGTTTGATAATACCTAAAATCGGAGAAGAGTATGCACAGACGTCGAAGGGACACAAATGCATTTCAAGATAGACGTCTAAGACTTATGGCCTTTAGAGACCGATTTTCGACAACTCGAAATTTGGCTGATAATTGGTTTGGAGAAGAACGTCATCTTGTAGATCAGTGTCCGAATGGTTAACCGCCGTATAAGCTCTTTTGGATTGCAGCATTATGGACCCCATCTTGTGCTACTTCTGACCGCTGAGCAACGACTACAGTAGTGCAGAGAACAACATTGAAATGTGGAATGGCATCAGGTCGTCTGTTTTGATGAATCTCGATTCTGCTTGGGTGGACATGATAGCCAAAGAAGGGTTAGACGACGTCAATCTCAATTTAATGTTGAGCGACATTTACACTGAACAGTAGGCATTATAGTATAGCGTGATTGCACATGGAAGTAGGTCACATTTAGTCTTTAGGCAACTTGACAGCGCATTATCTTCAGGAAGTATTGGGGCAATATGTACTCCCTTACCTTAATCGACTCATGGATCCCATATTTTAACAAGATAATGCTCGGCCCCATGTGAATTTGTTGCCATAGTCGCCCAGATCCCTTGATCTTCCGCCCTTAGAACATGTTTGGGATATGATTGGCAGAAGACTCGGAAATTTAGTCCAGCCTCCTTGGACTCAGACTGATAAGACATTAAAATTTTAATCATTTACTCCTTACTATAGCATCTATGTTTTACCAAAACAATATTAAATTTAAACATCTCTTTCTGGCTGGTGCGATTTCTTTGTCAGTAAGTATAATTCCATTTGCACTACTTCTATTTGTACAACCATGTCATTTTGCTTTTGTTGATTAATATCTGCCCAATTCTAATTCTTTCAAGGCCGCTATTTCTGCATACTTTGGGTTACCCAGAATCCGCCAGGTAGCGCTAGTAAACTTCTGATCAACTCGAAAACTGTTTTTAAAAAATATTTATTTGATTTAAAAACAAAGATATAAAATTAAATTCGTACATTCAATATCAACGAACAAAATAAGACTTGTTGACAATTACAGTTTCTGTTCTATTTATCACCTCGGATGACATCATACATCGGTCGGCTGCTTGGCTGGGTGTTTGTGCTTACAGGGCGATTCTTGATTATGTAACTCTTCCCCCCTAAATCTGGACTTCGGGATCAAACAGGACCGAAGGCTCAGAATTTTCTTCTTTCTTGACACTGACTGGTAATTGTGAAAATAATATTTGTTTCACAATTCTTATCTTGGAAATAAGGAAATATGTTAAGATCACTAGGACTGCACAAAGTATGAACCATAATAACCAATTACTTTGATTCATGTTATCTATATCCATTATAGATAATTGATGTGTTGCTTCTATGTTTCTTTTTAATGAATGAATTTCTTCTAATGGGATATCAATATTTAAGGGGCGATGATGTGTTAATTCAATTATTGTGGATCCATTAATTAGTTTTGGTAATATTAATTGTTTACCAACAGAACTTTCTTGATACATGCCAAATTTGAAGTTGTCATATTTGATTGTACAATTAAGTGGTACTTGGATAATGACATTACCTTGAACAATGAGGTAGCTTTGATCTGGGCAATTTGATTTAAATTTAATTTCTTCTTGGGAAATCACTATGATGAACTGGTCGTTGACTTTATTGAATATTAGTTTTGGAACTACAATTGGACTTTGTTTACATCGAGTCTTTTTGTCTTGAATTAAAGAGGCGATGCAATCATTTAGAATATCGGTTTTTAATTCTTCTTGTTCACATATGAATGTTTCTCCAATTTTATAACATGGTTGAGCCATATATTGAAATTCATTATCTTCTAGAGCCAGGAATGGTTTAGAAGTGATTATTATTTTAAAGTCCTTTGTGGGTATAGGAAATAGTTGAAAGTATTGGAATAGTTTTGGATTGGCAATTGGAACTTCAATTGTGAAAATAATTTTTGATTTTTGGAAATAACAATTAGTTTGTATCACCGAATACCCAGAGTGTAGGTGTATTTTCAATAACTCATTACTGTTATGATGAGTTTTAAGTTCCTCAAGAATTTCATGTAAATTTTGAGTTGATAATATATCTGGGTGGATTGTATGCAGTTTAGCAAACATTATAGCATTTTCGAGATTATCCAAAAACGTAATTGTCATGTGATCATTAATGAATATTTGATCAATCATTGTTAAATAAGAAGTATATTGATAAAATTGATCAGTTGCATTTTCCACATACGGCATATATAATTCTATATATTCAGAAATTTTCTTTTGGTTTTTGGTTATTGTTTCAATATCTTTAGAATATTTACTGATAAGTTGTTTGGACAGCGAGATTTGTTCATTTACGTGATTGACAATTTTTTGTTGATTTGGTTTTAATATGGTTATTGCTTTATCATATCGTTCACCATCATCAGCACTAAGGGTTCCCCAAAGCCATTTTTGAACAGTGCCCCCAAAATTAATTAAACCACGTTTAATTCTTGAATTATTGTTAATAAAAACATTGTTTAATTTAAGCATTATTTCATCCATTAGAGGTTTTAAGTGATTATAGTTCGTTAATAAAATTATTCTGTAAATGAGGTTACTATTACTCAATGTTGTGTTTAAATCTTTGTTATTTTTCAGTAAATTATTAACATTTATTTCAAGAGTTTTTAAGTCAACTTCATGTAGAAAAACATGTTTGCTTGATATAATACGATTTGTGCCTAACTTAAAGGGAAGAATTCCTGGGGAATCATCAATTTTCATCACTTTGATGTCCTGTGCTTGCACCAGTGTTACTAGTAGGGTGCTCAGGAGGGTGACTTTCATTTTGATCATGTAATAAAGGGGGTTTTCTTAGTTCTTTAATATGAACGATTTCTATTTTGTTTTTAGGATTTTTAATTTCAACTTTATTATCTTCTAACATTTTAGTAATGACATAAGGTCCAAGAAATTTGTTATGTTCCTTGTTTCGGTTAGTTTTTGGGTTCTTTTTATATACTGTTTGATTAAGCTTAAATTGAACGTTTTTGTCACCGCTAATATTGGTTTTTGCTAAAACTTCGTTTTTACTTGTTTCTAACTTATTATGAACGTTTTCGTATACTTGTATAAGTTTTTGTTTATGATTTTGAACGTAATTTGTGTAAGCTTCTTTGGGAATAAATATTTCATCAGGGGATCTTGAATTTGTATGACCAAAAACGAGTTCAAAAGAGGTGAATCCAGTCGAACCATGAATCGAGTTGTTGTAACCTAGCACCGCATAGTTAATCAAGTCTGTTTCACTAGGATTTGTTTCTTGAAGTATTCTCAGATGCTCAATAAGGGTTGAATGAAATCGCTCTACTATGCTGTTTGATTCATGATGAGCTGGGGTAGTAAAATGAATCGTTATTTTGTGAAGTTTCATAAGTTCTTTAACGGTCTCGTTATTAAACTCTCGTCCACTATCTGACACTAATTTTTGAGAAACACCAAAATTTGTAAAGTACTTTATAAGTCCGTCACATATATTTACAGCAGTTTTTCCTGTAATGGGTATAACTTGGGCGAATTTTGAAAATGAGTCAACAATTGTTAAATAGTTATTTGTGTTATAATAAAATACGTCTATATGTACCAGTTCGAAAGGTTTTGAATGCGTTTCTGTAAGAATAAGAGGTACATAGGGATTTTTGCGAGAGTATTTTGCTCTCTGACAAATCTCACATGAATTTATAAATTTTTGAATAGTTGTTTTCATTTTAGTCCAATAATAATTTCTTTTTAAACATGAATAAGTCTCGTCAATTCCACGGTGATTAGTTTTTCCTTCATGATGATTTTTAATTAAGTTTAGTTGTTCTCCAATGTCAGTGACTGTATTTACCAGCTTAGAACATATAATAAGTCTCAAGTTTCTTCTGTCGAATTTTTGAGAATAAACTCTACTAAAGATAGGAATAAAATCTCTATCATTAAAATATATGTAATATGTAGAATTGGGTTTAAGATAGTCTCTTAAAAATTCGAAAACATTTATTTCAGTATCTTGCAAAGGAGTTTTTACGGTAATAATTTCTTCCACAACTTTGATACTTGATTGAAAATTTATCAAGATTATGTTTATATACGTGAATTTGTTTGGATTTATTATTAATAATTTTAATTTCATCTAGAATAGGGATTCCATCATTTTCATGTTCGAAAGACATAGAGTGTTGGGTTTCACTATCAGAGCTGTTAGTAGAAGATGAACTTCTTGAGTGATTAGTATTTTGTTGAACTGAAGTATTTGTTCTAAGTTCATTTGGGTTTCCAGAGGGGTTTATTTCAGGGTCTCGAAAATTGTCTGGGTTCGAAGCGTATTGTCTTAAGTACTCTAAAGTTGTTTGATTTACGTCACCTGGATTGTTAATTACTGATTCAGTTTCGTGCATATTTAAATTTATCCGGGAAAGGGCATCAGCATTAGTATTAAGTTTGCCTTTTTTGTACACAATTTTGTAATCATACTCAGCGAGTTTCAGTCGCCATCTAACAAGTTTGGAATTGGGTCCTTTGATGTTAAAAAGCCAAATCAAAGGGCGGCAATCACAATAGATCGTAAAGGATCTCCCAAAAATATAAGGTCTGAAATAAGAACATGCCCATACTATTGAAAGGGTTTCCTTTTCAATAGTACTATATTTTCTTTCGGTTTCATTTAAGGTTCGAGATGCATAGGCAATTGGTCGATCGGATCCAATAGGTCATTGGCTGAGAACAGCACCTAGGGCTACATCTGATGCATCTGTCGTAAGTATGAAATTTTTAGAAAAGTCAGGATATTGGAGTACGGGGTCATTACATAAAATCTTCTTACAAGTTTCAAAGGACTCAATAAACTTGGTGTCATGAATGATTTTGGCATTCTTTTTAAGACAAGATGTAAGGGGTTTTGTGATCTTTGCAAAGTCTTTTATGAAACGGCGGTAATAACCGAGTAATCCAAGAAATGATTTTATTTCTTTCTGGGTTTTCGGAATTGGGAAGTTTAGAACTGCCAAAATTTTGTCAGGATTCGGTTTCACACCGTCTGGGGTTATTACATGACCAAGGTAATTAACTGTTTTCTTAAGGAATTCACTTTTATCTAATTGAATTTTCAAGTTTGCATTTCGAAGTCTCTGAAAAACTTCTCTAAGTCGGACAATGTGCTCTTGTAAGGAAGTACTAAAAGTTAAAATGTCGTCTAAGTATGTTATACAAATTTCGTTATTTAGTCCTCGTAATACATTATCCTCCCTTTGGAAAGTCGAGGGTGCATTTTTTAGTCCGAAGGGCATCCTTATAAATTCAAAATGTCCATTAAGAGTTGAAAAAGCTGTTTTGGGGATATCATTTTTGTCAATTTCAATTTGGTGATAACCGGATGCGAGATCCAAAGTAGTGAAATAGTTTGCACGACCTAACTTGTCAAGGAGTTCTGTAATTTGGGGTAGTGGGTATTTGTCATTAATAGTTTTGCCATTTAACTTTTGGTAGTCAATAACTATACGCCATTTTGGACTGCTCCATGGAGACGTAGAGTGTTTAATAATATCTTGCTCTAACATTTTATTAATTCGAATTTTGACTTCATTTTTATGAATTTCTGGGAAACGGTAAGATTTTGTAAATACAGGTGTTTCATCAGTCAAATTTATTTTATGAGTTATTTCATTTGTAAAACTTAAAGAAATGTCTTCGCAATAAAAAATATCTCGAAATTTATAGCAAAGTTTACGTAAGGCGTCTCGTTCTTCTTTATTACAATGCTCTAGTTTTATATTTTTTAAGTTGGCTTTAAGTAAATTGTCCTGTTGTTTTGTAAGTTTTGGTGGTTCATAGATATTATCAGTGAAGTAGACTTCATTGGGATTAATTAACTCAATATTGAAAGATTCACATATGTCAATTTTAACAGGGTTAATATTAGGATTAAGAATGGTTGTTGTGGCATAGTAGTCTTTAATGTTTACTACTGCTTCTGGAGTTACAACGTCTTTACCGAAATCTGTTTGTTCTAAAATACCTAATCCACTTTCATAAGAAAGTGGAATTTTAACAATTTGTTCAGTCCTTGGGGGAACTATTATACTGTGGTTGCATTTTAAGAATTTTTTTTGTAGGGGTTTTTGAAACTTCCGAATAATATATGGGAATACGAATAGTAGGGGTGATTAACTGTTTATTATGAATGTCTACTATGGCTTGAAGTTGGTGAAGAAGGTCCATACCAATTAAACCATCATATTTTTTATTAAAGTCAAAAACATAAAATTTATGAAAAGCATCACACTGAAAAGTTTCAAAAATCGGAATTATTAATACTTCGTCGTGAAAACTAATATCATGAGAAGTTTGGATATGAAAATTTTCTTTCAAGATATGTTCCTGGAAAAATGTATATGCTAGCTTCGTACTAATTAAACTACGGGAACTACCTGTATCCAATAGAAATTTCGCATTTAATTCAGGAATATAAAGATAAGGTAATTCATCTAATAAATGATTTAAATTTATTATGTTAGATTTGTTTGGGTTGGAGCCTGAGTAAAATTTTCTTCGGGAATAGTTTCTTCTTCGCTTACATAATTTTGATTTACAACTTGATCGGTTTCAGTTGGTTCAGAGAGTTCATTGGAATAGTCAAGATAATCATTTGGATAATAATTTGTGTTCACATAGTCATAGTTATCAAAATCTGACGTAGAACCGTACCTGATGAAATTCGGTCTCAAGCCAGTGAAAGGTAATTGATTTGTTCCTTGATTTATGGAAACAGGTCTTGGTATATTTGGTTTATTTGCAACAAATGAATTTTGTAAATAATTACCTTGCTTCTGAGCTAAAATAAAATTTTCTTCTTCAATCACGTAACCTATTGCAACTTCAAGACTATCAGGGTTTCTAAGCCTAACCATATCTTGAATTCTACCCGATAAACCTCTAACAAAAGTTTTTAGAGCAAGTTCATCATAATTTTTAATTTTAAATGTACATTCTGCAAGAGGTAAATTCATAGATTTTAATTTTGAGGCAATGAGGCTTCTACAACGTTGTAAACGTTGTCCAAAATTTACAAAATTTTCATTTTTATTAAGTTTCATAATGATCATTTCTTGTACAAGACAGTCTAAGTTACGCTGATCTCCAAATGTTAATCGAAGAAGATTTGTAAGTTCATTCCAATCTCTAATTTCTGGTCTACTGCCTACCAATACTAAAGCATTACCTGATAATTTACTGATTACGGCTCTAATTAAAAATCCATTTATCGGATCTTGCAACTTTCTTGGGTTAATATAGGTTGCAATAAGATATTCACAATGTTCAAGGAAAATTTCTAAAGTACAGTTATCATTTCCGTCAAAATTTGGTGTAGTATCAATATACAATCTTAATAATTGATAATTTATAGGTAGGTACATTTGCTGGTTCTTGTCCGTTTGACATGATTTCTCTTTCTAATACTAAATTATCCAAGTTTCTAATTAAATCCTCAATTTTGAATTTTTACCTAATGAACTGGACTAATACTACTTTTTGTAAGCTCAAAAATACTAAGCTAAACTTAAAATTAAATGGATAAAATATTGTTTCTATTAGCTAAGCAAAACTCAAAATGTTCAAAATCAATCAAAGTTCAATCAACTTCAAAATTCTCGGAACTATGTCTGAAATATTATATGCATTAATATCTGAGACGCAATTGTGTGAAACAATTCTCTTATTCATAAAATTACTGCAAACTATGTTTCAAGATATTATATTCATTAATATATGAAACGTAATTGATGATTCAATTCACTTAACAATACCAAGGTCATTTGCTTTGGTATTTGGTGAAGTCAAACTTTGTCTGATATGAAAATGGGAGATAGAAATAAGGAAAATTCAATGGATGGCTCACCGGGTCTTCGATATTCGTTTGTTGAAACGGCTGCAACCAAGGTAGTCCAAATTTCATGTTTCCACTGCACGAAAAGTTTGTAAGTTCGTCGAGTTCGTTAAGAGTTAAAACTCACAAAAACAATTTCACAATGAAAGTTTTCCAAACTCAAATCCGAATGACTGCGCCAGTAAACTTCCGATCAACTCGAAAACTGTTTTTAAAAAATATTTATTTGATTTAAAAACAAAGATATAAAATTAAATTCGTACATTCAATATCAACGGACAAAATAAGACTTGTTGACAATTACAGTTTCTGTTCTATTTATCACCCCGGATGACATCACATATCGGTCGGCTGCTTGGCTGGGTGTTTCTGGTTACAGGGCGATTCTTAATTATGTAACTCGCTACTTAACAACACGAATAGGGCATATACAGTGATGGGCAAATGTGTGGAAGCAAGCAAATATCTCTGGAATTATTAGAGATATCAAAATGAAATTTGGAAGGTGGATACTGCAGTAGATTGCCTATTTGTTTCCAATTTTTTAACTACCTGTTTTACCGGAAGTAATGTCGATTTTAAAATGTGCAATGAAACACCCTATATAGTATGTTAGTTTCTGATGAAACATTTTATTGCAAATACATAAATATCGGGTTTGATATTGTTTACTTCAATACCTACCGAAATATTAACAGAAAAGTAACCAAGGAAAGGGAAAATTCGATGGTAGCTAAACTCGGTTCAGATTTCATTTACGCCCGATATAAACAAACCGGTCGGTTAGGATTTGTATTTCTATTGGCCAATCGGTGGCATTGCCAACAGCACTGCTTGTTCCATAGTCGAATACACGTGCGTTTGTTTAAATCAGGCGCAAATTAAATCTGAATCAAGTTTAGTAGTCCATGAAATTCATTGCAGAAGTGACAGTAGTTGTCAAAATAAGTTATTAGTTACTTAAAGTCTAAGGTTTATGTTGATAGACCAAATAATTTGCAAGAATTAGCTGCAAGAATAACTCAAGAGATCCAGAGAATTACACCAGAAGTAATAGCTAATGTTACTAGAGAATTTATTGTTATTGTCAAGAAGTAAACGGTGCTCAGTTTGAACATCTAATACATTAAGTTTAGTTAAGTTTCAATGTTTTGAAAATTACTTAGATTTAGTTAATAATTATGATTATGTATTTCTTTAATGTAATACAATCTTTTTACGTTCAAATAAAAAAAACTAATAACTTATTTTTGACTTCTGCAATGAATTTCATGGACTACTAAACTTGATTCAGATTTAATTTGCGCCTGATTTAAACAAACGCACGTGTATTCGACTATGGAACAAGCAGTGCTGTTGGCAATGCCACCGATTGGCCAATAGAAATACAAATCCTACCGAGCGGTTTGTTTATATCGGGCGTAAATGAAATCTGAACCGAGTTTAGCTACCATCGAATTTTTCCTTTCCTTGGTTACTTTTCTGTTAATATCTCGGTAGGTATTGAAGTAAACAATATCAAACCCGATATTTTTGTATTCGCAATAAAATACTATACGGGGTGTTTCATTGCAAATTTTAAAATCGACATGACTTCCGGTAAAACTAGCATTTTGTCGGCTACCTAGACAAGGCAAATGTTTTCTATACATTGGTATTGGCATTTAGACATCAACGCTGGACAACATATATTACTGAGTTTACGAAAATTAGGTAATACTATGTTTTTTGTAGTTAATTTTTGGCGCTACAAACTTGTGGTTATCATTTCGATAAGGTACTGTTAGCGAAATTATTGCGAGGAAACGTGTATCTTGACATTTGGTAGCTTTCCGGGAATTTTGCAGAGGTTTGACCCTTTTGTCAACTTTATGACTTGAATTATTCACTGAAGTAAAATATTTTTAACTTCTACACAAATTATAATTGATGAAGATGGTAAAAAGATCAATGAATCTAATGGTATTGCTGAAGTTTGGGGTAAATATTGCAATACTAACTTTTCGAGACTTATCAATCCATTGAACGCAAGACAATATATTGTTTCTAGTCGAGAACCTTCATCAGTTGCGCTCCCTTCAACTGACTCTCTAAGAATTATTTATGTATATAGTACATACAACTGAATTTCATCACGAAATGAATTTCGATATCCAGGAGTTTCAGGTCAGAGATCCCAAATCGGGAGTCGTACTGTGTGTAACGCAGTTTCCCTGTGATTCCTAGGATAAAAATTAAAATATTATAGTAAATATTGCACAAAATGGGGACTTGCTCTCTTCTGAATTAAAGTAACGGAAAAATACTCGAAGTAATTCCATATGTAATTTTAGATTGAAGTAATACACAGATTTGTAAAAAGATAATTATTAATAGCCTCATGATTAAATGTACATCTTTCATACAAAAACATTAACATTCTTAAATAAATATCCAATCAAATCAACAATTCTTACAATAATGAAAACTATATAAAAAACTATATAAAGAAATGAACTACTACTATTTTTAGAGAATCAACAACTGAACATTATATCTATATAAACACAAATCATACAGTTTAGTCATGAAAAAAGTTTTCTTACAAAAAGGGCATTATAAAAATATGAATAAATTATACAATTTATTTTAAATTTCAATACAACCCACCCTGTTATCACAAATGATTCCCCCTTCACTAGCTGGCGTCCATGAACAGTTTCAATTGCATTTTATACCTTTCAGCTTCCTGTTCTTTTTTATGAAGTTTTATTTTGTATTCTTCTATGGTTTGTCTGGCTTCTATTAGCTCTTTCATGATGCACTCCATGTCGCTGACGGCGCCGTTTTCTATGGTATTTTCGGGTTTGTTCTCGTTCAAGACCTGTAAATACAGATACAATAGGTATAGATAATGGGGTGGTATAATTTTTTCCTTATAGTTTTTTAATCGTCATTTAAGCTTTGTCTGCTTGTTCCTACCGGCGACATATGGAAACGACAGACAACAAAGAAATATATCAGGGAAAAAGAACAGCAGGCATTTTAAACTGAACGATGCAAACAGAAGCTTCTTACGAAATATACTTCCTCTCGTTATCTCCCTGTCTCTGTTTCTCTTCCTTTGTATCATTCTTAGTATTGGACATAAATATCAGTAAAATTGTTTGTTAAGACTTAAGTATTAAACCTAATGTGCAATTTAGTTCTTAATTTAAATGTAACTGCAAAGGAACATATGACGTATAAGTGATTTTTTAACTAAAATAAAAAAATTGTTGAATTATAGTAATTCAAACCTACTTTACCAAGCGCGTGTTGTTTCAAGTTTCACCTAGTGACGTTTTTGACCAAGCGTGTGACCCGTCGGCGTGCAGCCCCTCAGCGGCGCGGGCCCCAACCGGCCTTTCCCATCATAGAATATTTTTGTTAAGCGAGTGTTTGATGAACCAGTGTGTTCTTTAAAAATTCAACTAGTGACGTTTTTTAGCCAAGCGTGTGTTGTTTCAAGATTCACCCAGTGACGTTTTTAGCCAAGCGTGTGACCCGCCGGCTTGCGGCCCGTCAGTGGTGCGGACCCCACCGGGCCTTTCGCTTCATAGAATATTTTTGTTAAGCGAGTGTTTGACCAAGCAGTGTATTGTTATAATATTCAACTAGTCACGATTTTGACTAAGGGTCTGACCCGTCGGCGTGTGGCCCGTCAGCAGTGCGGACCCCACCAGACCTTTCGCATCATAGAATATTTTTGTTAAGCGAGTGTTTGACCAAGCAGTGTTTTTTCAATATTCAACTAGTGACGTTTTTTAGTCAAGCGTGTGCTGTTTCAAGATTCAACTTGTGATGTTTTTGACCAACGTGTGACCGGCCAGCATGCGGCGCGGACCCCAACCGGTGACGAACAAGAGCGAGCATGTGTACTTTTCACATATCGGCAATGCTAACACTCGATCTGAGGCTTGACAAAAATGTGCAATGGTTATTGGGATGGTGTCAGCATCCTTGACATGAAAAGGTGTTGATACAAAACTTCGGCACCACAGTGTTACACATCACTATTCTATGGGCATTTCAAGGTCGAAGAAATGTCGGAACGAACTACGGGAACAAAGTCTCTTTGCATTTCACTGCTATTCTGATCTATTTCCTTATGTGTAAGTGTGGGCCTCAGTTAAAAAGCTTTTGCTTCAAAAAAATATATCCTCAGTTGCCGGACTATAACTTATCAATGGTGCACAAATTATCATTTACAACTGAATCATACTAATGTAAACGTTAGTGAATACGTTAGACATATCTCTACAGTGTAAACACAATTGATTTTTGAGTTTCAATTTACATTACCTATACAATATAAAGCAGTAAACTATCACTCTCCTTTAGAATTTCTGTCGGGTCTAAAGGGTCATGTTGAGAGGAGAAAAAAATAACAAAAACCTTAAAAGTCGACCGAGTGAAGAAGTATAATGGTTTAATTCAATTCCCCTTGGTACCTCTATGACTTGTAGTGTATCATTACAATATGTAGGGGTGTATTAGGGAGGTGGACCAACGTCAATACCATTATCTTGATTTTACAGTGACACACATTTTGATTGCTTCACTGATTATGCGAAAGAGGGCGCTAACAATAAGAAAATGCCGTTTTGATGTATTTACAGAGTGTTCATTTTGATTCATTTGAAGTCAGTTTCTGAGATAATTTAATTTATAGGAAAAAATTAATAGGTAATTTTTCATGTTTGACAGTTTGGGCACTGAACTGGCTTTATTCTCATTTATGATTTTTTGTAGTTCAGCTCCTTATGTGGCCAAAAAAGTGGATTTCTTGTTTTAAATGAAAAATTTTCCGTTTTTGAAAACATATACTTAAAGCTAAAATTGATTACTACTCTTGACAAACATGCTAACCTTTTACACTGTAGTTGAATAAAAATTGTTTAACACTACAAATCTAAAATTCAATAGATTATCACAAAAAGGAATGAATTAAATTTGGGTTAATTACACAGTGTAAACGAATCATAACTTGTTTGAAATTGTATAAACCCATGAATATATGAAAACGGTGAGTTTTGTAAAATAAAAATACATCTCTATGTTCTGTAGATTTAGGTTTTTTTTGAATTCGGTTGAACTGAAGCTAATAATACATCGCTGTGGCTTGAGGCTTCTCAAGATGTCAATCATTATTTGGACATGTTCAACCTAAAATTACAAATAATAATCACAACCTTTGCAATTATTTGGTGATTATTTAACTTGCCCATTTCTTCTGAACCTGTATTAATGTATTTCCGAGTTAACGGCACATTTTTTGTATATAAACTGCCTGTTACACCAAATAGGACCAATAATATTAACGTGTAAAGACATTGTGACACTTTGATTCTCAAAATGTTGTACTTGCCAGTATTTTATCTGCTACAGTCATTATTATAATTGTCCGTGATTTGTTTAACACAAAAAATAAAACTTGTTTAACAATAATTCACTTGAACACACAGATCTGTTCAATCAATTCTAGAGAATTAACGGAGTGAAATTTATGAACTCATTACCGGCGTGGTTTAAGTTTACTACGACGTTAATGTCAGTCAACGATTTCAGTGTAAATTGTCAATTTAATAAATGTAAGTTTTTTGGGTTCTGAGAAGCGAGACCGAATTACATAAAGTTATTTGACCAAAGAGGTAATCAATGACATTTTTTATACCATTCACTTCATAATGCTTTATAATATTAATTTAAATCAACCCTCATCCTTATTCGAAGCGCCATCTTTTGGTTAGTTATCGTACTATCCACAATTAGTCGTCGTTGGCCCACATCCTTAATACACCCTGGAATATGTTTACCTACTCATATAGTAACAGCAGAGAAAGCATAAATATTTTTTAATTACTGTCATTTTTACTTTGAAATAGTCAGCGCGAACGGATAAAAAATACAAAATATAAACTTACATTTACAACAGGCCCCAATGGCGTACATTTGTTTCTCTTCATCATAATTCTTCTGATTTTAATCGGTTTGGTGATGGTTTTTTGGACGGGTTCGTTGTTAACTTTGAGCAAACCATCCGGAGTTATTGTGAATAATTTCTTCGGTTTCGTCCGCTTTTGTTGCAGCTGTTCAGCTTCTTTGACGGAATTCAAAACTTCTTTTCCAACCTCTAAAATAAAACGATAAAAAACACATGAAAGATCATACACATAAATTTATATCAGATGCATGTAAGTTTGGTGAGTACAATTATGTACCTGTAAGGACGACGGAATGTCCGCTTTCCATAACGGTATTCAAAATGTTATTGTCTTCGTTTTCATTCTGCAAGGTGATCCCGTGCTGTTGCAACAACTTCAAAGAGTCGCTCAAGTTTTCCGGGTTTATCGTGATACTGTGCACGAGAGTTTCTTCGTGGTCCTCGATGTCTTGGGACTGCGAATGATTCGAAATACCTCCGTCAAAATTCATCTCTAAAATAAGAAAATTTATTAAATATCAGAGGTGTCTCTAATATTGAACAAACAAAAAGATGCGACCCATTAAACTTAATCATTTTCAGATGGAGTGCCCTGTACATCTATAGCTCTATAGAGTGTAGATCAAAGATAAAAATTATTCTGTATTTATGAATTTTTAGGGAATAATACACCTTGTATACCTCTCCAACCGTTTCTGGGTCTAAATCAGACCCATTTCTCAATGTCAATTGAGATAAAGAAATAGTTAAAACTAAGAAAATTTATTGCTATTTGATATCTAGAGAGTAGACCTAAAAAAATCGACAAATCACAATGAAAATATTAAAGCTCCTTTCAATTTGGAAGGAATTCAAAAAGTTTTCTTAAGAATTTCATTTGGAGCCCATAGATGGAACTTTGTTATAAGATTCGCCTAACAGTGATCAATGAATTCCGATGTTTTGAGTCACCCCATCAAAGTCATAATGGAAAACCTAAGAAAAACCTGTTGAACCATCCCTATAGAATATGACGATTACTAATTTCATTCTTGCTTATCGGCAACCAGAAACACTCATTCTACGAACGTAGTAGCGATGCAATCGCTTTCATTTAATAAAACTAAAGCACACTCTTTTAGCTTTAAATTTATGTTGTGTTCTTCTTTGTGTAATATGGTACAATTTTTTAAATTGAACTTTCTGACAAAGGTTCAGTATTTGACTTTTGGAATTGTCGCTTTTGTACGTAATTTTTTGTTCAATAATTTGTACATTTTGAGGCCTATACGTTTCTCAAATATTAAGTTTTTAGTTCATTAACAAGGATTTTATAAATGCAATTGTTTGAGTTTTGGGCGTTGTTATTTGGTTTTGTTTGTCTTAAAACTGATTTTAATGTATTTCTTGAACATTAAATCTTTTGTCTACTCTTTTTAGTTTTCGTCCTGTAAGTATGGTATGGCTTTTGTAATGTGATTATCTTGACTTTTAGTATTATTTGGGACAGCTTGGTGTAGATTGTGTTTCATATTAGATTTTGATTTAACTCTTTAATAATGAAAATTTTAGGATAATGCTTTGTAGAAGGTACATTCTTTATAAATATTTTTTCTTCATTAAATTTATTGATATTGGGCCAGTAATCATCCGAATACAGTAAAAACTGCCTTTTTCATACATGGAGTAATGTTTTACTAAATGAAGGTGACAACTAAGACCTAGGTTAATGACAATCTTATTAATTTCTTACCTTCTTCAATTTGTTGGGCATCTAAATCATCATCCTGCTGTTCAAGTTGACTAATTAGGTGAGGTTCTGTAAAAAGTAAAAAGTTAAATCTCTTATTACTGAAAATAAATTTAAAATTAAAATGCACTTTCAGGTATGTAAATTGAACAAAATAGATTGGTGTTGATTACACTAAAAGTCACCATAACAATTTGGTGCTGTTCACAAATTGTTCATTTTGAATGTTGTTTGCTTGAATCCATTTAATGAAATAATCTGTGACATAATAAATGATTAGGATTAACTTTAGGGCTGATTATTATAATAAACAGTCAATCTGAGTAGATTATTTATTTTAGTGGTGTTGTCAAACATCTAAAGTAAAAAATATTTGTTAATATAAACCATAAACAATGTAAGATCTAAAAATGGGATCCTGTCTTTTAACAGTGATAAATTTGCATTCAGCTACAGAAAATGCATCAATATTTTTGACTTTAACAACTTGTTTTTCATCTTTCAATATTGCTTTTAGAAAAATATATCAAATTGTAAGATCTTGAAACAGTAAAATAAAGCCAATAATAAATACAAAGATGTACAAAGCACACTTCCATAATCATACAGATTGCACAACTCTAACCTACATTTACAATTTTTATTTAGATTATATGTAAACAATTAAGATAATTAGCCAAAAGCAACTAATTATATATGCTAAAATAAGATGCAGCTTCTAAAATCTTAATGGAATTGTCTGGTCTACAAAAATTATAACAAAAAGTATAATTCTCAAATCTGCTATTAAAAACTATATATTATATATGAAAGAATTTTAATTATACTAAATCTCACAGTACAAATAATATTTAAAGAATGATATAAAATACATACCTAAAGGTATAATTATAGGTGTCTCATCTCCATCTTCCATATCAATATCTTCAGTTCCTAATACAGGGTCATCAATATCAGCATTTTGCGTCTCATTGTGTGTTAATTGAATCACCAGATTTTGCGCCGCTAAATCTCTGTTGCATAGTGCGGACTCTAAACTTGCTTGAATATCTGTCCGAGAAATTTGTATAGCTATATCCAAGGGTGTTAAATCAAATTTATTGGCCATGGTTAAATTGGCGCCTTTACAGATAAGATAATCAACGACTTGTAGGTGACCATTTTGGGTTGCCCAATGTAGAGGCGTCATACCCAGCTGAAATGATTTTATGACATAAAATAAGCACTTCTGATAATTTATCACAAGTTTTTTCAATAGTTACAAAAATTAAGTTTTGAGTATGTTTTTAAGAGCAATATAAAACTCACCATGTCTCTACAATCTATATCTGCTCCATGCTTAACCAAAGAATCTACTATTTGTAAGTGTCCTGCGTAACTTGCCAAATGCAATGGGGATCTGTCAACTTTAGTTCTAGCTTCTTTTGACAATCCAGCTCTTAAAAGCATTTCTGTTACCTCCAAATGATTATTTTGTGCTGCAAGGTGCAAAGGGCTGGTTCCCAACTATAAATATATGCTAAACTAAAGTAAAGGTCTATACAAGCTTCAAAATTATATCTGTGGTTGAATTGAATAATTTAACAATTCAAATTTAGTAGCGATTTTTCTTGCTACCACCAGATTCTTGATGAGTTCAATTAAGAAAAGGTGTCAGTAGTGGGGCTTCAAAAGGGAGAATAAAGTCGATTTTTTGAGTTTCAAATGTCCTGAAATTTGAAATTCTCAAAATGCCACTAGTGAATAAATTTGAATACTGGAATGAGGTAACAAGGATCAGTTTTAAATTAACAGTTTTTGAAATATTCATAACCCACATAGGTTTCATAATTCACACTCCAATTTTCATTGATTATATTATCAAAATTTTGGAGGATTTAAGCTTAGCACAATCATTATCAAAAGTATAAAAGAAGAAAAAACTCTGTCTGTCATGGCTGTATATTTTTAACTGTAAGAGGTACCCATTAATTATGTAAGGGCAATTTTGGTCAATTTTTACCCCACCTTTCCCAAGATAAGAGCACATAAAATGACTCCCCTTTCTATTCTAATGTAAGTAAATTAACATATATCAAATATTTTTATTTTTAATTTAGGTGATCCTAATATTTTATTATTAGATTACATTATCTAGTCTACATTATAATTAAGTCTTTACAAAAATGTAAAATGAGAAATAAAATGACAAAAACAAACAAACTACAAATCATAATAATCTAAAAGAACATTTTGATTTGTAAGCTTCAACATGTATAAAAATGGACACCTTAATGATTTAGGAAGCTTCATAGCTAAAAGAGTTTTCAAAATAAAAATAGTTATAAAAAGAATAATTGTAAGTAGTATAAAAATGGAAAAAAATGATCTTACAGTTTTAGTCTGAAACTGGTAGACAAAGTAACTTGTATCTCAACATTGTTTCGACTTCCATTGTCTTGAAACATTGTGAGATCAACCGTTTCAAGAAGATGGAAGTTCAAGGAAACTTCAAGGAGGCCTCACAGTTGTTTTCCCCAATGCTTAGCTCTCAAATATCAATCACACTGTGTTCAGAATTACAGATTCTGACTTGTACAATATTAAGTAAGAATGGCCTTTACCAAGCCCCCTCCCAGATTCAAGTGCATGTATAGATTTTTAGAACCCCTTCCCCCTTGCGACCATTATGTAATTAATACATGGCCCCTAATACATTGCCATTCGAAAATTTCACATAAAACTTATTATGATGGCCTCAGTAAATTATAAAACAAGGTTTAACTATGTCAGTGCAGAAGACAGTTAACATAAACATCAATTACAAGTGAGTTCAGAGGTGGTATGAACAATTAAGGTATGAGGCAAACTTGCATTTGAGCATTTTTTGTTGTTTATACTTTCATTAGATATTTTTCTAGATACTACGTATAGATTAGAGCTTTAAATTTTTGACTTATCAAGTTATTCTTAAGAGCAATTATTTTATTTCCCTCGTGAAATATAAATAAAAAAGCAGATTACTTACCCAGTCAGCTGTAAATGGAGCCCCTCTAGTTAATAATGTCTTCAATTCATCTGCATCTCCATTTGCAGCAGCTTTTACCAATTGTTTACCTAATTCATGGAGTGATACGCTAGAGTGGGTTGACACTGTATTATTCGTAAATGTTGAATACTAAAAAAGTTAATGATAAAGTGAGGTTATGTTAACTTTTGATATTAGAAACAATAAATAATTTTATTAGCTCTTTATAAGCAGGAAGTACAATTCATGTTTAGTGATGTCAATGCAATAACCGTTTAGATGTTTATTTACTTGATTTAATCAAGAAAACTTACCGGTATAAACTCCGATACAATATTGAATTTCGGTTTCTGGAGGACGACATTTTTTCCGTCTGTCACCACAGTGTATTCGGCACTCTAGAATTAAAACAATATGATAATATTTTCTCATTGTTAATTTAGAACTGAAAAGTAAGGTTAACCGATATTTCTGTTTTGTTTTTCAAATTTCTGACAACAGGAAAATCACCATCTTGAAACAAAATGGGTTTCCTTTTCCTGTGAGGAACGGAAGTGGAGCCATGAAGTAGCCATATCGATTGATTTTTTTCGAATAAACACCTTAAAAATTAACCTACTTACCATTTGAATGGATTTCTGGGTTTAGGAAACAACGTAAGCTTGTTGTTATTCATTGAAAATCATAATGGAGTACGTAAACAAGATGTCATTAACAATTTCTGTTGGCGCCATCTAGGAAGGCTGATTTGATTTAATTTAGCGGGAATTTCTAATGAATTTAACAATTTAAGGTTCAATTAAGAATTCTTGATACCCCCTCAAAAATTCTTAATTGAACCTTAAATTGTTAAAATATGAGATTGAAGAGAAATTGTTAAATATATTTTTTATAATTATGCTGACTTCAATGTAAACGTTTTAATACTGTTGTTCTATATGTATTGCATTGACAAAAAAAATACTTATTTGAAAGTAGAAAAATCGGGAATATGAATATCTTATCTTATTTTAAACTTCAAATGTTCTTAAAAACCAATAATGTATCTTTTACTAAATAAAAACTATGAATAGTTTGTAAAAATGAAACAGACTAAAATTAATTAATTTCTTAATTAAAATTATTGTTACTTTAAAAAATTACATGAAATTAGTTGTATTTTTTATGAATTTAAACGTTAAGTAAAGACTATAGACTCAGCCTTTGAAAATGTTAAAAAGTGAAGAGAATACAACAAAAATTGAAGGAAAAATAATTTACGGGCGATCTGAGGTTTTTCAGGGTAAAAACGGTTTACCTCGATTTCTGGCAAAACTACAAGTTCTATGGAAAAAATAAAATGCATAGTTGTAGGCACGTTGTAGGTAATCAAAAGGTTACTTTTGTATTTACTTTTTTTCAGATAACCTCAAAATTTATTTTTAGTTTTTATTTTTTACAAAATAAATCACGAAATTTTGTGAAATCTTATTATGTCCGAAACACACAGTATTTTTTTAAATTTAAAACAATTATTTTTTCAGCTTATTTTGACTTAATATCGAAAAAGAACCCTAATTTTCAATCGAAAATTCTCGTCAAAATATGTGCTTTTTTTAAAAAAAATCGGTGGGCTTTTAGTTCGTTTAAATATCTACTTTCTGATGGTGTAAAAAATATATAGATTACTATGGTACCTAAAGATTCTCAGGAAATCCAAAGAAACGAAATATACTACTGTAATTAACAACCAAATAAGTTAATAAAGTTAATATTTAATAAGAGATCTACAATATTTTCAAAAAGTTATAGAATTTTTTTATATTACATGCATAGATGCCAATTTATTGCTATTTTAAAATCATACTTAAATACCTCAGTGTCCTACGGAAAATTTTAGCTCATCAAAAGGTATTTTATAGAGAAGTCTGGGTCTTACTACCTGGTATTTCGTAGAAACAGTAAAAACCCTTTCTTTGCATTTTCTTTCTGAGAAGATTTACCATAGTAATGTAAATTTTTTTACGCCATCAGAAAAGTAGAGATTTCAACGAACAAAAAGCCCACCGACTTTTTTAAAAAAGGACATAGTTTGACGTGAGAATTTTTGATTGAAAATTAGGGTGGTTTTTCGATATTAAGTTAAAAAATAAGATGAAAAAAATTTAATACAAAAAATTATAGTTTCTATGGGACATAAAAAGATAAGTTTTCACCAAATCTGGTGAAAATATTTTTTTTGTAAAAGAAAAATAACAAACCAAAAACTTTATTTTTTGAATTTTTCACATAAATTTTGAGGATATGTGAAAAAAGTGTGAACACAAAAGTTGTAGATCTTTTTATTATCTACAACTTTGTCATGTAACTTTTTTCCATAGAATTTGTAGTTTTGCCGGAAATTGAGATAAACTGTTTTTTACCTTCAAAAACTCCCCCCTTCCACTTCGCGACCTCAGATCGCCCGTAAATTATTTTTCCTTTTATTGTTGTTGTATTCTTTTCCTTTTTCAATAGGTTTCATCCTACTATTCTTTTTTGTTCCAAAACCTGGACTATTAGTCACGTTCAAATTCAATACTTTTTTTATAACATTAGTTGTTCAAAACAAGGAACGTTGTTATTATAGGAATATTTAGAATTTGACATGAGTAGTCCAGTGGTATATGTTTATATTGTTACGAGAATTCATCCGACAGCTGGTGCAATCGGCCATCAACCAGTTCGTGGAAGTGACATTATTCCGATAAATTCTGGGAACCCGAAATGTTTGTCTCTCAACCGGCGGACCGCTGCCGTTACTGGGAATTCCTTTAAAGCTTCCAGAACATGATGGAGTTTCCCGATGGTTCGTGGACCAGACAATTCCGAGATAAATATATAAAAGGAACAGCTGGCGATAGGAGGCATTCAGTTTTCGTCTTTCGTATTGTACAGTTAAGATAAAATGTAAATAGTAGTTTCTGTGAATATAAATTTGGGTTAAAGTAGTGGAAATAAATTAGAGTGAGTTGGACTGTGTTTTTAAATAAATCCAAGAACTGAACAGAACCCGAGTGTGAAAATAAAAACATTACAATATGTTTTTAGGGAACTATTTTTCTGGAAAAACTGTTAAAAAGCATTTATACCTCTGCTTAACACCAATTCTAAAAAAGTATTAATAAGTCTTAATGACTGTGGAAAAGTAAAATATTCTGTGAAGTTATATACTTTTTGGAAGTGTTATTTAATAACACTTTTTTAGAGTTGGCCATGAAAAGTCTTACGCAGAATTTTTTAGAGTTTTTCGGAAAAACATTTCCATCAGGGTGAGGGCGCGGTACAAAATTCTGCACAATATTTATATGGTGTTTTACAATTGTTCTGAAAAAATTTATCGGGTTACTTTTCACCATAAATCATTATTTATTGAAACTCAAAGCCATGTCAGCACGGAATTAAAAAAGTTTCTTGTAAATTGGCAGTTAACAGTTATCTGAACAAAATAAAGTTGCTATGCATTGATTTAATGAGCCGAAAATATGTTTTAAAAAAATTAAGTAGATAGGTATTGTAAAAACCGAAAATGTTTCACTGTTACCGCGATGACGTGGCTTTTGTGTTACCAGCTTATCGCATAATAACAAATTAGGCTGTAAATGTTTTTTTAATATTGTTATTCGGAGCGATTTTTTCACAGGGTGTTTAGCGTAGAAGAAGAAATCATAAAGTGAGCTGATAAATAATAAGTTCCTGAGTGATAGTTGCGCCATCTTTCTTACTGGTTTATGCAAGCACAATTCTAAAATTTAAAATTAAAATATTTAATACCTACCTAATACTAAATAACTATAATTAATACGGGTATATATGACAATGACATAGGTAGGTAATGTTTAATTTTTCTTGAAAGGTCAATATTTCACTAAATATACTTGTCATTTTATTTACTTTTGTTTTTTGTTAATTGGGATTTTCGACAAAACAATGTGAGAAAATAATAAATAAGAATACGCTTATATATCAGGCAACTAAATATACAACCGGGACACACCTGTAATTGCTTCTCTGACCTCCCACCTGATGCTCACCACCCTGATTTTACTTTGTTTCCAGTTTCAGTGCATGCTTCGATTGCTTCATTCGTTCACTTAATGAACTTGACTTAAATCTGACCTGCGTGGTGAGGAGTATAAACAAAACTTCATCCTGATGTACTTAAATATGCAATTTAAGTCCTGATTTGGTTTATTTTTTGTCGTGCTCTTCAAACTAGTTTGAATACAGACGAATAATGGTATACATTTGAAGGTAAAAGTGATGTAATTACTTTAAAATTACAAGAAATTAATTAAATTCGTTTTTAATTGCAGAAGAACGATTCGCCATATATGGGAAAGACCCATGAATCGACAGTGGTGAATTTCTTGCGTGTTTTGGGTTTTCCTGTGCCAAATTCTTCGAAAATTCAAATCAAAAACTGAATTAGTTCAAGCAGGTAAGCGAGCTTTTTTAATGTCAACAGGTGATATATTAGTTTAGTGACATTTTAAATTGGTATGTTAAATTATGTATAAAGTGTTAATATGGGTTCATAAATGACCCAAATTATGTTATCAACTACAATAATTTTGATAAAATTATTTCTCCCATTAATATCAATATTTTTGCAAATACACTTTAACATTTGATTAAACTCTAAATTTACAAGGCAAGCAATAGAAAGAATCAGTTCTAAAATTAGTAATTAGTATCGGAGTTTTATTGAAATATACAAAGAAAAAAATTAGCAGATGTCTTCTAATGTGTATATCCGTTGTACAGGATTATTAACACATACTTACATAAATTTAGACTTACGATATTCGATATTATTTCTGATTAAACAGCTGTAAACTATGTAATAACAAAAAATATGGTAAACTCATTTAATATACAGTATGACCTCTTTAGCATTTTCATTAACTAAACAGCAGATAACTGTTTGGTATTATTTACTTTAGAACTTATTTTTTATATAATAAATTATATTAAAAAGATCAGACTTCAAATAAATCAAAATTAAAACAACACCCTGTGCAATCAACAACTATTGTTTGGCATATATTTGTAAATATAATTTTGCCATATTTACTTTCACGTTTATTTTTCCGGTTTGCTGAAAAATACAGCCGTTCCTTTAAGGGTGTACCCAGATTTTGGTTTAGGGAGGGGCCAATTAGGATCAAAATTGTTCTACAGAGGGGCAAATCAGAAGAAAAAATGTCCTAGAGAACGGAACAAATTAGATTTTTTTTTAGCCTAGGGAGGGCAAGTTTATGGGAAACTTTTGAGACTCACGGCCGGTTTTTCTGGGGGAGGGGGCAGCTGCGCCCTTTCACTCCCCTCGGTACGCCCATGAGTCCCTTATATATTATAACTGTTTTTTTTCGATTTTCTGGAAAACAATAAGTCTTTTAGAAAATTAAGTTAATACAACGCAGTTTAAATCATTAAAAATCGTTCAGTTTCTCACCGAGATCGCTAAAACTTTGTCATTTATTGTTTTAAATAAATGAATATCTCACATGCAAGAAAATTCTTTGCTACAAATTGCAAGCTGCTGGTCGGCTCATTTCTTAATTATATGGTATTTTTTGGGGAAGAAAGAGGCATAACATACTTTAAAATTAATAAAATAAAATATAATCTAAATGTTTTTCTCACATTTTTTCCACGCTTCTGCTCTGGGCGTCCATTTTTGTCAGTGTATCAGGGACAAAATCTCTGATTCCTGACTCTGAATTGCTTCGCTATGAATCAAAGGCTCACTGCTTTTGTACTAAAGAGCACTGACATCAGTCAGATGAATTTTTTTATCAAAAAATAAAGGGTCTTACAGCTACCTTTTGTAAATCAGGTCGTAACCAGGGTGTATTAACGAAGTGGGCCAATGTCAATACCACTACATTGATTTTGCATTGACACACATTTTGATACTTCACTGATTATGCGAAAGAGGGCGCTAACAATAAGGAATTGCCATTTTGATGTATTTTCAGTGTTCATTTTGATTCATTTGAAGTCAGTTTCTGAGATAATTTAATTTACAGGAAAAATGCAACTATGAATTCATAAAATTTCGAAATTATCAATAATATTTGAACTGAAAGCTATTTTTTCTTATAAATTATCTCGAAAACTGTGAGTCGCAGACACAGGAAGTAGTTATAAAACAGCAGTTTTTATGTATTGATTGTAAACTTGTAACTTTAAAAATAAATGACTCACCACTTGATTGTTTCAGTCTCTGGTAGATAAATCAGAGTTTTTAGCGGCGATAAATAAATGAAATTAAATTGATTATGATAATTTTTGATGAAACTATTTTTATATGTATATAGTATATATATCATCTACAGATTGGGCCAAAGTTGAAATCATGAGCGATGCTTGGTCGGCCACGTACTTCTTGTATAAACAAATGTTTGAGATTTGAAATTTTTTGTTAAATGTGTTTTCCAGAATGCTGTTTTTCAATAAAATAATTTCAAACTATTGGACACTTCCAGATACTTAGTGGTTGACTATAACTTTGTAATTTCAAAGGGAATTGCATAATATTTATGATGAATTGTTTAAAACTAAAATAATTTGGTCAAGTGCGAGTTGGGCTCGCATACTAAGGGTTCCGTACCACCTTCAAGATTCTAATATTCCAGTTTCAGACAAGCAGGGAATGAGTGCATTTTCTTATATTTACCCTAATATCTTTTAAAGGAAGCGTTTTAAATCTATAAAAAATATACCCTTTTATTTTCCACACATAGTCTTTTTATTTTATCTGCTTAAGGATTCGCTTGATTTTTATAAGAATACATGTGTATTTAATTTTCTAATTTGGCCCCCAAAAATTAACATTAGAGTTTTATTTTACTAACAAACTTTCAGGGAAGCCTTTTATAATCTACCGTCTCAATTTTCAGGCTCTCTAGATTGGAAGATATAGTGCAAAATAGGTCAAGTTTTAAATTATAAATTATTAAATATATTATTCAAATTATTTAAAAATACAAATAAATATATATTTCAAAATTTAAATAGTGTAGTTTCTAAATTGGGAATTAAGTCGATGTTTAATATTTTTGTTAATATCTTTTAAACAAATGATTTAAAAATATGATATATTTGTAATTCACATAATGAGCCTTTTGAAAATTGAATTTTTATTTTCCACTTAATTGTATCATTTTTCCCTAAAATTATTATCGGGGTTTTCTAATAATTTTTCTTATAAATTTCAAGTGAGCACTAGTTAGTACCCCTAATTATCTTCAAAATTTTAGGTAGTATGGTTTCGGAAATAAAGCGAGAAATGAGAATTTTTTATATTTTTATGTTAATATCTTAAACAATTAATTTTAACAATATGAAAAATATGTATGATGATGATGCATTAAAAAATATTTTTTTATTTTCCGTTTAATTCTATAATTTGGCCACCAATATTAATATTAGGGATTTCTTCGTATTTTTCTTGTAAACAATAAAAATTTAGGTCTTATAGTTTGGGGAATAAAGGGGGAATGGGTAATTTTTTAAATATATTTTAAATTTTTATTAAAAAAAAATAAAAAAATATTTTAGTATTTGTCATAATGAGCCCTTTGATTTGATATATTACTTGATCCGTTAGAAACAATTATAATTTTTAATTTTTCAATTAATTCTATAATTTGCCCCCCAAAATGAATATTAGGGGTTTCTCCTTATTGTTCCAATAAAGTTCAGGTGAGGCGCTATGCCTGTATTTTTTTTTTCAAAATTTTACAGCTTATGGTTTCGGACATAAGGGGGGGGATGGGTATATTTTTTTGTATTTTTATTAATATCTTTTAATTTATTTATTTTAAAAATATGGAAAAAATATATTTGTTTTCGTCATAATGAGCCCTTTCATTTGATATATAACGTGATGGGTTAGAAATTTTAATTTGATATTTTCCATTAAATTCTGTAATTTGGCCCCCAAAATTAAAAGTAGAGGTTTCTCCTTATTGTTCCAGTAAACTTCAGGTCAGACCCTATACCTCTATTTTTTTCAAAACTTTACGTTTTATAGTTTCGGAGTTAAGGGGGAGGAGGAATGGGTAAATTTTGGTATATTTTCATTAATATCTTTTTAATTATTTTTTTTTAATATGAAAAAAATATATATTTGTGTTCCTCAGAATGGGACCTTTCATTTGATATATTACATGATGCGTTTGAAATTTTTTTTATTATTAAATTTTCATTTAATTCTATAATTTGCCCCCCAAAATTAATATTTATGGTTTCTCCTTATTTTTCCTGTAAAGTTCGCGCAACGATCTATATTTCGTATTTTTTTCAAAATTTTAGGCTCAGTAGTTTCGGAGATCAGGGGGGGGACGGTTGATTTTTTAGTTTTGCCCCCAGAAGTACCCCTAAAAACAAAATTTCTTCATTTACGATATGTACTCCTGATCGGGTCACTAAACTATACATTGATACCAAATTTCAACCTCTTCGGTCCAGTAGTTTAGGAGAAAATTGCTATGATGTGAGTGATATTATAAGGGTATCCGTATATTGTATATACGGAACCCTAAAAAATATATAAGGCATGTTTTATAACTATTTCGTGTGTCTGCGACAGTTTCCGAGATAATTTATAAGAAAAAATAGCTTTCAGTTCAAATATAGCTGATAGAATTTCGAAGTTTTATGAATTCATAGTTGCATTTTTCCTATAAATTAAATTATCTCAGAAACTGATTTCAAAAGAATTAAAATGAATATATCAAAAAAGCAATTCCTTATTGTTAGCGCCTTCTTTCGCATAATCAATGAAGTAATTAAAATTTGTGTCAATGCAAAATCAATGTAGTGGTATTGATGTTGGCCCACATCCTTAATACACCCTGGTTACGACTTTGAAAAAATTGCAGAACTGATCCTTACACTTTCGCTTCTTTAGTTAGTGGTTTGAAAGTAATTCTAGTGCTATGGTTATGTGAGAATTTCAGTCGTGTATTGAATATTAGGTAATCTGGAATGATTAGACATACCCTATAGAGCAACAGGGATGATGTCTAAAATTAAATATATTTTTCCACAGTTGCTTCATTCCTCAGTTTTTAAGTTACTGGTGGAAACAGATCATAGCAATTAAAAAAGAAGTTGGGATAGTCAACCTCCCTACAGTACCATCATTCATAATTAATATTGAAATCACCAATGATTACAATGTTCACTTTACGATTTATGATTTCCAGAACCAGAGACCTGACCCCTAGATATAAGTCCAGGTCCCCTTTTGGAGATCTATATACTGTTACTATTTGGTTGTGTATACAGGAAATATCGATCCCAAGCACCTCATACTGCAAACTCTTTCGAAAGTTTTGACAAGTATTTGACATTCTCTCTCTCTCTCTGACATAAACACTCACACCACCATGCACTTTATCTGATCTATAAAAGGTAGTTATAGCTGTAAGACCCTTTATTTTTATATGAAACAATTCATCTGACTGAAGCCTTTAGTACAAAAGCAGTGGGCCTTTGATTCATAGCGAAACAATTCAAAGTCAGAGATTTTGTCCCTGATACCCTGTACACTGGCATAAAATAATTTAAAGTTTTCGTTGAAAGTTAGACCCTTGCGTCTTCGTTCCTTCTCTGATGAGTGGATGGATTTCGCAGGCGTTGATTCAGTAAATGTTTGTCCGCATTTTTTCAGAAGTAATGTCATGAATCGTTCGGGCCAATTGTATAAGAAGAGAAAGGTAATTATTCTTCGAAAATACATTATATAATGCTAAATTTTATAGCACTAAAATTTGGAAAACTTTTAAGGAGTTAGTAGGACAGCACGTTACAAGTCCATAACATTAAATCTGAAGTTTATGATAGAGCTTCTGTAGAAAGTTTCAGTAATTATAACGATAGTATCAAGATATTCGCGAAGGGAATTGAAAATAAGCAACCTCCAACTTGCCTCACCAGAACATTGAAGTGCGCCCTTGTTAAAGTTCTAGTAGATTTACTTTTAATCAGTTAAATAAGATTGTTTTACCCTTAAAAAATAAAAGATGGGGTGATGAAAATCTCATTGTTAGTTTGTTACAAAACTTATTTTGTGTAGTCGGCGACCAGCTGTTAAATGTTATTAGTACAATCTGTCAGAAAGGTGAAATGCCTAGTAGATAGGCTATACCGGTACGAGCGCAAAATCATCAACCTTTACATGTAGTTTCCCATGAGAGAATTTAAGGTCCCAAACCCACGAAATTGAACCAAATTCCCCCTCCACTCACACTTCGCTTGTGTGACGTCACAAGCCACGCCCCCATTGAAGCGCTCTCATTGGTTAATTACCACGTGCTCAGCCATGTCAAGCTCTCATTGGTCAATAGTCACGTGCTCTGTTCAACCGTGCCAAATTTCAATGATATACGAAATAATTTATATAGTTATATTACAAAAACCGTCATCATAGGGAATCGAGCCCAGGTCATTCATAAACCTTTTTGCAGACGATACTTTAATATTGGTTAGTGAAAATAAATTTAAAGATGTTACAAATATTCTTTTTAATCAACTTGAAATTGGGTATGATTGGTTATATAGCAACAAATTAAAATTAAATGTATTTAAAACCAGATATATTTTGCTAGGTTCTAAAAGGCAATTGTAACAAATATAATGCCAACAATTCTTAAATAAGAACTAAAAAAACTTGTGCAAAGATTAAATACCTAGGTATAATGTTAGATCCCCGCTGTGATATGTACGAATCAAACAGATTGTCTCTGTAAAAGCTAAGGAAAAAATAATTATTTACCCCCATTTTAATTATTGTATATCATTTCATCGGGCATGTCGTAAGGAACACATAAATGGTTTAAAAATTTAAAAATAAATGTATGCGCGTAATTTTAAAATATAGAGATATGCATCTATAAATCAAATGTTGCAGCAGCTAAAATGGCTGACGGTTGAGCACATCATTCAAAAGGCGAACATTATAAATTCGTTGCGATAAAATTCTAATCTTGATGTGCAGTTTATGACAGATATTGATACAAGGATCAATATTTTGTGATGGAATTTGCCTCTTTAGTGGCTTGCCCAATGAGATTAAAAACCTCTGTATTGCTTCTAAGAAGGCACTTTTTAAGTATAACTAACTAAGCTTAACGTTATCATTGTAATATTACTTTGGTTGTTATTAGTGTTATTATTTCCTAAACAAACTAGCTTCTGCTAAATAAAGATTATTATTGTTACAAAGACGTACTATTCACAACTAACGTTTTATATCACAGTTGCGACATATACAGGTCTTTCATTTCAAAATTAGCCACCAAAAAAAAATTAATTAAATCTAAAAGGAAAAGACAAAAAACACGTTAATTTATATTTACGGAGGGACAGATTTTACACTAACCAACCCCTGAGCGAGGTTCACTTCTATAAGTTTAAATACGAAGGGGTATCAGAGTAATCTCAGTTTAAACTTCCAAATTATTATTTTCATTGTATTACATTATTATTATTGTATTAGCGTTAGAATTACCTTGTACTTAAATTACCATTGTTGGTAAGACAGTGGTGTAAAGTCGTAGCTCGAATTCCTTCCGCAGGTTTTTAAGCGTCTCTGGTGTAACCGCTCCTAAGCGGGGGTGAATATCACTTCTATAAGTTTAAATACGAAGGGGTATCAGAGTAATCCCAGTTTAAACTTGCAAATTATTATTTTCATTGTATTACATATTGTTTCGTAGCTGCCATCAACTTTAAATCGTCCATGTATAACAAACGGTTTATCTTTAATGCTTGTACGTTGTTGTGTTTGAGACTGAACCTAAAATTAGTCGGGTTCAGTTTGTTTGAGAGAGGATTCATGGCAAGGCAGAACCAGAGCGGGCTAAGAGAGTCTCCCTGGAATATACCCCTTCTGATTGGAATGGGGTCAGTTTGTATCGAACAGTTGGCTTCATTCAGTGGGATTTTGGTTTGCCAGGTGGACATGGCATATTCTAAAAAGCTAATAATACAATTATTCACTTTATAGAGTTTCAACACCAATCATGTGGAACTGAATCAAATGCCTTTTTGTAGTCCACATATGCCATGTAGAGATTCCGTTGTTTGGCGTGCGCTTGATTGCAGACAACGGAATCAATTATCAGTTGTTCTTTGCAGCCCATCAAATATTTCGCACATCCCTTTTGTTGTTGAGTAATTATGTTGTTCAGCTCACAATGTTTGAAAATGCGATGATAATGCACGATGTCATGAGTTTGTATAAGGTTGGAAGGCAAGTGTTTAGTCGGTACTTTGCTGGTTCCTGTGCACATAGGTTGTCCTTTGGTAAGAGGTATGTAGCACCATGCGTAATGAAACTAGGCATCTTGTCTGGGTGGGTAATTACGTCATTTATAAGGGCTGTTAGTGTTTCGTGGGTTGCGTACAGTTTCTTTATCCAGTAATTTTGTACGCCATCTGGTCCTGGTGCTTTCCAGTTATGGAGGTGCTTCATTATGTTGGATGTGTCTTCCGTTGTAAATGGTTGGTGTTGCATGGCCTCGCAGTTCTGAGATGCAGCCTCCTCCTCATTAATCCAGCTGGCTCTGGAGTTATAGGAGATTGTTGTGGAAAGCTGTGTTTTCCAGAATTCCTCGATGTCTGTTTTACTGGGGTAACTAGGGGCTTCATTATTATTGTTGTTGTTAAGTTTTCTATAAAACCCTTTTTCTGATTGTCAGAAGAGTGTGTTCTCTAGTTTTCGTTGGTTACTGGTTTTGTACCTTACATTATTATTATTGTATTAGCGTTAGAATTACCTTGTACTTAAATTACCATTGTTGGTAAGACAGTGGTGTAAAGTCGTAGCTCGAATTCCTTCCGCAGTTTTTTAAGCGTCTCTGGTGTAATACGCTCACACTCCTCCACTATTCTACGTATAAGTTTAGGAATATTGCGAGAATGAGTTTTATACACCACAGTTTTTAGATGTCCCCATATAAAAAGTCAGGGGGCGGTAGATCGGGTGATCTTGTTGACCATTCTATAGCGCCCCTTCATCCACCCATTTATATTGAAATCTCTCATTAAGCCAATTTTGTACAGCCCAGGCATAATGTGGGGGTGCTCCGTCCTGTTGAAAAAACACGTTATTTAGTTCTTGGTTTTCTAAAGATTCAATAATTTCATTTCCGAGAATTCTGGCCCATATGTTGATTTTCTGAGGATGTTGGTTGTGCTCTTCGCGAAAAACTTGTGGATTGGTATTGTCCCAGTATCTACATTATGTTTATTGACAAATCCATGTAAAAACAACCTGCTTCACCAGAAAAACAAATATTTTTAATAAAAGTAGGGTCTGCATTTGCCCATTGAGTCATTAATTCTCAGAAATCTAACCTTCTGTTATAATCATTCTCATCCTCAGCAAGTTGTTGTAAAAGCTATATTTTGTAGGGAAATCATTTACTTAGCGTAACGTTTTATGCACAGATCCGACGGAAGAAAATGTTAAATTGGAGACTTTTGATATTGATGTTTGAGGACTCATGCCAAAATGACCTAAAATCTCAACCTGTGTAGTTTCAGTTTTTTTGTCTTTTTCTTTCAAAGTTATTTTGGGTGGCTAGTTTTGAAATGAAAGCCCTGTACTATTTGTGTTTCGTAGTCTACCAAACAGTGTTCGACAGAGTTAGGATAGTAAATATCTCGACATTGTTCATTGTTGATTGATATATATGATCATCAATCAGCATCGTTCAAATTACACCAACAAATAACAGAAGAAATATTTTGGATATTGCTTCCTCTGTTATTTACTGTTGCTATACAATTGATACCTTTTATTTTTTTTTAGTTTAATGGTGTAAATTGCATCCAAGTATTTTTTAGGATGAAAGCAATCTTTTTCTATATCTTCATTACATCGCTCTTCTTCTCTTCGGCTCTTGCCAGAGTTAACCAATGCCCCAAGAATTTCCCGGATGACTGCTTTTGTGGAGAACATTATTACGATGGAACCAAAGCTATGTTTGTAGTGAATTGCACCAACACGGGCCTGAAAGACACCAGCATTTTGACGCAATTACCTGAACAAACGGAAGTACTCGTTTTTGTTGGAAACCATATAGATACGTTGCCAAGTAATATCTTCGGGGAGGTTGCTGACTTGAGTGAATTGAAGTAAGTGAGAATAGAATTTAATATATTTACTTGTGGCTTTTTAGAATACATTAAAAATGAACGTTCTTACTTTACATGTATTTTCCTATAATAACGGAAATATATGGGACAGTCCAAATTTGACATTTTTGAGCGCAAACACTTAGTTTTATAAAATACCCGTACAAAAACACTAAGTTAAAAATGCAGAGAATCGCTGGTCTAAATTTTTAGCCATTTAATAGAAATGCGTGTATGTTTGACTATCATCAGTATCACATTATTTATGAATTTTTCTTTTCTCTAAATATTTTCTGTAGAAACTGATTAGTAGAGTTGAATGAAGGTGTTATTTTTTAATTCGCTTTACAAAAATATATTTATTAATTTATTAGAAATAATACAGTACTAATAGAGGTATACAATATCTTTGATACTTATAAATTAAGATTAACTTAAACGTAAACTTAAAATTATAATAAACAACAAGACACTTGGTAAATTGACAGATAAAGTGATGTTTCACTAGTATTAATTAAATTTCTAATATTTACCTCAATATGGCCGGTTTATTTAGTTTGTATTTTTTTTTAAATTGGTGAAAATTTACTAAGCCACATTCTTTTTAAATCCGGAATCAAAGAGCGAGTTAATTCTTACTAAACAATGCCTAACACTTGTACTTTACTGTTTTATTTTATTAAAGAGTTTAAAGAAATCGCTTATGCCAAATTAATTCGATGATGATCATTTGTAAATAATGTAGAAAAGTGTCACCAGTTTGAAAAATGTTCCAAATTATAATTGAAAAGAGAATTTTTTGAGACTCCATCAACCTGTCAAATAAAATATAAACACGGAAAGCGATATTCAACTGTTTTTTTATAACTGTAGGTTAAATGTCAAATTTCTAACTTCATAAATAAACGAATAGGAAATTATTAAACGATTATATTTCAACGTTTGAAGTAGTTAATTTGATTTTTGATATCAAAATCACTCTCCAGTGACAACAAAATGCGGCTAAATTAATATATCAATTAATATAATGTAATAATTTTAAAAGTAGGAAAATTATTTAAAGTTTTAAAAAATATATATTTAAAAAAATATATTAATTTTGTTATTAACGTAACATATATTAATTTTTTTTGCTACCCCATTTGTAGGAGCTTCATTATTAAAAATGAATATTCTTATTTTAAATGTATTTTCATATAATAACGGAAATTCCTTCCTGACTTTGACAAAAATTTTTCCTAAGGAGTCCAATTGAAAAATATTGACAGGTAGTGATGTCAAACAAAATATGCATTTAAGATACTTGAGTTAGGGCAACTTCCAGAAAAATGAGAAATGCTATTCAACAGTTTTTTTATTAATATTCAGGTCCTTACTGCCCATATGTTCTACCAAAACGAAAGAAATATTGACAAATAATTTCGCTAAACTAAATATACCCAACATTTAGTTTAAATTAGAGAAAGAGGCTGACATCTATCTTATCGAGTACCTGAAACCAGGGCCGGATTCCAGGGAGTTTAACACAATTTTCGAAGGATTACCTAATTATTACATCCACGAGCTTAAAAAAGCAATTTTTGTGAGTTTAAAGGGAAAATTCATTTTTAACTAAACAGCCCAGGTAATGCCTTAAAGAAGCCTCCTAACTTAGGGATAAATTTCATACTAGATTGCTGCTCCCTGATGTACCTGATCGCCCTACCTGGAGTTAGACTGTGGATCCTCCCCTGCCGGAAACTGAATTTAATTTTGTGAATTCAGATCACAAAAACAAATACATTAATATTTTAATGAACTTCTCTTAAATAAAAGTGTATTAAAAATCATATAAACCATAAAGAATTAAAATATAATAAAAACCATCAATAATTACCAAAAAGTATTTCATATTTGGTATTGATCAAGACTATTTGATATGTCAATTTGAAAAACTTGTGAATATTTTCAAAAAATTAATTACTTTTAACCAAATATTTAAGAGATGACAATTTAAATACAGTAACAATCCAAGTGCTATCTATTCATTTAATGTTGCTAATGGAACATTGTCTACAAACTGAAGTGGCGATTGTTCCAAAAAGTAGTGAAAGTTCCTAAAATTAGCAACATATAGCGTGTTTTTTTAACACCAACATTCGGAGATTCCTGGATTGGGACCTCGCGTATGGCCTTCTCTCTCTCCAGACAATTTTTTATGGAGCTATCTGAGAGATCATTGGTTTACTTCATTCCATTGAAAGACGTGGAATATTTGAGTAATATAACAATAATTGGGTGAAACTCGATAAACAAACGATCCTGATGTTTTCGAAGGGTTTCTATTTTGGCAGCGTAAGGTCAAATGTTATATAATATTCTTAGAGTAACCCAGAGTATAACTCTTTGACTTATTAACATATGTTTAACAAATACCCTGTATAAAAGTGATATCAGCAGATAAATCAATAAGCAACAATATTCAGTAAAAGTGATTCAATTTCAAAATTTAAAACATAATAAACCAAGTTAACTAGTCTTACTAGTCGATAGTCAATTAAATAAAATCCAACAAGTTCAGTAAAATATATAATTTCGAATTGTTTTTTGTTGTTTTTTTATTATTTACCTTTCATTGGAATTTTCTCTCACTTATTTTCAAATGCAGATAATTAAAATAACTTTACAACAACAGATAAGAATTTACTGATAAAGTACGCAAAATTATCACCTCATATTAATTCTAAACAACCACATTCTAAGGTTTATCAAAAATTCACAAAACTAACATCTCTCTAAAACTAACAGTCAGTAGTTATTTTTTTATATGAATTTGTTTTCCAGAATTATCGATATGAGCAACAACGGTATCAGAGATATCAAGGGTAAAGCCTTCCACCACGTCCTCAGCGTCACCAGACTTGTGTTGAACCACAACAACATATCAATTTCCGAGCAATATGACAAAAATTACCATCATCCTAGAATGTTTTCCAATTTTTTGAACTTGGAGGAGCTTCATCTAACCAACGCATTCGCAGATAATACAGATGCAGCTTTAGCTGACGATTTGCACGATATCTTTGTTAACAGTAATTTAACTAAACTCTACAAGCTGCACTTAGAGCAGAATGAAATTAAGAGTTTCAGAGATGATAGAGTCTTTTGTGATTTGCCCAATCTTCATGACTTGTATTTAGGTAAGTTGGCAAAAGAATATTTTTACAGCATTACGATTTCGGTTTTCATCTAGGCGATTGTACCATTCAAATGTTGTCTTAACTGTAGTATTTAACATACATGCCATGGTAAGGAGTAAATGATTAAAATCTGAATTAAAAGTCGGTCAAAAATAGGAAGGAGTATACATTTTATTTATTATTAAGTTTCTTAACAATGTGTTTCTATATCTATACATTCCCAAACACGTCTTGGCATTGATTCAACAAGGGGGTCATTTCTTCTGTATTTCATGTCTTAGAACCTCTAAAGTTCTTGGAGGCTGGGGAAATTTCCGAGACTTCTACCCATCATATCCCAAACATGTTCTATGGGCGAAACATCGGGGGATCTAGGTGGCCATGGAAACAGATTCACATGGGTTCCTTCAAAATGTTTAAACAAACTCGAGCTACATGAAGCCGAGTATTATCTTTTTGAAATATGGGTTTCATGAGCCGATTGAGTTAAGGGAATAAATACGGCTCCACTACTTCCTTAAGATAACGTTGCGCTGTCATGTTGCCTCTAACAAAGACCCACTTCAATGTGCAATAGCACCCCATTCCATAACGCCTACTGTTCGGTGTACATGCCGCTCAACATCAAATTGAAGTTGACGTCTTTTTCGTCGACGTCGTCTAACCCTTCTCCGGTCATGATGTCCACCCAAGCAGAATCTAAATTCATCAGAAAAGACGACCTGATGCTATTCTACATTCCAATGTTGTAATTCTCTGCACCATTGTAGTCGTTGCCGTCGATGCTCAGCGGTCAGAGGTAGTACAAGATGAGGCCGATAATGTTGCAGTCCAAAAGACCTTTTAAGGCGGTACACCGTTCGGACACTTACAAGATGGCTTTTTTCTCCTAACCACTCGTCAGTCAAATTAAGAGTTGTCGAAAATCGGTATCTAAAGGCCATATGTCTTGAACTTCATTGTACCCCTTCGACATCCGGTGCCTATTCGATTTTGGGTATTATCAAACCACGCTTGACAACATCTCATAACAGTAGTTGGATTTCTGTTGTACGGTTAGCGATTTCTCGAAATGAAATTCCCACCTCCCGTAAACCAATAATTCGACCTCTTTCAAGTTCACTTTGCTGGCAATACAATGCATTTTAACATTACTAAACATCGATTTTGGATTCCGCCAGTTTGTTATTTTGATAAATTTTAAAAATGCAAAAACGACTACAATATTAATTAATAAAAAAAAGTTTACATGAAAAAATATTCACCATACTTTCAAATTTTAATCATTTACTCTATGTTTTATCGAGAATATTAAATTTTAATATATCGTTCTGGGTGTTGCGATTTCCTTGTCAGTGAGTATATAAGGCAAACCTTTTAGCAATATGAAACTTTTTTTTTCATTTTAACTATCACCAAAGTAAAATTATCTTCCATTGACTGTTGTCATCTCCACATGAGAAAATTGATTTCTCTGCCATTTCATTGTACACATCATTTTCGTGGATTAAAAATGGTTCAGTAATAGTTCCTTGAGGTACATCAGTGTTAACCACTTTAATCAGTTTATCATGTATTCCTACTATTGGAAAAATATTAGGCAGTTAATTAGAAATTAAACTTAAGTAATATTTAAGAATTATTATTAAAACCTTGCGCTAGGTCAAAAAATGTGTTTGCAATAGATTTTTGTGTATCATTCTTATTAAGTTGTATACTAATCATCTGTGGTCCTTTTATTTTTTAATACACCAAACAGCACCTCTGAAATTTCTAAAAATTCGTGAAAAAATCTTGTTTTTACCACTCCACAATTTTAACTATATTTGAAATTGAAAAAAGGTCTTAAGTTTTACTTACACTGTTGTAATCTAATGGCTTAAAAGAGTCATTGGTAACGTTTTTCTTTATTTTATTGCTCGATTTAAAAAAGTATAATGATCTGGGAGTCAGTGTTAATTCCATTAGTTCTGATAAATACATTGCCTATGCACGATCCTTCTATCAATTCAAGGTCATTGTTGTCCAGTGGTACGCAATGACTATTACATAGGTAGTTTTAAAAATGCGTTTCTTTAGAAATAGCAAAACCCTATCAGTTCTGTTAATACGACTATTTTATATTTTGTATCTTACTTAAAGAGAAAAATCATAATGCTGCATATTCTTGGTTTCAGTCCAGACAATGACTCTCTGAACACATATTTCAATTGCTGTACAGAATTTCTTATTTCATTTAGATATCTAAAATTTTTGCACAGTCTCTTTTTATAGAAAATTCTATTATTTTATCAAAAAATTCCTTGTAGAGAACAAAAACATGTTTTTTTTTATAAATAAATAAAATATAATGTTGGTATTTCAAATGCCTCATAAAATATTTACGAAGAGATTCTAAATATAATGATTTCGTATGCTAATCAATTAGAATATAATTTCAAACAAAACTCGATTGTTAAAAGCCGGCACGAAGTATAATTTTACTAGTGATCGTATTGAACAGTGTGAGATTGGGGTTATTGAGTCTCATTGTTGTTGGTCCTTTTTTATTAGATTAATGTATATAATCTGTTTGATATTACTGATTATCTATATAGTTGTATTTCCTTGTGTTCTTTTTCTAGATTTACAGTTCTTCTAATTTTGTCATGTTTTCCCCACACTTCCTTTTGGTGCTGTTTCTTAATTAGCGGATTCTCTGTTTTATTGTTATATAATTCTTTTTGGTGTTTAGTATTCCTGTTACTAGTAACCTAGCACAATTTTTTTCATTAATGGCTTAACTGTTAATTTACAGCTTGCCAGAATAGTAATTTATTCAGATGATGTTAAATGAAGCCTCTTCATTAGATGTTTTAAGGAGGATTGTGATAGTAATAAATAAGGTTGATCTATTATTAGGTCATCTTGGTGCCATTTTTGGAAATTGTTTTTAATTTTAAAATTCAACTGGCTAAAGTTGATCTACTGTTTTCAAATATAGACCCCTTCTTATCATACTGAATTGAAGAAACTTGAATATGTGCAGTTTACATTTTTAGGTTACAGGGTGTCTCATATATGAAAGAATGACATTGCTATCTATTAAAAGAAATACAAACTCGATTAAATGGATAAATAGTTGTTTTAAAGTATATTCGACTTGCCCTTCGCAAGTTATACAAGGAAAATAAAAAATGTCATTTTCTGTTTTTTGCGTCTACCACTTTTATTTTAAAAATTATCAAAAAGTCATCAGTTATCAGACAGGGGGCAGCGCTATTTTTTAAGAAAAAGTCAGTATTTCTCGGGAACCGAAAATATACAAATATGAGAATTATAATATTAATTCCATAAGTAATAGTGATTTGATGTGATATTTTTAGGGAATAAAAAAATAGAGGGGTGCGAAGGTTGGTATATATGCCCTTCTCCTGAAATGACTAGAACCGAATTTAATCACTTAGCTATCATCACGTAGCAGATAAATGTAAAGTGGAGTATTCTTCATTGCATGAGAACTGATAAATCGATGCTGTTCTTAAATGAATAGAAAACATTATGCGTCATTTTGTCAGTACTGATGGCGTAGGGTCTGCAAAATGTTCACTTTCTGATTTATCGCATATGAAATCTCAGGCAATTAGAAAACGTTGGAGATGTCAAATATTGAGAGTTATACAATAAAAATAAATTCCAAAAAAATGAAAAATAATATTATAAACCTCTAAACGTTAAGATATTAAATACACCAAAAATGATATCAATGGGTGTGTTCAGCAGATAAAAACTGTTGTTAACGTTTGCTTACGTTTCATGTTTTGTGCTGCACAAAACATGAAACGTAAGCAAACGTTAACAACAGTTTGTATCTGCTGAACGCACCCAATATAGAATTTGTCAAGATGTAAAACTTATTCTGTCAAAAACCTTAAACGAGAAAAATCTTAAAACAATAAAATGTTACGAAACGCCATAAATGCCAAAACTGACAGATATAACTAGAAATCTTAGAGCATTTACTTTCTAGAGATAGCCTGCAGTGCACAAATGTTGTGGTAAGAATAAGGAGAGAGAGGGCAAAAGAGAGGGTAAGAGGCTATTTCACTCGGTTGGGAGCTGCTTCCAATGAAATACGTTCAGCATGTTGTTTATTGGCTGCTTCCACCCATTAAGTGAAATAGCCTCTTACTGTCACTATTGCCCTCTCTTTCTAGCGTTGCCACGATTTTATGTTTGACAGGCTATATCTAGATGGTAAATGATCTAAGCTAGAAATGCCAACGTGATGACAAATGTCAAACCGACAAAACTATCAAAAATGTCAGAAATGTCAAAACAGTACGTTATATATTTATTCAATGGACATGTCATATACGTCAAAAATGCCAAAAATGTCAAAAATGTCGAAAATGTCAAAAATATCTAACATATAAAAAATGTCAAAAACATCCTAATATGTTTAGCTGTTCATATAAAATCCGAAAATATTGTATTTTTGGAAGCGGTTATTGCCATATAATTTTCTCTCATGAATGACGATGTTAAAAAGGGTTTCAGAAAAAAATCTAAAAATGTACGGGATGTGAAAATTACCAAAGTAAAAAAATGCTCAAGATAATAAATGAAATAAGACCATTTGTCAGCCGGTGCGAGGCCGGGACGGGTCAGCTAGTACTTTTATATAACGAGACTACATCAAATCTCCACTGCTACGTTTAGATCCTTCTGGACCAACATCAACTCTTTTTTTAAGACAGACTTTTACTTTTTGTTACAATCTATATATAAATAGGCAAAGACAAAACGATTAGGTACCATTTTCTCCTCTGTTTCTCAACCGATTTTCTTCATTTTTGTTTTGTTTAGTAGCTACTGACGACCTTCAGTGCAGAATGCTAATCTTAATTTATAATATTGGTTCATTCATTAAATAAAATATAATAAAAATTCATTATTTACGTCAATAATGTCAATGCCAAACAAATGAATGTGCCGCGTGCCGCCGCCGCCAGACTCAAACCATTGAGTAATTATATATAGACAGACCAATGCTGTTATATACTTAGAGCATGTACTTCTGGAAGTGGCATGCAAGCGTTGTTATTGTTTAGTGGGTAAAGTAATCGTTGAATATCATAATTATACAGGGCGATTCCAGATATGTTAGAAATCATTTTTTTAATGGGTGGCACATAAGCAGTTGCATATTTAGGGTGTTTAAAATATAGAGTAGAGTGCAATTATAACTAATAAAATAATTATATAGGGAAGCCCATTAGCGGTTGAATTTACAGGGTTCTTGGAATAGAATGTGCAGTAAAATTACAGTTATACAGGGTGGTGCAAAAAATGTTATACATAGATGCATATACAGGGTGGCAGAAATGGAAATGCAACATTTCGTAACCCATAAGCAGTTGTATATATAGTTAAGATGAAATATAGGGTAAGAGGAATTATAGATATACAGGATGGTGATAAAAAATGTTAGAAAAGGAAATGATTTATAGAGTAGACCACGAAGAGTTCCATATATATAATGATTGAAATATAGGTCGGAGTAGAATTATAGTTACAGAAAATAATTAAAAATCTCATAAACAAAAAGAGTAAATATGGTGGGTCATAGGCAGTGGCATATACAGAATGGTTTACCCGGTGGTTGAAAAATGTTAAAAAATATTATGCGTGGTCCATAAGCATTTGCATATACAGGGTGGTGGAAATATATATTGAGATGGAATTATTATAATGAGGATTTTAATAAATGTTAGAGAATTGAGTGCAATTATAGCTATACAGGGGGGTTAGAAAAAATAAATATGTAGGGTAGCCCATTAGCAGTTGAATTGTTGTCATATTAAAATTAAGAAATACGAATTTGAACACAAATAAAGTTGTACGAATTATATCTGAAAAAAACCTGAATTTCGTTACTTATTTGTAGAAGCGAGATGTAAGACCGACATCTAGGATTTTCGAGGAAACTATCACAGAGAGGTTCCGAATCTGGATCCGTTCTGTGTAATTGCTGTTCTCTCTAAAGTCCTAGGATAGAATGTCACGATAAAAGTTTTCATGTTACTTAACCTGCCAGAGATATTGACACAATTGGTCGAATTTCGACCACTGGGCGACAGCTAGTATCAATAAAGCACTGAAAGACCAATACATTGGCATATCATATTGTTAACTTTTATACCACGTTTTGGGAGTAAAAAAAATATTACGGTCCTGTCGCTTATATCCTAAATAGTTCAACTAAATTACAGGAAACCCTATAATTTTTTTATTTATTTTTCAGGCGTGATAAAGCGGGGGAATTCTAAAATATCAGCCTTTGTTTTTTTTTGTAAAAATTGGTGAAATCAAGAAAATCACAGTTTCTCGTTGATGACTTGTAAATTGTATGTTATAGTAAAACATGAAAGTTGTAGGGAGGTAAAAGTAAGGTCTAGCGATTAAAAGAGTCAAAGTTGTAAAATATTGTTTTGTTGCTGTGCAAATTACAAAAAAACACGAACCATTCAAATGGGTTATCGCTTTTGTGTTGCGAAAATATGCAAGTGTGGTCTTTAGGCATTTTTTTAATTTTAAAAATTACTTTTTTCGACGTAAATTTAATGATCCAGAATATACAAATCATAGATGAGCAATTCACAAATACGCAGTCACCAGACTCTTCTCCAATGTAAAATCAATTATGCAACATTATACTTATTTTTGTTGTGAATTGAATTTTTGCCAAAATACTGAATATTTTTTCACCAAATTGTTTACATTATTTATTAAAAATATATTAAGCCTTTATTTATTTTCCATACAAGTAATTAATGACACAGGTCTGCAAAAAAAGATGTTTGAATTGTTCTAAAGAAGTGAAGGGTCATTTCCGAAGTAATTTTTCAAGTAGAATCCGAATCTAGGATCCAAATTGCTCTATCACATCAGAATTTTGAGATATCCTAACGTAAAAGCACAAAAATGCGATTTTCGGCTACATTTGAGGTTATGTAGCCTCGCGATATTCTTTCTTCTAAAAAAACACCTCAAAGTGTAAAGTACGCCACAGACTACGATTATTTTCGTCCATTTGTATCGCCGCGATTGGAACTTCGTGTTGACTCGCCAAATCAAGCACGGTCAGATATTTGGACAGTAGTCTGTGGGGTACTTAAGTCTTGATCTTTCAAATGCCGCTGGGTTTGCTCAAATAGTTTAATTCTGCATTGAGATATTTCATTTTGAAGTTTTCGAGTTTCATCAATTTCGCTATTCTCAAAATCCACATGATTCTTCAGTCTTTGACTCCCAAATTCGCTTTTTTAACATGAATCCCCTTGCCTCTCACAAACCGGGGTGCTTTTTTAACGTGAGTCCCCTTGCCTCTCCCAAACCGGGGAGCTTTTTTAACCTGAGTCCCCTTGCCTCTCACAACCCGGGGTGCTTTTTTAACGTGAGTCCCCTTGCCTCTCACAAACCGGGGTGCTTTTTTAACGTCAGCCCCCTTGCCTCTCACTATTTATCCTTATGAAATCTTTTTTTCGTATCTTCTAAATTTCTTTCAATTGAACATAAGTGTCGAATTTGGGAGTCAAAGACTGAAGAATCATGTGGATTTTGAGAATAGCGAAATTGATGAAACTCGAAAACTTCAAAATGAAATATCTCAATGCAGAATTACTATTTGAGCAAACTCAACGGCATTTGAAAGATCAAGACTTTGAGGTGTCATCGGTTGTTTTTTTTAGAAGAAAGAATATCGCGAGGCTACATTACCTCAAATATAGCCGAAAATCGCATATCTCAAAAGTCTGACGTGATAGAGCAATTTGGATCCTGGATTCGGATTCTACATGAAAAATTACTTCAGAAATGACCCTTTACTTTCTTAGAACAAAATCATGTTGACCTATGTTATATATCAATGTATTGGTCTATCAATGTTTTATCGATATGACAACAAAAAAGTACAGGTATTTAAAACATAATAGTTGATGATGGCCCAGAATAAACGAAACTTAGCAGTGAAGATTTGATGACGGCTTATTGTGCAAAAGTCTTTGTCAAGAAACTTTTCCCTTTACCATTTTTTTGATGTTCGTTAAAATAAAAGTATTCGAGGCAAGAAACCTTTCCTTGTATAACTTGAGATATCTCTTACCATTTCTTAGATAGCAATGTTATCTCTTCATATGGATATTTTGCATGTTAAAGTAGATGGTATGATTATATAAATAAATTACGTCTCTGTGATCTGTGCCACAGTATCCATTACCCCTTATTATATTTGCATTTAAGAATAACTTTGTATTTTAATATCTTGTTAATTTAGTTACACCTCAATTTGCTACCAATTTTTTTAGGTGACAACAACATTCCTAACCTAAACTTCAACATTACTTGCCTCCCGAAACTCAGATACCTTGATCTCGAGGATAACAACATTACGAAGTTTTCACAACGAGATCTGGATAATTTTGACCATGTCACAGAACCCTATCGCAAACAAAATTTTACACTGGAAATTGCAGGGAATCCTCTAAGATGTGAAATTGCAATGAAAGGACTATACTCTTGGTTACATACTACTAAGGTACCTTTTTATACATTTACCTTTACAATATTATTAATAAATGCTTTATTCTTAAGGTCACTATCAGACATTTAGAGAAGCTACAATGCACTCAAGCCAAATATGGTCAGCGTTACGTGATGAATCTCAAAGCTTTTATGGATTCTAAGCATACTAGGATTTCACAAGCTTTGACAATTCTTCTGGTAGTTTTGGTGTTCATTTTGCTGACGCTACTTGCCGCTTACGTTTATTTAAAGAAAGAAAACGTGAGACACAGACTGTCACCACTTTTTGATGCTGTGAGTAGGAAGGTGCAATACACCACTATAGAATCTCAAGAAGTATGATAGATATAATGTGAATGTTAGTGATGTTCATAACTGATGTTGGTGATAGATGTGATGTGGTCGTTCACTCTAAACTAGTAACACGGATCGTAAAAAAAGTTTTCATGTGTGTATTTGATAAGGAAAAATGATAGCGTGTCTGAATTTATGTATTAAGCTTCGTATATTTGACGAATTTTCAGATACGTTATTGTTTCTCCGAAATTATTCTTGTGAATTGTTGGTTTAACATATTGAATGTTTGCTAGACTTAAGTTTATGTGATTTTAATCTGTGACAGTGTTGCTTATTCCTTGCAAAATGGATGTGCAACTAAATAGATCATTTCCCCAATGACATTCCGAAAATGATGTGCCATTTGTACTTGAAGAAAAAATATATTGAAATTAACTTTTTATAAAAATAAATATTAATCAAAGCAAATGACACAAAATACTGACTACTTAATTGTAATTTTATTGCCTTAAATATCTATGGTACTATGTTTTAGTGATATAGTTATTCGTACAATCGTTTTGTAAATAACACTGTACATAATATAGTTGTATTTTTACATACATTAATTTTAAGTTCCTTAATTGAATAAAATACTGTTAAAAATTAATTATAGCTTTATTTTTGGTTCATTCTGTGGAGATTTTTAGAACTAAAGTTGGAAGCTTTTATGCATTACCAGATGTGCATTATCAGCTGATATTTAATCGCGAAATGAGTTTCTACATCCAGGGTTTCAGAAAAATCTAGCTCACAGAGACTCCAAATCGGGAGTCGTACTGTGTGCAACGCCGTTTCCCTGTGATTCTTAGGTTTACTAAAAGCTTACTGTCAAAGAAATTACGATACTAACTTTTCGAGATTTTTTAATACATTGACTCCCGATTTGGAGTCTCTGTGAGCTAGATTTTCCTGAAATTCCTGGAGGTCGAAACTCATTTCGCTATAAAATATTAAATTGAGTTATATGTACTATATACATAAATAATTATTCGAGAATTCAATCAGTTGAGATGTGCGCAACTCATGAAGGTTCTCGGCTAGAAACAATATATTGTCTTGCGTTTCAATTTCGTATTTTGTACCTCTCCCTTCGTTATGCTGGATCACAATTTCTGCAGCCTTCCTATAGCATTCCTAGTGACAAAGGACAACACTAAGACAACGAAATAATTAGTATTAATCCTACTAGTTACTTAGAGAAAAAAACAAGGAAATCATAGTCGATAGAACGCATCTTCTTCGGGACGTCAGAAAGATCGACATTCCTCCTGAAAAATCTTTTAAAATTAGGAAAATTTATGACGTACCGAAAAATTGATAAGCCGGACATTCCTCTTAGGCCCATTGTCAGTTCGGTACACTCTCCGACCCATGATTTAGCCAGGTTCTTAGCGAAATCCGTTCAAATTCTAGCCGAGCAACCATCCTCGTACATAAAGAACTTTTCTTCCTTCTTACATATGTTAGGCGCTTATATAATTTCAGAAAATGGTATCCTGGTTAGCTTCGATGTTGTATTTCTTTTCACTAATTTCAGAAACAATGTTTCTTCTGACATCATCAAACTTGTGTAACACTGTTCTTCTAACATGTAATTTTCTTTTCAAACCAATCTGTTCAAACAAATCCGTGGGGGTCCGATAAGGTCAGTTCTTTCTACAGTGCTTGCTAACGCACATCTGCTTTAAGACCTTACTGTTGGCCTAGATATATTGAAGATATATACATCCTAACATTCAGTTTACAATCGAACGATTCTTCTCTCCAGTTTCTTGATGTCCTCATAACCAAACATAATAATTCTCACTGACCGTCTATAGGAAACCAATTCATATTAATCGATACTTAAATGATCAATTACAAATTGCGCTCACAATTCGTCTCAACAACCCCCGGAAAGCCTTCCATCCGTAAATTCGAGAAGTCACTGAAAAAATGGATTACCAAATAAACACAATCTTCAACATCAATTAAACTATAGCCAACTGAACCGGGAACCCAAAAAGATAAAGTACCCATGTAGTCCAGCTTGAATTCAAATTTCGGTCAATTTCGGTAAATATTTAGAAATAATTGGGCGTCTGGTATGTAAATATTTTTTTCCAAATGACTTTCATCCATTTCATTTCAATTATCATCGTCGAAAACCCTAAGTTTCAAACCAAAAATAAAAGGATAAAATAAATAAATTTCTACGAAGTATGTAAACTAGGATAAAAGTTACAAAGAAGTTTGTAAATCAAATAATTTTTGATGCTTCAATCATAACCTAGACCTGGGCGACTGAACTTGCTTATTAAAATTTTTGCCAACTTACAAATCAAAAATCATTAAAAGGTCTTCATTTACTTTATTTTAATAAACAAATTCGCTGAGTTTGTGGAATTTTCAAAATCCTCAGTATTACGAATTCTCTCAAAGACCGATCTCTGACCGATCGGTTTTTAGAAATCCAAACCCCCCAAATCCGTACTAGAGCTCCTCATCTATAAATATCTGTAATCTGTACCGAGGGTCATTTTTGCATTTGTGGAATTTGGCCTGACCTCTACAGGTATTTTTCTCAGCCTCCAATTTCCGAGCTCGAGCCAGTGCATCTACTAATTGAGTCGGTCGAGCTAGTCTCAATGTCTCTTGCACTGCTAACCTTTCTATCAGGGTTGCCAGAATGGGGATTTTCCCCCCATTTTGGGGAAAAATAATATTTTCGGGGAAAACTTGGGGATTAAATATATTGTGGGGAAATTTTTGGGGAAAATAAAAAATGTTGGGGAAATCTTGGGGAAAAAATTGTTGTTGCAGAGTTACTGAAGTGGACTGAATGAACCTCGACGTCCGTATTTATTTATTTATTTAAAGAGTACGGCCCCCCTACAGACAGTCGCAGCTGCCCTATTACAGGGTGGCACAAGTTAACAATAATTGTAACATGAGAACAAGCAAGTACATTTAATTAAATTACAAAAGGGAAAAAAAGAAAAATGTAAGGTACAAATTCAAAACTAACAGACTGATCATTGACATAGGTCAACAGCCTGTGATATGTGTTTCCTGAAAACCGAGTAACTTAAGGAAAAAATGTCATAACTGGTACTATTATTTTTTTCATCGATCATATTGTACGATCGGTAACACCGTGGCAGCGGCGAGTTAAAATAATAATTGGATTTAGAGCGTCCAATTGCAAATATTTCTCTATTTCTGAGGGTGTAAGGCTTAGCATTGATTAAGAAATGATTACTTAAATATTCGGAATCAAAGAGATTATTAATTATCTTATATAAGAAAAATATGTCAGAACATTTCCTCCTGAATTCTAGGGATACCATGTTATAAAATTTTAAATTTTCAGTATATGGATGAAAATGTCTTTCCCTGTTAAAACGATAATTTACAGCATTTATAAATTTTTGTTGGACGTTTTCTATTCTAACAATATATTTATGATAAAAGGGATTCCAAACTGTCGAAGAATATTCTAATATCGATCTAACAAGACTATTGTATAGGGTGGTGAGCGATCTGGCATTTTTGAAACCTTTGGTTATTCGTAATGAGAAACCCAACATTTTTTGAGCCTTTTGAACAAGTAATTCGATATGTATTTCAAATGACAGTTTGGAATCTAATACAACCCCCAGATCCCTAACGTGATCTACATACTTCAATTTGACATCCATTAAAAATAGATCACAAGGGGTTCGTGAGTGACTAGGTTTTCTGGTGAATACGATGGAATGACATTTATCACTATTAACAAAAATTCTGTTTCTTATACAGTAATCAGAGAATCTGAAATGTTCGGTGTTACAGAAGCATGAACCGATGTCATTTAAAAAAAAAGCTGAATAATAAGGGACTATGTAATAGTAATTCATTAGAGTGAATTTTTATAATTCACATGAATTTAAACGTTGAGAGGTGAATAAAAGTCAATATTTTGGAAGTCTAATAAAGACTTTAAACCATATTTTATCTAGTTAAATATATATATTTTTTTTAATTGTAAAGCAAAGAATTTACCAACATAAATCGTGAAAAAAATGCAGATATTCTTATATTTTGTTAATAAAAATTATTTTTTCATTAAAAACGACTTGACACGCCTGGCCGAGTCATCACCCCCGTTAATTTCTATCCTTTTCACCCCAATGGTGTTTTTATTGCTATAACATTAATTATATCAGATACGCAAAAGTTTTTTGAGAATCAAGGCTATAAATTGACCAATACCCACCTATTGTTTTGTTCCTTATAATTAAATTTGTTTATTCGGGTAGTGTTGGAGGGATAAGTTTTATTCATCCATGTATCGTTAAGTTCAAAGACGAGGGATGAATTGTTCCGGGCGTTGGGTGGTAGAATGTTCCACCTAAATATTGTAAAAGATAAATTGACGAACTGGATGTTGACAAAAACCGCAGACCACATTACGAGAATACGTTATACCGTTCAAGATCTTGAAGCCTATGTAAAATTTTTACCAACTAATGAGATGTTAAAGAAATTAATTCTGAACAAGTGTATAAAACAGCCAATCAAGATATTGTAGAAAATGATTTGTAGACATTTCAATAAATATTTAATTTTGAAATATAATTACATTTTTTACTATTAAATGTATTTCAACAAATCTGTTCAACATATTTTACAATCCTGCTTTTGAATCGTTTTAGGTATGATTTCAGGGTGTTACTTTATATTATATCAAGTTAAACATTTATTTCGTATTTTTGGAGAAAAGTCATTACAAATAGTAGTATTTTGGGGAAAAATTGAATTCACGTGGCGAACTTTCAAAGTTGGCATCTGGCAACGTTGCTTTCTATCACATTTCCAGGGTAGCTGGATAGGCAAAGCGAACCAGACGGGCAATATCAGCTTCAAACTCTTGTAGGGATTCATTTGATTTCTGTTGGCGATTTTTCAGTTGGGATTGATAAACGTGCTCCAAATGAATCTGTCCATACCTCAGTTCTGAATGTTTGACCAGTTGTTCGTAGTCTTTCTGCTGTTTCCGTCAATGGAAGCAGTTGGTGACTTAAAGTTCCAGAATTTTAAAGAAAGGCAAAGGGTAAGATGCATTAATAACTATTGAATAATAATAATAATAATAATAATAACACAGTCACAACAACAACGTGACCATCACCAACGGAGTCAAACGAGAGCAAGAACTCCACCCGCAGAAAGTGTTGCGCAGGATCAACAGCCAGCGCTCACTCGAGCGGGACTGAAAAGACAGCGCATGAAATGGACTGGCGCCATGAATGAATTTATAATGCGCACGTTTTACAGAATCACGAACCTTGGCCAGGACAAGACTGGATATCGCCAAATACTCTATCAAGAGTTCTGTCGTGAGTACCCAGAGCTTCAAGTTACTGAACAGAGAGTCGCAGATCAATATCGTGTCATCTTGAGAAATGGCCTTATTTCGCCTGAACAACTGGACACAATAAAGAGCGAAGTGGAGCGCGAACTATTTGGTCGAAATACAATCGATCCAGAGCCGGAAACACCTTTGGCACAAAGAGCGGACGAGACTCAAGAACTACAGCAAGAACAGCCAACCAACGCTGACCTGCTTGAGAAGATCCAAGCAGGAATGGAAGGAGCTCTTAGAGAGTATAATGGAACAGATCCACTGACTAGACCAGCTCTTCCCAAACTAAGATCATCTAAGAAATTGGGTATCGTCTTGCAGGCTATGAACAAATTTATCTTGCCAACCTATGTTTTAGGTGCTAATACGTTAGAGTCGCTACACACAATAATCTACTGTGCTGCAACTGCCATCTGCAGAATAATTGGGGTCGCAGTAAGAACAAAGCAAGACCCTCCCCAATTTAGACAAACCCCTCGAATACCACCTTGGAAAAGAAGACTTGAAGGGAAAATCAATTCTCTTCGGAAAGACGTTGGAAGACTGACCGAGTACCAACGAGGAGTCAGGAACAACAGAATAGAAAGGCTTGTCAAGACTATCATGGACAATAACCGAATACACTCACAGTGGGATGGAGAAAACATCACATCTCAGCAATGTCTGGACAGCCTACGACAAAAGCTCTCCGTCTACACAAGTCGATTGAGAAGGTACAAAACCAGTAACCAACGGAAACTAGACAACACACTCTTCCGACAATCAGAAAAAGGGTTTTATAGAAAACTTAACAACAACAATAATAATGAAGCCCCTAGTTACCCCAGTAAAACAGACATCGAGGAATTCTGGAAAACACAGCTTTCCACAACAATCTCCTATAACTCCGGAGCCAGCTGGATTAATGAGGAGGAGGCTGCATCTCAGAACTGTGAGGCCATGCAACACCAACCATTTACAACGGAAGATACATCCAACATAATGAAGAACCTCCATAACTGGAAAGCACCAGGACCAGATGGTGTACAAAATTACTGGATAAAGAAACTGTACGCAACCCACGAAACACTAACAGCTCTTATAAATGACGTAATTGCCCACCCACACAAGATGCCTAGTTTCCTAACGCAGGGTACTACATACCTCTTACCAAAGGACGACCTATGTGCACAGGACCCAGCAAAGTACCGACCAATCACTTGCCTTCCAACCTTATACAAACTCATAACATCATGCATTAATCATCGCATTTTCAAACATTGTGAACTGAACAACATAATTACTCAACAACAAAAGGGATGTGCGAAAAATTCGATGGGTTGCAAAGAACAACTGATAATTGATTCCGTTGTCTGCAATCAAGCCCACGCTAAACGACGTAATCTCTACATGGCATATGTGGACTACAAAAAGGCCTTTGATTCAGTTCCACATGATTGGCTCATTAAGGTGCTGAAACTCTATAAAGTGAATAATTGTATTATTAACTTTTTAGAACATGCCATGGCCACCTGGCAAACCAAAATCTCACTGAATGAAGCCAACTGTTCGATACAAACAGACCCTATTCCAATCAGAAGAGGTATATTCCAGGGAGACTCTCTTAGCCCGCTGTGGTTCTGCCTTGCCATGAACCCTCTCTCAAACAAACTGAACTCAACTAATTTTGGGTTCAGTCTCAAACACAACAACGTACAAGCATTAAAGATAAACCATTTGTTATACATGGACGACTTAAAGTTGATGGCAGCTACAAAACAACAGCTGCATGATATGCTTAAAATAGTAGAAGGGTTCTCTAGTGACATCCATATGAAATTTGGCCTAGACAAATGCCGAATTATTAATATAGTTAAAGGCAAAATACAGCATGGCCACTTCGAAATGGGAGATGGCACCTCAATTGAATCTATGGGGGAAGGTCATACTTATAAATACCTTGGAATAAAGCAGGCTCAACGTATTGATAACATGACTATGAAAAAGGACCTAACAGCAGAGTTTTATAGAAGGGTAAGACGACTGTTGAAAACCAAACTAAACAGTAAAAATCTGTTTCAGGCTATTAACACCTATGCGTGTTCAGTGCTCAGTTACTCTTTCGGTATAGTTAATTGGTGCAAGACTGACATTGAACAATTACAACGAAAAGTTCGAGTTTTACTAACAAAAGCTCAAAATCACCATCCAAAGAGCTCTGTCGAACGTACAACTTTGCCACGGTATGAAGGAGGAAGAGGATTGACAGATCTAAGTAAACTATTAGATCAACAAATTTCTATTTTGCGTAGTCATTTCCAGAAACTCGCAGAATTTTCTGATCTACATAGAGTCATGTGCCAGGTTGATGACTCAACACCACTGCGACTGACACAACAACATGTCCAATTTCACCACCAGACCACAGATCAGAAACTGCTGAAATGGAAAGAGAAGCCCCTTCATGGAAGACATATAAACGACATCAACCAAGATTATGTCGACAGTGCAGCGTCGAACTACTGGTTGATCTCTGGTCATATGTTCCCTGAAACGGAAGGCTTTATATTGGCAATCCAAGATCAAGTAATTCCAACTAAGAACTACCTAAAGTACATCGTTAAAGACCCTTCCATTAACAACGATAGATGCAGGTACGGTTGCCAAACATCTGAATCTATCCAGCATGTCACGGGAGGTTGTCAAGCGTTCGCTGCAACTGAATACAAAGAACGACACGATGCTGTGGCAAAAATACTTCACCAGGAACTAGCACTGAAACATGAATTATCACAGTCGGTAAGATTACCATACTATAAATATAAACCAGAATCTGTTTTAGAAAATAACAACTACAAGCTGTACTGGGACCGCACGATACTGACCGATCGGTCTGTTGCTCACAATAGACCAGATATAGTTTTGGTAGATAAAGTCTCTCGGAAAACAACTTTAATTGACATAGCAATTCCCAACAACAATAATATCAATATCAAGCAGGCTGAGAAAATAACCAAATATAGAGATTTGGAATTTCAAATGAAGACTCAGTGGAACATGAACAACACACGAACTGTACCAATTGTTATGTCAACAACAGGACTAGTCCCAAAACATCTATTAGACAATTTAAAATATCTCGGTCTGGACGAACATCTGTACAAACAAATGCAAAAAGCAGTCTTGTTAGGGACAGCCCGGACGGTCAGAAAATTCATGGGAAACTGCCGCCACGACTCCAACCACGGGCCTGAAAACCTGGCAAGGGCTCCCACAGAGCTAAACCCTTTTGATATCTAGGATATCTGGGGTTTAGTGAATTTTCCCCTAAAGGCACTCATAGAGTGCCTTAGAGGGAGTGTGATGCCATACATTGTATGGTCAAGTCGGGAAATAATAATAAAAATAACCCCGTGTGGTGGCCGGGTTAGAATAGCACCACGGTATCCACCGCCTGTCGTATGAGGCGACTAAAGGGGCAGCTGTCCGCTGACCTACTACCTAGCTTTCCTTCCTTCTCCACAACCCGCACGGGATGGTCTGGTTTAAATCATTTCATCTGGGAAGTGACAACCCCACGGGTCCGAGTTACCTGGGTCACCAGGGTCAATTGGTGACACCACCCATGAAAATGGAGGTAAGGAGTAGATGCCTCGGAAAAGAGCCGCTGCCTGGGGATCGCCAGGGCATGTCTGGAGCCGGCGCTGGACATGACAGCATGAGGTGGCAGGGTGCTGAGGAGGCGGGTCCCTGCCGTCCAAAGAGCTACAGCCCAAGAAACAGAAGAACCACAACAACACTCACCAATACAGTCACAACAACAACGTGACCATCACCAACGGACTCAAACGAGAACGAGAACTCCACCCGCAGAAAGTGTTGCGCAGGATCAACAGCCAGCGCCCACTCAAGCGGGACTGAAAAGACAGCGCATGAAATGGAATGGCGCCATGAATGAATTTATAATGCGCACGTTTTACAGAATCACGAACCTTGGCCAGGACAAGACTGGATATCGCCAAATACTCTATCAAGAGTTCTGTGGTGAGTACCCAGAGCTTCAAGTTACTGAACAGAGAGTCGCAGATGAATATCGTGTCATCTTGAGGAATGGCCTTATTTCGCCTGAACAACTGGACACAATAAAGAGCGAAGTGGAGCGCGAACTATTTGGTCGAAATACAATCGGTCCAGAGCCTGAAACACCTTTGGTACAAAGAGCGGACGAGACTCAAGAACTACAGCAAGAACAGCCAACCAACGCTGACCTGCTTGAGAAGATCCAAGCAGAAATGGAAGGAGCTCTTAGAGAGTATAATGGAACAGATCCACTGACTAGACCAGCTCTTTCCAAACTAAGATCATCTAAGAAACTGGGTATCGTCTTGCAGGCTATGAACAAATTTATCTTGCCAACCTATGTTTTAGGTGCTAATACGTTAGAGTCGCTACACACAATCATCTACTGTGCTGCAACTTCCATCTGCAGAATAAATGGAGTCGCAGTAAGACCAAAGCAAGACCCTCCCCAATTTAGACAAACCCCTCGAATACCAACTTGGCAAAGAAGACTTGAAGGGAAAATCAATTCTCTTCGGAAAGACGTTGGAAGACTGACCGAGTACCAACGAGGAGTCAGGAACAACAGAATAGAAAGGCTTGTCAAGACTATCATGGACAATAACCGAATACACTCCCAGTGGGATGGAGAAAACATTACATCTCAGCAGTGTCTGGACAGTCTACGACAAAAGCTCTCCGTCTACACAAGTCGATTGAGAAGGTACAAAACCAGTAACCAACGGAAACTAGACAACACACTCTTCCGACAATCAGAAAAAGGGTTTTATAGAAAACTTAACAACAACAATAATAATGAAGCCCCTAGTTACCCCAGTAAAACAGACATTGAGGAATTCTGGAAAACACAGCTCTCCACAACAATCTCCTATAACTCCAGAGCCAGCTGGATTAATGAGGAGGAGGCTGCATCTCAGAACTGTGAGGCCATGCAACACCAACCATTTACAACGGAAGATACATCCAACATAATGAAGAACCTCCATAACTGGAAAGCACCAGGATCAGATGGTGTACAAAATTACTGGATAAAGAAACTGTACGCAACCCACGAAACACTAACAGCCCTTATAAATGACGTAATTGCCCACCCACACAAGATGTCTAGTTTCCTTACGCATGGTGCTACATACCTCTTACCAAAGGACAACCTATGTGCACAGGACCCAGCAAAGTACCGACCAATCACTTGCCTTCCAACCTTATACAAACTCATAACATCGTGCATTAATCATCGCATTTTCAAACATTGTGAACTGAACAACATAATTACTCAACAACAAAAGGGATGCGCGAAAAATTCGATGGGTTGCAAAGAACAACTGATAATTGATTCCGTTGTCTGCAATCAAGCCCACGCCAAACGACGAAATCTCTACATGGCATATGTGGACTACAAAAAGGCCTTTGATTCAGTTCCACATGATTGGCCCATTAAGGTGCTGAAACTCTATAAAGTGAATAATTGTATTATTAACGTTTTAGAACATGCCATGGCCACCTGGCAAACCAAAATCTCACTGAATGAAGCCAACTGTTCGATACAAACTGACCCTATTCCAATCAGAAGGGGTATATTCCAGGGAGACTCTCTTAGCCCGCTGTGGTTCTGCCTTGCCATGAACCCTCTCTCAAACAAACTGAACTCAACTAATTTTGGGTTCAGTCTCAAACACAACAACGTACAAGCATTAAAGATAAACCATTTGTTATACATGGACGACTTAAAGTTGATGGCAGCTACAAAACAACAGCTGCATGGTATGCTTAAAATAGTAGAAGGGTTCTCTAGTGACATCCATATGAAATTTGGCCTAGAGAAATGCCGAATTATTAATATAGTTAAAGGCAAAATACAGCAGGGGCACTTCGAAATGGGAGATGGCACCTCAATTGAATCTATGGGGGAAGGTCATACTTATAAATACCTGGGAATAAAGCAGGCTCAACGTATTGATCACATGACTATGAAAAAGGACCTAACAGCAGAGTTTTGTAGAAGGGTAAGACGACTGTTGAAAACCAAATTAAACAGTAAAAATCTGTTTCAGGCTATTAACACCTATGCGTGTTCAGTGCTCAGTTACTCTTTCGGTATAGTTAATTGGTGCAACACTGACATTGAACAGTTACAACGAAGAGTTCGAGTTTTACTAACAAAAGCTCAAAATCACCATCCAAAGAGCTCTGTCGAACGTACAACTTTGCCACGGTATGAAGGAGGAAGAGGATTGACCGATCTAAGTAAACTATTAGATCAACAAATTTCTATTTTGCGTAGTCATTTCCAGAAACTGGCATAATTTTCTGATCTACATTGAGTCATGTGCCAGGTTGATGACTCAACACCACTGCGACTGACACAACAACATGTCCAATTACACCACCAGACCACAGATCAGAAACTGCTGAAATGGAAAGAGAAGCCCCTTCATGGAAGACATATAAATGATATCAACCAAGATTATGTCGACAGTGCAGCGTCGAACTACTGGTTGATCTCTGGTCATATGTTCCCTGAAACGGAAGGCTTTACATTGGCAATCCAAGATCAAGTAATTCCAACTAAGAACTACCTAACGTACATCGTTAAAGACCCTTCCATTAACAACGATAGATACAGGTATGGTTGCCAAACATCTGAATCTATCCAGCATATCACAGGAGGTTGTCAAGCGTTCGCTGCAACTGAATACAAAGAACGACACGATGCTGTGGCAAAAATACTTCACCAGGAACTAGCACTGAAACATGAATTATCACAGTCGGTAAGATTACCATACTATAAATATAAACCAGAATCTGTTTTAGAAAATAACAACTATAAGTTGTACTGGGACCGCACGATACTGACCGATCGGTCTGTTGCTCACAATAGACCAGATATAGTTTTGGTAGATAAAGTCTCTCGGAAAACAACTTTAATTGACATAGCAATTCCTAACAACAATAATATAAATATCAAGCAGGCTGAGAAAATAACCAAATATAGAGATTTGGAATTTCAAATAAAGACTCAGTGGAACATGAACAACACACGAACTGTACCAATTGTTATGTCAACGACAGGACTAGTCCCAAAACATCTCTTAAACAATTTAAAATACCTCGGTCTGGACGAACACCTTTACAAACAAATGCAAAAAGCCGTCCTGTTAGGAACAGCCCGGACGGTCAGAAAATTTATGGGGAACTGCAGCCACGACACCAACCACGGGCCTGATAACCTGGCAAGGGCTCCCACAGAGCTAAACCCTTTTGATATGTAGTATATCTGGGGTTTAGTGAATTTTCCCCTAAGGGCACACTATGTGTGCCTTAGAGGGAGTGTGATGCCATACATTGTATGGTCAAGTCGATAATAATAATAATAATATGACTTTATTTTTATCCGACTTGACCATACAATGTATGGCATCACACTCCCTCTTTAGGGGAAAATTCACTAAACCCCAGATATACTACATATCAAAAGGGTTTAGCTCTGTGGGAGCCCTTGCCAGGTTATCAAGCCCGTGGTTGGCGTCGTGGCCGCAGTTCCCTATGAATTTTCTAACCGTCCGGGCTGTTCCTAATAGGACGGCTTTTTGCATCAGTTGGTAAAGATGTTCGTCCAGACCGAGGTATTTCAAATTGTTTAATAGATGTTTTGGGACTACTCCTGTTGTTGACATAACAATTGGTACTGTTCGAGTGTTGTTCATGTCCCATTGTCTCTGTATTTGAAATTCTAAATCCCTGTATTTGGCTATTGTTTCAGCCTGCTTAATATTTATATTGTTGTTGTTAGGGATTGCTATGTCAATTAAGGTTGTTTTTCTAGAGACTTAAACTATATCTGGTCTATTGTGAGCAACAGTCCGATCGGTCAATATCGTTCGGTCCCAGTACAGTTTGTAGTTGTTATTTTCTAAAATCGATTCTGGTTTGTATATATAGTAGGGTGTTCTTACCGACTGTGATAGCTCGAATTTCAGCGCTAGTTCCTGGTGCAGTATTTTTGCCACAGCATCGTGTCGTTCTTTGTATTCAGTTGCAGCGAACGCTTGGCAACCTCCTGTGATATGCTGGATAGATTCAGATGTTTGGCAACCATATCAGCATCTGTCGTTGTTGATAAAAGGGTCTTTGACGATGTACTTTAGATAGTTCTTAGTTGGAATTACTTGATCCTGGATTGCCAATATAAAGCCTTCCGTTTCAGGAAACATATGACGAGAGATCAACCAGTAGTTCGTCGCTGAACTGTCGACATAATCTTGGTTGACGTCCTTTATATGCCTTCCATGAAGCGGCTTCTCTTTCCATTTGAGCAGTTTCTGATCAGTTGTCTGGTGGTATACTTGAACTTGTTGTTCTGTCAGTCGCAGAGGTGTTGAGTCATCAACTTGACATATGACTCTGTGTAGATCAGAAAATTCTGCTAGTTTCTGGAAATGATTACGCAAATTGGAAATTTGTTGATCACGTAACTTGCCTATATCTGCCAATCTTCTTCCTCCTTCATACCGTGGCAAGGTTGTACGTTCGACGGAGCTCTTTGGATGTTGATTTTAAGCTTTTGTTAGTAGAACTCGAACTTTTCGTTGTAGTTGTTCAATGTCAGTCTTGCACCATTTAACTATTCCGAATGAGTAACTGAGTACTGAGCACGCGTAAGTGTTAATAGCCTGAAACAGATTTTTACTGTTAAGCTTAGTTTTCAACAGTCGTCTTATCCTTCTATAGAACTCTGTTGATAGGTCCTTTTTCATGGTGGAGTGATCAATTCGTTGAGCCTGCTTTATTCCAAGGTATTTGTAAGTATGGCCTTCCTCCATGGATTCAATTGAGGTGCCATCTCTCATTTCGTAGGGCCCCTGCTGTATTTTGCCTTTCACTATATTGATAATTCGGCATTTGTCTAAGCCAAATTGCATATGAGAACCCTTCTACTATTTTAAGCATATCATGCAGCTGTTGTTTCGTAGCTGCCATCAACTTTAAGTCGTCCATGTATAACAAATGGTTTATCTTTAGTGCTTGTACGTTGTTGTGTTTGAGACTGAATCCAAAGTTAGTCGCGTTCAGTTTGTGTGAGAGTGGGTTCATGGCAAGGCATAACCACAGCGGGCTAAGAGAGTCTCCCTGGAATATACCCCTTCTGATTGGGATAGAGTCGGTTTGTATCGAACAGTCGGCTTCATTCAGAAAGATTTTGGTTTGCCAGCTAGTCATGACATATTCTAAAAAATTAACAATACAATTATTTACTTTATAGAGTTTCAGCACCTGAATGAGCCAATCATGTGGAACTGAATCAAAAGCCTTTTTATAGTCCACATATGCCATGTAGAGATTTCGTCGTTTGGCGTGGGCTTGATTGCAGACAACGGAATCAATTATTAGTTGTTCTTTGCACCCCATCGAGTTTTTCGCGCATCCCTTTTGTTGTTCGGTAATTATGTTGTTTAGCTCACAATGTCTGAAAAGGCGATGATTAATGCACGACGTTATAAGTTTGTATAAGGTTGGGAGGCAAGTGATTGCTCTGTACTTTGCTGGGTCCTGTGTACATAGGTTATCCTTTGGTAAGAGGTATGTAGCACCATGGGTAAGGAAACTAGGCATCTTGTGCGGATGGATAATTATGTCATTAATGAGTACTGTTAATTTATCGTGGGTGGCGTAAAGTTTCTTTATCCAGTAATTCTGCACACCATCTGGTCCTGGTGCTTTCCAGTTATGGAGGTGTTTCATTATGTTGGACGTGTCTTCCGTTGTAAATGGTTGGTGTTGCATCTTATCACAATTCTGAAATGCAGCCTCCTCCTCATTAATCCAGCTCGCTCTGGAGTTATGGGAAACTGTTGTGGAAAGTTGTGTTTTCCTGAACTGCTCGATCGCCGTTTTACTGGGATAACTAGGGGTTTCATTATTATTGATGTTGTTGAGTTTTCTATAAAACCCTTTTTCTGATTTTCGAAATAGTGCGTTGTCTAGTTTCCGTTGGTTACTGGTTTTGTACCTTCTCAATCGACTTGTGTATACGGTAAGCTTTTGTCGTAGACTATCCAGACACTGCTGAGATGTGATGTTTTCTCCATCCCACTGGGAGTGTATTCGGTTATTGTCCATGATCGTCTTGACAAGTCTTTCTATTCTGTTGTTCCTGACCCCTCGTTGGTACTCGGTCAGTCTTCCAATATCTTTCCGAAGAGAATTAATTTTCCCTTCTAGCCTTCTTTGCCAAGGTGGTATTCGAGGTGTTTATCTAAATTGGGGAGGGTCTTGCCTTGGTCTTATTGCGACCCCAATTGTTCTGCAGATGGAAATTGCAGCACAGTAGATGATTGTGTGTAGTGACTCTAACGTATTAACACCTAAAACATAGAGTGGCAAGATAAATTTGTTCATAGCCTGCAAGACGATACCCAGTTTCTTAGAAGATCTTAGTTTGGGAAGAGTTGGTCTAATCAATGGATCTGTTCCACCATACTCTATAAGAGCTCTTTCCATTTCTGCTTGGATTTTCTGAAGCAGGTCAGCGTTGGCTGGCTCTTCTTGTTGAAGGTATTGAATCTCGTCCGCTCTTTGCGCCAAAGGTGTTTCAGGCTCTGGATCTGTTGTATTTCGACCAAATAACTCGCGCTCAACTTCGCTCTTTATTTCGTCCAGTTGATCAGGCGAAATAAGGCCATTTCTCAAGATGACACGATATTGATCTGCGACTCTCTGTTCGGTAACTTGAAGCTCTGGGTACTCACGACAGAACTCTTGTTGCAATATTTGGCGATATCCAGTCTTGTCCTGGCCAAGGTTAGTCACTCTGTAAAACGTGCGCATTATAAATTTATTCATGGCGCTAGTCCATTTCATGCGCTGTCTTATCAGTCCCGCTTGAGTGAGCGCTGGCTGTTGATCCTGCGCAACACTTTCTGCGGGTGGAGTTCTCGTTCTCGTTTGACTCCGTTGGTGATGGTCACGTTGTTGCTGTGACTGTATTGGTGAATGTTGTTGTGGTTCTTGGGCTGTAGCTCTTTGGACGACAGGGGCCCGCCTCCTCAGCACCCTGCCACCGACGTCCCGCATGCTGTCATGTCCAGCGCCGGCTCCAGACATGCCCTGGCGATCCCCAGGCAGCGGCTCTTTTCCGAGGCCTCTACTCCGTAACTCCATTTTCATGGGTGGTGTCACCAATTAACCCTGGTGACCCGGGTAACTCGGAACCGTGGGGTTGTCAGTTCCCAGATGAAATGATTTAAACCAGATCATCCCGTGCGGATTTTGGGGAAGGGAGGAAGGCTAGGTAGTAGGTCAGCGGACAGCTGCCCCTTTAGTCGCCTCATACGACAGGCGGTAGATACCATGGTGCTATTCTAACCCGGACACCATACGGGTTATTTTATTATTATTATTCCGACTTGACCATACAATGTATGGTATCACACTCCCTCTAAGGCACACATAGTGTGCCCTTAGGGGAAAATTCACTAAACCCCAGATATACTACATATCAAAAGGGTTTAGCTCTGTGGGAGCCCTTGCCAGGTTATCAGGCCCGTGGTTGGCGTCGTGGCTGCAGTTCCCCATAAATTATCTGACCGTCCGGGCTGTTCCTAACAGGACGGCTTTTTGCATCAGTTGGTAAAGATGTTCGTCCAGACCGAGGTATTTCAAATTGTTTAATAGATGTTTTGGGACTACTCCTGTTGTTGACATAACAATTGGTACTGTTCGAGTGTTCTTCATGTCCCATTGTCTCTGTATTTGAAATTCTAAATCCCTGTATTTGGCTATTTTTTCAGCCTGCTTAATATTTATATTGTTGTTGTTAGGGATTGCTATGTCAATTAGGGTTGTTTTTCTAGAGACTTTATCTACCAAAACTATATCTGGTCTATTGTGAGCAACAGTCCGATCGGTCAATATCGTCCGGTCCCAGTACAGTTTGTAGTTGTTATTTTCTAAAATAGATTCTGGTTTGTATATATAGTAGGGTGTTCTTACCGACTGTGATAGCTCGAGTTTCAGCGCTATTTCCTGGTGCAGTATTTTTGCCACAGCATCATGTCGTTCTTTGTATTCAGTTGCAGCGAACGCCTGGCAACCTCCTGTGATATGCTGGATAGAATTCTGATGTTTGGCAACCATATCTGCATCTGTCGTTGTTGATAAAAGGGTCTTTGACAATGTACTTTAGATAGTTCTTCGTTGGAATTACTTGATCTTGGATTGCCAATATAAAGCCTTCCGTTTCAGGAAACATATGACCAGAGATCAACCAGTAGTTCGACGCTGAACTGTCGACATAATCTGGATTGACGTCATTTATATGCCTTCCATGAAGCGGCTTCTCTTTCCATTTCAGCAGTTTCTGATCAGTTGTCTGGTGGTATACTTGAACTTGTTGTTCTGTCAGTCGCAGAGGTGTTAAGTCATCAACCTGACATATGACTCTGTGTAGATCAGAAAATTCTGCGAGTTTCTGGAAATGGTTACGCAAATTGGAAATTTGTTGATCACGTAACTTGCCTATATCTGCCAATCCTCTTCCCCCTTCATACCGTGGCAACGTTGTACCTTCGACGGAGCTCTTTGGATGGTGATTTTGAGCTTTTGTTAGTAGAACTCGTACTTTCCGTTGTAGTTGTTCAAGGTCCGTCTTGCACCATTTAACTATTCCAAATGAGTAACTGAGTACTGAGCACGCGTAAGTGTTAATAGCCTGAAACAGATTTTTACTGTTAAGCTTAGTTTTCAACAGTCGTCTTACCCTTCTATAGAACTCTGTTGATAGGTCCTTTTTCATGGTGGAGTGATCAATTCGTTGAGCCTGCTTTATTCCAAGGTATTTGTAAGTATGGCCTTCCTCCATGGATTCAATTGAGGTGCCATCTCTCATTTCGTACGGCCCCTGCTGTATTTTGCTTTTCACTATATTGATAATCCGGCATTTGTCTAGGCCAAATTGCATATGGATGTCATTAGAGAACCCTTCTACTATTTTAAGCATATCATGCAGCTGTTGTTTCGTAGCTGCCATCAACTTTAAGTCGTCCATGTATAACAAATGGTTTATCTTTAGTGCTTGTACGTTGTTGTGTTTGAGACTGAATCCAAAGTTAGTCGCGTTCAGTTTGCGTGAGAGTGGGTTCATGGCAAGGCAGAACCACAGCGGGCTAAGAGAGTCTCCCTGGAATATACCCCTTCTGATTGGGATAGAGTCGGTTTGTATCGAACAGTCGGCTTCATTCAGAAATATTTTGGTTTGCCAGGTAGTCATGACATATTCTAAAAAGTTAACAATACAATTATTTACTCTATAGAGTTTCAGCACCTGAATGAGCCAATCATGTGGAACTGAATCAAAGGCCTTTTTGTAGTCCACATATGCCATGTAGAGATTTCGTCGTTTGGCGTGGGCTTGATTGCAGACAACGGAATCAATTATTAGTTGTTCTTTGCATCCCATCGAGTTTTTCGCGCATCCCTTTTGTTGTTCGGTAATTATGTTGTTTAGCTCACAATGTCTGAAAAGGCGATGATTAATGCACGACGTTATAAGTTTGTATAAGGTTGGGAGGCAAGTGATTGGTCTGTACTTTGCTGGGTCCTGTGTACATAGGTTATCCTTTGGTAAGAGGTATGTAGCACCATGTGTAAGGAAACTAGGCATCTTGTGTGGATGGATAATTATGTCATTAATGAGTACTGTTAATTTATCGTGGGTGGCGTAAATTTTCTTTATCCAGTAATTCTGCACACCATCTGGTCCTGGTGCTTTCCAGTTATGGAGGTGTTTCATTATGTTGGACGTGTCTTCCGTTGTAAATGGTTGGTGTTGCATCTTATCATAATTCTGAAATGCAGCCTCCTCCTCCTTAATCCAGCTCGCTCTGGAGTTATGGGAAACTGTTGTGGAAAGTTGTGTTTTCCAGAACTGCTCGATCGCCGTTTTACTGGGATAACTAGGGGTTTCATTATTATTGGTGTTGTTGAGTTTTCTATAAAACCCTTTTTCTGATTTTCGGAATAGTGCGTTGTCTAGTTTCCGTTGGTTACTGGTTTTGTACCTTCTCAATCGACTTGTGTATACGGAAAGCTTTTGTCGGAGACTATCCAGACAATGCTGAGATGTGATGTTTTCTCCATCCCACTGGGAGTGTATTCGGTTATTGTCCATGATCGTCTTGACAAGTCTTTCTATTCTGTTGTTTCTGACCCCTCGTTGGTACTCGGTCAGTCTTCCAATATCTTTCCGAAGAGAATTAATTTTCCCTTCTAGCCTTCTTTGGTATTCGAGGTGTTTGTCTAAATTGGGGAGGGTCTTGCTTTGGTCTTATTGCGACCCCAATTGTTCTGCAGATGGCCCATGGATTATTATTATTATTATTATTATTATTATTATTATTATTATTTATAAAGGCACTTCAATCCCCCGATTGGAATAAACTTCCAGACTAAACACGGCTCGATAATTAAGCATTATTACATTTTCAGAACATCAATCCTTAGGAGAGCATAAGGTTACTTTTCAAGATCGTAGATGGTCAAAAGTTTGCATTTCTTTTAAAAAGAGACAACAAAGAACAAAAGAAAATGAAAGACAAAATCTGTCCCGAATCGGGAATGTCATTCTGTTTACTTCCTAGATTCTATTAGAATGTTCCATGTTTCAGGGACTAGATTGATCTCGAGGTCTCAATCCTTTATTTCTAAAGTTTCGGTAGGCGACTGAACTGAGTTCTAAACTGCTTTGTGATTCGTGGAGAGTTTTTCAAACCATTGAAATTGTTGGTAATAAGTTTAGGAGGGAACGACACGTGATGATGGCGTGATGTGTGTTAATGGCAATGTGTGTCTGTTTATTTTAAGCTGTATATGTAGGTCTTTATTCTCCATACGACACGAATGTGGGGTCGGTTAAGGCAAAGGTATAGTTTTTCTATTTCAGTAGCTTCATGAATCACAGATGTCCTAAGAACATTAAGGGTATGAAGTCTCCAAAATTCATGGTAGCCTAGGGCATTTACAAAGTTCAAAAGTGTTCTAGGAATAAAATTAGACTACCATAAAAATAAAGTATGGAGATCACAAATAACCATTAGAATATAATTCGGAACTTTGTTGGTTGTGTTTTAATTATGTAACTTGACACTATTCTATTGCAACCTACCAACTATGATGCAACTAGCTTTTCATGTTCATTTTAAATTTTGCAACGAGTTAAATGAATGGAACAGTTCCTTACAGATATATTTTCAATTACTGAACAAAGAAATCGCAAGACCCAGAAGGAGATGTTTAAATTTAATATTGTTTTGGTAAACATAAAGAGTTTAATTTTTTTTTATTAAGTTTGTTAATAATTTTGTCGATCTTTGCACCACTGTAGTTGTTGCCGTCGATGCTTAGCGGCCAGTGGTAGCAAAAGATGGGGTCTATAATGCTGCAGTCCAAATGGCCTTATATGGCGGTAAACCGTTTCGTCACTTACAATATAGGCTTGTTCTCCTAACCACTCGTCAGTCGTAAACTTGGAGCCGCGAAACCTACTAAACGTAGAGAGGATAAGATATCATCTAACAGTGTTGCTTCTTGTATAGTTGCTACATCCAAAGCCCCTCGAAATCGAACACATACAACTAAAGTTAAAAGGGAACTCAAGACCCTGAAGAAAACCTGTGCTGTAGACTCTGAATACTCAGCGGACATACGGATTGGAGAAATCATAATTGCTCTAAATCAAATGAAATATGGTAAAGCACCGGGCTTTGACGGCATCCATCCAGAGTTCCTTAAACACTGTGGACCCTACGCGAGGCAATGGTTGGCAAAGTTTTTCACTGATATTCTTCGGTCAGGAAATATCCCCCACTCACTTAAGCGAACAAAAATCATCGCAATACTGAAATCAGGGAAAACAAACGACAAGCCTGAAAACTATCGCCCCATAGCTTTATTAAGCATGGTTTATAAACTATTAGAAAGATTTCTGCTCAACAGAATCAGCCAAAAGATAATAGACATCATCCCCACTGAACAAGCAGGTTTCCGCCCGCATCGCAGCTGTACAGATCAAGTACTGACACTGACAATATTCATAGAGGCTGGATTTCAGAAGAAACTTTCAATAGCTGCCGTATTTATAGACTTAACAGCAGCTTATGATACCGTTTGGAGGCAGGGGCTAATATATAAATTGACTCGCATCATTCCCTGTAAAGAATAACCAATCTCATTAATAATATGCTCTCAAATAGAACATTCCAAGTGATTATGGGGAAAAATAGGAGCAAAACGATGAAACTTAATGATGGTCTCCCACAGGGCTCAGTTCTTGCCCCAATACTCTTCAGCCTGTACATCGCGGACAAGCCTGCAACTGAATCACGCAAGTTTGGCTATGCGGATGACTGGACCTTGGCAACGGGACACAGGAAGATAGAGATTGCTGAAGATATCCTTACCAGAGACTTAGCAAACATCAGCGAATACTTAAAAAAATGGAGACTCCAACCAAGTAATGCAAAAACAGAGGTATCTGCCTTTCATCTAAACAATAAGATGGCAAAGAGAGAACATAGCTCCTCCCAATCTGCGCCGAGAACATGCCCTGGTTAGAGAGTTTAACAAAATTATGAGAAACCCGCAGCTTCAAGTTCATAATGATGTTCCGGACATCCAGCGAAATCGACTTCGATCGAGACACCCACCACTGAAGACTGCTCATGTGCTCCACCAAAACAACTTTGACATAAATGAGCGATGGAGAGAGAGATGGGAACGTGAAGTAGCTCCAATGTATCACAATATGCCGTGTATAATCAACAAACCTACAGGGTTCGATCTCCCTCGTCGAACTTGGACATCTCTTAACCGAATCAGAACCAACTGCGGAAGATGCGCCGACTCCTTACACCGTGGGGCAAACGATCTTCAGCCGCATGCGATTGTGGGGCTGACAGGCAGACTATCAGACATATAGTGCAAGATTGTCCAATAAGGACATATACAGGCAATCCAGAAGATTTCCTGATGGCAACACAGGCGGCAATTGATTATATATCAAGACTAGACATTTGTTTGTGAATTGGTCCAAAGTATCTATTTCTATTTGTATTTAATTGTTAAGTAATGTCCACATATACAATTTTATATATTTATATGTACCCTATTATTAATATCATTATAAATGTACTGTGATGTAAGCCATACGCTAAATAAAATCGTCAGTCAAATTTCGAGTTGTCGAAAATCGGTCTCTAAATGTCATAAATCTTAGACGTCGATCTTGAACTTCATTGGTGTCCCTTTGATGTACGGTGTTTACTATTCTCTGCTTTTGGTAATATCAAACCACGCTTGACAGCATCTCATAAAGTATTTGGATTTCTGTTCTTGTGGTTAGCGATTTCTCCAAATTTAAAAAAATGCAAAAACGACTACAATATTAATTGATAAAAAAAGTTTTTATGAAAAATCATCCACCAAACTTTTAATCATTTAATTTAGGTACATCAAAGAAACATGAAACATGGAACACGTTTCATAAAAATAGAACACGGGCTAACAAATAGACGTCTGCATATCAACGAAACGAATGCGTTTCATACGCGTGAAACATTTTTTTAAGACTTGTGACCGAGATGAAACGTGATTACTTTCTATTTTTAACCGACTTCCAAAAAGGAGGAGGTTATCAATTCGTCGCGTATTTTTTCGTTTTTTTTTTGTATGTGTGTTACCTGATTTCTTCTCCTGTGGTGCACCGTTTTGAACGAATATGGTCTTGTTTAATAGAGTATATATCCGGATTGGTGAAACTTCAAATTTTGGAGAAAAATTCTATTGATAAAGTGATAAAATTTGTTAATGAACACATGCGTGCATGGAAATCGATTTTTCGATAACTCCTTATGGATGTGTATAGTTTTTTAACGTTTAATCTATTAAGGAAGATCTCATATACTTTTCTGGGACGTGCAACTTGCAGTTTTGCAGAAAAACGCCGAAAATTCCAAAATTCTTATCAAAAATTTCATCGAAATGACATAACGGACATTTCCTCATAAATATTTTAATTCCAACGTAATAGTGCGGTAATTTTAGGCACTGCAAGTTTTAATTGCGAATTTGAAAATTTTCTATGTACATCTCAAGCATATAGGTAGTGAAGCATAGTATTTTCGGCTCCTTAAATCAATCAGTACCAAGCTCGTTTTGTTTGTATGCCAGGTAAATACCTATTTAAATGCAAATTTTTCCATTTTGCGAAGACGGTACTTTTGGTTGTCACATTCTCCCGGCCTAATAGAAAATTCAGTGACAACACACACACACACACACATATATATATATATATATATATATATATATATATATATATATATATATATATATATATACAGTCCCTGGCAACATTATTATGGTCACCTCTAAAACTACTGAATTTAGAACTTTGGGTCTTACAAAATACATATGGAATAACATTTCGTTTAGAATATGCAATAGGCAACTTCTACAGTATTGCTACCTTGGTTGCATAGATCATTGTTCCGTTAATTTGACTTTTAGGACGAATCTTGATAGACAATCAAAAACATTGTACTTTGTCGTGATCGGGAGTGTAGAGCTTTTTGGAGTTAGTTGTGCCATCTGTAGAGTTTTAACACTTTTGTGTCGCTATTTTTTTAAGAATAACTGGTTCTATCTTTGTTCAGGTAAGTTTTCTTATTATTCCACTTGAATTTTTAATGAATTTCGTCAAAATATTTCTGTCTAAAAAGCAAATAATTAATTTTTATTGGTTTTTTTAGTATGGGTCGTGTGACCTGTCTGCGGCAAAAAAGGTTGCTGTGACTATACTGTTGGAGAACTCCAACATGAGCCAACGTCAAATAGCAAAAAAAATTGGGGTGTCACAACAATCAGTGGCCTTATTGAATAAAAAATTAAAAGAAAATATACCGATTAGTTCTGGACGTGTGGGAAAATGCGGCAGTAAAAAGATCATTACTCCCAGGGGCATGCGCCAATTAAATAAATTAGCCATGGATATCAGAAGAGCTACCAATTCCATTATAACACAAAAGTTGCAGGCATCAGGTTGCCAGGTATCCGAGAGGACAGTGCGGAAATCTTTGTATGAGCTTGGTTTCAAATGTCGAAGGCCGGTAAAGAAACCAAAATTGACTCCAGTTCAAGGGGAGAAGAGGATGGTTTGGGCTAATGCTCACAAGCATCTAACAGTAGACGAGTGGAAAATAGTAAGATACAAGTCATACATTTTTTACACAATTTTTGACATTTTCTGTCTTCTCAGGTAGTCTTCAGCGATGAATCCACGTTTGAAGTATTGGATGACAAAACATAATTTGTCAGAAGGAGACCTGATGAGAAATTCAAGGAGGATTGCCTTATTAGAACAGTGAAGCATCCTCAGTCAGTCAGTATGGTGTGGGGCTGCATAAGTGGCAAGGGCATGGGTCGTTTGTACGTAGTCGAAGGGACGATGCGCCACTACCAGTACAAGCGAGTCCTGGAGACGAGGCTGCTGCCACAACTGGAAGAATGGTTCCATGAGGGGCCAAAAGTGTTTATGCAGGATGGGGCACCCTGCCACACCGCCAAAGCTATTAAAAAATTCTTGGAGGAGAAGAAAATCCCTGTTCTTCCAAGGGTCGGCAATTCGCCGGACATGAACCCTATTGAAAATGTTTGGGAGCTCCTGAAGAGACGTTTAGCCAAGGAAAACATCACAAATAGAATTCAGTTGATTGAAAGAATATTATATTACTGGAATCATGACGAGAAACTTCAGGAAGTTGCCCAGATGTGTATTGAGAGCATGCCTAGAAGAGTTGCCGCACTGATTGCCGCCAAGGGTGGACCTACAAAATATTAATTTTTAATATGTCTAATATTTGCTTCAATAAAACTTTAATGTAGAATTGGTCTGTATATACCTTTTCTCTTAGTTCTACATGATTTTCACAATTTTAAGAAGTTACAGTATGAGTTTTGCTACAAAATAGCAATAAAGCTGAGTGACCATAATAATGTTGCCAGGGACTGTATATATATATATATATGATACCTCCCGATTGCTCGCGTGGAATAGGTAAAGCAGTGGGGAATTAGTATTTATTCCTGTCTATTGAGGCTTGGCGCGTCCTGATGGGCCAGTGGCAACCGAGGGACGGGCTCAGCAGACCTCGTTGAAGGTTAATTTTGGTTTCGCTGCTCGTAGAGCGGGGTACCATGTTCTAAAAATAGAAGGTCTAAAACTCAAAAGAATGTGGTATTCTGCTCTAAGACGCGCGAAACCAAAACCACTGGCGAATAAGGGCACGCCGCGCTGCTAAAAATGTCTGCCGCACTTGCAGATGAAACGTTCGGAAGAAATTCTAACAGCCCGGAAAACCATAGTTTATTTACCTTTTTGATGGACAAAAACTGATATCCAAAGAAGGAATATCGAAAAGAATTATTTGTCTGAACATAAGGATGACTTTCTGACAACGATGCTGAACTAGTTCATGTTGATTTAATTGCCCATCCCTATTCAACTTAGAATATACATTTAGACAATGATTTGTTGTTTCTACGACTCTGGAGTTTCGCATATATATATATATATATATATATATATATATATATATATATATATATATATATATATATATCATATTCGTTTTTCGTCTTAAATAACACATCGATTTATATGCCGTCTCCATTATTCAGATTAGCTGGCAGTTATCATTCGAAATTCAGCTTCAACTTCAGCATAATAATTCTCGTTATGCAATCTCACCAAATAATTTGAAGATAACGATATTCCAAGACAGATTAAGGCTCATCTTCGACACGATTTTGGCATATCAGGGTCCGTGGAGAGCGAAGTTTGCTTAATGAACACCACAGGATGGGAAATACGTGAGAACGTCTTAGTTAGCCCCTGAATTATTCAAGAAATCAAACGAGAAGATTAAGGTGGTCGTTTCCATTGTGAAATTATTCTCTACAATTTGGTGGTCGGTTACTGTTAACTTGTAGTTATACAGGATTTAGAATTTGCACGTTGGGTTGGGGTTATGTGGGAGTAAGTGATGAAAGGGAACACACTGTTTTATTCATTTCATTGTAGTTTGGTAGTTGGTATATGTAGAGATGAAAAATGTAGCATGATTCAGTATATTATAAATCGATAAAAATTAAGCAACTGTCCTGCTTCATTATTTATTTTTGTCGCCTAATAATAACAATAAACTGCATTATTCAACAATAAAAAGTGACAAGAGTAATTAAAAAATGATTCAAGGAAAAGAAGTATTCCACAAATAAAGAAATAAAAATGGATACATTAACAAATGAACGTGCAAACTTAACATTGTTAAACTTTTTTACAAGTTTCAAGTTTTTATTTTGTTTCAGCTGTCTAGGTATCTGTAGTCAAATCGTGTGACCGCATTTTAAACATTTACTGACGTTCGATTGAGTATAAATTTTCCATAAACGTTTGGCTTGGATGACAATGCATGCTTAGCTAAGTAGCATACTAAATCAAACATGGCGGACAAAGATGGCGACCAAATTATTTTTTTTTGCTTAGGGGAGTATAAAAAATATAATTACGTCACTATAACTTTTTTATAATGCGTTAAATACAATTAAACTAACAACTCTGGAAAACGAGAGAATTTTCTTAGCGTTGGGAGTTATTATTACTTACTACTAAAGTAAAAAACAGGTTGTCAGATAAAGCTGTCAATGCACTGATTTTTTTGAAAGCCTATTTTCTTAAAATAGGAAAAGAGACTAGTTCTTCTTAGATAATGACAAAAACTAATAAATTACATCAAAATGGCAGACGTATTAAGATGGCGGACAATTTTTTTCTTGTCTATCTATCGGTATCGAATGAAAACGTTTGCTGAGAAACAATCGAATAATAAATAAACTTTTTTTTTAATAAGTAATCGTAACAATTTTTTAAACAAGCTGTTATATTACTAAAAAATTAAAATAGCTTTTATTAAAATCTTCTAAAAGGGGTTAAAAATAAACGAAAATACACTTCGAGTTCATAAAATCCATGACGTTTTGTAAACCTCAAACCAACAAAAGGGTTGAATCATGAGGGGCCGCAGGTACAAAAATTAGAGGGGAGGGAAATATTTTAATTTTTTTGCCAATGTCACTTGTACGATTGGAGCTACTTAAAGCAGTTTTTTATCTCCATGGATAATAAATCCTGTTGTAGAACAACAACAGCACAAAGAAAATTTTTAGATGTTATTCGTGTACACGATGATTTTAATTTTAGACGTATAGTCTCTCATGAGTATACAATTTAAGAAAAAAGTTCTGCTGACTGTTAAAATAAGTGTCTCAACTTTGATAACACCCAATATTTATAATATCAGATATTTTGTGTCGAAATTATTTAAAAATCGTACCTGAAGAGGTGAGGAATGAATTTAATCGGGACGATCAGAACTAAAGGGGACAGTATTATAAGTGCACCTCAGAGAGGACTAGGTATCACTGTCATGTTGACAGCAAATGGTAACTGACCGTTCGGGAAAAATCTAATGATTTATAGGTTAGTGGCATGGAGCATTCTGGAAAATTCAAGAACGTTAATTATATATAAAGAAGTGTTTAAAGGCAGAAGAGATAGTTTAGTTGAGTATTACAGTCAGTTCAGTTTTAGTTTGACATTAAACGTCAGACTGTATTTTGCATTTATAATACTATCTTTCCTGAAGCTCTTAGATGTCGAAATTAATTAAAATTTTTGAATTTATAAATTGCGTTGTAATTGATTGTAAAATTAGCCATACCCTATTTAAGAAACATAAACAAAAATACACTTCGAGATTTACAAGATGTAAATGGTGTAGTTAGAATAAGTCTTCAGTATTTTGTTAAACTTGATAAAGTCATTATATGCAGAAACATGTGTCGTTCTATCAAAATCTTGAAGTGTATTTTCGTTTTTGTGTTTCTCATCGTGGATTTACATCAAGTATCAGCCCCAAAAATCCAATATACACTTTTTTGCATAGTCATTGAATATTTGTGAGGCGAGGTGAGTTTGTTAATAGAACATTGAAATAATGGAACAATTTATATTTTTGTATGAACGTCCAGTGAAGATAAATTCTTTTAAATAAATTAGTTATTTTGCCGTTTTTAGTGAGTTACTGACAAAGCCAGGAGCGAATTCAGAGTCGAGCTTTAGGGGTGAGGCGATCAGCTACATCAGGGGGACGATCTCGTTCAAAATATACCTAAGTTGGAGGGGCTTGTGCAGGGCTTCGAAAACATTGTATTTCCTGGGTTGTTGTCTTACAAATAGTGGATTTTTGCTTTAAACTTACAAAAATGGTTTATTTTAAGGTTGCGGATCTAAGAATTCCTCTCTCTATAGTGTTAAACTCAGTAATCTTAAAGCTTCCGAAGGCGATCTAGTTTTTGAGTTGAAATTTTTTTGAAACGTAAATTGTGGAAATACTTATTGAAATTAATGTTGTTTGGAACAATAAGATATTTTTTTTATTTAGAAATAGCGAAATTTCTGCGTCATATTTTCTTAAATGGACAATTCAAGTTGTGAAACATCAAATTCCACAAGAACATCTGCAGACCATTAATTCGTCGAAAATAGCCTCTAATTTGAATAACAACCGTCCGAATTTGCTCCCTCCGAATTCCAACAAATGCAAAAGTCGATGGCCAAGCCTTGCATCCCAGCTGGAAATCCCCAATGATTAATGAGAAGGAAAGGCAAAAACCACCACGAGCTTGCCCCTGAGCAAACTTATAATGCCAAAGTAACTTACGTAATGTCTGCCGGATTGGTGAAAAACACCGTAACGGAAAAATTTTTCATGAACTTTTCTGAAAATTACAGGCCACTCTCGATCAGAAGTTTCAAACTGCTGTGCCAGCGTCGAATGCCAAATCAGACACGTATTTCGCCTTTTATGAGTTTAGGCGTTCGGCCGGAAACAGCGATTTATGATATTTTCAATAGGTTGCTTCAAAATGTGAATTACTGGGCAACTAGAACTAAAATCGTTGTCATCTGTTACATTGATTTCGAAAATGAATGGAAGACAAATAATTTTTAAATTCAATTAGTTTTGACATGTTAGGAGAGTTTAGCTTTTTATCACATTACTAGATACATTGAGAAGTGGTTACCTATCCATCTGAAGGGGTTTAAAGAAAACCACCATTTTTGTCAACTTTGTGTCAGAAGCAACTCTGATTCAATCTTACATGAAAGGAGGTTATCAATTCGTCGGCACCTTTTTTATGTATGCTCAGTGATTATTCAAAAACGTCTTGGGCAATTTTGATGATTTTGAGCTGCATTATATTACGAAGCATTACAGAAAGTTCCCATATAATTGTCTATAACATGAGATTTAAGGTTTTCCAGAAAATCGAAAAAAATTTAAATAAGAAACTAGATTTCAGTGAATTTCAATGAATCTTCAATGTTTTCTCTGAATCCGCTCAAGAAATTTGAATATTATAAATTGTATTTCACAAAGATATGTCCCAGCGTGATTCCGTATATTTTTCTATAACGTAAAACTTACCATTTTTCTGAAAATCGGAAAAATATATGCAAAAAAACTGTAAATATCATGGTAAATGTCAAATTTGCATCATAAATATCTACTTTAAATGTCAAGATATGCCATGAAAGTACGTCGTACAGGGTGTTTGTAATGGTTTTCATTTTGATTCGTTTGAAGTAAGTTTCGTTTGGAGTCGAAGTTAAGTTACGGAGGTTATAGTCGAGTGAAATGGCAGGGTACAGGGTGTTTGTAACGGTTTTCATTTTACGGTACTTAAAGTCGAGTGAAATGTATCGAAAGCAAAAATGGTTATGTGAGCGATCTGTTTTATACTGTATACGGTGTTAGGTGTGTGTGTGCGTGCATGAAAATTCAAGCAGCCAGCAATGTGCGCAGTTGAAATATAGGGTAAAATTACAGTTATACATGTGGGTTCAAAAAATCTTACAAGTAAATTTAATATTGGGTGGTATATAAGCAGTTGCATGTATAAGGTGGTTGAAACATAAGGTGGAATAGAGCTAAAGTTATAAAGTGTGGTTCAGAAAATGTTGTATTGGATGACACAAAAGTAGTTGCGTATACTAGGTGACATAAGCCTAAAATAAAACTGTAGTTATATAGAATGGATAAAAAAACGTTAATATTTTTTTAAATAAGCATGTCAGTACGGATATTTGAATTATAGGGCGGAGGGCTAATGTTTGATAAGAATTTTATACATTATGAAAAATAAAGGTATTTTACTTTTATTCAAAATTCATAATTGCTGACAAACCTCGTATACAGTTGAAAAAGTGACATGTAATGATTTCAGTATACCTTTCTGACCGTGCAAATATTTTTATGAAGAATAACTGTTTCTCTAAATAATATTAATACGAACGTTTTCCGTTTGAATCAACCTTATTCAGACGCACTGTACATAGAAACCAACTAATACCTCCATCTTAAAGTTGATCAACTGATATTTATTTCGATTTATTTGAAATCAAATTTCAATTTATTAGTTTTTAATAATACAGCACAATTGGATGCGTTTTTTAATTCTGTTAAATTTTGTTTGATTACATTTTGAGATATTATAGAAAAAATAAAGATATTTTGGTTGGAAAAGTTACATAAATACTTATTATACAATTTTTAGTGCAATCGCGTAAGTAGAGCAAGTTTTTGATTCCCACTACTTCTATTTGATAACAATTTTAGATATTAACAAAAATAAAGATTCTTCACTTTTAATCAAAATTGCTACAACTCGTCTACAATTAAAAAAGTGACATTGAATGATTACAGTGTATGTTATAAACCATGCAAATCTGTTTATGAAGAATACCTATTTCTCTTAAAATTAATATATAACAAGAAATCGTTTGATTTATGAATACACACTGTATATAGACTAATCGAAAATCTTAATTTTGAATTTGATTAACTGACATTTATTTTGATAATTCAGTTTATTTACAATTTACACACAGTTCTGAATAGAATCATTTTCATATTTTTAATAACAGCAATTCCACCAAAGCTTAGTATAAGAAAGTCGTTATTTTTTTTTCCGATTTTTTAAAAAACGGTACAAGCTATGTTATTGAAAAAAATATATGGTACTACTTTGGGATCCCCCGGAACTAATCCAATTTCTTTTTACATTAATATACCCCACGTTTCGAACAGAATTTTTTTCCATTATTTTAAGACCAGCGATTCCACTAAAGTTCACTGTATAAGAAAGTCGGTAAAAAAGTTTTTCCCGATTTTCTAAGAAACGGTAGAAGCTATTTTATTGAAAGAAGTATGGGACCACTTTGGAATATCCCGGGAACTGACCCAATTTCTATTCAATTTATCCCGTGTTCCGAATAGAAAATTTTCCATATTTTTAATACCTTCACCAAATCTTACTGCAAAAGAAAGTCGGTAAAAAAGTTTTTCCTCATTTTCTAAGAAACGGTACAAGCTATGTTATTGAACAAAATATGGCACCACTTCGCGATCCCCCGGAACAGGATCCAGTATAAATGGTCGAAATTCCTTGAGCCGTTTGTGGGTAATCGCTGAACTAACATAAAAAAACCATAGATACGGGTTAATAAAAAAAGAATATATGTAAGAAAATAGGGGTTGATTGCATACGGTTTCTATTTCTAATTCAATTTGACCGGGAACCTTAAATCATAAAATTTGTGCTGGGTCCTTTATTTGTCTTGATAATATCTTCCACAAAGCATTTGAACTTTTTTTAAAAACTAAATTGGAGCTTTCATAATCGAAATACATACTTTGGCGAGGGCTGTTCTGCCACTTAATGAGACATCTTTTTTATCTTTAACTATACATGAAAATGCATGGTTCATCCCAGCTTATAATTAATTACTTTGAAAATTACTTACATCCTCGACTATTTAGAGAAACCCTCTTGCTAATACTTACCTCTGTTAATTGTATTGTAACCCGGCTTCCCCCTACATGCCAATTATAAATTTCAACCATAATATTGAGATTCCTACTTTTGAATTGTTCCAAAGGCTTCAAGAGACCACGCTATTTGATCAACATCTTAAAAGTCTGGAGTCCTCATTTATTTTCTCCTCCAACTCATCCGAATCGAACTTGCAAATGCCTTCGAAAAATCTTCTTCTCCTGATGGAAAATTAAAAAGATTTCTTTTTCCGTCTTTCTGGAAAGCGTTGCGAGAGAGTCTTTGTGATTCGAAATGTAGATTAATCCTTCTATAGCCAAATGGGTGCGCTAGTGGTTGCTCGGCCTTTAGATTGAGTGCCGAAATACAGTCTCAGAATTTGCATTAATCAGTTGTTTTTCCGGTTTGCTCTTTTTTGTGGTGAGAGAAATGTAATTAGAGAGAAATTGAGGTCGTGGATTAAAGGCGAAATGGGTTTTCTGTTAATGAAATACTTGCGAATCGATCATGAGAATAATTTATTCATTTGGGGATTTGAAAGCTGTTAAAACTTTGTCGAAGCAAACATTTACATGGCCGTTTGTGTTATTTTTATTTTTGGTGGAATTTTATTCGAATCGCTGAAATGAAATACGATATTTGATATTTGAAAAATACGATTTAGAGCTAATTACATAATAGAAAAGATAGAAAAGAAAAAGTACATGGAGTTATCCTGGTTTTCCTCTCAGCTTACTTGTTTAATTGTTACTGCTAACTTTAGGGTACAAATTGAGGCAAACGTTAACTTGCCCGAGACGAATCCTAAACAAAAAGTATAACTGCAATACTGTATCTATTAGACTGCGCCAAAAAAAAAACAGAGTGAATCAGAGCTGTCTCTTCAGGAACTACTGTCCAAAATAAGCGAAATCATGGAGATAAAATAGAAACGACAAACCAGTGTATCTTATAGCTGTAAATGAGCAGGGCATTTCTAACGTGACTGCAGAGTGAGTTTATCAGGTAGATCATCAGTCAGATTTGACCAACGCGACTATAGTACCACCAGAAACACTCAACCAGACGAAGAGGGCTAATGCTGAATAAGGAACCACCAGCTCTCAGAACAGTACCCATCGGACAGCTTCGTGTGCAGGTGAATGTAGATATTCAAACAATCCTATCACTCAAGAGGAGAGGGGCACCCAGACCACGATGGGACAAGGTGTCCATAGGACACAATGGGACTCTCTAAGAGTCGAGAATGGAATGTCGAAGAGAGTTTGGATGGTAATGGTGGCAGTCCTAAAGAAAAAGGTATCCTCCATCCTGACGGAAGAACATAATGGGTTTACCGAAGGTCCTCTGGGCATAAATATAACTGTAGATGAAATTTGACAAAGATATTACTGGGTAAATTAGTTCGAGAAATGTGACAGCTATGCAGCCAGTAAGAACCAAAAGGCTCTGACAAAGGGCAGAACGCAGCAATACAAGTGAGCGTCCCATTTGAGACAACAGTCATTGATGTCGCCGGTCCATTTTTCGAGTTCGATAGGGGGAACCAATACATTCTAGTATCAATAGGTTACAAATGGCCTGGTGGAAAGATTGAACATGACCTTGCTATGACATCTAGCCAAGGTCGTCAATAACAACGTCATTGAGTTGAGCATATTACCCTATTTCTGTTGGCTTGAGGGTAACCAGAGTAACTGTCCCTTAAAGTAAACGATTATGCCGACCAATTCCGACAAAGCATGCTGCCCATAAACGAGCTAACCCAGACATAGATGCTGGCAACATCGTGGTCTATCGCATTCGCCAGAATCTGAGCACCAAGATGAAGGTGGACCTTTTGGATCAACTGGTTCCCTATTTTAATAGGGACAAACAGAATTTTAAAGGTCGCAGTGTTAAAATGTTTAATTCACGGTACTAACAGGGGAATTCTCTCGAAATTATTTACCGTAGTAAACAAGACATTTAGCAAAAACGTATTTCTAGTTTATTACCGAAACCTAGTCGTTGTGCATGATAGGCAGACACGGATACAAGAATATCGAGAGTACGGGGACAGGATATAAATGAAGCCGTGCGACAGGAGCAGGTCAGTAGTGGAAATCAGATATACTTTTGAATCATCGTTGTAATATTTCTTGGAAGTGGTAGTCTAGTAGTGATTGAAATTTTGGTTAAAATGAAGAATATTTAATTTTGGTGTAAAAATTTTATTTCAACCTCAAGGAGGTCGTGATAATATGTATGATAACTTGATTAGGCAAACCAATGTGGGTCAAACAGTCATGCAGAGTAGAAATTTTAAAATATTGGCAACAAATTCTTACTGACAGATGGACTGAAGGTATAAAATGTTCTATGGAAATGTGTTGTATAAGTATTACGAATATAAGCTGTAATTGTTTTTTTCCCACTATTACTAACGTAAAAAGTACCTATTGCAGGGAATTAAGGCAAATATCATACACTACTAATATATTTGAGAACTCCCATCGGTTATGTAATGGAACAAATTTCAAAACAAAATTATAAAAAGCTTACAGAAAGATACTCAGATAAAAAGACATTAGTACCCTTCTTATTTAAAAATTTAATGAAATATAGTCGAATCTTGAGCAATAGAGGACGACTAGTCCCTATTATTTTTGTAACCTTTGACAACGTTCTATCCAAATCTGTGGAAATATACTGGATGTCCATTTAAATATATATATATATATATATATATATATATATATATATATATAATTCTTCATGCCACTTCTTAGAATCACAGTGTGCGTGTTCATAAAATAAAATAAACTCAACCAGTTCATAAGAACTAGATTGTAAACAAGATCCTTTCCCATTATATTCATACATATAAGCTGACTGACCAAACCAGTAAAATGGGGATTAAATTTGTTTTTAAAATTTTCTTCAATTTCACCCTATTTCAAGTTTGATCGTCTGAAATGATATCCTTGACATTAGTGGTGCAAGGTCATATCCGTAATTGATTACTTCACTTGATTTTAAATTTCTCTTTAGCAATAAATAAAATATGATTTACACAAAACTTCAACCTTGTGATACGTTTTTCCTTTTTAAAGTAAGTTAATCAAGGCGAACGTATTTCATTAAATTGCCGCGTACATTAACTAAAATTCTGACAAGCATTCAAATTTTTTAAGTTGATCTGCCCACCAAAAAGACAACTCAAATTCAATTTTCTTTCACGTTAAAGCCGTTCATGATTCACAATACACTCTTAAGAAAATCAATTACGACACCTATCAGGTTCGAAATTTAATCTCAAGCATCTCGGAAGGTTTATCTCCCACGACGATCTGCGATCAGCGTTTTGTGGCCGCCGTTATACAGAAAGCCCAATTTGTTTTCATCATCTTCGATTTATATCTTCTGTCATAATGATTCTGTCACGTTGGGCTGAAAGTACGCGTGTATGTGTCTACTCAAGTACCGACGTACCTGATCATATAAATCTGATCTTACGAGACTATTACACATGTTGTTTGTACGTTACCAGTGAAACCGAAAAGCAAGGTTCGCTTGTCAGTTGTTCATTGAAACGAAAGATAAAGTAAACATTGATGAAAGAATAAATCAACAATTTAAGACAAAATGTGTATATCTAAACTGAAAATAAACCTATATAAAAAAATCTCTGCGTGCTATTCGACAGAAGTGAAAAGTTATACTTATTATATAGCAGAGGTTACCAGTGGTTGACCCTGAACAATCACATGGAACTGGGAACTCGCCTTATGTAGGTGGCACTTCGCTTATGAAGTACAGTTAAGGTACACCTTGCAAACGTACATCCTGTATATTAATACCTTGCATATTTTCTTTATAAAGGTATACCGTATTGATTAAAAACCTTCATACTTTCACCTTGCTTGCTGCTACAGACGCCTCACCTTGTTTGCAAACATCTACTATTTGTACAACCTGTATACATACATCCTATACTTTTTTTTTCAAGGGAAGTGAAATTCTCTAGCCGAACTAACAGCCGCACGTGTTTTCCAGTTGCGTACTGCTGTGTGGGGTTCGACCCACTAAAACACCTCCATCGCCGTCTAGGTATCTGTAACTCATAGTAGATATATTTTCAGGTACTCCAGCGTGGTGGCAATGTACTCATTACTTCTGCCACAGTCAAGTACACCCGTTTCTCCCGTTCGTTAATTGTTAAGAGTTTATCATATAGTCACTAAATTTCTTCCACCTTTTGCGGTCGGCGGTTATAATCTCCACTGCATTTTGCGGCATGATAACTAACTTTATTATCAGCAATCCTCTGTCGGCGCCCCACTTTTCACACTCCATTACCGTATGCTCGGGGGTGTCGACATCTCCGCAATATATACCTCATGTCCAGTTAAAATCAGATCAGGAGTACATATCTTAAATGAAGAAGTTTTGATTGTAGGCGTACTTCTGGGGAGAAAAACTAAAAAAATCGACCGTTCCCCCTTATCTCCGAAACTATAGCAAGAAGATTTTGAAAAAAACTAGAGATTTAGGGCGTCACCTAAATTTTACCGGAAAAATAAGGAGAAACCTGTACTATTAATTTTGGGGTGCAAATTACTGAATTAAATGGAAAATATAAAATTAAAATTGTTTCTAACGCATCATGTAATATATCAAATGAAAGGGCTCATTATGGCGAAAACAAATATATTTTTTTGCATATTTTAAAAATAAATTATTTTAAAGATATTAACAAAAATACAAAAATTTTTACCCATTCCCCCTACCTTATCTCCAAAACAATAGTCGTAAAATTTTGAAAAAAATAGGGATATAGTACCTCACCTGAACTTTACTGGAAAAATAAGAAGAAACCCCTAATATTACCTAATATTAGGGGGTAAATTACAGCATTAAATGGAAAACATAAAAATAAAATTATTTCTAACGCATCATGTAATATACCAAATCAAAAAGCTCATTATGACAAATGCAAATATATTTTCTTCATATTTTTAAAATGAATATTTTAAAATACATTAACAAAAATATTTTAAAAAATTTCCCATTCTTCCTTTATTCCCCAAATTATAAGACCTTAATTTTTTTATTTACAGGAAAAATACGAAGAAATCCCTAATATTAATTTTGGGGGCCAACTTATAGAACTAAACGGAAAAAAAGAAAATATTTTTTAACGCATCATGCAATACATCAAATGAAAGGGCTCATTATGAGGAATAGAAATATATATTTTTTATATTTTTAAAATTTATTGTTTACAAGAAATTAACAAAAAGATATAAAAACCATACTATCTAACATATTGAAAATGATTAGGGATATAAGGATGTATAAAACCCCAATATTAAATTTGGGGACAAATTATAGAATTAAATGGAAAATAAAAATTAAATTTTCAAACTTATCAAGTAATATATAAAATAAAGGGCTCGTTATGTGAATTGCAAATACATCATATTTTTAAATCATTTGTTTAAAAGATATTACCAAAAATAATGAACATCGACTTAATTCCCACTTTAGAAACTACACTATCTAAAATTTTGAAAAATATATTTTATTTTTGTTTTTAAATAATTTGTCTAACAGATCTAATAATTTATTATTTAAAACTTGACTTATTTGCCACTTTATCTCCAATCTACAGAGCCTAAAATTCAGGCAGTAGATTATAAAAGGCTTCCCTGAAAGTCTATTAGTAAAATAAAACTATAATGTTAATTTTAGGGGCCAAATTAGAAAATTAAATATATATGTATTGTTATAATAATCAAGTGAATCATGTAGCAGATAAAATAAAAAGTCTCTGTGTATATTTTTTATAAATTTAAAGCGCTACTTTTAAAAGATATGATGGTAAATATAAGAGAATGCACTCATTCCCTGCTTGTCTGAAACTGGAATATTAGAATCTAGAAGGAGCTACGGAACCCTTAGTATGCGAGTCCAACTCGCACTTGACCAAATTATTTTTAAATAAAAGTAACTTTATACTTCAGGTAATTTACCAACGTATGCTATTTTATTAAATAATTTTGTGAGTTATTGGATTTAAGGTTTCTGACATAGTTTATCATTTTAGTTTTAGTTTCTCTAACCCTGGAGTTTTTCTATTTTTCAGTTTTTTAGTTACGTCTTCCACCTCATTCACTGTTATGTTTACTTCCTCGTCTTCTTTTGATATTATTCAATTTGGTACATATTCTTCCTTCTCTCTTTAAATACGAAACAATTATTATTTAAGTAAGTTTTGAAATCAGATTTAGGTTTTCGGATTTGCTGTAATATGTATGAAACCAAATGGAACCTACAAAACGTTTAACATTAAAATTAAATTGTTATTAGGGAGCACATGAAGTTGCTCAGGTTGCCAACCATCTCACTCTGACAGACAGTGGCGGGTTCAGGATTATCATTTGGTGGGGCTTGATCTCGTGTAGGATTGGGCTTGACGTCACTGAAGGTTGGTTTTACCACAATAAACATTTCACTAAAAAATATATCACTCAGATGATTTGCTGGGGCCGTCTGGTTTGCATAGAAAACGTTATAGTGGCGTTATCCGCAGCTGGATTATGGCTATTTTCTTGCCTTAGCTGTTCACATGCTGCGACCAAGTGACTTACAATTTACGCTTGACTGTTTCCAATGGCATTTAAGCAAACTTGCTGTAAATCTAAATTTAGTGAAGAAGATATGGAGTGTTGAAGCGTGCATTAGCTCAACAACCGGACAGTGGAAACATTAGATCTGTTAAAACAACGGTTAGCTACATTGTCTGGTGATTACACAAACATATAGCGCGGCACTTGCCGACTCCTACTCTAAAACATAAAAAAACGTAAATAAATAAATTAACAGCTCCTTGGGTAGAAAAAACCAAACAAAAAACATACAAATAAATTTCCTTAGTGGCTGTGCTGTTCTCTAGTGCGGCATATTTTTCAAGTTATGTCTTAAAGTTTCCTAACATTTTCAGATTTCCTCTTTAATCCTGAATGCGCATTTCTTTAAGCTTCCCGCAAGTCCTAAAATAATATAATTTTGGGGTGAGCTATGTGAAATAATAAAGTGGATTTTACTCAATTAACTTTATTTTTTATTTTTTGCGAGTTTTGGGAGCTTACAGACAACGATTTCTCAACTTTTTTATTACAAAAATATCGAAGTTGTTCGTTTCAGTGAAAACCCTGCAGAGTTGCGAAAACATTTATCGAACGTTGTGGAAACTTCGGCACATATTTCAGTGTTTCGGCCGCACCTTGGATTTCCGCTTTGGTCTTCGGAAAATGTATACTGTTAGTGAAAAATTACCGCTGAGGTTCGTGGGTATGGTGTTCGGCTTTAGTGGGGGCACTCGGACATTTTTCACAGCGATCTAATAAATTACTCTTTTCAGAAGCTTTAGGCATCTATTTAGAACACTAATTAACCACAATATTTATCGCAATATGGAAGTTTGTTTAGTATGATAGTAACAGTTTAACAGCTATATATGAATACCTATAAAAGACAAGTTAGCGTAAGTATTGTTAAAGCATTGTTGCAACTGTTGCCCATAGTTTTTCGTTAAAAGTTAAAACTGCAGCAATATTCTTATACTATAAGCAAATAATAATAACGAAAAATCTGTTTAACAGGATTGTAATTTATCTTAAGACATTAAATGTTTGTTATGGGTCTAGACTTTTGTAAATTTGTAGAAAATTCTAAAAGTAATTCCTTTGTACGCAAGACAATATATATGACACCTCGAAGAGAGTATTCAATATCTCTGACAGGTGAAGTAACCTGAAGATTTTATCATGACATTCTGTCCCAGGAGTTATGGGAGAACAGCAATTACACGGTACGGCTCCAGATCCGGAACCTCTGTGTGCTAGTTTCCCCGAAAATCCTAGAAGTCGGTCTTACATCTCGCGTCTACAAATTTACTGCTATGTATCAAATACATAAATAAGTGTTCGAGAGGACATTCTATTGTGGGAAGCGCCACTGATGAAGGTTCCCGACCAGAAACAATATATATCATATATATTGTCTTGCGTACAAAAGAATGACACCTCGAAGAGAGTACTCAAGATGTATGCAAATTCAGATTCAACTGTTTCCAATATAGAGATGAAAAAATGTCAAAAAATGTGGATGAAATAATTCTTGAGCACATGAAGACAATGCATGAAAAGCTTAACACTGAATTGCTGAAAAACTTTTCTTCTGATTTGAAGAACATACAAAAGGAACTGCACACCAAATTTGAAGTCCATAAAAAATGTATTGTGAATAAAATAACTTCGAGGTACAATTATTAAGATTGAATAATAGCTCCGATTATTCTAGAGGTTTACAAAATATATAGGAGGTAATGAAAAATAACTTACTACAGAATAAAAGGGAGATTGTGCAGTAGTTAGACAATGAGATGCATTCGATAACACTAAATAAAATATCTTACTCAAACGTTGTTCAAACCCAGAACTACAGATGTCTTAGTTGTCAAGCCTAAAGAGAGTCCAGATAGCAGCAAGACCAGAAGTGAGTTGAAGCAAATAATTGATCCAAAGAAACTAGCTATCGTGGTAGAAAATATTAAAGACACTAAGGGGGAGTGCTGTTATAATCATCTATGATAACAAGAAAACTAAGGATAGAACTAAATAAAGAGTTGAAAATGAGCTAAAAAATTATAAAGTAGACGAGGGATTATTAAAAAAATCCTAAAATCGTAATTAGATGAGTAGAAGAAGAGTATGTAAATTGCCCTGGTTAACTGATTTTAAATTGTCTAAAAGAGCAAAATGAATTAAATTCAGAAGCATTTGTGGTTGTAAAAAAATATAAACAGGCTGAAAGGAGAAATTATGGGAATAAAATACTGGTTGTAACAAATATTGAATTAAAAGAAAAAAATTGTAATAAGGGAAGATTAAATATGCGTTGGGGGAGATGTTTAATTCAAGAATTTTTCGCAGTAATAAAGTGCTTCAAGTGTGGAAGATATGGACATATGTCTTCCAAATGTGAAAATAGTGAAACTTGTTTCAAATGTGCTGGTTCTCATGTGACAAATGAATGCAGATCTCAGTTTTTAAAATGTATAAATTGTTTTGTAGTAAACAAAAAATTAAGAAATCCCCAAATGAAATCACCAGGTAAATGATCAAAGTGATCAAAAAACCATAGCAACTGCAAACTGTTGAACAGATAAAAAATAATAGTCAACAATTCATTCCTTCAAAGGATATTACTCGTTGTTGCATTTAAATTTAAATAGTATTAGGGCTAAATATTTAAGGACTGAGGTATTATTAAGGGATCTAGATGATGATATTTTTTGCACATCTGAGCATTTCTGTGAAGAAAATGATATTAAGCAGAGATATATTTTGAGGGTTTGGTATTGGCTAATTACTATTGTCGTAAGGAAAATGTAGGGGGGGGACTGTCATTTTCGTAATCACATTAAATTTGATAAAACTGTATTGTATTGTTCAAGTTGAGAAAGACTTTGAATATTGTTGTGTAAATATTTACTTGCAAGAATTTAATTTTGTAGTTGTATGTTTATATAGATCATAAAGGGAAAATGTTGATGTATTTCTATCTAAATTGACAGATCTTCTGGAAAGTATTATGACGCATAGGAGATATATCATCATATGCGGAGACAATAATATAGACTTTTTAGTTATTAGTGAGAATAAATTAATCTTGGAACAGCTCTGTGTGTCTTATGGTTTACACCCTAGAATAAATGAGATTACCAGACCAAATCCTAAAGGAGGAGGATCTCTTCTTGATCATGTATTCACTAACATCTCAGAAGATATTTCACAAATGAAAGTAATGATATCAGATCATTTTAGCCCGCTAGTTGAAATTTTTATTAACCATAAACAAATCCGACCCATAACCAACAAAAGACGATCTTTTACGGCTGAAAATATATGTATATTTGGAATAATGGGATAATGCTTATTCGGCAGAAGATGTAGAAACTAAATTTAAAAGTTTTTACAACAATCTTTTTTTATCACTTTGAGATATCATTTCCATTATTGAATTTTAGAAGTCTAAACAATAACCATAAGTCACGGGTATCACAAGAAAAAACGATTAAAACAATAAGTTGATGATTGGTATAAACTTTATTTGAGTACCAAGTTTATATTCTTGAAAAATTAAAAAAAGCTGCTTATAAAAGATATGTATCCGATCACAAGAAAGTCCAAAATGATAACATAATTGCAAAATCCAAAAAAAAATAAATCAAAATCAATATGGGGTATTTTTAATAAAATAATTAACAAGAATAGGAAAGAGGAGGATATAAACTTAAGAGTTAATGACGAGACAGTAAAGGATCCCAATATAATAGTAGATTTGTTTAAGATAAACTTTAACTTGAGTATTTCTGAATATAAGGGTTATACAAAGAAGGAGCTAGTTGTGAATTCTATTTTTTGGATACCGACAACAGATAACGAATTTTTTAATATTGTTAATGACTTGCAAGCAAGATTTATGGTGTTGACAATATTCCATCATTTATTATTAAGAAAGTAGCTAAGTATATATCTTTACCTTTGTCAAACATTATTAATGTATGTTTGAGTACTTGTTTCTTCCCAGATACACAAGTCATATCTTACAAATCGCTATCTTATTCAGCAAGGGTTACCACAAGGATCAATATTGGTTCCAATGTTTTTTCTATTATATGTAAATTCTGTTTCTTCATTACTGTCTACTCAGTATAATAATTTATACAGATATGAGAAAATATTCCACTAGTATAACTGATAAAATGAAGCAATGGTGTGATGAACTTATTACAATTAAACTACTCTAAAACAGGTCCCCTTAAGTTCACTGTGAATAGAACTTGTCTTATGTAAAACTGAACAATAAGTCAATACCTGAAGTGTCGTCAATAAAGTTTCTCGGTTTGCAAATTGATTCCAGATTGAGCTGGAGTGAACATGTTAACAAATTAGTCTCAAAACTAGCTTCTACCTGTGGTCTTTTGAGATACGTTAGACAACAAATGTCTGTGACTTCATTAAAAGTTTATTATTTTGCTCATATACAGAGTATAATTACATATGGTATTGCTGCTTGGGGTCAAGTTCCACTGCAATCAGAATATTTACCTGGCAAAAAAGATAATCCGGTGCATGGTGGGGTTGAAGTATAATAGTTCATGCCGGCTGCATTTTAAAGAACAAGCATTATAAACAGTACCCTCACTGTATTTTATGCAGCTAGTTTTATTGGTTAAAAAACAACCGCCTCTGTTTAATACTAATGCCGACGGTTACACAGGAGAAATGCATATGCAGACAAGGCAAACAGGGGAACTCAGAATTCAAGGACACAGGTCAGCATTTTTTGAAATGAGTACTGATTACAGAGCTATAAAAGCGTTTAGGTCACTACCAAAACAGATCTCCAAAATTTATAAGATTAAAAAATTCAGAAGTTCTGTCATTGGATACTTTATAATGTTGTAGTTTATTGCTGTGGGTGCTGTTGGTTTAGAATCTTTTTGAATCCTGGAAACATTCTAAGGCCACTATTAGAGCTCCATTCTACCTTGTGAAATAATGTAGATAATAGATTCTAGATAGATTGTAGGATGCTGTGGCTGATAAAATGAAATCGACAAGTAAGAGTATTTTTATATTTTATTTCGAAATACATAATTTTTAAAGGTTTCTCTAATAAAAGTAGCAGTTGCAGTTTCCCTATTATTTACTCTCACAATACTGATGCTCTCACATGGAGGCACATCTTGTAAATCTTCAGTATGATCTTCAGTGGTAATGCCTTCGTTGTCAATTATTATATTATGCAAAATGAATATACACTTAATAATATTATCCGCTACATCTGGAGTCGTTTCTATAGGCTTCCAAAAAATACGAAATTTGGCATTAATTATTCCAAAAGCACATTCTACCATGCGTCTTGCTCGTAAAAGACGCATATTAAAATATTCTTTGTCTGTATCTAAGTTCCTTCTATTGAAAGGTTTCATTAGATTATTTAATAGCGGATAAGCATCATCTCCGATGAAAACATAAGGTACAGTAATTGTTGATAATGGTAAAGCGTCAGCATCAGGAATATTTAGACGTTTCATTTCAATTAGGTGAAATAGGGATGAAGATCGGAACGTACCTCCATCACTCTGCTTGCAATATCCTCCAACATTAATTATTGTACATTTATATTTTGCATTAACAACAGCTTAAAGAACTATCGAAAAAAGTGTTTGTAATTATAGTACATAGTTCCCGAGTGAGGAGGACACATTATGCGTATGTGTTTACCATCAACTGCCCTTAAGCAATTTGGAAAGTTCCACTTATCATAAAATTCTTTCGCAATATTTTTATACTCATTTTCTGAGGGAACTTTCATGTGAATAGGCTGAAATGTGCCCCAGATAATTATTATTGTTTCTCGCACAATTAATGACACAGTTGAGGCATCCATTCGAAAAGTAAAAATGAGAGTTTTATGTGATGTCCCTGTTGCCAAATACTTAAAAATAAGAGAAATAATATTAATTCTTAAATACTAATTAATTTATTCGTTTCAGGAAATGTCGTAACAAAATGTAAGAATTTACGAGATTCATTCCGAAAAGAACTAAAAAAATGCTAGTGACACGATCGGGAGATGAGGCATCCTCCTGGAAATCATCTTGGCCATATTTTGAAAGTCTTTATTTTTTAACAGATCAGTTTACTGCCCGAACAAGTATCGGAAATCTACCCGATACTGGCGATACTGAAGATACAGACTCTCATTTGGCTGAATCACCATTAGTAACTGTTTCACACAGCAGAGATAGTGCTGGAGATACGTCTACACCTCCCACTAAGATATGCAAACGAAATCGTACTGAATTAGATGTTGGTACCGCACTAATTAGATTAGAAGAAGAAAAATTGCAGATTTTGGACAAACATCATAAAAACCCACCTGATGAAGACGAGAGTTTTTTTCACAGCCTTCTACCGCACATACATACACCCGCAAAGAAAATTGTTATTAAGAATTAAAATGCAAGAACTAGTATATAATTTTGTTTATGGACAATTCGAAGATAATGCAGGCCAAACTACTTATCAATCTCAAAACAATCTTGTCGAAACAAATACATCCCAGCTGACACAGCTGCAGCCTGCTTGAAACAACTACTCGAATCCTACATCAGTGAGGTCTTATTTAAGCAATTTTTCTGAAGAACCGATGCACGAAGAAAATTTTGTTTAAATATATAAATTTAATGAATTTTTTGTTTGAAACTTTTGATGTTCGTAGATCTAAATAAACTACAAAATAAAAACAAAGTATTTACTTATCTTAAGGTCACTGCAAGACGCTCTGTGAGACTGATAAGGTTGCAATTAAAGTTGGTCCACTTTTTCAATAACTTATGTTGAACTTTTTCCAAACTAAAATCAAAAGTTGTAATAGACATGCGAAAATACGAATGAAACTTTTGGGGATGTTGGCGTAGTTGTTCATACAAATGATGAAATTCACCGTATACATGCCTACTTTTAGTTATTTCATGTACATTGCATTTTATTTTATTTTTAAATAAATACCATATTTTCAGGGAATAATTTTCTACTAATAATAGATCCATATCCCGCTTTTAAACGCTCCACTATGTGTTACAGCTCTTTTATCACTCTCGATCACCGCTTTCCTCTCCGCTCTTCTCACCGCTCTGCTCACCGTTTCACTATGTGCTTAGCCTAAGTTGTCATCTTGAAGTAAAGTAGATTACAACTTAGTTGTCAAAAAGGAGTTGGATGTGAAAGAGTTTGGTTACAAGTATAAAATAATATATTTATGTTTAGGCGTAGAGCTTCACAGATGGAAAAATAAGAGTATTTATCCGGAAGTACATCCGTTCGATATTTTGATTCATGTTTGAATCTTGCAGATGTTTCGCCAAGGTCTCACTTGGCATTATAATGCATTGTCAGGTAATAGACTGTCTGTTCCTGACAAACCTAACGAAAAAGCGTTGGCCTCCTCCATGAGACTTTTTCATTGCGAGTGTCGAAATTATGTGTAACACACTTATAAAAAGTTCAGTCTATTTCATTTCTGTCAACTATCTTCCCATACCTTTTCGATCAGTAAATCCCAATTAAAATTAGAAATATACAAAGTTTTCTTTTAGACATTGATGTCAATATCTTTACCTTAATGGAATTCAATGGATTTCCAAATTAAAAGCCGACAAAACCTGATATCTATTTATGAAAACCCTAACATTCTATTCAAATCTGTTAATCAACACCCCCAAACGTAATATCGCCTCATTGATAACGAGCAAATTTAATTTCACCACATTCGGTGCGCAATATTCCCGTTTGGGAACTCATATAATACTTCCAAAGGAAAGCATCCCTGAAGGGGCTTCCGTTATAGTATAACCCTCCTTGCCCTTTCCGCGTATAATTCTATTTTGAATTCGAGTAGTGAAATTCGGCAATTTGTACCTCGAATGCGTGCGAATATAAATACAAATGTAATCAAATTTGCGGCGTGAGTCACGTCGATTTCATTTGAACTTGCCCGTTGCCTTATTCCAGCATCGCTTTTCTCTTCGCCTTGCTTCAAGTGAACCAGTGGTGGCTTGAGTATTTTCCCGCGGCCTTATGTACATTAAATTTCTGATAAAAAGCTAGTCGAAATGGTAAATATTTCTGTTAAACTTTAGTACAATTACGCACGTCGGTTTGCTCACATTCGCAGGCGGCAGCTGTTTAACGGGAACATTTTTGAGTCGTCAGTATTATCAAATAATACAAAGAGGAAAATTCAAATGAATTGGAAAGCTCCAGCACAAACCAAAAGGAAAATATGCCTCTTCTCAAGTAATACGACAATAAGACAAATGGAAATTCAACAGACATACTTGGAGTCACACTGGAGGCATGGGCTAAAATAAAATTCTATAGTTGCGATAATGACTCATGTAACGAAACAAAACAGGTCATCTGGTAAGACGTAGGGAGTTGACCGATTGAGGCCCCCAAGTTCTATCTAGTCTCTCAAAAACTTTCTTTAATAGTATATTAGTGAGGCTTGGGTAGTAGGCAGTAGCAGGTTGACACTTTAGTTCGATCTAGACTACCGATTTTGATAGTTGAAACTGTATTCTTCATTCACGTGAAACATATAGAAAAATGAGAGAAAACTAGTAAACCACAACTTCAAAGATCAAGAAGTATAACATAACTTTTCTTCATAAATATCCATATTTAAATGTCATATTATATCTCTGAACAAATAATGGCAGTTAACATTTCTAAAACGATATACACAGGTTCTTAGTAGAACTTAACAGCGCTAGCTACTCAATTCTTTTTAAAAGGAACTTTACCATAAGGGGCACCTCGTTCCAAAGCCTGTTTACAAAGAAATTCCACAGTGTGTCGTTTTTGATATTTCATCAACATTTAAGGAATTTGCTTGTTAAAATGTGATTCCTGGATTTTTTCTAATCTCTGATGTTATTGACGGATAAAAAATAATTAAAATAGAAAATTCGTTTATAGTTTTAAAGACTTTTTGCTATTACGACAAGGAAAATAAAACTGACAATGGATTTGAAATCATTTTATTATAACAGATGCTCGATATGGTCTCGATTGTATAATAGCCTGATTGACGAAGAGTACTGTTTCGTGTGATTTTTGAGGTACGCCACTGTTTATCACTTCTCATCTAACAAAAAATTTAAAAAATTCTTTCGTTAAAAAAGAAAACAAAATGGTAGTAAAAGTTTTAGTTTCTTTCCATAGCCGCTTCAGTGTAGTTAGTCTTTGTTATTTTTCTTACTCCACAAAATGGTTTGCACATTCTCGTAGCGGAAAAAAATGATATTATTGTTTTTATGTTCAGACTAATAATTGTGCTAGAGAAACTGCTCGTAATTTCAACGAGAGGCATAAAAAAGACTCGCAAAGCATAAATACATTTCTGAACTATGGAGCAAATTCAACGAAATGGGATCCATGGTTAACAAGAAACGGGAGCCAAGAAGAATTGATGACGCTGATGTAGCAGTATTAGGACATGAAATGTAATAAGTTCCATCTCTACAAAATCGGACCGGTCCAAGAATTAAATGAAGACGACTTTGACAGAAGAATAGAATTCTGTGAAACATTGTCCGGTCACATAAATAATAATCGAATTTTTTTTCTCTAACGAAGCCTCCTTTTCTGTATTCAAATGGTGAGGTAAATCGTCATAACTGGCAATATTGGAGTACCATTAATCCATGGTTATTTAGAGTTATAGTTAGACTCAGAGACCTCTAAAGCTAAATGTGTGGGCAGGAATCCTAGATGATCATATCGTTGGACCCTTTTTCACAGATGACACTTTAAATTGAGATAAGTTATTAGATTTACTTGCAAACGCTGTAGATCCAAGAATAACTGAAATTTTGGAGGCAGATAATCGTCTAGAAGATGAGCTTGTTTTTCAGCAGGACGGTGCCCCACCACATTATGTCTTGCCAGATATAGAGTTTCTGGATAATTTGTTTCCTGATGGATGGATTGGAAGATGATATGTCATTGAGTGGCCAGAAAGGTCGCCAGATATGAGGCCCTGGATTTTTTCTTTGGGGATATTTAAAGACCCGCGTGCATGCTAGTCCTCCAGAGACACTGCATGATGTGAGACTTCGTATCCAAGAAGAAGTTACTCCAGATGTATGTTTTTCCAATTTGAGCAATAATTTCGGGCACGATTATATTACTGCCTGGATGGAGTCCATTTCGAACATCTACTATAATCAAATGATTTAAAATCTATCTTTAAATAATTATATTTAAAAAAGAATGGACGTCAACTGGCATAAAAGAGTGTACAAACCGTGTGCAATCAATAACTATTTTCTGACATATATTCTTTTTTATCTGATTTAAGGTACAATTCTACTGACTATTTTAGCGTATTCTTATCTCTCCCTATCTCTCTAATTTGCATTTTTTCTATATTATTTACATATTTTTAATTTTTTTTGTTTGTTTTATTATTTGGACCACTTTCTATTAGTGTAACTCTAATTCACCCTATATTGCAACCACCCTGTATACGTTACTGTGTATTGAGCAATAAATATAAATTATTTGTCTATAATTTTCTGAATCACCGTGTACAACTATAAACTCTACACGATGTTGCAATCGCCCTGTATAAGTATTAATACTCTCCACCCTATTGACTTTTTCTATTTTTCTATTGTTTAAATTACCCTGTGTACCTATAATTTTACTTTGCCCCATATGTCAAGTGAAACGAAAACTACTTATGGTCCACACTATATAACATTTTTTAACCACACGTTACAACTATAGTTTCACTACACCTTATATTTCAATCATCCTGCATGTGCAACTGCTTCTAACATTTTTTGAACTCTCCACCCTATAACTTGAATATCCTTATTGTATACGCTTATTTTTTTAAAGAATAACTATAATTTTACTTCACTCTTATTTCAACCACCTTGTATACTCAACTACTTATGTACCACCCAATACACCATTTTTTGAAACACCCTGTAAAACTTTAATTCTATTCCACCTTATATTTCAATCATCTTATATATGGAACTGCTTATGTACCACCTAATATCACATTTATTAGTAAGATTTTTTGAACCCACGTGTCTAACTGTAATTTTATTTCGCCCTATATTTCAACTGCGCACATTGCTTTCTGCTTGAATTTCGATGCACACACACATACACACCTATAGCCTAGTTAATTAACGAAGACGTCATTTTGGTAATTAATTGATGCCAATTTTGACTAAATCTCTTATGGACTTTTTGGCATTATAATAGTGAAAGTGAATTTTATTATTGTGGTATTGTTGCCGCTATTTTTTTACATTTTTAGTAGATGTATTTATTAGCAATACAGTTTTTGTACATAGACCGTAAATTTTAAAAATTTGCTACATTTTGTTGATTTTCACAATTTCTGAATTGATCTTTCGTTTTTAGTTGTTCTCACTTTACATAAAGTGAATCTCTTGTATTGAAAGTCGTAACAATTTTACTTTTCGATACACTAATGGAATATTTTGTGCCACTTCAATCGACTGCTAGCCCTATAAAATGAAAACAGTTACAAACACCCGGTAGGATATACTTTACATTTTTGATGCAAATTTGAAATTTACATAGGGGCCGTTCAAGTATTACGTAAGCACTATAGCGGGGCGGGGGTCTTTGCTTGGCTTATTTTGATGACATGGGTGGTAAGAGCTTTGGTTACTTTTACTGATAAGGGGGAGGGGGCGGGTAAATAATTGTAATAAATCTGGTTACGTAATACTTCAACGGCTCCATAGATATTTACCGATTTTTGCACAAACATACAGGAACTACGTTTTAATTCGCAAATTTCTTATATATTGATGGAAAATCAAAAACGATACACCGTTGAATTCTTTTAAAACGAGGCGTCACTTATGGTAGGGTTCCATTAAAAAAAATGAGAGCTAGCGCTGGGTGATGAAAGTGAAATTTAATTAGCGATTAGTACAGTCAAATATGACCCCCCCCCCTTCGTAGACCTTTTTACAAATTTTTGCTATTTTCAAAATAATTAGTTTTTTCTGAAATATTGCAGGTGACTCGTTTTAGTTGCGACACGGTGTACATTGAACTAGCAGACAGAAATAGTTATTTTATTTTTACAACTTCCGTTGCCTTATCGAGATGCCGCCCCTGTTTACTCTCGACTACAGAAAATTTCATCTGATGCTGGGACGCATAGATATTCGTATTAGTAGTCAGATGATTTGAATACTAAGTAATCCCAGTGGGGTTGTTTGAAAAAAATGAGCATGATATTCGTCCAAACACTTGGAAAGAGAATTCTTATGATTATACAAGCGCAATAGGTTTTATCTTTGAGCTAAAAATAAATGGGTTCATTACGCCACGAATAAAATAGAATCCAAAAATTTCAGTGAATTCTTTTAAAGTAATTGCCCCGAACGGTGCTTGCCATCAACGACTGATAATACCCCACTTCTCGAATCAATAATTGGTGAGTTGTTACAGAGCTCGTTACTGAACTTGAAATTGTGAGTTGCAGGTCGTTTGGGTCGCCATTTTGTTAATTAATGACACCATTAAAAGTTGATAACTATCCTCCGAGAACGATAATAATAACTTTGAATTTATAACGAGTCTATGATCGTCGTATCGTTCATTCTGTAGCATTCGGTTGAAGTTGCTGGTAAATTAGAAAGTTCTGTTAAAAATTGTCATTAAATTATTTTATGTACGCAATTTTCTAGATTTTGAAGCTTGTCTGAGAGAGAATGATATATTTGTAAGCTCACTTACAGTACCACTAAGAGCTATATTTTAAAAAGTTTATGTCAAAAACGGTGTATCGAAACACTTGATGTTTTTGATGTGAAACATCTATTGTTGCACCTTGGCAATAGAATAGACTGGTATGCCGTTATGGCAAATGGTATGACGCTTTGAACATCGCTTACGAGTCCCCTGTATGTTTGTGCTAACTTATACTATACTCTTCATTCGCTTCTCTGTATAAGCTGAGTACAATTTCTATCGGAATATAGTATACCTAACACGTTTACAGCTTGTATGCACACTTTGCATTTTTTTTTAGAATATTATTGTTTTTAAAGGGCTTAAAAAATTCGAAACAGTGATATTAATATTTAATCGAATTATAAGTGACAGATACCATCAAGTGGTCAAAAAGAAACCAAAAGTAAATGATGATCGAATAATCTGCTTTAGGAAACACAATCTACCGATTCAAACCAAAGGTTAGTAAATTTTCTAATGGAAATGCTGTGGAATCTTTAGTGTGTTACAAATGTAAAAACACAGTTTTGCACCCTAACACAAAACCTTTATTTTAAAAGTCAACGCCGTTTCAACAACTCTAAGTTGTCATCATCAAGGAGTAAACCAAACATTTGGTGTATATCTAGAATCTAGAATCTAGAAAGAACAGCTTTGGGCTGTTCACTGATGTAGCCAAAGTAGGAAAATATTTAGACCCCTAGCACATTTTCCATATCATCCCAGATTTTTATCGGATTTTGGATACATTTGCACTTCTGTCTCTGCAGTTGTCTGGATGGTTTAGATTTAATGTTTTGATGAGACAAATGTTCTGGATATATCCAACTGTCAGAAGAGTTGACTTCATTTTTGGTCACGTCGGCAGAGTTTAACATATTTGAAAGGTTTTGGCCGTCACTTACGATTCCAAACGACTTTAACAGCTCAATAGTGACTTTGGTATTATCAAGCTCAGTGGAAGAAAATGACGAGTAGTATAGAGGTTAACATTCTATCGCGTTCTCATGTCAATGATTGTTTTGTTTTTCTTCAGAACTCTTGTCATCTATCTGTTTCTTGCGTAACTCGCTCGTCGCATTCTTAGGATTAATAGTTCGCATATTATCCTTAAGCACTTCAAACGTTGTAGGATTATCTTTGACGTAGACCCATATAAACACCCTAGCGGTGTTAAATCACTAGACTGGCAAAATAACATATCCACGGAATCCCTAATATAATAGTGAGACTGATCCTTCGCTTGTGTAACTTGTAGCCTCGTTTTGAAAATAGACTTAACTAAACCCCTCATCCAATATTGACCACAAAAATTCTGTATGTAGGGAGTTGAGGCATTTGGGGCTGGGAAAATTTTGAAGTTTGTGGGAAAAAGCGGCATCCTTTGATGTATGCGCCGCTTCGTGGGTGGTCCGCTATCGCTTGCCAGCTGTCACCGGGTTGTAATTTATGAAATGTCAAATTACAGGGGCGTGTAGTTTATGGATAATAAAAAGATCTGATAAATGGATCGCTCTAATTGGATAATTAATTTATGTCAGTAAATAATGGATGGACTTTGCTATCGATGTTTGAAACCTGAGAACATCGATGTATCGATATTATTAACGTCCAGATTGAAGGGGAAATTCCTGAAAAATAAATAATATCTTTTACGCATTCTGCTCAACGAAAAATTTCATTCAACAAATCAGAAATAGATATTAAAAGTTGATTCATTACATTCAAAGCAAAAAAAAATAGTTAATTCTGAAATTCTTGTACCTACCAATTTTATCTTTAAAGAATAAAATATCGATAATAGTTTTATTCAGAAATTTTTGAAACTAAATTGGGGTACATAGTTGAACTTTTTAAACTATCATAAGCACGCAACAGCAACTCTCAATACTTTGTAATATGCAGTTTGTCAACTAATGTCAGGTTGATGTTGCAATTGACCTATTTTATTCTGATAATTTATGTATACTGTTGTCAGAATTTTCGCGGATTAAATATAATAAAATTAACTAAAAATAACACATGCTGAAATTATATAGATATCGTGAGATTTACTTATTATCGTCAGATCTGGCAACCCTGCCTCAAAGAGTAAGTATCGGTTCTCCCCTTCCTACGTAAGTCCCAACTTAATGCATACACCGTACATGAATCGTGGAACGCGTGCGCTATATTAAAAACAGGAGCACTTTTTAATATTGCGCATGCGCCCCACGATTCATGTACGGTGTATGCATCAAGTTGGGACATACCTATTTAACTTCCAAGTTAGGTGGACAAAAATGCAAAAATCTAATGCAGAGAGTGGGAGAAGACATCTTGTTCTCACTATATTTTGCAGACGACCAAATTATATGAAGATTTTTAATGCCTTAACTTTATTTGCCGTTGGTCGATTTTTCTACCAAGTCTAGATTTAGTGATATGAGTTTTTTCACAATATTTGAAATTTAGGATTTCTTGAATTTGTTTTTTTTTTGCGTAAACATTATAAATGGTGTATATACATACAAAATTACTTTTAGCGAGTAGTAGGAGAAAGAAAGAAAGAGCCGTAAGTAATTTTCATGGTAGTACCTACACAATGCGCTTGCGCAGTTTTCGGTGTGATATTGGGAGTTGGTTGCAAACAAATCTTTTGATTGTTTACATTCTGTATCAAATATTTTGGTAAGTTTTGCACAATCTACATATTCAATGTAATTCTGTTAAGTGGTTTATGTGTAGTTTATGTATTTTTTTAAGAACAAATCCAATAAATATATAGGGTGTTTTGTAGGACGTTCGCCAAACATGGAGGGCAGATAGGTGGGCTCATGTGCTATATTATATAGCCCATATAAAGTCTAGATATCTTATGTTTTTTTTTTAATTTAATTTTTTTTCTTATTTCTCAGATTTTTACATTTAACTTTTTTATTTTTCACTGTATCTTTACCAAATAAACTTAAATGTAATCTATGATGTCTGTTTGCTCATCTGCACTCGATATTTGACACAAATGATTGGTTGAAAAAATTATGAGTCCACAAATTGCGGGGTTCCATAAAAAAGTTATTAAGTTAAACACTTTATGAAGTTACAAAAAAAAGAAGCACAAGTTACATGCAGTGAACTTCATGAGACGACAAAGCGCACACCTGCAGACAATATCAAGTTTCATTTCATCGCAATTGATTTCAACGTTTAAATATTAATTATGATCATTCTTGTTTGAGCCTTCGCTTGCATTGTATCAGTCTGAAATAAGTTTTGTAATATTTTTCAATAAATTTTATTTTTAAAAATTATTTTGGAAGGACAACGATTTAATTGGCGCCGTCAGTAGGATCTGTGTGATTGATTCGAAATCGCATCGAGCGGTAAAAATCGAAGCCAATTTTAGTGTTTTAACACTTTAAACGCAGATCGAACATTTCTCGTGTTGAGTTCCCATCTGTGGTCCCATCCAGGAGAACATCTTCTCGTGTTGGAATCCTAACTGGGCAATCCGACCAGAAGAACACAAAGACTTTCTTCGTGAGGGAATCCTAACTTGGTAATCCATCCAAGAAAGCAGCTTTTCTCGAGACAGAATCCTAACTTGGTAATCTATCCAGGAAAGCAGTTCGTCCTTCAAGGCAGATATCAATAAAAAACCAAGCGCTACAGGGAGGTCACACATAGTCGGAGTTTGGAAATAACCGGTAAGTGTCGAAAATTTCCAATCTTGCCTTTCCTTAACCCTATCGCAGGACTTTTGGAAAGATAATTGTTAAGAATTGATTTTTGAAATATAATTGAATTGATTTGAAATGAAATATTGAAAAATAAATAAAGAAAATATGTAATTTTTTGAAAATCGAGTAATAGTTTAGTTTTAAGTTTATGAACGTAGAGGGCATATCTGCGTTGTTCGAAAACCTTCGCTTTCGCGAACGTTTATCTTTAGACTCAGATCAGTCTGATAAACTTAGCGTTTTGAATTTTGAAAAAGATTCAGACGAAATGATACCAACAGGAAGTACACTGACCATCAATTGAGATCTATTAAAATCTAAATTACAAAATATAAAACCTTAAGATGGTAACAGCAATACTTTAAATAAATTTATTAATAGGTGCGAAAATTTATTATTGTTATATAGCACACATAATGATAATGACTTAAACAGACATATTTTTGAAAGTATTCAAGAAAAATTAGTAGGCAAAGCAGAACTCATGGTAGGTAATAGAACGGAAATCAATAACTGGCCTGATTTAAAAGACGCATTGCAACAATGTTTTTCGGATAAACGCGATTTAGATTGCTTAGTTCAAGAACTAACTAGAACTAGACCAAATAAAAATGAACATCTTTTAGATTTTGGAAGTAGGTTACAGCTCCTACGAAGCAGTGTTGTACAACGTATAAGTAATGACGTCACACTTAGCAATAACGATAAACTTTGTCAAATTAATCATTATAATAAAACAGCCCTTAATACCTTTATAGCAGGTTGCGACGGTATTTTGAAAAATAATTTACATTTAAAGAAACCCACTAGTCTTGAAGATGCACTAGCATACGTTTCAGAATTTGAAAATTTTGAAAATTTATATGGAAATTCTAATAATGTAAAGAAAAACTTTACCCCTAATAAAAATGTTTTTCAAAATATTCCACGTCCTCAATTTCCACAACCGAACTTTCAGGTTAACCAAATGAACCCCTATAAATTCAATTTCCAAAACAGAAATTTCAATAATGATCCCCCGCAATTTAATCAAAATCGTTTCATGCAGAACATTCCCCCTAATTTTAATCAAAGACCTGAATTTCCCAGACAGTCAGCCTACTTACAACCGAGACCCGTTCCGCAAAGACGACTCTTCACCAACGAAGAAGTTTTTGGGAAACCAAAAAATATAAATGTCTTCAAACCACACCCGAGTCATAGACAAAATCTCCAAAGCCAGAACCTGTCAATTAATTCGAGACTCTCTTCAGGAAATAATAGACAACCACAATATCCCCAATTCCAACCTATAAATTATAATCATTTCCAGAGTACTGGAAAACACAATTTCACATTCGAAGAATTACATTCTAATGATTATTTTAATGACGACCAATACCAATACTACCCTTATGATGACTATTATCCTGAATACCAATACGACTATGAAAACCCAAACATGTCTTACTATTACCCAAATGAAGAAAATTATTATGATGATAATTATCCCCCTGAAACTGAAAAATCATTTTCAGACTTTGAAAACATCCCCATGCCAAATTCCAATACTAATGACACCACCGAGACTGACGAAAATTTTCCCAAACCAGCCTCGAACAAGAGAGAGAAACCATAGAAATTAACGCCCTTTCTAGCAATACACTACCCTACATCGAAATACATCACCCGAAAATTAAATTACTAATCGATACAGGAAGCTCAAAATCAATAATCAAACCCGAGATAGTAGAACGCCTTTTTCCAAATTGTATTTTTGATTGAAACGTAACAATAAAAACTACCCTTGGTAGCAAAACCATCAGATACGAAGCTCATGTACCGGCTTTTCCTGAATTTAATTGTTTGTATTACATCGACTTTCTTCTATTTGACTTTCACGAATATTTCGATGGAGTCATTGGCCTCAACGAGTTAGTAAATATGAATCTTAACATCGACTTAACTAATAAAAGACTTATAGGTAATCACGTCCAAATTCCTCTATAATATAGAGGTCAAGACAATGAAATAAATTTTTCATTCAGTATTGAAGCAAAGGAACAATGTTTAATGAACATCCCCGTAGACATTAATGACGGAGAAATTTTAATAAATGAAATGTTTCTTAGTGAACGTTATATATCCGGAAAAAATAATAATAATCTGATAAAAATATTTCTTTAAACCTGTTAGAACCAATAAAAGCCACGAAATTTCAGAATGATCTTCATGAAATACATAATTTCAATTTCGTAAACGAAAACAATTTTTATAATTGTAATCTCCAAAAAATCGAACTTGGAAAATTAATTAGGACCAATCACATGAACTCAGAGGAGAAAGAAGCTATTTTTAAACTTTGCAAAAATTTCAAAGATATTTTACTAAAACCTAATGACAAACTAACATTTACTTCTAAAGTTAAACACGTTATTAAAACTACAGACGAGATACCAGTACATACAAAGTCTTATCGCTACCCCTATATTCACAAAAACGAAGTTCGAAGACAAATTCAAGAACTATTGGAACAAGACATCATACAACCATCCAGCAGCCCATGGTCATCGCCGATCTGGATTGTTCCGAAGAAGCTTGATGCTTCGGGGAAAGAAAAATGGAGATTAGTAGTCGATTATAGAAAAATCAATGAGAAGACTATAGATGATCGATATCCAATACCAAACATCAATGACATATTGGACAAGTTAGGCCGAAGCCAGTATTTTTCAACGCTAGATTTAGCAGCTGGTTTTCATCAAATAGAGATGAGTGAATGTTCCGTAGCAAAAACTGCCTTTACGGTAGAGAACGGCCACTGCGAGTACAAGAGGATACCATTTGGTCTCAAAAACGCGCCCTCAACCTTTCAGCGTGTAATGGATGAAGTTTTAAAGGATCTTCAAAATAATATTTGTATGGTTTATATGGATGACATCATTATTTTCAGTACAAGCTTACAAGAACACATCCAAAATTTACAATCCGTTTTTGAAAAATTAAGGGAAGCTAAATTAAAAATTCAACTAGACAAATGCGAGTTTTTACGAAAAGAAGTTGAATTCCTTGGACATGTAGTAACACCGGTCGGTATTAAACCGAACCCGAGGAAAATAGAAGCAATATCAAAATTTCCACTGCCAAAAACACAAAAGAATATAAAATCATTTTTAGGACTCCTTAGATACTATTAAAAATTTATTAAAAACTTAGCAAAAATCACAAAACCAATGACAAATTGCTTAAAAAAGGACCAATCAGTAAAACCTACCCCAGAATTTTTGGAATGTTTTAATACTTGTAAAAATCTGTTAACATCAGAACCTCTCCTAGCCTATCCAGACTTCGAGAAAGATTTTGAATTAACCACGTCCAATAGCTTATGCGTCCAGGACATTAAGTGAATCGGAAATCAATTATTCGACTATTGAAAAAGAATTGCTGTCAATAGTCTGGGCTTGCAGGTACTGGAGAATGTATCTTTTTGGCCGTAAGTTTCATAATTCTACCGATCACAAACCTTTAAAATGGCTATTTTCCTTAAAAGAACCGAATTCCAGACTCGTAAGATGGAGACTAAAACTGGAAGAATTTGATTTCACCATCGATTACCTAAAAGGAAAAAGTAATCAAGCGGCAGATGCATTGTCAAGAAATCCGACATCGATTGATTTCAACCCAATCGAAACAACAACGAAGATATCGAAGAAATTTTAGACGGACCTGAAGAAAATTCATCAAAAATCACAGTACACTCCAACATTTTATTAAACCCGAAAAATCCAGAAGAAGAGGAAGAAGGAGAAGAAGAAGAAGAAGAGGATCTTCAAACGGTTCATACTTCAGCCGAAAACCCAATACTGGCAATTCCCATTTCCAATAAACCTATAAATACTTATAAAAATCAAATAATAATAACAACAGGAGACATACCAGATTTGACCGTAAAAAGGGAGAAAATATTTGAAAACACCCGACTTTACGCTACATTACCGAATAGACTCATAAATGAAAATATCATTAAATTAGCGAAAGAATACTTTGACCCAAAACAGACGTACGCTTTATACTTTCACAGAAATTTACCCCCTGAAAATTTTGCCATAGTGATTCAAAACACATTCCGGCATTCTTCATTCAAACTAATTCACTGTCCCAAATTTTTAACTGACCTTATCAAAACAGACGTTCAAAACGAAAAAATAAAATATTATCACGTATTCAAAACTGGACACAGAGGTATTAATGAAGTAACAAATTCACTAAAAACTAAATATTTTTGGCCCAAAATGTCAGAAGACATCGAAAACTTCATTAATAAATGCGAAACCTGTTTGAAAAACAAGTACGATCGAAATCCCCCTGTCATTCAATTCAATCTAACACCCACGACGACAAAACCCTTTGAACATATTCATATAGACGTTTTCCAAATTTCCAAAGAACCCTACTTAACTATTATTGACACATTTTCACGTTATGGACAAGCATACCGTTTAAAAACTACAACTGGAGTATCAGCAGTAGATGGCATATTTAACTTTATAACCCATCATGGATTACTCCTCAAAATAACGTCCGATAGTGGTTCCGAATTTAAGAACAAAGACTTAGAAAAAATTTGTCAACTGCACAGTATCGAATTACATTTTACCACCGCGAAAAATAGCAACTCTAATTCACCAGTAGAACGATTTCATTCTACCCTTTTCGAACACTATAGATGTATTAGAGAAACTAATAGAGAACTAACTAGCGAACAAGTTATGAAACACGCCATTTTATCTTACAACAACTCCATTCATTCGGTAACGAAACTCACCCCTTTTGAAATCATACATGGACACTTAGGTACATCGAACCCTTTTGACCTAAATGATCAATTAATTATATCAACTTATGTTCAAAATCACAAACAAGCCTCAAAACAACTTTACGAAAAAATCCGTGAAAGAAATGCTCAGTATAAAGAAAATATAATTACCAAAAGAAACCTGAAACGACAAGATCCACCGACTTATCTTAAAGACAAAGCGGCTTATGTTAAAACAAAATTCCGCGAAAAAAACTACCAAAATTCGACAAAACCCAAATACTTGATGACGACGGCATATACATAAAAACAAAAAAGGGAACTTATCATAAACAATCCCTCAGGAAACCACGTAATAATCCTAAACAATTGTTACAGGTTCAAAATGAAGACGAAGATAATGACCCTTCACCTGGTCCTTCAAATAATTAACCTAGTAGAAAGTAGTGAAAATAAAATAACCATTACTAGTTTAGAAAGCTTATTGATACCCTTAAAATTAGGAAACGCTAGAATCATATATAGCAAGCATAGATTTTTACATTACGTAGATTTAGAAGAAATTGTAAAGCAAACGGCAAAACTTGAGGAAAACTTCAAAATTCTTTCAAATAATTTCCAAAAAGTGGAAGCGACAAATTTATTATCTTATCATGCTCTCGCGCAAAATCTCCTAAGCAGAACAGAAAATTTAATTGAAACTTTGCACAAGAAATTAACAAATCTCCACCCCTTTGTGAGACAAAAAAGAGGACTAATTAATGCTCTTGGAAAAGTAAATAAATAGATTTTTGGAAATCTTGATGCTGAAGATGGCATTAGATACGTTAACGCGATTAAAGTGCTTTCAGAAAATCAAAAATCGATCATTCAAGAAACTAATTTACAAACAACCTTGTTTAAAAAATTAATAAATCATTATAATAAGTCAATAACAACTTTGAGCCAAAGAAAATTTTAGTAAAAATCTAACACGATTTCAAGTGGCAATGGATCAAAAGATCACAGATATCGGTCAATACATTAGCTTTCAAGGTGTGATTTCTTCAATAAATTTAGATTGCCAAAATCTTGTTACATTTTTAGACAACTTAGAGAATGCCATTCTATTTTCGAAACTTAACATACTTCATAATTCAATCATCTCAGTAAAAGACATAGAGGAAATGATAAAGTACTTAGAAAAATTATTTAAAGTTGATGAAATTCCTCATTTTGAGAATCCTTTGTCTTATTACCAAATTTTCGGAACTCAAGTTCATTTTTCAGGTAATAAAGTAATATTTGCTATTCATTTTCCAATTATCGATCCAAAACCCTATGAGTTTTATCACCTTTTCCCGATTATCCAAAATCACCAAATGTTTATACCGGAATACCCATTTTTGGCCCGAAACCAGAAGACATCGACCCCCGAAAAACATGAATGCCCTGCACTGGACAACATCTACTATTGCCAGCAGCACTATTTGCCCGCAGATAATTGTACAATCCAATTGATAAATGGAGGATCATCCGAAAACTGCCCACTGTTAACCGTTAACGCCCAAGAATTAATAATCGAACAAATCAGCCAAGAAGAAATAATTGTCATGCCACTAAACACTGAGAGAATACTATCAATTTGCAGTACAAATCAATACTTCGATATTTCTACACCAAGCCTAATTAAAGTACCAGAAAACTGTGAAGTCCGCATTACTGATAAGAAATTCATAAACAATCAACAAATTAAGAAAGGTAAACCACTAATCCTGCCCAAACTAGAAATCAAAATTAATTCAAAATCGAGAGACTTCCAGGCCACCAATATCACGAAGATAGATTTCGAAAATTTATACGAAACCAACAACGTAGCCAAACAGCTGATTCCCGTACAGGAAGAAAAATCGACCACCTATACATTGCCGATATTCAGTACATTTTTAATAATCCTATCTATTGCAGTAGCCATCATATTACTTTTGAAATTTAAGAAGAAGAAGCCCTGTCCATGGTGCTCAATGTCCAAAAAGAAAACCGAAGAAAATTTGGAAGAAAACCCCGATGGCCCATCTGCTAAAACAAATTTCTCTATTTTCGCAGCTTAAGGAGGGAGAAGTTACATGCAGTGAACTTCATGAGACGACAAAGCGCACACCTGCAGACAATATCAAGTTTCATTTCATCGCAGTTGTTTTCAACGTTTAAATATTAATTATGATCATTCTTGTTTGAGCCTTCGCTTGCATTGTATCAGTCTGAAATAAGTTTTTTAATATTTTTCAATAAATTTTATTTTTAAAAAGTTATTTTGGAAGGACAACGATTTAATTCACATCGAGAACTTCGAATGCTTACAAAAACTTCTCTACTTCAACCCATAATATAATTTGAGTTTGTAACTTACAATGTGAGAACTACAAAAAATAAAACATACACCAAATTGCAAGAATTTGTTTTAAATTTTGTTCAAACCGGCTTCTACCGCTACGGATGCAAATGCGACACATTTTTCTGACTCATACAGTGGTAGTCTCTAGTCGCATCTCATCCCATATTATTTCAAAATCAACATTTATTCTTGCTCTTAACTGCTCCTTCGTTTTTATTTCTCTCACACAAACGTGTTGCTTGACCCGTCCCCAAACAAAAAAATCAAAGGGAGTCAGGTCTGGCGATCTTGGAAGCAATAGTATAGGGCCAGTTCTCTCAATCCATGCGTTTGGGAATGAATTGTCCAAGCGCTCTCTGACAGTTCGCCTATAATGTGCTGGACAGCCATCTTTTTTGAATATTTTTGGTCTGTCTTCCAATAGGACTTCATCTAATAAGATCGATAAATCATTCATTAACAATTCAAGTCATTTACGAGATAGAAATAGAAACGAAGGAGCAGTTAAGGGAAAGAATCAATGTTGCGTTCCAAATAATGTGGGATGATCGATCTTATGAGATGAAATCCCATTGGAGGCAGACCAATAATACTCAAAAAAGATGACTGACCAGCACATTATAGGCGACCTGTCAGAGAGCTCCTGAACAATTCATTCTCAAACGCGTGGATCGAGAGAACTGGCCCTATACTCTGGCCTTCAAGGTCGCCAGACCTGTCTACCTTTCATTTTTTTGTATGGGGACGGCCAAGCAACTCGTTTATGAGAGAGAAGTAAAAACCAAGGAGCAGTTAAGAGCAAGAATAAATGTTGCTTTTGAAATAATATGGGATGAGATGCGACTAGAGACTACCACTGTAGGAGTCAGAAAAAGGTATCGCATTTGCATCAGTAGCGGTAGAAGCCGGTTTGAACAAAATTTATAACAAATTATTGCAATTTGGTCTGTTTTATTTTTTTTAGTTCTCACCTTGTAAGTTACAAACTCAAATTTTATTATGATACTGATTACTTTCCAATACGTGTGATATATCGTTGGAAAGGGGTTGAAGTAGAGAAGTTTTTGTAAGCAATCGAAGTTCTCGATGTGCTTCTTATTTTTTTTGTAACGTGATAAAGTGTTTAACTTAATTACTTTTTTATGGAACCTCGCCATTTGTGGACTCATAATTTTTTCAACCAATCATTTGTGTCAAATATCGAATACAGATGAGCAAATAGACATCATAGATTACATTTAAGTTTGTTTGGTGAAGATACAGTGAAAAATAAAAAAGTTACAACAGTTTAAATGTAAAAATCTGAGCAATAAGAAAAAAAAAACAAAAACCGTAAGATATCTAGATCTTAGATGGGCTATATAATATAGCACATGAGCCGACCTATCTGCCCTCCATGTTTGGCGAACGTTCTACAAAACATCCTGAATAACCAAAATTTCAAAATTGTTTTAAAATAAAATTTTGTTTAATTTTGGGTTGTAAAATGCCGCAAACTTGCAAAAATTCTGCAGCCTGTTTTTGCCGTATATGTGGTGAATTTATTCTAAAAATACAGCTAAATACAATAACATGTGTGGTCATGATCAGCTTCATTTTGGGTTTCCTATCAATGAGAGGGATAAAAATTGGAAGCAAAAAATAAACTCTCATAGCTGATCAAGGACGTTGAAATGTTGGCTTAAAGGAAGCCTCAAATCTATGCCGTTTCCTATTCTAATGATTCGGAGTGAACCTCAGAGTCATGAAAAAGATTTATACTTTAGCATCACATCAAAGCTCTACAATGCAATATGTCACTCAAAATTCATTATTTGCACTCGCATTTGGATTTATTTTCTGAAAACCTTGGTGCCGTATCAGATGAGCCTGATGAAAGCTTTCAACAGGACATATTGTACATTCAAAGACGCTACAATGGAAAGTGGTCTGAAGCAATGCTTGCCAGGTTCTGTTGGTCAATTCATCGAGAAATGTAGATTGGAAACTATGAAAAGGAAAAAGACTACAAAATAATTTGAATAAGATAATTATAATAAGATAAATTTATTAATAATTTATGACTTGTGACTCTGTGACCGTAGAAATGGCTTTTTTTAAACTTAAACCTTAGTAGTTTTTGGTAACTCTTGTTACTCTAATGATATGATTTTCTATTTAAATGAACATTATATTTAAACTCTAAGTGCTGTATTTATTTCCATATTAAATTCCGCGTTTAGAGCATCTAATACAATGTTATCGTGCATGAAAACATTGAGGAGTAGAAAATTTTTTTTGCAGACCAGTATTATTTATGTATATGGTGAAGTGTGACTACTTTGTTGTTACTTTTATGTTTTTTTGGGCAATAACTCCACAATCGAAATAAAACGACGTATATTGAAGGAAAACCAAAAATTTCAAAGCCTATTGTGACTTCGTTGTCAATGGCTTTATATTTATTGATGTAAATTGCAAAACGAAAAATATTATGACATTTAAATTGACATTAGAAATTCGTTGTTTTTAGTTATACAGAAGGCACAAAAAGTTCTAAAGATCATGTATTATAGTTAAACAGCTTTCAAATTAGAAGAATTTGAAAGAGTTGTCTTTAGAATTTATAAGTGGCGTTCCTATAGGTATGACTTTGGTATAAGATACTCGTAGCGCATTCGCCAAAAAATGCGATCAAAGAATTCTATTGTTTCAGTGATCCCATTAACGTGATAAGGGAAAACCTAGGAAAAACCTTATGAACTATCCCGATACTGGGTTGTTCAAAAGGAGGTTACCATTAATAATTTCTTCCTTAATTATCGGTAACCAGATACGATTAAATTCAACAGAAGTAGAAGCGATACAATAGTCTTCATTCAAAAGAATTAAGGCATCATTTTGTGTTATGTTGTTCTTTGTGAAGTATAGTTGAATTGAATTGAATTTTACGGCCTAGGTCCCAAGCATGTTCACAATTATAGATTTTTCAAATTGTCGTTTCTTTATGTAATTCTTGTGTTCATTTATTCGTACGTTTAATGGTCTCCAATATAAAATTTATTGCATTCGCAAGGAATCTTGTCTATGCAGTTTTTTTGATTTCTGGGTTTTGTTGGTTGGTTTTATTTTCGATACTAACGATTTCAGTGTATTTCTTGTTTGGAATGTTGTTTTAACATTAAATCTGTTGACCACTCTTTTCAATCTTTCTGACAGACCCTGTATATATGGTATAGTTGTAACTGTAATGTAGTTGTCCTGAGTAGTAGTAGTGTTAATAAGAGAAGTTCTGGGTTGATTCGGAAAGTTTGTTTTCTGTTCAAGTCTGTTTAACTCTTTGTTGAATGGAATGACGAATGCTCTATCTTATAACAAAGTCGTACCCCACTTATAAATTCTAAAGACAACTCTTTCAAATTCTTCTAATTTGAAAGCTGTTTAACTATAATACATGCTCTTTAGAATTTTTTGTGCTACCTGTATATCTAAAAACAACGAATTTCTAATGTCAATTTAAATGTCATAATAATTTTTGTTTTGCAATTTACATCAATAAATATAAAGCCATTGACAACGAAGTCACAATAGACTTTGAAAAGTTTGGTTTTCCTTCAATATACGTCGTTTTATTTCGATTGTGGTGTTATTGCCCAAAAAAACATAAAAGTAATCAAGAATATGCCACAAACAACGTTTAGAAGACTACTTTGTTGTTGTAAATGAAGAAATCGAAAAGTTAATTTTAGAACATGAAATCATAAGAGGAGTGAAGAATAGTAAATATCTAGTGATTCTTAATACATTAAACACCTTAATGTGGGAAAATATAACAAAGAAGACGGAAAAGCGTAACTATGAAAGAATGGTAAAAAATATTTCTTTATATGGTTCAGAACTTTGGGATGTATACAACTTTTAACAAAACTGATGGCTACGGTGGTGACTTTCCTAAATAGAAGTTGTGGATGGCTAAAATTAGATAGAGTTAAGAACGATACCATACGGACAGAGGTCAATATAAGGCAACCAATAACAGAAGAAATAGAGAAATGGAACGAGGAAGATTAATTTACTTTGTACATGTCAAGAGAATGGCAAATGATAGGTGGCGCAAGAAAATATTAGAATGGATACCTCTGAAAAGAAAGAAGAGAATGTGGTCACGGAGAAGCTCGAGTAATGACCTAGAAGAAACCATGTCCCTAAAAAACATAGAAGAAAATATATTCTTCGTAAGAAAAAATTGGATGTTGGGGACGCGGAGACGAGATGTGTAGTAAGATGTGTAGCAATCGGACTGCGTAGAGTAATGCTAAATCAAATCCTTGACTATACGGGTAACGGGAGTGGATTTGATGATAACTAAAGATTTTGTGGATCATCTCATCTTAATGTTTTCAATATCAATGGGGCTACTAGATCTGCCTAATTAAATATGAAACTTTATAGAAGCTCTAGAATTTAGATACAATACAGATATAATAAAGATTCTGCCTGATGTACCTTCCTCAAAAGTAAGAACATTTTATATTTGGACATTTTTGCATGCTACATATTGCTATCGTTTCCATAAATTTGCGAGCTCCATTTTGTAAAGGTTTAAATTCGACAACACGTTTTTGAATGAAAACTGATATTGTTTGATTTTGCTCTGTTAGATGTTCGCCGGGAATCTATTTTCATATTGATTTGAATTTATTTCAAAAGATAACAGTGCTCGAACTCCCAGGAGAAATACATTTTTTCTTCTTTGCAATATTTTAAAATTTGACCTTGCCTTGCGAGGCGGTAACTGTGCTAAAAACAAAGCGGCATCCGCTATCGATCGCTAAAAGATGGACGATAACATCTTAATATTCATCTCCATGGCGATCATATCTTCGCAACTTCCAATAAATCTCCCGAAGAACTTTTAAGTGGGCAATTTAACGCCATAAAAAACCACCACTAAATCCAAAATGGCTTCACACGAAACTCCCTCGACGCCTCTAACACAGTGACGGTAACTTTTAATAACCTTTAGATCTCACTTATTATGTTAAAGTTTTGCTTTTATATTGTTTTTTTTTCTAACTTCCAGTCGTTGTGAAACTCTTGTAATTTTGGAATTAATATAACGCTGTTACGTTAGAGAAAACTTTGTACACGAACGATCAAAGTGCTTTGAAGGAAATTAGGAATTTTACGTTGTCATTTGTTAAAGATTTTTGAGAACAATTAACAGCGTTTTAAATGTTAATAAAACATTTTTTGTGCAAAAAAACTTGCTGCTAAACTAAAACATTTCAGTTTATCTCCTTCTCTTACTACATTGCCTGAATAATATTTTACGAGCAGAAGGCAATACGTTGAATGCCGTGGTTTCAAGTAATCAGATATTGATACACATCAGGTGTTCCACAAGGGTCCGTACGGGGGCCATTATTGTTCGTGTTGTTTATAAATGACATTAAGGATGTAGATGTTGAATATCTTTATACAAAATGAAAATGACTGTGCTGGACTACATAAGACGCTTAGCAATGTGAGTAGATGGTGTAAAAATAATACTCTGCCATCAAATGCATTAAAGTCTAACATCATGTTCTTTACCAGACGGCAAACTCCTGTTTTATTTGATTACAAGATAGATGGTGTTATTTGATCAAGACCGAACAATATTAAAGATTGTGTTACGTTTGATGCCAAATTAAATGTTAATCAACATATTGAGAATACTGTACAAGCCGCTTATGACAGTCTTGATTTTATAATTCTAAATTCTGACGGCTTCACAGACCGAAACACTAATTTTACTTTATAATTTCTTTGTAAAATCGCGTCTTGAATACGCTTAAGTTACTTAAGTGACGATTTTTTCTTATTTTTAATCGACTTCCAAAAATTAGGAGGTTATCAATTTGTCGCGTATTTTTTTGCATATATGTTACCTGATTTCTTCTCCTGTTGTACACTGATTTGAACGATTATGGTCTTGTTTTATAGAGTATGTATCCGAGGTGATGAAATTTGTAAATGAACCCATGCGTCCATGGAAATCGACCAATATACCTAATACATAGGTCTGGAAGACAGGAGGTGTACACATAATAGCAAGTTATCGCGTAGGTTAGCCCACCCTCATACAAGCCAGACAAGGATAGCCTTCAACCTTCGCTAAACAAATGGACAAACAGCTACTGAAGAAGAGATCAAAACTTCTGTTAAGCGACACGCTTTTCCCAGCAAACCCTTCTGGTTATCTACTTTTAGCTAATGTCAAAGTTAGTTTAGAGAAAAAATGTTTCAGCTACTATTTCTATTTGATTTATATTTAGATTAAAATATATCACATGGGACTATGAGACAAAAGAGTGTTTACTTCGTTGTAACAACTTCAGTGTTAATTTACTTCAGGAAAATGCAAAATTCAAGAAAATGTACCAAAAGAACTTTAATATTAAAATGTTTGGATGTGCCAAACTTGCAAAAAAGATAGGGCTGACCGCGATCGTTTGAATCTGGCGCGTTGGAACAGAGCACGTGGCAACCGACCAATGAGAGCGCTTCAATAGAGGCGTGTCTCATGACGCCACACCAGCGAGGTGAGAATGGGGGGGTTTCGGAATCTTAAAAATATGGAAAATTAAATGTAAAAGTTGGAGATTTTGGGCTCTTAGTGACATTGCTTATCTACTAGCTAGGCATAAATGAACATCACATGGAAGAAGTGAGGAGACAATTAAAGACAGAATAACTAAAGAAAAAAAAGGTAAGATTGCTGAGTACTAGTATGAAATATTTTACGTTAAGTTAGCAGATGGTCCTAGTAGATTTCAGTGCTGGTATGAAAAAGGTGAATTGTTAAAGTTGCTTCTTTTATTGCTTAATATATTGTTTTAATACATCATTTTACGCTGTCAAAATGAGAATCCTTTGAGAAATTAATCAGCCCAAATAAAAACTTAACTTGAGAATAAATGACAAAAACCATTAAATAGACAAGGTCGACAAGAAAGGGTTTCCTGAAAATACGATGAATGTATAAAAGTGCGATGGGCGAGCAGCGGGACTTGAGAACTTGAGTTGAACAGAGGGCATCGTAGCGAACATCTGTTTGGTATTAGTCATCGTTGTTGATTTAAATAAGTATAAGTATTGTGAATTATTTTTGTCGAATAAAGACGTTTATAGCAAGTGTAAAAATTTGTAATTGAACCCAAGGAAAAATTCTTAACCATAATAATTTCTTTACTCTGTTTGAGTTGATTCATTATTCTATTTTTGAACAATTCATATTTTGTTTTCCTGAAATTTTCTTCTCAATTCCTTTCATGAATTTTGAACAAATAACATTATTTAAAAAATCTGATTTTTACGCTATAGGTATAGGATTTGTTGTTGCAGTTTTAAATCATTTTAGTCGTTTCTAAAAATCTCTATCGGTTTCAGTTATCCCGTTTAAATATTTCAAACCCTTCTCCGTATTTACTTAAGCTCCGTCTTAAATTCTCAATAATACCAGTCGAAGTCCCTCCAATAATCCGAACGAATCGTTTCCGTACTGTAATCCCGTTGAAGTTACTTTAAGGATAAAAGAATCCCTGTCTCTCTAAAAACCATTATTTTATCTCAATTCCGAGCCGGCGACCCTAAGACTTTGCATAAATTCAAAGCAAACTGAAGTTGGAGAACTAATTGAAATGGCACCAATAACCGTTACAAGAGAGCAGTTTATAAAGGTGGAAAAATCGCTTTCCAATTTCTTAATGCAAATAGAGTTTAGAAATTACAGATTAGCAGAATTGAGAGCAGCGAAAATTGCGTTTTATTCAGAGAAATATTATTTCAGTAGATAATATTTGCTCCTTAAGGTCTGGGGTAAAATCGTTTGTAAACAAGATTATTGGCGTTAAATTAATTTGTTGGAATAGAAAACAATGCCATAGTATTGTTACCTTTACTGACTTTTTAGGAAATAAGAATACAATCCAGATTTTTTTTTTAATATATTAACCGACTTCAAAGTCGAAAATAATTAGCAAAACATAACACTAGACAAGAAATTCCACATTCACTGTTGTCAGATAAAAAATGTAAACAATAAAAGGTGCTCAATTCTGTACAAATTAATTAACTACCTATCTAGTTTATATTTTCAAGTCGGTGCCAAGTAGAATTAAAATCTTGTATTGCTTACATATCTACTACTTCATCAAACTTGATTGTTGTTCACTGTATAAATGAAACAATAATTGAAAAAAAACTTTTCGTCTACAATCACAGACATGAATGTATAGAACAAGAACGCAAAGCACTCACTCCACCTTCATATTTTTATGGATTACCAAAAATTGGCGAACTAAATAGCCCTTTTTTGTTAGTTATATAAATTACCCATAAAGTCAACTGACAAAATGTATTTTATAAATTATTTCACTTCTGACAGGAAATTCGAATTCTCATTATAAATCAATATGCTCTTCTTAGAATATACAACCAACAATTAAAAATTTAAATAACCCCCGACACAAAAAACCTCTAAAACATAAGAAATACTTATATTTCGGACTTGTTAAGTTTGAAATTTTATACCTGAGACTGGTAGTCATATTTGCCTAAGTGCTTCACTTGAGCAGGTCCGGTGTTTGGATGCAACCTTTACCACGGTCGACTCAAACACTAAAAATTTCGATACTAACTTTTCAAAATTTCGAGATCCATTGAACGCAAGACAATATATTGTTTGTAACTGAGAACCTTCATCAGTTGTACTCCAGTCAACTGATTGAAATCTCGAATGATTATTTATGTACTTAGTACATATAACTGAATTTAATATTTTATCGAAAAATTAAATGCGACATCTATAGGAGTTTCAAGAAAAACTAGCACACCGAGACTTCAAATCGGAGGAATATTGTGTGTCATGCCGTTTGCCTGTGATTCCTGGGATAGAATTCACACGAAATAATTTATTTGATAGGTTTTAGTTAAAATACGAATTTTCTGAAATTTCCACCTTTGAGAGGGATAGAAATTGATTGGTTACGGTCTAATTAATTAAAATTCTTAATAATTTTTTTTTATAAATAATGCTGCTCTTTTATTCATGGGCTTAGGTATGCAACCAACCATCCTAGTAATATTAGTGTTGCATGTATTTTATTCTTTTATTTTTTGATATGTTCTTGATGGCATAAAATCAAATGATATTGATTTGGTCATCTTGAGAGAAACTATTTGCAGATGCGTATTAATAAAATTTTATTTAGGATGACAAACAAAGTTCACGTCAAAATTTGAGCCCTTAATTTCAATATTAAGAGGTCTGTCAGCCACTTTCGATTTTGTTATCCCTCACGAATATTTTACTCAAATTCTCTAAATTATTGATCTGTTTTTACGATTTAATTTCGCAACTTTAGAATTTGGAAATTCATAAACCAGTCCATTTCTAAGACAGAAAAAATTGATCGAACTTTAAGTTCGAGTAAAAATCAATTTGTACAATATTTTTCTAGAGATCTAATTTCTTTTAACAGCAAATATCGTACTCTTTTAGATACAAATTTGTTTATCAGTCACAAAAATCCATAGTTGAACAATCAAATCGTAAAAACAGATCAGTGTTCAAGGCATGATAACGTGGAAACGATTTGTGGGGGGAAATTTGTAATAAGACCCTGTTTGTAAAGAATTTAATTTCCTTCAAAACATATGTATTGCTTTTTTGAGATATACTGTTTAGAAGATTGAAATTATATTAGAAATGTCAGTAGTAAATAAATAACAAAGATAAGCTTAAGCACAAATATATGAGGACAACCGAAATTTTACGATATTTTGTCTTAAATAGGGACCCGATATCGAACAGAAAGTACTGTAGTCATTTATTTATTTATAATTTACGGAGTAAAACCCCAATTAAATTACATAAACTAATACAACAAAGTATAAGAATACAAAGAAACGCTACAAAAATCTATTAACAGACTAAAATAAAACAACACTTAAATGATTAAGAATAATTAAATATACATTTTGATTTAAAACTAACATTAGCAACATTACAATTATACAAATCAAGCCACGAACAGTTATTATTCATAAATTCCGATATTCTATTCATCGGCGATAACCAGTGATATTCAGACTCATAAAAATAAGAAGTGTGTCGTAAATGTCGCTTAGGAACGTGAAAATTTAACCTACGCAACAAGTCAATAGAATCTATTTTGTTGTTAATGATTTTAAAACCAAAAACAATATCACTTCTTGTCATTGATGAGTACAGATCAGGAATTTTAAGTATTTGTGCAATGTTAGAGTAATTGTGGTTTGTAAAATGCATAGGCTGGCCACATTTGAAAGAAGAATAACGAAGAAAGGATCTACGAGGCCTTTCAAGTAATTTAATTTGGTAACCCCAATGGGGTCTCCAAATGACTGAACAATAAGATAGAATAGGATAAACAAATGCGTAGTACAAAATTCTGAAAGTTTCAAACCTAGTGAATTTACTTGAAAATCTCTTGATGAAGTTGACTTGTTTAGTGGCTTTTGATTCGACATAATCCAAGTGGAAATGAAATTTTAAATTGGAGTCGATATATACCCCGAGATCCTTAATTACGTCTACCTTCCCAAGATTAGCGACTCCTGATGTGACATGAAAGGGTTCAGACACGAAATTTTTAATCTTAACAATTTGACTTCTATTTATTAAAAAAGATTCAAGCCAATGTAGTAATGGTCCATGAAAACCATAAGCCGAGAGCTTCCTAACAAGGAGACCGAAATTAACGACATCGAATGCTCGTTGAAAATCTGTATAAATAGAGTCCACAATACAATTTTTACTGATTGCATCATTTATATATTCTATGTAGGTACAAAGATTCGTCTGTGTGGACCTGGAAGGATAGAAACCATGTTGCATAGGCGTAATAAATTTGAATATAAATGAGGATATTTTATCGTATACTAATTTATCAATAAGTTTGCCAAAAACACAGTTTTTTGTAATAGGTCTATAATTATTCACATCAGATCAGTCCCCATTTTTAAATAAGGGTGTGACAAAACTAGTTTTCTAGTTTTCCAGGACTTTGGAAAAGTTCCTATAAAAATAGACCAGTTAAATAATTTAGTTAAATAAGGAGCAAAAACATTTATACAGCCCTTTACCAATCTAGGGTGTATACCATCAGGACCTGGGGAAGAGTTACCATCAAGGTCAGTTATGGCTTTTATAATGTCAGATTCCAAGAACACCAATTTGCTAAAACAATCTAAAAAATCAAATTTAACCAACTTCGATGATAAATCAAGATTATTATATACACTACTAAATTTTTTTGCTAATAAATTAGCAATATCCCGACCAGAGTCTGCTATCTCATCGTTCAGATGCATAACTCCAGGGATATCCCTATTACGACAAATTGAATTCACATAGTTAAAAAAGTTCTTGGAATTATCAGATAGTGATTCTTCTACCACCATGTTAAAACTAGTTTCGTCACGTAAGATTAATTTGTTACATAGAGCCCTTTCAGTTCTGATTAAATTATAGTAATAAGAGGAATTATACATTTTACAAAGCTTATGAAATTTTTTCTTCCTACAAATGGTCAGTATGAGATCCTTAGAGAACCATTTGGGAAATTTATCACGTCCTATAGCCAACTTAGGAACGTATTGATTAATAATTTTACTTAAAAAACCATGAAACTGTCGGGTATGCGATTCAATATCAGATCCTTCACAATCTAATAAATTCAAAAATGTTGACTCCCGAATCAGTTTACCAATAGTATTGTAATTGGCATTCTTAAAATAGAAGACATATTCAGTGGATTGCAGTTTAGGGCAACTATTGTATCGTAGGTCTATATCCAGAGCAGAATGATGCTCATCACAGTCAAAAATTGATTCAAGTGCTGCAACAACAGAGATCAAAGAGATATTAGAGAAAACTAGATCAAGTGTATTATTGCTAGTATTTTTGAGATTATTAAATTGAGTGAGACAATAGTTGGAGCAGAAATTTGAGTAGAGTGATGCTGCATTCCGTACTTCAATATTTCCATGAAATCCACGAACAACTGATGAGTTGCCAGATTTGACCCAATCATAACCTGGGAGATTAAAGTCACCTAAAATTAAAATTTTGTCAACAGCCTAACTGTCAACAAAATTTACCAATGAATTAGTAATGCAGTTTATAAACTCAGTGATGAACAGATGAAATAAAAGGAGAGATGGGTGGTATATATCCTAAGGCAACTATTAAATTACCCGCGGGCAAACGTAATTTGACACATAAACATTCAAAGGATGTATCAGTAAGAGGAATAACAAAAAAAGGGATATGTTTACTTATAGCTAATAAAACTCCACCTCCTTTTCTCTTCGTACTGGTAAGTGCTGATCTGTCACATCTCAAAATATTATAAGAACTAAAACCCAGCTCTTCACTTGAAATAGTATCGTCCAAGTTTGTCTCACACAATGCAATAATGTCATAATATTGAAAACACTGCAAACGCAAACGAAGATCCGCAATCCTTCCTCTAATGCTTGTGATGTTTTGATAAAAGATCTTGATCGATGCAGCACTAACGTTTTCCTATGCATTGTTACCAAACTTCCGAGTGACAATGGAAGGAATACGGTCATGATAAGCAATGCAAAGGTCCTGTTCGCCATTTTCAGTTCTGAATTTTATTTCCGCTATGAGTGTTTTGAGGTAACCCTGTTGTCTTTTGGTTAGATCCCCTTTTATGTTCAATTTACCGTCGGCGAGTCTTTTTTTATTATGAAAAATCCAGCTAGTATGGTCAGTTGATTGAAACATGACCTTGAGTGGTCTAGTTTTATTCTTAAAAAACTGTAGTCATGAATTGTATCGAATCAGTTGTATCGATACTTCATAATATCTAGTACTTTTCTTAGAGCCTACTGCCCACACAATTAGACATCGGGACTATGATTCAATGTCAGTCAGTAATGTCAGTTCAGCTTTAGTAGAAGACTAGGCAGGACCTTCGTTCCCGATAGCAAAATTATTCCGATTCGTTTTCTTGCTGATTCTTATGCAAACAGGTCTCCTAAAAACAAATCCATAGGTTTGCTGTGCGGTAACCTTGTCGAGAAATTGTTTGAACAATTTTTTTAAGTCATCCAAAAAATCGACTTTTTGCGTCATTCTGAACAACAAATGTCTCTTGTGAGTTTTCTCCAAAGGTGATCGTTTTTGAGTTAAAATCGATTTAATTAGTTGGAAAAAAACCCAAAATAACCATTTTCAAAACTCTATAACTCGGATAAAAAGCCAGTGGCGGATCCAGACACGAGCTTCCGGCGGGGCGATTTCATGCTTCAGGGGGGAGCGATCCGGTACTAAATTTACCTATATATAATAAACTCAGATTTAAAAGAGTTAAAATTGCCTCGTTTTAAGAGGAAATTTACTAATTTGCCCCCCCTTAGATCCGCCCGTGCAAAAAGCTAAATGTAAGTTAACATTCCTCTACAACATTCCGCAGACCTTTATGGGACTATTTCATTGCAAAGCCTTTGTTTTTAAATGTTTATAACACCAGTGCGCGCGCTATCGATACTAACCAGTGATGCTGCGTTTTTCTTGAAATTAAAAGAATAAAATAATTAACAACATCCTCTATTGAGCACCACATAGAGATCTATTTTATTGTCAAATATCAACGTGATATCAACTAATTTTCGATTTCGATAGATTGCAGAGCAGAATAGAAAGTGTGCCAACTGAAATAGCCTCTTGCCCTCTCTTTCTAGTCTTTTCGCGGTATTTATGCATTGCACGTTATCTCCAGCAAGTAGACCCTCTAAGCCGTAAACATGTGCAATAAAGTCAAGTTTTGAAAGTAAATTTTTAAGATTTAATCGATTGGATACCTACCTTAATGTATTGAATGAGTGAAAATATCGAATACAAAGTATGGAGTACAAAAGTATCGAAAAAAAAGTACTCGATACAACTAAGTATCAATACTTTTTTCGTTTCACTAGTATTAATATTACTGTCAAAATTTACGATTCGGCCAAGTAGATCTCGGTAAGCCAGTATTAAAATTAATTAATGAAAAAATTAATTTGTTATTATAAGAATTAAACATACTAATTATTTGGACTGTAATTACAGTTGCAAATAATAATGGCGATTTTAATGACACCAAAAATGAACTCTATTCAGATTTTATAGTAAAGAATCTCGAAATTCCGGGATCTTGATCGGAAATGTCTTTTATTCCTGGATTTTGTCAATCTTGGAATTTTCAATTGAGTCTGGTAATACCGTCTATAATTTTTTTGTACTAAGGTAGAGGCTACATATAATCTTTCTGTATCAAGTTTAGTACGTCAAAGGATATACGAAATCATGATTCGCTGTTCTAATATTACTGCTCATAATACTTGTATGGCATACATTATAATAAAATTGTCCCATTAGCTTGTACCAGCGGATCACTGCCCTGTACTTAGCAATCTTGAACCTTCCCAAGAAATCCCCACATTTAAATCCAACACGGCAAATTATGCAATTATTATTTCCCAAATTCACAGCAGGTAATAGCCACCCGCTGAAGATGAGGGCCTTCAACTTGTTGGCTTCTTCCTGAAATCGAACCACCACCAGATGATATCAAACGAAAGAAATGTTCGTTGACCTCAAGGTGCAATGACGGAGTACGTTGCCCAATAATTCGCCAAATATATTAGCACATAGTGCCCACTCCTTTATTTGTTTCGGTTTTTTTATTCCTGCTGTTTTCATGTAATGTCTCGTGACAAAGAACTTGTTACGAGGACCTGTTGAAAGTGAACCAAGTTACTTTTAGTTTTCAATTAATTTGGAATGAATTTTGAAATTAATTTATATTTGAAACATTGATTTGGTATTTAAAGTAAACAGACGTGTTCGACTTACAAGTAATTAAATTATGGCACTTGTTTTTTAATAATATCTAAACTTTCTACGGCATTAGGGTGCATCCATTAAATAAAATCTCATAAATTTCAATTAAAGGGAGGAGGTCAATAAAAACATGATGATAAAGTTTTATTTTAGAGAATTTACATAATTATAACGGATTTTAATTAAGTCAAGAGTAGCCGATGTGAATGTGTTAATAGTTAAATTAAAACAACAATGAGCGAGAGAGATTACAGTACATTTAGTAGACTTGCTATGATAAAAGGAAAGATAAAAATAGCATAGGAAATATATCTAAACAACGTCCAGAAGATGCTAAAAGATGAGCCAAAACATTTTTGGTCATATATCAACAATAAAAATATAGAATACTCCAGAATTCCAAAATGCCATTTAACGGTAAAGAATGCAATACACTTATAGAAATTGTGAATGCCTTTAGTGGGTATTTTACAAGTGTTTATGAATTACCGCTCAGTGATAAGGCCAACGATTCCTTCTCAGCTCTGGACTAGTAAAAATCAAAGTAACAGCGGAACCAGATAAAATCCCGGCATTTTTACTGAAAGATTGTCTCGGTGCATTTATGTATCCTTTATGTTATATCTTATCAACGTATGTTTTTCCTCAATCCTGGAAAGTGGTTAAAATCTGTCCAGTATATAAGTCGGGTGATCGAGTTGTTATTAGCAATTACAGGCCAATTTCTATTCTAAATAATTTTAAAAAATTTTGGAGAGTGTTCTCTAGAACCGTTTATATCAATCACCACAGAAAATTATATCTATACATCAGGATTGATTCATGAAATTTCGTTCAACATTTAGTAACTTGGCTACCCTTAGATAACATTTTCGTGAAAACTTACATATCAGTGGCCAAATTAATTTACAATGATTGCTCTAAAACATTCGATAAAATCTGTCACCAGACACTTCTTGGAGTTCCTAAAAACTATTTAAAAATCATAGAAACTTATTTAAATCAAAGATCACCGTACATCTATTATATCATCTACTGTTCTGACTCATTTAAAGCCACAAGCGGAGTTCCTCAAGGGCCAAAGATAGGTCCACTATGTAATGTAATAGATTAATTTTCGCTGATCATCTCATGTTATAAGCTTCTATTTCAAGTTGGAATGACTGTGTCGTTTTGCATGAAGAAGACAATTTGTTGCAAGAATGGTATCTAAATAATAAACGCTATCTAAATATATCCAAATATAAGGTTGTAACATTTAGTCGCAGAATCAATGTAATTCAATTTAAGTATAGTGTAAGCAATACAATTCTTACAAAGTTAATGCTATAAAAGACTTGGGAGTTTGTTTATTTTGATTCTAAACTAACATTCCAACATCATATTAACGCCACCAACAATTCTGCATTATGACAATATGGTTTCATCATGCGTAACTGCAAACTATTTTTTAATCCCACGATTTGGATAACCCTGTTCAGTTACTTGGTAAGAACTAAAGTGGAATATGGTTCCTATATATGAAAGGTACATTTCAGATATTGAAAGGGTACAATATGTCTTTTGAAATATTTAACCTACAAAATAAGAGTATGAAACCTTTGCTACTTAATTTTGACATAATGGCCTTTAAAAGTAGCAGAGAACAAGCTGCGGTTATATTTATATAAATGGCTAAACAATAAGATGTTACTGTCTCAAGTCGGTATTACTGTTTCAAGAGTGGTATCTAGATATACTAGACCATTCCATTGCAAACTAGCTCGAACTAATATCATGCATTAATCTCTAATCTACGCAATGAGAAATAATGAGAACAGACTTTCGAAAATGTGTGATTTCTTCAATTGCACACTCCTCGAACTAAAAAACAAAACATGTTTATATTTTTAAGGTAGAGAGCCTTGTCACTTTAATTATATTATATCATTTATAAATGTAATAATTAATTGTTTATTCAATTGTTATATTTTTTTATTATTTACTATTATTAAAAATATTATATTTACACTTTGGATTATATAGATTTTACTTTAACTTTAGCGTTATATGTATAATAGATCTTTACTTTACTCTTTACAATTACTCTATAAATTACTCTGTAAATGGTTATACTGTTGGGTGATAAAATTATATTATATTATTATATAATTATTATTATTACTTAAAACGACTCATATCCGTATAAAATCCATGTCGGTTTTTACAAAAGTTTTTTTTTAAAAAATTCTGTATACGCCAATGGATTCGGCACCCCTCAAAACAGGCTTGTACAAAATTTCACCGAAAAATGTGAAGTAATTATTATATTGTAGACAAATTAAAGTTTCATAAATTTATTTCAAAAGCCCAAGTGCACAAAACTATAGGAACATAACTAAAACATAACAAAAATACGTTGCGAATTCCGTTTCATAGACTGTATGATTCACGAAGCTTCTACCAAAGCACAATATATTTCAAGGCACTTGTTAATCCTTTTAAAAACGTGCATGGTCATCTTTTGTATTTCTCTGTGGTAGGTTCTGGGCAAGATTGTACTTTACTAGCCCGTAGAGTTGTGACCGTGTTTTGTAAACTTTTTGTTTTAGTATAGAACAAAAAAATCATGTGATGTCAACTCTGGTGATCGTGGAGGATATTCCGTCAAAAGACTATTTCCCAGAATTTAATGATTTTCCAATTATTGATTTAACGACTTCCGGCTAAGATGTCGAGGCAGCCGCACGTGTGCGTGCGTATTAGGGTTAAGAAAGTCGTGTAGTCAAACAGAATCCGTGCGATCATATCCATTTCTTTTGATTTTTTTAATCTCATCAAAAAGGCGCTTAGAAAGTGATAAAGACGCTCTGGTAGTGTGTGTTAGTAATAGTGCCTTGCTCTGTAAATATCGTTTTGTACATAATTAAAGTATTATCTTATTCTTTTTTACGAAAATTCGAAGAATGTCGTTTTATTTTAACTGGTAAGTGGCTAATAAGATCGAAAGATCGAAGCCAACCCCCGTTCCCCTTGGAAGAAGAAGATTAATTTAATCATTTTATAACCAAATTTCATTAAAAATGCAAAATGTAAAATGGAAAACAATTTAATTCAACAAATCAAAATACCCAAAGTGACACATTAGACCCTAAAAAATGTATTGCATACCTACTGTCTTTATGGTGTTAATATTCTGTTATCATCAATTTTTATTGAAAATCTATCGTTCAGGGACGAAATAGAAATTGCATTTCTTGCTGTAGTTAATGTGCGTTTGGTAAGAGAAGCTGTATTTAATCGTAGGCACCCAAATAGAAGAGTAAGTATGAAAGCTTAATGTATAATAATTAATGCAATTTTTTAGGGTACTTAAAACCAAGGGTAATACTCGCATTGGATTTTTTGGTCATACCGATCAAATTTTACAATATTTTCACACAAACCAGAGACGAGTGTTAGAATGATAGTTTCAACTTGAGTTTTCCCTGGGGGAGTATTAGAATGCGTTTGAACAAAAATAAAGGCTACATTTACTACAAATGTTTTTGTAGAAATGGGTTCATGACAGTATCCACATATAATAGTGGTAGCTATGTGCGCCAAATCAGAAAAGTGTGGATTTTTTTTATAAACGAATGAAAGCTGAAAACTTCTTTCCTATAGCTTACAGAAAAAAGTTATTTACAATGAAATTTTCTACAAGTGAGATGACACAATTTTGGAAATTTTCTCGAATAATATAAAGTTTTAGAAAGATCTGAAAATTTTTAACTTGGGAATATGGCAGATTATTTATAGTATAGTTACTCTTTTACTGTCTTCTACTGAGTCAGTTTGTATCAGTGAATCACGAGAGCAACAATTAATTTTTGGTTAAAAAAATGCATAGCTGCCAAATAAGAAATAATAGATGCAAATGTTTGAAATTGTTTGTACCACACCAGGTACCACACGTTTTTTTCATTTAATAAAAAATCCTGTAAACAAATTTGAGTTTCACGATAAGTTATTAATATATTCTAATTCTGTGAAATGGAAATGAAAGATCCTTTCCAGATCGTTATTTACTTTTATTTATTTTGTACAACGCAAAATGTTAAAAATGGACCCAGTTAATTTGGAGTTGTTTATAGGAATTGTGAAATCAGTATCCTAATTTTATTTGCACAAAAAAAATCTAATAGTTTTATTAAATTTTTCTGAATTGGCAGTTGCTGCAATATTCAGATTTTTTAAAATAAAATAACTAATAACTGCTCTGGTAGTGCGCTGATAATGGCACATTCTCGGGAAGATTAACCACTTCAAAGCAACTTAGATATAGGACATGACTGAAACAAATTTTATGTACCAAAAAAATAATTTTTAATAATTAATTCATCTTAGTTTTTGACAAAATGTGTTAATTTGGAAAATCTAATGGTTTCAACTTTCAACACATTTTTACGCTAACCATCTTTTGTTTCCTGCCGTCGATAGCAATTAAATTATTGAAAAAAAAATAAAATGTAGATTTTTAAACCTCTAATTGCCTATAAATAGTTTTCTACAACTTTTCAGCATGGCGCATATAGGTTATAATAGAACCCATTACTACAAAAAACAGATCTATTTCCCACTTTGCAAAAAATTGATCTAATGCGTTCTGAGCCTATGAAATGAAAAAGCCTGTTTGTCTTTTAATTTGGGTTACGTTCTTATAGTAATGTATACAAATTTTGAAACAAATTTATGAGCATTTAATTTGGCTACAAATTCATTATAACTCTACAATTTTTAATGAAATTTGGCACATGCTCGTTTTGAAAGCTTGCAAATCTTTTGAGGTAGATATACAGGTTTTTTTCATAATAGTTGCTAATTAATTTCCCTTAGATTTTATAGGAATATTTTTGGAAAGAGGGTTCATCAAACACTGCGGCATAAAAAAATTCGACCAAACTTTCACAATAAATTAATATTTTGCTGGATGTCTGTGAACTGTAGACAGTGACTATGGCTGAAACTGAAATATGTTTATTTTTTCACTAAAAAGTTACTTACAACATTCTGCATGTTAATTTTGTGTGTTCATTACTTTCTAACACCTCCCTGTATAAGGAAATCCAATGATTCACTTTCAGTTGAAAATTTATAGAGTCAATGACTTTTCCCGGATTTTTTTATCGGTTAAAAGCGGCAACGAACCCGCGACAAAAAGATCAAATGAAGACAAAAAAAGATTTATTTAGTTTCGGGGTGCAGTCATTTGCAGTGAATCAAGTGGTGGTCCGAGGAGCTCGAAAGGCCGGAATTTCAGTTAAACGCTACGAAAGATAAATACTCTGAGGATGAGCCATTCGTCATATGCGGTTTGTTCTCGTATATTTCTGTTTAATAAGAAATATGTGTATGTGTGTGTGTAGGGGCTCATACCTACTCGTATATGTGTATGTAACGGTACATGTTTTAATGAACTTTCGTATGAGTGATTCTCTGTTTTTCCGGGCCGTTATATATTGGCTTTGTTAGCGTTTTGTTTTAATCACAGCTTACTAAGCGGACAGCTCTTTAACTGTTTTTTGGTTCTTATAAGTGCCAGGAATTCTTTACTGTCATGCATTTTAGTTATTTTGAGGGAGAAATTCAAAACTGGAAACTATGAACTTTATTTAACAGTTTAAATTTTACATGTTATTAAAGTAAAATATCTTATAAGAGGTAAAATACCTGTATTTACTGTACGCCATATATATTGGGAACCAAAAAAATGCCACATCTTCAATCTTTTCATTTTATGCCTTATCTCAAAAGAAATAATTTATAATTTTGTGTAGTTGCTTCCCTTTTTTCGCTTAAAAACACCATAAAAGAAATATTTCCTGGTATTGGAAATTTTAAATTGAAAATGCGGAGAAATGCTGACGCATTGTAGGTATAAGAGATATCTGTGAAGTCACATCGGAGAGTTTACATCACCAAATCCGGATTTATTGGATACTTTATTGGGGATTTATTGCTAATTTATTATTCTAAAATAAAATTTATTACTATAGCCCCTTCCGAGCAACAGTGTGACTTAACTTAAGCCACAACGGACATAGTTATATTTCAGATAGAAAAAAAGATTTTTGTCAGTTCTTGGTGACAGATTTTATTGCTAATTAGTTGCTCATTTATTGCGTCAAATAAAATTTTATTGCTCCAACTTATTCCGAGAAACTGTGTCAGATATCGCTTATTGTTTCGTTTCTGAGACATAGCTATATCGGACACTGTTTCTAGGAAAGGGTTGGAGCAATAAATATTACATTAGGGCAATAAGTTAGCAACAAAATATACACTAAGTTCCGGTTTGGCGATGTAAATTGTACGATGTGGCTTAATAGATATGCATGAAAAAGGCTGCGAGTTTGAGGGAAATATGAAAAATAATTAATGCCAATTCATCCCCAGAGTGACGAGGTAGTGGTCCAGTGATGGGACTAAGCAATGGGATTCTGTAATTAGTTCTGGTCGAAACGGAACGGAACATAATAGGTTTGTTCGTAAGATCAGTTGTCAATAATTCCAATGATTTGGAAAATTCTCCGCCAACCATTTTTACATTTCTACTTATGAACCATACCAAATGCAGTGTTTCAACAGGATCATGACAGACATCGTACCGCTGGTAATTCAATGATATTCATACAAGAATCTTGCGTTGCGATTCTGGAATGACCACCAAGATCCCCTGATTTGTCCCTCATGATAGGACGGATTTAAATTTATTTATTCAGTCAAAATAATACAATCATAGTACAAAAGATATTTCAGCCATGTTCTCATTAAACTTAAATATACCTAATATACATAAAGTGTCAAAAATATTATAATTTTTATAATTTATTGAAACTTAACTGAAAGACAAGGCGATGTAAGCGATTAGCCATTAAGTAATCCACAGTAATAATTGATAAACTTCAGAACAAAATAGACAACTAGTGTTGTCCTTCCCGGAGAGATTGCATATTCAGGAAAAAGGACCCGAGAAGTAGAATCAAATAAAAAATAATTTGGTCAAGTGCGAGTTGGACTCGCATACTTAGGGTTCCGTACCACCTTCAAGATTCTAATATTCCAGTTTCAGACAAGCAGGGAATGAGTGCATTTTCTTATATTTACCCTAATATCTTTTAAAGGAAGCGTTTTAAATTTATAAAAAATATACACTTTGATTTTCCACACATAGACTTTTCATTTTATCTGCTTCAGGATTCGCTTGAAATTTATCAGAATACAATGTATTTAATTTTCTAATTTGGCCCCAAAAAATTAACATTAGTTTTATTTTATTAATAAACTTTCAGAGAAGTCTTTTATAATCTACTGTCTGAGTTTTGAGGCTCTGTAGATTGGCAGATAAAGGGCAAAATAGGTCAAGTTTTAAATTATAAATTATTAAATCTGTTATTCAAATTATTTAAAAATGTAAATAAAATATATTTTTCAAATTTTAAATAGTGTAGTTTCTAACGTGGGAATCAAGTCGATGTTTAATATTTTTAATATCTTTTATACAAATGATTTAAAAATATGATATATTTGTAATTCACATAATAAGCCTTTTATCTGATATATTACATGATGCGTTTGAAAATTGAAACTTTATTTTCCATTTAATTGTATAATTTGTTTGTTTTCTAATAATTTATTTTCCGTTTAATTCTATTATTTGGGGGATTTTTTTCATATTTTTCCTATAAACAAAAAAAATTAGGTCTTATAGTTTGGGGAATAATGGGGAGAATGCGTAATTTTTTAAAATATTTTTTTAATATATTTTAAAATATTCATTTTAAAAAAATTAAAAAAATATATTTGTATTCGTCATAATGAGCCCTGTGATTTGATATATTACATAACCCGTTAGAAACAATTTTATTTTTTTATTTTTTTAAATTAAAAGTAGAGGTTTCTTCTTATTTTTCCAGTAAACTTCAGGTCAGAACCTATATCTTTAATTTGTTTCAAAACTTTACGTTTTATAGTTTCGGAGATAAGGGGGGGGATGGGTAAATTTTGGTATATTTTCGTTAATATCTTTATATATATATATATATATTAAAATGAAAAAAATATATTTCTGTTCCTCAGAATGAGACCTTTCATTTGATATATTACATGATGCGTTTGAAATTTTTTTTATTTTTAAATTTTTATTTAATTCTATAATTTGCCCCCCAAAATTAATATTAATGGATTCTCCTTATTTTTCCTGTAAAGTTCGGTCAACGTTCAATATTTCCTATTTTTTTCAAAATTTTAGGCTCAGTAGTTTCGGAGATCACGGGGGGAACGGTCGATTTTTTTAGTTTTTCCCCCCAGAAGTACCCCTAAAATCGAAATTTCTTCATTTACGATATGTACTCCTGATCGGGTCAGTAAACTATACCAAATTTCAACCTCTTCCGTCCAGAAGTTTAGGAGAAAATTGCTGTGATGTGACAGAGGCAGAAATCCTGAGTGATATTATAAGGGTATCCGTATATTGTATATACGAAACCCTAATAAATGGAACATTAAAGGTAGATAAAGGATAAATATAATACAAAATCTATAATAAATAGATTCATAGAAGGCCAGAAGATGAATAATTTTCTGAGAAATAAAAAGATTACAAATTATGACCAAAAAGAGTTTGTAGAAAACCACCACTGTTTTCTCCAGACTGCCGTTTTGAAAAAGGAATGCCAGGCGATGGAGCCTACAATGATATTGACAATGCGATGTTACAATCAAAATATTCAAGCAAAATATCATTATTTGGGCACCAGATTTCTTTGGCTCCTGCTACACAAAGAACTACCTCAACCTCTTCTTCTATTTAAATTAGCCGATTTTGTGACTACAATTGCTTAAAAGACACTCATATTTAGTACTGAGTGTTTAAATATTCAGTGTTTCGTATTAACAATGTGATAAAAACAAATTTTATATATTTTTATATACAGGAAATTCATAAATAATAAAAAAAAGTTTGCAAGCCTACTCAATCAATCTCTTATCAAAAACAAAATTTGCCAGAACAGTCAGCATTCCTCGTAAAAAAATTGGTTGCGGGTTTCTATGTCTTAGTATTAACTGATTGTGTCAGCTGATTTGTCACTGTCAATTAATAAATAAGAGAAATCTGAAGATGTAAAATAAATTCTTGAAGAATTAACATTTAAAGAAATTGATTGATGACGACTTTAAATTTGCAGAGAGTACACATGGAATGTCTTCGATGGCACATTACATATAATATCCAAAAAATGTATGAATTAGATGTTGCGGTTTTAGTTCAATGCTGGTTCAATGCAAGTATATAATTGACGAAGGACCTTTAGCGGAACAATCAATAAAACACGTCGTTATTAATTCACCAAATAAAGTTAGTTACTAACCTTTTACGTCGAAGCTCTGCAGGTGGTGTTTTCTTGGTTCTTCTTTCTTCGGAGGCTAGCCCCGCAGCGGCAGGAACTGTTTTTAGAGCTTCGCTGGACACCACTTTACACAAAAAATAGCGATGTAATGTTCATTGATTGAGCAAACAAAAAATGCGGGTTTAACAACAAATGATGCGCTTTTGTAAACACAAAAGAAACAAAATGAAAGCGGATTAGCGGTCCGAATAGCTCGGAATACAATACAGGAATCACGAATACTGTCTTTATTTTACACGCAAAAAACACTTAAAATTAGCATTAGCGCGACGGAAGGTTTTGGAAAATGTGCAGAAGTTTAAAAATCAATGAAATAATTCAATCAAATTTAAACAATACACTAAACAAATTGCGGGAACGCAACAACACATATCAAATCGTTGATTAAATTGTAGTTATTTTTGTTAGCCAGGATATTTGTGACCAAAATACTTTTTCGAAATTTACATGCTGTACTTTATTTCAAATACAATTTTTTGAAGGCTCTCTTTTCCGCTTGTGATTTTTCAGAAACTATAAGAAATACATTTGCTACTGTCTCACTGGTATACAAGGACGTTTTCAGTCAAAGGCAAGGGGAGTAGGTGCCTCCATTTGCCGATATTTAGCGCTTCCATATATTTGAAATAATTATTCCTTTCTATATTAAAACCAGGGCCGGATTTAAGTTGGTGGGAACCGCTGGGCACAAAACTTGTTGAGGCCTACTTAAAGGATTCAAAATTGGCACTCAGTTTGTAAATTTTACATTTATTATTTTTAATAAAACATGTCATAAAATAAATAATGCCAAATCTTTTTTGGATTTAGTTTTTTATTGCCAGTGCCCATAGTGCCATGGTGTAAATCCGGCCCTGATTAACAAAACATTTCCAGACCAAAAACCTGTCGCTTTGCCCCTGATCTCCCCCAAAGCCAAAACCAGCCATTTCTTGCAACGCTGTTGCTGGGAAATCTATATATTTTTGTGAAAGATGTTTTGTATGCTTGCTGGTCTTCAGGTTCCTTACAATAGATTCTCTCTTCCTCTTTCTTTGGCTCTTCTTTCTATCCTAGTAATAGGTGTCTATCTATTCGTCGATAGAGGTTCCGAAAATTTCTCAGGGGATTCATGACAACGCAGTTTTAAACGTTTGCTTGGAACCCAATTCAAAAATGTACTTCAAAGGTAGGTAACTAATCTACATAAGTACAGGAAATTGAAATTATGGGTTGTATTTATATTATACCCTTAACCGGTCATGCGTCGCCGGTCATGGTCGCCTTACCTGGAGGTTGGTTGCCGGTGATGCGTAGCGACAGAGGCCGCTGGGCTCACTAATTATATTTTCGTTCGAGATTATATATGTTATCTCTATGAATTTTCTTTTGTACCAGTGCTCTTCCTTGTGAATTGCTCTGGCCTGTTCCCAGTTGATATCATGGTGTTCGGTCCATGCGTGATTAGCTAGCCCAGACTTCGTTAAATCCGCCCTTTGAGTAGCTGTGCGGTGTTCCTTAACTCTGGTGTCCAGCGGTCGCTTTGTCTCTCCAATGTAAAGATTGCCACATTCACACGGTATGCTGTATATACAGTTATTTGGTATTGCTGGTGCGTCGGGCCTTGTTCTTGTTATCATGCTCCTAAAGGTGTTGTTGCTTTTGAAGATCATTCTAATTCCATAGCTGTGTGCAATTCTTCTACCTTTCTCCGACAAGCCTTTAGTATACGGTAATACGAGAATTGCTACCGTGGTGTCCTCTTCCTGCCTAGGTGGTTTGTCCAGCCTTGGTAATGATGGTTCCCGGATATCCATTAGCCAAAAGGTCTTCTCTAAGTTTCACTTGTTCTTCTTTGAGGACTTCTGGTGTGCTGCAGATAATTTTGGCTCTATGGATTAATGTTTTGATGATGCCAGTTTTCGTTGCTGATGGGTGGTTGGAATTGTAGTGAAGGTGTAATCCTGAATGCGTAGCCTTCCTGTAGACTGTTGTTTGGATTCCGGTCCTAGTCCTTTGACACATCAAGGAATGGTAGGCACCCACTCTCTTCCATCTCCATGGTGAATCTAACGGATGGTTGGGATTGGTTCAGGTGCTCCAGGAATGTTTGTAGTTCTGTCTCTCAATGTTGCCAAATAATGAAGGTGTCATCGATATACCTCAACCACAGCTTAGGCTGCTTCTCGTAACTTTTCAGTGCATGTTCTTCGAACCATTCCATGTAGATGTTGGCGATGGTTGGTGATAATGGGGAACCTTTAGGAAATTTATCTTCTTGTATGAAGAACGGGTCCTTTTCTTGAAAATAGCAGTTCTTGAGACAACATTCAGGCAAGTCCATGATTAAGTCTTCAGTAAGTTTCTTTCTCACTATGTTGAGAGATTCGTCTAGTGGTACGTTCGTGAAAAGGTTTTCAACGTCGAGTCTTTGACGTGCGATGATGTTTTGCCCTCCAAAGGTTGGATGATTGGTAGAAGGAATTTCGATAGTGCTGCTGTTGGTGAGTTGCGCGAACTTGTAATCGGTCTGAGAGGTACTCCATCCTTGTGTATCTTGGGTAGTCCATAAAGATGTGGTGGTTTGCTGTGATGTGGCGTCAATTTTCTCCTTGTCTCGGGTAGACTCTATTCAGCATGATCTCTGAGAGTGTTGTAAGTTTTCCGTTCCATTTTGGATGTTGGATTAATAGGCACTGGCATGTATTTTCCTTTCGACAGTACTTCGTCGAATTCCTTATTGTATTCCGTTCTGTCCATCAGAATGGTGGCATTTCCTTTGTCAGCTGATAGAATGATGATAGATTTGTCGTCCTTAAGTGTTTTTATGATCCTTCTTTCGGATTCGTTGATGTTTTGTTTGATGCGTTGTGTTTTCTCAATTGCGGTTCTGACTTTCCGTCGGAATTCCACTTCAAGACGATGGAAGTCCAAGGAAACTTCGAGGAACGAGTTACATTGTCTACTAACTTCAGACTTACATAAGTACTTGTTGTGTTGTGTTAAGTATTTACTTCTTGATTGTTGTTTATTTATTTATTCATTACAGTTGTAAATTTACTTTAAAAACAATATTTATTGCGAATCCTAAAAGATAATGTAACCTGTTGGTAGGACATTATTTTTATAGATTACTAATTAATTGCAAAAATTATAAATATCACTTTAATCCTTACAAGAAAACAAGATGCCTGTTGTATTATCAAAATATATATGCAACATGTATTAAAACACAATAATAAATTTATAAAAAAGTTATATCGAGGGTATTCACTATTTGTTTCACAAATTTATCTTTACTGGTTATTAAAAATCCATTCTTTTATATATCTGTTTTTTTTTGGAAAGTGCCATTTGAGATTTTTAACTCATTTGATATGCTGTTCAAAAATTTAACAGCTACAATGAGGCTACTTTTACTACTTATTGTTCTTTTGATAATAGACAATTGTACGATTTTACTTCCGATCAAACTTATCGATTCTTTAAATTTATTCTTTAGATTATTTAATGCTACATACATGCTTCAAAGTAAAACAGTTGTTTTATGTTCAGTGGATTAGCCACAAGTATAAGTTTGTTATTATATATTATTTTCAAAATTCCGTTTTGGATGTTTTCTAACAAGATTCGTATAGGCCTCTCCGCAGGCTATTATTCCATATTTAATTATGCTGTCAAATAAGGCGTAACATCATTCTATGAGGTTCACTGTTCATTAATCTAGATAATTTTTGGCAATACTAATAATGTACTCAGGAGCGTACCCAGCTTTTGGATTAAGGAGGGGCAAATTAGAAAAAAATTCCTAGAGGGGGCAAATCGGAAAAAAATTGTCCAAGAGGGAGGGAAAAATCAGATAATTATTGGTCTGGGGGGGGTCAAGTCAGCAATTTTATGGGAAGCTTTAATAGCAGGTTTGTAAGTTATGAAAAAATAAACCTTAAATATTAAGAATTTTGTACTCTAGTAACTAATTTTTATTTGTAGATCAAATACCTATATCAGGACTACTATCAAAATAATTCCCAAAGGTCATACGGTTTTCATATTAATCGTCCCTTGACTTCTTTGACGAATTTAGTGCAAATCATTTCAAACAAACGTTGTTCGACAACGATTCCTGATAAGGGATCGGAAACGTCACATAAAACAGATAAGTACAACACAAAATACATCCCAACATATTATACGTGGAATATTAGTTGACAAATCCGCATAAGATGTTATCCACCAAGAAGTCATTAATAAAATCAACAATATTGGCCCTAAATTGATGCCTGAGGAACCACAGTTTTGCCGGCCAATAATTTACTATAATCTTCATCTATTTTAACTCTGTGTTGCCTTTTCTGAGTAACTAGTTAAACGTTTATTACCTTCCCCTCTAACTCTATTGTTAACCGTGTCAAAGGCTCTTGCTTAATCAAGAAATCTAATTACTATTGGCTGGCCCTCATCAAAGTTTTCTGTTACGAAATTGCTCATCAAAATTAAAGCATTTTTTGTTCATTTATTTTTTTGAAGCCAAATTATTTGCGATTTGTTCACATTTGTTTATAAATCCATTCAGTCGGTTGTAAATGACTTTTCAAATTTGTTTCTCAAATAAGATATAATAGAGATTGTCTATAGTTTAATTGAAGGTATCATTACTTTTGTAAATAGGTACAATATCTGATTAAGCTTGTAATGTCAAAAACGTCCGGTAATGCCTAGATGTAATGGCTAACCTACCACCTTATTACGGCCCACGTGGTAAACGTTGACACACCAGGGTGCACGGCAGCTTCAGTGGAGACGGGAGTGGGTTAGAAACAAGGGCCAAGCTAACTGTAAGTTAACTTTCCAATATAAAGATGTTCTGGGCGCCAGGTAGATTCTCTGCCTCTTTACCCAACTAACCGCCTAAGATAACCTACCAATCCTCCGCGGCTACAAGAGATCTATAGTTAAGGGCTCAATGGCTAATGAAACCTCAGTATATTGTCAGTTATGTCACAACAAACCTACTTCAATAAAACTCTCCATAAAACAGTAAATAATTTAATGAACTTTTAAATTATTTCAATACAATCCTGCAAAATATCAAACACAAGTCGACCTGTAGCCAACTTCATGTACCTACATACACGTATCTATAGTTCAACCAAGAATCAACATTACATACCTGATACACTAAGTTCAAATTATTACCAAAATCAACAAATGTAATAATCAGTTACCAAAATCAACAAATGTAATAATCAATTAATGATCAAGTGAACCTAGATAAAATAAACAGATGTTATCAAAAACATTAATCAAAATATTCAAATGTTGTTGTGATCCGTACACATGCACAATATATCTAAAATCAGAAATGAGATCCTTGAATGCACAATATTCCAAATAATATCAAAGTCAATAATGACATCTAAACTGTGAATAATTCAAAATTATATCAAATTCAATAACTGTACTGCCAAAAATTCAATTACTGACAAAAGTGTTTAATTACATTTAAACTTCAAGAAAAATCAATAATGATTTCATAAATCTAGAAACAAATATTATCCTTAAAACATCCAAAATAATTCAATTAACAAGTCGACGTTTCGAGCTCTCACGACGCTTTCACAAAATACCAAACAATATCAATATCTAATAAATCAGTAATCATGAAATGATATTCAAAATTTAACACTATAGGAAATGCATAAAAATCAATTTTATATGAGCAAATTAACAGTCAAAAGTTTGACTAAATAATCAGGTTCTCTATTAAATCCAATAAGTTCAAAATGTTATTCAGATAAATCAATTTCAATGTGAAAAGTAAATTATGAGCAAAACAAATACACTGAATCAAATTACAAAGGTACCTTGTTCAAATGCGATGACACAACACTCAGCTGTCCTCTGTAGAATCGAAGTAAACATACGCCGTCGTTGCTATACGGCAACCAACGAAGGTTACCTGTTCCCAATAAACCAAAATGGAACTCGATTACAAGACTTGCCAAAACTTCGGCAAACAAGTGAAGTTGATAGCCCCATACACTGAAGGTAAACAAGGTCTTGGGCGGGCTAAAGTTCTTACGTACGATGTTCAAATGGTGGTTGACAGTTAGTCGTCCAGGAAGGTCAACGGGAGTACATGCAAATATTCAGCAATCAAATCCTCACAAATGAGAACGTGTTTCCACTAATTTCCAAAAATATCACCAAACTGCCAATGGAAACATTAATTAAACGTTGCTGAAACTGCAGATCCACGAGAGAGTGAGTGATCCAAAAATATCACAAAACCAATAACGGAACCAACGAATAAAGTGTATCCAACTAAATCCCAAACATGGACGGCACCAAATTGCCATTATAAATTCAGATAACACTTGTAGATATCTATCATCACATTTCACCATAACCTCTCTTCCCAAGTAGGTACTACACGCATCCTTACACTAGGACGGTCGACAGGCAACAAACTTTCACGAGGACAGTCAACGGCCAACTCCCCTTTCTTCCGACAACTGACATCTCCAAATCCTACCAACCCATTTCTCAATTCTAATACCAATATCGTCTAAATTTCACTACATACAACGTTCTTCTTCTACGACATTCCACAACATCAATGCTCGAAATGTCCCGTGCTCGACTCTACTTTTCTACCTCTTCTTCCCATAAATGCCATTAACCTATTTAGAACGTGTGATTCCACCCTTAGCAATTCGACTCAAACGTCAAGAAAATCTAACCAACAATCTTAACCTAGAATAGCTTTATATCAAAACAAATCAATACCAAATACAAAGCGAGAATATTTCCAATACGAAAAACCGAATAAGCCTATCGCAATAACAAAAATGCTACAGAATAATAAAAAAGGTACGTCTTTACGTTTGAAGATAATTTTATACTATCCGTTGGTGTTAATATTCGAAGTCAATACTCGCGTTTTAGTTACAAGAAAACAGTTATTGTAGATAAATGACACATCCAACGTCCAGTTTAGGCTATTTAAAATACGTTTTGCATAATTCAAACCTCAGATATTTCGTCGTTTACTTGTTCTTTTACGGGTTTATGGAATACACTGCCAGTTACACTCTGCGGCAAAAATGTAATGTTACAAGCTCTTTTTTCGATTTTTGATTTGCAGTTACTTCGATTTTCCTCGTTTGAAACACTTGTGACTGCTGCATCTAAGGCAGTTTTCTGTCATTGAAGTGCAATTTATCACTTTCCCCATCACGTTGAAATGGTGAGACAGCAATTTGGTTGCAGCTTGTAAGGACCATCGATAGACACAAAAATACCAAAGACATAACAAGGGCGTCCCTGCCCGTCGACGGTAGTGAATTAGCTCCGCATAATTGGCGCTTCCGTCGACTTATACGGAGTGTTAGGCCGCGCTAACTCATCTAATCGCGGTCCCATTATGCGGACCTCCTACACGGCCAGTTAGTTTACAATTAAATAATGCACAGCGTCCTGCGTTGCACCGATGGTGGACGGTGTATGCAGTTGCAGTTTCATTTGCATTGTGTCCGCGCTATACGAGCGTGCGGTTTGTCACATTTAAAAGAGTCTGATGGTTTATGCACCTACTATCGTTAGCCATATTTAACACTATGGTTAGAGCAGGTAGCGAGTGGAAGAAAGGTAATTAGCATGATTTATGGTAGGCAGTGCACCTACGGCGTTAGGTGGGTAAATGGATGCTGCTACATGCTTGACACGAGTTATGCCATTGTTACACAAATATTTAAATTTTTGTTATGAACCAACTTCGCAACTTTTATCACAAGAACGTATTTTTATTAATAATATGGTAGGATTATAGTTACAAAATAGAGCCGCCTTCAAAGCAGTTGTTAAAGATGACACAGATCAACAAAAAACATTTTGTATCGGTCATTTCTTGGTGAAAATTCATTTTAATTATATTAAAACATTAACCACTATGGTAATTTTTACTAATGTATTAGATACTAGCCGTTACCCGCTGTTTCACCGGCGTATGGAATGTAGAAATGTTTGCGAACAGAAATAGCTTATGGAACATATGGGATATTCACTATAACAAACTTTTCTTTGTTGAACCACCTTACATAATTGTAAATCTAGCAATCCCAAATATATTTTACCCAAACTGCAAGTGCTTATGGGCCACCCTATATAACAAAATTTTATTCAACATTTTTTGAACCACCTTGTATAACTACAACTCTGCTTCACCCTATAGTGCAACCATCCTCTATATGCTGTTTATTAGTCACCCAATATAACATTATTTAATTATTTAATTACATAAAAATAATTCTGCTATTCGCTATATAACAATTATTTCTGATAATTTTTGAGCCACTTAATTTATTTCCCTCCACCCTATATTTTAACTACGCTTTATATGCAAGTTTTCTAACACTGTGTTACACACAATATATAACTATAATTTTGCTTCGCATTTTTTGTACCACTCTGTATAAGTATAAACCACCAATCCCTAACAAATTTTACCTGCAATTGTTAAAGACCACCCTATATTCTTTTTTGAACTGCTTTGTATAGTAACTACTTCCATCTATATTGTTACGAGTATTCATCCGACAGCTGGTGCAATCGGCCCTCAACCAATTCATGGAAGGGACATTATTCCGATAAATTCGTGGAACCCGAAATGTTTGTCTCTCAACCGGCGGACCGCTGCCGTTACTGGGAATTCCCTTAAAACTTCCAGAACATGATGGAATTTCCCGATGGTGCGTGGGCGTACCAGACAATTCCAAGATAAATGTATAAAAGGACCAGTTGGCGATAGGAGTTGATTCAGTTTTCGTCGGTCGTTTGTAGAGTTAAGATAAAATGTAAATAGTAGTTTATGTGAATATAAATTTGTGTAAAAGTAGTGGAAATAAATTAGAGTGAGTTAGACTGTGTTTTTAAATAAATCCAAGAACTGAACAGAACCCGTGAGTTATGTGGTGCATTAACCCCTATTCTGCATCTTTCAACTAGAAGTAGCCGGACGCAAGATATCCTATTTCACTTAACAATAATTTTACTCAAATGTATTTATTTTACAGTTGAATAACTTTTACATTGTTTGTAGTTCAGTCTGATTCCATTATTCTTATTGTACACTTCGCTTTAAATAAAATTTAATCTTTTTTAAAAAGTTATTTTTAAAAACGACACATCTAACTGGCGCTGCGAACAGGATTATTTCGGAGTATCAAAGTGATAAATCCATTCGATTTCAATCGATTAATTCGAAACGAACAATCGTAATCGAAAATAGACAGTGTCGTGCGTGAAATAATTTATTTGGGACTTTTTTTCAAAAAAGGATTAATTCCACAACTGTACAAGCGAAGGATGAAATTGTATTGGTAAGTCGCTCTCCTTTACATTTCCATATTTTTATGTCAGACTCCTGGAATTCTCCATTGTCTCCGATCCCGGAAAACTGTGAAATCGAGTTAGATTTAAGTAAATTGATTTCGAATCTTTCTATAGAAGAAAGTAAAAGTAATTTAGATTTAAGAGAAAATACTTCAATAGCGGAAAATAACTGTTTAGTAAATAGTAGTAATTTAAATTCATCAAGAATCATGCCTTTGCCACAAATTTCAGAACAAGTTGGTGCAAACAGACCAACATTTGAAATGAAAGATTTAGAATTAGTTCCTGTTTTTGACGGAAATACACGTGATTTAGCTAGATATATAGATATTGCTGATAGGTTAATTAATATGTTTTGGACCCCAATTGATTTAAATGGCATTTATAATTTAAGACTAGTTGAAGGTATTTATTCAAAATTATCCGGACAAGCACGTGATGTTTTTAATTCTAGTGTATCTAAAGATTGGGGATCTATAAAAGATCTGCTTAAGAGCAATTTTGGTGATCGTAGAAATGAAGCTGGATTGATGTTTGATCTTAGCCTTTTAAGACAGAATCAACATGAATCTTCACTTCAATTTTATGATAGAGTTAATAATACCTTAAGTGCTCTTCATAATTATGTGGATATACACATTACTGATCAAAATATAAAAAATAGTAAGAAAATATTTTTCAATGACTATGCTTTGACAATTTTATTAGCTGGCCTCCGTGAACCGCAAGGATCAGTTATAAGATCTATGAAACCAACTTCACTTAGTGATGGACAGCAATTCATGATTTCTGATAATCACATTAGATATCTTCAAAAATCTCAGCCCTCTTTTTCGAAACCTACTTCAACTAATGATTCAAATAAGCAAATTAAACAACAAAATTTCAACCAAAACAATATCGCATCTTCTCAAATGCAACCTCGATTTATGCAACCTAATCAATTTGCTCCTCAGCAAAATCAATTCCCCAGAGGCCCAGTCAATATTCAGCCTATAAATACACCACCTCGACGTTTACCTACTGGTAGACAAGTTTTTGGACCACCAAGAAATGTTTGGAAACTCCAAAAACAAGCCCAAAATCTTCCACCTCCAACACCAATTAGCGGTATATCTCATGGCACAATTCGCCCAAACACTTCTCACTTCCGCCCTATACAATATTCTCACCCTGATTTCGTTTTCGAAGAACTAAACAATATTGCGGAAAACTCAACATCTTCAGAAAATTATCCTGATCCTGAATCTGAAACTGACCAACAACAGAGCCACGATCTAGATTATTCGGAACAATCAAACTTTTATGACGAGTGTCATCCCTACGAAAATTTTGATTACTCAAATTTTCAAGAGGTTCCACCAGAAACCGAAACTACATAGAAATTCATAATATTTTCAACAAAAAGGATTTACCTTATATTTCTATAGGAACTCCAAAGTTAAAATTATTAATAGATACTGGTGCAACTAAATCATTTTTAGACCCAGATATTGCAGAAAAATATTTTTCAAATTCAATTTTAGAAGAACCGTTTACTGTTTCCTCCGTTTTTCAAACAACCACAAGAAATCACTGTATAGAAATTCCTGCTTTCAAAGAATTCAATTCTTCAGAAAAAATCAAACTCTACCTATTCAAATTCCATAGTTATTTCAATGGTTTAATTGGTTATGACCTTATGAAAAAATTAGGAATTCGACTCGATTTTCCTAATTCAAAATTAATTACAAATTTAACAGTTATCCCAATAGAACATTATGAAGTAAAGAAAAAACTTTTATTTTTCACTGAAATAGAGCCGCATACCGCAATTAAAATAAAAATTCCTGTCACCACCGAGAATGGTCCAACTATTATTCCGCTATTAAAATTTCAGGATAGTTTATTTATTCCAAGTTGTTATTCAATGGCAGAACGTAATTATGCCTTGGCAGAAATTCATAATTTAAGCGATACGTTAAAAACCATTTCCTTAGAAAATTTTATCAAAACCGAAAACGTGAACGAAAATGACTTTGAAATTTTTCATATTGTTACTTCTGACGAATACGACCAACAAAAACCTGACATATCCCAACTTTTACGAACAGACCATATGAACACAGAAGAGAAAAAACACGTTCTTAATTTATGTTACAAATATTATGACATATTTTTTAAAGAAAATGACCAACTTACTTTTACTAACAAAATCAAACACAAAATTCTAACTAAAGACGAAATTCCGGTATACACAAAATCATATAGATACCCTTTCGTACATAAACCTGAAGTAGAACGACAAATAACTTCCATGCTCGAACAAGGAATAATTCGTCCCAGTGAATCCCCATGGTCTAGCCCAATCTGGATCATACCGAAAAAATCTGATGCATCTGGAATTCGAAAATGGAGAATCGTTGTCGATTACCGTAAGGTGAACGAAAAAACGATCGACGACCGTTACCCGATTCCTAACATCGCTGACATTCTAGATAAATTGAGAAGATCTCAATACTTTTCAACACTTGATCTTGCGAGTGGCTTCCATCAAATTGAGATGTGCCCCGATGATATTCAAAAAACAGCGTTCAATGTTGAAAATGGGCATTATGAATATGTGCGTATGCCTTTCGGCCTTAAAAATGCCCCCGCCACTTTTCAGAGAGTGATGGAAAATGTTTTGAAAGGATTGTTAAATCGGATTTGTTTAGTTTTTGTGGATATAATCATATTCAGTAGTTCATTACAAGAACACATGGTGAATCTCAAGCTGGTTTTCGAACGATTAAGAGAAGCCAATTTCAAAATTCAGCTTGATAAGTGTGAGTTCCTCAGGAAGGAAGTAGCTTTCTTGGGACATATAGTGACACCAGAAGGCATTAAACCGAATCCTGAAAAAGTTAAAGCCCTCATGAAGTACCCCATACCCGATTAGTAATGATCGACCGATCGCCTACACGTCAAGAGCTTTGAACAGAGCGGACAAAATTACTCTACCATAGAAAAAGAGTTGTTAGCTATTGTTTGGGGAACCAAGACCTTCAGACCGTATTGCTTCGGCCGCAAGTTCCACGTAATTTCTGATCACAAACCGCTCCAGTGGTTAATGTCCTTGAAAGAACCGAATTCTCGATTAGTACGCTGGAGGTTGAAACTCGAAGAATTTGACTATGACGTCATATACAAGAAGGGAAAGAAGAATTTGAATGCAGATGCACTCTCTCGTATTGAAATTCACCCAACAGAAACTGAAGAAGCACAATATGATTCCGATATACCATTTTTAGGATTCATGAGAGAATTTAACAGAGAATTGCTACAATCACAAACAGAACAACCTGCAGACAATGTTTCGATGATCTTTAACACTGGCGATGACATTCAGGAGCAAGAAGACGAAACATCAGAAAGAAACAACCCTAATCCGAATCAAGAGAGAGAAAGTGAAGAAACTGAAACTGGTGAAGAAGTCGGAGAAGCAAGTGATTCAACTGAAACTGTACATTCAAACTTAGAAAACCCCATTCAAACTATACATATAACTGAAAAACCTTTTAATCATTTTAGAAATCAAATTTATATAGAAGAAAAATCGCAACCAGAATTTAGAGCCAACATGATTTTTAGAGAACCCAATAAACGTATTCGATACTTTATATATACAACAAAAGAAACTTTTATAGACCAAATAACAGAATTTTCTAAATATCAACTAATTCCAAAAAATACTTATGCTTTTTATATTGCTAATGACCCACAAGACTTTTATTATAAAACAATGTGCCGCATTTTCCCGAAACTATTCAAAAGTGAAACATTTACTTTTCTAAAATGTAACACTAAACTTAGAGACATAACAAATATTGACAGACAACGTGAAATTATTCAGTACAACCACGAAATGAAAAGTAATCACCGTGGCATTCTTGAAACTATCGCCCAAATAAAATCCAACAACTATTACTGGCCTAAACTTGACAGTGACGTACGAAATTATGTTAACAACTGCGACACTTGTCAACAAAGTAAATACGAAAGACACCCACAACATCTAACTCTTCAAATAACCCCTACACCCACAAAACCTTTTGAAATTGTCCATATAGACGTATTCCAAGTTCGTCAACAAAAGTTTTGTACTTTCTTAGACGCTTTTTCAAAGTATGGTCAAGCCTATCCAATTACAACTAATAATAACCCTGCAATAATTACTTCACTCTTAAAGTTTATTTCACATCATGGAATCCCAAAACACATAACTTCAGATAATGGTTTAGAATTTGCTGGGCAATTAGTAAAAGATTTTGCAAAAGTTCATAAAATAAATTGGCACTATACAACAGCTCATCATCATAATGGAAATGGCCCTGTCGAAAGATTTCACTCCACCCTTCTGGAACATCTTAGAGCCCTTTCACTTGAAAATGACTTATCCCTTGTAGATAACATGAATCGAGCAATCATAGGGTATAACCACTCCATTCATTCAGTCATTAAATTTCGACCAATAGATATTATTCACTGTGAAACTGACAGACAAGACCCTTTCGATCTAGACCTTAACGAATATTTTGTGAATAATTACATAGAAACTCACATAACAAAAATGAAAGAACTCTATAAAATAATTGCCGACAAATCACACCAGATCAAAGAAAAAGTTATTGGTAAAGCTAAAGAAACTCGAACGGACCTCGTACAATACCGCGAAAATCAAATCGCTTACATGCAAAACGAAAACCCTAGAGATAAACTAAAACCCCGTTTCAACCCGGAACAAATATTGCGAAATAATGACAAAACTGTAACAACGACAAGCGGAACTTATCACAAACAAAGTTTCAAGAAACCTCGAATAATATCAGACACTCCCTTGTTACAGGATACCCCTGAGTCTCCTGGTAGGACTATACCACTGCAAAGAGGTAACAGTGCAGAATCTTAATGAAAATCCAGGAATCCTCCCTTTCAAGCTAGGATCAGCCAGAGTAAAAAGCAGGTTCACATATATTTATTCATTTCATTGAACTTTCCCCAATAGAGAAGCAAATCAGTAGCGTTTCTAACCAATATAAAATAATCAAAACCACCATCCAAAATGACCTAAGTGAAACCTATAATTATGTTCTTCAAAATTTTCACTCCCACTGAGATTTTGAATTAAAAACTGTCCAATCGAAATTTTTAAGCATCCATCCAAGATCAAATCGTTTCAAAAGAGGTCTAATTAATGGTTTAGGTTTTGTTATAAAAGGACTTACACGTTTAATGGACAACGAAGATTCTGAAAGACTTGAAAAAGCAATTTCAGAGTTAAAGCTAAGTCAAAACAATTTGATCAAGCAATCGAATAAACATTTATCACTTACAAATAATCTCATCAAGAACGTTAACGAAACGATTAATCAAATTTCTCTTAACCAAGAAATTATCGATGATAAAATAAAAATAATAAGGACAGAACTTAACAAAACAATTTTTGAATTTACTAATTACCTGGAAATTAGAGATGCTCTCGATCAAATTAAAATCAATTTAGATACATTGCTTTACTTTCTTTCAGAAATAGAAAATTGCATTTCTTTTGCTCGGTTAGGAACATTGCACACAAGCATCATCTCGTTTGATGATATTGATTTTATTGTCCAAAAAATGTTAACAACCCATTCAGATAATCAGTTACTTTATAGTAAGAAAATACAGTATTTAAAATATTACGATGTTGTTAAGACTTCAGTAGTAATAACTAATGATAAAATAATTTTGACATTAGAATTTCCTTTAGTGTTTTCTGACTCGTTTACACATTTTCTATTATTTCCAATACCAACTGCCAATAACACAATAATAATTCCTCAAAATTCCTTCCTTACCATGGGCGACACATCTTACCAATACGTAGACAACCCCTGCCAATTTTTGGATCCTGATTATCTTTGCAATGAAGGCACGTTAATCTACCAGTCAGCCGAACCAGACTGCATCTTTTCACTTCTAAAAATTGACATCATCCCTTCAAATTGTCGACAAGTGAAAGCAGAAATAAAACGTCCGATTATAGAAGAAATCAATGAGCAGTTCTATATTGGAATTTTCCCAACCAGAGAACACATCCAGGCAAAATGTGGTACCAGTGAGATATTTTCTCTCCAGGGTAGTTATCTGTTCAAACTACCTCCCAGCTGCCAAATAAGCACAGCAGCATATTCATATGGCAATACCAAGGGCGAACTTCCCGGTCAACCATTTTTACTCCCAGAAGTTCAAGTATCCAATGTCACCCTCAACCTAACAAAAAGTGTGACAGTCTTAGACACACCTCTAGACAAAATACATCAGTTAGCACTCGACAACATCGACCCCCTTGAAGAACCCAGTTCAACTAATTTTGGAAATCCACATTGGGTTTGGCCCTCCTACACTATATTTATTATCATTGGTATAGTGGTATTCATAAAATGTTACCGAAAACAAAGAGCTTCAGCTACCTCATCAACGCCTGGGACCAGACAGCAAATAGACGACGCCCAAGTGAAGCCTCCCTCGGCCAGTCTCTAAGGGATGGAGGAGTTATGTGGTGCATTAACCCCTATTCTGCATCTTTCAACTAGAAGTAGCCGGACGCAAGATATCCTATTTCACTTAACAATAATTTTACTCAAATGCATTTATTTTACAGTTGAATAACTTTTACATTGTTTGTAGTTCAGTCTGATTCCATTATTCTTATTGTACACTTCGCTTTAAATAAAATTTAATCTATTAAGTTATTTTTCAAAACGACACATTTAACTCGTGTGTGAAAATAAAAACATTACAATATTTATACCATCTTGTATATATTACTGCCAATTAGTTAACCATTATAACTTATTTGCCTATCAGTTTTTAAACCATCCCGTATCACCATAATTGAATTCTACAAATTATGTCAACCACGCTGTATATGCATCTGCTTAGGAGACACCAAATATAACATTTTTAAAATACTTATCTATAACTTTGATCCACTGTATATTTAAACTATCTTCTCTATGCAACTGGTTATCGACTATGCTAAATAACCGTTTTATTGATTTTTTAACCAGCCTGGAAAGTATAATTTGTCTCCACCTTATATGTCAACCACCTCTTATATGCAATTTTTCTAACATTGTTTTAATCACAATGTATAACTATAATTTTACTTCGCCCCATGTTTCAGATATTGCGTATATGCAACAGCTCATGTTCTATCCTAGAAAAATTTTCAATCATATTTTTATCTTCACTGTTTAACTATAATTCTACTCCACCCTCTATTTCAACCACCTTGTATGTGCAACTACTTATCGGCCACCCAGTATAACATTTTTTGTACCACCCAGTATAAATATAAATCCATCAATTCCCAATAAGTTTCACCAAAACTGCAACTGTTTATAGGGCATCCTATGTAACGATTCTTAAATACTTAACTACTTAACTCTACTCCTCCCTACGTTTCAAATATCCTATTTACGCAACTGATTATGAGCTACGCCATTTCACAATTGTCTCTCCACACTTCATTTAAACCACCGTTCATTTGCAACTTTTCCTATCCTTGTTTGAATCACACAACTATAACTTGATTTCGTCATATATTTCAGGTACTCCACTTCTGTAACTGCTCATGCTCTACCCTATATTACAAAAATTTTCTAACACTTTTTACCCACATTGTATAATTATCATTCTACTCTACACTATATTTCAATAACCCTGTATGTGCAACTACTGTATACTGTATAATTATAGGCCGCTCTATATTTCATCTATCCGGTATATGGAACAGCTTGTATATCATAACATTCCTTTATAATATTATTTAAACCAAGCTGTATAGCTCTAATTATACTCTGCTACTATTTGTGGACATAAAAAAATTAACCACCTTATAGACTATAATTCCACTCCACTTTATAGTTCAACCACCTTGTATAAACAACAATTTTTTCAACCCATTTCATAACTATAATAATAGATCAAATAAATAATTCAAATATCCTAATTGCTTGCATAACACATTTTTTATCCACCCTGTATAAATAGAATTCTATTTTACCCTTATTTTACATTTTATATGCAACTTCTTATGAGCCTAACAATATAACATTTTGTTATCCTACTCCGCTCTAACTTTTACCTGTCCTATATATGGAATACACTGTAAAATTACACTTGATATATCAGCAGAATTTTTTAAAAATCGAAACATGTTACATTGGCATATTCCGAATTTTGAGCTAAAGCTAAGCTGATCTAATATTTGGTGCATGCGGCGGAACCAAATGACTAATTGAGTATTATCGAACATGGTAGTAGTTTTTCCGCTATATCTATCGTTTCTAACAATGCAGGGAAATAAAATGTTTACCATATTTTAAGTCAAACTATAGGCTTCGCAACAAAAACGAATTAAGCAAAACCAGTTGAGTAGTTCTTACGTGATGCCTGAACAAACAAACAGACAAACTACAATTTTATAATAGTACTAGCCGTTACCCGCGGTTTCACCCGCGTACGGAATGTTCAAGCTTTCGCAAAAAGAACTAACTTATGAAGCATATGGATTATCCGGAATAAAAGTTTTCTAATTTGTTTAAACCACCTTACTTTACTATAAATCCACCAATCCCGAATATATTTCACCCAACTGCAAGTACTTATAGACGACCCTATATAACAATTTTATTCCATATTTTTTTAATCACCTTGAATAACTGTAACCCTACTTCACCCTATATTGCAACCATCCCGTATATGCTATTGTTTATTTGTTACCCAATATAACTTTTTGAACACCTTCTCTACCCTATATTTCAGCTATGCAACTGCTTATAGATATATTTTATATAGATATTTTTTAAACCAACTTTTAAAGTGCAATTTCTCTTTACCCTATATTTTAAGGACCCTTTATATGCAGCTTTTTCTAACATTATGTTAAACACACTCTAATACACATTTTTGCACACTAACACCAAACTTTTATTTAAACACTCACCCAAACTGCAACTTCTTATTGGCCACCCTATATACCAATTTTATTCAACATTTTTTTAAACCCATTTGTATAACTAGAAAGTCTACTTCCATCTACATTAAAACCATACTGTATACACTGCTGCCAATTTGTCAAACATAACTTATTTTTGAACCACCCTGTATAACCATAATTTTAATCTACAAAATATTTCAACATCTGCTTAGGAGCCACCAAATATAACATTTTTTGAACACTTAACTATAACTCTGGTCCACTTACTAACTTATATATGCCTTGAAAGTATAATTTGTCTCCACCCTCTGTTTCAACCACCCCTTATATGCAGCTTTTTCTAACATCGTTTTCATCACACTGTATGAACTATAATTTTACTTCGATCCATGTTTCAGATATTTCATATATGCAACAGCTCATGTTCCATCCTACAAAAAAAATTATCGAACCTATTTAACTATAATTCTACTCCACCCGCTATTTCAACCACCTTGTATGTGCAATTACTTATCGACCACCCAATTTAACATTATTGTACCACCTTGTATAAATCCATCAATGCCCAATATATTTCGCCAAAACCGCAACTGCTTATTGGGTACCGTTTATAACAATTTTTTTCAGCATGTTTTTAAATCCCCTTGTATGTATTACACAACTACCCTGTATAAGCTACTGTTTATTGGTTAACCAATATAACATTTTTTTAAATAATTAACCATAACAGTTATCCACCCTATATTTCAACTATCCTATCTTTGCAACTTATTATGAACTACGCTAGTTCACAATTTTTCCTCATATTTTTTCAACGACATTATGAAGTATAATTTCTCTCCACACTTAATTTAAACCACTCTATATTTACAAGTTTTTCTAACCTTGTTTGAATCACACTGTATAACTATAACTTTACTGTTTCAGGTACTCCATATATGCAACTGCTATATAACAAGATTTTTCTAGCATTTTTTACCCACCTCTGTATAATTATAACTCTCCACCACCCTATATTTCAACGATTTTTTATATGAAACTACTTATTTGTCACCCTTATCCTTAGAACCCCACCCCACCCTATATTTCAACCATCCGGTAAATGGAACAACTTGTAGATCATTACATTGCTTATTTTTTAAACCCACCTGTATAGCTTTAATTATAATCCGCGACATATTTGTTATCCAAACTGTATAAATATTCTACCATTTTTCAACCACTTGGTATATGGAACTGCTTATGGGCCACTCAATATAACTTTTTTAGACCACCCCGTATAACTAATTTCACTCTCTCTTATTTCAACCACACTGTATATATGCAGCAGCTTATAAGACACCAAATATAACTTTTTTTAGATTTTTTAAATCCACTTAATTCTACTCCGAACTAAGTTTCCTATATACAGAACACCCTGTAAAATTACGCTCGTTTTATCAATTGATTTTTGTTAAATCGAAACATGTTGCATTGGCATTCCGAATTTTGAATATAAGCTAAGCTGATGCCAGTATCTAATATGTTGTGCATGCGGTGGAAACGAGTGAGTAATGTATAGTTACTCACTGGGTGGAACCAATTGAGTAATAGTATTTATTACCCAACATGGTAGAAGTTTTTTCGCTGTACCTACCGTTTCTGTCAATTTAGGGAGATAAAACGTCTACCAGATTTTAAGTCAAACTATAGGCTTTGCAACAAAAAAAGATTCAGCAAAATCAGTTCAGTAGTTCTTACGTGATGTCCGAACAAACAAACAACAAATAAACAGACAAACTTACAATTTTATAATAGTATAGATACAAGATTATTTGACAATTGTTTCGTTCAGTTGACAGGCTTCATCGAAATTAAATACTAAAACTAAATGCTAAACATCTGAATACTTTATAAATTATTTTTTGCCTGTTCACTGGGTTTTCTCTCCTCAAATTTTTTTCCTGCAGCAGATAAATATTTGACATTTGTATATGAAGAACAAAGTGTAGTAAGGCAATTTCGTAAAATTGCCCGGATTTTTCGATTTTTTTTTTCTAAAAATTTCGCCATGAATTTGATTTTGTTGTTTGTCAAAAAAAATTATTAATGGAAAACACGAATATATATTTCTGTAATTTTAAATTATTTGTGTGCAATATATTAAGGAAAATATTCAAAAAATCAATCAAATCCCTCTTTATTAGACCCCCACTCAAACTTTACAAAAAGGAGCTCGTCAAATATATAGTTAATGTAATTTAAAATCTTTTGTAAAAAATGCATTAAGGAACATATACAATAATCGACTCACCCGCTTTGATCTCATCTAAGAAATTATTGAGCCTACACACTTCAATAAATGCTGAAATGAGGGCGTTGGCGGTACAGGGCGGAGCCAGAGGCTCAAGCTCCCAAACCAGATCAAGTCGCCTCCAAATGACAATCCTGGATCCGCCGCTGATATTAGGGTTTCACTTAAAATTTACAGGAAAATATAAGCGAAAATCTAAAGTTAATTTTTAGGGGCAAAATTTAGTTTTAAAATTATTAAAGACATTATTCTCCCCTAATTTCCGAAACTACAGAGAATAAAGTTTAGAGAAAAAAGGTAATACAGGGCGTCAAAGTCTTCAGAGAAAATTTTAATGTTAAAAAAATGACCTGAAAATATAAGTTTGCTACTCTTAGTGACCAAATTAAATTGTATGCACCCTGTAGAGACCAACTTCGCTTCCTATTCAAGTCAACTTTTCACTTACTCTAATTTCTCAAACAGTTAGGTAAGCTGTAATTGGAAAGACAAACATTGTACTTCGGAGAGTCCTACGGTTAATTTTCTGAAAATACCCAACATGTTCTACCTCAGAGCTATCGTCCAAAAGCAAATTCCTTCTAAATGTGAAAACTAAACACACGTGTGTCCATAATTGAATTCGGTTAGCGTCCAGGGAGTTCTGGGAAGGTTTAAGTGACCCTTCTGCACATTCAGGTATCCTTTTTCGAGTAAATAGTCTTACTGTGCGGAAATGCTGATTCTAACTGTCCGTTCTCTTGGGCGAATTGAAAATTATCGTAGGGCAGGAAGTTCATATGTGGTCGAGTTAATCAAGCAGAGGGAGGAAACGTTAAAAGTTTGTTGTTTGCATGTTTGGGGTTGTTTCAGTTTCGCAGGGAATTCTCTGATGGTCAGAAATTGGAAGTTAGATCTATTGAAGTTAAAAGAACAGTGTCAAGATTACGAGGTACGGTTGAAATGTTGTAAGAGTAATATGGATACATTTTTCTGACTTATTTTTCGACTTAATCTACTTTTAAGGGGATGCATTTAATACAGCCATGGATGAGAGCCCATTTATTTCCACTAAGAACAATGGGGCTCTAGCTCTGCGAAATTAGAAGCAACAAAGTTTTTTCTGTTGTTTTTAGACAATTCCACTAAACGACAATCGTGAATAGACCCCAAGCCCCCGGCGGTTTGCAGTTCTCTGACCAACAAAAAAGTCAGCTAAACGCCTATCAAATCCGCCACAAGATTACTAGAAAAGAAGGAACAAATTAGAAACATAATATAACAAATGCAAACAGAAGAGAGAAAAGAGAGATTTAGGAAACTATAAAAGAAACGAAAAAATTCCATACAAAACCTTATCAAAAAAACGAAGCTTCAATCAGGGATCTGCAACATATTGTTTTCTGAAGGGTATTTGTAACATCTTCTAGCTTAGCTTATTTATACGAGTTTTTTGAGGAATAACATGATTCTATAGATTAAGAACTGTATATTTAAAATTACCAAATCTTTGAAGGTCGAGGTCTGACCCCGTTGTCAATGAAATGATAAGACAATTACATTTTAAATAACAAACCAAAAATGAAAACATTTAAAATAAAAGAAACATTATCAATATAAACCACATTTCGTTCACATAGTCTTAATGGATCATGATCCAGGACGATCATGAATTTTACTTTCTCATCCAAGAAAAGATAGATCTATTTTTATATGGTATATCGGGTGGACCATTTGAGACTTGGGAGTTTGAGTCAGCTATAAAAAGTATTAATATTTTTTCATAATGCAAGTTTATTAGAAACTTTGAACTTGAAAATAACTTCATTCAAATGACCGTCACGGTTGGTCTTCCAGTGCCAATCCGATCAACCCAATCTTTTAGAACATCTTCGTTTGTTTGGATTTCAATCTCATGAATGGAAACTTGGATTTTGTGTTTCAAACCCTTAATCGTCTCTAGACGGTTAGCGTAACACTTATCTGTAACGGATCCTCACAAAAAATAGTCAAACAGGATCAAATCAAAGCTCCGAGGAGACCAGCTGATATCAGAGTTTTGTCTGATTATAGGATTTTGAAAAAAATCTGTACGTAAGAGACCGATTGTTAATGTTGTCTTTGTGGACAATGGCCCTGTCCTGTTGAAATGTAATGTCGACCAAACTTCGTTTAGCATGGCACGGTAACGTTGCACATTTTCGAATAAAAGAGGCTCAATAATGTCCACACCAAACTGTCATTCGTTGTGGATGCATCGGCGTCTCAATAGGCAGGGTTAATGAAAACAATAGGTTCATTAACAAGGACAATTTCAAGATGTTGGGGACTTGGAGACTTTTAATTCAGTAGCAACTCAGGAAATTACTCCAGACATGACAAGAAATGTATTATGGGAATTAGGCAACACAACGATTATGTGTTAAAAACAAGACAAATTAGACAACTTACAGTCAATGAGAAATTTAGAGAAACTGGGCGTGCTAAGCCATTACAAATGTAGGGCGCATTGTGATGAAAGAAAAAGTAAGCCTTAATAATTTGTTATACCGGGTGTCAATTAAGACAAGGAGCAGCTGAATATTTGCTAAAGCACTTCATTTCTGGAGAAGGTCAAGGACATTCCCCTAGTAACTTTGACCAAGGAATCCGATGGTGACCTTGAACCTCATTTTTGAGGGTATTTTGAGGTCAACCTCATTTTTTTAAACGAAAACCTCTATTTTTTTATTGCGGAATCGGAAAGAGCGGGACATTTTACGTCTGGACATGTACTGAGGTATAAGGTTGAAGCAACTTCAAGGGATCAAATAGAGGTCAAATAATGACTTCTTCTGGCTTGATATTTTTACTCGGGGGTATTGGAGGTCGCTGAGTTCGAATCAACTAACAAAAGTTAAATTTTTTCCAATCCAAGATGGCGAATTCAAGATGGCAGATGTAAATCATAGATCAGATTTTTGACTGAAAATTTCTTACTCGGAAGTTTTGGGGGTCGCTGAGTTCTAATCCATACGTAAAATTTTCTGCTCCTTTAGAATCCGGTATCAAAAATAAGGGTTTCTACATGAAAAAATGAGGTTGCCCTTCAAAGGACCTTGAAAATGAGGTGTAAGGTCAAATCCAAGGTCACCATTGAGTTCTTAGTTAAGGCTTACCTAGGGTATGACCTTTGTTTTGTTTTACCACTGAACTCGCGAGATTTTTAAGTAGTCATTACTTGACCTCTATTTGACTTATAGGGGTTACATCAACCTCATACTTCAATACATGTCCGGAGGTAAAATTTCCCGCTCTCTCAGATTCCGCAATAAAAAATAGGGGTTCACATTTAAGAAAATGAGGTTGACCTCAAAATAACCTCAAACATGAGGTTCAAGGTTAAATCCAAGTCACCATCGGATTCCTTCGTCAAAGTTACTAAAAAATTACCTTGACCCTTTCCAGAAATGAAGTACTTTAGCAAATATTCAGCCGGCCCGGGACTTAATTGACATGGAACAAGATTCTCACAACAGTTCTCGAGAAATTGCGAAAAAATTTCTCAATGTCCAGCATTTTGTATGTTTATAAAGAAAATTACTATCCTTACAAGTACCAGTAAATTTTTCCAGGAGTTGGTAGACGAGTACCGATGGAATGGCCACTTCGAAGTCCAGTATTAATAGTCTTCGATTTTTTTTCGTGGGGTTATTAAAAATCAAAAGTCTATGCCATTTGATCGCATAATTTAGAGGAGATAATGTACTGAGTAACTGATGAAATGAGAATATTAAAGCCATAGGTTATTATTCGTAATATACAAAAAGATGGTGTTCACAGGTTAATCCATTGCCATCAGATTTATGAACTGCATGGACAAAACAGACAGATCCTCAGTGGTCACTAGTCATTTGAATGCAGAATGTGGAGGAAAACGTGGACGAGAACAGACGATTTCGTTGTTTTCAGATCTATTCCTTGTTTCAAGTAGTGTGAAATCGTTAATGAAAGATCAAAATATCGAAAATTGTGCTGAAGAAGGGTACCGCAAATGTTGACTGAGAAGCACACAATCAAATCTTTAAGTAGTGCATTGACTTTTATTGAGCGATTTGCTGTTGAAGGTGACAATTATTTAAATATTTAATAGGACAGCCTCAAAAGGCCATGTTGCAGTCGCTGTCTAATCAGGCGGCAAGCTTCTATTACCACGGAATACAAAAGCAAAAATAGATAAAAGTGTGAGCTTTCATGTACAAATAAATTTATTATAACAGTACTTAATTTGTTAATAATTTCGAAAAGATTGTTGAAGAGGTCTTGATTTATTTTTGCCTGTTCATTGGGGTTTTCTCTCCTCAAAATTTTTTCCTGCAAGAGATAAGTATTTAAAATCGTATTTGGAGAGAAAGAGATGTCTTAAATTGATCAACCAGTATTCCTGTATATATAGAGTATTGTATACTGTGTTATATTCGTCTGTTTGGAGACGTTTCAACTCCGACTCAGAATAACTGTGAGGAAGAATTTCTGTACGGACAGTCAGTAATCCGGGCAATTTTACGAAATTGCCTTACTACACTTTGTTCTCCAAATACGATTTTAAATACTTATCTGTCGCAGGAAAAAATTTTGAGGAGAGAAAACCCCAATGAACAGGCAAAATAATTCAAGACCTCATCAACAATCTTTTCGAAACACTTATGAATAAGTTATGGGCCAATTTCAACAACAATTTTCGAAAATTAGAAGACCTAAATAAGAAATTAGCACCACAGAACAGCTTAACGTTCCTAATAAAAGGCCGAAATGAGGGAATAATTCCAAAGGGGTTGTTACCAAAAATGTCATTTAAAGACAGAGGTAGTATTAGAACTCAATTGAAAACAGGTAATGCTTTAGTTAGAAATAGAATTCAACACCATCGAAAATTGAATGTAAGTCTTAAAAATAACATCATTATATTAGAAAAAGAATTCAAAGAAACACACATTCCTCCAGACTATGCCCGCATTTTTAATTGTTTAAAGAATTCATACAGCTTGGCATTTCAAATATGTAAAAACAGAAACATTAACAAATTTAAACACCTCTTATTAAATGAAAAACTAAATATCAATCCCCACACCAAATACAGATTTGATTAATAAAACTGTGATAAATTTATCAACTAAACGCATTACACCCACAGAACAATACGTACTTTCTAAAGGGTTAAATTATTCAATCACTCCATAAAATATACCTAAAATAGATCCGATAGTTGCGATTGAAGACACAGCACAAAAACTACCTCCAGAAGTGTCGAGTGAATACCGAATAAGAAATAAATTCCTCCTGGAGAGACAACACAAAACGAAACACAATCTCACTCCTACAGAAAAATATGCCATAGAAAAGCTTAAAAAAGACAACACAATTAAAATTCTACCTGCCGACAAAGGTAAGGGTACGGTTATACTTGATAAAAATGACTACAACACAAAAATGATGGACCTTATTAATACAGAATCATACTCTAAGCTCCAAAAAGATCCTACGCAAAATATAGAAATGTCTGCTAGAGAGATTATAACAAAACACACACAAGAATTCACTCTATTAGAACGAAAACACTTAACACCTCACTACAGTAAACCTCCACATTTATATGGCGGTCCAAAACTACATAAAGACACAATACCAATGAGACCAATTGTAAGTTCAATAAATTCACCATTACAAAACATATAAAAATTTTTACTAAATATAACTAAACCTTACGAAAACAATCCTAACAATTTAAAAACACGAATGATTTTTTAACAAAATTAAAAAGCATCAATATCAACAGAAGTGATATACTTAGTAAGTTTCGACATAGTTAGTCGTTTTACAAATGTACCTGTTGATAAATCATTACAAATTATAAAAAATAAATTACAAGATATTACCTTACACAATAAAACAAAATTAAGCATTGACACAATAATATAACTAGCCGAACTCTGCTTAAAAACAACATATTTTCAATTTGAAGGAGATGTCTATAACCAAGAATTTGGTATGGCCATGGGTTCTTCTTTGTCACCTATAATCAGTAATATATTTCTGACATATTTTGAAGAAAGATTCATTGGCAATTATAAGTACAAACCAAAAGTTTGGTGGAGATACGTTGATGACATTTTTGTGGTTTGGGAATAAGGTGCTGAAGAACTGCACTCCTTCCTAGATTACATCAATAGTCAAGAACCCACAACAAAATTTACAATGGAAATCGAAAATTTACATAAAATTGCTTATCTTGATGTACTTATAGATAGAACAAACCTCACAATAAATACAAGCACTTATCGAAAACCTACGAATACTAATAGATATTTGAATTTTAACTCCAGCCATCCCTTGAATGCAAAGAGTGTTGTAATGTGCTTATATGATAGAGCAAAACACTTATCTTCATCCATCGAAATATTTAACGACGAGATCATCATTATCAAAGAACATCTACTCCAAAATGAATATCCCCAAGGCTTTATAAATAAAACTATAATTCAACTAGAAAGAAAATCGCTGCAACAAACCAGCACAAATAACCAACAGACAACTAATACCAAGCAAACACAAACACAAAATATAATGAATATAATTCCATACGTCCCAGGTGTATCAGAAAAAATTAAGCAGTTAGGAAATAAATACGATATTAAAACTGTTTTTAAAACAAATAATATATTGCGCTCTAACCTCAAACATACCAAACCATTTAACGCAACTCAAAATTCCAAAAATTGTTTGTACAGTTTTGTGTGTGACTGTGGCCATAGTTATACCGGTGAAACTTCAAGACCTTTTGAAGTAAGGAAAAAAGAACACCAATATAACATTTCAAGAAGACATGTGGACAAATCAAATTTGGTCAACCATGTATTAACCATTCCTCGAAGTTTCCTTGGACTTCCATCGTCTTGAAGTGGTTGATCTCACAACGTTTCAATAGCTGTGTATCTGCTATCGTCATCAGGTGAAATATAGGAAATTCAGATTATCCGTCGTATTTATATTATACCCTTAACCGGTCATGCGTCGCCGGTCGTGACCAGGGATGCGAAGCGGCAGAGGTCGAAGAAGAGCTCTCCAAATATTTTTAATTTGGACGCTGGGCTCGCTAATTATATTTTCGTTCGAGATTATATATGCTGTCTCTATGAATTTTCTTTTGTACAAGTGCTCTTCCTTGTGAATTGCTCTGGCCTGGTCCCAGTTGATATTATGGTGTTCGGTCCATGCGTGATTAGCTAGCCCAAAACTTCGTTACCTCCGCCCTTTGAGTAGTCGTGCGGTGCTCCTTAATCCTGGTGTCCAGCGGTCGCTTTGTCTCTCCAATGTAAAGATTGCCACATTCACACGGTATGCTGTATATACAGTTCTTTGGTATTGTTGGTGCGTCGAGCCTTGTTCTTGTTATCATGCTCCTCAAGGTGTTGTTGCTTTTGAAGATCATTCTGATTCCATAGCTGTGTGTAATTCCTCTAAGTTTCTCCGACAAGCATTTAGTATACGGTAATATTGTAATATTAGAGTTGCTACCGTGATGTCCTCTTCCTGCCTAGGTGGTTTGTCCAGCTCTTCAAACGCCTTGGTAATGATCGTTTCCGGATATCTAAGGTATAATACAGGATTATACCTTCACTACAATTCCAACTACCCAACAGCAACTAAAACTGGCATCATCAAAACACTAATCCATAGAGCCAAAAATATCTGCAGCATTCCAGAAGCCCTCAAAGAAGTACAAGTGAAACTTAGGGAAGACCTTTTGGCGAATAGATATCAGGAAACGATCATTACCAAGGCGTTTGAAGAGGTGGGCAAACCACCTAGGCAGGAAGAGGACATCACGGTAGCAACTCTAATATAACCGTATACTAAAGGCTTGTCGGAGAAACTTAGAAGAATTGCACACAGCTATGGAATCAGAATGATCTTCAAAAGCAATAACACCTTGAGGAGCATGGTAACAAGAACTAGGCCCGACGCACCAGCAATACCAAAGAACTGTATTTACAGAATACCGTGTGAATGTAGCAAACTTTAGATTGGAGAGCCAAAGCGACAGCTGGACACCAGGATTAAGGAGCCCCGCACAGCTACTCAAAGGGCGGAGGTAACGAAGTCTGGGCTAGCTAATCACGCATGGACCGAACACCATAATATCAACTGACACCAGGCCAGTGCAATTCACAAGAGCACTGGTACAAAAGAAAATTCATAGAGACAGCATATATAATCTCGAACTAAAATATAATTAGTGAGCCCAGCGTCCAAATTAAAAATATTTGGAGAGCTCTTCTTCGGCCTCTGCCGCTACGCATCACCGGCAACCAACCTCCAGGTACGAGGACGTTGATTGGACCAGATAAGACCCAATGACCATGACCGTTAAGGGTAGAATATAAATACGACGGATAATCTGAATTTCCTATCATTCAGCTGATGACGATAACAGATACACAGCTATTGAAATGTTGTAAGATCAACCACTTCAAGACGATGGAAGTCCAAGGAAACTTCGAGGAACGAGTTACATTGTCTACCAACTTCAGACTAACATGTATTAACCAGCATTGCTAGCGATATGATGATAAACAACACGGAAATCGGGGCCCTTTCAATCGACCTTCATTTGGGCTGCAAAGATCTATTGCTAGAAGAGCAAAAAAAATGGTACCCTCAGTATCAAGTGATCGGCAAATGACAGATTGTCCCTGTCAAATTTTTGAAAAACAACAAAATCCACATCAGAGCAAATTTTTCAATCGAAATACTCAACAAAACGATTGACGACTCCAGAGTCGGAGTTGAAACGTCTCCAAACAGATAAGTATAACACAATATACAATACACTATTTATATACAGGAATACTGGTTGATCATTTTAAGACATCTTTCTCTCAGAATAACTGTGAGGAAGAATTTCTGTACGGACAGCCAGTAATCCGGGCAATTTTACGAAATTGCCTTACTACACTTCGTTCTCCAAATACGATTTTAAATACTTATCTGTTGCAGGAAAAAAAATTGAGGAGAGAAAACCCCAATGAACAGGCAAAATAGTTAATTTGTTCTTGATATATCAAAATTAATTCCTAAAAAACACTCCTGTAGGTAGTACAGTTTTAAAGAATTCATAATTTACCCACTCATGGTATATTTTAGTCAACTCTTAAAATGTTCGTGTTTATTTCTGAATTATGAATTAATAATGTAATTACTTTCTGTACTTAATTGTACCGTTCTATTTCCATTACCATTTCTGTGATGTTGACAATAATTGGGTCATTAAATCGGTGAGATCCTCCCCAAATTTCAATCAATAAAATTCGATCACATCCTAAACCCAAATCAGTCCCAGTCCCATTCTACTCCTAATAGCGAAATTTGTTTTTGCGACAGACACCCGATTCCGGGTGAAATCATAACTTCAATAATCAACCCGACTTTACCGACTAATCCCTATAAGAGAGATTATACCTCGGATTAAATGTTTGAGCATACATAAAGCCCTTTGCAGCTCTTTAAGAATTTGATACGTGAAGCTATCCTTACCTTTGCACTTTACGAATTTGCATTCATCTCGAACGAACATCTCGTTGAAATCCGTCCATTAATGTCTTGATTCGGGAACGAAGAACACCATAAAGAGAGTAACTGAGTCCTTATCCTAATGTAAACGCCATCGAGGAGAGGAGATTATCAGCGCACTAATTGCTACAGAGGTCGGACTTTGTTCACAACCATCAAAACTGTTGGAAGTTTTGCATGACGGTTTATAGTCCGGAAAGAAATACAACTGGTAGGGAAAATCATTCTGAGAAACTAATAATTCACAATCACGCACAAAAGACATCGCTTGATCCTTGATACTGAGAAAATGTATAGCAAAATCCTAGTTTTAATAATGACCCTGCATAACGCCAAGTCAGATAAAGTGTCTCTCTGGAAAATTCTGAAAAAGTCAAATTTTCTCTGAAAGAAACGGCAGTCATTTGAGACTGAATGATGGAAGGGAAAGTTTCTTACGAATTATACTTCCCGTCTCTTGTTATCTCCTGTCTCAGTTTCTATTTCTTTGTGTTATCATTAGTAATGTTTATAAATTTCAGGAGAATTAAAATTATTGTCACTATTTTGTTATGACTCAAATATTAATCCTAATGTGTAATTTAATTCTTAATTTAAATTTCGTTAAGAGCCAAATAAAATTTGTTGAATTATTAACTTGCAAGTTGAAGTTAATAATTCTAGTAGTTAGTAATTCTAGCGTGAACGATAGAAGCGAAAGCTTCTTACGAAAACAAACTTCTCGTCTCTAGTTATCCCTCTGTCTCTGTTTCTCCTTCTTTGTGTCATTCTTATTAATGGACATACATTTCAGCAAAATTTAAATAATCACTATTTTTTTGTTCTTAATTTAAATATAATTGCAAAGGAGCATATGAGGTGTAAGGTCATTTTTAAGTAAAATTTAAAATACGTTGAAATGTCCGGCACATTTAACTGCATATCTTATTTCCTTCTATTTTGACTTACTTTTTGACAATAATGGATTTTTGGAAAGTTTGAACACATTTTTCCAGATATACATGTTATAAAACCAGCAAATAACCTTCAACGGTGTTTTTCGTGACATTTCATTTTCGATGGTGTAGTTCCTACCAAAAACTTTATCATCTAAACTTGATGGAACATCAATTCTAAATACTGTACAACCGAATATCATATTTGTGGAACTGTATTTTACTTTAAATCATTCTGCTCTTCTGGTAAAGTGTTTTCGTTTATTGTGAGGTTACTTCTTAATGGTTACCTTTCCGTGCGCCGTGTTCGGACACTAAGAAGTTTAGTAATAGGTAATTACCACACAAATTGAAAATAATTTCCTATATGAATTTCAATTATTATTCAGAGATCTTAATGTAAAATGTGTACTTTATAATATGAACTTAACACGCAAATTTAATGGCCAATAACATATTAGTAGTACTTGTAAGTAACGTTTTGCATTTTTTGGTGGTGATCGAAATAAATGCAATCTTTGCATTTGCATTTCATTACAATATATCTATTTTCATATTTGTTAGTGTGGGCCACCGTTATAAAGCTTTCGTTTCAAACATTCTGTCGAAGTGGCAGAGATAGTTTACAGCTTGCTGCCAGCGGGACCAAAATCATGCTATGCATAAGTTGCAGAACTACAATTTAAATAATTGCATCCAATATTTTGCAGAACGTATCGTATTAACCACGATATGATGGTTAATTTTAGTGCATTGACAGCACCACTGGCTGGCCGTCGTATCTTCATACATTTAATGCAATATTTACTATTGTTCTAAACCAATTTCTCGGCATTATGGCGCAAATCCAAGATAGACAAATTGAATTTTCAAAATATCTTTACTACGAATAGTATATCCCGGTCTGACAAGTCTCGTTAATACACTGGGATGTCCAAAATATCTCTTTAAATTATTTAAATTCCAATTCTTCAAAAACTAATGTATTATTCAGTAGTATCCATATCATGAGCCCATATAAACTTAGCGTCATAAACTATCATTTTGACAATGATTAATATCCCTGTAGATTCCTTCATTACTTTTCATTATATAAACAAAAAACAAAAGAAGTTCGTATTTTTTTTATTAATTAAATAGTTTACTTCTACGAGTATTCTGTTACTGATGTAATGGTATAAGCGAATCGCTGTTGAATTTTTTGTCCGAGAATGGGTTCAATTTTGCTCTATAAATAAATGAGAATTGGGTCTCAGTCAAAAGTGGTTCAAAATACAGTATGAACCCAATCTAGTTGTCCCGATTAAAAGCTCCAAGGGAACGAGGCCCAAAAATCCATTGTGTTCGAGATTAATATTGTTAAAGTAAAGGTAAAATGTTGTATCTGCCGTTTCACATAGTGTTTATGTCTTTCTTATGCCATTTATCTTCTAACAGTAGTCAGTTTAAATATATAGGGATATACAAAATGTTTGTATGTATACAGGGTGGGGCATTAATTTTCAGACAAGTGAATTCTATTATTTCGAAAAAAGTTTGGGATAAAAGTTATAGGATTTCAAGTGTGCTATCGAATGGTCTATATGGCGAGTTCAGGTCTGGACAGTAACCTTCTCCGGCCGGATTAAAGTACCTAATTTTTGGGGGGAATTTCGAAAAAACATTAAAAAACTAACACTTTTTGTTCTTACCAGTTTTTTTGGTTTGATCAATCGTGTATAAGTCTTGGGTTGTTTTCCAGTTATCTTTCGAAATCCTGTGAAAATTGAGTATTTCCAATAACAACTTTCGGTCGGAAAAGACTTTCTTGTCCAAATTGAAAGTCGCAATATAGGCCATTTTATGGCGTAATTGAAACTCCACAACTTAACGGAACCTATTCAAGATATCACCTTGACTGAAAGTATTTGCCCCACCTGGTATATGTATATATAGACATTTTGTATATCTGTATATATGTAAGCCAACTGTAGTTAGAAGATAAGGGAGATAACAAAGACAGAGAGAAATTTTGATCGTGTATATCTCAAAAAGAATGGATTTTTCCATTAGTTTGGTGCTGGACCCTTTAAATGTCAAGATATATCTGAACACATGGTGTGTAACTATTTTCATTTTTATTTACTTTTCAAAATAGATTATTGTATATCGATTTATATTTTTTCTTTGTATTCTTATTTTGCTCATATGTTACTTTTTTGGACCTCTGGGTCAGTAGCCAAGTTAAGAAATAAATAAAATACATATACACTTACCTGAAGTTCGAGTCATTCGACATTGCTGCACAATGATGCTATTAATGTAATAGAAGAAACAAAAGGGCAACTTGAATGAAACAATATGAGAAATATTGATTTTAATTTAAAATATATTAACTAAATATTACAAATATTTTCCGTTTGGAAAAAAACTATAATGTTACAAAATATCGAAATGAACGACAGATCCGGCTTGTGGTAAATATTTATTAATTTCACTTAAACATAACCAAAACATTAGAAGTTTATGAACAAACAATAATTTACAGACATACAAAAACAAAAGCTACTAGGCTCCTCCCGCTTGTTGATGCGAACACCCTGTACGTTAATAATGTTATGACATAACGAAAACGGTTATTTACAGGTTAATTTCGCTTGCTACAAACGACATTGTCAATGTGCACGGCGTATACAGAGTACTCACGGTAGGAAAACTAATTGGATGACTACACCTGTCGGTACAGAAGAAACAAAATTGGTTTTTCATTGAAAAGAGCTTGCGCATCAGTCAGTAGCTTACTTAATAGACAAAAATACACACACACAGCCGAATAATAATGTTCGTGTAAAGTTCCTTGTTTCGACATTACTAAAAAAGCAACATATTCATATCACTATCGGACTCATCTTCCGTATCACCTCTTAAAATTCTATCCCACGCTAAATACCGACGTATATCGCCGTGATCGTAATACTGAAACGCTATGTAAGGGTCGTCGAGATCCAGATCTAATGCATCGTCATCATCGTCGTCGGTATCGATGTCGATGTCGTCATCGTTCAGCCAGAAGACGATTTGATGTACCAGGTCGTCGGCTATGGAAATATAGAAATAAAAAAAATATGTTACGCCTTTGGTTCCGACACATCAATGGCGTATCCAAACAAATATTTTACTGGGCTATAGCAATAAGTATCAGTTGAGTAGATCAGGTATATTTTTTATACAGATGTGTTTTGGTTAAGCCTGTGGCTAAGGCGCGCCATTAACGTATCAATAACATTATGTAGGGTTAAAAAAAATTGTCCACTACCTGATGTGCCGGGCGTTCTCGTTCTCCTCCTTGGTTTCGGTGGTCCAACATCGATTGTCTGGCCGTTTGGTAAGGCGTGTTGGAACATACAAGTATTGCCGAACGGGCATTCACCTTTGCCTTTTTTGAAGTACTTGCAGTCTACTTGTTTCATTTTTTGTTTTTGTTTGACTATGTATACGTCTTTTGCTTCTTTACTGTCTATCCAAAATCGGATGGGGTAAACGTAATCTGAAAATAGACAAGGAAATCGAAGTTTGTTTGTTGGTATACCAATATTTTATGGAAAAGTTTTTGTTATGACTAAACAAGATAAAATTAAATACTAATTAACCGTTGACATAAAAAACCTCTTGAAAATAAAAATACGCATATTTTGGACTTGTTACATTGGGAATTTCATATCTGACACTAGTACTTTCTGTCTAGCCATTTAGATCAAATAAGGTTTCCTAAAATCCGATTGCTACGCAACCTACCATGTCCAATTGTGAGCCGAAACTATCCAAGGACCCACTCAAACACACACAAAAAAATTAATTAAAATCGGTCCAATTGTGTAGGGGCTTTGATGTCTCAGAAAGACACACAGATCCATACTTTAAACTTATAACACCCCTCTTTTTTAGTTGGGGGGTTAAAAAAATATTAACATTGAATATATAGGATTATTTGCTTAAAAATAATCTTTAAACATGTAGCAAAAATTGGACATTTCTCGTTTTCTTTACGTCACTTTCTATTAAGACAATTACATCAGAATTAATTAATGGCTTTAAATCTATCTTAACTACTAAAATAATTGAGAGAAAACCCCAATTCTACTGATTCAGATGAATTGGAAATAATTCCAACAGTTTGAAAAAATTATCTGCGGTTCGACTGGTATCACAGCCAACTGTCGAGATCCTGATTTGTTGATTTTTCAAACTGTTGGCATTATTGGGAAACCAATACTATGAACAAAAATGTTAAAAACTGTTTTATTCACCATCAAGTGGTTGGTGAAATGTTTCTTATTTCATTGCATGTTTTTGTTAGTTCTTCAGTAGACTTCCAGTTTGTTGGTGTAAATAAGCGTTATTAGTAGGATAACCGCAAAGAAAAAAAGTTGATTGGGGACAAATCGGGGCTGCAACGTGGCCAACTTTTCTCAGTTTTTGGCAAACATTTTCACAAGCTGCTATTACAGAATCATTAGAGGTTTGACATGTTGTCCTCTATTCCTGAAACCTGGTACTTTGAATGGAGTGTGAGAATTCATATAGAACTAGTGTGAGAAAATTGTGAAGCATCATAATGACTAATGGTCCACTTTTTCAAACCTGCTTTATTAATTCTTTTAGAACCACGAATTTATGGAAAAATGAGAAATATTATCCTTCTCAGGTAAACAGTAGTATTCTGATCTTTACTAAAAGTTTGTTGCTAATACAAACTAAATAAAACAAAACCATAAAAATTTGATAGACATGCACTATAATCTATAGATCTTGTTAGAATGCATTAGAAAATATTTATACCTACTGAATCAGATAATAAAATACAAGCATAAGGCTGCTTGGGCATCATTCAGTAAACTCACTAAAAACTAAAATTTACAATAAATGAATCCAACTAGTTCTAGTTGCAACGTTTGGGAGTTAAAACACAGGTTTTATAAGGAAAGTTCTAGGCAGATTGCAAAATCAATCAGTTGATAACAGCAAGTCAGTTTCAAAACGTGATCAAGAGAATAACAGTCACAGCATAATTTCAAAATGGTGCTTCATGAACTCACCTTGTGGCAGGGCTATTATTACTTGAAATACCTAGAAGCTTTAATAAACAATCTCAAAATCTTCATGACAGAAACAAATATTTTAACTTAATTTACTGGATTAATAAATATCTGGAAAATGTTGACACTTTTAACAAAAGTACACCAATAAAGCATCTTTGGTATGTTCCCATATAATTTTAGTATTAAATTTAAAATTCTTACCTGAAGATACTCTACATTCAGGACATGCCCTGCTGACTTCCAAATCGAATTCCTTGCTCTTCCGCCATTTTTGTATACAGCCAAAACAGAAACAGTGACTACAATTGGGTAACATTCCAAATGTCTGTTCTGATTTGTCCGGCTTTCTCAACACCACGTCGAAGCATATGCCGCACGTTTTCTCTTCACCTTCACTTATTGCCAGTATCGATAAGGATTTTGCAACGTTGGATGTACTGGGTCCGCTACTACCCGATGTGGATTGTGCTTTGTTGTTTGGTGATTTCCTTTTTGATGGTGACAATGCGCAAGCTCCTTCTGTCTGTGATGGTGCTGGGGTAGAGGATGGAGGCTGTAAAAAAGTAAAACACATAGAATATGCTTAACTGAAGTAATTTTAACTAGAGCAATTAGGGATTAATATTTCAAAGTTTCACATTTTTGCTAATAATGTCCTCCACCTATTTTCTCCACAACTCTACTTTACAGTAATCTTCATACAACCTAAATACAACAAGAAGGTTCAGGTTCAGGGTTAATATTAGAAAAATAGCATAGATTTTGAATACTTTATACCATCACATTTCACAGGAAATTAATAATATAACACAAAAACATGTCATTACCATTTTGCTACTATATGTATATGTACTAAATGTATTTTAGCAAAGTCTTTGACTGCACTTTGGATTTGAACATATTTTAAACCCATAGAAATTACTTTTAGGATTTCCTGGTTTTAATTGAGAGTAACTTTGAGCATCTCCTGTTAGGATCTACACCTATAGAAGCATTGAAAAGATGAGGAATGAACAAACTAAGTGGCAAAGAAAAGTGGAAAAGAAATTTGTGAAACAATCATAAACAAAAACATTGTTTTAGTACAATACAAAAACGAAAACAACTCTCATGAACTTTAAATACATAGATTTGTAAAGACATTTAGATTTTGAAGATATAGGGTAAAGATCAAATTAGAAATTTGGGCAATCTCAGTAAATATGTAAATGGCAAAACTAGTGATATGGGGGCATAAATCATGGAAACAAAAAATATACATTTTAACTACATGGATAAAATATAATGGTGCTAAGAATGGGAATAATTCACTTCATTGATCTGTACGGATCTGTTTTTTTTTTGGTTTTCAGTGTTACAAACTTAATCCTTTCAATTGAGAATTCCAGTGACATACAATTTCACACCAAACCACTTGCTTTGTGAGTGATAACTATGGCATATCTAGTTTGTATGTTTATTATTTCTTGGATATATCACCACAATTACTGGAAAGTCTGTATATTTCAAATGCTCCAAACCTTTCTGGGTCTAAATCAGACCCATTTTCAATGGCGGTAAAATAACAAAATATCACAATTGAATAAACAAATTAATTTTAAATTGTTTATTAAGTTCATTTTTAATTCATTGTCATTGAAAATGGGTTCTGATTTAGGCCCTGAAATATTTGGAGTATTTGAAATACATATTGACTTTCCATCAATTGTGGTGTTATCCCGAAGAAATCATTAAAATACAACGCTAACCACTTGTGCCAACATTGAAATAATAATTTATAAGTTATAACTGCTGTGAGTCTAAAAGCAAATTTTTGTTTTGCTTATATTATGAAATGTGATGAAACAGTAATAATACTTTCACTGGAATTTTTTAGAGAATCAAAAAAATTCAAAATAGAATTTTTGTTGGAAACAGCCAGTTAGTAAAAAGTGTTTTTTTTTTCAAAAGTGCATACATTGTTCTATTAAACATTAATGTTTGTAACACAAATTGCTGACTTTAAGATTAATTGGACCCAGAATCCCATATTAATTATTAATGATAATTGTTCTGCATATATCAGATATTTTGGAAGTTCATAAAATGTATTTCACTTTGAATACTGGATTTTCATTAAAATACGTAAAATTTGTTAAAAATGCTTATGAATATTGTGTTAAACCATCATTAATATAATATTCACCAATATTTTAACAAAAACAAAAAAAAAACAAAAGTAGACAAATTGCAATGCATTACATGAACTTTCACAATATCAATTGGAAGATACTGATTAATATCAAACCATTATTTTTAATACTCAACACTGTTTCAACAGCAAAGTTGTCATCTCCATGGAGTAAACCAAAGTCCATGGTTTATTGATTTATGAATATATTAATTTGTTTGTTGGGTTCTATTTATTTGTGAAAATAAATATTTGTTTTTAAATTCATAACTTAAATTTATTTCAACCATTATCTTTATTATACTCTCCCTTATGAAGTTTTGTGGAAAAAATTATTTTAATGAATGTTTTTACTTTAAAATCAGTATGCTGCTTTTCTACATTTACATACATTTAATTAGTTTAAATTTTTATTTACATTGATTTCTTGTTGATCAATATCACATTTTGATCTGGATACAAAAAATGTGTTCTGTTACCAGATAACATGCAATGCTTTTAAGAGCTATTAAAAAAACAACTGCTATAGACTCAAGGCAATAAAATTTGAATAAACTATGGGGCAATATTTACTAAACAGGAAGTGTGAAGTTTGACCATCAAAAGTTCATCTATGAAGAGCATTTTGGACCTAATCACTGGAGGACTTTGTGGTTCCTGCTGAAATACCTACATGCCAAGCTAAGAAGACCAATCACATATCATAAAAAAGTATCTCAAAACTTCATATTTATTTACACACATAAAAGTACTTAACTGACACTAAATTATTGGGTTTTATCATAACGTGCAAATTCTATTGTAAATGATGCAATAATGCAATTTGTAATCACCAGATGAAAACAATAAAATAATGACAATATCAAATCATACTTTGTACTCACCATTATAATATTCAAACCTAAGCAGTGCACCACTGAGTCTGGTTTTTCATGTATGTTTCTACATCTTTTCCCAAATCTGCATTGGCCTCGCAAGTTGAATTTGCATATAGTTCTATTTTGCACTGTAACATTCATTTTAAATTCTAAATATGTACAATTATACAGTAAGCTTAATGATGATTCACTGTACAACTAATCAAACTGCCTGAAGTTGTATTCTCTTTGGTTTTCGCGTTCTCATTAAAAATATTTTATCTTTTTGTGACACTAGAGGTAAAATGTATGACATTTGTCATTTTTTTGAACACCTGTAAAAGAATAGAAGAAATCAGATGGCATAAAAAAATTTTGGTTCTAAATAATATTACCTAAAAGTCACACAATATTGGACATGTACAACCTGCTGTGGTTTCAAACAAATATCACCCAATATCACTTTTTGAGGTTATCCAGTATCGCATATTTGATATAATTATTAAAAAAAAATATTCCGTCATAATTCAATTGAAAAGCATGACTCTATAGATAGTAATGTACATTAAAACCGTGATTATAATCTAGAATAAGCTTAAAAACCATCTGTAAATGCCAAATTTATGGTGTTCCAACTGTTCCAAGCGAAATGACATTTGCAAAGTGAATGGAAATTTTTTACGACGAAATATAAAATGGGTGCAGAATAACGTTTGTAAAAGCTTACAGACTTAAAAGAAAACTACACTTATTCCACCAACAGCTGTTTTGTACAATATACTTCGCTAATCGAATTTTAAAAAGACTTTCGAACGAGGTTATGTTACGTACCTGATGTTTTACGTATTTTTGCTTTGTACACGTTTATGGCACTGAAAAAATATCAACATAAATCACAGTTATTAAACTTTATATTTGGGTTGAGTACTTCGTAAACGTGTTGAGTTATTTTTAATTATCGAACAAAAATTTTGAAATATTGTAAGATGTTTAATAAACCCAAACACACGTTTACAACTGCGCGCTACGAAAAAGCTACGACGAATACGACCATCAATGCTGGCTCAGCTGGTTGGTAGTTGATGCGTTTGCGTTGGCTACGAATGGTACGATTTAACCGGTAAAATTTAGATCACCGTTGCCAAACTGGTAAAGTTACAATTGTAGAAAAATTATATTTCTGGGAAATGAACCGGATTGGTGAAAAGATATACATTTCTTTTATGCATGAGCCGACCAAATGGGATGCAGATGTTAGGGATTTAGGGACATAATAGTATTGATTGTAAGACGGCAACATTTCTCAATATGAATAATAGAATCTGTTGAACATTGAATAGGTCCACCAGTACGGTTCGTAGTCCATTGATGCGCAGATGCATTATAACCATTTATAATTGTGTTTATAAAATGCAGAAGCATTTAATATTGGAAACTAACAATAAATATAAAAGTATATTTTTTGATTCTAGATTAGCATTATTTTGCATTTTTAACCGACTTCCAAAAAGGAGGAGGTTATCAATTCGTCGCGTATTTTTTTTTCGCTTTTTTTATGTGTGTTAACTGATTTCTTCTCCTGTGGTGCACCGTTTTGAATGAATATGGTCTTGTTTAATAGAGTATATATCCGGATTGGTGAAACTTCAAATTTTGGAAAAGAATTCTATTGGTAAAGTGATAAAATTTGTGAATGAACACATGCGTGCTAGGAAATCGACCAATATCCCTAATATTTTGGTCGATTTTTCGATAACTCCTTATGGATGTGTATAGTTTTTTAACGTTTAATCTATTAAGGAAAATCCTTAGGTGATCTCATATACTTTTCTGCGACGTGCAACTTGCAATTTTGCAGAAAATCGCCGAAAATTCCAAAATTGTTATCAAAAATTTCATCGAAATGACATAACGGACATTTCCTCATAAATATTTTAATTCCAACGTAATAGTGCGGTAATTTTAGGCACTGGAAGTTTTAATTGCGAATTTGAAAATTTTCTATGTACATCTCAAGCATATAGGTAGTAAATAATAGTCTTTTCGACTTCTTAAATCAATGAGTACCAAGCTCATTTTGTTTGTATACCCGGCAAATACCTATTTAAATGAAAATTTTTCCATTTTGCGAAGACGGTGCTTTTTGTTGTCACATTCTCCTGGCCTAATAGAAAATTCAGTGACAACACATGTCAAGTCAATCTAAACTGCTATTTGTGGGTATATACACAAGATATTTAGTTATAGCAAACAAAATCACAAAGTAAAGTGAAAGAAGGAGTTGCATTTATATGATGATTGAAGTATAAGTTAGGCCGTTTAGCTGTATATACAGGATGTATGGCATATAGGGTGGAGTGGACGATTGGTGTTATAAAAATGGTGGGAAAAATGTGAAATTAAAGTTATATAGGGTGATTAAATAACTGTTGTATGATATGGACGTAAACAAATCATATGCAGGATGGTTGAAATATTTGCTGAAGTTAAATTATGTTTATACGCTATAAAGTATCTTTGACAATAGACATTTGCGCCACCTCGTGTTTTATTTGTGGAACGCTGGTTCTGTCAAGGCCGTAATTTATGTTTCCTATGTTATAGATTAAAATTTAGTTATCCCATAAAATGGAAAGAAATACATCAAACCGAAAGTGCGGTGTAGTTGATTTGAAAATAGATCAAGGAAAAATCAAAAATTACAATTATACCACTTTCATGGATTTCCATATTAATTAGATATGAAGAATTGCAGCAGTTCGACATCATGGGTAAATAAATTTGATTTCCACGTTGTTAGTCATTATTGTATGTTTTAAATTAATCATAATTGTTGTTCTATTAACATAACAGATTTTTTAATTACAGAAGTGGGGCAATCCATCTCAACCAGAAACTAATTCAATGATTTGCAGTGGTCATATTGTCTGGGAAAAAAGTAAACAATTCACATAACAAAAGTTACAATCCAACTATATTTCCTGCAATATGTATATAAAAAAAAAACAAATTCTTCATGCTGGTTTGTGGGCTAAAAGATTACGAGTACCTACAACAAGAAAAAATTGCATGTTAGGGAGTCGAAGCTCCAATTGAGATTAACAATGGTCAGTAAATATATATAAGAAAAAAACAAAATTAACTTTATTCATTATATATAATTTATTGGTAGATCTCACTGGCGATGAAGTTTTAAGGGATCAAGATAAAAATTTTGAAGTCAGAACAAGGATAATAAAGCAACAACAGATGCAAATATACATGTTAATTCACAAAGAAATGAATATTGATTATATATTATTTATAGCTTTTGTAATAAATAATAATAAAGTGCTCATAAAAAAATAAAAATAATGAGAATAAAAAGTGTTATTTATTTAAAAGAGTATAAATACTGATATATTACAGGAAAGATAGTTGAATTGTAAACTTTGTTATGTATCTACATTGTTTGATTTTTCTGCTCCATCGAAATGAGCACAGCAAATCCTTGAATATGTTCCTGGTTGCCACGGCTTTTCATCCCTCCTTTAACTAAAAGGTTACTTTTTTCTTTATTCCTAAAAGAAAAGAAGTATTTACATGATTAACTTTTCTGATTACAAGAGTTATTGAATCTTATTTTTGTTAACAGAATAACAATTGTGATTAATTTTATGTATTTAGTAAGGACTAAAAACGTGGAAATTTAATTTAATTGCCCTTGACGACGAACTGCTGTAATCCATTCTTTCCTTCCTCTCCAATTGCTATATAAATCCAAGAAAACGGTAGAATTGTAGTTTTTGATTATTCCTTGATGTATTTTCAAAATCAACTACACCGCACATTCGGTTTGAAGTTTTTCTTTCCATTTTATGGGATAACTAAATTTTAATCTATAACACAGCAAACATAAATTAAGGCCTTGACAGAACCAGCGTTCCACAAATAAAACACGAGATGGCGCAAATGCCTACTGTCAAAGATACTTTACTAGTGTATACAGTGTCATTAAAAAATTATTTATTTTATAGCACATAAGAAGTCGCAAAAAGTGTGGAGAAGGATTAATGTTACACAGGGCGATAACATAACATGTGAAAAATGAAATAATTTATGGGGTAGACCACAAAGAGTTATATACTATGGCTGAAATATAGGACGGATTTGACTCCGTATATATGGGATGGATTCTACTCCGTTCTATAGTTTACAGAATGCAGCTAACAAATTTATGCTTGTCCATGGGCAGTCGTATGTACAGGATGGTGGGTACATAGGGTGGAGTGGAATTATCTATAGTTATACAGAGTTCTCAAAAAAAGTTGAAAAAAGGTTACATGGCGGGGTCCATAAGGTATAAATATATTTTGGGCTTATTAAGTCAACGCGTATTAGTACATTTTATTCGTAAACATTTACCTGTCAATTTAAATGAAAATGTATCATTGTGCAATGTTGAGGCTTTCGATGTTACCTGGTCCTGTCTATTAAGATTATGCATACAAAATAAAAAATAAAGAATGAAAACTACCTGAGTTCAAAAAAACTAAAAAGTTGAAAATAAAACATTTTTAAAAAAAATATAACCGACTTCCACCTATAACTAAAAAGCTAAAAATAATTATAACAAAACAAAACTCTAGCAAATAAATAACACATTCAACGTTGTTAGGTACCTACCCAGGAAGTAAAAAATGTAAACATTAAAAGGTGTTCATTCTGTACCAATTAATTACCTACCAATCTAATATATTTTTGAAGTCGGTGCCAAGCAAATCTAAAATCCTCCATTGCGTACTTATCTACCACTTCATCAAACTTGATTGTTGCTAGGTGCCGACTTCAAAAATATATTAGATTGGTAGGTAATTAATTTGTACAGAATGAACACCTTTTAATGTTTACATTTTTTACTTCCTGGGAAGGTACCTAACAACGTTGAATGTGTTATTTATTTGCTAGAGTTTTATTTTGTTGTAATTATTTTTAGCTTTTTAGTTATAGGTGGAAGTCGGTTATATATATATATATATATATATATATATATATATATATATATATATTTTTAAATGTCTTATTTACTTAGTGATTACACCTACTAGATGTTTGAAAGCTACCAGTGGTGGCTCCAGGATTGTTTGGGAGGGGCTTTATCCGGTAAGGGTGAGGCTAGGTTTTAGCAAAATAAATACTAATAATTTATATTTAAATAATTTGGTCAAGTGCGAGTTGGACTCGCATACTAAGGGTTCCGTACCACCTTCAAGGTTTGATGGTGAATCAAAGTATATCTTTTTCTAATATTCCAGAAGCAGGGATGAGTGCATTGTCATATATTACCCTAATATATTTAAAATGAAGCGTTATAAATTTATCAAAAATATACACTTTTATTTTTCAGACATATACTTTTTATTTTATATGCTACATGATTTGCTTGATTTTTATAAAAATATGTATTTAATTTTCTAATTTGGCCTCCAAAATTAACGTATTTTTCAAAATTTTAGATAATGTTTCTAAAGTGGGAATTAAGTCGATTTTTAATATTTTTGTTAATATCTTTGAAACAAATGTTTTAAAAATATATATTTGTAATTCACATAATGAGCCTTTTATTTGATAAATTACATGATGCGTTTGAAAATTTAATTTATATTTTCCATTTAATTCTAGAATTTGTCCCCAAAATTAATACCCCTAATTATTTTCCTAATTTTAGGTAGTATGGTTTCGGAAATAAAGCGGAAATGAGAATTTTTACATTTTTTCCTTAATATCTTGTAAACAGTTAATTTTAAAAATATCAAAAATATATATTTGTATTCCTCATAATGGGCCCTTTAATTTGATGTTTTGCATGATGCCTTATTTTTTTATATTCCGTTTATTTCTATAATTTGGTCCCCAAAAATTAATATTAGAGATTTCTTCGTATTTTTTCCGTAAACAAAAAATTCCAGGTCTTATAGTTTGGGGAATAAAGGAGGCAATGGGTATTTTTTTTAAAATATTTTTGTTCATATATTTTAAAATATTTATTCAAAAAATATGAAAAAAAAATGTTTGTATTCGTCATAATGAGCCCTTTGATTTGATATATTACATGATGCGTTAGAAATATTTTTAATTTTATGTTTTCCATTTAATGCTGTAATTTGCCCCCTAAAATTAATATTAGGGCTTTCTCCTTATTTTACTTGTAAAGTTAAGGTGAGGTCCTATATTCTTATTTTTTTTTCAAATTTTTGAGTCTTATAGTTTCGGGGATAAAGGAGGAAATGTGTAAATTTTTTTATGTTTCTATTAATATCTTTTAAATAATTTATTTAAAAAAAGAAGAAAAAAATGTGTTTGAATTGCTCATAATGAGCCCTTTGACTTGATACATTATGTAATGCGTTAGCGGCAATTTTAATTTTATATTTTTCATTTAATTCTGTAATGTGCCCCACAAAATTAATATTAGGTTTTTCACCTTATTTTTCCGGTGAAATTCAGGTGAGGCCCTATATATCAAAATTTTACTGTTTATTGTTTCGGAGATAAGGTAGGAGGAATGTGTAAATTTTTTTATATTTTTGTTAATATCTTCAACATAATTTATTTTAACAATATGATAAAAATATAACTTTTTTCGACATAATGGGCCCTTTCATTCGATATATTACATGTTGCGTTAGAAACATTTTTAATTTTATTTTTCCATTTAATTCTATAATGTGCCCCCCAAAATTCTAGAATGTGCCCCCCAAAATTAATAGTATGATAAGTAGGCATTTTAAAACTACTAAAAATCGAATTTTAATCTCATCATTATTTATTTTTTATTATTTTATCAAGTTAAAAAAATGCAGAAAATGACTACAATATTAATTGATAAAAAAAAGTTTACATGAAAGAAATTAATCAAACTTTACCAAATTGTAATCATTACGCCCTACTATAGCATCTATGTTTTACCAAAAAAAATTAAACATGCCCTTCAGGGTGTTGCGATCTCTTTGTCAGTGAGTATATTTCGATTTCTCCAAAACCCCTTACCGATTTGTATAGATTTTAAATTGCGTTGTATTAAAGAAGATTCAGAAGTTGTCCCATATATTTTTTTAGGATTTCTAACTTGCAGTTTTTCAGAAAATCGCTGAAGAATCTAATATTCCAATCAAAAATACCATCCTTTGACTTTTTCTCATAAGTATTTGAATTCCAACGTAACAGGGCGGGACCTGTAGACATTGGGTGAGTTCAGCAGATACAAACTGTTGTGAACGTTTGCTAACGTTTCATGTTTTGTGCTGCACGTTTCATGTTTTGTGCAGCACAAAACATGAAACGTAAGCAAACGTTGACAACAGTTTGTATCTGCTGAACGCACCCATTGTAACTTTTAATAGCAAATTTGAAAAATTCTATGTACATCGCAAGCATACCTTGGCGCATAAACTTCTAGAGTTAGCTTGCAATGCACAAATATCATTCCAAGAGTAAAGAGAGAGGGCAATAGAGAAAGCAGGAGGCTATTTCACTCGTTTGGGAGGTGAATCCAATGAATTATATACTGTAAATGCAGTTCCCAATCGAGTGAAATAGCCTTTTAACCTCTCCAGAGTGCGTTGAAGAAGAGTGTTCCCAAGGTATAGGCTAAATGCTGATTTGTTCCGCCATTTTGTTGCTCAGATTTCCGGTTTACCATAGTAAGGGCAGAACAGATGTTTAGTGTTTGTCGCAGGGTTGCCAGATCTGACGAATTCAAATCCATGACATCTATATAATGTCAGCATTTGTTATTCTTAGTTAAATTGTTTTAAATTTAAGCCTTAAAAATACAAATGACTTGATAATAAAATGCTGCAAACAGTACTCATAAATTATCAGAAGAAAATAGGTCGATTGCAGCACCAACCTGACTTTAGTTGAGAAACTGCAAATTACAAAGTATTGAGAGGTGCTGTTACGTACTGACGGTGACGGTAGTGAGGTAAAATTAAACTATATACCCAATTAGGTTTCAGAAATTTGTAAATAAAACAATCATCAATATTTTATTATTTAAAGATAAAATTGGTATGTACATGAATTTTATTTTGTTATTTGTAGATATCTAATAATCGTTAATGTGCTACTTATTGTCGAGTGTTATGGTTTGTTAGTTATTTTCAAGTTTTTAGTTCTACTTGGAAGTCGGTTAATATATTTAAAAAAATGTTTTATTTCGTACAATAAAATAAAAATACCAAACAGAGAAAAAATGGCAATATGTATTATCTGAGTTCATGACTGAGGTTAAGGACTGTATAAATAAAAATACCAAACATGTATAAATAAAAACTTAGATTTTATTAATGCTCAATCGTTAACGATATACACTTAGACTACAGGCCGGTGTCAAAAATTGACGGGTCATTTGAACCACTAGAATACCTATATAGAATGATGTAAGGGCATAAAATAATAAGATTCAGCACTATGCCGTCACTTGTAAGCTGTCCAACTGAGTACAGGCGAGAATTCAAAAGCACAGATCGAGTGAGTACATTTTCGTCATGTATTTTTGTACGACAATTCTTGCCATAAATAGATTCATGAAAAATAATGAGGAAACGCACAGTGCCGTACAAAAATTAGTGCGCCACAAAGTTGGAAAAACTGTTGTTTTCCGGCGTTTTTATTAGGGTAAATTTGGTTATTTGATTGTGTACGGCATCGGTTCCATACAGTTTCAATACCCCGTCTAATCCAGAATTACGAAAAGAATCATGTGACAAGGGGAAGAAATCGAGGGTTGCAACCCCCTCCCTTTCCGCGGTACGAGGGGTGATTTGAAAAAGTACGGCATCGGTTCCAAAGTATTAGGTTTGTCCAAACGTGATGCAAAACCGTACATGAACGATTCAGCGCATGCCAATCACCAAGCGTACCAATAGTAGCCTGCACGATACGCGCAATGATTCAGCTTTTTGTACCAACCACAATGTATACTGTATATGAAAATTATTGATGTACGTATATCTATAACGGAAGTAATGTACAATTGGGAGTAAAATAATGTTTTGTTTTAAATTTAATGCATTTAGCCCGAAATCAAAAAGTAACGTTTTCTCATTATTTTTCATTGATCAATTGATTGTAAGAATGTCGTACAAAGATACATGACCAAAATGTACTCACTCTACCTGTGTTTTGATTTCTCACATGCACTTAGTTTGACAGCTTACAAGTGACGGCATAGTGCGGAATCTTATTATTTTATGCCCTTATATCATTCTATATAGGTCAAATGACCCATCAATTTTTGACACAAGCACAAGTCTATATAAAGGGTGTTCCAATTTGAGGCTAATTTTTAAATTTGCCGCCATTTATATTTTTTGTACTTGAATATCTTATGTTATTTGACAGATGACAAGTAGGAATATTGGGGTTATTAAAAATGGAGAGATATACGATTGAGCAACGCGTGTTTATTATTAAAAATTTTAAATTTGGTGAAAGTTGTGCAGAAATTGGAAGAAAAATTCGTACAGAATATGGAAGAGAAAATTGTCCGTCAAATGTTACCATTGGAAAAATAGTTCAACATTTTGTAGAAACTGGTTCCGTAAAAGATGAAAAAAGCAAAACATATTCATCGTAATGGACGTACGTTCAGAAGAAAATATTGCAGCTGTTACTGCTAGTGTTGTATAACACCCAAAACATCAATTCGTCATCGTCCACAGCAATTGAACATTTCAAAAACCAGTTTATTCAGAATTTTCCACAAAGATCTTAGAAGATTCAGATAACGCAAGAAATAAAGCCAACAGATTTTGGTTTACGTCGTTAATTGGGCCATGCAACAGAAAATGTGAATTTTTCAACAAAATCATCTTCAGCGATGAAGCACATTTTGACTTATTAACAAGCAAAATTATCGAATCTGGGGTGAAGCAAATTCACGAGAAATAGTGGAAAGACCGATGCATTCACAAAAAGTAACTGTTTGGTGTGGTGTTTGGGCTGGTGGAGTGATTGGTCCATACTTTTTAGAAGATGACAATGGAAATGCTCTTACTGTGAATGGTGATCGATATCCACGATGATTACTGACTTTTTGTGGAATGAATTGGAGCATATTGATGTGCAGAATATGTGGTTCCAACAGGACGGTGCAACATGCCAGCAGCAGAAACAATCAATCTTTTGAAACAGAAATTTGGTAATCGAATAATTGCTCGAAGAAGAAACATTAATTGGCTACTTAGATCTTGCGATCTAATACCTCTAGATTTTTTTCCTATGGAGCTATTTGAAAGAAAAGGTCTATGCCAACCATCTACAAACAATTGATGACCTAAAGGAGAACATTATTGACTGTTTTCAAGTAATTGAACCGCAGTTATGCCAGAGAGGTATCAAAAATTTTGGCAAAAGATTAGAAGCTTGTCGTACAGCAGCAGGTGGTCACTTACAAGATATCATTTTCCCTTACTAAACCGAAACAATTGTACTATCATTTGAAATAAAAGATTTGATCAGTCTCAAATAATTAGGGTATTTTATTAAAAATTTAAAAATTAACCTCAAATTGGAATACCCTTTATAATTACAGTTGAATGTCGAATACTGTTAATCAGTCGAATAAATATATGTGTTTTAAGGTTTTTAGTTTTAATCAAAAATAAGCTTGGTTTGTTTACAAATCGAAAAATAGTTACAGTATAAAGTATCCAATACCTGAGAATATTTTATGGTTTTAATCTGATATTTGTTTCATCGTAAATTTTCCGTTTTAATTCATTTGGGCCTTCCAGAAATAAGAGTAAAATTTTTTGTTATCTCAAAATTGACGTAAAATCGAAAGTCATTCGAAACAAACGGACTACTTGATGTCAAATTTGAATAAAATATAAAAGGCAGCTTTAAAGAGAAACACGCTCCACCTGTTTTGCGAGCGTACACGAAAATAAAAGGTCGCACTGAAAAATTAACGACAGAAATAACACTTCTAAAATTTATTCCTTAGATGAATATTCATGGAATATTTTATCTCGGCTTGTTATTCAGACGAGAAGGTAAGTGAAATTAATACGAGGTGTGTCTTTTACGAAATTGCACTCTCGATGTTCTCGTTTTACATTATCATACCTACAGCATAATTTTGTTGAAAATTTTTTGCTACGAAAATACTGGACGGCGACAAGTTCATTTGCATGTTTTTATGTCTTCGGTGTTTTTCTAGATGTGCTCTGAATTTTGGTTGAATTTGAACGAGACGATGAGTCTCAGTGTTAGTTACGCTTTACGAGATAGACCAAGTAAAAAAGTTTAAATATATCGATTATTCACTAAACGGACTGTTGTGTTTGTGTTTTCTAGACACTGAAAACCTAGCGATTATGCCGACCCTGACAAAAAGACAAATTGCCACCATAGATCATTGGCTGCGACGACTACTTATTATGAGGAACTGGTACACTTGTTTGACAACTTAGTAGTTATAACCTTTTACACTCAATATAAACGTCTTTATTTGCACCCAAATAATTCATCATACGTTCGAGTTTCAAATATTTACATGAACAACGATGACTAATAACGAACATATGATTACAGTGGATCGAGATGTTTCTCGGCCTCTTCTAGTACGCTAACGTGTATGGTTTCTAATTTCGGAATGGATTCGAAAGCCTTTTTTACCATTAGTAGTATATTCGGGAATCCCTTTTTTGCCAATCTTTATTTGAAAGGTTTGTAGTGTTTACTTATTCGCAAGTTTAGTTTTTGAAGCAAACGCTTTTTAGCGGAGGCCCACACTTACAGTATGAAAATAGATGAGCAAGGGAATGAAAAGCTTAACTTGAAATTTCATTTGTTTCAACACGTTCTGACCGACACCACGACTGAATTAATATTGTTGTATTTGTATTACCTTTCGTCACTAGATGGCGCCACTATTAATTAAACACTGAAGAAAAATGACGACATTGTTAAATTTCCTAACATGGCACTATATCCTATACTTCTGGAGGTAGCATATACTTGATGTCACTTTAAAAACAAAACAAAATATTATGGCGTTAATTAATTTTTCGAAAGTTTCTTATTTTGGAAGCGTAAATTCAAATGTTATAACAATATTTTTTTATCTAATCAAAAAAAGATTTCTTTTTAAATAAAATAGTGGATGACCTGCTGAGAGCACGAGAGGCTTGACACTTTGACGTTTCGAATCTTGATGGGTCCGCTTAGCAACACCAACTGGCGCAAAAAACTTAGTTTTGTCTTATTGATTTATTTTATTTTTTTGTCCGTTTAGTTGAAAACTGCCATCACGATGCGTTCCGACGGCCTCAAATTTGAACGGACCGCCAACAAGGTAGATTCGGACTTGGTCACGTCAAAAACATATATTTTTTTTTCTGATTTTTCGACCGTTATTTCTATACCCTCATTGTAATCAGCTACCCACGAACCCTACTAGGACCACATCATAAAATTCTAAAAGAATATGCAATCTGCAAATATTCATTTTTATATGGTCAATCACACCTTTTGTTCAAAATGGTTTCTATTAATATCCAGAAAATTCAACTGAATTATTTTTCCCAGGTGTACCATATTTAAAAAAAAAGATAAATATTAACAAAAGTCTGTACAATAAACTCTTCTTTCAAGCTCTCGGAGGGGGTGATCGCCCCCATCGCCCCTCCCTGGCTCCGCCTCCTAGTCAGGATATTATAACGATTCCTTGTCTTCTAAATGCTATTTGTGGCATATTCTTCATTATTTTAATGTTTTCTTGGGAATAACACCACAATTGAAATAAAATGCTATATATTGAACGAAAAAACCAAACGTTTCAAAGTCGATTATGACTTCGTTGTTAATGGCTTTATATGTATTGAGTTTTATATGAATTGAAAATTCACCATAGGGTGAAGTAGAGTTACGATTATACAAGTTGGTTCAAAAATATATTGAATAAAACTATTATATAGGGTGGCCCATAAACACTTGCAGTTTGGGTGCACTATTTTCGGGATTGGTGGTTTATAGTTATGTAAGGTGGTTTAAAAAAGTTGGAAACAATTTTTATAAAGGATATTTTTCATAATCTATTTCTTTTTGCCAAGATTTGTACATTCTATACGCGGGTGAAACCGCGGGTAACGGCTAGTTCTTACATAAAATTAATAACATAATATTTTGGTTACTTTCAAAAAAGTCCAAACAACTTTTGCAGACGACATACAGCGGTAGGTACAAATGAACAGTTTGAAGCCGAGCCGAGAGGATCTGTTGAGGATATTGAATGTAAACGTTTTCTCTAATTTGAAACTTCAAAACAACTACTTGTGGGGAACGATTAAAGTTCGGTTTTTAATATTTTTAGAGAACGTGGCTCTTGTCGTAATACTCGAGGTAAATACGCTGTATCTCCAGGATGCGGTTTTTAATTTCATAAGGGTGAAAAAAAAGAGAGAATATCGCGGTAAAGGGAAATGTTTGAAGAGTGGGACGTTGGTAAATATTTACAGATGTATTCCTCTGTTAATGTAATTTAAGAGATGAAACATTTAATGATATATAGAGGGAGCAGGATTTCGTATGTGTAAATATTTTTCAAATGAGGTATTCTTTAATTTTTTTTAAATGCGTTTGAATTTATGCCGTTTGAGTTTGAACGAGTGGCTTATGTGATGTTTTATTACTTTTGTAACTGAATTGGTGTAGATATGTTAAGAGAGAGAACGTTTTCATATAACATAAGATGTACTTATGATTAATTAACTTTTTAATATTCTACTGAGAAGTTAAGCTTATAGTGAGGTACAATTTGGTATATGTAAATATGTTTTTCAAAATATTTTTACCGTCTTCCAAAAACGATGAGCTTATCTATTCGGGGTGTATTTTTTTTTGTATGTATGGTACCTCATTTCTTCTCCAGTTCTGAATATATTTTTTTAATAGAGTGCACATTAGGATTGGTGAAGTCTCATATTTGAGAAGTTAATTCTATTCGTAAAGGGATGAAATTTGGGATTGAACACATACCTGCATGGAAATCGACCAATATTCCTAATATATTGTTCTAATGTTAGTCTGAAGTTGGTAGACAATGTAACTCGTTTCTCGAAGTTTCCTTGTACTTCCATCGTCTTGAAGTGGTTGATCTCACAACGTTTCAATAGATGTGTATCTGCTATCGTCATCAGGTGAATGATAGGAAATTCAGAGTATCCGTCGTATTTATATTATACCCTTAACCGGTCATGCGTCGCCGGTCATGGTCATTGGGTCTTATCTGGTCCAATCAGCGTCGTCGTACCTGGAGGCCGAAGAAGAGCTCTCTAAATATTTTTAATTAGGACGCTGGGCTCACTAATTATATTTTCGTTCGAGATTATATATGCTGTCTCTATGAATTTTCTCTTGTACCAGTGCTCTTCCTTGTGAATTGCTCTAGCCTGGTCCCATTTGATATTATGGTGTTCGGTCCAAGCGTGATTAGCTAGCCCAGAGTTCGTTACCTCTGCCCTTTGAGTAGCTGTGCGGTGTTCCTCAATCCTGTTGTCCAGCGGTCGCTTTGTCTCTCCAATGTAAAGATTGCCACATTCACACGGTACGCTGTATACACAGTTATTTGGTATTGCTGGTGCGTCGGGCCTCGTTCTTGTTATCATGCTCCTCAAGGTGTCGTTGCTTTTGAAGATCATTCTGATTCCATAGCTGTGTGCAATTCTTCTAAGTTTCTCCGACAAGCCTTTAGTATACGGTAATAGTAGTGTTGCTACCGTGGTGTCTTCTTCCTGCCTAGGTGGTTTGTCCAGCTCTTCAAACGCCTTAGTAATGATGAACTTAGAGAAGACCTTTTGGCAAATGGATATCCGGAAACGATCATTACCAAGGCGTTGAATTGCACACAGCTACGGAATCAGAATGATCTTCAAAAGCAACGACACCTTGAGGAGCATGATAACAAGAACGAGGCACGACGCACCAGCAATACAAAATAACTGTATATACAGCGTACCGTGTGAATGTGGCAATCTTTACATTGGAGAGACAAAGCGACCGCTGGACACCAGGATTAAGGAACACCGCACAGCTACTCAAAGGGCAGAGGTAACGAAGTCTGGGCTAGCTAATCACGCATGGACCGAACACCATAATATCAAATGGGACCAGGCTAGAGCAATTCACAAGGAAGAGCACTGGTAAAAAAGAAAATTCATAGACAGCATATATAATCTCGAACGAAAATATAATTAGTGAGCCCAGCGTCCAAATTAAAAATAGTTGGAGAGCTCTTCTTCGGCCTCCAGGTACGACGACGCTGATTGGACCAGATAAGACCCAATGACCATGACCGGCGACGCATGACCGGTTAAGGGTATAATGTAAATACGACCGATACTCTGAATTTCCTATCATTCACCTGATGACGATAGCAGATATACAGCTATTGAAACGCTGTGAGATCAACCACTTCAAGACGATGGAAGTCCAAAGGAACTTCGAGGAATATTGTTCTACTTCTCCAACATGCCTTACCGATTTTTATAGTTTTTTAAATTGCAATCTATTAAGGAAGATCCCCTGGTGGTCTCATACCTCTTCTAAGACTTGTAACATGTAGTTTTTCAAAAAATCACAGGAAAAGTTAATATATCAAAAACACTATCGAATTGACTTAAATTGATATTTCCTGATAAATATTTTTATTCCAACCTATTAGTGCTGAACTGTAGGCACTGAAAGTGTTATCCCAAATTTAAAAATTGTCTATGTACGTCGCTAACATATAGGTAGTATAGTTTAATTAATTTTAACTTATTTTGCTTGTATAACTGTCGATTTACATAAAAAGCTTTCAGTTCTGGGATGACAGGGCTAGTGTCACCTAACCCTGGCCTAACAGAAAATTGAGTGACAACACATGATAAAAACTAGTAATAATAATCCATTTAATTAAACATAAAACAAAAAGTCGAATAATCGAACTTTTGTTGATAACTCAAAAACAAAAGGTGACAAATTGTTTTTTTTCTAATGTTCATAATAGCAGCAACTATGTAATAATAGGTAAATTATTTTTGCTGTATTATTCACATAACCAATGTGGCTTATATTTCAAAGGTGAAGTTCAGACTGAGCAGAGCTCTTCATTTTCTCTTCCAGAGCTTGAAAATCATGAGTAATTTTAGGGTAACCACATAATATAACACTTAGTAAGTTCATTATTTCCTACTTAATGACCCTGAAAACTTGCAAACAGTTGCTAGTTGAAGGAAAACATGAGATATGCAGCAACCCTAAAATGTGTGTACACAGGAGGAGGATTTGTTTACCCAATTACGTGAAGCACCTTTTATAACTCCTCCGTGAAGCTTTTGCTGATACGACGAATCGATTTTCGTAAAACAAGCACAACAAAACTTATCCATATTCGCGAACGACCTTACCTGCTACAAGGTCTTGGCGATAAACACAGTTAGCTATAAATATTGGGAGGTGATACGCTTCCTTATTTTAAATGTAGAACTGCATCTACGTTGATATAATGTATAGAGGGAGCTACGTGATCAGAACAACAACTGTATAACATATAGCAGACCATCCACTATAATGGATTATCAGCGTTTTATTCAATGACATCTACATAACATTATATGGATTCAACATTCCTTATATTTTTTTGAGAAATCTTTATACATCTTAAATAAAAATTGCTATCGTATCTGTTTGTGTGCAAAATTCTTCTATACTAAGCAACGGATTTTGACAGAAGTTTTACTTTCATTGACTGTCATTTAGAAGATATCTTCTGGGAGGTTTATATATATTCCTAACACATGTATATTATTTTTAGAGAAAGTATAGAAAAGTCAATGTTTTGCAATCAATAGGTAAAAAATTATTTTAAGGCTCTTACAGTGCTAACGCTGGCGAAACTTTGCGAGACACATTAAACTAAGGTTTTTCCTAGGTTTTCCCTTATGATTTTAATGGGATCACTGAATCAACAAAGTTCTTTGGTCGCATTTTTGGCGAATGCACTATCTTATAACAAAGTCCCACCTAGGAGCGCCACATAAAATTTTGGAGATCTCCCTCTCAAATTCTTCCAATTTGAAAGGAACTTTATGATTATATGATCTTTAGAAATTCTGTGCTACCCTGTATATTACAAATAAAATTCTCTTAGTTAGGTCAGAAATCAAATAATACACATTGTCAAATATTTTTATTTACATCTTAGAATTGTGGCTTTTTTATTCATAGTTTCTTAACCATTAACAACGGGGTCTGACCTAGACCCCGAAACGTTTGGAATATACAGCAATTTTTCTTTAATGTGGTGTTATTTTCCAAGAAGTACTTAGACATTAAAAATATGCCACAAATATCGTTCAGAAAACAACATTAAACTAATATACATACCATGGATTTTTTGCTGCGATGTTCCTACAGTCTAGGCCACTGTCCGCACTTCATACGCCACGCCCTTCTGTCTCAGTATTCGTATTCGTCTAATTACCGGCGACTCATTGCTTGCTCAAAGTTTTGTTTCCATGCCGTCCTTGGTATTTTCTCCTTCTATTCGTTGACACATATCCCAAAGCTTTCTTTGGCCATCGTTGTTCTTCCATCAGCAAAACATGTCCATCCCAAATTAGCTGACGTGTTTCAATTCTTTCTATTACTGTGTTTTCCATCTTTGTTCTTTGTCTTATAGCATAGTTTCGTACATGTTAGAGCCTTAATATTCCATAAGCGTCGTTTGTAAACCATTTCAACAGCTTGCACTTTTGCTCTATGTTTGTTGTTGATTTATCAGCACTCTGACCCGTGTGTCATTATAGGTTCGACAATTGTTTTATAAATTCTTGTTTTGGTTTTTAATGTCAATTTCGGTGACCATGGAGTTCACCATTTGTATACATCGTCTTCCCTGTGTCAATCTATTCTGTACCACCTTATCTGTGTCTCCCTTTTTAGGGTTCCCTATATACAATATACGGATACCCTTATAATATCACTCAGGCTTTCTGCCTCTGTCACATCACAGCCATTTTCTCCTAAACTACTGGACGGAAGAGGTTGAAATTTGGTATCAATGTATAGTTTGGTGACCCGATCAGGAGTACATCTCGAAAAAGAAAAAATTTTGATTTTAGGGGTACTTCTGGGGGGAAAAACTAAAAAAATCTACCCTTCCCCCCTGATCTCCGAAACTACTCAGCCTAAAATTTTGAAAAAATAGGAAATATAGAGCGTTGCCCGAACTTTACAGGAAAATTAAGGAGAAACCATTAATATTAATTTTGGGGGGCAAATTATAGAATTAAATAAAAATTTAAAAATAAAAAAAATTTCAAACGCATCATGTAATATATCAAATGAAAGGTCTTATTCTGAGGAACACAAATATATTTTTTTTCATATTTAAAAAAAATTATTTAAAAAGATATTAACGAAAATATACCAAAATTTAAACATCCCCCCCTTATCTCCGAAACAAAACGTAAAGTTTTGAAAAAAAAATAGATTTATAGGTTCTGACCTGAAGTTTACTGGAAAAATAAGGAGAAACCTCTACTTTTAATTTTGGGGGGCCAATTACAGAATTAAATAGAAACTATAAAATTAAAATTGTTTCTAACCCATCATGTTATATATCAAATGAGAGGGCTCATTACGACGAAAACAAATATATTTTTTTCAAATTTTTAAAATAAATTAATTAAAAGATATTGACAAAAATATAAAAAAATCTACCCCCCCCTTATCTCCGAAACCATAAGCTGGAAAATTTTGAAAAAATGGAGGTATAGCCCCTCACCTGAACTTTACTGGAAAATTAAGGAGAAACCCCTAATATTTAATTTGGGGGGGCAAATTATAGAATTAAATGGAAAATTAAAATTAAAATTGTTTCTAACCCATCATGTTATATATCAAATGAAAGGGCTCATTATGACGAAAACAAATATATTTTTTCATATTTTTAAAATAAATTAATTAAAAGATATTAACAAAAATATAAAAAATTTTACCCATTCCCCCCCTTATCTCCGAAACCATAAGCTGGAAAATTTTGAAAAAAAATGGGAGTATAGCCTCTCACCTGAACTTTACTGGAAAATTAAGGAGAAACCCCTAATATTTATTTGGGGGGGGGGCAAATTATAAAATTAAATGGAAAATTAAAATTAAAATTGTTTCTAACCCATCATGTTATATATCAAATGAAAGGGCTCATTATGACGAAAACAAATATATTTTTTTCATATTTTTAAAATAAATAAATTAAAAGATACTAACAAAAATATAAAAAAATTTACCCATCCTTCCACCCTATCTCCGAAACTATAAGCTGGAAAATTTTGAAAAAACAATGGAGGTATAGCGCCTCATCTGTACTTTACTGGAAAAATAAGGAAAAACCCCTAATATTTTTTTGGGGGGCAAATTATAGAATTAAATGGAAAATATAAAATTAAAATTGTTTCTAACCCATCATGTCATATATCAAATGAAAGGGCTCATTATGACGAAATAAAAATATTTTTTTCATATTTTTAAAATAAATTAATTAAAAGATATTAACAAAAATATAAAAAAATTTACCCATTCCCCGCCTTATCTCCGAAACCATGAGCTGAAAATTTTTGAAAAATTGGAAGTATAGCCCCTCACCTGAACTTTACTGGAAAAATAAGAAGAAACCCCTAATATTCATTTTGGGGGGCAAATTATAGAATTAAATGGAAAATAAAAAATTGTAATTGTTTCTAACGGGTCATGTAATATATCAAATCCCACGGCACATTATGACGAATAGGTACAAATATATTTTTTTAATTTTTAATATATTTTAAAATATATTAAAAAAATATTTAAAAAAAATACTCATTCTACCCGTTATTCCCCAACCTCTAAGACCTCTTTTTTTTTTGTTAATAGGAAAAATATGAAAAAAAAATCCTAATTCTATTATTTGGCCTCCAAATAATAGAATTAAATGGAAAATAAATTACTAGAAAACCCAAATAGTAATTTTAGGGACAAATTATAGGGTAGAGTGGGTACGGTTGTGCCAGGGTACGGTAGTGACAGTCGTTTTAGCAGCGAAACTATACGGAACGCGGGAGGGGTGTCAGGGAAGAGAGAAGCGTCATGAATGTCTAAACGCGTTTTACAGTATTATATCAGCCGACGTGCGACCTGAACGTAAGCAGATGACCATATTGTTTTTCAACAGTCAAAAGTAAGTTTTTTTGTTCAATTTCTTTTAATATTTACTGTTATTTGTATAAGGATAATCTATGTCTTATATTTTTTTGTTATAAGTTGGACATTAGTAGTTAATTATGTGTGATTAGTTTTTACGAAGATTATTTAGCAAAGTCATGGCTAACTTTTGTTTTCGAAAGTGTGTGCTGGGTACGGTTGTGACAAATTTAATGGGTACGATTGTGACATATATTTTTTTATTTTTGCTTTTAGATGCCCAGAAAACGCTTGCGGAAGACCGAAAGAGCACGGTGTGATATTAGTAAATATAAAGAAGCTTATGAAGAAGTGAAACGTGGGACTTCTTTACGGAGAGCTGCAGAAATGCATGAAGTTAATCGCATGTCGTTGTTGCGATACATTCGTAAACGTGATAATGCCGGTGCAAATTACGATAAAGACAGCATCAGCATGGGGTATGTTGCTCATAATAAAGTATTCTCTGAGGAGCAAGAACAGCAGCTATCAAAATATATTACACGTTGCGCTGAAATATATTTTGGTCTTTCTACAAAAGAGGTACGGAAGCTGGCATTTGAACTAACAACTAAATATGACATAAAGCGACCTGCTACGTGGGTTGAGAATCAGATGGCTGGTGAGGAACGGTTTCGTTCATTTATGAACAGGAACCTGTCACTGTCTGTACGCATAGCTCAGGCTACAAGCCTTTCAAGAGCTACAAGTTTTAACAAAACTAATGTTGAAGCTTTTTATAATAATTTGCAAACTGTTTTGGACATACACGCATATGAGCCACAAGATGTATACAATGTGGATGAGACAGGTGTCACTACCGTACAAAAACCTGATAAAGTAGTGGCAAGACGTGGCGTAAGGCAAGTATGAGCTGTTACTTCAGCAGAACGTGGCACATTAGTTACAGTTACTTGTGCAGTAAATGCCTTGGGAAATGCAACTCCTCCTTTATTTATATTTCCGAGGGTTCGTTATCATGAGCATTTTGTTAGGGATGGGCCAGTAGGATCGATTGGAACTGCAAATCCTTCAGGCTGGGTGCAGGATGCCTCATTCTTGGTATTTCTTAAACATTTCAAAAAATTCTCCAATGCTTCTCTAACACATAAAGTCTTACTTGTGCTTGACAATCATTCTTCTCACGTCCATATTAATACGCTGGATTTTTGCAAAGAAAATGGCATTACACTGTTGTCATTTCCTCCGCATTGTTCGCACAAACTGCAACCCTTAGACCGATCTGTCTTTGGACCATTTAAGAAGGCTGTGAATAGTGCTTGTGACGGATGGATGCGAAGTCACCCTGGCAAGACAATGAGTATTTACGACATACCAGGTATCATCAAGACTGCTATGCCTCAGGCTTTCACACAAGCAAACATTCAGGCCGGCTTCAGCAAAACTGGTATTTATCCCTTTAATCGTAATTTATTCCAAGAAATTGACTTTTCACCATTTTTTGTAACGGATAGACCAAACCCTGACACTGAGAATAACATTCCTACAACACCTTCTATTGAGACCAACGTACAAAATCCTGATTCTGTAGATAACAATCCTGGACTCATCAAAGAAATTCTGTTACCTTCAGATTCCTTATTGGCGGAATCTTCGACTTCAATTATAAATCAAATACAGCCAACTGCATCATCCTCAGCCACACCGCCTGTGGTTTGGCCTGAAACTCCCCGCGTTCAGCAGATTGCATCAACCGAAGTCACGCCGCCCACTTTTTCACCTGAAATTGTTCGACCTTTTCCGAAAGCTGCTCAAAGAAAAACAAGAGGCGCCAGAATAAAAAAGTCGACCATTTACACAGACACACCCGAGAAAGAGGCAGTTAGGGCAGAACATGAAGAAAAAGAAAAACGTTTGAAAGCTAAGCAGGTAAAGAAAAACTTAACTAAGAAAGGGAAAAGAAATGTCAATGCCAAGAAAAGAAAGACTTCAGAATCATCATCGGATGAAGAAGAATATTTCTGTCTCGTTTGTTTAACCGCATATTCTGAAAGTAGGGCTGGCGAAAAATAGATCAAGTGTCAAGGGACATGTGGACTTTGGTCCCACGTAGAGTGCGCCGGTGATAAACACCATTACATTTGTCATCACTGTGATGATGAATCGGACTAGATCTCAGTAGGTTCATATATTCATAAATGTTTATTTTTTTAACATTTTTTCATAGAATTTAGTATAACTTTTTCCCTTTAGTAAATTTAAGTTTAAATAATAATTTCAGTGATTCTAAGAAGGCTGTTATAATAACGTTAAATGTTACAGTTTACGGATATTTGTTAAGCATGTTGGTAATTTTAGTTTAGTTAAAAGTTTGACTGATTATAAAGATTATTATAATAACATTAACGTTACAGTAGGTACCTTATTAATTATAAGAATAGAATTTATTCCAGATTTTAGTTTTTTTTTTGTTATATGAGTGTTAATTCTACATATTTAGATGCAAATAATGTTGTGTTATGTTACTTATTTCGAACAATAAAAGTCATTAGAAACAATTTCTGTGTATTTTGATGTTTGTCACTACCAACCCCAACCACTGTGACAATTGTCCTTGGGTTGTGGCCGGTTGTGACACTTTCTCTTTTTTTTATAATTTGATGCTTTACATAATACAGCGCATTTAAGGACAACATTTTGGAGTTTTTACGTAGGCAAATATACAGATTAAGATTTAGATTACTTTTTTCCACCCTAACTAATATATAAACCTAATTATTGGTGATCAAGCCAAATTTGTCACAACCGTACCCAGTCTACCCTACAATTAAATGGAAAATAAAGATTCAATTTTCAAACGCATCAGGTAATATATCAGATAAAAGGCTCATTATGTGAATTACAAATATATCATATTTTTAAATCATTTGTATAAAAGATATTAAAAATATTAAACATCGACTTGATTCCCACGTTAGAAACTACACTATTTAAAATTTGAAAAATATATTTTATTTACATTTTTAAATAATTTGAATAACAGATTTAATAATTTATAATTTAAACTTTGACCTATTTTGCCGTTTTTCTTCCAATCTACAGAGCCTCAAAACTCAGACAGTAGATTATAAAAGGCATTTCTGAAAGTTTATTAGTAAAATAAAACTCTAATGTTACTTTTTGGGGGCCAAATTAGAAAATTAAATACATTATGTATTGTGATAAAAATCAAGCGAATCCTAAAGCAGATAAAATAAAAAGTCTATGTGTGGAAAATCAAAGTGTACATTTTTTATAAATTTAAAACGCTTCCTTTAAAAGATATAAGGGTAAGTATAAGAAAATGCACTCATTCCCTGCTTGTCTGAAACTGGAATATTCGAATCTTGAAGGTGGTACGGAACCCTAAGTATGCGAGTCCAACTCGCACTTGACCAAATTATTTTATATTATATTTCCTAGGTACTTGTATTCATGACAACCTTTTATTATTCGCTGTGCTATTTGAAGACCTCTTGTTGCTCCTCCAGTTTCCTGTACATGTATTGGACAGCGTCTTCATCTGTGGCGATAATTACTTGATCGTCCCCAAATAACAAGGTATAGAAAGAGTCATTTCTGAATTCATGTTCCTATATTTTCTCCAGCAATTTTTTGAACTTTCTGAAGTTACACCTTAAATAGGGTGGTAGAGAGATAACAAACTTGTTTTAAACTTATTTCGAAAGGCTGCCTTTGGGCCTTTATATACATTGTAGATTCCTCTAACGTATACCCTGCGAAGGTCACTTTTGTCTAGCACTTCGAAAAGTATGTTCGAGCGGAGCGTATAATAGCCAAAGATGAAGTGTGTATTGAGGTTCCCGTGCCGTTATTTTTTCTGTTATTTGTCTAAAAGATTATCCGTTCTTTGGTTTCTGTTAACTGATTTTCTATTGTTTCTATTCTATCCTTTAGAATTTTGCCGCACAACCTTCCTACTGCGCTGGTTACTCTTATGCCCCTGTAGTTTTTGCAAAGTATTTTGTCACCTTTCTTATAAATTTAACTAATATAAACAATATTATACATACTATGGCATTGTATATCGTAAAGTGACCTATAGAAAAGTTCCAGAAGGTATGCGTCTATCTGCTAAGCCATAACCACAGTAAATAGTCATTTAACACATGTCATTTAAATGGATGTCTTAGAAGATACCACAGTTTTAAAATCACTCACAACAAAAACGGGCTTTTACCTAAAAAGACTTACGAACCTTCTTTGTATAATTTGAGTACTTGCCCAATTAAGTTATATGAAATATAAAACAATCTAGTTGGCAGGTTTCGGCTAGCTAGTGCTACAATGGAAAAGACCGATCTTCCTGCCAAATGAATCGTACGCGATACTATTCCAGAGGTTGCTAGATAGAAATATTGAAGAACTGAATGTTTTTCAAAAGAAGAAAATGTGAATAAATAGCTCTAACAAATTGTAACAGTTATTGAGAAATTTGACAAGACTCTAGAAAATTCTAGACAAGTCGCAGCTTATTATTATAAAATCTAACCAAATCGTTAGCTGAGAAGAAAATAATAATTAAAAATTTGAAGATCAAATACAGTAAACAGTTCAGGTCAAAATGAAATAAAAAATTTCGAAACTAAAATCAAGTGGAGATTAAATAGAGGTTCACACTCTAGTAGTTGAATTTACATTATGAAAGGAAATTATGAAATCAGAATAGGTGTCAAAGGCTCTGTTGTGAAATACTGTTGATAGCTTTTCCTGATTTATTTATATATAAAAGACTGCTTGAGATAGTTGCTAATGCTAAAGCTAATGGATGGGTTAATGACGAAAAAGTCACATCACTTGTGATTTCTTTGAAATGTGTTTTACTAATAATAGATAATTTAATAAATTATCCTCAACGAAAACTTAAGACAATCTATAGTTAAGCCAAACTCAGCTTATTAGGTGCACGTATACAATCAACAAAGTTTTGTCAGAGACACTTAAATCCAGAAATTTTAGATTTCTTCTGGAAATTTAGAGGCTCATAGGTAACTAACTACGTGCAAGATAGGTTCAGCCAGTTCTTATCCGATATAAGCAGACCGTAAAGACTAATGACTCCAGAATAGAATGATTCAACTATGGACGAATAGGTCATTTTAAGAGAGACCCCAAAATTAGGCTGTTACAACCAGATATTTCAATACTAATCACTCACCAGCCCTCAGGAGAGTCACTAGATGGGGATTCTTTGAAATGTCAAAAATAGAAACATCATATTCGACACTGGTGCTGCTATACCCATATCAAACAGGTGTAAACCATCGCCCCAAAATTCTTAATACAGGTCTAATCAAAAGTATAACACTGGACGAGCTATCTACAGATGAATGGGTTCTTCAAATGGTTAGTTTGGAATCTAGCGAATAACTAAACTTAAGACTAGCTCTAAAGAACATAGTAAGAGGAACAGTGACAGACGCCCCTCAACTAGGTTATCATCTCTTCAAGCGACATCACCAGAAAAAATCACTGTTAAGAGATCCTATCCTGAAGGTAACCTTCCTAGAGAAATTACGGATTATGAAGATTGCTACAACCAATAAAGGCTGTCCATCTAGATGAACTGGCTTTATATCAGAATGCAGAGTCAAAGGAAGGGCAGTGTTATATACTTCGCAGCAGGCCATCTGTATGACATGCTCTTGTCTTTCATTATGAAAATGAAAAATTCGCTGCACCGAAAAAGACTTTTCGAGATTCTTTAGTTAGAGTTAGTCGCATAAAGACACTCGAATTTTGACGTTTATCTTTTTGGCAGCTTGGTAAGAAGTTATCACGACCAGTTCATAAAGATAACTATTTTGGGATCAGATTGAAAATCATATTAATCTATTAAATAAATATCATATTGACTATTTGCGCGGAATCAAAGCACTCGGAGGGCCGTCAATCCCTATCCTCCCATCGGAGAGTTTAAAATCACTAGGGGACACTTCTATTGTTTAAACCACATATCGACTATTTGTAATGCAACAGGCCAAGAAATAAATGTTCGCAAAACTAAAGAGAGGCCCCATCGCTATCTCAGGTGTATTTACAAGATTAGCCCCCTCCCTCTGAAACACTATACCACCCTGATGCTATATATTATACTCAAGTTATTAAAAATCACAATTGGCTGCCATTGGCGTGTAAGGCAAAATAATAAATAAATTTTATCAATAACCATAAGTTTATTATGTTCTCATGAACTTGTCTTTTTGTTGTCAATAATCTGATGTCCATTGCAAGTGGTCAAAAAGATAATATTTGTCTGAAATCTAAAAGACATCGATTTTTTTTAGATGACGAGTTGTTAAAGTAATGATATGAAATACAGGGATGACAATGAAGCTCTCAAAGGTTCACTAACTTTACTGTTTACGAATTAGTGTTTAACTTTATTTATGAACAGAAATCAGTATTCAGATAATTATAATAAAATCCGATATCGGAATTGCTGTTGGATGACTATCCATTACTAACGCGAGTTCGTGGATTCATATCCATCCGGATCTACCCCATTTCTATACTGCACATTACATTTTTCGGAAAACCTCTTATTTGCCAAGCAGCTAGAGGGTAACGTAACGTGCGATAAGGAACTTCGTTTCAACAAGAAAAATAGGCCACAATAGCTTACTTCCAGTTTACCACTTAGGGGACCTGGTACTTTTTTTAGGTTTATTTTATCCTAAATTGAAATTCCATAGATCTTGCAGTTGTGCATATTTCTAGATTTACTATCGTTGACCACACCGTCAATGTATGGCGTCCTTAATAGTTGTGTGGTAGCAGGAGTTGTGGTACGCTGGCTTGCTGTATATCGTGGGAAAAGCTGTTTTGCATATTATTTATATTTTGTCATCTCATACGATGATTCTTCATTATATTTTATTCAGATAGGAAGGTGGAGATACGTGCGTTTCGCATTGCAAACAAATGAGCTTCGGATCAGTAATATACGTACCCTTGTCTCTGGGGAATTCGAAATCAGACGACGACATTCGTTTTCTGAAAAACAAAACAAACACACCCGACTTACACATATTCCGAATATTTCATGTCAACCTTTTTGAAATCTGCATATTTATAATTACTTTAAATTCTTATTTAGATAATAAATATTATGCTTAAAATAATTTGGTCAAGTGCAAGTTGGACTCGCATACTTAGGGTCCCGTACCACCTTCAAGATTTTAATATTCCAGTTTCAGACAAGCAGGGAATGAGTGCATTTTCTTATATTTACCCTTATATCTTTTAAAGAAAGCGTTTTAAATTTATAAAAAAATATACACTTTGATTTTCCACACATAGACTTTTTATTTTATCTGCTTCAGGATTCGCTTGATTTTTATCAGAGTACATATGTATTTGATTTTCTAATTTGGCCCCCAAAATTTAACATTAGAGTTTTATTTTAATAATAAACTTTCAGCGAGGTCTTTTATAATCTACTGTCTGAGTTTTGAGGCTCTGTAGATTGGAAGATAAAGGGCAAAAATAGGTCAAGTTTTAAATTATAAATAATTAAATCTGTTATTCAAATTATAAAAAAATAAAAATAAAATATATTTTTCAAAATTTAAATAGTGTAGTTTCTAAAATGGGAATTAAGTCGATGTTTAATATTTTTGTTAATATCTTTTAAACAAATGATTTAAAAATATGGTATATTTGTAATTCACATAATGAGCCTTTTATTTGATATATTACATGATGCGTTTGAAAATTGAATCTTTATTTTCCATTTAATTGTATAATTTGTCCCTAAAATTACTATGGGAGTTTTCTAATAATTTATTTTCCGTTTTCCCGATTTTTTTCATATTTTTCTTATAAACAAAAAAATTGAGGTCTTATAGTTTGGGGAATAATGGGGAGAATGGGTAATTTTTTTAAAATATTTTTTAATATATTTTAAAATATTCATTTTAAAAAAAATTAAAAAATATATTTGTATTCGTCATAATGAGCCCTGTGATTTGATATATTACATGACCCGTTAGAAACAATTATAATTTTTTATTTTCCATTTAATTCTATAATTTGCCCCCCAAAATGAATATTAGGGGTTTCTCCTTATTTTTCCAGTAAAGTTCAGGGGCTATACTTCCAATTTTTTAAAAAATTTTCAGCTTATGGTTTCGGAGATAAGGGGGGAGGGAATGGGTAAATTTTTTAATATTTTTGATAATATCTTTTAATTAATTTATTTTAAAAATATGAAAAAAATATATTTGTGTTCTTCATCATGAGCCCTTTCATTTGATATATAACATGATAGGTTAGAAACAATTTTAATTTTATATTTTCCATTTAATTCTATAATTTGCCCCCCAAAATGAATATTAGGGTTTTTTTCTTATTTTTCCAGTAAAGTTCAGGTCAGGGGCTATACCTCCATTGTTTTGTCGAAATTTTCCGGCTTATGGTTCGGAGATAGGGGGTGGGGATGTGTAAATTTTTTTATATTTTTGTTAATATCTTTTAATTAATTTATTTTAAAAATATGAAAAAAATATTTTTGTTTTCGTCATAATGAGCCCTTTCATTTGATATATGACATGATGGGTTAGAAACAATTTTAATTTTATATTTTCCATTTAATTCTATAATTTGCCCCCCAAAATAAATATTAGGGGTTTCTCGTTATTTTTCCAGTAAAGTTCAGGTGAGGAGCTATACCTCCATTTTTTCTCAAAATTTTCCAGCTTATAGTTTCGGAGGTAAGGGGGGAGGAATGGATAAATTTTTTTATATTTTTGTTAATATCTTTTAATTAATTAATTTAAAAAATATGAAAAAAATATATTTGTTTTCGTCGTAATGAGCCCTTTCATTTGATATATAACATGAAGGGTTAGAAACAATTTTAATTTTATATTTTCCATTTAATTCTGTAATTTGCCCCCTAAAATTAATAGTAGAGGTTTCTCCTTATTTTTCCAGTAAACTTCAGATCAGAACCTATACCTCTAATTTTTTTCAAAACATTACGTTTTATAGTTTCGGAGATAAGAGCGGGGGGGAGGGGGGAATGGGTAAATTTTGGCATATTTTCTTTAATATCTTTTTAAATATATTTTTTTAAATATGAAAAAAAATATATTTGTCTTCCTCAGAATGAGACCTTTTATTTGATATATTACATGATGCGTTTGAATTTTTTTAATTCTATAATTTGCCCCCCAAAATTAATTATAATGGTTTCTCCTTATTTTGCCTGTAAAGTTCGGGCAACGTTCTATATTTCCTATTTTTTTCAAAATTTTAGGCTTAGTAGTTTCGGGGAACCGTCGATTTTTTTAGTTTTTCCCCCAGAAGTACCCCTAAAATCAAAATTTCTTCATTTACCATATGTACTCCTGATCGGGTCACCAAACTATACATTGATACCAAATTTCAACCTCTTCCCTCCAGTAGTTTAGGAGAAAATTGCTGTGATGTGACAGAGGGTATCCGTATATTGTATATACGGAACCCTAAAAATGATTTATGGATTTGTAGATGTATGTAATTAGTATTAACTGTTTGCTTGTTGGACCCAGTTTTGTTAAACACTTCACAGATTTGGGTATTCATATTGTTACGGATTACGCTGGGTTCGAATAACACTGAACTTTTAATTTATAAAAATTTTATTTAATAACGACAAATTAAATTCACTACACTACTCAAAATATAAATTCGAATTACAATCTAACTTTTAATGCCAAAATAAACTGACTCAACCAAAAACTCAAATGTTCTGTCTAGGAACACTTCTTTATATATGTTTTGTCCTTCTAGAGTGCTCAAGTAAATTCCTGAATGTTCTATGAAGTAAGCTTAAAAAGGTTAGGAATTTTCTCGAAATAACAATCAGAATTTTCTGTGAAGATGGCAGTGTCAATTAATTCCTATAAACATGATCTTCCTCGGGATGCTGTCCGGCTAAATAATTCAAGCATGTCTTCCGGGTTAATCCAATGCTCCTTTCAAATGTAGCAGTTGTATTGCATAACCCAAAAATTATGACAGTGATCTGAAACAATCCTTTGCTGGAGAAAATGCTGTCTTCTGTTGTCTGAGTGTGTCATACAAGCGGTGTAGCAAATTCTTGGAAACATCATTCAGTTTCGTTTTTTTCTCATGTTGTCTATATTTAATTTCCTTAACTGCTTGTTGCTGTGGTACTCGCTTAGATGGCAGCCGTATGGGCTAAGTATTTTTCGTATTGATTCTGTGTTTGACGATGTTCGTTCGGTCAGAAATTCCATCAATGACACTGAAAATTTCCAAGTTCTCTACAACAAATTGCTTTCCCATTTTATTTTTGGATGGCGATCCAATTACAAATCTTACTATAATATTTCATTTTGACTCATTTTAGATTGTAGACATCTCATACAACATCTCTTTACAACAGACAATGGTCTTAACATTTTCGAAATAAGCGATTTCATCTCCGCTGGTTACTTGGATATCGTTAGTAAACATGTTGAACAATTTGATGAGATTTCTCTCTAGATGACCCAGGATGACTTGTTCACTTCTGGAATACGTTGGATAAACTCTAGTAAAGAACTTCTTAAGGAAATTACAAGTGCTGTAGCTTTTTCATGGTTATCCAAGGCATTAGTTGTTCCAACCTCAACTGTATTTTGATCATAGTCCAGGAATGATTTCCATTAAAGGTGTTTAGTTTCACAGTAGAATCCTTAGTAACCACTGCATCTTGATGTTTCTCTTTCATTATTTCTTCTTGAAAATAATTTCAATTGATCTTAATGAGTGTAATTGGAAGCAGGCTCATTAAGTTCTATCTTTTTTATCGCAGAACCCCTCGAAAAATTACATTGTCACTGGTAAAATCGGTCTAAAAATTAATGTATCAAAAACAAATGTTTTGCCTATTCATGAGGGATTTCTTTCCTTTGATTTTTTCTGCAAACAATAAGTAGTTGAAATTTGAAAATGGGAAATAAAGTGTAGTTCCTCACTGATATTCTGAGCGAATGTCTACAATATGATCAACCAGTATTTCTGTATATAAATAGTGCATTGTATTTTCTGTGATACTTATATGTGTTTGCTGAAGTTTCAACTTTAGTGCTGGAGTCATTGTCAACCACTGAATGTTGTAGTTGGAGGTTTATTCTTAAAGTTTCGCTTTGGTTCAAATTTCAGGTATTCAGAATTATATGTTGCAAGAAAAATGAGAAAACAATACAATCTTTTTGAAATTAAAAATAAAAGTTATGAGCAATAAATTCGAGAAACCAGAAGTTATATAATATGATAAATGTTGGAAGAGGGAATCAAAAATAAAGAGCAGACTATCCTGGCCTGACTTTGGGAAGTTAAGCATACATAAAATAAAAATATGCCGATGCAAAAGCGTTTTAGGCTATCATGTGGGCTAGCTACTATATCTGACATAAGGATAGCAAATGTGGATCCTTACTTAAGCAATGGAGCGCAAAATGGGGGAGCTAAGACTTAAAAATCACAGAGCAAACAACTGGATAAGAAACAACAAAATATAACAGAAATAGGGGGAAAAAATCAAAAAAGTTTGAAATGCTGCCGGATGATATAAAGAGAAGTGCAGCGCTGATGTGGATCTGTGAGGTAATAGATAAAGAGCAAAGAATGACAGAAAACTATTTTCAAAAATGGACCAAAGAAGAATTCAGATGGCAACAAATAGATTGTGTGTACAAACAAGAATATTCGAATATTACAAATTATTAATGAAACTATCATCATTATCTAAACATTCATTATATTCTGAGACACTATTGCGTTATTGTATCTATATTGTTGTATGGTTAAATTGTTTTTCAATTTCAAAGGAAATAATTTGAATGAAATGTGTCAGGGTTCATATGTGTTTATAAGTTTGTTCGTATTTTTGAATTATCCGAGCACACCATACTAATTAATAAGGTTACGTAGTCAATGTATATATAATGGAAGATAGATAAAATGCAAAGTACAATTAAAAAGGGCATGTGACACTTGGTCTACATCATCGAGGTCGTTAGCCAGTCTTACAATTTTTGTAACTCTCGTTTTTAGGGTTCCGTAAATACAATGTACGGATATCCTTATAATACTCGTATCACTCCGGATTTCTGCCTCTCTCACATCACAGCAATTTTCTCCTAAACAACTGGACGTAAGAGGTTGAAATTTGGTATCAATGTATAGTTTGGTGCCCCAATCAGGAGGACGTAAAAGAAGAAATTTTGATTTTAGGGGTATTTCTGGGGAAAAAAACTAAAAAAATCGACGTTTCCCTCCCTAATCTCCGAAATTACTGAACCTAAAATTTTGAAAAAATAGGAAATATAGAACGTTGCCCAAGCTTTACAGGAAAAATAAGGAGAAACCATTAATATTAATTTTAAATGAAAGGTTCTATTCTGAGGAACACAAATATATTTTTTCATATTTAAAAAAAATAGTTAAAATGATATTATCGAAAATATACCAAAATTTACCCATCCTCCTCCCTTTTATCTCTAAAACTATAAAACGTAAAGTTTTGAAAAAAATTAGAGATATAGGGTCTGGCCTGAAGTTTACTGAAAAAATAAGGAGAAACCTCGACTTTTAATTTTGGGGGTAAATTACAGATTTAAATGGAAAATATAGAATTAAAATTGTTTCTAACCCATCATGTTATATATCAAATGAAAGGGCTCATTATGACGAAAACAAATATTTTTTTTTCATATTTTTAAAATAAATAAATTAAAAGATATTAACAAAAATATAAAAAAATTAACCCATTCCTCCCACCCTTATCTCCGAAACCATAAGCTGTAAAATTTTTTAAAAAAAATAGAGGTATAGTGCCTCACCTGAACTTTACTGAAAAAATAAGGAGGGGGTTCTCCTTATTTTGGGGGGCAAATTATAGAATTAAATCAAAAATAAAAAATTATTTCTAACGGATCAATTAATATATAAAATTAAAGGGCTGACGAATACAAATTAATTTTTGTAAAATTTTTAAAATAAATTATTTAAAAGATATTAATAAAAATATTAAACAATTTACCCATCCCCCCCTTATCTCCGAAACTATAAGACGCAAAAATTTGAAAAAAATAAAGGTGTAGCCCCTCACATGAACTTTACTGAAAATAAAGCCCCCTAATATTGATTTTGGGGGGCAAATGACAGAATTAAATGAAAAATAAAAAATTAAACTTGTTTCTAACGGATCATCTTATATATCAAATCACAAGGCTCATTATGACGCATACAAATATATATTTTTTAAATGAATATTTTAAAATATATTAAAAAAAAATATATAAAAAAACTTTTTTTTACAGGAAAAATACGAAGAAATCCTTAATATTAATATTGGAGGCCAAATTATAGAATTAAACGGAAAATAAAAAAATATTTTTTTAACGCATCATGCAATACATCAAATGAAAGGGCTCATTCTGAGGAATACAAATATATTTTTTATATTTTTAAAATTAATTGTTTACAAGATATTAACATAAAGATATAAAAAATCTCATTTCTCGCTTTATTTCCGAAACCATACCTAAAATTTTGAAAATAATTAGGGGTACTGGGGCTCTCTTGAAATTTATAAGAAAAATTATTAGAAAACGCCCATAGTAATTTTAGGGACAAATTATACAATTAAATGGAAAATAAAAATTCAATTTTCAAACGCATCATGTAATATATCATTAAAATAATATAAAAGGCTCATTATGTGAATTACAAATATATCATATTTTTAAATCATTTGTTTAAAAGATATTAACAAAAATATTAAACATCGACTTAATTCCCACTTCAGAAACTACACTATTTAAATTTCGAAAACTATATTTTATTTTTATTTTTAAATAATTTGAATAACAGATTTAATAATTTATAATTTAAAACCTGACCTATTTTGCCCTTTATCTTCCAATCTACAAAGCCGCAAAATTCAGACAGTAAATTATAAAAGGCTTCCTTGAAAGTTTATTAGTAAAATAAAACTCTAATGTTAATTTTTGGGGGATAAATTAGAAAATTAAATACATATGTATTCTTGTAAAATCAAGCGAATCCTGAAGCAGATAAAATAAAATGTCTATGTGTGGAAAATGAAAGTGTATATTTTTTATAAATTTAAAACGCTTCCTGTAAAAGATATTAGGGTAAATATAAGAAAATGCACTCATTTCCTGCTTGTCTGAAACTGGAACATTAGAATCTTGAAGGTGGTACGAAACCCTTAGCATGCGAGTCCAACTCGCACTTGACCAAATTATTTTCTGTTTACTCCTCTTTGAGCAACGAACATCTAGAATAAAAAGTTCGCTTTAAAAAATAAAAAAAATGTTCTTAGTAATTATTAACACGACTGAATTTGTTTTAATTGATAGATCTCAAAACAAAGAAATATTGCAAACATAAAATAATCTAAATATTAAAAGTACATCAGATAATTAATCCAATCATTGTTATCATCCTCAGACCATCTTCTTACTTTCTTCGTGACGATAAATCCTCTCCCGGAGGTGATAAATCCCGTCCATTTTTAATTAAAAATCTCCCGAGTTGATTCTTAAATCAATCCTCTATCCGAAAAGTGTTCTTTTCTTTCTTATCCTTTGCCCGAGCAGCCACCAGACCAAACATAATAAATTATGAACAATCCCTAGTCTGTAGCTTCGAAAACAATTACTACCAACCCCATTCTGTCTGAATGCTAATAGAAAATCTCGAAAAGGTTTATTTTTGTTCGGTTTTTGTTCATTTTTTCCCTTTTATTTAGGCTAGATCAGCACTTCCATTACAATGGAGATTGTTGTTGAAAACCGAACGCTAATAAATTGATCCACCATGGAAGATGATGATGTACGCACATTACGCAAGAAGTATTTTGGATAATGGAGACTCGGGCGAGATCAACGAATGGAAGAGGTTCTCAATTCATAGGAATTTTTGAAGCGAAAGCTTCTTAACGGAGGTCCACACTTACACATGAAAATAAATGAGCAAGGGAATGAAATGCATAACTTGAAACTTAATTTGTTTCGACCTGACGACACGACCGACCGACACTACACACTGCCTCGATCTTGAAATACCCATCCAGTTCAGTTCTCTGTGTAAGAAACAGGGACCAAGTAATATATTAGAAACAAATAGGAAATGAACCAATATAACATCCAAGTAATATAGAATACCTGCATAAAATTTGTTTTTCCTTCCAATAAGCATTCCAATTCCCTCTTTGTGATATATTAAATTTGAGACATGACATACGTCAGAAATAAAACATTAAAATATATATATATATATATATATATATATATATATATATATCGGACTTCCACCTATAAATAAAAAGCTAAAAATTATTATAACAAAATACAATTCTAGCAAATAAATAACACATTCAATATTGTTAGGTACCCAGGAAGTAAAAAATTTAAACATTTAAAGGTGATCATTCTGTACAAATTAATTACCTACCAATCTAGTATATTTTGAAGTCAGTGCCAAGCAAATCTAAAATCCTTCATTGCGTACATATCTATTACTTCATCAAACTTGATTGTTGCTTGGCATCGACTTCTTAAATATACTAGATTGGTAGGTAATTAATTTGTACAGAAGAGCACCTTTTAATGTTTGCATTTTTTACTTCCTGGGTAGGTACCTAACAACATTGAATGTGTTATTTATTTGCTAGAGTTGTATTTTGTTATAATTATTTTTAACTTTTTAGTTATAGCTGGAAGTCGGTTATATATATATTTTTTAAATGTTTTATTTTCAACTTTTTAGTTTTATTTTGAACTCAGGTAGTTTTCATTCTTTGTTTTTTATTTTGTGTGTATAACCTTAATAGACAGAACCAGGTAACATCGAAAGCCTCAACATTACACAATGATACATTTTCATTTAAATTGACATGTAAATGTTTACGAACAAAATGTACTAGTACGCGTTGACTTAATAAGCGCAAAATATATTTATGCCTTATGGACCACGCCATGTAATCTTTTTTCAACTTTTTTTGACAACTCTGTATAACTATAGATAATTCCACTCCGCCCTATGTACCAACCATTCTGTACATACGACTGCCCACTGACAAGCATAAATTTGTTAGCTGACTTCTGTAAACTATAGGACGGAGTAGAATCCATCCCATATTTACGGAGTCAAATCCGTCCTATATTTCAACCATAGTATATAACTCCTTGTGGGCTACCCCATAAATTATTTCATTTTTAACATTTTATATTACCGCCCTGTGTAACATTAATTCCTTTCCACACTTTATGCAACTTTTTATGGGCTATAAAATAAATAATTTTTTAATCACACTGTATAAATATAATTTAACTCCAGCATATATTTCAACCATCCTGCATATGATTTGTTTATGTCCACATCATATAACAGTTTTTTAATCACCCTATATAATTTTAATTTCACATTTTTTCCAACATTTTTATACCAACAAACGTCCAGTCCACCCTATATTCCAACAATCCTGTATATACGGCTGCCTATGGACCACTATGATTCTACTCCGTGCTATATTTCAATCATCATATAAATGCAACTCCTTCTATTATTTTACTTTGTGATTCTGTTTGTTATAACTAAACACCCTGTGTATAAACGTACCAAATAGCAGTTTAGAGTTTGACATGTGTAGTCACTGAATTTTCTATTAGGCCGGGAGAATGTGACAACCAAAAGCACCATCTTCGCAAAATGGAAAAAGTTGCATTTAAATACGAATTTGCCTGGTATACAAACAAAACGAGCTTGGTACTCATTGATTTAAGGAGCCGAAAATAGTATGCTTTACTATCTATATGCTTGAGATGTACACAGAAAATTTTCAAATTCGAAATTAAAACTTCCAGTGCCTAAAATTACCGCACTATTACGTTGGAATTAAAACATTTATGAGGAAATGTCCGTTATGCCATTTTCAAGAAATTTTTGATAAGAATTTTGCAATTTTCGGCGATTTTCTGCAAAACTGCAAGTTGCACGTTGCAGAAAAGTATATGAGATCACCTAGGTAGCTTCCTTATAGATTAAACGTTAAAAAACTATACACATGCATAAGGAATTTTCGAAAAAATGGTCGATTTCCATGCACGCATGTGTTCATTCACAAATTTCATCACTTTACCAATAGAATTCTTTTCTCAAATTTGAAGTTTCACCTATCCGGATATATACTTTATTAAACAAGACCACATTCATTCAAAACGATTCACCACAGGAGAAGAAATCAGATAACATACATACAAAAAAGCTCCTTTTTGGAAATCGGTTAATTAAAATGAATACCACACAAAAAGGCAAGGCTCATAGAAGGATACACATTAAACAAATCATGTCCTTTGTTTACAGCGTTTTATTATCGTAATAAACAAAGTACATTTACTACCCAATAGAGGGACTGATGTATTACATACACCCGAAACGTTTATATCCTCTAAAGAACATAATTAAAAGAAAGACAAGTGATTCAGTCTAAAGCGCACAGCAATTTATAGCACTTGTACGATAGTTTACTGGGTCATTGGGCTTTCCATATTTTCAGGATGGCTGGTGTTTAAGCTATTTTGAACTGGCTGTATGGTTGCCCACTATTTAAGACATCTGTGCAATAAACGTAACCTTTCTTAGCAGTCGATCCTAGGAGTATGTAAAGTCAATGAATATTCCGTCTAGTCCAGCAGACTTCCTGAGCTTGCTATTAATTGTCTTGTGCTGCTCTTCATTTGAGAATGTAGAATGGTGTGAATCTCCTGTATTAGTGTTTTGTATGCTCTTTTCTTGGTCACGCCATCTTGTTACTATGTGTAAAGTATAGGTCTTTGCGTCTTTTGGTTCTCTTCTCTGGTTGTTGTTGTTGTTAATTATTTTAAGTAATTTGTGCCTCAGGGCAAGTCACTGCATTTTATTATTCTTTATACAAAGGTTAGTATTGAAGCTCCAGTAGAGGGTGTGTTTTTTTGTCTGTATCAACGCAGTTTATTGCGTTTTGCTAGTGCTCTGAAAGTTCCCACAAAAAGTTTTCCAGAACAGGGTATCCACCGTATGCTAGTACCAGCTACTTCTGTACAAGAATCTTTAGTCATCTTTGTATCGTTCGTATCTGTGGTTGCTGAATTCATAGTTTGAGAAGGACAGGTCTGTTTTGGATATTCTGTAATACGGTTTGGATCTTTCTTGATGTGTATTTAAGTGTTATCGGGAAGAAAAGTAGCCTAAAACAATGACTACATTTTCCAGCACCCGTTGGTGAAAGCATCATCAAAATCCGTTTATTTTTTTTTGGAATATACAAATATTGTTTTCGGGTTTCAATACAATAAAAGTAAGCATATGAACCTAGATAAAATTAATTGTTTCGAAATTCCAGTAAGCCATTTTAATTATTTATTTGTGTTAGATTAGATGAGAACTAAATTTATTGCACATATAACTGTGTTCTAATTCTCAGAATAAACATTACGAATACACAAAAAAACGCCTAATGATTCATATCCAGTCAGTCAGTCATACATCGAGTATGTGTTGCCAAATATCCTTGCACTATTAGCGATAACATACCGATAATAATAAGGCGATGCATTTTCGAAATGCTTCGCCTCACCGTTACGTTACAATAGCAACGTTTGTTGTGAAATATCATCACATCACACACACCTTCCGCTGCACTGAAATAATTCAGTCAAGGTTGCAACGGTTACATTACTGTATAATAAAGAAATGACTACTTACTTATTCTTGTGCTGCTGAGGCTCGATTACTCGACAAATGTCACGGCATCCGCAATGATCATTGTGTTTAAATCGATCTTCTAGTTGATGGGAACGATGTTGAGAATACTTTAAACAAACTGTTAAATATAAGCGTCGTGTATTCGTACGCCTATAACCAAAAATTATAACGCAATTTTATTGAAATTAGCCTATGAAGTCTTCTATCGTTCAGAATTTTTAGGTCTGTGAAAGCAAACCCACCCATCCATTTGCAATGTTTCTTAAGGAAGACCAATGTGTCAAGAATGTATAGGATAAATATTAAATCTTCTCATTTTGCCGAATCATGTGTTAAAGTTCTTTGGCGTACAATGTAAATTGCTAAGATTGGTTTAATTCTTAACTAGTTCGTACACATATCGTAAAAATCAAAGGATTTACTTCAGATTTGACCATGTTAATTCCACTGTCCCTCAAGGCAAGTACTGCAGCCCCATAATTTTGATCTTATTTATTTAACAATGATATATTTTATGGTATACGTGACTAATATTTTATTTTATGCTGACTACTTTATTTACTTTATTTTTCCATAAATACTGTTGAACATGGAATCAACTTGCAAAGTGACATAAATGTAATTTGTTTCTAAATATTGTAACGAAATTTCCTTAAGCCGGCCCTGGTTTCATTCCAGTACGACATCGATCGCTTTTAGGACAAACAATTGATCTCGAAATGGCTCGGCAGCTGTAGAACTTATAATGGATTGTACTAGAGTTTTCGATGCTGGTTTTAAAAGGAGCTACCCATAATCGCGGCAGCTAGTTAGTGCAGCGAACAGCTTATGTAGAATTGTTATTGTGATATTCGAATCAGCTGTTGTATATATTTAATGTAAATAAAAGTTCTAGAAAGTGAGAGTAAATATTAGAAGTTTTTTTATGTTTAATTGAACCCACGGAGTATATAACAAATTTTGTGTCGAAATGCAGTATTAAGTGAAGTTAAAATCGCAATTTGATTTATGGAAACCCGTAGCATGGAAAAAATAGACGAAACTACCAAAAAAAATAGTCAAGCCGGTTACGGAGGGACTAGACGAAAAAATAGCCCAGATTCTGGAAAAACGTGACAAAAAAATAACATTAGGAAGAAATTCAACAAAGGTTAGTGATATCTTTTGATGAAAAACGTAAAATAGAATTAGAAAATCTAAAATCTTGTCACTGCCATGGAAGAAAAACAACAAAATTTAATGGAAGGATTATTCTCGAAATTTGCAGAAAAACAAGGCCAAACTGAATAAAAAAGGCAACTACAATTAGAGCAATTAATGCAAATAGTATCGCAAGTTAATGAAACAGTTAATGAAAGAATGCAAATAGTTGAGTCCGACATAAAAGAGCTAAATGATGACATTAAGACCATAAAAAATACCGTGGATACTCTTGAAACAAAAGTAGATGACTTCGATTCCATCCAAAGCCAGGTATAATTTGAAATCAGTTCAATTCAAGACATAATTCAAGATCAAATCAGTTCAGTCAAACAAACAGTACACAGTGAAGAACAAGATAAAATCAGTGCCATCCAAAATAAGGTAGAAACAGAAATTAAAAAATTGCAACAGGACTTACAGCGTGGAAAATACCAGAACACCGTGAGTACCAAAGGTTCCACTAGTAAACCACCCACATTTGATGGCAGTTCATCTTGACCCATGTATAAACGGCAATTTGAAGCAATGGCTACAGCTAATGGATGGGATAACCAAGAAAAATCTACCTCTCTTGTAATTTCCTTAAAAGGTCCGGCCTTAGGACTCCTCCAAAGCATTCCAGTCGATGAACAAGGCAACTTCGGCAAGATCATCGCCATTCTGGACAATAGATACGACAATCAATCCTTGAGCCAGGCATACCAAGTCCAATTCAGTGGGATAACGCAAAAATCCGGTGAAAGCCTCCAAGAATTCGAAGCAAAGATTAGAGGGTTAGTACACTTGTCCTACCCAGGCCTGCCAGAGGAAACCAAAGGTCAATTGACCACACAGAGTTTCATAAACGGTATCAAGGATGTGGATGTACAACGAAATTTAAGACTAAGTGGCGTCAAGAAAAGTAATGAGGCTTTAGTTCGGGCGTTAGAAGTAGAGGCCGTCATGAACATGTCCAAGCCGAGGGTCCGAGCAGTTTCCTTTAACCAGGAAGAGCCAGAGTAACCATGTCAAGCCCTGCTGGCTGGTCTGTACAAGCTATTAGAACACTCACAAAGAACTGGCACCAGAGGGGCATGTCACCGTTGTGGACGGACAGGACACTTTCAACGTGACTGCAGCGTAAGGCTACCGGAAATTTCACCAACCAGGGGTAGCCAACAAACCGACCTTACCAACCAGGGAAACTCCAATCAGTCAGCATAAGGGGGCGAATGCTTACTAACCCTCCACCAGCCCCCAGGAAAGTATCCATCCGGGGATTTTGCCGAGATAGCAGCAGCCTAGTCATCAGGGGCACCATCAATGGCAGAGCAATTACCATCACCATCGACACCGTGTCCATTGTCAAGTCCAGGGTTTTAAATCCGGCTAGTTACCAACAACATCCAGCTTAGAACAGTCACCGGCGAGTCCATGTCAATACAGGGTGAGGCAGATCTCGTGCTACAGATAGGGGACAACATGATCCGGCATAGGGTCCTGGTAGCAAATATTGAGGACGATTTTATACTGGGTTCCTAAATGAGGAATTGTATTGACACGGTCCATTAACAGCTCATCGACCTCCATAAAAATTGTAGCAAAAACTCCAGCCAGAATTCCCGGTCGAACGGAACAGATTATTCATGGGCAGCTAGACAGCAATCCTGGTTGCTGCGTTAGAATGGTGGCTCATGCTCATGACTACTTAGTTGGACGGGACATAGTTAAAACCGGACGAGATATACCAATTAGAGTCCTGAATTTGTCCAACAACGACATCAGAATTGCCAATTGTCAAGAGATAGCTTGTTTCGAGCCAGTCGAGATCATCATCAATTGCGAAGAAGGGTACCAGACATCGGTGAAGGAGACAGGACCCAGTAAAGAGTTCCTACAACAGTTTGCTGACCATTTGACACACCTGACACCAGAGGAACAGAAGAAACCCAAGCAATTTATCACAAAGCACTGGCAAATTTTTAACAGTGAAGATGGAACCATCGGTCGCACCAACATCATCCAGCACCGAATAGATACCGGGAAGGCTCAACCCATCAGAATACCACCTAGGCGACTACTATTGGGGCAACAACAGGCAGTCGAGGAAAACATCGAGTCCATGTTACAAAATTGAGTTATTGAACCATCCATCAGCCCATGGTCCACTCCTGTCGTGCTAGTTAAAAAGAAGGATGGAACCACCCGATTTTGCGTGGATTACAGAAAGCTGAATGACGTTACGAAGAAACACAGCTATCCACTACCCCGAATCGATGACATTTTGACCACACTAGCAGGCTCCCGTTGGTTCTCCACACTAGACCTAAAAAGTGGATATTGGCAGGTTGGTCTACATGCAAACGACAGAGAGAAGACAGCGTTCTCCACTAGCAAAGGGCTGTTTTAGTTCACGGTAATGCCCTTTGGGTTATGTAATGCACCCGCTACATTTGAGAGGCTAATGGAGTATGTACTGAGCGGGTTAACATGGAGGACGTGCTTAGTATACCTCGACGACATTCTAGTCATGGGTCAGACATTCGACGACCATGTGAAGAACCTGGGCGAAGTATTTTCCAGAATTAATAAACGCCAACCTGAGACTCATCCCGAAGAAGTGTTCCTTGTTCCAAAAAGGAGTAGAGTTTTTGGGCCACGTCGTTTCCGAGTCAGGAATCCGCACCAAAAAGAATATAGAAGCCATCCGTGATTGGCCAGTCCCAAGAGACAAGCATTAGCATCGAAGCTTCTTGGGTCTACTACAGGCGATTTGTTGAGGGATTTGCCATCATTGCCGCGCCTCTACATCGGCAGACCACTGAGAAAGATCATGATTGCGAAACGTCATTCAGACGAATGAAGGAAGCACTATGTTCCAGCCCAATCCTAGCCTTTCCTACACAGTCCGGCAAGTTCATCTTAGACACCGACGCCAGCAAGACAGGTTTGGGGGCCGTCCTATCCCAGGTGCAAGATGGTGAAGAGAGGGTGATCGAGTACTACAGCCGTGGATTCTCGAAACCAGAAAGAAATTATTGCGTCACCAGAAAAGAACTTCTTGCAATAATAAGGGCGGTAGTAGATAATAATATAAATCAATATTCATAAGAAAATAAGCAGACTTTTCGCTGTACAAGATTGGAAATTCTTATCTTGTCAAAGTTATGCAGTGTCTCTATATCGTTTAGACACCTTCAAAGACTCTGCGGTTGATTGGATTATAAAAATATCCAATAATAAGTTTTAGAACATTTGGACTGAATTAAAACTATATAACAGCACCAACCTTCACACTTTTTCCATCAAATAATCGGAAAATAATTGGAAAAAAAATATATTTAGGTAATTTTAGTATGGGATAGCCCCCCCCCCCCCCTTGAAGCATGAAATCGCCCCCGTGGAAGCACGTGCCTGGATCCGCCCCTATCGACATCTCTGAAGAATGTTGATTTTGCTTGGGTGGACATGATGAGAGATGTCACTCAACCACAATTTGATGTTGAGCGACAAGTACACCGAACAGTATGCGTTATGCTATGGAGTGCTATTGCACATGGAAGTAAGTCACCTTTAGTCTGCGACGCAACATGGCAAAATGGCAGCGTAACGTTATATTCAGGAAATAGTGGAGCTGTATTACTTCCTTAATCTGTTCATGCTCTCAAATTTCAACAAAATAATGGTCGGCCTCTTGTTGCCCGAGTTAGTTTTTTGATCAGATCTGAATCTGTTGCCATGGCCGACCAGATGCCCCGATTTTTTGCCCATGAAACATGTTAGGGATGTGATTGGTAGAAGACTTCGAAATTTACCCCAGTTTCCAAAGTCATTGGGAGCTAGGGTTTCTAAGACATGAAATACAAGTAGCTTAAAATAGAATTTCTCAAGAAGAAAAAGATCTCCTTATTGAATCAATGCCAAGACTTGTTGGGGAGTAAATAGATAACCGCGGTGGAGAAATACATTATTCACAAACAAATAATTTTGTCTGATTTTTTTGAAAATAAAACCACAATTGCTTCAAAGTCTGTATATTTCAAATGGTCCAAACGTTTCAAGGTCTAAATCAGACCCCATTTTCAAAGGTAATAACTCAAGACAAATGAACAAGAAAATTAAAAATTAAAAAGGTTCGTAATGAAAATTGTGATTTACTTAACTTGTCAATTGAGGTGCTATTCCCAAAAAAATCAGAAAAAATACAAACCGGAGATGCCACAACTATCTATTATTATATTAAATTTAAACATCTCCTTCTGGGTGTTGGATTTCTTTGTCAGTGAGTATATTGTTATCATGCATATCCTCGTAAGTTTGTACGTGTTCGTATTCCAGAAGTAATTCGTAGCATATCTTTATACTTTTTGAAAATCCTCAAAAGTATAAAATTAAAGCTTGCTTCAAAGGACTAATGTTGCAGATCAGAAACAGAAATTCTTTCAGAGTCGAATTTAACCAGCATTATGTGAAGCCCCTCGAGAGAAGTAGAAAAGTTTTTTGTTAATTCATTAATATTGATACAGCTATAAAGGGAAGTAAAAAATATCAAGTAAATAGAAAGAAATGACACTTGTCATATAACCATACTTTGTATATTGTATGCCTTGGTCTATAATTTTGAAGAAGAAATAAATCCTAGAATATTTAATGCTAGTGTGGCGATCCTTTGACTGTTCTTAGTTTATGAACTTCATAAATTTTCAATCCATAGAATAAGTTTTTTGATAATTGATATGTAGTTATACATTGTGTATATCTTTTACTCTGAGGAGGGGTACTTATAACTCTGAAACTAGTCAGTCTGTCAGCAACAAAAAATTATTTTGAGAATTAAATTATATTTTTCCATACCATTTATCGAGAAATTGTTAGTTTCGAATTTTCAAAAAATCTATAACGCTTTTTATATTAACATAAATATAGATATACTCACATATACAGTGTGGAACAGCCAAATGGAATAAATTGGATAACGAATAAAGCAGGACGTGTTGGAAAAAACGCTTCGACACGTCGATTTGTATTTTTAAATACGCATTTTTTCAACAACAAAAAAATTGTATAGGATGTGTCATGTGACAGGGGCCAATACCAACTTTCATATTTTAAATGCAAGCCGCTGTATATTATTTACTTTTTGGATTCTCCAGAAAATTCTAGACATTCTTCATTTACAATATCCTATACCTGTCTTCAATTGTTTCAGAAAGTGTTTTCAGATTTATTACAAAAATTAACATTAAAAAAAAGAAATTTTTTTTATTTCACAAATTCGCTACGTTACAATAAAAACATAATAAGTAATAATGATTATTTCTTAATAATATAAAAAAAACAAAAAAACATTAATGCCAATGTAGGAAATGTTCAAAATGTTCGCTGCGAATATCCTCTAATGTTATAAAAATGTCTTTTAACGTTACTCAACATCTCAGGCGTGACTGATTTCATCAAAAGCGTGATTCGTCTTTTTAGGTCATCTAAGTGGAGGGGTTTAGTTTTATATACAGTACTTTTAACATACTTGCAACAAAAAGTAGTCCAGTGCCGTCAAATCAGGAGATCTTGCTGGCCATTCTATCGATCCGGGCCTCCCAATCCACCGATTTGAAACAATTTGGTACAGGTACTGCCGTACATTCATTTCGTAATTGGGCGGTGCTCCATCTTGCTACACCATATTGTATTGGCAGGAACTTGTGGGTTTACTGGATCAAGATATAAGTTTGTCAAAGTTGGCACGACATTACTTTGCAGCAGTTCTAAATATTTATCCCCATTCAACTTCCCTTCAGTGAAAAAGGGATCTAGGGTATGATTCCTGCCCAAACATTAACTTTTTCAGGATATTGCGTATTATTTTCTGTCATCCAGTGAAGATTCTCATTCGACCAATAGGGCAATTTTGACGATTAACATGACCGTGAAGTGTAAATGTGCTCTTATCAGAAACCAAAACATCTTCTAATTGGATCACCATTTTTAAAATAGTTATTTTGTGTATTTATGTTAAGTGAACCATTTTTCTGATATTATTACGTACAGTTAACGAAATTCAAACGAGAATAGCACTGACACTGATCACCACTGTCTTGCAAGCAGAGAACAAGATGCTAAGGCTATGAGTTTTGAGGAGAATAAACAAAACTGTTTTTTTTTTTCAAATCAGTAAAAAGAAACGTAGGAATGGCTTTTGCTTTCTATCTAAATGTCTTATACCAGACACGACTGTTTCTCTAGGAAGTAATTTCAATTAAATAGTAACTAATGGTGAATTATTTAATAAGGTTTAAAGCTCCTCATTTCTCAACGTAGCCTTCGTTCCAATACTTGTTTAACCTTGAAACACATACAAGGAGGATCAATAGGTATTTGAATCGCAACAAAATAGTGACAATTAATTTAATCTTCTTGAAATGTATGTCCATTACTAAGAATGACACAAAGAAAGAGAAATAGAGACAGGGAGATAATGAGAGACGGGAGATACATTATTTCGAAAGAAGCTTTTGCTTCCAAGGTTCGGTCTCAAATGTCTACACAAATTAACAACTTGAAATCTAGGTATTTGTAGAGTTCTTCATTCAGGCCTCAATCCTATCTTTGCTTATCACGCTCTACTTTTGCCTCATTAGAACTGCTACTAATTATCGGAATACCAATGTAAGATGATATAGTAGGAATTACTGGAGAAATTAGACACTGTTAATTTGTAATTGATATCAGAGTGTTTAGAGGTGAAGATGTGACTTTTCAGTTATATTTGGATAAAAAAATCTAGTAGTTAGGTAGTTAGTTGACTTAGTTTATGTTCTGTTGTCAGACTTGTGAGTTTGTAATCGAAATTAAATCTTATGATCAATAAAATTTGAAAATGTTTATAAAAGAAATCAGGTTTTTGTAAAAACGGTTATTTATTACAAACGTATTAAGTGGGTGATGTGACTGCAGACTTATTATAATTTAGTAGTTATAGTGATAGTGACAGACCTAGTGGTGCACAAAACTTAGACATAATTGTAGTTCCTGATATTCACGAAATACAAAGGTAATGAAATTTATTAGGAAAATGTCTTTCATGACTTTTGCTCTTAACCAATAAAATTTTACTGATTAGGAAGACGTAAAAACTCGACTCCATCAAATTGATTCCAACGAAGTGCTGAATGTATACAGTGTCTCAGTTTACGTGATATCGTTTTCCTAACGTTGAAAATTTATTTATACAAATTCCCTCGTTTAGTTGTGAAAAGCAAACAGAACGGCGGAGAAAATAAAGTGAAAACCCATGTAAACACTTTTTCCACCTTACCACTCGAATTTCTTGAAAAATCTTAGTGCCAATATTTATCCTTTTCTCGAAAAGAGATTATATTATTGCGAGACAGCCTGTCTTTTGTCTCTCTAGAGCACAAATATTTGTTGAGAAGTAACGCCGTAATGGGTTGTGTACTCAAGATTCGAGAGATGAGAAAGATTGCAAGAAATGGTCGTCCTTACGTTTCCTGTTGGTGGGAAAATAATGAGGAACGAGGGAACTCACTATAATGCTTGACTGAAAAAACGGCAGGAGACGGTATTCGAAAATCTGGGTATTAAAACACAGTTTCAAAGTCATATGGATCAAATTCTATAATAAAAGACAGTCTAAAAGTGTTTGAAGTCTACTGTAGCAACGACATTTTTTGATAAGGAAATCTTGAATTTTCATGTAGGTATACTGCAACTAAATATCACATCCTGTAACATATTTTTATAAAATGTATCTACGCCGTCTCCTGACTAAAGGAACGTAAAGCATTATTCATTCCAATAAAACATCAAATTCTGGGGTAATAATAAAAAAAAGAACTGGAATTTTCGACTTGGGCAAAAACTTTTTATCTGGACGCTGTGCGAACAAATGTAGAACGACCATAAAATTCGATGTAGGATATATAAAGCAATATAGATTTCCTAAGTCTGTTAGTGCAGCGTACATAGTGTTCTGATTTCGATGTGAATTGTATTCAGAATCAGCTGTTGTAAATATTAGATTTTTACTTGTAAATAAAACTTCTAGAAAGTGGGGTGCATATCAGTTTTTAATATTAATTAAATTTGAACCCGCGTTGTTTACCGCAATATAAAAGTCGGAATGATCGTGCTCCTATCTAATGTTTAATTTGGTTTGATAACTATTATCAAATTCTTAGATGATTAAATTATTTGTTGCCTACGATTTAGTAAGATGTTACCTGTCTCAACCTTTTGTTTTTTAGCTATTTCAAAAAGAGGAGGCTTCAAAAAGAAGGAGGTTCTCAATGTTCATATGTTCATTTTATGTCTTCAGCGATTACTCGATACCGGCTCAAGGAATTTGGGTCGGTGGAAGTAGATTCTGTTAAGGGGCATTCCCAAGTAATATCATATTTTGTTCAAGGACATAGCTTATACCGTTTCTTGGACAATCACCAAAAAAATTATTGGACTTTCTGATACCAAGCGTCGATTAAGTTCCGGGACGGCTGAATATTTTTTAAACTATTTAATTTCTGGAAAAGGTCAAGGTCATTCCTTTAGTAACTTTGACCAAGGAATCCGATGGTGACCTTGGATTTGACCTTGAAACTTATTTTTGAGGTTATTTTAAGGTCAACCCTGTTTTTTTAAATGAAAACCCCTATTTTTATTACGGAATCGGAAAAAGCGGAAAATTGTACGTCCGGACATGTAATGGAGGTTGAGGCAACCACTAGAGGTCAAATAGAGGTCAAATAATGATGGTGGATGAAAATCATAGAAATAGCACATTTTTGGCTGGAAATTTTTTACTCGGGAGTTTTGGGGGTTGCTGAGTTCTAATCCATATGTACAATTTTCCGTTCCTTTCGAATCCTGTATCAAAAATAAGCTTTTCTACTTGAAAAAATGATGTTGACGTTCAAATGACCTTGAAAATGAGGTGTAAGGTCAAATCCAAGGTATGACCTTTGTTTTGTTTTACCACTGAAATCGCGAGTCATTAGTTGAGCTCTACTCGACCTCTAGGGGTTACCTCAACCAAATACCTCAATACAGGTCCGGAAGTAAAATTTCCCCCTCTTTCCGATTCCGCAATAAAAAATAGGGGTTAAAAAAATGAGGTTGACCTCAAAATAACCTCAAAAATGAGGCTCACGGTTAAATCCAAGGTCACCATTGGATTCCTTGATCCAGAAATGAAGTTCTTTAGCAAACATTCAGCCGTCCCGGGACTTAATAGACACCCTGTATAAGTAACCTTTGGTGGAGGTGTAATAAATTGAAAATAGATTAGAATTAAATCAAAATAAATGTTAGTTAATCAACTTCAAGATGGAGGTTCCTAATTGGTCTCTATATACAAAATATCTTCAAGTTTTTTCATATTTTTCCTATAAACAAAAAAAAAGGTCTTAGAGTTTGGGGAATAACGGGGAGAATGGGTAATTTTTTTAATATATTTTAAAATATTCATTTAAAAAAAATTTTGAAAAATATATTTTTATTCGTCATAATGAGCCCTTTGATTTGATATATTACATGACCCGTTAGAAACAATTATATTTTTTTATTTTCCATTTAATTCTATAATTTGCCCCCCAAAATGAATATTAGGGGGTTTTCCTTATTTTTCCAGTAAAATTCAGGTGAGGGGCTATACCTCCAGTTTTTCAAAATTTTTCAGCTCATGGTTTCGGAGATAAGGGGGGAATGGGTAAAATTTTTTATATTTTTGTTAATAACTTTTAAATAATTTATTTTATAAATATGGAACAAATATATTTGTTTTCTTCATCATGAGCCCTTTTATTTGATATATAACATGCTGGGTTAAAACAATTTTAATTTTATATTTTCCATTTAATTCTATAATTTGCCCCCCCAAAAAATATTAGGGGTTTTCCCTTATTTTTCCAGTAAAGTTCAGGTGAGGAGCTATACCTCCATTGTTTTTTCAAAATTTTCCAGCTTATGGTTTCGGAGATAGGGGGGGATGGGTAAATTTTTTTTATATTTTTGTTAATATCTTTTAATTAATTTATTTTAAAAATATGAAAAAAATATATTTGTTTTCGTCGTAATGAGCCCTTTCATTTGATATATAACATGATGGGTTAGAAACAATTTTAATTTTATATTTTCCATTTAATTCTGTAATTTGCCCCCCAAAATTAAAAGTAGAGGTTTCTCCTTACTTTTCCAGTAAACTTCAGGTCAGAACCTATAAATCTATGTTTTTTTCAAAACTTTACGTTTTATAGTTTCGGAGATAAGGGGGGGGGAATGGGTAAATTTTGGTATGTTTTCGTTTATTTTTTTTTCCAATATTTTTTTTTAATATGAAAAAAATATATTTGTGTTCCTCAGAATGAGACCTTTCATTTGATATATTACATGGCGCGTTTGAAAATTTTTTTATTTTTAAATTTTTATTTAGTTCTATAATTTGCCCCCCAAAATTAATATTAATGGTTTCTCCTTATTTTTCCTGTAAAGTTCGGGCAACGTTCTATATTTCCTATTTTTTCTCAAAATTTTAGGTTTATAGTTTCGGAGATCAGGGGGGGGGCGGTCGATTTTTTTAGTTCCCCCCCCCTAGAAGTACTCCTAAAATCAAATTTTTTTCTTTTACAATATGTTAACCTGATGGGGTCACCAAACTATATTTTGATACCAAATTTTAACCTCTTCCGTCCAGCAGTTTAGGAGAAAATGGCTGTGATGTGACACAGGCAGAAATCCGGAGTGATATTATAAGGGTATCCGTATAATGTATATACGGAACCCTAAAAATTATTCCTCATAAAAATATTTGTATGGTTTAAAACGTATATTGTAATTATTACTTGTTACTTTTTCAACTATATATGAGTTTTGTCGACGAATATGAATTTTGCTTTCACTTTTAAGTGAAGTACCATAATTTTGATATAAATTGTTATCAAACAGAAGTAATTAGAAATAAAAACTGCAAGTAATTATGCCATTGCACTAAAAATTCTATAATAAATATTCATGTCACTGTTTACTAGGCTTAACTAAAAATATCAATTTTGCTTAAAAGTGAGGTTGGTACCTTTGTTTTTTCTAATATCTCAAATTGTTATAAAACAAAATTCATTACAATTAAAATCCAATTATGCCATATTACTAAAGAATTTTCTTATTAAATCTTATTTTGTTATTATTTCAGGCTAGGAATAAGATATCGGCGCAGTTTTCAATATTTTTCGAAATGGAATACCACTCATCATGGTTGTAGCCAGGTTTTGATTAAGGGTAATAAAAGTTTAGGTGGAGATGATCAGACGATCTCTTTTTACAATCTTTCATTGAATAGCACGAGTTATTATTATGAACGATCTTTATAAAAAATAACGTATTGATGAAAACTCTGTGAGTTCAAACAATTTTTATACCAAAAATAAACATCTTTATGTTGACCGAAATTCACACTAAATATTTACTTTAAGAGGTCCATGAACACTTCGTCAGCTCTTCATCCCGTCGCAATTTACTGAAATTAACTCTTGCCGTACGTCGGCGGTTAAATACTATCGAAGTTGCTTTCGATCTTTCCCGTAGTGACCCTGTCTTGCTATTGTATATAATTTCTTATTGTGGAACAGAACTGAAATTTCGGTATATTTTTCGTTAATCGGGCGTTGAAAAGTTTTGGCTATCCGTTTGATTATTCGGAGAATTAGTTTTTATGGCAGATAACTAATTTCTATACGGATTCCTATTTTAGCAGCGTACTATTAATACTTCTAATTATAGAGATACTTCTTGAATATAGAGTACTGTGGGATCTTGAGTTCTCAAGTGAAGTATTGTTATTTATAATTTCATACTCACTCGCACGAAAGGTAGATTCTATCTTCTCCCATCATTATATTGCTACCTCAGGAGTACCACAGCGAAGCACCTTGCGTTCTCTTTTGTTTTCGATTTTTATTAATACTTACCTGATAGCCTGCGGACTTGCGTCGGGTTTCTGTTCGCTGATGATGTTAAATTATTTAAACCTATTAATGATGTTCTTGAACTTCAAAATGACTTGAACTTGGCGCTCAACTGGTTTAGAGAAAACAAAATCTTTGTACCAAAAATGTTGTGTTGTTTCCTTCTCCCGAAAAGTCAATGTAGCTATTGAAGACTATTACATTGGAAATTGAAAGGTTAAGAGGTGTAAGGGGGTGAAAGATCTGGGGGTGGTTTTTCAAGATAAAGTCAAATTCAATAGCCATTTCAACTATCTGATAAACAAAGCATACAAAGTTCTTGGATTTGTCATATGTAATATCCAAGATTTGAGTGTAAAAACAACCATAAGTTTTTATACATCTATAGTGAGGCTTCATCTTGAGTATGCCTCCAACAATTGGTCACCAAATTCTTACAACCAAGTCCAAAAGCGTTTTCTACGCTACCTCTATATCAAAAGGAATGGCACATATCGCTTGAAGGTATCTTATAGCCTTCCACCTGTGTTCTTTAAGTACTAGGAGAAAGACCACTGCTGTTATCTTTATACATATTAGCAGAAAATATCCCGATTGTGGCTTGATCAATAGCGTTAAGTTTAAGGTCCTCAAAACTACCTTAAGACTAATGCTCTTCTTATTCTTCGTCTTCGCCCTTCACTAAATACTCAGCTTCTGCAATGATATGCTGTCCTTGAACATAGTTCGTGAGCTAATTAACATCAAACACTATCAGGATGCAAACCCTTTATGATATTGGCATATCAGTGATATTGTCAAATATTTTTGTGTTGTTTAACAATTCACATGTAGTTACCTATTTGGTGCTTGTAAAGAGAATACATAAATAAATAAATATAGTCATTCCTCGCGGCTCTAGACAGAGACACTCGGTTTCCTTTCTTTTTCATCCAGCGTTACCATTCCTTTTGTACAGGTGCCCATCAGGTATTTTATCTTTAGGTATTACCTCTATGATTGCAACACTATGAGGTTGTTTATGCTTCTATCAATATATTTCGAATTATTCAGCGTTTGAAAACTATAACAACTTTGTGGATACCTGCATTCATAATTTAACATAACTAAGATATATTGTTAAGATTTTTGCCAATGGGAGACGTTGATTGTATGATACGTACGAAGCGAAATCTTCAATCCGTCAGAAATCTCTTAACGAACTCTCTACTAAGCCCTAATAATTTTCCATAATGGAATCATTTTTACTTTGTGAGTTTTTTCTTGTATTCATCCCCTAAGACTAATAACCGTTCGGTAATTGCTCTAATTAAGTACGGGGAGCCATAGTGTGTGTTTAGCCATAACGAAGCTCATAAAAAATCTCATTTAGTTCTCTGCGGCTCTGAATGCAGAAATTATGCGATGGGGAAACTCCTGACAGTTGGTACGAGTTGAATTTTTCCGAAACTGCCAGTCGAATTATTGCATTTTGAAATGTAATTGCAATGAATGGTGTGCTTTTTGTTAGGTTTTGTAGATGTGATCAAATTTGTTTCGGAGATTTTATTTAAATTAGTTTTTCAGTCTTTTTATAAGCTGAAGGTTGCAGAAACATTGGGTGTATGTATACAAGGTGTTATATTTCTTGACACAAAATTGCTTTGGCCCTTAATTTGACAAGAACAGAAATATGTAAAATAAAAATATTTTGCTTATTATTTCATAATACAAGTTGTTACTTATTACATTGTTATACTAATTAATATGATATACTAAAATATAACTTTGATTCATTCATGTGTATGCAATACACATCACCAACGAAACCAGATCTACCAGCTGACGACTAGAATGTGTGGAGTGCACTCATGTTGGAAGAACTTACGCATTCTTATAGCTCTCTCTTTCAATATTGCTGGAAGGTCATTATCAAAAAAGTCTAGATTCTAGATTACATTGCAGGTCAAATCACTTATCTATCAAACCACACTAAACCTTTAATTCTGGAAAATGTGTCTTCATAATGACATGTGGGTGGTCTTCGAACCACTGATGTGAATTGCGAGGTTGTTGCTGCCATCACGATTGAAAGTGGCAGTCACACTTAAACAGGGGATTAGATGATGATTTTCAAGTATCCAAAGACAACATTTCAACCGTCTATTTTGATCTTCTATGTGTAAAGGATATGTATGGAACCTGTCATATGTAATGTCCGCCATACTTACGTATCTGGAATACCGATACGTGCAGAAATTGTATATGTTCTTATTGAAGGACTATATTCTACAGTTGAAGTCTTTTACTTCATCTATATTCTGTTCATTTGCACGTACAGCCCTGCACCAGTCTCACGCACTGTATTGAAAACATGAGTAAACACCCTTGAATATGCAGCGCTTTCGTTACAAATATTATAAACAAGTACCACACGAATTACTACAAACTACCAGCAGCATGTGTAAACTCTATAATAGACTCGGCCAACAAATCACAATGACAGTTGAAAAAATCAATGTAAACGGAATGAGAACTTTACAACTAGAAAAATGAAGCCTGTAGATACCTGTGTACAAACAAAATATATACTTTCTAACAAAGAAATCGCATCACCCAGAAGGAGATTTATATTGATTTTGGTAAAACATAAATGCTATATTTCAAAACAATAGTTGAGCGTGTTTCCAAGAAGTCCATGTCCACTTTATCTGCGGCTATGATAGTAAGCATACTAAGTGTATAGGCATTGCCAACTCCACATAAAAAAGACGCCTGGGGAGGTATCCAGGGTGGGAACATACTAAGGCGGTAAGGGGGAGGCGAGCAGAGGGGACACAAGGTCGTCTAACGTCTTACTCAGATTCTAGAAAACGCCGCTAAAAAAATTAACTGAGACAAGAGAATGCCTAGCAACCTAAGATTCGCTGACGATATTGTCCTTATTGCTGAAGCCGAAGTAATGGTCAAAGAACTTGCACAAGAAACCAAAGAAGTTGAACTACAGATAAACAAAGGCACAACAAACCTTATGACATGGAGTAAGGAAATTATGAAACAATATTAAGGACGAAGTTACGCAATACCGATATCTGGGTCACGATTTAAGAATCACCAGAGAGAAACAGACACAAGATTGCAAAGAAGAATTGTCTAAGTTGGGCAGCATACGGCAAATCGAAGGACCTATTTAGTAGCGGAATGCCTATGAACCTTAAGAGGAGAAAAAACAGCACAAATAAGCTAAGAACATCTCACAGAAGAAAATAAAACAATCAATGTTAGGATTTAACCTTTCGGACTATATAAAGAACACAGAATATCGAAGAAGGACGTGTGAAAGACGTCATAGAGAAAATAACAACGCTGAAATAGAAATGTGCAGGCCGTTTGGCACGAGATGAAAGCTGGATAACAAGACTATTATAGTGGAGATTCTGTGAAGATCAGAGAAGCTACTGCAGAACACGGACGCGATAGGTGGAAGATATACGCCCAATAACACTAGACACAACTTGCAAACACCGATGTAGTTAGAAACGAATGAAGGAGGCTTCTCTCCAGAGAAGCTGGAAGATGCATTCGGTTAAAGGACAGCTTTAACGGATCAGCGTATAGAGATGGTAGTGAGAGAGAGAGAGGGAAAAGAAGGATGAGAGGTTAGAGAGTAGCGGGGTGTTTCAGGAATGGACGGGAATGTCTGAGTGGAAGCAGTGGATCAAACTTTTGATCCCGAATTTTGTCAGATGGCTTAAGTTCAAGCATAGGACGCAAAACTATTTCTTACACAGTTAGTCACAGGTCATTGTTATTTCAGAGATTGTTTTTGTGTATGAAAGGTGGAACGAGGGAAGAACAGTCATCGACTCTGTAGGATGGGTGGTAAAGGACATGGGATAGGATATGTATGAAGGGACGAAGTTTAGAGGGATTTGACTGAAACAAGCGCATGTTAGTCCATAAAGACTCAGTTCGTCAAAACAGGATGCCAATGGCAGATAAATATATCGATAATGTAGGAATGAATTTAGCTGGCTAAAATTATATTGATTTTTGTAAGAAAACCTAATATATACGAGATCGGGCTGCTACTGATTTCTTCTGATTCCTGAAATATAAAAAATGGAAAAGTTGTAGCTAAAACAAATCCCTGGTGTTAAAAGCTCCTCTTTGAGTGGTATAAAACAATTGGAAACTACCTGGCCAAGTATGTAAAAGAAATTGTTAAGCGTATTCATTTTTTACTGGAAAATGAGTTTTGACAACACTCTATCTTCTATCCAGGTGCAGTAGAAATAGAGAATTTAGAGTCGAATAGAAATTATATAACACTTTAATTTTCTTAAACATTCCAATATTTCTTCTACATTACCGCTTTTTTGCGACGGTTATGAGCATAAAAATAACATTATTCCAGTCCGCAATATCCCCATTCCCTCAACAGATGTAATCGATTTCCCCTGACAGAAGACAAAATTTGAAATTTGATTTAATCTTTCTCCAAAGTTTCAACGGTTGAATTTCTCGTGAATTCGCCCCGGGCGCGGATTCCTCATATATTGGCTAAAGCTTGTGCTCTAAATGACTTCCAATCAATTCTGATGTCTCCGAAACTTTCGCCCTCCCGAGAAAGGCGTGAAATAGGGGCTCGGCATCGAAAAAAAAGTATCATCGTGAAAACAATCGTTTGTTTTTGTTAGCGATAGACAAGTTTCCTTGTCGAGTGTCTACAGTGTAATGAATGGTTGCTACAAAGGAGGTATTTGAAATATTGATCACATGATAATCGGGACTAGATTGATGTTGCTATTGAATTACACCGTTCAAAACAATGACCGGGTGTTTAATATAGAGTGTCTGAGATTAGGGTGCACAAATTTAGTTAGCGAAATCGGTAAGATTGGGGAAAGTGGTTCAGTTACAAAAATGCTACAATTTAGAGTATTTTAAAAGTAGTTAGCTCAAATTTCTGATAGAAAGAAAATAATGACCCTAGATTTTCTTAGTTGTTTATTGTTGTTGTATATGACGCCGACTTTATTTGGCGGAACAGGGCTTAGGGAATCACAAAACTGTAAGCTTTAATTAACGACAGCTTGATTCGTATATTATTGTAGATGGCATCTTTTTATCGGGAACATTTCTTGGTTTGTGGGAGAAATAATTACAAAAAAAATATTTAATAGGTGCCAGACAGTTCAAAATACTCAATATTGGAATATACTTTCTAGGTGATTAATTTGGTTTAAATATGAGGTGATATATATGATCTATATGTTTTTATCTTAGTGAAATGGTGAACTATAGGGGTTGAACAAATAACACAACATATGAGAACAGATAGCTAATTACAGAGAACATACAAATAGTAAAAGGTGACTGTGTCAAAACATTTAAACACCACCATCTTAATTTGTCTTATTACTTTTCTAAAAGGAACTGTACAATTCAACAAATGTTATTGAGTAGTTAAAAAATATATGACCTGTCCTTGTACCTTGTACATTTACTGTTTCATATTTGATGTACTGTTAGAATTTCTGAACTGTAAATCAACCACTATGATGATAAGAAACCAAAACTAACCCTTTCGGCATCGGTCTTGACATTTAATTGTCTTCGTACCTTTCGCAGAAAGTGCAAAGAGTCTGCCTTTACGACGTGTACCAAGGACTTGCTCAAGAGCAAGCCCGTAGGCAGCGGGGGGGGGGGGGTCCTGGGGTTCCACCCGAAATTTTGGAATGTTTGGTTTCGAGATTCAATTTTAACCAATTAATCATATTTTTCATACAATAAATTTTATATTTATACAATTTTATATATCCTGGAAATACATGAACAAAAATATACATTTTTGAAATGATATCAGCCCTTCACAAATCAATAAAATTATTCAATCCCCCCCGAAAAAAATTCCTGGCTACGGCCTTGTTTAAGAGAGAAGAAGATTGTGAAACGATATTTTTTTAAGCAAGTAAACTGAATTTATCGCAGATGAATTTCAACTATGACCAGTCAGTTCACCAAATTTAACCTTAAAAATTTTGACAGTTGCAGAAGCAAATAAATTTTAACTAAACATTTCACCCTAATAGACATTAAAGGTATGTCATCTTGCTGTAATTATTCATTTTTAACTTAATACCTTTAAGAAAAGATTCTGGATATTGGCCGTATCAATGGAAATCACCAAGACAGTTTTATGGGCAGGATACTCAAAAGTTATGGCATACCAAATCACAGCTATTTTTGTTACAATTGCCGGAAAGTACATATATTTCAAATAGTCCAAACGTTCCAGTGGCTAGATCAGTCCCAGTTTAGAATGGTAATAAAACTTAATACACTGATTTATTATCATTCAAAACGGGGTCTGATTTAGACCTTGAAACGTTTGGACTATTTGAAGTATACACATTTTCCAGCAATTGTGGTGTTATTCCCAAAAAATCAGAAAAATACAAACCAGGGTTTTCACAACTATTCTTCCGAAAACAGCGATTTTTGTTGACTCCCTGAACTAAGAACCATAAAACTTCTTCACCTTTACTAAAGCATATCATTTTTAGAAATAAATAAATGGTTGCCACTAATTTTTTATTTATAAGGCCAGCTTCATTTTTTCTACATGTGACAATTAATTTTTATAAACTCGTTCTTCTTCTTGTATGTATTCAAAATACCTACAGGTGACACTGCTTTCCCTTTAAGCGTTCTTCTATCTGTTGCTATTTTCCCAATTTCTGTTCTGCAACTCTCTTGTCTCTATTGCTCTGTCCACCTTAACTCTCCAGGATCGTCTTAGTCTACCACGTTTCTTTTTGATGAGGTTGACTCCTTTGCTCTAAATATCTATGAGGTTTCGTGACATCATCTTACTTGTCATTTCCATGTCAGATATTCCTTTGTATCTTCGTTTTAGCATCTTTCTTAACCTCCAATTTTGTTTAGATTCCGTCATGTCTTATTCGATTAGCACATAACTTCTTCTCTGATGTTGTAATTAATTGTGTTGAATATTATTGTTTTATTAGTTTTAGTTACCCTTAGCTTATTTGGAATTTACCTGTTTCCTTTATTTGAGGGTATCATTCAGTCTAATTTGGATATTCTCTATTTTGTTTCTACGATTTCCCCATATTGTTTCTCTAGATTTCTATGCATATAGATTAAATCTTCCCCATCTTGTCTGATTGCTACCTTATCACGTGCATAGACGTTTATTTTTAGTTTCTTCTTCTTCCTTCTTTCGTACGTTCTAAGTAGCTAGATAACTAAAAATCTAAGTCCAACTTTATTTCTATCCTTTGGTTGTTCTTCCTCATAGCTACATATGCTTTAACAAGATTAATGATCTTGATTCATGTTTTCTACATGTCTGTTTAACTTTTATGCATTTTGATATATTTTCCAGGTTTTTATTTCTGACTTGGTTTGTCAGTGTGTTTCCATACATTATCTGTATGGTTTTCATTTTCAGATATTACGGTATGGCCCTGGTTTTCGCAGTATATGTTGTGAGCAGGGGCGGTTGTCCCTTAAGTGCACTCGTGCGCTGAACCACCAAATTTAATAAGCTTTTATTAAGGTTAAAAATCAACACAAAATGTTTAATAAATGTAATTTCAACACCAACGAATTTATCAAAAAACAGCTCTAATCTAAACTTGTATTAAGACTTATATTCGCTTGAAAGAATATTTCACCGTGTACTTCGGCTAGCGCACGGTGAAACTTATATAGTTTCTACGAGGGTGAATCAAATATGAGCCGGACTTTTCTGTGGCGTGACGCCTCGATATATTTTACGTAGGGATGTTAAGAAGAGGGGAGTTCGTCGGTTTGGCGAGGCGTAGTCGATGCGCCGTTAGTAGCATCATGTCAGAGCAAGAGGTGCATACGTCTGTTGCGCAACGTGTTGTTATCAAATTTTTGGCGCGGGAGGGCGTTAGACTGTCTGAAATTTTGCGTCGACTATCTGCACAGTTCGGCAATGAAACACTTTCAAGGACCCAAGTGTAGGACTGGCACAAAAAGTTTTCAGATGGCCGAGAGATAGTGGAAAATGAGCCTCATGCACGCCGTCCCACGACAAGCATCAATGAGGCGAATATCTACGCAATTCGTGAGCTGATTGAAGGTGACCGCCATCTTACAGTATTGACAATTGCTGAACTCATTGGAATATCATACGGGAGTGCTCAATCAACCATTTCAGATGAGTTGGGTTACCGAAAAGTGTGTGCAAGATGGGTTCCTCGCCTTCTAAGGGAAGATCAGAAAGCAAACCGTCTTGCCGTATGTGAAAGGCTGTTAGCAAGATATCGAGCAGAGGGGGATGAATTTTTGAGACATATTGTCACCTGTGATGAGACATGGGTGCATCATTATACCCCGGAGTCCAAACTTGCAAGCATGGAGTGGCGAAAACCTGGAGAGGCAGCACCGCGGAAAGCCAAGACCCGTCTTTCTGCAGGGAAAATTCTGCACGAACGCCGTACAATTAATGCTGAGTATTACTGCGAACTACTCCAACAAGTGAAACTTGCCTATCGGCAAAAGAGGCGGGATATGTCTATCCGAAGCTGCATTGACTAAAGGAAAATTGAACAAAATGCATTGGGAAACCCTTGAGCACCCGCCTTACAGTCCTGATTTGTCGTCATGTGACTACCACATGTTTGGGCCACTTAAAGAAGAACTGGGAGGCCACCACTTTGAGGACAACGAAGGTGTAGAAACGTTTGTGCGCAATTGGTTATAGACACGACCAGTTGCATTCTTTGAGAAAGGTATTAAAACACTTCCGATTCGGTGGGAAAAAGGTATACATAAGAGAGGAGACTATGTAGAAAAATAATATGTATTAAAATTTGTACTGATCGTACCAATAAAATTTTTAAAACAAAAGTCCGGTTCATATTTGATTCACCCTCGTATGAGATACGATATAACACCCTTAAAGCGTGAGATAGAAGATAGCTAATGCAAACTATATGGAGCAATTGGCTGATTCTCGTACGCCGCACGGAGACAATGAGCTATGCTGATATTGACTGGACTTATCGGAACATTTCAATAATTCAAATTTTCGTTTACGTGATTTAATTAGTGGTTGCTTTGTTTTTGTTCTCGTAGTCTATGAAAGAATATTTAAGATACAGTGTGTGTGTGTGTGTGTTTTTTTTTTATCCGAAGAGGGTGGAAATACATTGCGTACTTAGCTAGCACGTGCTGGCCGTCGTGCGGGACTCCCGATGCAATGACTTCAAAGCAAGAGTAAATCGTTGCATTGAAACCAGTATACCGTATACCCGCTAAAACCCTAACCTCTTTCTCCTACAACCATGGTCCCCTGCGGCACTCTTAATCAATACTACTTCGCAAGGGTGGTTCATTGCAGATGTTTACTGCTCTTGCATTGGAAGCCTCTAAAGCCTACTCCTCGAACGTATTGCGGAGTTCTTTGAGGATCGTCTCCGCGTAATCTGATACCAAGTTCCAGGCTTGGGGGCCCTTCAGCATGGCTTCTACTAATTGTTCTGGAACGACATTAGTCTCCAGAATCCTCTCCACTTCAGCACGTTGATCCTGAAATCGGGGGCAGGAGAAGAACACGTGTTCCGCGTCCTCTATCACGTCCGTACAGTGCGGGCAGTTTGGGGAGTTTGCCCTCCTGAACCTGTGCAGGTATGCTCGAAAGCATCCATGTCCAGTCAGGAGTTGAGTGATGTAGAACCCAACCTCCCCATGCTGGCGGTTGACCCAACGACTGATGTTAGGTATCAATCTATATGTCCACCGGCCTTTAGTAGAGCTGTCCCACCTCTCCTGCCATTGCCCTAGACTCATGGCTCTTTCATCGCTGTTTCTTGTCGGTTGGTCTTTTTCTAATTTTCTGCGATAAAGCCGTCCCCTTTCTGCAGCCCGGATGTCGATTGGCAGGGTAGAGGCAATCACACTCACCGCCTCGTAAGACACAGTGCGGTAGGATGATGCCACTCGAATCGATGAGAGCCACTGGACTGATTTCATTTTCCGGTGGTACGATGGTAGCTCGAGCGATTTCTCCCATACCGGTGCCCCGTACAACAAAACAGAAGTAGTTACTGTTGCCAGTAGCTGTCTTCTTATCTGTCTAGGGCCTCCGACATTAGGCATTATTCTAGATAATGCCCCCTGTACCCCAGCTGCTTTCTTGCTGGCCGCGATTATGTGCTCTTTGAAGTTGAGCCGTGTGTCCAGGAGCACCCCCAAATAGCTGATGAAGGGCTGCGACTGTATGTAGGTGTCGCCTATTTTGAGGGTGATGGTTTCCCTTGCCTTTCGACTACTAACAAGAAGTGTTTCGGTCTTTTGTTCTGCTAAACTCAAGTCCGCTGCGAGCATCCAATGCTGAATTGTGGCTATAGCGAATGAGAAGGTTGTTTGTATCTCCTCTATGTGCTTGCGCACTATGATCAATGCCACATCATCGGCGAATGCCACTAGCCTGACGCCCTCAGGCAGACCGAGCAGGAGCAGGTCGTTGTACATTACGTTCCATAAGAGGGGGCCAAGAACAGAGCCCTGAGGTACACCTCCTGTGATCTTATAGTCTACTTGCCCATTTTCAGTTTGGTACAACAAGATGCGGTCCTTGAAATAGGCTGAAACCATTCTGCGCAAGTACTGCAGAACTTCCATCCTGGCAAGAGCCTCCAAAATGCGGTCCCAGCGGGCCGAGTTAAAGGCGTTTTTGATATCCAGGGTGGCTATTAGACAGTACTTTTTTCCACCTCTTCTCCATCTCTTTCCCGAGATAGCCTCTCTGGCGATGTTGGTAACGAGTTTCACGGCATCGATGGTTGATCTCCCCTTTCTGAACCCGAATTGGTTGGTGGAAAGTTTCGGCTCAACGTAGGGCTCCAGCCTATCTGCTATTATCCTTTCAAGGAGTTTTCCCGCAGAGTCCAACATACTGAGGGGACGATATGATGACGGTTCGTCGGGAGGTTTCTTTCCCCCTTTAGGGAGGAGCACAAGCCTCTGCTTTTTCCACTTAGTCGGGAAAACCCCCTGCTTTAGGCAGGTCTCATACATGTGTAGAAACATGTCAGGCCTATTGGCTATGGCGCATTTTAGCGCGATGTTAGGTATGCCATCTGGACCGGGAGCCTTGCCGTTTTGGAGCCGGTTGCACGCGCCCATCAGCTCATTCATAGTCACTGATGGTATATCTTCGTTCGTTGATGTCATGGGAGAAGCCTTAATTTTATGCATCACGATTTTATACGGTTTTCCCCATGGATCTTGATTAACTTCGTCACACAACTCCTTCCAGTAGGATCTCTTGCTTGAGAGAATGGCTCTTCGTAGTTGTTGTCTTTTGATCTCATAGTCGAGCCTTAGATCTTCTGTTGTGACCCTGTCGCGTCTCCGTGCTCGTTGATGCAGTCTTCGTGCTTTGAGACACTCTCGTCGGTGTTGTGAGATCGTGTCGTTCCACCAGTAAACTGGTGGGCGGCTGTTGTTCTGCCGTCTCCTTGGCATGGAAGCATCGCAGGACTTGACAACGCTTGTCATTACCACTTTGGCAGTGGCTTCTGCGCTTGTTGCTATTGACAATGGTTCCTGCTCCATAACCAAGGCGAATGAATCAGCATCGAAAGCGTTTTTGTTCCAACCGACTGGCTGTGGCCTCGCACGACTGACACACAATCTTCGTTTGGGAGTGGTGTTGATTTCCCATATAATAGCTTGGTGGTCGCTATTAGTAAACTCCTCATCGACCCGCCACTCACAGCCCCCTTTAATTAGGTTGCTGCTAACGAATGTCACATCGATAATGGAGCTGGCTGTGCCTTTGCGGTATGTGCTTACGGCTCCTGTGTTGAGCAGTGTGTGTGTGTGTGTGTGTGTGTTTTTATCCGAAGAGGGGGGAAATACATTCCGTACTTAGCTAGCACGTGCTGGCCGTCGATGCAATGACTTCAAAGCAAGAGTAAATCGTTGCATTGAAACCAGTATACCGTATACCCGCTAAAACCCTAACCTCTTTCTCCTACAACCATGGTCCCCTGCGGCACTCTTACTCTATACTACTTCGCAAGGGTGGTTCATTGCAGATGTTTACTGCCCTTCCATTGAAAGCTTCTAAAGCCTACTCCTCGAACGTATCGCGGAGTTCTTTGAGGATAGTCTCCGCGTAATCTGATACCAAGTTCCAGGCTTGGGGGCCCTTCAGCATGGCTTCTACTAATTGTTCTGGGACGATATTAGTCTCCAGAATCCTCTCCACTTCAGCACGTTGATCCTGAAACCGGGGGCAGGAGAAGAACACGTGTTCCGCGTCCTCTATCACGTCCGTACAGTGTGGGCAGTTTGGGGAGTTTGCCCTCCTGACCCTGTACAGGTATGCTCGAAAGCATCCATGTCCAGTCAGGAGTTGAGTGATGTAGAACCCAACCTCCCCATGCTGGCGGTTGACCCAACGACTGATGTTAGGTATCAATCGATATGTCCACCTTCCTTTAGTAGAGCTGTCCCACCTCTCCTGCCATTGCCCTAGACTCATGGCTCTTTCATCGCTGTTTCCTGTCGGTTGGTCTTTCTCTAACTTTCTGCGATAAAGCCGTCCCCTTTCTGCAGCCAGGATGTCGATTGGTAGGGTAGAGGCAATCACACTCACCGCCTCGTAAGACACAGTGCGGTAGGATGATGCCACTCGAATCGCTGAGAGCCGCTGGACTGATTTCATTTTCCGGCGGTACGATGGTAGCTCGAGCGATTTCTCCCATACCGGTGCCCCGTACAACAAAACAGAAGTAGTTACTGTTGCCAGTAGCTGTCTTCTTATCTGTCTAGGGCCTCCGACATTCGGCATTATTCTAGATAATGCCCCCTGTACCCCAGCTGCTTTCTTGCTGGCCGCGATTATGTGCTCTTTGAAGTTGAGCCGTGTGTCCAGGAGCACCCCCAAATAGCTGATGAAGGGCTGCGACTGTATGTAGGAGTAGCCTATTTTGAGGGTGATAGTTTCCCTTGCCTTTCGACTGCTAACAAGAAGTGTTTCGGTCTTTTGTTCTGCTAAACTCAAGTCCGCTGCGAGCATCCAATGCTGAATTGTGGCTATAGCGAATGAGAAGGTTGTTTGTATCTCCTCTATGTGCTTGCGCACTATGATCAATGCTACATCATCGGCGAATGCCACTAGCCTGACGCCCTCAGGCAGACCGAGCAGGAGCAGGTCGTTGTACATTACGTTCCATAAGAGGGGGCCAAGAACAGAGCCCTGAGGTACACCTCCTGTGATCTTATAGTCTACTTGCCCATTTTCAGTTTGGTACAACAAGATGCGGTCCTTGAAATAGGCTGAAACCATTCTGCGCAAGTACTGCAGAACTTCCATCCTGGCAAGAGCCTCCAAAATGCGGTCCCAGCGGGCCGAGTTAAAGGCGTTCTTGATATCCAGGGTGGCTATTAGACAGTACTTTTTTCCACCTCTTCTCCATCTCTTTCCCGAGATAGCCTCTCTGGCGATGTTGGTAACGAGTGTCACGGCATCGATGGTTGATCTCCCCTTTCTGAACCCGAATTGGTTGGTGGAAAGTTTTGGCTCAACGTAGGGCTCCAGCCTATCTGCTATTATTCTTTCAAGGAGTTTTCCCGCAGAGTCCAACATACAGAGGGGACGATATGATGACGGTTCGTCGGGAGGTTTCTTTCCCCCTTTAGGGAGGAGCACAAGCCTCTGCTTTTTCCACTTAGTCGGGAAAATCCCCTGCTTTAGGCAGGTCTCATACATGTGTAGAAACATGTCAGGCCTATTGGCTATGGCGCATTTTAGCGCGATGTTAGGTATGCCATCTGGACCGGGAGCCTTACCGTTTTGGAGCCGGTTGCACGCGCCCATCAGCTCACTCATAGTCACTGATGGTATATCTTCGTCCCTCACCTGCCACGAAGGATTAGCGGGTAGCTCAGGCTTCGCAGGAAACAAGTGAGTGACAATGCGGTGCAATGATTCGGGGCAGTTCGTTGATGTCATGGGAGGGGCCTTAATTTTATGCATCACGATTTTATACGGTTTTCCCCATGGATCTTGATTAACTTCGTCACACAACTCCTTCCAGTAGGATCTCTTGCTTGAAAGAATGGCTCTTCGTAGTTGTTGTCTTTTGATCTCATAGTCGAGCCTTAGTTCTTCTGTTGTGACCCTGTCGCGTCTCCGTGCTCGTTGATGCAGCCTTCGTGCTTTGAGACACTCTCGTCGGTGTTGTGAGATCGTGTCGTTCCACCAGTAAACTGGTGGGCGGCTGTTGTTCTGCCGTCTCCTTGGCATGGATGCATCGCAGGACTTGACAACGCTTGCCATTACCTCTTTGGCAGTGGCTTCTGCGCTTGTTGCTATTGACAATGGTTCCTGCTCCATAACCAAGGCGAATAAATCAGCATCGAAAGCATTTTTGTTCCAACCGACTGGCTGTGACCTCGCACGACTTACACACAATCTTCGTTTGGGAGTGGTGTTGATTTCCCATATAATAGCTTGGTGGTCGCTATTAGTAAACTCCTCATCGACCCGCCACTCACAGCCCCCTTTAATTAGGTTGCTGCTAACGAATGTCACATCGATAATGGAGCTGGCTGTGCCTTTGCGATATGTGCTTACGGCTCCTGTGTTGAGGAGTACCAGGTTGAGCGAAGACATGGTCTCAAGGAGAGCTCGTCCTCTCGCGCTCGTTTCCCGACATCCCCAGTCAATTGCCCAGGCGTTGAAATCTCCTGCGATGGCGACCGATTCACGCTTCCGTACATCCTCCGCCAAGGTGTCCAAGAATAACTCGAACTCCTCGAGCTGTGCACTAGGAGGTGCATAGCAGCTATAGAAGTGAACCCCTCCCACTTTGGCTCTCACAAGCCATGGTTCGGGGGTATTTGGGAGTTGTTGGAACGGAAGTTTACCGCAAGCCCATATCGCTGCTCTGTCCGTTGTGTCATTTACCCAGGACAGGGTGTCGAAGTTTTTGTACTGCTCGCAGATTATGGCTACGTCGCAATCCAATTCCCGCACCCGCTGTACCAGTAGGTCTTGGGCTTCTTCGCAATGGTTGAGGTTGAGTTGCAGTACTTTCATTTACGGGCTTGTGCTGCTCTCATCGCCTGTTGGTAGATCGGACATTTCCAACTACCCGCAACGTGCCGGCAGTCTGACCTACTATCTTTCTCTTTGCAGAGTAGGCACTTGGCAGGTTGTTGACAAGCCGAGGCATTGTGACCAGCGCCTCCGCATCTGTGACAACAACTGCTTCGGTCAGTCTTGCCTCTGCACGCCTGGGCGTTGTGCCCAAAGTGCCAGCATTTGAAGCACCGTCGAAGGCTGATCCTCTCGCGAACACGTACTGTGCCCCACGCAAGTTTCAGCTTTCCAAGTGCGATGGATTTCTTGGCCTGGACCTCTGGGAGACAAACTACTGCCGTTTGTGTTGATCTATATGCCCGTCGAAGTGATTTCACTGCCTCCTCAGTGATCTCTGCCAGGCCGTCGATATTATCTTTGAGCAGCTTTACCACGTCTTCCTTCGTACTGATCTCATCCAGGTCTTTAATTTCAATCTCGATTTGCGGTATTCGAGATTGTACAGTGGCCCCGCTTGGGAGCTTATTCTTGATGGCGTTACAGTAGCGCTCCATCTCCTGAGCGTCTGCCTTCGCGAATAAAAACAGGAGATCTCCCTTAGCTGTTCGTCGGATCTTATTGACTTTTTTGCCTATATCCTGCAAGGTGGGATCATTTTTGATATCTCGCAAGATATCTGCATGGGAGCTCTTCTCGCCTTTCTTTATAAGCATCGTACAATGTGGCGCTGGTTTTTGCTTATTGGTCCTCGGGGCCTTTTTCCTCTTTACCAGTTGCCAGTCAGTCAACTGGTTTGAAGGTTTGTTTCTGGTCTGCGGTTTAAACTTGGATTTTAATTCATTGTTTCTCTTCGCTTCTGAATTGACCACCCTACTTGTTGTTGCCTGGGTGGTTTGCCCGATGTTCTGGCAACCTTCTTTACCGGGCTTTAGCTTGCTAGCTAGCACCGGTTTAAGAGTTTTTGGTAGTGGTGCCTTACTTGATGAGGCTACTGAAGGCGAGGCCTTCGGTGGCGAGGTCCTTGCTACCGAGTCTCCCGGCAGTGAGGCTATTTTATTGAAGCCGCCTGCTTTGGGGCCGCCGGTGTTGATGCAGCCGGTTTTGAGTTAGCTGCTTTTGAGGTAGCCGCTTTTGGGACCTCCTTTTGCTTTTCACCTTGTGTCTGAGTGTTTGACACCTTTACTGGCGATGTCTGTGTTGTAGCAGGTTTCGCTACAGGAGATGGCTGCGTCGTTGACGTCAGATATTTGTCATATTCTGACTTAATGGCGTGTGCCAGTTTCTTGATCTCATGATGTACATTGTGCCTAGGCCCAATGAACGTCAAGAGCTCATCGATCTTTGCTCCTAATTTATTTGGAGCGCCACTATCATCTGTTGCCCTTTGGGGGACGTCAACTCCACTATTCGCCTTTTGGAGGACTTGGCTGAATAGTGCATTGCTGCCAGCTCTAGTTTTAATGGTCGATGTTGTACCATTAACGGTGTTCTTCTTCTTCTTGTCACTATGTGACGGAACCAGTGATAATTCGCTCCCCCCAGAATCCGTGGAGCGTGCACCGGCCACCGAGGCTTTCACTCGATCGGAACCGGTGGTGGGATTATCCTCTGCAGAGGTACCCACCTGGGGTATTAAGTTCACCTTATCACCCATATCCATAAATGGTTTATTTTCGGGGTTCCTTCCCCTATCTGATTTTGGTCCTCCCTGAGCAAATCCTCAGTACTCCCCATTGTTGGAGAGCGTTCCCCTATCCGCCACCTGGGGAGGCGCCCGGTAGTGGACCAACAACCACCCCGGGTGTGTGTGTGTGTGTATGTGTGTGTGTGTGTGTGTTTTACATAACTGTGAAAATGAGTATCAACTTTAACATTGACTATATTAAAAACAATAAATCGTTTCAAAACAAATTAGATATAAAATTGGCTGGTTCACCTAGGCCATATCTTAATTGAAAACAAGAGTGTAAAATGAAAAATAAAGTATTTACACCAAGTTTTAGAAGTGAAATTTATAATAAAAGGAAATGGTTGTGTGGATGTGATCGCATGAATACATTATTTTGTTTTCCTTGCATTATATCTGGCGGGGAATCAATTTGGACGGAAACTGGAGTGAACGATTAAAACGTTTCTTAGAAGTACGATGTTTTAGGACTGGCTAAATGCTCTTTCTGTGTTTAATATTGAAAAAAATATATTCAATAAATGCCAGACTTTGGCAGTTGATTATTTAAGAGTTGCAGCAACTCTTAAACCCAGTTTATGGTTGCGATATGTGGATGATACTTTTGTGATTTGGCCTCATGGGAGGGAACACCTCAACACAATTTTAGACCACCTTAATGGCATCCATCACAAAATAAAATTCACCATGGAGGTTGAAGCCAATAATCAACTGCCATTCCTTGATGTTCTCATAAATAGGAAGGAAGATGGAACCCTTGGCCATACAGTATATAGGAAAGCAACTCACATCAACAGATACCTTCATGCTAATTCTCATCACCACCCAGCCCAACTACAAGCCGTCGTCTTAACTTTAGTAACCAAATCACAAAGACTAGCTGACCAGGACAACATCAAACAGGAAATGGACAGTTTAAAAACAGCTCTGAGACAAAATGGTTTTACAGACCGAAATATTCAAAGAGGCCTAAAGTCAAAACCGAGACGAACAGATGAGGAGCATGAGACACCAATTGGAATGTCTTCGATGCACATTCCATAGAGAATATTCAAAAAAATGTATGAATTAGATGTTGCGGTTTTAGTTCAATGCTGGTTCAATGCAAGTATATATAATTGACGAATGACCTTTAGCGGAACAATCAAAAAACACGTGCCGTCACATAAACGAATCACCAAATAAAAGTTATCACTAACCTTTTATGTCCGGAAGCTCTGGTGTTTTCTTGGGTGTTCTTTCTTCAGAGGTTAGCCTCAGCAGGAACAGTTTCTTAGAGCTTCGTCTGGACAACACGTTACACAAAAAATAGCGACGTAATGTTCATTGATTGAGCATACAAAAAATGCGGGTTTAACAACAAATGATGCGCTTTTGTAAACACAAAAGAAACAAAATTAAAGCGGTTTAGCGGTCGTCACGAATGGAGCTAAGAACTCGCGAAATCGTAACGCAAACACCAACAATAAGCGTCGTCTCTTCAGACGGAATCAAAAATGTGTCCGAATAATTCGGAGCATAATACACGAAACTCCCAAGCGTCTAAACAGCTAGGGAAGCGAACCACGAATATCAATACTGTCTATATTTTACACGCAAAAAAAAACACTTACAATTAGCATTAGCGCGAAGGAATGTTTTAGAAAAGGTGCAGAAGTTTAAAAATCAATGAAGTAATTCATTCAAATTGAAAACAATACACTAAACAAATTGCGGGAACGCACCACCAATAACTAAGGCTTATTTACCGTATGTCAAGGGTACCACGGACAGTATTGCAAGAATTCTACGGAGACTATTTTCAATACAGACAGAAAAATAAGCACGGTGTTGAGGACTCCGAAGAGGAGGATCCCTTTAGAACAACAGGGAGTGTACGAGATTCCATGTGCAGACTGTCATAAAACCTATGTCGGGCAAACTAATAGAAGAATTCAAGCTAGACGTGATGAACACCAGAATGCTATAAGAAAGCAGGAAAAAACAACATCCATTGCGGAACACGCCACCACGACGTCACACCGAATAGACTTTGAGATGGTAAATATAGAACACCGAAATCAAGACTCGTAAGAGATGCAATTGAAATAGCGAAAAGGCCTCACAGTCTAAACGCACGCAATGAAATCCAGAACTTATCGAATTGTTGGAAAATTCTATTAAACACCGTACCGGCCCGGACCCGTCCAATAACAACTCAACCGGAAATAACAAATCAGCTCCCACTGAGCGCCCAGGGCCAATCACACGCAGCCGTTCACGGTACCAACCAATAGGCGCCGAGCCGCGACTATATAACACCGTGCGCGCTCCTGAAAATATCAGTATTCGAGTAACTAGAAGCGAAAGCAGAAGGCTACGAGAATTATGCGAACCGACCTGAAGAGGGCAGATGTGACTCTGCCGAAACGTCGTCATTTTACCATCGATTCCGGCAGGGATCAGTTATCAACTACGTGGATGAATTCCCGGAAACCATCTAATACATATATATATATATATATATATATATATATATATATATATATAAAGTTAACACTGTGTCAATGACTTACGCAGTCCTGATATAAATTGATAGTTATAAAAGTTCGCATAACTCACCACCTTGTAAGGCGAAAAAAGCACTCTAACTGATAAAAAACACATTCACTCCAAACTGAAATTTTCAAGGCTGATCTTTAAAGCAAATCGATTTTCTCAAACATACTTTTTCATTTTCAGAGATAATGAAATTCCTTTCCACAACAGTAATTTGTCCCAGCGCTGTCCATGACATTTATGCGCTCTTCCATCTCAGAACTTTTTCAATTAATAATCAAGATGAGCGAAATCATCTTCTGATAGCCCTTTGTTCCGCCACCACCCATCTCCAGAAATTCATTATGAAATTTGAAGTTGGAAGCTTTACTCATCCCTGCAAGTCTGTTTGCAGAGGACTCGGAAATCTTCCATTGAATATTGTAAATATTTTCTTTGAAAAATAATATTTGAAGTTCTATGAAGGGTGTTTTTCTTGAGCTTGAACTTTCATCGTTCGAAGGGTTGAAGGGATGGCCTGCAAGGCTGATGAAAGGGAACTAATTAACGGTTTGATCGACCGTGGAAGATTGTTTTTCAACAGAAATGGGGAAGTTTTCCGAAGCTGATTGCAGGCAGTGGCGCACGTTTCATTATTGGCAGAAATATCACGCTGTTTTTTCTTTTTAACCGACTTCCAAAAAGGCTGAGGTTATCAATTTGTCTGTATTTTTTTTATGTATGACGAGCGATTATTCAAAAACGGTTTGGGTCATTTTGGTGATTTAAACTGCATTATATTAAGGAACATTACAGAAAGGCCCCATATAATTGAGATTTACGTTTTCCAGAAAATCAGAGAAAAAATCAATGAGGGACTAGATTTCAGTGAATTTCAATGAAGCATCACTGTTTTCTCTCAAACCGCTCAAGGAATTTGAATATTATAAATTGTATTCTACAAAGATTAATTCGAGAGGACATTCAATTGTGGGATGCGCAAATGATGAAGGTTCCCGACCAGAAACATTATATATTATATTTATATATAATATATATTGTCTTGAGTACAAAGGAATGACACCTCGAAGAGAGTATTCAATATCTCTGACAGGTGAAGTAACCTGAAAAGTTTATCGTGACATTCTGTCCTAGGAGTTAAGGGAGAACAGCAATTACACGGAACGGCTCCAGATTCGGAACCTCTGTGTACTGATTCTCTTGAAAATCCTAGATGTCGGTCTTACATCTCGCGTCTTCGAAAAAATATATGCCAAAAAACTGTCGCATTTTCATCATAAACATCTAGTTTAAATGTCAAGATATGTCATGAAAGTATATCTTACAGGGTGTTTGCAATGGTTTTCATTTTAATTCGTTTGAAGTAAATTTCGTTTAGAGACTAATTTAAGTTAGGGGCTTATAGTCGCTTGAAATGGGAGAAAATATTTCGTTAGTTAATGGAAAAAAATTGTAATGTCGGCGAACTCTTCTATTTGGTATACGGTTTTAGGTGAGTACGTGCGTGCATGTAATATTAGGTGGTACATAAGCAGTTGTATACATAGGATGGTTGAAACATAAGTTGGAATTGAATTAGTTACACAGGGTGTTTCTAAAAATATTGTATTGGGTAGCACATAAGTAATTGCGTATACAAGGTGGCTGAAATAAGAGTGGAGCAAAATTATAGTTATACAGAGTGGATTTTGCGTAATAGGCCTGAGAATAATTACAGTTATACAGAAGGCTTTAAAAATTGTCAGAAGCAGTTGAATATACGGATAGTTGAAATATAAGGTGCAGTATAATTACAGTTATACAAGGCGGTTTAAAAAAGTTATATAGTTTGGAACATAAGTAGTTGCTTAGACAAGGTGTTTGAAGTATTGGTGGGGTAAAATTATTGATATTCAGGGTGTATCAAAAATTTGTTATATAGGCATAAGCAGTTAGATTATTTTTATGTTTTCTTGAGAATAACACCACAATCGAAATAAAAAGCTCTATATTGAAAGAAAAACCAAACGTTGATTCTGACAATTCCATAAGCAGTTACGATATTTGAATTCTAGGACATATAAAAGTTAAAATATATTTGAAAATTATGGACAAAGAATAAAAATTAGAGAGGGAGAAAGAGAGAGGAAGAAAAAGAGAGAGATAAGTATACGCTAAAATTTTCAATTGTACCTTAAATCAGATAAAAAATAAGATATGTCTGAAAATAGTGATTGATTGCACACGGTTTCTAAACGGTTTTTATTTCAGCTGAAGTCGGTTCTTTTGTAAATATAAATTATTTGATATGTCATCTTTTGAATGAAGGGTTACAGGAATTGATTTTAGCATAGTGATGAGAACTATGTTGGAATAATGCAAGTTCTCAATCAAGTTAATGAAAATACATAACGTCAAAGTTAACTACGACTTTCTGTGTTAAATTCAGTAACTCTAGTCTAGAAAATATTTTTCTACATTTTTAGTCATTGCCGAAAGTTCCGCTGCTATACTCGACTAGCAATATATTTTTTTCATGATACTGTCTTTTTAGAGATTTATCAATCTATTGAACTCCTAGATGTAGGAATTAACTTCGAGATGAATTTTTTTATGATCGACTAAGTGCTGTAGATTGTATTCCGATTTCAGAATTCTGTATCATCATGTAGGTAGCTTCTATAATTTCCTCTTTTTTATATATTCTTAGTTCAACTAGATCTTCGTATTGACCTATTCTATTATCTGGTTACCAGTGGTCCATTTCATTTCCTTCTAGAGGCCTCGGAGTCTTAACCATATATGTAGAGTTACAAACACAAGGTACAATTTGTATCCATTATACATTTTATTTATTTAACTGTTATGAGTAGGGAAATCTGAACGAGGTGGACACCATTGTTTTGAGATATTTTGCTTTGCACCACTCGTTAATCTGGTTGAGTTGAGTTGAACACTTATCATGGCATGAAATCAATTGTAAAGTTAGCCTTCAAATTGTGTTTTGCAATTATACCCAAGTATTAAATCAATTCATTGTTCAAGATATTGTAACATACCGAAAAGCGGTTGTAATGTTTTTTTTTTGTATTTCTTAAAGCAAATTATTATTAACTGCGAATGGTATGGTTATGAAGGTATCAAAAGCTGAAATCTTATTTTACTTAATACTATTAAATTTTTATTGTCGAGTAATAAACTGAAATTTTCTTTTACATTCTCGAGATTTGCCCTTAAAGAATGGAGTGAGTCTTCAAATTTCCTCCCTTTAAATTAAATAAGAACCCCCTTAACAAGTTCTTGAATAATCTAAGTGACGTTTTTTATTGACATAATAAAAAACAACTTAACCATTTCCTACTTAAAAAATCATAATTAGAAACATAAAATTTCCATTTTGAAAGTGAATCGTTTCAGGTCGAGTGAATATCCCCCGACTTTCCCGATAGATTATAATGAAGTCTCCTGATTTTGCTTCGCTCTTTTTCCTTGAAAAACTGTTAAATCATCGAATTATGAGAAGGGAGAGAGCGAGTTTTGATATTCATTATTTGCTTTTGCGTTTTAATATTTACAGGAAGTCGTTTTGTCGAAGCGAGATAATCCATTAGCACGGAGGAGTTAGAGTATGAAAATGTCTTTTCTTTGTCGTTGAAAATTAATAAATTATAAGGAAGCTTTTCAACTTAGTTCTCAGGAAAACAACAGAGAGTAACTCCCATGTACAGCTGACGCCAACTAAAAGCAGTCATTTCATCATCTGTTATTAATAAATTTCCATTTAAAACTTTGAGATGTGATGAAGATATGAAGTGTTTCAAATTGTAGATACGGAAAGATGTATCTTTTAAAGTTTAGAATTAATTGAATCCACTTGTCATAACATAGAATTAAATCTATTTGGTAATAATGTGAGCAAATGTTTGAGTTATTTCTTTCAAACGATTCATTTTTAATATAATCTGTGTTTAAAATTTCGTTTATTCATTTGCATTGGAATGTATGGGGCTTCGTTTTATAGCTTCATGTATGTCCTGGTTATCAGGGTTAGGTTAGGTTTTTTAAAACGGCAACCTAATCGCGGTTCAATCGATTAATATCTGATTGAGAAAGCAAATACAAACTACTCCATTATCTCATATCATTAGCCTTCATCTTTAGTCAATTTCCGAAGATTTTTCCCATTTTGTATCATCTTGTGCTTCTTGGTTCCATACTAGCGTGGCAGTTCTTCTTATATCAGCAGAGATACCTAAACTCGATACATACAACACAAATCGGTTATTATAAACAACAACAAGATTGCAGGAAAAATACCAGTAGATAGAGTAATAAGTATAAAACACACGTGCAAAGTAGAAAAAACAAATGATTAAGCACATCAACAGAATGACAAGGGAGAGAATACTATGCTTTATCAATGATAAATCGTCAGCAGGAATAAGACGCGTTCACTGACCAAGGACCGCGTCATTTTTTCAAATTAATTAATTTATATATCTGAACCATCATATAAACAAAGTTTTCGAAACAACCTTATAAGGGGCTTTTTCAAGGAAGAGAAGAAGTCGTAGTCTTTTTCCCACAAACACATTTTGAAACTTCACTTTATTAAACTTGTCACACTGACGCACAAATTGTAAATGGCTAATTTCCGAAATTTCCAATAAAAAAGGGTAGGAGGCACAATGTGATTATTTTGGATTGATTTATGGTTGTGATGATATTTTTGAACAGCTTCCTGGATTTTACATTACATTACCTAGTAATAAAATTCCAGGAAACTATTCATATTTTTCATATATTTTTGAATAGGTTCCTGGAATCTACATTACATTACCTAGTAATAAAATTCGAGGAACCTATTCAAAAAGATCATCACAACCATAAAACAATCCAAAATAATCCCTTTAAGTGCCTCCTATCTTTCTTTTACCTGTAATTTCGGGGTGCCAATTAATATTTCTTTGTTGGCTAGATCCAAAGTATTAGTCATTTACAATTTGTGCGTCAGTGTGACAAGTTTAATAAAGTGAAGTTTCAAAGTGTGATTGTGAGAAAATGACAAAACGAATGGAGTCGCTTCAAGGTAAGTAACATTTGTTTTGTTTTTCTCGTCCTTGAAAAAGCCCCTTATAAGTGTGAGCGAAACGTCGGAAAATTTTGTTTATATGCTGATTTAGATATATAAATAAATAAATTCGAAAAAATGACGCGGTCCAAATCCGGAAAAAGCAGAATCAGCTATGACTCAGGTAGCGAAAACCTACGTTCTCAGGCACATAGCCTGCTTTACAAGAATGAATTATTAACTTATTACAATTTCAGGCAAGGAAATTACTTAAGGATTCTTGTATTTACAAAAATATTTTGCTCATTAATTTACCGATAGTATTTTAAATTAGAAGAATTATAAATAGAAACCCATATCTTGAGTTCTAACTCATACTCTGGAGTCCTCATTGTGAGCCATAGTTGAAACCTTGAGGATTGGTGTGATTTTACTCCTGTTTCTAATGGTATGGGGAAATGCATTTCTTGGTCAGGAGGTTTGGAGCTGTTTTCAGAGGCGGATGTCTTGAGAGAGGTCTGTATGAGGTCCATCATAGCTCACGTGGGGTATTAACTACGGGTGTGCCATTATAATTGTAGGTTCCCTAAGTAGAGTTTGCGGTAATCTGGAGGCAGAATGTGGAACAATAAACGAAGTCATAAAGTCGGAGTTGTTTCAGTTGTATCAAAAATTTAATTGTACATCGATCCGCCTGGTATGGGCATTATTCAGCCATACGGAAGCATAGTATTCGGATACAGAGAAGACCAGAGTTAAGGGTTGTTGCAGAAGTGCCCTAAGATGAACTAGTGAGCTGGCCAGTGCCAGTTTTAGGTGACTGTTGTGGCTCAGGTGACGTTTTCGTAGTATGTCTTGCGTTTTTTTCGTCAGATTATTATTTAAGTACTAACATGATATCTCCGTTTTGTTTATGTTTAGGTGAAGTCTTCATTTGCGGAAGAAAGTGGCGAAATATCCCAACCCGATGCTAGGTTTTCCTCCGATGTTTGGCTTCTAGCTGCCAGAGCCCAATCGCTTGGAAATCCAAATTTGTTGAAATATGAGTCAGACATGTAAGCGATGTACAGGCTGAAGAGGACAGGGGCTAACAACGAACCCTAAGGAAATCAAAGAAGAGGTGCAATGTACAACAATATATGATAGACAGAGTAATTTAGCAATTTATTAAAGGTCTCACCATAAACGAAAAATAGTTTCCTTGATAACACCTTAACCACCATAATAAATCACCGTAAATAACAATCTAAGAACGACAAAAAAATGGCCCACAATAACCAATATTGATAAAAGTTTTGTTATTATAACCGTCTACCATTTATACCAATAAACACTAGCAGCTCTTATTATGCGTGTTTTAGTTTGAATCTCACGTATGGCTTTATGGTGATCGTGTTAAAAAGTTCCTTTATTTCTTCACATTTAGATTTAAAGTTTTCACCAATTTTAGTACACTAATTATTTCATCTTTCCCAGACATTGTCCTGTAGTTTCCTGCATTGCATGGCTTATTTTTATATTTTTTTTGGGAAATAACACCACAATCGAAACAAAAATCTGCATACTCAAGGAAAAACCAAACGTTTATATGTCTATTCTGACCTCGTTTTCAATAACTTTAAAGTTTAAACATGTATTGAGAATATAAAATGCAAAATGAAATTTTGATATATTACATTTATGTTGACATAAGAAAAAAAAGTTGTTTCCATATATACAGGTAGCACCAAAGATCATGTATTGCAATTAAACAGCTTTCAAGTTGGAAGCACTTGAAGGAGTCGTCTTTAGAATTTATAAGTGGCGCTCCTAGGTACGACTTTGATATAAGATTCGCCAAAAATGTGGTCAAAGATTTCTTTTATTTCAGTGATCCCATACACGTCATAAGGGAAAACCTAGGAAAAAAGGTTTATAGCCATTGAAAACGAGGTCAGAATAGATCTAGAAACGTTTGATTTTTCCTTGAATATACAGATTTTTGTATCGATTGTGGTGTTATTTCCTTAGAAAATATAAAAATAATCAGGAATATGCCACAAATAACATTTAGAAGACTATTGCCTGGCTTCTTGAACATGTGTGTTCCACATTCGGAAGACGGCGTTGCTTACGTCGGTCATGAGGGCTTCATTTCTGCACTCTTTCCGACCATCTAGGTTTTTTCATCAATCTCATATGCTCATACAATATTAATCGAAATTCTTCTATTTTTTTGGAGTACATTGTAGTGTGAGAGCACTCTTAAATTTTCATTTCTTATGTGATCTAGCCCTGACACTCCGCATTTTTTTTCCTCTTGGCTTTCCAAGTTTTTGCTCCGTATAGCATAATAGTTTCCACAATTGTGTTATCTAATCGGATTTTTGATTCCAATTCAGTGACCTCGCTTCCTATGTTTATATTCCTTCCTTGTCCTCTAACAGTAAAACTTTTCCCCTTTGTAAAATTTAGTTTTTGGTCCCATCTTTGTAGGGATCTGTCAAACTTCTGTCTGGGGCTGTTGACAATTGATGTTGACTAACATGAGGGTGGGTTGATGTTCTTCGTCTGCGTCTATTCCCATATTTCAGCATTTCAGCCCTAAAAAAATGGAAGGGACTACATAATTCCTCTCTCTCTCTCTACTATTATTTTCACCATTGTTTCTATATACCTTCTCCAAACATCAAGTTAACTTCAGTTCGAAGATCCAGCTACATCAACTCAATACAAAACTAAGGACCCCATGCCCACCCAGAAACTGAGTGACGTGATTGCTAAGGAATCTATGTTTGAATCTTACCTACGTACGAACATCAGGTATGAAGCCCTTCGTCTATCACACTATCTCTTCCTTCCTTTTGCCTCAGCAGGGACGGTCCTAAACCCAGTCGTTAAGGTAGGCAACTTTTGACGTATTTGACGAGGACAAGATATTTCTGCAAGACAAACCAACCAAAGACTAGGCGTTGATAGATAGATAATAATTTAAATTTTTAATTTTTACAACACACTAACGTTCAACTCTGTATTTTGGAACTTACTGTACGCCTACAGATAGTCTTTGAAATCTATTTTCTTGCGAATGTAATTGCTTAGTTTAACTAAATTATTTGTCTGGAAGCGTTTCATTTATTAACCGAAAAGTCCTACCTGTTTCATTAATTCATTAGTAACAAAGACATCTTGTGCAAAACTTTCCCTCCATTATTTATCACCTCTCGCGAAAAAGTGTCCGCCCACCCGCATCAAGCGTCCGTCCTAATGAACCGATTCTTCCTTAAGCATCACCAAGGTCGTCAAACGAAATAAATTGATGAGAAATAATCACCTTAGATTCCGAGGCGCTGGTTTTTCCATTAACCTATATTACTTGCAGCTTTTTCTGCTTGTGCCATTTTTCTGTTGAGTCACCACGGTTCCGGTCTTTTCTAATGTCTTCACAGCGCGAGGACATTATGCCGGACAAACAGGATGTCCTCTTCGATAAATATCGGAAAAAAGGAACTCAAAGTGCATCGCAACGGTCGCTACATTTGTAATCGTCATCGTATTTCTTTCTTTCCTCATCATCTCGTGTGATATCATCACTTATATTCGGCAAGAATTGTGTTGTCCGTATTGTTTGTGATGAAATATACTTCGAGGACTCATCGTTATTTAATATTGTTTTGTAAGTTATTTATCTCTGTCAGAAGAGTTTTTTTTGTTGGAGGTGCGATTTTACCTCAGGAAAAAAAATTGGCCATTACGGCGAACAATAGTTCTTGTGGAAAATGAGATAACTCTTGTTTTTTAGTAGGTTGTTTTTCTATAGTGTTAGCACAAAAGCGTTGTAACTTAATTATTACTGTATAGCTGTTGATTCAAATACGCAATGAATTTCACAATTTTTTTAGCGAAATCTTTTTAATCTTATCACATATATAAGCCAGAATAGCTAAGATGGCTTTTTAAATGAGAATTTTCATCAAATAAAAATTGATAACTGACACCGTGACCTTGACACATATTGGGGAAAAACTTCACTAAATATTTAAGCTTGATGAAAGATTCAATGTAAGCCATGTTAAGGATTTTTCAATTAATAATTAGCAGTCAATTTCAGGAAAAGATAAAAATCAGGGAAATAGACATTTGCTCCTTATCAACCAGCATTGAGGTAGCGAACTTATTCTTCATATTCTTATAGTACTTATCCCTTTCGGATGTTGGCTATTAACATGCTTATGTTGACCTTAGCAACTGTTGTTCTGAAAAGTCCTGACGTGCTTATAGAGTACCATTTACGTAAATTCTGAAGCCTGATACAATTAGTTGCAGTAGGCCATATCAATGTTCATTGTGCATATGTGGCCTAAGTATACACGTTTCCGTTGCTTCACATTATTAAGGATTTCACTATCTCTACCTACTCTGCTTAGTACCTACCTCCTTGTTGTTAAATGGTCCACCCAGGAGAAGTATGCGCTTGTTGCAACACATTTCAAAAGCTCTGAGTTTCTTTATTGATGCCTCGGATAGTGTCCAAGATTCGACTCCATACAATAGAATTGACAACACGTAATATCTAATATTATTATGTTATAATCATTTCAGTATATTCTTACGTCAGTTCAGAATCTTGATATAAATAATTATCATTAAACAAAATGAATTTTACGAAAGAAGAAATGGTGGACATGATATTTGCATTAGGTGAATGTCAACGTAATAGCTTGCCCGCGTCAAGAGTGTATTACACGCAATATCCAGATCGAAGGCATCCAACTGAAAAGGCATTTACAAAACTTTATGAAAGATTTGTTGATTCTGGAAATGTTTCTTATGGTAAACGTAATGTTCCAAATAGAGTAACTGCTGAAGAAAACGAATTTATGATAATGCAACATGTGATAGAAAATCCACTATGTAGCGTTAGAACTATAAGTAACCAATTAGCTATTAGTAAAAGTGCCGTTCATAGGGTTATAAAGAGGTACAAGTTTCACCCCTATAAAATACAAATGCACCAAGAATTGCTTGATACAGATTATGAAAAAAGAGAAGAATTTTGTAATTGGTTTAGAGTTAAAAAGCAGACTGAAGCTGACTTTTCAACATATGTTTTGTTTTCAGACGAAGCCACCTTCCACAAAAATGGCTTCGTAAATAGACACAATTTTCATTACTATTGTGATGAAAACCCGAAAGGTTTTAAAACAACATCTCAGACTAAATGGTCCTTAAACGTGGGGGCTGGTATTATTGGACCTTTCTTTTTTGATGGGACAATGAATGGAGCCAAATTCCTTGATTTCTTAAGAAACCAATTACAGCCGTTATTAGAAGACATTCCATTAAACATAAGAAGTAAAATGTGCTTCAACTAGACGGCTCTTCAATTCATTATGACAGAAGAGTTCGGCGATATTTAAATAGAAAGTTTAGTGATTGTTGGATTGGACGAAACGGATGAGTTGCTTGGCCTCCACGTTCACCTTGTTTAACCCCAATGGATTTTTTTCTCTGGGGTTACATAAAAGATATTGTGTATAAAGAGGAAGTAACGAGTAAAGAGAATATGAAAGAAAGAATAAGAAATGCATTTGCAATAATTGCACCAGAACTATTAAATAAGTTCGTAATTCATTTATTAAAAGAATAAATAAGTGCTTAGAAGTGAACGGTCGGCATTTCGAACATGTGTTAAAATGACATTTTCGTAGAGTCCTTAGCAACCGTCATGGCCAACTTATGTACTTAAGCTTACTTTTTATTAAAGATGCTGAAAATGTTTTATTTTTTTTTAATAAGTCGAAAACTATCAGAATTTCGTATAGGTACTTATTCTCAAAGTACCTCTTATTTTCGATGCTCAATCTGATTATGATATAAAAAATAGTGGTTTCCATTTGAAAAAATTGAGTTTTTCCAGATTTTGAATTTCAATTTTCGGGATTTTTTTGTACACACTCTGTAGATAATGTCCATACTTTTTTCACAGATTCTGGAAGCACTAAGTTTATTCTACCCTCTTAACGAATAGTTTTCCTAAATTCCTCTTCGTTGTTGTATAATTTGCAATTATCTGAAGGCCTTAAAATGTGAATTTCAAAAAACATTTTGGAATTACTGGAAAGGGGCTAAATTTAAGTATAGGGTATTATACATGAATTAGTATTAAAATTACTCGTAGAATTCAGAAATACAATAATTTACAGGGTGTTCTATTTGAAATAAGCAAGTTGGTATCAACTTCCGCTATAGCCGGAAGTGGTACATGCTTGAAAATATTTTAGCTGGATAGATCCCAATCGAGAAGTTATACCCCTAAATTTTGAAAATTCTATCTTCTATCATAACTGCGCAATCATCCGAGACCAGAACCATGGGACACCCTGTATATACAAGGTGTAAATAGTTTGAGTGCATGTATTTTAGGTGGAGGTAGTATACACCAAATTAAACAAAAAACTCTTATACCACTATGGTCAGTATGCCTTAATAACCAAGAAAATCCCTAAAACATATTAAGTAAATTATTGTCAATCCGGCAACGTCGCTCGCGTTCGAAGCAGATTCACTCTTAGCGCGAATAATAAAGGGATGACTACGCCGACAAAAAAATAAACACCTGTGCTTTTGTATTGACTGATGATATTGACCTTAGAATTAAATAAAAATGTATGAAATATTTTGTTGAAAATATTTACGTTTTTAATACAAGGTATTGCAATTAGAATTTGTATTTGGCGGTTTCTTTTATGCAATTATACAAAGTTGGGTAAATATGATATTCAACTCAAGAGATCTGTATATGTAGTTTTTTACCAGTTAAATTATTCGAAGAGTCATTATTACTGATTTAATTAATATTATTTATATTAGACAAGTAAATATGTAATCATACTTGCCGAATTTATTATAATGATAGAACTGAGTTGAAACAACGGATTATTCACAGCAAATGTTCAAAATGCCCACCATTACTATCGACACAAGCACGACACCGTTTAATCCAATTTTCATGTATGCGAGAAAAAATTCCTGGAATATTTCGGATTTCGTCAACAGCGTCAAAAATGTGTTGTCTAAGGTCATTCTCGTCAATAATTGGAGTCGTGTAAACCTTACTTTTCATGTGTCCCCATAAGTAGAAATCTAAAGGATTGAGATCAGGAGATCTTGCTGACCAACGTATATGTCCGTTTCGACCAATCCAACGACGGGGAAATGTTCTATTTAAGAAGTCGACAACTAGATGACTTGCGTGGGCAGGTGCTCCGTCATGTAAGTACCACATATTGGAACGTGTTTGTAGGTTCACTTCATCTAACAAATCTGGTAGCGTGTTGTTAAAAAAATAAAGGTAATTCTCACCTGTCAAACGTGCAGGCAGTATAAATGGCCCAACCAAGTATTCACCAACTATTCCAGCCCACACGTTAACTGAGAATTGGTGTTGAAATACTGACTGGCGTATTTCGTGCGGATTTAACTCAGACCACGAATGCGTATTATGAGAATTTATTATACCATTCCTATTAAAACTTGCTTCATCTGTTGTTAAAATATTGTTCACAAAATTAGGAAATTGTCGATGTTTTCTGAGGAACCAACGACAGAAATTGAGTCTTGGTTGAAAATCATCAATTGAAAGCCCTTGAACCCGCTGCATGTGATATGGATAGAGCAATTGTTCCCGTAATGTCTATGAACAACAGTGTGAGAAATTTGCAGCTCACTTCCAATACTCCGTGTGCTACGATATGGGTTGATGTCGATAAGGTCTAGTATTTGATCCTCAGCAGCTAAGATACGATTATGTCGCTGTGGTCCGCGATTGTTTATTTATGGTATTACACTACCTGTTTCCAGAAGCCTTTGCGAAACAGCTACGAATGTCCTAGCATTGGGCAGGCGTCTGTTTGGAAACCTTTCCCTGTATAACATTCTTGCTATTCTGCAATTACGTCTGCTTTCCCCATAAATTAAGAGCATGTCATGTCTTTCCCTAATTGTATAATCGGCCATTATTCATCACAAATAAATACTGTCGCACTATTCTTAATTTTCGAACTTACACACTAATCACAACCGATTTTATTTATTTAAAAAATATATTAAATGGAAAGCAAACCACGAAGTCTACATCAAATAGATATCATTCAAATCACTTTACCGTTTATCTATTCTTATTTACAAGAATCGAAATCGCAAGAAACAATCGTAATTCTCAGTCGTCGTTAAAGTAAAAAATGTAGTAAACAAGTTGGTCTGTATGCCACGTTGCCATATCTATTCGGAGAAACTTACACTAAATTATAAAAGCATATTTCGAGTTTAAATAATCAATTTTCATTTTTAACGTGGCTATTAAAGATGTATAAGCTATTGAGTATTTACATATTTAGATTTACCGACATTTTGAAATCGAAATTATTGTATTATTCACTGTAGCAAGGGCTACATAAAATCTAACTTTATGTGTTCTTTTGGCAAAACTACAGCTTATTTTAGAAAATGTTATAAAACTTTGTGATTTGTTTTTGCCTGAAGTATTGTTCTTCAAAATCTTTGCACTCAAACCGTTTACACCCTGTATATATATATATATATATATATATATATATATATATATATATATATATATATATATATATATATGAACTAAGCATGGTATTAAAAAAATGTTCATATGAAACTTGTTCCTGGTAAAGGGAGAGACCTTTTGATACTATTAAATTTGACCTTGAACTTCATTTATAAGGTCATTTGAAGGTCAAGTGTGTTTTTTACACCGGATTTGGAAAGAGCGAGAAATTTTACGTCTGAAATGATATTAATACATTTCTGTGACTTTCAGGAGGTCATTTCAAGATCAAAATCTGTAAAAAGCTATAAACGGCAATTTTTCACATTTTTGCTACTAATTAACTAAGACCAGCAAACCGGAGGGATAAATATCGCATCTCAGTATGCAGAAGTTCTTGAAAAGATTGAGTTTGAAATTTTTATTAAGGTTATTTGAAGGGGGTTTTCCGGGAAAATTCCTGTTTCGACATCCGACTTAAAAAAACAATAAGATAATCGCTGGAGTTAGTATTTTTGCTGTTTCTGTTTATCGAATCTTTCCAAGGACAGGTCTAATAATGAAAAATTGTAGAATAATGAAATAGGTTACATCAGGCGTAGAAAAATCGTCTGAACGCTACTGCCTCCAGCCTTTGGAGAATTTATGAACAAACAAATGTGTAATAAAACAATCTTGTCCGTATGTTTCTTACTTTTAGCGTTACCCAGAAACAACGACGTGGACGTGGTAAGTTCTGTTGCCTTTGGGGTGCTTGTTTAAAATGAATTTCCTTGTTTTTACACATTTCACCAATATTTTTGGTGTACAGAGATTGTTTTGTTATTCAGAAAACAAGAAAATTTATTTGAAAATAAATTTTTCCAATTGCTGGGTATCATATTTATCACTCAGGTGCCATTGTCATTGTTATTTAGTCGAAAAAGATGTGAAAAATAGCCGTTTCTAGTTCTTTGCAGTTTTTACCTTGAAATTACCTCCTGAAAGTCTCAAAAAACATATTAATCACAATCAATTCTGACGTAAAATTTCCCGCTCTTTACGAATTCGGTGTCAAAAATAGGGGTTTATTTTTAAAAAAACTTGACATTCAAATGACCTTGAAAATGAAATTCAATATCAGTTTTAATTGCACCATAAGGTCTAAGTGATTCAGGTGCATAGATTAAAATGGCGTACCCAGTATATCACTGAAAACTTTTGTAATTGGCTCTTGGTTGACATTAACGTCGAGCCAGTATCTTTGATTGACGCCTGCTCTATTTGTGATTAAAGATTGTAGGCCTTCCAACGTATCTGCAAAATCGACCGTATCGTCTGCATATCTCATGTTGTTCAGACGTTCACCATTTACAGGAATTCATCGATCAAGGTCATCTAAAGCTAGTTTCATAATGTGCTTTGAGTATAACCCTGTCTCTCGTTTCTTCTTATTACAATTTCTTCTGTTAACTGATCTTCTTCATAACCCCTATAAATATATTCTAGAAAATAATTATTCATCTTCTCAGTCCTTCAATCTAATTATTATGCACAAAAAGTCAGTAAACTATTCTTCTGTTCTCTTAATATAATAGGTGCGTCTGATGATCAGCACTATAGCTTTTCTCTTCTTCAGTAAGTTTCTTAACCCGTTTTGGTCTGCAAAGCCAATGCCATAATAGCATCGACTTCGCATAAAACTGTCTAAAATATGTTCTTCTTCTGTCTGTCGAGCCCAATTCATCTTTATACCTGTTCCTCATTGTGTGTGTTTATCAGTTACCCAAGAAAGCATGGCTGCATTTTTTAGTGACGTGAGAAATATGATTTTACTATAAGATTTGGTGGAGGCGTCGCCGCCACAGCATGAGAATGAAATAGTCATTTTTCGAATTCTAGACATTAAATGAAAGTACGCTTACATAGCATACTTGGTAAAATTTTGAACTTACGGGCGACGCTCGTTCGCTTTGGTATTAATTTGTTTGTAATAGAAAGCTATACTATCCGCAAGTACTATTTAGTCTAGGGATGGCTGAGTATTTGCTAAAATACTTAATTTCTGGAAAATGTCAAGGTCATTCCTTTAGTAACTTTGACCAAGAAATCTGACGGTAACCTTGGATTTGACTTTGGACTTCATTTTTAAGGTTATTTTGGGGTCAACCTCATTTTTTTAAATGATAACCCCTATTTTTTAATGCGGAATCGAAAACAGCGGGAAATTTGATGTCCGGACATGTATTGACGTGTAAGGTTGAGGTAACCCCTAGAGGTCAAATAGAGGTCAAATAATGACTTCTTAAAAATCTCGCGAGTTCAGTGGTAAAATAAACAAACAAACAAAATGAGGTGTGAGGTCAAATACAAGGTCACCGTTGAGTTCTTCGTTAAGACTTACCTAGGGTATGACCTTTGTTTGTTTTGTTTTACCACTGACCTCTCGAGATTTTTAAAAAGTCATTATTTGACGTCTATTTGAGCTCTAGGGCTTACTTCAACCTCATACCTCAGTACATGTCCGGACGTAAACTTTCCCGCTCTTTTCGATTCCGCAATAAAAAATAGGGGTTCCTCATTTAGAAAAACGAGGTTTACTTCAAAATAACCTTGGTCAAAGTTGCTACCTTGACCTTTTCCAGAAATAAAGTACTTTAGCAAATATTCAGCCGTCCCGGAACTTAATTGACACATGTTATATATTTTGATTAAATGTTTAATTACGCTATGGGGGGGGGGCAGTGGGTTATCTATTATTTTTACTTTAATTTGATATCTTGGAAACAAAAAGTGATACTGGTGTATATATTCTTCCCGCAAATAAATAAATATGAGTTTTAACATTTTTCAAAAATTCTCGTGAGCAATAGGTGGGGAAATGATTTTCAAATAATTACAATTTTGAAGAACCTGAAGTAATACAAGCATGAGAATTCAGAGCTTGATTCCTTTCATTAAGTGAAGTAATTCGTGATTTGTCAGTTTGCGAAAATTTAAACACTGACTAAGGGAAATGGGAATCACTATTATTGGAGAGAGAATTCACTATCTCCAAAATCGAGAGCAATACTAGTATATATATTCTTCTAAACTTAATGGAAGAGAGTTCTATCATTTTGCGAAAATTGAGTATTTCTAGAAGGCGCAAGTGGATTTTTTGTAAGAAGAACGAACTACTTTTCGGGAACCGAAATTCATACAGATATGAGAATTATGATGTTGATACTTGGAAGTAATATGGAGACTATATTGACTGTAATAATCTCAGTAATTTTTATGAACAAAAAATGATGCAGTCGTGAGAGTTGGTATATCTGGTATAATTTAGCAAAAATCACGTACCAGATAAATGTTATGAGGAATAGTTCTAAATTGCATGAGAATTGATAAACTCCCTATTTTTAGGGTTCCGTATATACAATATACGGATACCTACCCTTATAATATCACTCCGGATTTCTGCCTCTGTTACATCACAGCAATTTTCTCATAAACTACTGGACGAAAAAATTAGTTAAAAAGATATTAACGAAAATATACCAAAATTTACCCCCCCCTTATTACAGAAACTATAAAACGTAAAGTTTATTATAGGGTCTGACCTGAAGATTACTGGAAACATAAGAAGAAACTTCTACTTTAAATTTTTGCGGGGGGGCAAATTACAGAATTAAATGGATGAAAACAAATATATTTTTTTCATATTTTTAAAATAAATTAATTAAAAGATATTAATAAAAATATAAAAAATTTTACCCATCCCCCCCCTTGTCAACGAAACCTTAAGCTGGAAAATTTTGAAAAAAAATGTAGGTATAGTCCCTCACCTGAACTTTACTGGAAAAATAAGGAGAAACCCCTAATATTCATTTTGGGGGGCAAATCATAGAATTAAATGGAAAATAAAAAATATAATTGTTTCTGACGGATCATGTAATATATCAAATCACAGGGCTCATTATGACGAATACAAATATTTTTTTATTTTTTTTAAATAAATATTTTAAAATATATTAAAAAATATTTAGAAAAAAATTACCCATTCCCCCGTTATTTCCCAAACTATAAGACAGGAAAAATATGAAGAAATCCCCAATATTAATATTGGGGGCCAAACTATAGAATTAAACGGAAAATAAAAAAATATGAAAGGGCTCATTATGAGGAATACAAATATATATTTTTTATATTTTTAAAATTAATTGTTAACAAGATATTAATTTAAAGATAAAAAAATGTCATTTGTCTCTTTATTTCCGAAACCATACTACGTAAAATTTTGAAAATAATTAGGGGTACTGGGGCTCATTTGAAATTTATAAGAAAAATTATTAGAAAACCCCCATAGTAATTTTAGGGAAAAATTATACAATTAAATGGAAAAAAACGCATCATGTAATATATCAGATGAAACAGAATAACAGATTTAATAATTTATAATTTAAAACTTGACCTATTGCGCCCTTTATCTTCCAGTCTACAGAGCCTCAAAACTCAGACAGTAGATTATAAAAGGCTTCTCTGAAAGTTTATTAGTAAAATAAAACTCCTATGTTTATTTTTGGGAGCCAAATTAGAAAATTAAATACATATGTATTCTGATAAAAATCAAGCGAACCCTGAAGCAGATAAATTAAAAAGTCTATGTGTGGAAAATCAAATTATATTTTTTATAAATTTAACGCTTCCTTTAAAAGTAAAAGATATTATTGTAAATATAAGAAAATGCATTCATTCCCTGCTTGTCTGAAACTGGAATATTAGAATCTTGAAGGTGGTACGGAACCTTTAGTATGCGAGTCCAACTCGCACTTGACCAAATTATTTTTTAAATGAATGGAGACATTAGTCCTGATTCTGCCAATATAGATTGTTGTATGTAGGAGATGGGACTAAAAAGTATTCATCTAATTAATACCAGGAATAATATCAAAAAATTAGAATATGTCGGATATATAAAAACTGTTGTGACAAAGGATTTATATATATATATATATATATATATATATATATATATATATATATATATAAGAAAATAAAACAATCAAAAACCTTGAAAATATAAATATTATTCTGTCAAAAAACTAAAAATTTAAAATTTACATAACGGTAAAAAAATGACAGAAATATTTAAAAATGTCAATATCACCGTAAAGGTGAAAAAAAATGTCTAAAAAATAGTTAAACACGATAGTCAAAGAATATAGGTTAAAGAATATGTATTTTTTTACATTCCAACTTTCTCAGCGAATGATTATTTGAACTCAAAACCAAACTTGATATTACGATATATTACATAAAATTTAAACGAAAATTAATTAATAATCGAAGCTTGAGATAGTCCTGGCGGCAACTGAGCCGCTCAATCGACGCTGTATTGTTTCTTTTCAGCGTAGCGTCGTTATGGTCCTGCCGTCGGCCTACGTCGTCTCTCTTCCAGCATCCTGCGACGCTGTAGCGCCAGGACTGCCGGCGCCAGCCCGCCACTCCATCCACCGAGTTGGCTGCTGGTGTGGCGTGGTTCTGCTGCTGCTTGTCATTTTCAGCTCTTCAGTCCATTCGCGGATTTCTTGCGAGCGAGAACTGCCTACCACTCGGTTACACACTCTCTGGTCATTGCTGACACACGTTCTCTGCAGACTTAGCTCAGCTGTCACTTTCACGTTGCTGTTCGACTTTGTGTCGATTGTTTTATTGTTGACGCAACGAAATCGGTGTGCGTATTCTGTGGGTGCCGGAATCATACAGTGGCCAATATTTTCAATTATTAAATTTTTTTTTGTGAACCTAAGGAGTGTTTGATGGTGTTAGTTTTTTGAAACTGTTTAGGATTTAGTTTTGAGTGTTATCACTGAACGTTGGAACTTGAGACTGATCTGGATTAAAAGGCGGGAAACAGCATCATTTTAAAAGGTAATTTTTATAAATTTTCTGCTCCAAAATTAATGAAAAAATATTCTAAAATACTCAAAAATTTATGAAAAATTTTCAAATAAATTATTCAAAAATATGTTAATTAAAAGAATTGGCATTGTCACTAGTAAATTAAAAAAGTTAATTTTTTAAATTTTTTAATATTTATAACAGACGTGCTAAATTTCTACGGATAACAAAAAACAATAAATTAGATAATAATTCATTTTCAATTTTTATGTCAAAGGTAATATTTCCATACCAAAAACAATTTTTTTGATACTCATGAAAAATATACTCAATCAAAGCTATATTTGAATTCAAATCCTCTCAATATAGTTATAAAAACACAGGATGCACCATAATTCAGTTTAAATAATATTTATAATAATGAAGACATTAACATAAAATATATTATAAATATAAGAACATAATTCATCCCTGACAGTATTGGCAGGGAGAAGATTAATGTTATAATAAATTTCATCAATTTTATGAAAACTTAAACCACAAAATATTCTAATATTCAAGCAATGGAGAATATAAAACTATTTGAAAATGTTAAATAATTTACATATGAGAAAAATGTAAGCACTAATTGTTCGCATAAATGAACACTCAAAAATCTATTCAAGAAATTCGAAATTGCGAACACGTATAGAGCTCGAGCCATGACTACAGTCAAAATGCACAATACTATAGAAAAAACACTGTTCCTAAGGCATAAAAAACAATTTTTTTGTAATAATTATTTTGTTAAAAAACTCGTTCTAATTGCATAATATGAAGAGGAAGTTAGTATTAGATACGATCTAACTTTAATACTCTGAAAAATCATTCAACAAATTTTCATTATTAAATTTTCTTTTTGGTATTCTCCAACCTGATCTGAGACTGAATAGTGAATCTGATTTTTGAAGCATGATAATTAATATTATTCACGTTTATTGGAAGACCTACAGGGTTCGCCGGTATTTTTAAATTATTGAAATATGTATATATTGTGTATGAGCAGATTAATAAAGTACCCGAAAATGCTATGTACAATTTTTGAAGCCAGTTATATACAAGCTTACTGTGATATAGTATAATGTGTTTAAAGAAACCCACAACTTAAGAAGTAAATATTTACTGCATTGTATAATAAGCAGCTATAATCAAAGAGACCTACTATGTATTTTTTAATATTGTTTTTATAATCAATTTCTACAGCTGTTATAATTATTTTTTTATATACATATACAGTCAGGATACCCTATTTTCTTGGAAAATAATATTTGTATCTTCATTACTTTCAAGATTTATAGCGTTTTATTCCCAAAATTTTCTATCAGGAGTACTATAATTATGCTCCAAATATCTCTATTTTTAACCCATATGTAATTTAATTATAAGGTCACTTAAAGTTAATAAAATGTCATGTTAATCATTTAAAGTCAAATTGAGTTTTTACCATAATTTTCAAAGAAATGTCGTTCTTTAATTTTTATTAAGATTAGCAGCAGATAAGTACAATCTACACAAAATTAAATTATATTATTTTTTCAGAAAACAGGCTACTTATTTTTCAAATTGGAATGGTAGTTCTTCTTTTATTAAATATACGACACAAATTCAAACCGTTATTATCCAGTTTTTTCTAAGAATATTTTGTTCTTGATTTTTGAAAAATTGCGTACTGACGAAGATACAATTTATTATAAAATTTTATTCGGAAAAGCTTCTTAATCTACGAAAACTGTTGAAAATGACCATCTGCAGCTAGAATTTACTAAACAGTGACCTCCGAACTTTTTAAAAAATACCAGGATAGTCGTAGGTATATTACTGACTTACACCCCAGCTATTTTCTGATTCCTCAAATCTTTACAGACATCAATTCAGTGATTTCTGTATGTTGCTGTTAAAAACGCTTCAAACTGAAATGTGCTGGTGCACCATCCTGCATAGACCACATCACATTTCTTGTTCCAATGAACCGTAAATTGGGATAGCGATTGTTTCAAAAAGTCGCCATACATCTCGCTGGTACACCACATACCCAACCCAATTCTTTAACGAGAAGTGATGTTGAAAATATCTGTAAGTAACTTATTTGGATATACTTCATCCCATGCATAGTTGTTAATATTTCGTAATGCGTTTCTTGAGAAATTTGTCTCACCGGTTAAAAGGATCAGAATCTTAAGAGATTTGGATCAGTCTGTGCAAAAGTCATTACTGAATCGAATACGTTGACGACAATCATGTCTGTATTTGAAAGTTATCTGAATTTTCTGAATCATTGTTGTCCAGTTCGACCATTAGGCATTAGTCTTCCTGAACTTTAGCTGCCCATGGGATCTTAAGGACTCTGCGACACAGCTACATTTCAAATTTCTCAAGCTTATTAATCGCATAAGTCCTGAGAGCCTAGTCCTCAGCTCCATATGGAAGAATCAGCCAGATATAGCAGTGAACTAATCTCACCGGAAGATTTAGATCAAAGTCGGCATAATTGAACGCTTTTTTAAATTTTATAAATGCATTTATTCGATATCCAATCTTTAAACAGCCATGTTCCAAGATACTTGAAACTTACTATCCTGTCTATTGGTCTTCTATCAAAAAATTGACTAGCAATAATCATGAACTTAACTTTCTTTGTGTTGATATTTAGTCCCATATAACCGCTATGTAATTCCACCACGCTAAGGAGTTGTTGTTGGCAATAATAACGGTGTCATCAGCAGCATTGACTCTGATTCCAATCTTTGCTTCGTCAGGTGCTTCATACCTACCGTCGATACAACTCATCCTGGTCTAACTCCTCTTTGGATTTGAATTGGTCTTGTTAATTAATTTGGTGCCAATAGAGATTTTTTTATCTTGATCGACTTTTTTAAGAGTCCGATTAACTTGTAATGTTGAACCTGTCAAATGCTTTATTCCGGCTCATTAATAATTTTAAAAATATCAACAAAAAGTTTCATCCTCTATCTCCGTTACAATCTACAATAATCTAGGGAATAATACTTTGAATACACCTTGTAGATAGTCAGCTCTGGTAGATACACATATTTACAATGCTGACTTACAAAGACCATGACTTCAAATCAACATCTTATTTTTTCAAAATTAAATATAGCTTATATTATTCACAGATAGTACAGTTTTTATTAACTAAGGAATATTTATAATTGGTTCAGTAGTTTAAGAGATTACCCCTTACGTACAAACAAACAAATTTTACGTGACTATATATTATATATGTAACATTACAATTTAGTATTTAGTATACTTCGCTCTATTTCTTATTATTTTCCATTAGATGCATTACGAAATATGTAGAGCAAACTTTTTCCAAAAACATGAACAGAATAATACTGTGTACGATCTGCTGCCAAGTTTAATAAACTTACTTCGCTATATAATTTTCAAGTGGTAGTCATCAATGTCATCGTGTGTATTGTTACTGCAATCACTGGTTTCCATTATTCTTGGCGGTCTGTAAATGGGCGTTCCTTACACAACATACGTGCAGGAAATAAAGTAGTCGCCGTCCTTTATTTCTTTTTATTACCGGAAGGAAATGCGGACAATCTACGGTTCACTGTGACAATCAATTGCTACCTCGTCATTTGTGCTACTTGAGACTTCTTATGGGTTAGTGGAATTTTATTTTTTATAATTATTAGAGAATATGTCCTTAATCAGAAGTTATCAATTTCATTTTTCAAATGTATGCTTTCATAATTGTTCTTTCTGTAGTTCCCTAACTATTGTTTGTGAACAATATGTAATAATATTTTTACTACAATATTGTTCTATCTGTTTATTTAAGATATAAAAAACAATAGTTAGTACATTTGCAATAACATACTGTAAATAAAATTTGTACATTATTATGTAAAAGCATGAAAAAATCTCTATACAACCTATTAATAGAATACAGATATTACGAAAAACTATATTTATTGAAAACATTTAGTTCCAAGTTCAGATGGGTGTAATCTGGTTTACGAGGAGGAAAATGGAAATGGCCACATTTGTTTGTTCAGATGTCTCGAATGAAGTACTAACAATATGAGATAAATGCAATATTGTGTAGCAGGGATGGCCATTTTGCAGTCTTTAAAAGTTTACCAAGAAAGTAGCAATTTTATGCTTACTACGTGCGATGTCTTGAGCAGCACTTACCACTGCCATCAACGCAACGGCTACCTGAAACAGATTGAAATATCTATTCTACTGATGATCACTATGACAATATGAATGACACTGGAAATCAATATACGAATACATATTAAAATAAACACTATGGTGAACGATCGAAAACAAAGTAAAAAATATATTCTAATAGTACTGATAAGATTTCTTAAAAATATTGTCATATCCAAAAACCGTCTTGAATTTAAAAATTTTTCCAACTTTTGTTTGATCAATATTTTTTTCTTCATCACCCGTAGTAGTTTTCTAAATTTGTATTTTTTCTGAGTTCTTTGGGAATAGCACTACATAAACTTCAAAGTCCGTAACAGACCCCGTTTTCAATGATATTAACACAAATAAACAAGATATTAAAAAATTAGAAAAATAAAAGGATTTGTAATGACAAATTTCGTAAATCACAATTTGACATTTACGTTTGACAACCAAATTGATGTAACTAAGGGAATTTACTGCAAATTTGATATATACAGGGTAGTACTAAAAATTCTAAAGATCATGTGAAATAATAAAGCTTCTTTTAAATTGGAAGAATTTGAAAGATTTGTCTTTAGAATTTCATGTGGCGTTCCTAGGTACGACTTTTTTATAAGATAGTGCATTCGCCAAAAATGAGACCAAAGGAACTAATTATTCTAATGTTCCAGAGATCTCATTAAAGTACTTGGATTTTACTTGTATTAATATACTGGCCGTTTCGGCAGACATTGTTAGGCTATTTTCCATAGATGGCGCGTTGATCGTGATTCATTTAAAATTTCCGAATAGCAGTATATAATAAAAATGTTGACTCGATGAACGCAATGACAGAAAAAAAAATACAAAAAATGATTAAGGTTTATCAGAATATACGATTTTAATGTATATTTGTATATTAAATAATTTAGTTTATAACCATTTGCGAAATGGCTGTTCAAAAATTCCTTGTTGCACTGCTTGGTGTATGCTTTCGATTATCAGTTGTTTCATGTCTGTGATAATTGGTAGGTAGAACCTCTCTATGCATAGTATTCGCTAAATTGGCGTCATTGATGTGTAGGTTTCTCGTACATTGAGTTCATGTATCCCTTTTGTTTGAAATATCTGTTCATTATTATAATTGCATGTCATTGACATATAACTATTAATTATTTTATTCAGATTCCCTAGTATTATTATTTCTCTATTATCTCCTTTTCTACTTGCGCGTTGTTATTAGGACCAAATATGGTTATTATTTAATATCCGGTCTAGTTCACGTTTTTTTAGCAATCTATCAGTTACTGTTTCTCTGCTGGATATGTTCTTCTTATATTTTTTTGTATGAACAGCGAAAACCCTATACTATAAAAGTGTATGTATTTTTGGATATTTTTCGTGACTTTTCATTGTTTCATTGGAGCAATATAATTTAGTTTGTTTCTCCCTTTCATGCTGGATATTCCTTATTTATGTAAACATCCTCGTTTACTTTAACCTACTTTTTTAATCTTTCGGTAAGATCTTAGTGATTTCCAATACTACTTGTGTGCTCTCTACGGTGGTTCACCTAACATCCAGAATTCTTGTATTGCTGCACCTAACTGATAACGGGTGTTGAATTTTCACAGCTATATGTAGGCCTACAAAGACAAAGTACAGTGTACACACCATTAGGTGCCATTAAACAAATTTGTATGGACGGGAATAAGTGGGTATTTTTTATGTGCTTTATAAAACGTCATAATTTTGTATTTCTTAATATTTTATTAAAACTTGCCTGATTCATTTTTTATATTTCTTACTCTATACGCCATATTTAACTAATCAGATTCTGAAATTTCTATTTATACTCCATTTTCAGCCGTCTGTAAAATCTCAGTATGTTTTATTTTAATAATTTTGTTATATTTATGTCATAATATTCTTTATAATCTCCATAAAAAAGCAATCATTAGGAATTACCGCAGCCTCACATCTGTTTTGATTTCATCGATGTTGCAAATCTACCATGACCAATATTCAAGGACGCTTGTTACAAATTTCATTCGTAACCCAAATTTGTAATAAATTTCAATTCAAATTCATTGATTCAATAATTTCTAGAAAAGCATTGACTGGACAATTTAGGTCATTTCGTTTAGTTTCTTGTATGTAACGTATGTTACAAACTTGACAAATTATCATAAATTTCTTATAAATCGTTTTTGTTATTGTATCACTTCCGTTAAAATCATTTTCTTATTGGTACATGCTTTCAATAAAACAAGAAAATATCAACACAACGCTTTTGTTCGTGCGACCATTAAGTCGGAACTTCGTTTACTTATTAACACACTTTCAACCGAAACCGGTATATGTAATGTAACGTTCTCGTGCTGCAGAATGCCAAGCAGAAGTGAAAGTGACAGCAAAACCAGCAAGTTAAAAGCTATTTAACGATGATGATGCTGAAGAAGAAGAAGAACGGGTGTCTATTTCTTCTTAGGTAATGATAATTACTGAAATGAGTGTAAACGGCGTTTTTTTTGAAGAACTGCCTTCACGATTTTTGTAGATTTAAATGATTTGCGTTTGAAACACCGAAAAGATTAGAGAATTGGTAGCAATTAAAAGTTGTAAAAGGAAGAAGAAAGCGACGGTTTTTGGAGATTTACTTAATAGCCACTAATTGTGAAGAACGTCTATAATGTTAAATGCTTGAAAATTGGAACGCAACCTAGTGATGGTGAATTGACTAACTTTGGTTAACGTTTTTAATAACATTATAACTAAAAAATTTGTTGCTACAAAAAAAATAGATTTATTTAGAACTTACTTCGTTTCGTTTAAGGTGCTTCAGGATTTACGGTTTTTAAATTTAATATTTTAATTTTCAGAATCAAGGAAGTGCAATTGTGGTAGTTCCTTATTGAAACCATTAGGTCTCCATAAAAATATTTCCTTATGGACATTTTTGACCGACTTCCAAAAAGGGGGAGGTTATCAAATCCTCGGTACTTTTTTTTATGTATGCTCAGTGATTATTCAAAAACGGCTTGAGGAATTTGGATGATTTAAACGGCATTATATTAAGGAATATTCCAGAAAGGTACAATATAATTTTCTATAATGTGAGATATAAGCTTTTCCAGAAAATCTGAAAAAACTGTAATTAAGAGACTACACTTCTGTGAATTTTAATGAATTTACACAGTTTTCTCTAAAACGGCTCATCAATTTCAATATTTTAAATTTTATTCTACAAAGAGATGTTCCAGCTTGATTCCGCATAATATTCTATAACTTAAAACAAACCGTTTGTTCTGAAAATAGGAAAAATATGTTTAAAAAACAGTAAACATCAATGCAAATGTCAAATTTTCATCATAAATATCTAGCTTATATGTCAAGATATGCCATGAAAATGTATCGTACTTGGTGTTTGTAACGGTTTTCATTGCAGTCATATGAAATGGCCCAAAATATTCTATTAGTGTATCGAAAAGATTTTTTTTTTAGGTGAGCAATGTTTTCTATATGGTATAAGGTGATAGGTGCGTGGGTGCATCGAAATTCAAGCAGAAAGCAATGTGCCACTTGAAATATTGGGCAAAGTAAAATTAGAGTTATACAGGTGGGTTAGGTTAGGTTAGCTTACAAATAAATGTGATATTGAGTGGTATATAAGCATATATAGGATGGTTGAAAATATAAGGTAGAATAGAATTAAAGGGTAGTTCAAAAAATGTTGTATTGGGTGGCATATAAGTAGTTGAGTATACAATGTGGTTTATTTCAACCACATTGTATACGTAAAACTATAGTTATACAGAGTGGATCAAAAAACGTTAAAAAAGTTAAATAAGCATATGCAGTAAGGATATTTGAGTTATAGGGCGGAGGGTTAAAAAAATGTTAGAAGCAGTTGCATATACAGGGTGGTTGAAACATAAGGTGGAGTGGAATTAGTTATACAGGGTGGTTAAAAAAATGTTATGCACTGTGGAACAAGATTAGTTGCTTATATTTGACATATGGGGCGAAGTAAATTTATAGGTATACAGGGTGATTTAGACAATAGAAAAATAGAAGCAGTCAATGATGAGAGAGAAAGAGAGAGAGAAAGAGAGAGAGATAGAGAGAGAGAGAGAGAGAGAGAGAGAGAGAGAGAGAGAGAGAAGAATACGCTAAGATAATCAATAGAATGGTATCTCAAATCAGTTAAAAAAGAACATATGTCAGAAAATAATGATTGATTGCACACGGTTTCTAAACGGTTTTTTTTAAGCCAGTTGAAGTTGGTTCTTTTTTAAATATAATCTATAAAATAAAAACTGTTTTATATTTAACACAGTAGGACCATGATCGACATATAGCTCATAGTTTGCATACTGATCAAACTTTATTTGTAATTTTTTTTGTTTCCGTCCTCTTTGTGCAATTTTAGGATTTGTTGAAATAACCCCAGAATATGCGGAACCCTTTTTTCGTTGTAGTTTGAATGCTGAATATTCTTGGGAAGCAGTAAAACCGTTGACGATTATCGGGCCTACCAACTGCTACTCAGCTTATTTAAGTAGATAATCTCTTATAGATTCAGTATTACGTGGAATGCTAGGAATACAATTGTCCAGAAAATGTTTGTTTATCTTCTCCAGACGTTAGGCGGTGACAGTTCATCTTTGCTGTCCCAATGACGTCCGATTAATAATGGATCTGTATAGTTGATTCTGGATCATACCAGTCCGAAGACCTCACCAAATTAATCAATTGCTAGTAACAACGGGCAGTATATACAAAAAACAGGGACATAATCATCCCGAGCTTAGAAATGGCGCTTCGTTGGAACTCTATCCTTATTGGGAAATAGGTGCAAGCCCGAGTCCCTTGTAAGAAGGAGGTTCAGAGGGTTAACCCGGCCTGTCCCTCTAAGAAGAAATATGTGGGCAGACAGTAAAAACTGCGCGTAGCAAATGTCACGAATCTATTCAGCTCATCGTAACTTTTTCAATCAAGGATCTATTAAAAAACAAGTAAATATACTAAATATTTTAGTAAAATTATGCAAATTAATTTTTTAAAATTTGTTAATTAAATTACGAAAAAAAAAACAACGAAAATATAACAATAGGACTTATTCAGGGCATTCTTAATTTAAAGTGCTTCAGAATTCACGCTTTTGTTTTTATTTTTATGTTAATTATTAATAGTATATGTGTGAAATCTGCATAAATATATTACTCGGTAATAAGTCAGCTTTGCTTGTTAAAATCGCGGTCAGCGATTGCGCTTAAATTCTGGGCATGCCAAGATTAATTGTTTTCATTATTATGATTACCATTTGTTGTTGTTGCTTGTGGTACGTGGTGATCTATAAGAAAATTTGTGAATTATAAAAAATAAGAATAATACTTCTTTAACTATTGAATAAATGCAAATTGAATTGTATTGGGGATAAAAACTACTGCTCAATAAAATTTCATAGTAACAAACTAGTTTAGCATATTCTTCTTTAAAAGTGTTGCTTGCAGGTAATTTTATTATACTATATGAAGTTGGTGAAACGATTGATTTTTGTTTTCGGTTCTAAGAAAAAGTTCTTGCGGCAATACGTACCATATAAAATTATTTCAAAAAAATCTTCTCTGAACATGTAACCAGGATTCATATATATTGATAAGTTTCATTAGCTTTTGCGGTTACAATAACTAGTTCGTGCTTTCAAAATTAAAGATTTATCCCTTCAAGCGTCACCAAAAAATTGCTCTTACAATATTTTTAAAGGTGACACCGTTATATTTTTAACAGTTTTTGCGAACATACAAGGCCACGGGAAAAAATAAAAAAGGTTACGAAGTTGATTTATATAATATAAATTAAATAAATTAAAAACAGTTTATGAATTATTCGTGTTTATTGGTATTTCTGGTAAATTATTCATTGATTCAATTTTTCAATAATATATTAAATCAGTTCTGTATATTTTATTGCAGACATTAATTTTATTATATGAAGAGAGATAGACATTTTTTTGTTACTGTCAGTTGATTTTTGTTCACTCTTTTTCTGTGCAGACGCTGACTTCTAACAATAAGACTTCATTGTATTATTAAAATTTATTGCATGATTTAATAGGAAGAACTAGACATATTAAATTTCTGGATTTTTTGAGATTCTTGTGATTTTAGACATTTTTAACATTCTTGCCTTATTTCTTTTTGGCGGTTTTGATCCTTAACGTTGATTTTTTGTAATTTTTTTGACATATTTACGTTTTTTATTTTTTCAGCTTTAGGGTGAATTTGACATTGTTAGTTATTTCTGTTAGTTGCTATTTTTGACGTTTTGCACATTTTAAATTAATCAGATATTTCTCATTCTAGGTTTTTGTGAATAATATTTATGATTTTGTCAATTTTTATATTTTTTTGTGTTTAGTCTAGTTAATAATATCCTTAACATTTCTAGATCTATGCCATTTTTTCATTTGTTTGAATTTATTTTCATTTTATAAATCTTTGTCACTTTTACTGCAACCCGTCCTATCAAACAATAATAGAATTTTCACAAAATGTGACATCAAATCTCTATTAATTTAAAAAATATATATCATAATTCTCATATATATATATATATATATATATATATATATATATATATATACAGGGTGTCCCAAAAGTCCCGGAACGGCATTTTATCTCGGCGGGAACGCATTTTAGAGAAAAATGTTTCAAATAAAACTTATAGGATTCGTCCCTGGGTATCGAATTGTGACCTTGAATTTGACCTTGACCTTCAAGGTCAAGTCGATTTTTTCAAATGGGACAACATATTTCTGACCTCGGAAATGGAAAGATCGGAAAATTTTACGTTCAAATATGTCCTTGACCATTTTTAAAACTTGACCGCTGGTGGTCAGTAAGGGTGTCCCAAAAGTCCCGGATCGGCAGTTTATCTCGGCGGGATACGTATTTTTGAGAAAAATGTTTCAAACAAAACTTATAGGATTTGTTCCTGACTATCGAATTGTGACCTTGAATTTGACCTTGACCTTCAAGGTCATTTCAAGGTCAAGTCGATTTTTTTCAAATGGGACAGCATATTTCTGACCTCGGAAATGGAAAGATCGGAAATTTTTACGTTCAAATATGTCCTTGACTATTTTCAAAACATGACCTCTGGTTGTCAGTAAAGGTCAAGTCAAGGTCAAGAACAACTTCATTCCGTAGCTCGTCAAATATGGGTTTAAATTTTTTTTTCAAGAACTAAGGTTTAGGTTTTTTCCACGGCAATGCAATGCTTAGTATGGCTACGCAACGAAGTTGTTCTTGACCTTGACTTGACTTTTACTGACAACCAGAGGTCATGTTTTAAAAATGGTCAAGGACATATATGAACGTAAAAATTTCCGGTCTTTCCATTTCCGAGGTCAGAAATATGTTGTCCCATTTGAAAAAATCGACTTGACCTTGAAATGACCTTGAAGGCCAAGGTCAAGGTCAAATTCAAGGTCACTATTCGATAGCCAGGGACGAATCCTATAAGTTTTGTTTGAAACATTTTTCTTTAAAATGCGTTCCCGCCGAGATAAAATGCAGTTCCGGGACTTTTGGGACACCCTTACTGACCACCAGTGGTCAAGTTTTAAAAATGGTCAAGGACATATTTGAACGTAAAATTTTCCGATCTTTCCATTTCCGAGGTCAGAAATATGTTGTCCCATTTGAAAAAATCGACTTGACCTTGAAATGACCTTGAAGGTCCAGGTCAAATTCAAGGTCACAATTCGATAGCCAGGGACGAATCCTATAAGTTTTATTTGAAACATTTTTCTCTAAAATGTGTTCCCGCCGAGATAAAATGCCGTTCCGGGACTTTTGGGACACCCTGTATATATATTATTCTGGGTTCCCGAGAAACAGTGTATTTCATTTAAAAATTAAAAAGTACCCAACTTGCCCTCTATCGGTTAAATGAAATTTGCAAAATGATTAAACAAGTCTTTTTTTTTAGAAGTGTGTATATATCAGTTTCACATCAGTATTACTCTGTAAAACAATAGTGACCCCCATTTCCCCGATTCAATATCAATTTTCACAAATTGACTAATCATTTATTACTTATAAAAATAAATCAACCTTTTAATTTTCATTGCTGCATTACTTTAGGTTCCCGAAAAATAGTACATACAATTGTTTGTTTCCATAATATTAGATTTAAGTAACAGCAATACACACTCCCCCCCCCAACGCCTAATTCAACATTTTATTAAAATAATATATAGCATATGTTAATCGCAGATTGTGTAGCTTTCTAGCAGTGAAATATTTAAATTCGGTTCACTACTTCCAGTTAGTACCCCCTAGAAACAAACAAATTTTATGTCCTTATATATTAGTATAGAAGTATACTTAGATATAAATAATGTTCTTTGATATCTATTTCAATACATTAAAACATGTACTTTACAAAGAAAATGCAATCAATGTTGACACAAAATGATTATGTAAAAATCAATTTATATCACAGGAAACAATTATTGTAGTTATACAAGTCAAAATAGTTCACAGTTAAATGTTTTTTGCTAACATTGTTGATCTGTTGTTTACTATTTATTCCTTGTAAATAAGATGTGTTTTCTTAAACAGCCTGTATATCCTTCGTAAATAGTATATCAAAAATAGTCCCTATAATATTTTTTTAAATAATCAACTTTTATACTGGTAGGAAATATTGAAATTTCTATAGTTTCTTCGTCAAAGATATTTTATTACATACCATTACTAAAACAGTAAACGCAGCCTTTCAACTTAAATTAGATAATTAAAAAAGTAGAGGAAATATAGATATATCTCACAATTCAATTATATTTGATTTATTTTGTCTATTCATGAGTTTTCTCTCCTCCAAATTTTTTCCTGTAACAGATAAGTATTTAAAAAATTTGTATATGTAGAACAAAGTGTAGTAAGGCAATTTCGCAAAATTGCCCGGATTACTGGCTGTCTGTACAGAGATTCTTCCTCACAGTTTTTCTGAGAGAAAGAGATGTCTATAAAATGATCAGAAAAACTGTGAGGAAGAATCTCTGTACAGACAGCCAGTAATCCGGACAATTTTGCGAAATTGCCTTTCTACACTTTGTTCTACATATACAATTTTTTAAATACTTATCTGTTACAGGAAAAAATTTGGAGGAGAGAAAACCCATGAATAGACAAAATAATTCAAGACCTCCTCAACAATCTTTTGGAAATTACTTATATTTGATTTGTTTAAACTTATTTTTATATTTTCACTGTGTTATACTGTAACTTATATCCTAAATAAAATTTATGAATAATCATTGAAGGTAAATATATTTGTAACAGTCCATAGGTTAAAAATCAATTCTTTATTAAACAAAAAAATAAGTTGGCGTTGACTGTATTCGCTAACCCTCGTTGTGATAGGCTCGTTCACTTTTATTACACCGTGGGCTCGTTAGGGAATTTTTTCATTCTTGTATGCATTCTGTCTCAGTAAATGTGTTAAGTGGTTGATTGATTAGTTTTGTGGCCTTTTTGAATGATAAAAGGTTAGTATATGAAGCACACAATATTTATAGTATATTCTATAAAATTAAAACAGTTTAATTTAATTTTACAATAATCTTTAGTCTTTAATATTAAGTAGATATCGGGCCTAAATCTATCTGAAACTAACATCTGAGAAATCTATTATTTCCTTCAAGCTAAACAACATCTACAATTCAATCTTATCGAGATTTATAATAGTGTTCGGGTCGGAACAACTCAATAAATATATTTTGGACAATAGAAACCTATAATTAGGTGATTTCTAATAAGTTCCGGTATAAATACCACCGCGATACAATGGATATACTTCATTATAAATTCAAGAGATGTTATTTTCCATGCACCTGTCAGCTGAACGGTCTTTCAAAGTTTTTACTTGCACAATGCCTCGCCTTAACGTTGTGTAACCAACGGTGTTATCGACGTACTTAATCAGAAATAAGTTGCTTTTATAATTTGAGTATTTTTTAATAACAATTTAGGGATGGAAGAGTACGATATAAATCATGGGCAGTGGAATTAGCCCAGAAATAGTCAGAAAATATGGTTATTAGATTTCGAAGTATACTCATGAACAAAATTATGGAATATTTTTTGTTAAGACTAGGTCTCAGAGGCGTTATTAGCTTTTGGTTTTAAAGGGGCCTATTGGGTGGATTTGATTTAAAGGGGGGGAGGCAAATAAGCAATATTTGGTTTAATATAGAATTGTGCGTTTAATACATGAGGTACTCACAATAATAAATATTTACAGGTTGTATTTGAAAAATTACTGGAGCTTTTGATAGGTACAAATTATTTTGAAATGTAAAAAAATTATGAATGCAAAACATTTGTTTGAGCCTAGATAGCGTGGATGAAATAATTTGCAGAGCTTTTCAAGATTATTCAAAATAATGTAAAGCAAGAAATCTAAGAATAGTATTCTCACATCTTGGTTTATTATTAAAATTAACAAACGAGCATGAGCAATTAAAAGATGCTATTTACAATTTCAAAATTTTATCGATATCTGAAACATTAATAAATTTTCAATCAACAGGCGATTCCAACATTGGTATTTTATATTAATAGTTTAATTGATAATTAAAATATTATAAACTGTATACAGCCTTTAAATTTTTATAATTTTGACTAGTCAAAACCTTCGTTTGATCACTTACTTTCCAAATACAAAAAAAATCTTAAAATCAAAAAATAACATGAATAAGGATTAGGTTTTGTTTTATCTTTTATAATTCATTAACATTGTAGATACCATTAATTTGGCACCAAATGAACTTATTCTTTATTACCTAATTGTGTCAGCATTATGTTAACTTATTCAAGTACATAAAAAATTAAACTTTTTAATTGGTGTAACTACCTATATAAACAAAAGTGTACTTACTTTGGATGATTGAGGAGATAAATATGTGTTTTGACTGAAAATTGTCACTAGTTACCTTCAAAACAAAAATTGAAATATACATTCACACATATTACACTGAAAAACTAGTTGACAAATCTATGACCAGCTTACTCTCAGTTAATCCGGGCAATTTTCACAAAAATTTCTCAATTATTTACTTTTTTTTAAGAAATCATTGAGACAAAATAAAACTCACGTGAACAGTCAACATTATTTGTTTTTGAAACAGAACCAACTGCAAATAGATTAAAATCATACAAATACCAAGTGGAACATTTAATTATTTTTTGACATATGCTGACAATTAAATTTGGAGATTTGTTTAGCAAATGTGCAAGACCGTAGCCAGAAAATTTTTTCGGGGTAAGTTGAATATTTTTTTGATAGGTGAGGGCCTGATTAATATTTTTGTTCACGTATTTCCAGGATATATAAAATTATATAAATATAAAATTTATTCTTATGAAAAAGATGATTAATTGGTTAGAAATTAATCATAAATCCAAAAATTTCAAAATTGAAGCCCATACCCACCCTGCTGGCTACGGCCTTGCAAATGTGTGAAATTGGCTTTGCCACGGATTTTTGCCTTCGTTTTTCCAATTTTCTGAAAAAAGTTGTTTTACGTTATACAAAAATGTATGGAGTCACCTCTAATTCTAGCTTAATAGATTATAATTTGAAATATTCAAATTGAGTAAGAATTTTAGAGAAATTAGTGGTGATACATTGAGAAGTGGTACCTTTCTGTAATATCCCTTAACATAATACAGTATAAGTTATGGAAATTGGATAAGCCGTTTTGAAGTAATACATAAGAATACAAAAAAAAGATTCTTCCTTATGTGAAGTCGATTAATAAATAATAAATGTTAGGATTTTTTGTTAATTTTGATATCTGATAAGTAATATATTTGTAGAGTTAAAAATATCACAGTCTTCTATTCACTAATATGGTTTTCGAATAATTTACAACTTAAAATAAGTTTTGTCAGTTTTTGTATTATACCACGAGAGAATTAAATCTTAAACCCTGTGAATTCTTTTATTTTAATGAAAACGTTGGGGCTAAATAATTTATATTTGTATAACACATGTACTATTATAATAATCTAAAGAAAAATTTTGAAAAATCGACAAGTTTAACCAGAAATAACATCTTACAAATGCCTATTATCAAGAAAACAATAAGTACTAAACGTAGACTCATTGTAGCTATTTAGACTTTTTAATAGCAGTTCAAATGAGTTAAAAATCTTAAAAAGCAATTCCAAAAAAAGAACGGGTAAATTTGTTAAAAAAATAGTGAATACACTAGCTTTTGCTTTTTTAAAATTTTATGAGTATTATTATTGTCTTTAATACAACACTTTGCATAAATATTTTGATAACATAACATCTAAGTTATTGTTTTAGCACTTTTTCGGAAATAACATTCACAGTAATTTCATGAATTGTGTTACTTCCCAAAAAGTACTTAAATATTGACAAGCCATTCCACAACTTTATTAGGAAACATGCATCTTATTTTCTTGTCCAGAATAAAGGGGTATTATTATTTTTGCATTAATTAGTATAGTGTAAAAATTAAATTTAGAAATACCTAAATATAATTGAGGCAATAGTGTTTTAGTATAATAGTTTATATGTCTATATTTTTATATAAATTTGTCCGTGGTCCACGCACAGGTTTCATTAGCTTTGCGCAATAAATATTGATTTTATTGTAAATTTTGAAATTTTATAAAAAGTCGATTTCAAAAATTAACGATATTCTTAGTCTTCCGTTTTGATGTAAATAATTGGAGATAATTCCTATTTGAGTTAAGTGGAATTATTGAAATGGTGAGAAATAAGTGACAGTTAGGATATAGGTTTCCGAATGCTTTACCGAGTATATAGTTATAGGCTGCTTGACTTTTTGTAGGGTTAAACTAATACTTTGGACTTCACCAGATTCTATTTCTTCCGTGTTTTTGTGGGTAATTCTCAACAGTTTTTCTGTATCTGTTATAAAATAGAATGTGTGCTTTTCCTGTGTTGTTCGTTTGCATATACTTTTTTATGTATATTTTTTGTAGTTTCTTAATTGTCCCGGAGTTTTGGTGTTCCCCACGCATATTTTGAACTTTTTCAATAGACCACTCTGTATGAAAACTGTTTTTATATCGTAAAATGTCAAAGATCCCGCTGGCTGTAATTCATTAACAAAATATTTTCACCTTAACTGCTCATTTTGACTACAATTTATGTGTCATTTCAGTTTTAAATAGATCTAAATATTTTTTAATTGAAAACAAATTAAGCTACTAATAAGTTAACAGACACACGTTCACCTTAAAGAACACAAGACCTACTTAAGTTTGTTTATTGAATCTATCGATGATATCGACGATGAATGAATGACACTTCACCTTTTATAATAGAAACTTTGTGTTAACTCTTGACATTTCGTATGCTAATAGTAGGTTCCCATAATGGTAGGTCACCAATGCCTTTAGGCGCAGCAGGAATATTTTCAATATGTGTAAATATTGTAAAATTATTTATAATTTGCAAATTTTTAGTAATCATATTTTAATTTAAAATTGTTAATATTATTCGTCGTTGACGTAGAAAATGTCTAATCTGATCTGGCGTAAGATGGAGAACATTAGATGATATTTAAATGCTTTTTTGAAATGTGAATAGTAAATTACTATAATCGTTTTATCAAGATTGAACTATGAGAAAATGAGTATGCTTAATTCCCACCAAATTCAGCGTCAATTTTAATACGAATGGCTAATTAATCCCAAGTGGTCAAGCTCCTCTTTTCACTTATACCCATTTTCTGTATTTTCAATCTTCGGACACTTTGATATATCACAACACCTTGACCCACATGAGCAGTAACAACCCGGGGGGTATAACGATCAAACTTTTACCATAAATTCGATTCACATCCGGTACATCCTTTCAGTTCGCCCCGAAAAAAGGTCCTGAAGGATCTCCGGCTGGCGCCACCACTCGCATACAAACAAATAAAATTTTCGTTAGGGGAAACATTCGGGAAAAAGGTCCTTCGAAAGTTTCACTTTTCAACGAGTAGTCCAGGAAAATTAGGTTGCCAATCATACGGAGTTTTATTGATATGTTGTAGGAAAGGCAGATTCGAGAAATACAAATGGTTTGAATTCATACATTTTGACAGCAAAATTTGTCCCGATATTGGAGTCTCTAGTGATTTATCATCGAAACTTCTAGATATCTTTAGCTAGTTCCTGTTGAAATATGTCGATCATATCATAATTTGAGATGCATACATTTTCTAAATTTTTGTCGTTCATAACAGGTATGTAAATTCTAAATAATTAAAAAAATCAGATTAGCTTCGAATTTGTTTCTCTTGGTTTCAAACCTAGAAGTCTCGAGGTATCAACACTTAATATGATACCTGACTTTGGAGTTTCTAGTTGTTCCTTTTCCTGAAATTTCTACATGTTGATATTCAACTTGTGTGCATATAAATGATTTTGCTTGAGACGTCTGCAAAATCCGGAAACCAAGTACTAATTTCAAAAATGATGTTAATTAACACATTAACAAACATGTCTGCCTACGCTACTAATTAGAAGAAAACTCTGTAGCAGCAGTTCTGGACTGAAAGCCATATTTCGAATAGTTGACAACAGCGCACGAATTTACTACCTATTACCTGATTTTTCGCTTTTGTTTCTGGTGGATATTTTCGCTAGTAAGTAAAATAGTATAGCAAAATATCGATCTGGAACAAATCGAACAAAAAGCAATTAAAAAGTTGTCAATCATTTTAAGTTTTGACATAAAATTGACGTATGCCGCCACATTTCTCAGAGATTAATTTAATGTGCAAAGACCTCCATTAAAGAAAAATTGCCAACTATTTCACACTTTTAGATATATTTTGAAGCAAAAACTGTGTAGTCTACTGATAGAAAAAAATATAGGACATCAGATTTATGGATAACACAAATAAACATTTACAAACAGAAGAGAATTTGAGTATATCGTTTAGCTTCGAAATATTGGTTGTGATTATAATTCAAATTGTATTTTTTGCAAATAGTTCACCTTTGTCCGTTGGAGGAAAAAAAGTAAGCAAAGCGTGTGTTACTCGTTGTCCTAATAATCCCATATGCAGAACGTACCTAAGATAATTAGTGGAAAATTTTCAAAGAACTGGAAGTTTATTACATATTAAAGGTGCAGGAAGCTCACCAATTTGAGAAGAAAAACTGTTGAACATTATTGTTTTGGATTGTGAATTGTCAAAAACTACATTAGAAATGCGAAAAAAAAACAAGTTTTACCCCCACATACTAAAAACACTGCATCATCTAACAGAAGATGAACCTGACTAAATGATGTAAGTTGGCAGTCTAATGACTGCCCGTCTAATACAGGATCCGATGTACTTGGAATCTGTTTGTTTTAGGGACGAATGTATGTTTTTCAAATGGAACTGTAAACTTACAGAATGTGCGGTATTGGTCACTATGAGACTCCACATAAAGGTAATGTATGGGTAGGAATAGTGAGAAACAATAGTGCAGGGCAAATATTTCTCATTTTAAATTTAACTTGCTTCAAAATCAAATTCATCTGATGATTACTCAAATAGTAACTGACAATCCTGACGAGTTTAATATGCAAGTAGCATTTCAACAAAATAGAGCGCTGCCGTATTACTTTAAACCAGTTTGAGTTCCTATCGAGTGGCCAGTTCGTTCAACAGATTTGACGCGTCTCGATTTTTTGTGTGGATATTTGAAGTCGAGACTCTACGTTGCAAAATCGGAGTTATTAGACGTCAAATTTCAAATTGCAAATTAGTTTTAATCATGAGGCATAAGGAAAACATAATTAATTGGTAATTTTTATTATTATTATTACTTATCGAACTTGGCAAACAACAAAAGTGTTTAATAAAGAGTAAGAATATATATGAAATAAGGCATTACAAGAGCACACTTTCACCTTGAATGAAAGTTGATAGTGTCCATTTGGCAATGGGTAATTATTAATTACTTTACGTCAAAACTTTGCGTGATTGACATTTCACGTGGTTTTTGTTTGAGATCGAAATGTTCTTACATTCGAAAAATAATAGGGTTAGGGGATAACAAAAATCCTAAATATTATGTAAATAATGACTAGTGATATATAAAATATGACGAGGTTTATTCAAATTTGATAATGAGTTCTGACCACATCTGTATATACCTAGTTGCTTGCAAATTATTTTCAATTATTTAGTTTTTCTGTTAATTTTATATAATGTAAGAGTTTAAGTGAGTTTAGTAGAGGGAAATTTTGAAGAATTTAATTTCTGGAGGTTAGGTGTGGTGGAAGCTTCGAATATTCCAATAAATTAGAAAATCTGGTAGTTATATTATTGTTACAAACTTTTCAATTAATATTTATCGATCACATCGATGATTTTAATCTATCGAAATTTAAATTAGTATTTTGTATTTGTTTTGTATTTAGTTTCAATGATGAATTGATTTCATTTTGTTCATGTTTGTTTTGAATTAGAATTGTATTGGTTAATACCTATAAGGGTAATTGTGTGAACCTTGTTAAAGTGGACTTGGCGTGACAACGTCGCATCTTATTGTAAGAGATATCTTTCGCAGATGCACATGTGCGCATTGTATGAGGGGAGAACTAAGAAGGTTCTCAAATCCTTAAGGGTAGTTGGGTATAAGTGCTAATAAAGTTAAGTTGTTTTGAAGCAGACGTTTATTTTTATTTTACTATTGGCAAGCCATACCCAATTCAATTTTTTTATAAATACCAAAAGAGTATTTTACATGGTCCTTCGAGCCGACTAAGTCAAATTAATTAAAGTAATAAGTTGGAAAATTGTAATATGTGCCTGTAGTAAGTCACGGCGGCCAAAAGTATAAATTTACGGGAATTTGCGTTGAGAAGCAGCCCAGGACAAGTTTGTTTGGTTCAGCACCGGCTTTTGCAGAGGTAGATTGTCGAAGAAGGCAAATTTTGAGTGAGTAATCCTCTTATTTTTTTCCTATTTATTTTCCAAACATATTACTTACCATTGTGAATTTCATTGTTGCCTCATTGGGTAAATATTTTTTATTGTGTTTCTTTGTAAAATTATTAAAGTATTTGTGACGTATTGCTAAAATTTAAATTAAAAAAAAAATGGACATACTCAAAAGGCAAAGAGGTTCTGTAAAAGCAAGTTTAACAAATTTTTCCAAGTATGTAGACGATAATTTTAAAGAAAACTCAAATGTATCTCATCAATTAATGTTAGAGTTAGAAACTCGTATAAATAATATTGAAGTTAATTTATTAGAAAAATCTGTCGGTATCCAAGATAATATTGAGACAACATGTGAACTAAATGAGTTAGAAACCGAATATACAGAAAGGAGTGAGTTTGAAAATAGGTACTATTCAGTGATTTCTTTGGCAAAAAAATACTTGGATGACAACAAAACTGATAATGATATGTCATCAAAAACTTCGCAAAATTCAGTTCTTATTAACCCTGTACAATCCGTAAAGCTTCCTGATATAAATTTGCCTATATTTGATGGATCTTTGCAAAATTGGCTTGAATTTAGAGATATTTTTGAGTCTCTGATTCATAAAAATGAATCATTATCTGATATTCAGCGTTTTCATTATCTGAGAGCTTCTGTACGTAATGAGCCTATTCAATTAATTTCAAGTATAGAATTTTCTTCAGATAATTATAACATTGCATGGGAATTATTGGGAAAGCGCTACAATAATGATAAATTATTAATACATAACCACATTAAAAATATCTTTAATATAGAGGCCATGAGCAAAGAGTCCGCAAAAGGTATGCGTACAATTTTAAACAGTTTGACGAAAAATATGCGTGCGCTAAGTCAGTTAGGTCTGCCCACAACATCTTGGGATGTACCCATTGTTTATTTATTAGGCACAAAATTAGATAAAAGTACTGCTAGGGAATGGGAGTCATATAAATCTAAATCTAAAATTAATCCCTCTTTAGAAGATTTTAAGTTATTTTTGTCTTCCAAAGCAGAACTCCTAGATAATTTGGAACAGAGCGGCATAGATAAACAAATTAGTAGTAATTTTAAAAATTTAATTGCGGTTGGTGATAATGTACGAAATTTTACTGATGCTAGATTCCCAAAATGTTTATTTTGCAAGGGGGAGCATTATATTCAGTCATGCCCTTCATTTTTGAATATACCTGTTGAAAACCGAGGTGAAAAAATTTGTTCGTTAAAATTATGTTTAAATTGTTTGAAACCTGGACATTTTAATAAGAGTTGTCGAAAACCAACTTGTAAAAAATGTCACAAGAAGCACAATATTCTATTGCATATTGATAAAGTAAAATCCCAAGAACAACAGGAGTCAAATATTGGCATCGAAAGTTCTTCTTCCTCATTAGTTAATGTAAAGGAAGTAGTTAATAATTCCGCTAATTGTGAGATTAGTGATGTTTTATTATCGACAGCTCACGTTTATATTTTGGACCGATTCAATAATAAACACACTATTCGTGTAATCCTAGACAGTGGTTCTCAGTCGAGTTTTATTACTGAGCGTGCCTGCGATAAGCTTCAATTATTTAAAGAAAAAATTAATGTTTCTCTTAATGGAATAAACAATTCTTATTCAACTATTAATTTCAAATGTAACACTCAATTATTTTCCAAGTCAAATAATTTTTCTTTAAAAGTTTCTTGTTTCATTATTCCAAAAATAACGGGAACTTTACCAATTTCACCCATAAATGTCAGTCATTTAAAGGTTCCCGCTAACTGTAACTTAGCTGACCCTGCCTTTTTTGAACCGCAGGAAGTTGACATGTTAATTGGTTCGGATTATTTATGGGGGTTGTTATGCGAGGAAAAAATCTGTTTAGGGTCTAAACAGCCGATTTTACAAAGCACAAGGTTTGGTTGGATAGTGACTGGTCCTGTAGGTAAGGCAAATAATTCGGGGGTTGTAAACTGTTGTTTTGTTAATACCAAACACGATAATATTAATCAGCAAATTCATGATAACTTAAAATTGTTTTGGGAGATAGAAAATGTCAGTGTGGTGGATAAAATGTTATCAGATGAGGAGTTGGCCTGTGAGCAACATTTTATAAATAATACAAAGCGAAACAAAGATGGCTCATTTGTGGTTAAGTTACCTTTAAAAATGGAGAGTTCAAAATTAGGTAGTTCCTTTGAACAAGCTAAAAGACGTTTTTTAAATCTTGAACGTAAAATGTGTTCCAATGATAATTATAAAAAATTATATCATGACTTTATACAGGAATATATTAAGTTGGGACATATGACAAAAGTTCTAGATGCCACTTTTTCAGGCGATTATCTTATGTGTCATCATGGTGTATATCGTGAAGATGCTATCACGACCAATCTTCGTGTCGTCTTTGATGCTTCACTGCCAAGTTGCACAGGGTTTTCTCTAAATAATATTCAGATGGCTGGACCTACAATACAGCAAGATTTATTTTCGATTTTAATCCGATTTAGACAACATAGGTTTGTTGTGTCTGCGGATTGCACAAAAATGTATAGGTCCGTGTGGGTTTCCCCAGAAGATAGGCCATTGCAACGCATTTTATGGAGATTTAATCCAGAAGACCCTCTAAATTGTTACGAACTAAATACAGTGACGTATGGCACTACTTCAGCATCTTTTCTCGCCATTCGTTGTTTGTTTCAGCTTGCTCTTGATATTGAAAATACTTATCCCGACATAGCGAAGGTTATTAAGGAGGATTTTTATGTGGATGATTTGCTTACAGGAGCCGATACTGTTGAAGACGCAAAACGAATATGTGAGTTAGTTTTTGAAACCCTCAAACAAGGTTGTTTTCTTTTGCGCAAATTTTATTCTAATAATCCTAGCATTCTAGATGATATTCCTAATAATGATCCTTTATCTAAAATTGTTGAATTTGGTGAAAATGATGCAAAAAAGACCCTCGGCCTGATTTGGAATCCTATTTATGATAAATTAATGTTTAAAGTGAATGACATTATTCATTCCAAGATAATTACAAAACGGTCAATATTATCTGAAAGTTCTAAAATTTTTGATCCTTTGGGACTTATAAGTCCATGTGTAATTGTAATTAAAATTCTTCTCCAGAGTCTCTGGTTAGAAAAGCTTTCATGGGATGATCCCGTTCCCCATAATATTGCTATGGTTTGGACTTCCTTCACATCGGAGTTGAAGTTATTGAATGAGCTCAGAATAGGGCGTCATGTAGTTTGTGAAAATGCAAAGGTTATTGAAATGCATTGTTTTTCGGATAGTTCTGAAAAGGCATATGGGGCTTGTATTTATCTCAAATCTATAAGCGAAAATGGTGAAATAAGCGTACGTCTTTTAACATCCAAGTCAAAAGTGGCGCCATTACAAACGGTGACATTGCCACGTTTGGAACTTTGTGGGGCCCTAGTAGCTTCAAGACTTGCAAAAAAGGTTTAGTGTGCACTAAGGTTAAATTTAGAAAAAACAGTATTTTGGACAGATTCTACAATTGTTTTAGGTTGGTTGAAGACAGTTCCAAACAAATTAAAAACCTTTGTTAGTAATCGAGTTTCGGAAATTCAGGAAATTACTCAGCATAATACATGGAGGCATGTTCCAAGTGAATTTAACCCAGCTGACTATTTGTCTAGGGGGGTAAAAAGTTCCGAAATTAAGGATTTAAATATGTGGTGGTATGGGCCTCAATTTTTAAACTCTCCCGAAAATGAATGGCCAAAATTCCCTGGCGAAAAAGATTATTTACCAGATTTGCGCAAAACTAAAATTCAGTGCACAGTTAACTCCGTGGCGGAAGAAAATTGTAATTTTATTATCGAGAGGTTTTCAGAATTGGTAAAATTAAAAAGAATAACCGCGTTGATGCGTAGATTTATACAAAATTGTTCTCAAAACCGAAGTGATCGCAAATATGGCCCATTGACGAAGCGTGAAATTGATCATTCTTATAAAAAGTTGCTAATTCATGTTCAAGAAAATTGTTTTGCCACGGAGTTTAAACAAATAAAGGCTCATAGAATAAAGCATTCATCAAAAATTTTTAATTTAAAACCATTTATTGATAACTTTGGTTTTTTAAGAGTTGGTGGCAGATTGTCAAATGCAAAATTTAGCTTTGAAAAGAAACACCCGTTAATTTTGTCTGCACGCCACCATCTCACTAAACTAATTTTTATTCATGAGCACATAAAACTATATCACTGTGGACCACAACATTTATTAGCGTCCATACGGGAATCATATTGGCCACTGGGAGGACGGTCGTTATCCAAACAAATTGTGCATAAATGTCTAAAATGCTTCAGGTATAATCCCAGAATGTTGAAACCCATTATGGGCGACTTACCTGAACAACGCTTAACTCCTAATCACCCGTTTGATATTGTTGGCGTTGATTATGCAGGTCCTTTTTTGCTAAAAAATCGAGCTGGTCGTGGTGCAAAAATTTCGAAATCCTATATTTGTCTTTTTATTTGTTTTTTAACAAAGGCAGTTCACTTAGAATTAGTAACTGATCTCAGTAGAGAAGCTTTTATATTGTCATTACGTAGATTTTCTGCAAGACGGGGTAAACCATCCGTAATTTTCTCAGATAACGGTAGTAATTTTGTGTCAGCCTATTCCGAGTTGAAAGAGTTAGGTCGATTTTTTAAAGAAAATGAAAGTGAATTAACTTCAAATATTTGTAGAGAAGAGATAGAATGGCATTTTATACCACCTCAATCGCCTCACTTTGGTGGCCTGTGGGAGGCAGGCATTAAAAATATGAAAGTTCATTTAAAGCGAGTAGTTAGCAATACTCCACTAACTTTCGAGCATTTTTATACACTGTTGTCTGAAGTAGAGGCAATAATGAATTCCCGTCCCCTTTCACCTTTATCCTCTGACCCTGAGGATCTCACGCCACTAACGCCTGGACATCTACTCATTGGACGGCAGTTAAATTCTTGGTTGAATGCCGATCTAAAGAGATTACCAAACAATCGATTATCGCTGTATCAACACTTGCAGCAGTTAAAACAGCACCTTTGGGCTAGATGGAGCAAGGAATATGTTGCGGAGCTTCAGCAAAGAACGAAATGGAAGCAAAATTATGATAGTTTGAAGGTTGGTGCATTAGTGTTAGTGAAAGATGACAATGCGCCCCCTATGAAATGGAAAATGGGGAAAGTGGTGGAAGTGTTTCCGGGAAAAGACAAAGTAGCGCGAGTGGCAATTATAAAAACTCAGTCTGGACTTATAAAGCGCAGTTTTTCTAAAATATGTCCATTGCCATTAGATTAAAATATATGTATATAATATTTAATATTCCTTTTTTGTATTTGTATGTGTTTAAAGGCTAGAGCCTTTCAAGGCGGGCGGCATGTTTTGTATTTAGTTTCAATGATGAATTGATTTCATTTTGTTCATGTTTGTTTTGAATTAGAATTGTATTGGTTAATACCTATAAGGGTAATTGTGTGAACCTTGTTAAAGTGGACTTGGCGTGACAACGTCGCATCTTATTGTAAGCGATATCTTTCGCAGATGCACATGTGCGCATTGTATGAGGGGAGAACTAAGAAGGTTCTCAAATCCTTAAGGGTAGTTGGGTATAAGTGCTAATAAAGTTAAGTTGTTTTGAAGCAGACGTTTATTTTTATTTTACTATTGGCAAGCCATACCCAATTCAATTTTTTTATAAATACCAAAAGAGTATTTTACAGTATTAGAAACTGGGAAGGTGCCATTTCCCCCTTAAGACACTCTGGAACTGATTGTGTTATATAGTTATTGTTTTATTTAAAGCTATCAAGAATTAAGTTCCAGCTATATTAATTCCCTTATAGTTAGATAGTTAGTGATATGAATCTACCAATATTAATAATTTGTTTATTCAAAAAGTAAAATTACCCTTTGAAATTTACTTTTAGTGAAGTTATATTAATTTATCATTTAAACCACTGGCACTTGGTCAATAAGGACTTAGGGTCCAGGAATATACTCGTCCTAAGGGGCTTTTGGTAGAAAAAAAGAACAATATATTTGTTAGCATTGTACTACTCACTAGTAAGAATAGCTAGCGTGTATTAGTGTAATACGAGGTGTGTTCAAAAAATAACCGGAATGTTTGGCGGGTTTTGAAGAGTACGATTGTCAACATTTTTTTATTATTATGTTGGTATACATGCCCCAGAAGTATGATAGAATTTTCAGCTTAATTCATTGTTTACTTTGTCTGTGCCAGGCGCTAAGGTTAGACGTGTCTTTATGAGCTCGGCGATTTTCGATTGTTAAAAAAAATTCATCAAAGAATTTGTATTAAGTTTTGCGTAAAAAATTAAAGAAAATGTAACACAGTGTGTGAAATGTTAACAAAGGCCTATGGTTAGTCTGCTTTGAAATAAAAAAACTAGTGTTTACGATGACGAACGTGAAAAAAGTGAAAGAAATGATTATGTACGATCGCCGAATCACAATCAGAGAAGTCGCTGATGAAGTTGACATATCTATTGGCTCATGCCATGACATTTTTGCAAACGTTTTGGGTATGAAACGCTTGGCAGCAAAATTGGTCCCAAAATTGTTGAATTTTGAACAAAAACAGCGGCGTATGGACGTTGCTCAGGAGTCACTAAATGAAGTCAACGTGGACTCGAAAAAGGCTCGGCAAGTGCGGTCGAACCTCAAGGTTATGCTTACTGTGTTCTTTTATTTTAATGGCATAGTGCATCATGAATCCTTGCCACGAGGTCAAACGATCAATAAAGAGTACTATCCACTAGTTCAACGCCATTTGGCAAAACAGTTCATGGCTTTTGCATCACGATAATGCACTTGCTCACACGTCGTTGCTTGTTCGTGAATTTTTGGCAAAAAATAACACTGTAATGATGCCCTAACCTCCATATTGGCCATACATGACCCCTTGTGACTTTTTTCTGTTTCCAAAAATAAAAAAACCTTAAAGGGTCGTCGTTTCACAAGCATAGATGACATTAAAAGTGCATCGCTGAAAGAGCTCAAAGCTATCCCATACATTGAGTTGCAGAGGTGTTTTGAGGATTGGAAAAAGCGCTCGCATAAGTGCATAATATCTAGTGGGGATTACTTGGAAGGGGAAAACATCGATGTAGATAAATAAATAAATATTTTTTCGTAAAACGAAAATTCCGGGTATTTTTTGCACACCTCATAAAATCCGAATGTTATGGCTAATATGAGAATTATATGAAATAGTGTTGTTAGTTACATTACCAACTTATTTGATACACGATAAAGAAATATTTGTGGTGAGCCAGAGAAATTATTTCAAACATTATAGACATGCCCCATTAGGGGAAGCTGTGGCAGCACTCCTCTGAAAACCTGGTCATGGAAAGACGACGTCGAACTTGGATGGCATAATTAGATCAAATCTTTTAGGAAAAATCATTTTGTAACACATAAACTATAAATAACAGACACATGACACACCCAAAAATCATAAGTAACATATTTTTTTCGAACATGTTCGCTCTTTACGACTTTTATTCCGAACGAACATTCTTGGGCTAATAGACCCTACAGCAAATCGCCAGCATTCAATATTCCAGCAATAGCGATTATCATCCCATTTTCCTCTCTTTCTCGTGGACCTTGTCGGCGAAGTTTTGATTTATGTGTTTCTGTTTTCGAGGTCACTCGCGTAATGGAACCGGGAATATTTTTTCCAGGCAGAAAAATACACTGTAATCATTCACGGTCTCTGGAGGCAGAGAGAGAAATGAATTATCTAAAATATAAAAGGGAATGTTTTATGAAATATGTGCATCCTGAATGAGAACAGATCCTCTCCATAAATTTGTAGAAAGTGAATTATTTTTTGTTATCTTTCATCGAAAACCTTGGAAAGCCACGAAACCGAATGAATTGAGTCAGTTAAAACGTAAAACTGAGTTTGGAAATTTATAAAAGCACGTTTTTGAAAAGTAAAAAAATTCTCGTTTTATACAGAGGCCTGGTTTTACTCCATTAAATCTAAAAAACAATTTTGAAACAATAGATTGTAAATTACCAGATGACAGATGAAGTAATTTGTAAAAGTATTAATAATAGTTTATAAATTCTTCTTCTTTATTGCGTGATTAGGATTTTTAACCTGTTTCTCAACCTCTTATTCAGTTTCGGTGTTTGTTGACTGTGGGTAGTCCTTCAATCTTAAGCTATAAGGCCTGTTGGTCTAACAGATGTTTGCTAGTCGGTCTCATCTCATCCTATGCAAGTGTTCATTCCTTTCTTTTTGCTCAACTTTGCTCGTTTGTTGACGTTCTGAATGTCATATTGCTTTCGTATCCCGAAGAGATTTTACGAAGTAAAGTTAGAGCAAACATACAGAACAGAACAGGCGTGTAATAACATGACAATGACTAAGTAACAAAATATCAAAACATATAGAATCTGTGTTGGGCAAGTCATGACTTCGGCTATTGAACTGAGAGCTGACAATAACAAAAAAAATTCAAATGACGGAGATGATAAAACCAAGAGACTTTTCTAAGAGATATAAAAGCATCGAAGAAATTAGAACATAATACAAATTCTAGGATGTAGTAATGTCTAAGAAGAAGAGCTTAGAATAGACTGGAATTTTGTGTTTATGAATGGGAAAGCGTGCCCACATCGCACAAGAAGTGCTCAAAATACACTGGAAGTAGGACATATCAGTAAATTGAATTGGCCAGTCAACTTGCCTGATATGAGTCGAATTGGAAACATGTAGGAAAATTGCAATCGTACATTATACCGCAGATGCGTTAGTCGTAGCGGCGGTAGAGGAATGGAACACTATTCCACAAGAGACTGCTTGATCCCTGCAAAGCCTAGATGTGTCGTTATGCGTTTGGAACATGTAGGAGCTCATACATACTATTGGTCAGTGTATTACATGTTTTATTACTTTAATAAATTTTGTCGACATTTATCGGATATTTCTTAATTTTGTAAGTATCCCAATTTGTGGAAAAACAGATTGAGAAATAATTTTTTTTCTAAGATAACATTTTCTTAGTCAGATTGAGTGGGAGGGAGTTCAAGACGTCTGACGTTGTGTTTCATTTTCATGTTGAAAGAACAATACAATTTTAACTAGATTACTATTGTGTTACTCTTTTATATTGCTTTGATAACGTTTTTTATAGTAACCCCCAAATGATCTTAGTCGGCACTATTGATCTCCTTTCTAAATGGACCATTATAAATAACACTTCGCCGAAATAAATGATCGATGAAGACAAATATACGAAATTATTCTTCTATAAATTCCAATTATACATTAAAAGTTTCCAATTATTTCGATAATGAATCTCGTCTAGAAATTAACGCCAGTTGTTTTACGTTTCAATCCGTGCCGAATGTCAGACCCGAAAATGGCACCGGATCATTTACGAAATTATTGGTTTGGAAAAAAATTACGTTCTATTATAGCCAACAAAAACGAATATAGTGAATTTAAAATATATTCGCTATTGTTATGCTTTTAGCGGACTATTGAGATAATTATGGATTAGAGTGAAATAATTTTAATTAAAAAACATTTCGATTGTTATAATGAAATAATATTGTGGTCAAGATAAAAAAAATGATACAGGATACCATTCGTGTATAAAATATGTATTGTTATTAATAATTTTTTGTATACTAGTTCGTGTTTGGGTTTTTATAATTTACAATGAGTAGCTAAATTTTGGAACAAATTTAATGAAACCAGTGGTCGCCCAGTGGTCGAAATTCGACCCTATTACATGAAATTGTAAAAAGTATATTTTATAAGAAACAGAGTTGTGGAGCAATCGGAGAAGTAGATGTAATGACCAAAATTGTTCACTCATATTGACAAATCTATTGAAATAAAAAGAAAATAAAAATGTAATAAAATATCGGTACTCGAAATATTTTTGACAAATGAATGACCCCCCAAAATATTGGCTGGAACTGCTCCTGGCAAAATATTCGATATAATAATTGGAAGATTGTTCTTTGCAACCTAAAAGTTTTCGTCATTTGCTGTTTCTATCAAGAGAGGACCAACAACCCTAGGAGAATTTAAATATTTAATACATTCTCTATTGTCCGCTGTGTGACAATTTTTTACATAACACCTTCGGGAAGATTGTGATAATAATATATTAATCAAATAATTAAATTCACATGAAAAACAGAATATTTAATATGAAAGTTACTGCAACGCGTCCGAAAAATCAATACTGATCTACTACATTGACTATTTTACCACTAAAGAATAACAACGCTTGCATGCCACTTCCAGAAGTACATGCTCTAAGAATATATCTAACGATCGCTCCATATGTAATTACTCAGTGTTTTGTGTTTTAACCGTCTGGCGGCAGCGGCACTGTCAGTTGTTTGGTGTTGACAGTATAGACGTAAATAATGAATTTTTATTATATTTTATTTAATGAATGAACCAACATTATAAATTAATATTAGCATTCTGCACTGAAGGTCGTCAGTAGATACTAAAAAAAAAAACAAAAATGAACAAAATCGGTTGAGAGGCAGAGGAGGAAATGGTACCTAATCGTTTTGTCTTTGCCTATTTATATATAGATGTAATAACTCATATTTTGTCAAAACGCCGCCACAGTCTGGCGTTAGTAATTTTTTGCCGTTTATCGCGCTTATTTGAATATTTACAAGGTGATATACTAAAAGCTGGACTAGTATAATTCTATTGATTTACATAGAACTACGTCCCGAAATAAAATTTAAAAAAAATTTTGATGAGATTGTCATAAATTAATCATTGATGCAAGATGTTAACCAGGCCTTCAAGATTTTTGAAACCGTAGTACGTGAGAAGTTTACGCAAAAAATGAAAAACATAGGAAAATGAAAAATATCAGAAGGCAGTTATGTCGAAGATAAATAAAATATGCAAAAATATGGAAAATTCCAATATCTAAAAATCTGAAAATATTAAGAATCTACAAAAAATCCTTAAAATAACGAAATATCAATGTAGCAAAAATTTCAAAAAAACATCAAAATTAAAAAAAAATATATCAAAAAGTCAAAAATGTAGGAAATAGTGCCGACGATGTCAAAAGTTTCAAAAATATTCAAAATTGCAAAAAATAAACTGAAAAATAAAATGTCAAATCTTAAAAACATCAAAAATTTCAAAATGATTGCAATAATTGAAGCAATAAAATACTATATTTAGTGATACTTGTTTTGAGAGAACTTAAAACCGTCGTGATTATCAATTTGTACATACCAGACTTAAGAGCTCTTTAAACTGCTTTGAGAGAAAATTCAGAAAAATGTAGAATTTATAAGAAGTGTTAAATGACAAAAAGTACTCTCTTCGAGGTGTCATTCTTTTGTACGCAAGAAAATATATGTGATATATATATTGTTTCTGGTCGGGAGCTTTTATCAGTTGCGCTTCCCACAATAGAATGTCCTCTCGGGAAAACTAGCACACAGAGGTTCTGAATCTGAAGCCGTTTCGGGAGAACAGCATTTACACGGAACGGCTCCATATAAATCTCGCGTCTACAAATTTACCGCTATGTATCAGATACACAAATAAGGCGAGAGATCATTCTATTGTGGGAAGCGTAACTGATGAAGTTTCCCGACCAGAAACAATATATATCATATCTATTTTCTTGCGTACAAAAGAATGACACCATTAAGAGAGTATTCAATATCTCTGACAGATCAAGTAAACTGACAATTTGATCATGACATTCTAACCTAGGAGTTATGGGAGAATAGCAATTACACGGAACGGCTTCAGATTCGGAACCACTATGTGCTGGTTTCCCCGAAAATCCTAGATGTCCGTCTTTACATCTCGCGTCTACAGACAAAAAAAGTAAATAAAGAATATTTAAAAATATCAAATATATCAAAATCAAAACAAACATGTGGGTAACAGGAAATAGATAAAAAATATATAAAAAATCACAAAAAATGACAAAAACACCTAACAAATGACAAAAATATATTTTTACTCTACGAACTAAATAATATAATTGAGTTTGTTTTTGTTGATTTTATCTAACATGTCAAATGATGAGTGATAAAAGCAGTAAAAATAAATTTCAAAACGTATCTCAAAGTCTTATATTCAAAATCCATGTAACTGGTTATACCAGCATTAAAGGGAATCTAATAACTTGCGATACTATTTATCATCTCGATGTATGTTATTATATATTTTTCATTGTGTTTATTGTTATGAAATATAATGAAAATTTTATTCATTTCAGATTCAGAACGCAGTGCCCAACTAGAGTGCTATGAGTGACCATTTACCTAATCTGTGACAAAAAAGTTTATATCGTGTGTGACTAAACATCAATCAGCACAATGGCGTTCAAAAGACTTCTAGCAGTTTCGATTTGGTTGATCCTTTGCCACCACGGTTATTCGCAAGGTGAGTGCCTTTTCCGCAAATCAATTAGTATTGATTTAAATGAAACCGAGAATAAATCGGTGGAAGTTTATGAATTGATACGATTTTTTCGGGCGAAGTAGTTCAACTCGTTTAAAGGTTCGCGACCATAAAGAAGTGGTTTCGCCTTGAATGGTCGAGTTAGATTTTGGTTCTGCAAATGTAACAAGGTTTTTATGTATATGAGGTCTGTCTGTAAATGGTGTTTATTGAAGCGTTGTGAACGAGTATTCGCGAATGTGGAGTGGCTTGGAATAAAAAATACATAAAATATTAAAGCCATTGTTTTTACTGTCGGTAATTATGTAAGAGTTAAGTTTCTAAAAATGTAGAAGCTACCAGACGAAACTGGAAATGTTTAGTAATAATTTTGTAACGAAAACGTCTATTTTTAATATTGCACATTTTGTTGACACTTCGGCAGTCATGAATTAAGCAATTTTGTAATAAGGCTACACGATCAGGGAAAGCATTTGCATATTTTATCTCCCAACTTTGCCTCATAGATGAATGTGGGTTAATACGTTTGTAGTATCACTGTAACAAAAATTAATGCACAAATTTGTTTGGAGTTTACACTGTGTCCCAGATAAGAACAACAATAGGGTGGCTTAAATGAGAAAAAAAGTTGTGCTATTCCAAGCCCAATCAGGTGCTTTATCAAAATTAAAAATGTCTACAGGGATTTTAAAAAAATCGAGAATAAACGAAAATTGTGTTTATGGAAAAATTGCAATATATTCGTTATCTTCCTAGGCCTTCTAGATTTTTGCAACTATAGCTAACTTTGTTATTTCTTATGGCCGCCATATTGGATTTATACTCATTAAGAAGCACATAAAAAGAGATTTTCAACCATATATGGCCTATCATTGGATAACAGAAAATGCAAATTATTAGAAAAAATATTTAGTTGGTTATGGAAAACGGCTGTTTTTGTGGTCATAGCTATGTATGTCTCTGTCAAAACTTTATTATTTATTTGGTTTTATCTGTTAATAGTTTAATATTTTTCAAAATAAATATGATATATTTTTAAGTAATCTAGTTATTAGAGCATTTTTTCAATTTAATTAAATTTGGAAAGGTATTAAAATAGGGAAAATGTGGATATGTATGATTATTTCATTTTGTGCTATAAGAACTCTGAAGGAGCTCAACATATGTATTTTCAGCGATATGCCGAAAGACCGCAACGAAGTTTGTCGATCTTCAAAATGCTTAAAAATAATTCATTTGCCTATGGTTCCAATAAAAAACCTAATCGAAATGGAGTGTGTTATAAAATTATTTAAAATATTGTTTTGCAGTGTTATCGACAATCCACGTCAATCAAATGGAAAATAATATTGAAGTGCCTAAATCGACTGCTCAGAGAAGTCCTTGACTAATGTGTTCTACATATGGACGATACTTGTACTTTTTAAGAAATACTATTTTCCATTTGACGAAGGAAACCACGAGGATTGTCAAATATGATGTCTAAAACAATATTTTTAATATTTTTATTATACACTCTATTTAGAATAGGTTTATTAAACAATTATGTATATATATACTTTTTTCCAATTTGAATACCTTTGCAAATTTAATTTAATTGAAAAAAATGCTCTAATAATTAGGTTACTTCAAAATATCACGTTTATTTTGAACAATATTAAATTGTTAACAGATTAGAACCAAATAAAAAATAATGGTTTGACTGATACATAGCTATGCCAACAAACACGGCCTTTTGTTTCACAGACAACCAAGTGAAAAACTGTTTGATTTTAACAATTTACATTTTCTGTCATCCAAAAATAGGCCTGTTACACATAGTTGATCATTTATATTCAAAAAAGATCCGCCTTAACTTAAAATAAAAACCGTATAGAAACCGTGTGCAGTCAATTACTATTTTAGACATATCTTCTTTTTTATCTAATTTAAGGTACAATTTTATTAATTATTTTAGCATGTTCTTATCTCCCTCTCTCTCTTTCTCGCTGACTAATTTGTATCTGTTTTTCTATATTTTCCAAATATTTTTTAACTTTTTTTATTTGTTTTATTATTTGGACCACTTTCTATAAGTGTAACTCTAATTTACACAATATTGCATCCACATTGTATATGCTTCTGTGTATTTGTCACTCCTATAAAATTATTTGTCATTTTCTGAAACACCCTGTACAACTATAATTTAACACCATACAATATTGCAATGGTCCTAATATCTTTAAAACCACCCTGTATAAGTATATATCCTTTCCGCACTATTGACTCTTTCTATTTTTCTTTTGTTTAAATTAGTCATGTATACTTCGCCCCATATGTCTAGTCTTCCATTTATGCAACTGTTCATGGCCTACCCTATATAACAAAATTCCCATTTTTGAACTACATTTTATGATTATAATTTTACTCTATCGTTTATTTTAACCACTCAGTCTATAATTATAGTATATATAATAATAAAATATAATTATATATTATATTATATTATACCCTGTCATATAATTAAAATATCCTAACTGCTTATGCTTATATAACAAATTTTTGATACACCCTGAATAATTTTCCTCCAGCCTTACTTGAAACACCTTGTATAAGCAGCTACTTTTGTTTCATACTATATAACTCTTTAACTGCTTCTAACATTTTTTGAAGCCTTCTGTATAACTAATTATAATTCGTTCTATAAGGCAAATATCCAATCTGCATAACTACAGTTTATTTCAACCACCTTGTATACACAATTACTTATGTACAACCCAATACAATATTGTTTTAACAGCCTTTATAACTAATTCAATTTCTACTTATATTTCAACTATCCTTGTATGCAACTGCTTATGTACCACCTAATATGACCATACAAAAGAGATCGCCGGCAGTACAAATTTTTGTTTCAATAAACTAATGGAATATTTTCTACCATTTCACGCGACTTTAAGCCCCTTAACTTAACTTCGTGTCTAAAAGAAACTGACTTCAAATGAATCAAAATGAAAACCATTACAAACACCCTGTACGATATACTTTCATGGCATATCTTGACACTTAAACTAGATATTTCTGGTGGAAATTTGACATTTTTATTTAGAAAAATATACGGAACATATCTTTACAGAATATAATTTATAATATTTAAATTGCTTGAGCAGTTTTAGAGAAAACAGTGAAGATTCATTAAAATTCACGGAAATGTAATCCCTTAGTTACATTTTTTTTTGTTTTTCTGGAAAACAGTAAATCGCATGTTATTGACAATTATAACGTACCTTTTTGTAATGTTCCTGATGTAATGCAGTTTAATTCATCAAAATGGCCCAAGCCGTTTTTGAGTAATCGTTGGTCATACATAAAAAAAGTTGCTGACCAATTGATCACCCCCTTCTTTTTGGAAGTCGCTTAAAAAGTCCTTTTTATTCAATTACGTATAAATCAAACAAATAACAATAGTGGCTATAGTTCCAAAAATTTAAAAGGGATAGAAAAAATTCGTTAAAGTCAATCAATTCGTCGTAGCCGTGAGAGTAATGGGTGTTTTGGCCCAGAAATGGTTTTCTATAACAACTACATGAAATTTTTGCTTCAGGTCTTGTTTTGTCATCATAGGTTTAAATTTTATATTATTAAAGGAGTTCTTGTAGTTTTAGTGTAGATTTGTCCACTGTTCCGGCGCTGTTATTTTCATGACTGACTGAAAATGGATTTTTGTCATTTTATTTTTGTTAATATTATTAATTTATTGGATTATGTGAAATATCTGTATATTTTTGTTAATAATTACCCCAATTGACGTTTTAACTCGGAAATGTAACGTTTTTTTAAGTTTCAAATACCAATAAAAAACAGAAAGAACAAGTCTATTGCAATTTCTAAATATTGTTAGATTTGTACTTGTCTACCACACACAAGGGAACGTTATAGATCGATTTTCCACCATTGATAATGGTCTGATTCCTGACAAACACTCACTTCAAGCAGCAACACATCAGCCATATCGGATTACATCCAACTTTTGCACTTGAAACTTTGTAATTTAACACCTACTTCAGAAACGTCGGCGCGCTGTACTTTTGCCCCGTCGGCAAAAAAAACCCGAGTGTGAAGGGCTCGAAAGGAGAAATCGACTCCTTACGGGTTTCTGGGGGTTATTTGGGTGAGGACAAGTTTTGGTGCTCACTCAGTTTGCATAACGTTCTTTATGTTTTCTGTTTTGGGATATTAATAGTGAGAAATTCCAATATAAGGGGGTGCCTTTGTTCGAAGGATTATTTAAGCTGAAATTTGATTTCCGAATTCATTTACAGAAATTAAATTTTTATATTCAACTAATGAATTAACTCTTGTCGTATATCCAGCTATATTTTGGGCTCTCCGAAGATTGTACAGCATCTGTTCGTCACATATGTATCTTTTATTGTTTTTCTTAGGATTTTACAACACTACATTTATTCCACAAATTAATCTTCTTTATTTTTATCGAAATGATTCACAATAACGTTCCACTTCAAAAGTATTTAATTTTAAAAAGGGCGATGAACTCACACTTCGATTACATGTTCCGCTACGTCGCTATCTACTGAACTTCAATCTTGCTGTACGTCAAGCTTTTTATACCATCGTAACCATTCTTGATTTTTCCGGTAGTGATTCTGGCCTGTTAACGTATATAATTTCTTATTCTGAAACATGTTGGGAATTATTTTTTATTGAGGTTGATTAATTGATACAAGGGTTTCTGTTTGAACAGCGTAAAATAAAATTTTATAGCACCATTAATGGAGGGTTGGTATGTGAAATCTAAATTTCATTTCATGCATTTTGTACTGATTTCTTTGATAAAATCTGGTATAAGCGTCTCAAGGCTTTAATGCAGGTCAAGTTTAATTTCTAGTTGGCTATCACATGATATGGATGTAACGTATGTAATGAGGAAATCGGAGAATTTAAAAAAAGCAAACAGGTGTAGCTAGGTACCTTATGAGGTTTTCTAATCGTCTTTGGAACGATGTACTTACTGAAATATTTATTTCTACAGCGACTGCCAAAATTGGTTAGTAATAAAACACAAAGAAATATTCAGTAAAGTTATAAAAAAAGAGAAAGTCGAACTGTACCGTTTACGAGAACTGTGGGGGTGTCCCATCCTGCAGGAGTTTTTATGACTTAGTTTTACCTTAAACCCTCTATGGCAATATTCATTACCCATTAAATTGTATAATGTGAACTCAATCGAATCCACCTGTTTTAGGTTCTTCTTCTGAAGTCGAATATTTTGGAAATAAGAAACATATTTCATACATTTGCATCATACTGAATATATCGACAGTGTTGAAATCACTCTTCATTTACTTCATTTATGCAATGTTAATTCTTTCCTATAAATACAGTTTCACAAATATTCCAATAATTTATATGTGAGTAATTTGTATACCTAATAAGACATTATAATTTAAAAATGAACATATTTACAAAAATCTTGTAAAGAGGCAAAGCTCCTTGACTTTGCTAATCCGATTTGGATGCACTATATATACAAGCATATGAACTCAACGAAGCAGTTAGTTAGCATATAAGTTTATGGGACTGCTCTTTTATGAGCAAGTTTAGCTGGAAAATAAATAATGAACAAGTTTTTCTTCACTCTTATTGTGTAGTGAAGTGGCGGGAGTCTAAACTGTTGAAAAGAAGTCATGTTTAGGAGGTCGTCTTCAATTCTTTCCCAGCTTGGATTAGTCCACTGGACATGATCCTCTTCCAAACTTTCCCATTCATTTCTGTCTTTTCTTGCCCTAGTCGATTGTTTTCCCGCTATGTTTCCAAATCGTCAATCAACCTCTTCTTGCGCTTTTTCGCTCTTTAGGTTACACCTACTTGTTCCGTAGTTTTCCTTGTCAAGACCATCGTTTCCAATTCATGTGTAGCCACTGGTAATATGCAACTGCCCTATACTTTACGTCTTAAGTTCACCGTAATATCTTTGTTTTTAATATACAAGTGAGTTTCCCAAAGACTGCCCATGACAGTTGATCCTTAGTTTTATTATGGTTGTTTCATTATCTTTGCCAGTTTGGATGGTATGACCGAATTATATGTACTGACTTACGTTTTATAGTTTCAGTTCCAGTTTTCTGAGGGCTCATTTTGGGCTCTATTTTCCTCGATTGTTTGCTTAAATTATTTACCATGTTTTTCAAGGAGGCAGTTACTGAACATAACTACTCACATGGTAATAAATGCGGTGCCAGACCTAATTGTGTAACATTAATCCGAGTTTATTTACAACCGTAATTCTCTGCACAATATTAGTTTTGCGAAATCTAGCTCTGAGAAGCTAACTACCAAATATCAACTTCCTTACACTTATAGCAGTGGTTTCCAACCTTTTTGTACCTGTGCCCCTCTTCAAAAAAAAAAAAGATGTTGCGCCCCCTTAATTTTTCTAACAATCTAATTGTGGATTACGTATACCTATTTTGCTGATTCATTTTTGTGAAACCTATTCGACTTTTTTGGTTTGTATTAGAAAATGATATTTTGGAAACAGCTGCATGCCCCCTTTGCAAAGGTTGGAAACTACTGACATATACTGATTCTACTTTTGCAAGTCTTTTATCTTGAAAACTTTGAGTTACAGCTAACACTACAGATTTTGCGAATAAACTGTTTACCCCCGCTTTCCATTTACGCGAAAATAATGCATGGTTGTCATTTATAAATATCGCCGTTTACATCATAAGTTAGTAAAAAAGAAAAAGTGCAACAATCCAGTTACTCTTGTACCATTGATTTCTTTTTTGAAGATGGTATTTTATTCAATGGAATGTGATGTAGTAATATCATTCGTAAACGCGTATTTCATATTTAAATAAATACTGCAGATTTTTTTAATTGACTCCAATCAATGACTGTTATGGACGAACAAGTTTTTGTCGTTCATCGTAGCTTGCAGAAGGTCATTTCTGTTTTCTGGTTTTTAAATATATGCTTCATATAATTGTTTAAATTGACATTTGAATTGTGGATTCATTGTTTATAGAATTACGAATATATCAGTCTGTTTTTAACACTCTAAAATGTCTATCGTTTTTCTGTCCCACATAGATTTTTAGCAGCAATGTTTTTTTGATGAAGGACTTATTAGATTCATTTCTAATTTGATTTAGGGAGTGAAAGTTTGCATTTCATCGCAGTACAAAGTTAATTTCCATTTTCTACGGAGGTTGTCAGTTAAGACAGAAACAGTGAAATGATCATTTTTCTACCTGTTGATTAGGATTTTCCTTAACCCATAACAGTGAAATTTTTATTGGCGTAAACGTGTTGCAAAATGATTGTCCTTTACAGGATATCTTCCGCACAGATATTCTGAGTGACAGGAATATAGTCAACTAGTGTTCCTGTGTTCAAATAGGTGTACTATAAACAGTGTGTACTTCTGTGTTGTTGAGGTATTTTAACTCCAAGTCTGCAATTCTTACCATCACTAAAGTATGAGTTACGCCTTCTTTCTTGAATATTCGCTAAGTGTTTGACAAATATACATGAGAACGGCAGTTTATTTGATTTTCCTTGAACGATACTGATGGCTCTGCTATTATATTTGTCTAGTAATAATTGTTTCCACATACAGTATATAGTATAGTTTACAAATTAATAGATTAAAATACAGCAGTTGTAGTTGTTTTCATGCACTGATATAATTAATTAATATAATTAATCACTTATTTGGCTTTATTAAATTTACTTTTTGAGAATTCCCTTCTTCCATCAAGCTCTTAGAATTGTCCTATACTTCTCTATGACTGTCAGTGCTGTTTAAAACATGCTTGCCTGCTGGCCTAAATTTATTTGTTCACGTGCCATCGAGAAATGTTGTATTGCTCTTCCTTTTTCCTTACTTTCCTTGTCTCGTTATCCCACTCGTATATGTATGACCACAAACGCAGGATACCCTGTACTCGCAATTTCATACAAAAATTACTTCGAAAATGCCGCTTCCAACGTAAAAACTAGTAATATTATTAAAAACTGACATGGCGAGCTTCAGCAGATAGTTTGCGCACATTTTCTATTGCGTTAGTCTTTAAAAGATTTAGTATTGTGTCCCGGTGTGACTAAACAGCTGCCATACCTATTTGATCCACGCCCATTTGACCAGACAATAAGTTTAATATCTGAGACAATTCGGCCAACACTCATCTATTCAACCTCATCTAGTAAGCAACCTATATCCACTCGCAACCCGTATAGAAGAGGTCTTTCTCAGGGAGCGCCGCAAATTACTGGAGAACCTGGAATGATCTTACAGAAAGATATACCTTTAGTCTCCGACTAAATAGACTCAGTTCAAAAAACGACTGTTACGGGAGGCAGAACAGGTGTCAGTGATATTGAGGTGAGAAACTGCCAACTTATTGAAAATGACGAAAGAACGTGAGAACACTAGTGAAATAGAACTCAACAGGAAACTCTGGGTCAACTTACACAGAGCACTCATTGGGCATGGTCAGTGCGATATTTCACTTTAAAAATGTGGTGCTTCAGGTTGTTCAGTTTGTAACGGCGGTTCTCTTAGCCAGGCAATCTAACACACGAACGAATGACCTTTGTATTCTTATCAGGAGAGTTGGAGCGACCTCATGACCACTTACATGGATTAGGAACTTAAGATATTGATATTTGGTTCAGTTTTATGTATAGTTTCTTCCTTTAGGGCTTTTGGTATATACGCACCCACTATTTGTTGGTTTTATACCCTCATTTTTACAATTAACATATATTTGTTGTGTTGCATAGCTTTATTTCGGTTATAAGTTTTATTTATTAATTATTCAGATTGATTGATTTTGTACTAAATGGTCTTTAATAGTATCTACTTCATTGTTAAATAATTTACTTTGACATTTGTTATATACCTAAGATATGTCTGACACATGTCCTGTAATCCAACTCAAAGCTCCAAGTATTGTGTATACAGTGTATCTTGTGATTTGGGTGTGAAGTAATGAAAGTAGAATGCCAATCAACGTCGTCAATTAAATTATTATTATTTCATCAAGAATAATATTGTTATAAAAATCTATAGAGTCCAATCCCTGGTTTCATTTCGTGTGACATCAATCGCTTTGATAGAAAAAAAAGCTGGAAGGTTCGGATGGAAAAAAAAACTCTGAAATAACTCGACAACTGTAAGATTAACACCGCTTTGTACGAGAGAATTCGATGCTGATTTTAAAAGGAGCGGCCCATCATCGCAGCAGTTAGTTGGTGCGGCGAAGAGCTTATGTTGTATTATATTTGTGATATTCGAATCAGCTGTTGTGTATATTTGATGTAAATAAAAGTTTCTAGAAAGTGAGAGTGAAAATTAGTTCTTTTAATTAAATTGACTTTGAACCCACGGAGTTTATAACAATATTAATGCGAAAATTGTCTGATTTATTTGGAGGTGGTATATTTGGTAACAGATTTAGTTCCTTCCGCTGACTGCGTGCTTGGCGAGTACACCGGACAACAATAGACGAACAGCTGTTTAAATTTTCCTACGGGTAATAGTGAAACATTTATTGTAGTTTGCCAGTCTAGAAGTTTCAGCTGCAATACGTTTGAAAATGTCGTTGACGAAACTGTTCATGATGTTCATGGTCTTGCTGGAAATGTAAATGGCATAGCTTTCCCACCTCTTGCGCTTCTTCTTTTTGTCAACCTTTGAAATATTCTTTTGAGCTTTTCCGGCTTTCTTTGCAGCTTTACTGTTTGTACAAATGTATTAACCAGCGCTCGCAGAGTAGAAAGAGCTAGCTAGTGATTACTAATAATGCAGAATTCGGGACATCGTCAATAGAGGTGAACCTTAGTTGTACAATATTATTGCTAGATGTCTATGAGTAAGTGTTCTCAAAGTCAGGTCTATCGTCACCGTCAAATTTATTTAGCAAACACAAAAAAATGTACTATTCCAGAAATAACTTATACCTAACTCATTTGTTTCATTGTCAAGGTACTTAACATGTACAGACAAGAAGTGGGTACTTAAATTAAATCATTTCAAAATTACTTGTGAAAGGTTCAGTTTTTTGTTCCCTACGATAAATTGGATCGATTATTATATCTGCATGTTACATATCACCTTTCATGACTTATAAATAATAATATGCTGATTAATGTCTAGAATAAAACAATAATCCATTGTAAAGGAATTACGCAGAAACTAAAACAATACCCATATTATATTACTAGATGCACCTGCATAAACGATGATTCTGCATAGTTCCCCTTTTTTCAGCAGAGCTTATAAATAGGAGAGTATTCCTAAACAAGACGCTTTTTGAATTCAACTTAAGACTTTTAACGTTGTTCAGAGCCACAACATTTGGTCTGTTCATTTGCTGTATTAATAATTATAAAATAGTCCTTTTTGTAACAAGTAGTGATAGTTGTGTTTCAAATAAATTCTGTTGTTTTTTAAAAAAGGGTTTTAAGTGATAAAGCCCCAACAATTGGCGCAGTCAGTAGGATCGGAAAAACAGAGATTTTTGGTGATCCAAGAAAAACAGAGCAGAAAATTCCAAGAAGATCTGGTGGTTTCCAAACCTCCAACCGAAAGAACCGCACGAACTACAGAGCATCTTCCAGAAAATCAAAGTGAGTAAAGATTTATTATCATTCTGTGAAAATTGCTATATATTTGTTCCCTAAATCCAATTATTTTCCCAAGTCGTTAAACAAAAAATAATATACGTGTGTAAAAATTTGTAACAATTCCATTAAAGGGGTTAGATTTTGGAGTCGAGCGAAAATCGGACAGAATCGAGATCCGCGAGTTTATTTTCGAGGGAATATCGGAAGTAATTCGAGCAATTTTAATTTGAAGTTTTTCATTAAAATTGGGTTGGAATTAAACAAATAAAAATGAGCCAAGAAGACTTAAATCTTATAGAATATAGATTAAGTGAATTATGTCACATTATACCAGAATATGATGGAGATTCAATACTATTAAATACATTCATTAATTCTTGTGACGCAGCATTTGACGTAGCAACAGACCAACAAACATATCTCTTAACTGTACATTTAAAAAACAAACTAAAAGGACGAGCATCTCAACTAATAAACTCACGCGACTTGAAAAATTGGGATCAAATCAAAACTATTTTAAAAACACACTTCGGTGATTCGAGAGACTTAACAAGTCTAATCTACGATTTACAACAAATAAAACAGGGAAACAATGAAAATCCGCAAAACTATGTGCATCGCATAAACGCACATCATTCTAAACTTTACGCCGCGATAAATCAGCAGGTAACATTAACCCGAGAACAGAAAACTGCACAGCAAGCGTTAGTCGACAAGGTAGCTTTACAGACACTTTTAGTAGGTCTCGAACATAAGCTAGGTGCAATCGTACGAGCATCGCGACTTTGCAATCTCGCAGAAGCTGCAAATATAGTAAAAACTGAATATCAATTAACGTATCTAGAAAGTAAAAAGCCGCAAGTAAATTCTCCAAACTTTCAAAGTAAAAATAAAAAGACATGTAATTATTGCAAAAAGTCGGGACATTTAATTTTAGAATGCCGCAAAAAACAAAATAACGATAAATATTATAATCAAAACCGAAATTATCAATATAATTCGGGAAATCAAAGAAATTTCAATCCAAATCATACCTTTGTGAATAGACATGAAAATAATAATCAAAATCAAAGAGAAAATTATTATCAAAGACCACCTAACCAAAATAATTATAACCAAAATAATTATCAAAGCAATTCTTCAAATACAAGAAACATGCAAAATCCTCCAAGAAAAACATTTCATTTAAACGAACAAAGAGTGGAAATGAAGACTGGCACTTCTACTCATCTCATTCCAACCAGTCAAGCACACAATTTAGAAAGCCAAGAATAAGATCAGAATTCGTAAACACAAGTAATTCAAATAATTTATTTTATATAAAAACTCATGACGGAAAATATCGCTATTTGATCGATACCGGAGCAGGTATATCAATTTTGAAACCATATTTATTTGAACAAGAAAAAATAAAAAGCGTAGAACCCATAAGAATTCAAGGTGTAACCAACCAATTTTTTGAAATACATAAGGCAATAAATTTTGATTTCTTTTTGAAAAATGACGAAATGGAAGTATTCGTGCATAAATTAAATATAGAATTTGATGGTTTATTAGGTATAGATTTTTTACAACAATATGAGTGTTTAGTTGATTTAAAAAATAGAAAACTAATAACCAAATATATAACTTTGCCATTATACAAAGAAAATGAAATTGTCAATGAAATAACTATAGAACCAAGAACTGAACAAATATTCAAGTTAAATTGCAATGAAAAAAATGCTGAACTAATTTTACATTCACAGGAAAAAGAAAATGTCATATTGCCAAATTGTGTGATCAAAACGAATGAAAAAGGTGAATTTCTAACGTCAATTTTAAATAAAAGCGAACAAAAGAAAAGAATAATTTTTGATGAATTAATAATTGAACCTTTTATTGAAAATAGTCCAGAAAATAAGAATCAAACATTAATTTTAAATCTACAAAAAGAAAACTTATATTCAAGACAACAACGAGTCGAACAATCCTTGCGTTTAGAACATTTAAATTTTGAAGAAAAAGAAGCAATTACCGCCTTATGTAAAGAAAATACCAATGCCGATGCCTTATCTCGAATAAGAATCAATCATCTCAGAGATTATTCAAAAATATTCTACGGAAGTCCAGTAAAAGAAGAAGAAGAAGAAGAAGAAGAAAACGAAGAAAGACCGGATACTCCAAATACAGAAATCGGATATGAAACAATCTTAGAAGAATATAACATTTTTAAGAAACTACACGAATCAAAATCATTAATTGATTATTCTAAATGTAATTTTACTAATGAGAAATTTCTAGACAAACATCAAAAAAGAATTATATCATTCTTAAAGCCAGGCGAATTCACTGATTCACAATTTAAAATAGCTGATGATTTAATTGACTTAAATACAATGTATGAAGAACACAGAATAAACGTCGTCACATCAAAATTCAATCCTAAACGAAAGTATTACCTTATCATTGTTCCACATTTAAATCCTGACCAAGCAATCTTTGAAATTCTTTACTACAATAAAGAGATATTGTTAGAAAACAATAAATACTATATGGAAGAATTAAAAAATGTACCAATTTTAGAAATGCTATCTTTCATTTTTTCCGATAATGAAATAGAATTTATAACTTGTAACCCAAACATTATAATCCCAGAAAAAGAACAAAGAAATATAATTATCGAAGAAAATCATACAGGCAAATTAAATATGCATAGAGGTATCCAAGAAACAGTAACGAGAATAAAACGAAAATATCAGTGGGAAAATTTAACCAAAGACCTTGAAAATTTCATAAAAAATTGCGAAGTATGTATTAAATCCAAAGCTTGTAGAAAAAATTTATCACATCCCTTAGTAATAACAGAAACGCCGAAAACACCGTTTGAACGCATCAACCTCGATATATTAGAAATACCAGAGAAAAATTACGTACTTGTGATAAGAGACGAATTTTCTAAATTTACCCAAGCTTATCCAATTGAAAATAAATCCGCGAAAAATGTTGTCAATACACTATTATTATATTTTATGCACTACGGTACGCCGCTAAGAATACATTGTGACAGAGGTAGAGAATTCGATAACCAATTAATGAGAGATCTATGTAGTCTTTATAATATTAAACTAACATTTTCATCAGTCAATCATCCACAAAGCAATGGTTCAATTGAAAGATTTATGAGTACCTTATTGGAAATGATAAGATCAACAGTTACTGAAAAACCGGGAGATCATCCACTAACATGCATCCCATATGCAGTTATATGCTATAATAATTCTATAAGTAGTACCCATGGTTATACGCCATACGAACTAATTTTTGGTCACACAAATTCAAGACCACCTGAAAAATTATTTAATCAAGAAGAACTAGTCTCAAAATATGTACGTGAACTAAATAATAAAATTTCATATTTTTATAAAGTAGCAAGAGAAAAAACAATTTTGAAAAAATTCAAATCTAAAGAACGTCATGATCAAAAAGCAAAACCAAAACCAAAAGATATTGAAGTAAATGATTTTATATTCATAAAAGAGTCACAGATAAAACATAAACTAAGTAACAAATCGAATGGTCCTTATAAAGTGATGCAAATATTAGGAAATAATGCCTTAAAAATCAAAGACTTAGAAACAAACAGAGAATTCACAATTAACTCAGATCAAGTTAGCTCAATCTTAAAATAGATTTTCTTTCTTTTCAGATGAAATACATCATCATTCTTGCTGTACTAATCACAGTAAGTCAAGCAAGTAATTATAAAATTTCAACTTTAAATAACACTTTAGGAATACAATACTACTATGAATCAGACTTAAAAGTATCAAATGAAAAATGGAAATTACTAGTTGTCAAAGACATTACAATTTTATTAGATTCTTTCAAAAATGATATCTCAATTTTAAACCACATAAAGCAATTAATTGAAAGAGACACTCCAAGACTTATAGCATTTTACACTGAAGTCAAACCCCATATTACAATGTTAAATAAAATAATAATGACAATCAGTCAAAAATTTAGTGAAATTAAAAATGATATTAACCCTTATGATCCAAAAGAATTTAATTTAAATAACACTCGTACGAAACGAGGAGCTTTTAATTTTATAGGCTCAGTATGGAAAGCAATCACGGGAAATCTCGATAGTACAGATGGTGAATATTACGATAAAGTCATAAATGAAGTCGAAGAAGACGAAAGAGCTCTAGAAAATTTAATGAAAAATCAAATCACTGTAACTAATTCTGTAATAAAAAACTTTAACTATACAATAGGCAAACTACAAATAGACGAGCAAACATTTAATGAAAATCTTCACAAAATAGAAAACGCTATTTTTAACATATCAGATAGCCAAAATTTTTATGATTCAAAGCTTCAAATTATAAATATATGTGAACAATTATTAGAGTCATTCATTCTAATAGAAAATGAACTTAACGATATCATTGATTCAGTCACATTCGCAAGACTCAAAAGCATCCATCCATCGGTAATTCAACCCGAAGATCTTATATTCCAGTTAAGACTAATTTCCACAAGTTTAAGCACACATGTTTTACCAATGTTGCCAAATCTAGAAAATATTCCCAAATACCTTGATATAATTGAACTTCAAGCTTATCAATCCGATAATAAAATCGTCTTTATTTTACCAATTCCTTTAGTAGAACCTGAAGAATACAAACTCCTACATGTTTACTCCTTACCAATTTTTAATCAAAAAACCAAATTGTCTTACCTTATCTTAAACACATATAAGTATATAGCTGTTAGCAGAGATAATAATCTTTATATTACAATTGAAAATTTGGAAAAATGCAAAAGCATCGAATCAGAAACAAAAATATGTTACAACTTAATCGCATATCCAATCGATGAACACGCACCCTGCGAAATAAAAGTAATCAAATCCATAAAGTTACCAGAAAATTGCCAAACCATTGAAGTTAACATCGAAGACTACAAGGTACAACATATATCTGAAAATGAATGGTTTATCGTCACCAATGCCCTTTTACCAATCAGCATCCAATGCAAAGAAGATACAACGAAAACAATAAATATAAATACAAATTCAATCCTGAAGTTACAACCCCATTGTATATGTTACGTTGGTTCAATCAGAATACAGTCAAGCAAAAACTACAAATCAGAAGATTCCAGAGTCATCGAAACTCCAAACATTCCTTATGAATGTTGCGAAGAAACAAAAAGTGCGCGAAATGTGTTTAAATTAAAGCCTTTAAAGATTCAAAAACTCGAACTTGATGAACTTAATATTGCAGAACATAAATTAGATCATTATTCCGAAGAACTTGATGATATAATAAATAGACCTTTTACTCAAAGACATACCCAGTGGTTAACAATTTTGTGTATCGTATTAATTGTACTAATCATTTCAATTTTTATTATTTACAAATGTCGAAAAAGATGTAGAAAGCAGTTCCCAGCAATTATATTCCCAACAATAAACGCAGAACCAGGACAATCCAGAAGCCTATTGAGAAGATTCAGACCACGAAGAAGATCTTCAATTCGAGATGAAAATATAATGGAAATGCAAGAACCCACAATCTAATTAAACAAATTGTAAGTTTTAAACAAATGTAATATTACTAATTTTAATTTTGAATTTTGTAATTTTTTTTCAATTTTAAAAAATTTGTGTCAAATGTAGACTCCAAATTTTAAATAAGAGGGGGAGGAGTGTTACATATCACCTTTCATGACTTATAAATAATAATATGCTGATTAATGTCTAGAATAAAACAATAATCCATTGTAAAGGAATTACGCAGAAACTAAAACAATACCCATATTATATTACTAGATGCACCTGCATAAACGATGATTCTGCATAGTTCCCCTTTTTTCAGCAGAGCTTATAAATAGGAGAGTATTCCTAAACAAGACGCTTTTTGAATTCAACTTAAGACTTTTAACGTTGTTCAGAGCCACAACATTTGGTCTGTTCATTTGCTGTATTAATAATTATAAAATAGTCCTTTTTGTAACAAGTAGTGATAGTTGTGTTTCAAATAAATTCTGTTGTTTTTTAAAAAAGGGTTTTAAGTGATAAAGCCCCAACATGCATATATGACTAAAGCGTGTTATTTTCTTTTCGGTTCCTTGTTTATCTACGCAACCGCTTCTAACGGTCCGCTGTACATTTTCGGACCGTCCAACAAAACAGTTCTAAACGCCCATATCAATATTATTATCGGTACATTATGCATCAAGCGTCTCATCGGTTACAGTTACGAAACCGTTGGATGATTCTTATTTGTGTTCTTGATATTCTTATAAGAACGAACTGCCATGAACTTCGGCGTTATTGTCAACGAAACAGAGCAAAAGAGGGGAATCAACCTCCAAACAATCCAAAAGAATCGAAAACGTTTACGACGTAACATCAAAATTGCGTGCCCACTAGTCATGAAAGTTCAACGATGGACGGTATTCCCACAAATGGTTACGTTTATGTTTAATGTTTTCACGGAAAACAAAGATGTAGGCTTTTTGTGAAGTAAATATATCGTTTTCTTGCGGAGAGGGAAAGAAGTGTTGATGTATTTTCCGATGAAGGTCTTACAACCAGACATCCTCTTTCAATGGCGGAAAATTCTGTAATTCAAGGTCCGTTCGAAACAAATTGTCGAGTTCTTGTTTATACAGGATGTTTTGTTGAGGATTCGATATAGTGTCGGTTGTATTTTATTCAAGCGAAAGGTTCTTAACAGAAACCTACACTTATACATATGAAATTAAATGAAATACAAAAATTAAATTGTATTTGTTTTGACACATCGTTTCGAACGACACCATACTACTTTAATCTCGAAATACGCATACAACTTAGTTTTCTTTGTAAGAAACAGAGACCAAATTATGTATTAAGGGTTTCTTCGTTTATAGAAAATCAGTAAATCATAGTAACTGAATTAATTTATATCTAATAACAGCACAACATCGCAAAAAAGGTCAAGTTTATGGTTGGTAGTGACAAGGATTACAAACTTAATGGGGATTACAATGAAAAAGTGTCCAGCTAAAGGCATATATTGAAGAAGTGACGAGACTGGCGCTGGTCTAGAACGAGGTTATTATGTGAATTGCTAAAATAAAATAATGCTAATGTTAAGCCACTGGTTTTGTCTTTTTTTTTTCCACCTAGGTATGTAAAATATATTCTACAGACTTTGGGCATGTTGTTTAATTCATTGTTTTATATTTTAAATATAATTTGTTTAAAAGATATTGTTAAGAACACACTGTCTTTATGTTTAAAAGAGACAGCCTTTATATATAGCTTGGAAAAATACTCAGTGCTTTCGGACAATCTCGAAACTCGCTGTTTTACCAGCTGTTCGACTGTCGGACAGTTTACATCCAGTGACTCGCGGTCCAGCTTTTCACGAGGACAGATCTCTCCCTAAACTCTCAAAGGGAAATTTTACCCTATGTGCTCGCTAGTGCAATCTCAACGTGCATGTGCAACTATTACTCATTTATTGTAAACCCCCTCGTTAATGAACATTACGCAACATCACAACATCACATTAGAAACACTCTAGTTGTGCCTAAAAACACAGGGTTAAGGCCGACTCCCGCGCTTGAAAGCAGACAAACACATGGGTGACAGATTTCCCGGGCTTTTACTATATCTAACTCGTAGACAAAGTAAGAGTTTTCTGGTGAACGGCAATTGAGTTTTTTATCAAAATAGAACCAACCTCAACACTACAGTACACTAACCCCAATAAAGTAATATTAACCCCAATTAAAACACATATTAATGAAAATAAATAAAATTCGACCAATTTCCCTATATCTCCGAAACTATTAGGCTGAAATTTAAAAAAAAGAAATATAGAAACAATATAGGAATAATTCTTATACTAATTTTAGTAGGAAGCAAATTACACATTTAAGTGACAAATAAAAATTTTAATTTTTTCAAGGGCATCATATAATAAACCAGATCAGAAATAAATACAAACATTTTTGTATTTCAAAATAATTTATCAACCAACCGCAAATTCGGACAAAATGGAGAATATAGAGCTCCACTCAAAATGTACAGTAAAAAGTAAAGCGAAAATTAATTTTGGAGGGCTAATTATAAAATTAAATGAAAAATAAACGGTTAATGTTTTTCAAGCGCATCACGTAATATATCAAATGAAAAGGCTCGTGATAAGAAAATGAAAATATTATTTTGCGGAGTAATTTAAACAACTTGTTTTAATTAGAACACCGGAAATAATTATTTAAATTTCAAATTTGACCCATTCCCTCTTTATTTTCGAAACTACTGAGCATAAATTTAGAAAACAATGTAATATAGAGCCTCATTCAAGGTTTATAGGAACAATGAAATGAAAATCCCAATGATAATTTGTTGTGGGAGCAAATTGCAAAAATAAATAAATATTAAAAAAAAATAGCGCATCATGTAGCAGATCAGATTTAAGAAATAATAGGGTATATTTTTACAATATTAAAACGCATTGTTCTAAGATATAATATACCAGCAACATATACAATGATGTCCTAAAGTACTTACTCCTTAATTATGAATGTAAATGAAAAATCCAGAAACAAGTCAATTTTTATATATAAACCTATAGTTCTTGAATAAAATTATCCACCTACCCCTTCAACCCCCAAACGGAAGTAGTACCTCTAAAAAATATCAGAGAAGGGTAGCGCGTTTTCAATTCTATTTTCAGTAATATAGGACGATATTGATTTTTGGACGTTAGTGATTAAAAAAATCAATTTACAATTATTTAAATTGTAAAATAATAATTAATAATAATGGAATAAAAAGAAATAAAGTATGACGTAATTAACAATATTTACAATAATTATAGTTTACGTCATATGCCATAACTGGGCACCGTTCATTTATTGACAAAAAATAGACGGTTTTGAAATTCTTCGACAACGTTGCAACATCTTTGAGCTGAATTGATTAATTTCTTGCCTTATTTTGTATTTTAAATGGTTTACTTACGTCACCATCACCAGCTACATCAATTGGAGGTTCCGGTGGGTTTTCTCAACATTTAACAATATATCCAATTTCTTTTAGACAGTTTCAAATTGACAGGACTTTTATTTTACTGGGAAATGTGACGGCTAGGATATTTTTCATTAAATATTCTGTATATGTAAAAATGCGTTGTTCTTTTATCACCCACTACAATTTTAATTTCAGAAGGGTTCATTAACAAACAATAGCTAATGTTAATTCCTAAACAAACGAACTAACTAAAATAAATTTTAAATACGTGTCACATTTTCATAAATTTTTAGGTTTTGTTAAAACGAGAACTAATAGACTAATAAATCGTGACATTTATTTGACTTGACAGCTACTTGTTTGTTAGTAACTAAATTACTTTTTTCTTCAGTATTCACGTCCAAAAATCAAAATGTCCTGTATTATTGGAAAGAGAATTGAAAACGCGTTTAAACGCATTTCTACAGACTAACCCTTTTAATTTAAAACTGTAAACTTTTTAGGGGTAGTTATTTCCCCTACAGGGTTAAAGGTACAGGTGAAGAATTTTGTTCAAAATGAGAAGTTTATACATAAAATTTGACCTGAATAAGTATTTTTCATTTACTATATGGCTTAGTGCATACTCAGATTAAATATATGCAACGTTCACTTCAATTACAACAGACATAATAGAATTATGCCAAAAATTGAAATGATGGTACTTTTGGTTGATTTTACGTATTATCGTTATGATAGTAAATTAAAGGTGACAAAAGTAATAAAATTAATAATGAAATTAGTGAAATTAAATAAAACTAACTGCGCGTAACCATTTGACAGACACTGAAGGGAAAGATCGACATGATGTGATAAAGATAATAAACAGCACAAAGTGGATAATAATATAGGAAATTTGCAGTCCAATTCCTATAAAGGCTATGGGAAATATTTGTATTAAACGCCACCTAATTTTATAGAACAATTTCTATGCACAATACAAACAGCAAATGCTGAATTTCTTTCAGTTAACCCAAATTTCCATTCCAATTTTCAGTTCCGCGCGACCGGCTGGCAACGCCGAACTCTATGTTTAAGCCCTGAGGCAATTTCCAATTTGCCGCAACGCTAGCAAACTCGCATTTTATCCCCACACAATGCACGGGGCACAATGGCCGTGCAGACAATTTGAAAAGCCCAAAGCGTCACACTCGCACACACACAAAGCTCAAAAGCATTTTACAAAAACTTTTTTATTGTTCTGCGTCCTAAGTGAGGCTAATTTTCGAGCTCTGCATTGGCATTAGCGAAAAGGTTTTCCGAAGGCTTCGAAATCCGTCTGTGTGTGTTTCACTCACTCTCTATTAGCGACCGAGAAAAAAACTAAGCTTCTAGTTTGTGCTGACTTCGTGTGGGTTTGCCAATGTGTTTGTATCGAGTTGACGGGCACGCAATTAGAGAGAGGGAGTTTTTTTTTGGGGTGGGAATTTGTGGAAAATTAGGTTTTGGATAATTGGCAATTTCTAATCTGGCGAAGTGGTAAGAATTATTCCTTGTGGACAACGCAATTTCTTTGTGGGTTTGTGAATTTCTTCCTGTGTGGATGTTATTAGATTGGAAATCTCTTAGTTCCCACTTTTGTTACAAAAATTGCTTTTAGATATTTTTGGAAATATTATTTTACTCTTTTGTTTTTCCTGGGAACGCTTTATTAGCGAGTTTGAAAATGACATACATGGAAGACATGATAATGAAGGCACTGAATAAACAAGAAAATGAGCCCATATAAATAAAACACTATACGAAACTATGACAGGATGAATATTTAAAAGAAGAAGAAATAGAAACAGCGGATGTAAGGGGTCTAGATGAAACAGATTTAGAGGAGGTAAGAAAAGTACAAACAGAAACAAACAGAAAAGTAACAGGAAGAGATCAATTCAGAATTATTCAAATACGGAGGGACTTTACTGCAACTGAGACTTCTCCACAAATGTAATCAATGCTGCAAAAACCAATAGAAGGCTGTATAAGAAGTGAACTGAATATTTTCAACATAAACGAAAGATAATTTCTTCGAGGTGTCATTCTTTTGTACGCAAGACAATATATATAATATATATTGTTTCTGGTTAGGGAACCTTCATCAATTGCGCTTTCCACAAATGAATGTCCTCTCGAACACTTCTTTATGTATTTGATACATATCGTTAAATTGGAAGACGCGACATGTAAAGACCGACATCTAAGATTTTAACTAGCACATAGGAACCTCTATGTGCTAGTTTCCCCGAAAATCCTAGATGTCGGTCTTTACATCTCGCGTCTTCAAATAAATGAAAGAATTACAGAAAATAGGAGCAAATGGAAAGTACATTTAGACAGAATGCAAGATGATAGAACCCCTAAGAAAGTAATGAACTATAAATGTAGAGGCAGAAGTAGTATTGGTAAACCAAGAAAAGGATGGGTGCCGCAACGGACAAAAGTCTGAAATGAAGAAGAAGAAGAAGAAGATTTTAAAACTGGTACTTTTACATGCTTTTATTTAGCTTGTAAAATTCGTATATAAGTTGTCCGTTTCAAAATTTGCATTCTAATTTTCAACCGATTCGGCTGAAATTAAATATTTTCGGGTATTGTCGGTGACAATACAATATTAGGTTCCATACCGCTGATGTAATAAGAGGTTCGTTCCAACAGATCGAATTACCGATACACAGCGATAATCTTCGTGCGCGGTGAAGAGTTACTGTTTACATTGTTGATAGGCGCAATACAATTACCGGTTGCTTATCGGTTTTACGTCGGGTAGGAACACGCCTAAGGAGCCAGGATGTAGGGACCGGACCTTGCTAATAGCAAATAGTATGACAGTCGAATTCGCCCAAGTATATTTTGTTATTATACTCGTAAGTACACATGGATCTTTGCACATGCTGACGAGCTTGTGAAGATGGAGTAGACAAATTGTCAGTGAAACTGTATCTTTAAAAGGACCGTTGTCGTGTTCTGTAAGGACATGGACGGTTATTGCGGGGTTATTCTTGTTAAACGGGTATTAATACTGCATTTACCACCCCACATGTACCCTAAATGCGGTATACTACTGCTGTAGGTCTTTTCTGTCAGAATTCGGGTTCTGGGTTTGTACTATACGAGATGTACAGTTGTATTCTTGTATCCGTTGGTCCCGTGATTGGCCCTTGGTGCTCAATGGTCACGCCTTTCACTTGCTGCTTGGTCATTTCGATTCAGGGGCGGATCTAGAGTCGAGCTTCAAGAGGGGCTATCAGGTATGTCAGGGGGGCATCTCCTACGAAATTTACCTAAGCTTCTGTTTCGAAAACATTGTATTTCCTGTGTTGTTGTGTTAAAATAGTGGATTTTTCCTTTAAACTCTGCTGCTGCTGTGGATAAAGAATTCTTCGTTCTATTGTGTTAAACTGAATAATCTTGAAGCTCTTGCAGTCTCCCGTCGCCCGTCCCTGGATCCGCCCCTCTAACGAGGCTCAGTACCATGTATTAGGAGAAATACTTTCAAATAATCTTACTATAAGTTTGCATCTTTCAACGCTTCTTAACTGTTTAATGAATTCAGAGAAACTTTGCATTATTAAAAAATTCATTTCCTTATTTGTTATTCCCAATGGTGGCGTATTTTGGCATAGGAAAGGGCGCCACTGGTTGAATCCATTAAGGAGCATATTATATCGGCATCATAGACGCAGGCGATTATAATTCACAGCGATATCTCACCTTACTTAATCCAACCTATAAATACGAATTAGTAGACGCAATCTGAGAACTACAAATTGAATATTCATGTAAACTCGCAGTAATTTCGCCGAAATGTTATAAACACTTTCTGCTTCTTAGGAATTCGAAATTGATACAGGCGTAGTATTGGTTAAAACATAGTACTATAGACATTTAATTATGAAGATTTCTGTTTTCAATACATTTTTTAATATTATATCACCTCTATAATATGTAATTAACATAATTATATTAATATGATTATATACTTGAGTTTCCTTAACGCACTATTTCCTTTTTAAGTTTCTCATTTACCTGCTGATTGTTACATTAGCACGTTCAGAATTTGTAGTAAATTTACGAAATGTTCCCTAGCGATATTGAATAAAAGAAGTGACAAATAAATAATGAACATTATTATAATAGGTATAGTTATTGGTTTTTTTTTTCGTAAATTCTTTATATGATATTTTTTATAGTTTTGTCATAATTGTGACTATATTTTGTATATGATAAAACTTTTCCTGTCCTCAAATCACTTTTGGAGCAGTATCGGAGACTTAATCGCTATCTCTGTTTTCAAAAACTTTTATACGGAATACAGAATTTTTTCACTTGTCAAGATCATTCTAGAGAAACAAGATCTGGATTTAGAACCCAACCAGCTCAAAATCCCACAAAAATTTCACTCATTGTGGTTACAGGAGTTGTTAGATTATTTTAGGAAATCCAGATGTGACAAATAATTTTATTAAATTATTATTTAAAATGACAATTCTTGTTACTCAGCACATATATCTATACATAGGTTTTAGGAAATACCTCTTTTCTATAATTTAAACTCTTAAGGAGAACTATATAGTCAACAAGAAACGTTTTGACCTTTCAATGTATGACAGTCGCACCACCTCTAAGGAAAAATCACTAATCCTAGATGTACTAGATATCAAAAGTTTTGTTGTCCTGGAACAACTTGCGAGGTATTTTCTGAAAATCTGTTTCTAGAAGTATCTACCTCTTTTTACATTAATTTATAAAATTGTTCTTTTATTTTATATTGTTTAATAGATTTGTTATGACTACACGTGTTGTTGGCATGACAATCTGTACCAATGTGTTTTTCGTGTTGGATTGTGTGTATATTTGAAGTTCTGGATCCCTGTTTTTGGTTATTTCTTAATGTAATGGGGCTGATATTAATTTTTTTATCTTTGTTAGAGTTTTAACCAATATCAGTATTGCTATAATTGTTATTATTCCCGGTATTACGATTACTACAATTACTATAGCTATCACAACTGTTACCATTACTATTAGTATCATCATTATTACCACTGTCATTACGACACATTATGTAACAACCTTCGGCCGCTGTAAAATACGTCTCAATATCACAGCAATACTATCACGAGTATAATTGTCTCTATGCCACACACAATGCTTTTGTCGATTTTTGGGGTAATTGTAGAAATGTATAAAGAATTACCAACTGATGAACTTTTAGATAAAGCTATATTATATTTCTCTCATTATTTGTTTCGATATAGTAAATACAGGTTCAAGATTACAACTTAGTCAAACTGTGTTTACACCAGCCGAATCAAGTCAGGTCTCAATGGCACTGAGTTTATACTTGGGTAAAACAGTGCCTCAGTAACGGACCTAATTTGCTAATTGGTTGTTTTGTAGTTGCTACACTAAAGTGGTACTGAAACAAAACTATTGAGAACGGTATTAGTAGTAGTATCGAAATAAAGGTACTGGTATCGAAAGAATCCGAGAAAACATGAATTTACCGGTCTGATTACCTAAAATATATTTTAGCGGGATGAGTGCCTTCAGAGTATCGTAATCACGAACAAGTATCCATACTGCTGTCGAAACAAAAATACCGATATGGGTATGCAAGTATCGCAGGAAAAGAAACGAAACCAAAAATACCCGGTATCAAAACCCAAGTATCGATACTGGTATCAATCAGTATTATCGCAAACTCCTTAGTAGTGGCTACTACCAGAGAAGTGTTCTTCACATCTTGGGCTGTGTAATGTGGTTGTTATTAGGCTTCCTTGACTAGGTTGGAGTTTTTATTTTCAGTTTGGTTCAGGCTACCCCCGAGGCTTGTCATTTTAGTGGTTTCACGATATTTACATAGAATGATCAAAAACTGGAAGGGACTAATAATCTTTAATCTTTATTTACCCAATTATAGGCCTACAAAAAGAAAGTACGGAGGAACACAATATGTAACTAGATAATTACCTAGTTGTAAATAATGTCAAAATCGTTCTCTTAGACATGCTATTACGTGATTTAGAGCACTAACATTAATATCACAAATATTACAAATATTATATAACGACGACTTTATCATGGTGTTGGTTCTGGCAGTTGATATATAAAAAGTTATTAGTCCTTATACAAGATCTTGGAATATAAAAGTTAAGTTTGCTAAGTAAATCAGGACAGTTTACTTTAATATGAATAAGATTTTACAAGAATTTAACTGATAAAAATGCTTGTCTAAGTTCTAAGCTGTCGGCATTAAATAATCTTAATAAAGTGGCCTGATCAAAACCTCTTTCAGGATACGTATTATAAATAGAAAAAAAAAATAAAATAGAAATTTAAAATTTTTTCGCTAAACATTCTCCAATGTATAAATATGAACATTATAAAAACATGTCTATATTAGCGAGCAATATTGTAACCTAGATCTAACATAAGCGAAGAATAGTATTTTCAAAGCTACTATGTTATAAAAGCCTTTACAAATACGAATTATGAAACCCAATAATCTCAGAGCTTCCTTTGATTTGTCATTCGTGTGGCTTACAAAGGTTAGTTTTGAGTCAAATGTGACTCCCAAATTCTTAATAGAACACTGTCGACTAAGCGATAAGTCATCTATTATATAACAGTAATTAACAGTGGTCTTTTTCCCCGTAAATGACATGACATTGCATTTTTTGTATTTACATTTGACTGAAGTTTTTGGCAATCTGTTGAACAGTATATTATATTATATAAATTTAAATCATCAGCGTACATCACACGTTGACTGTCCAATAAGCTGCATAGATCATTACATGAGTATTACAAAAAGTAATGGTCCAAGATTGGACCCTTGTGGAACAGCTGATGTTGCGATGAAATTTGATGAAGTGTGGTTGTTAAAGAATACAAACTGTTGCAAATATGACTGAAAGAAGTCAATCATAGTTTCTGAAAAGCCATAAGCACCAAGCTTTTTCAATAAGATAGTGTGGTCCACCCTGTCGAACGCCTTTGAAAAATCTGTATATATAACATCAACCTGCGCTTGAGAATCAATTGCTTCAGACACATATTGAGTGAAAACTGTTAGCGTAGATTTGTTAACAAAACCATGTTAATATGGGGAACAATAACCAAAAACATATGTAGATATTAGGGTTAGGAAATCCCCAGTAATCACTGAAAGGGTGCAGATAAGATGGTACAGTTTAGCTAACAGCGCACGGATGAAAATTCACCATCTCATTTGCGAGTATCCTTATTAATATCTAGTTTCTCATTTTTATGACATTATGTTATTTTGCGAATACCCTGTATCCTTGTGCTAATATCAATTAGAAGTTCAACGTTTAAATGTTACAAGCTCCAACATATTACGAACGCCTACGTTGTATGCTTCCGCCAAACCGAGTAAACGCACCAACCGCAGTCAATATTTGCAATATAAACACATGTTTTATTGAAATACCAAAACCCAGCCTTTATGACTTCACCTAAGTCGATGCTGGAAAAAACAAGATATATGTATAATTAACTTTCCATTCGGGTCATCTTACGATCCTAAAGAATCTATAATACGATCGTCATCGCAGTCGTGATTATTTATTAATACATAACTGTCTTGTAATGTGTGCAAGGAATGTCCCGTTTTTCTCTACATAATATTATACACTCATGGACAGATTTATTGAATATTTTGTAAATGGAAATCTTTTTAGATATGATACTTGTTATTGATCATTCTTTTGTTGCAATATTTTATTCAAAGGATGTCATCTATGTACTCTAGAAGTGTTCTTAAGTCATGAAAAACAGCAATTTAAGAGGAATTTTGTAATATAGATATTTTGACTTTCGATTTTGTTAACATGTTAATAGTTGTTGACATAGTGTTCTGGGACAAATATTACGTAGTTTCTAAATGACTGAGGAGGGAAATAGTTATTTTGGATGTTCATGTGGGTTTTCACTCCTCACAATTGTTTCTGAAAAACACAAATAAGTAAAGTAATTGAAAATCAAAGTGTATCTAAGAGCACTTTGTGGAAACTGCCCTGAACACTAGTTGCCTTCTTAAACTCTCTCGCAGAATTACGTGTGAAAGTTGGTCTACGGATTTGTCAACTAGTTTTCCAGTATAATATGTTGGGATGTAGACCAATCAATAGAGCAAAAATTAACTGATAATGTGTAAAAAATACTATCAGGATACCGACTGTGCCGTCACATTAACAAAGATTCCTAGCGATATTTTGCTATGTTTTCCACTCGCAACTATGGTTTTTTACTTTGTTATACACAAATGAAGCAAGAAAATTACGTTTTTTTTTCTTAGCATGTTTATAAAATCAAAAATAATAAACTAATCTCAATGGTGTCAATAGGTCACTTGTAAAGCATGAAAATACAAATAAAATGAGCCCAGGCTCGATCCGATTGGATCATTAGTAACAGGGAAAAACAAAAAATATTGAAAAACGTAGGATTTTTTTTTTAAATCGTATCTTCGTCACTTTAGAAACTGTAGAACTGGGCTTGTAGGAACTGATAGTAATTTACATCTATTGTATGTATGCCAAAACCAGGCGCTACCGGTTTATTAGTTTTTGAACAATTTTGATATAAAGTTTTCTGTTCACTATTTTTGCATTGTGCCCCCATGCGTCATAGATAATCAAATTTCAATTTTGAAAAAAGCTGTTGAAAGTAGAGGTGTCATTCTACAAAGCCTCTATTCTCATTTTCACTAAATGTCTGTGAAATATCTGAAAAATGTTAGCAAATATGACAAAAAATGGGCGAGCGTATGAATGTATCCCAGGAGTGGGGAAACACGGTTGTTGAGGGGAAGCGTATAGTAATATATAGTAGAGGCACATACATAGATCGTTTTAATATTTAAAATCCTCACAAGTAAGAATTTTTTTAATAACCGCTCTCCTTCGATGTTCCCTAAACCCAAAATCCATAAATTAAAGCAAAAACGTTCCGAGAAACCATTTAAATATAAATATGATAATAAACAAACAGTTCTCATTTGATATAATACAATCGAACAAATCACTCTGTATAGAAGTTTTTTTAGCGATTAAATTCTTTCACCATCTGTCAGAGTGACAGTTACTATCGGTAATAATTATTGTTAGCAGTTCCCCTCAACACCCGTGTTCCCCCCAGTACTCGAACACATTCATACGCTCACCAAATTTTGGTCATTTTTGCTGACATTTTTCCTATATTTCACAGACATTTAACGAAAAATGAAAATAGAATCGCTGTAGAATGATACCTCTACTTTCAACATCTCTATTCTGAATTGATATTTGACGATCCATGTCGCATGGAGACACACTGCAAGAATAGTGGACTACAAACTTCAGATAGCAATTATTCAAAAACTAATAAACCGATAGCGCCTGGTTTAGTCACGCATAAAGTAAATATCAATTACTATCAATTCCCACAAGCCCAGTTCTGCAACTTCGATAGTGATGAAGTTATAATAATATAAAGAAAACCGCTAAATTTTCCAGTATTTTTTGTATTTCTCTGTTAGTAAAGATCTTATCGGATCGATCCTGGGCTCATTTCATTGGTATTTCCATGCTTTACAATTCACCTGTTGACACCATTGAGATTAGTTTATTATTTTTCATTTTATCAAAATGCAACGAAAAAAAAAACGCAATTTTCTTCTTTCAATTGTTTATAAAAAAGTAAAAAACCATAGCTGCTAGTGGAAAAGGTAGCAAAATATCACTACAAATCATTCTTAATGTGATGGCACAGGCAGTATCCTGATAGTATTTTTTGCACGAAAAAATCTCTATTCTATTGATTGGTCTAATGTATTTTGTGTGATATTTATGTGATGTGACGTTTCGATTCCTTATCGGGAATCGTTGTCGAACAATGTAGTTTGAAATAATTTACACAATATTTTATAGCTTGGTTGATTAATTGACATTGAAGTTTCCTTTTTGATGTTCATTTGCTAGGAGCTGTTGCTATCACACCGGTATCTCTACAAAGGGTGTTCTAATTTGATCATTATTCAACATCATGTAGACACTTTCTTTGATTTTTCTCTTTTTGGTGTGCCCTTCTTTAAGTAATATTTTTGTCTTATTCCATTTCATTTTGTGTATATCCGTGAGTACATGGTTTGCCAATCTTGATCTGTCTATATTTCTTCTTGTGACGTTGTATTGGTGCTCTTTTGTTCTAATTTGGAGAGGTCTTGATGTTTCACCGGTACATGTTTTTCCGCAGGCACAAGGTACACTGTACACACAATTTTTAGAATTTTGAGTAGCGTTTTCCGGTTTTGTTTTTGTTAAATTTAATCTTAATGTATTATTTGTTTTAAAATCGTTTTTACTTGGTACTTATCTTCAATACGTTTATTTTTTTCGGATAGACCGGAGACATAGGGAATAATGTTTATAATTGTAGAGTTAATATCAGTTTGTCTGTCGTTATTTAAATTGGAAATATTTTGTGTTGTTTTTGTACTTTGTTGGATTCTTTGTTTTTTCTCGATTTGATGAATTGTTTTGTTTATGAAATTTCCTGGGTACTCGTTTTGTTCTAAACCTTCCTTTACCAAATGTAGTTCTTTTTTAAAAATTTCCTCTGTTGATGAAACTGCTTTTGCTCTGGCGTATAAGGATTTAAGACTCCTTTTTTTACGTTAAAGAAATGATTTGAATAGAAATTCAAGTAGCTATTAGTATGTGTTGGTTTTTAATAAATGCTTGTGGTAAAATTGTTGTTTGTGTGCTCAACCATCATGTCCAAAAATGGAAGTTTATTTACATTCTCTATTTCAATGGTAAATTTAATTGTGAGTTCTTTGCTATTGATCGTTTCTAAAAAGCAGTATAAGTCGTCGATGAATATTGCGAAAATATCATCAACGTACCGCTACCATACTTTAGGTTTTTTTTGTAGAATTAAAGATAAATGTTTCCTGAAAGTTTTTCCATAAGAAGGCAACTAGTATTCCGGGCAGTTTCCACAAACTGCTTTTAGACACTACACTTTGATTTTCAATTACTTTACTTATCTGTGTTTTTTCAGAAACCATCCAAAATAACAAATATTAGTATTATATAATAGAACAAAGATCATGACAAACACAAATGAACACACAAATATAACAAAAAACAACAGAAACATTTACCTTTACCTAGGAGAGAAAACCGTAATGAAGGAATCTAAAGGCGAGTTGAATTGTAGATGACAACTGTAGACTAAATGATACTCTTACATCACAAATACCTTCAGCAATAAAACTGGGACTCGTCATTTACTTACTTATAAGACTGAGACATGAAGTTTCACTTAGAAACATGGTCAAAGAATAGCCAGAGAGCAAAGCGTACATGAGCGAAGGACCTTAGACATTGAGTTAAGTAATCGAAAACAAACAAGAATTGTGGATTCACTGAAACTGAACTGAAAGGGGCCTGATACGTGGTCCTCAGAAGCGATGACAGATGGAGATAGCAATCCTGAAGCTGCGGACCAATGATAACATGGAGAGGGGACATAAATGAATGGGCAGGAATCTAATAGGTGAAGAAAGCAAAGGCGGCTATGGTACGCACTGGGAACAGCCTACATCCATACAGAACGTGATGATATTAACCGATATTTGCCTCAGTTTTCATTTGTAGTGAGCAGACGTTAAGATAGGCAGAGATAGATTTACAACAAAATATGTATCATTCAACAGTATTTTTGCTAGTATGCTGTTGGGTCTTTAAGAGAATGGAAATTACTTGCGCGGTAGTTTGTGGAATTCATTACAGCGATGACCATTTCGTTTCAGCAGTTAGTATCGTGAAGTTTTGGGATTTGTTGAGGGTCTTTTGATTTCTTGGTTGCTTAAGTTTGGTAGCGGTGTTTCAAAGAACTTTATGGAATGATTCGTTTTATCTGGTATTATGTGCTCGAGTGTATGTTCGTCTAAGGTTGTAGGGCTTGCTTCTACGTTGATAATTAGAGATGTTGTGGATAGTGCGACTTTTGTTTGGGGGTCTGTGTTTCAGTGCTATTTTGGGGTCTATTGTCTAGTTTTTTTCGGAGTTGTTCTGTTGTTGTATTTCTGCCAGTTTCAGTGTGTTAGTAGCTCTAGTACTCGTCGATTTTTGGGTACTATAGCACCTAATCTTTTTGTTCTTTGAGGGGCACTCTTCTCTCTTTGATCCAAGCATGCTGAGTTAGTATAACAGAGTTATTTGTAATAAAGAATGTCTGAAAAAATAAATATGAACGTCTTTGTTTCTTGGGGTCTAAGAATGCAGTAATTGTGGTCAGTTTTGGTGTCATTTGAAGGACATACATTCTGAATCTTCTGCCTTCTTTGGCTGTCCACATTTTTGTAGTTACGCTTTAATATTTTTTATTAAAATTTTGATCATCGGTAGCCCTATTGGCGTTTGTTACAAAGAGGCATTGTCGAAGGTTTAATAGGTCCAATTTCATGGTACATTTTGATGCAGATTAATACACATAAGTAAATTAAATCAACGTTATTAACATAAACCTTTAAAAAACATAAGAGTTTGAAATCAGAGGAAAATATTCCATAACAAATAGCTATTCCAATTAATTTAACACATAAAAATGTTAAATTTTGTCGATCAGTGTTGTATCGAGGAAGGCTAAGCAATATCATAACAGTCGATTGCCCAGAATGTAACAGTTGATTTCACGCCTTCCTATGATGTCGAGCATTTACTCTTCGGTTAAAAGTGAAAGTTAAAATCGAGTTGGTTTATATTGTAACCTTTCCAGTGCACTATTACTACACCTCAAGGTTGACATGAAATATCGTATGGTAGAAAAAGCAATACTTCATTTTCGTATCATATTGCTTGAGTTAATGTGAAATTCTTCGTTAAAATAACGTAAAGGAGGTTGGGAATTTCAAGGTGAACGATGATGAATTTAGATCGACAAAGGCGCTGCTGTTTCATGTTATTTTTGGGGAATTCAGATGTTGTTTTTGGGTATTCAGATGTCTTGTCTTATTCATGAATGTAATGATTGCCACTGCTATGAATAATAAGTGAATATAACGAGCTCAGCCTTGACACTTACATGAACAAATGAGCTTGATTAAAGAGTTTTTAATGAACTTTCGCGCTTTCACCACTTTAAATGTTAGACATTCAAAAGTAACACAATTAAATAATCTTTTTGAAGTAGCCTCAAGGACCATCAAAAGTTTTGACACTCTTACACTTAGTTATGGTCCAAATTAGAGAAATCAAAAACAACGAAATATCAAATCACCAGTCAATACAGCAAAATTGAATGCATTTTTGGACTTAAACATTATCAACAATTCGCTTGATCACACTTCAGGTACTGTTTATAAACAATGAATTTGCATTTACAAGTTCTGCTTGATAAGGTTTTCTCGAGGAAAGTTGGAAAAACCGGTAAAATGTAGATTTTTTTCAAAAATTTATAACTGTATGGTGATAACAGCTGGAGCATTAATTTTCTCCAGAATGATAACTTATGATTTTACGTTTAACTGGGCTCAAGACGGATCCTGACGTATAACCTATTTTAACAATTCTCTGAATGGGATATTCTAAAGTTTAATTGCACTTCATTTTTTTATATCGGATATCTGATACAAGGTCGTGAAATTGCTTTAAAATATTAGTGAATATGACATTAAAGCGCGACTTTACAACAGACGAACAGAGCAATGACAGTGGATATCACCACATATGAAAGTAAGTTTGGGTTATTTAATGCAAACACATTTTATTAAAATTTTGACATTTTCTGGGGGAAAATTGCTCCTATCAGGACTTATAAATGCAATAATATTAAGTTAAATAAGAAAAATTCCAAACATTTTGTTGGTTTTTATTGTTTAAATAAATATACAATACACATATACAAAATTCTCATGCATGGCGGCCATTGTACTTTTGTATGCAGTTGCGCCACCATGCGGTTGACGTTTCGTGAATCTTCTTCATATATTCGACCGGTTAGGCGATGGGTGGCACCAAGTAACGGTTGGTTTAGGATTAATTTTGTTCTACATATATTCTTTGATAGTTATATTGACCAACACATTTACAATTTACAAATTTACTTCATTTTTATCAACCTTGGGTTGACATTTACTTCCTTCAGGACTCATTTGACATATTCGCCAATAGTTGGGCATGTTAGGTTGCGCTACTCTCTCTTTTTTACATGATCTGTATTCTTTGCTATTCTTCTGCATATTTCGAATACTAATATTTTGGATTTTACAAGTTGCCACTTGTAGAATAATTTTGATGTTGCTAATCCTACAAGTTACAAAACTACAAGTTACGAGTTGATTATGAAACAGGCCCCTGGTGAGATTGTCAAAGTTTTCTTGCGAACCAGATATTGCTTCTCAAATCGTTAAATATTCTGGAAATATTTTAAACAAAGAAATTTACTTAACATTTTAACCCAATTAGTATAACATTGTGTATGTATTAAATATAATGTCATTAGATTATTATACGTTATGTTAATTCATCAAATCGAGTATTGTCTATAGAAATGTCTGTTGCTTTGACCTTGCCGGAACCTTTAAATTCTAAACCAGTTAAGGGTATAGCTATTTTAATTTTCTAAATAAGTGTTTTTAATGGGATACTAACAATGGTGTGTTTTTGTTCCTATGTTTAATTGTTGTTAATTAATACTGCAATACATTAGATTCTTGCTTTATACTTCAATTGATAGTGTGCCATATTAATTCATTTTCAAGAGGAAATACTATTAAATTAAATTTCTTGATGAACTTAAATCAAGATGATTTTCCATCACTGAGGTATATACCAATTTTTTCGCTAACTTTATGTCCTGCACGAAAAATTACTTCCTGACCTGGATCGTGTGGCAAACATGCACATAATTATGATTATCCAGCTGGCCCGATCAATACGTCACGTTACGATATGTTAAAGTTTGTTTTGAATATATACAAAGGATTTATTTCTACTGCAAAAATTTTCTGGGAAGAAAAGTAGCTCAACCGATTGCTTGCATTATGTACTGTTTGCTTGTGAATATACTGCCAAAATCGATCTTGCCATTTTAAAAATTATAGTGGACAAACAGAGATATAGTTCAATATAATCTATATGTATTGGATGTCCGTAATTTCAACGCAATGAATGTGAGAGGGATAAATATTCTTTGAAGATTTGTTAGAGATTAGGTTATAGTTACAGTTAGTACGAAACTTGATTTGATTAATTCAAAATATTGTTTTCGAATACAGAATTATTCATAAATGTACATAGTTATAACTGACCAAGAACTAAAAGTTCTTGGGCTACACGATCGTTAGATAGAACACTCCACTGTTATTTCCGACTTTAAATAGTTTATCGTATTAACAAATTGTGGAGGATTTAATTATTAATTATGTATATGTTGAGGGAACACCATATTCAAGGTATTTTTAGGGTTCCGTATATACAATATACGGATACCCTTATAATATCACTCACGATTTCTGCCTCTGTCACATTACAGCAATTTTCTCCTAAACTACTGGACGGAAGAGGTTGAAATTTGGTACCAGTGTATAGTTTGGTGACCCGATCAGGAGTACATATCGCAAAAGATGAAATTTTGATTTTAGGGGTACTTCTGGGGGGAAAAACTAAAAAAATCGACCGTTCCCCCCCCTGATCTCCGAAACTACTGAACCTAAAATTTTGAAAAAAATAGGAAATATAGAACGTTGCCCGAACTTTACAGGAAAAATAAGAAGAAACCGTTAATATAAATTTTGGGGGGCAAATTATAGAATTAAATAAAAATTTTAAAATAAAATTTTTTTAAAACGTATCATGTAATACATCAAATGAAAGGTCTCATTCTGAGGAACACAAATATATTTTTTTTCATATTAAAAGAAAAATTAATGTAAAAGATATTAACGAAAATATATCAAAATTTACCCATTCCCCCCCCTAACTCCGAAACTATAAAACGTAAAGTTTTGAAAAAAATTGATGTATAGAGTCTGACCTGAAGTTTACCGGAAAAATAAGGAGAAATCTCTACTTTTAATTGGGGGGGGGGCAAATTACAGAATTAAAGGGAAAATATAAAATTAAAATTGTTTTTAACGCATCATGTTATATATCAAATGAAAGGGCTCATTATGACGAAAACAAATATATTTTTTTCATATTTTTAAATTAAATTAATTAAAAGATATTAACAAAAATATAAAAAAATTACCCATCCCCCCCTTATCTCCGAAACCATAAGCTGTAAAATTTTGAAAAAAATATAGGTATAGTGCCTCACCTGAACTTTACTGGAAAAATCAGGAGAAACCCTTAATATTCATTTTGGGGGCAAATTATAGAATTAAATGGAAAATAAAAAATTAAACTTGTTTCTAACGTATCATGAAATATATCAAATCACAGGACTCATTATGACTAATACAAATATTTTTTTTTTAATTTTTTTAAAATAAATATTTTAAAATATATTAAAAAAATATTAAAAAAATTACCCATTCCCCCTTTATTAACCAAACTATAAGACCTATTTTTTTTATTTACAGGAAAAATACGAAGAAATCTTTAATATTAATAATGGGGGCCAAATTATAGAAATAAACGGAAAATAAACAATATTTTTTTAACGTGTCATGCAATATATCAAATGAAGGAGCTCGGTATGAGGAATACAAATATATATTTTTCATATTTTTTAAATTAATTGTTTACAAGATATTAACATAAAGATATAAAAAATTCTCATTTCTCGATTTATTTCCGAAACCATACTACCTAAAATTTTGAAAATAATTAGGGATACTGGGGCTCACTTAAATTTATAAGAAAAATTATTAGAAAACCTCCATGGTAATTTTAGACACAGATTATACAATTAAATGGAAAATAAAAATTAAATTTTCTAACGAATCATGTAATATATCAAATAAAAGGCTCAATATGTAACTTACAAATATATCATATTTTTAAATCATTTGTTTAAAAGATATTCGCAAAGATATTAAACATCGACTTAATTCCCATTTTAGAAACTATACTATTTAAATTTTGAAAAATATATTTTATTTGTATTTTTAAATAATTTGAATAACAGATTTAATAATTTATAATTTAAAACTTGACCTATTTTGCCCTTTATCTTCCAATCTATAGAGCCTCAAAATTCAGACAGTAGATTATAAAAGGCTTCCCTGAAAGTTTATTAGTAAAATAAAACTCTATTGTTAATTTTTGGGGGCCAAATTAGAAAACTAAATACAGCGAATCTTGAAGGTGGTACGGAACCCTTAGTATGCGAGTTCAACTCGCACTTGACCAAATTATTTTCTTTGGAATTCAAATAATAGTGAGAAATAAATGGAGCGCAATAATTGTAACGAACAATAAATCAGCTCTCCCCATTTCTAATTGTCGTATTGAAATAAAAATTTGGATTTATTCATTGTTTGAATGATAATATAAAAATTTGGCGTCATGAAGCTGATCGGATATATCACGTTAACATACTACATTTATCCTGCGCATCCACCAAAATGTTATGCACTAATATATTTTTTACTTTGATTTGCTAAACTTGTTTTTTGTTTTTCTTAAACTATAATGTATCTTATTAAAGGTGAGTTTGTTTTACATGTTTCTTTGTAAATTATTTTCAACAGTGAGTACCTTCTACTGTTTTCTGGAATTTCTAATACTTAGAGGGTACACAGTAACTCCGGTCCAATTATGTGACGGTAAGGTCCAAATGTATACAACTAGCTTGATATCATGGGCGAATCCAAGGGGGGTGCGATGTTAGTAAATTTAATATTAAAAAGAGGTAATCTTAACTCAAGAGCCTAGAAGAAGGTCTGTGGGTTTAAACCACATAACGACCATTTCGAATGCAATAGTTCAAGAAATATGGGTTTAAAATTATATTTTGGAAAATTTAGTACTGGATCGCCCCCCCCTTCAGCTTAAAATAGCCCCTGTTTGATATGTTAACGAATTTTTCCCGACATGAAATAAATCAATTTCATTTTATTTATTCCAGTCAAAAATACTCATTTATTTCCCAAAAAATTAAACTACAAAATAGGTGCATTCCGATTATCAATTTGTTTATTTTAATAATGTCAATAGAGTTAGAAACCCACAATCAGACAACACAATAACATTTAAAAACAAGACTATAGGACTGAATTCACTTTCTATCCTGTTATTCAGCATCAGACAAATCTTACAGTGAATTGTTCACTATTTATGGATCTCAGGAATACAAATATTCTCCAAAGTGAGGGCGTGTCCGATAAATTTCTAGTTATCGATATCATAAATCAGAAAATTCGGCCAAAGTCTTTACAGCTTTTTTGAGGATGCGTTTATGTATAAACATATACAAACAAATAGTGCATGTTTTATATAACTAGACTGTGATTTTGCTGGCTTGTGAACCTCTTTCAAATTTTCATGCATCACTAATCATCTTAGTCATTGTACGTTTAAAACGCCAAGGATTAGGAATTAACCATTTCGTGTTAATCGCAGGGGACCTGCCCGACTTAGACAAAAACTATCCGACGACAAGGGTCCTGAAAAACATAATACCGCAGATATAATAAATATTGAACTCATAATATTCTCTGTTAAATATGTAGCAAAAATGTGACTACCATTGTGGGGAATGAGGCATTATTTTGAAAAAAAGTGTTAGTTTAATAGTAGGTTATTAATTATTGGGAGTGGAAGCTATCGCATTGGCCATGTACCGTAGATTGAGCTGTCATTCGAGTTGACGATGAAAGACTACCCGTCGCAGAGCTGCACCCCCTCTCCACCCACTCTGGCACGGAACAGTTGAATCCAAACAATGCTAATTCATTAGGCCATCAGGCAGGTGCTTATATTAAACGTCCGTCGTTCAAACAGGCATTTATCACTGCGGGAAATTCCGGGCGAACCGGAAACCGGAATGATATAGTCATATAGACAAATGTCTATAAATTAAAACGCCCCGGTAATTTGATTGATGAGCTTATTTAGAACTTTTTGCGCCACCGCGCGCACACATATTTCCCCCGAATTAATCTGGGAAACGTCTCTCGCTCACTCGATGGCCGCTCGGCATGGGCTATTCATCCATCAAGGGTTTTTTTGCAAGTGAAGGCACCACTGCGGCCATTACGTAAATTGCTTTTGTTATATCGAAGTGTGGAAGTCAGATAGCGGAGTCGATTTTCGATTCTCTCTGTGATTTTCCCTCTCTGTGTTTCGCTGATATCCGTGGACGGTGGAGATTACGTTTTCCAGATATAGCACTGGTTGGCGGCCGCCGGTTCTTTTGGATATTGGTTTCCGAGGGTTTTTATCTGGGAGTTGTTCAATTTCGACAAAGCCAAGTGATTAAATTAAATTGCTGGGGTTGTAAATAGAATTTGACACTATGTCATTGAAGTGATTCGACCGTTTCTCGTACTTGAATGCTAATTAAATGAAATTGCTTTAGTTCTCAGTTGAAATAATTCTTTGGGTAACTGGGAAAAACCGCATTTAAAAAATGGAACTCATTTGTAACCGACTTCAAAAAAGGACAGGGTTCTCAATTGGTCTATATATGTGTATGAATTTGGTTCGTATAAACTGGATTCTCTTAAGGAGGGTACCGAAGTGGTCCCATATTTTTTTCAATGACATGGCATATACCGTTTTTTTAGAAAATCGGCATAAACTTGTTATTATATAGTTACCTTTGCCGAAGGCGCTAGTATTAAAGAAAAATTGTCGCTGTTCGAAACCTGAGTTGTGGTTAATTGAAAATGGATTAAATTAAATCAAAATAAATATTAGTTAACCCAAGTTTTCCTATACAGTGTGTCTACAAAAGCTGGACTCAAATGGAAAACTTAGTTATGAATAATATTTAGAAAAAAGTTATTATATTATTATTATATGTCACTTTTTCAGCCTCGTTCGGTTTGTCAAATAATATTAATTTTGCCTAAAAATGACGTACCTTTATTTTGAGAAAATCTAAACTTGTTGTTCAGCAAAGTTAATAAGAATTGAAAACTGCATCCAATTTTGCTGTATTATTAAAAGTTATAAACAAATAATTTTTTAAAATTGAAAATACTGTTTTTTGTAATGAATGATAAGTATTGGACTTAAAAGAGATGCTTCATTCGTCTACATATACAGTGGGTCCACTTATGTTGGAGTCACATGCAAAACTTTCTTAATATTTAGAAAATGAATTTGGTTAAAAAATCTGAATGCTCCTTAAAAGTAATATACTGTTATTACATTTCATTTTACGCTGACAAAATTAAGAAACTTTCGAGAAATCATTCTTAATAAATATTTATCCTAGGAATAAATGAGCGGTAAAACCAGTCAAATAAACAAGGCTGACAATAAAGGGATTCCCTGAAATACGATGTCGATAAAAAGGAGTTAGAATCCATTCCGGAATTATAAATTGTAAAGAATTAGCGTCCCAGAAAAGACAGAATAACATCCGATCGACTAAGGGGATGTATGTATAAAGTCGATTAACTGAGAGAAGAAGAGCTTGAGTTGAATGAATAACATCGCAGAGATCATCTTTTCCATATAAGTCATCGTTATTAGTGTAAATAAGTCGAACATATTGTGATTTATTTTGGTCGATTAAATATTTTTATTTTGAGTGTAAAATTGGTAATTGACCCAAGGAAAATTTACTATAATACCCTATTTTTGGCAATTTCAAAAAAAATTAATTAGATTTGAAAACTGCACCGAATTATGTCATTATACAAGTATCACTAAAAATTTGTAGAATAAATATATATATTAAAAAACAAAACAAAAATAGAGTACAACAAGAACAAAAAAAGTAACTTAACTAAAGAGCAAAAAATAATAATTTTCTGCCACAATTAAAGACTTATTCTGAAGCAAGAGCAAAGTAGCAAAGTTGAACTTAAAATATATTTATCCAATTAGTTTCTTTAACTTAACACAATAACAATAATTTTTTGTTTTTTAGTTAAGTTACTTTAGGTTTTTTTTCAAATGTGTTAATTTAACAAATAAATATCAGTAACTATTAGTCATATAGCATAATGGGATACAGTTTGTAAGTTTTCTGTTTGATAAAATTTTTACTTTACTTTTAAATTCATATGAGTTGAATAAACTCGTATATAGTTCAGATGTAATTATTTCATTATACCTTTCAGACCATACAAATCTTTTTATGAATAATATTTTTTTCTCTAATTATCATTCATAAGAAAGTTTTCCATTTGATTTCAACTCAGGAAGACAGACTGTATATTGAGAACCTCCATCTTGAAGTAGGTTAACTGATATTTATTTTGATTTAATTCTAATCTATTTGCAATTTATTTCACCTCAATTTCCCAACAGAGATATTAACTTTTTTAATACCAGCGCCTTCACCATATAAGAAAGTCGGGTAAAAAGTTTTGCCGATTAAAAAAAACGGTATAAGCTATGAGGTTAAAAAATATATGGGACCACTTTTGTGTACCCGTTAATCCACTTTAAACGATCCCAGTTCCTTGAGCCGATTTTGAGTACTCCATGAAATTTAAAAAAATAAAGAATGTATATACTGTTGAATTAAGAAACTCTTTCTTTTTGAAGTCGGTTAAAAAGGAGCATATATGAAAAAGTTAAAACCACCTAGTTTGAAGAACCCTGTATATATCGACACCAACTGTCAGAAATATAATTCTTCTTAAAGTCAGTCTACTGTTCTTGAGACTCATCCGGATACAAAATAACACGCGTTTACAATTAATTAAAACAAAATAAACTTTTGGCTTCGTGCCCACAGTGTTGCAAAGAACAAAAACTGCGAAGTTAGAACGTAATGGAGAAATTCCTTTGACAAGGAGTTTTACAAAGCCAAACAAAATTCGTGACAAATACCTTGGTTCGAATTACGTTTTAGAGAAACCGCACGAAAACACTTGAGTTCTGGGAAGTTGGATCTCTCGTTTCACAGTTACGTAAAAAAGTTTTGGTAAGGAGATGAAAAGAAAAAAATATGTGACTCTTTGTTCTTCGTGGAAAATTTGTCAAACGAGCTTAAGCTTTTTGCTGGAGAACTTGATTGTAACAATGTTTTCGATGTTGGAGGCTTTGCTAAATAATACTCACAAAGAACCGTCTATTCGGTAACAGTTGACGTCGGTGACAAGTGTTGATTTTCTCTTGTCGCTTTGATATGTTCGTTCTAAACAAGTTTTTCTTGAGCTGGCAAGTTTGAATAGAAAAATGACTTTGAGAAACGTCTATGTGGAAACCTTTGTATAACATTATGAACTACGAAAGAGCCTTGAAACAACACATTTTAATAGTCTAATATATTACGTTGTTTGTGGTCGAACTCATCCGAAATGGTTGGACCTATATTTAAAAATTTTGTATTATATTTGACAGGAATGAGAATTAGACAAGTATATTTCTAACTGCTAGGTGATTTGGGTGTTCCTATCAAAAAGAATATATTCTATTTTTTTTTGAAAAATATCATAAATGTCAAAAGATTTCAAAGAGGTCAAAAATACTCTCTTCGAGGTGTCATTCCTTATTATATATATATATATATATATATATATATATATATATATATATACAGGGTGTCCCATGGTTCTGGTCTCGGATGATTGCGCAGTTATGATAGAAGATATAATTTTCAAAATTTAGGGGTAAAACTTCTCGATTGGGATCTATCCAGCTAAAATATTTTCAAGCATGTACCACTTCCGGTTATAGCGGAAGTTGACACCAACTTGCTTATTTCAAATGGAACACCCTATAAATTATTGTATTTCTGAATTCTACGAGTAATTTTAATACTAATTCATGTATAATACCCTGTACTTAAATTCAGCCCTTTTCGAGTTATTCCAAAATGTTTTTTGAAATTCACATTTTAAGGCCTTCAGATAATTGCAAATTATACAACAACGAAGAGGAATTTAGGAAAACCATTCGTTGAGAGGGTAGAATAAACTTAGTGCTTCCAGAATCTGTGAAAAAAGTAACATTATCTACAGAGTGTGTACAAAAAAATCCCGAAAATTGAAATTCAAAATCTGGAAAAACTCAATTTTTCAAATGGAAACCACTATTTTTTATATCATAATCAGATTGAGCATCGAAATAAGAGGTACTTTGTGAATAAGTACCTATACGAAATTCTGATAGTTTTCGACTTATTAAAAAGAATAAAACATTTTCAGCATCTTTAATAAAAAGTAAGCTTAAGTACATAAGTTGGCCATGACGGTTGCTAAGGATTCTACGAAATTGTCATTTTAACAAATGTTCGTTCTTTTAATAAATCAATTTCAAATTTTATTTAATAGTTCGTAAATAATGGTTGCAAATGCATTTCTTATTCTTAGTCTCATATGTGAAAATTAACCAAATGATTGATTCTCTGTTGCGATGTTAAAGAGTGCTATGGAATCATGACAAATGTCAAATATTTCTAGTTAAATTATTATTACGTTATAATCATTTCAGTATATTCTTACGTCAGTTCAGATATAAATAATGATCCTTAAACAAAATTAATTTTACCAAAGAAGAAATGGTGGACATAATATTTGCATCCATCGAAGGCATCCAACTGAAAAGGCATTTACAAAACTTTATGAAAGATTTGTTGATTCTGGAAATGTTTCTTATGGTAAACGTAAACTACTGAAGAAAACGAATTTATGATAATGCAATCTGTGATAGAAAATCCACTATGTAGCGTTAGAACTATAAGTAACCAATTAGCTATTAGTAAAAGTGCCGTTCATAGGGTTATAAAGAGGTACAAGTTTCACCCCTATAAAATACAAATGCACCAAGAATTGCTTGATACAGATTATGAAAAAAGAGAAGAATTTTGTAATTGGTTTAGAGTTAAAATGCAGACTGAAGCTGACTTTTCAACATATGTTTTGTTTTCAGACAAAGCCACCTTCCATAAAAATGGCTTCGTAAATAGACACAATTTTCATTACTATTGTGATGAAAACCCGAAAGGTTTTAAAACAACATCTCAGACTAAATAGTCCTTAAACGTGTGGGCTGGTATTGTTGGGGGTAACGTTATTGGACCTTTCTTTTTTGATGGGACAATGAATGGAGCCAAATTCCTTGATTTCTTAAGAAACCAATTACAGCCGTTATTAGAAGACGTTCCATTAAACATAAGAAGTAAAATGTGGCTTCAACTAGACGGCTTTTCAATTCGTTATGACAGCGGCGATATTTAAATAGAAAGTTTAGTGATTGTTGGATTGGACGAAACGGATCAGTGCTTTCCACGTTCACCTTGTTTAACCACAATGGATTTTTTCTCTGGGGTTACGATATTGTGTATAAAGAGGAAGTAACCATTTGCAATAATGCACCAGAACTATTAAATAAAGTTCGTAATTCAGAATAAATAAGTGCTTAGAAGTGAACGGTCGGCATTTCGAACATTTGTGACATTTTCGTAGAGTCCTTAGCAACCGTCATGGCCAACTTATGTACTTAAGCTTACTTTTTATTAAAGATGCTGAAAATGTTTTAAATTTTTTAATAAGTCGAAAACTATCAGAATTTCGTATAGGTACTTATTCACAAAGTACCTCTTATTTAGATGCTCAATGTGATTATGATATAAAAAATAGTGGTTTCCATTTGAAAAAATTGAGTTTTTCCAGATTTTGAATTTCAATTTTCGGGATTTTTTTGTACACACTCTGTAGATAATGTCCATACTTTTTTCACAGATTCTGGAAGCACTAAGTTTATTCTACCCTCTCAACGAATGGTTTTCCTAAATTCCTCTTCGTTGTTGTATAATTTGTAATTATCTGACCTTAAAATGTGAATTTCAAAAAACATTTTGAATAACTAGAAAAGGGCTGAATTTAAGTATAGGGTATTATACATGAATTAGTATTAAAATTACTCGTAGAATTCAGAAATACAATAATTTACAGGGTGTTCTATTTGAAATAAGCAAGTTGGTATCAACTTCCGCTATAACCGGAAGTGGTACATGCTTGAAAATATTTTAACTGGATAGATCCCAATCGAGAAGTTATACCCCTAAATTTTGAAAATTCTATCTTCTATCATAAGTGCGCAATCATCCGAGACCAGAACCATGGGACACCCTGTATATATATATATATATATAATATATTGTTTCTGGTCAGTGAACCTTCATCAGTTGCGCTTCCCACAAGAGAATGTCCTCTCGAACACTTATTTAGGTATTTGATACATATCGGTAAATTTGTAGACGCGAGATGTAAATACGACACCTAGGATTTTCGGGGAAACTAGGACACAGAGGTTCCGAATCTGGAACCGTTCCATGTAATTGCTGTTACTTCCAGACAGTATTCAAAATTTCTGACAGGTGAAGGTTACCTCAAAATTTTGTCGTGACATTCTAACCTAGGACTTACTTAGCTGTTAAAGTTTATAAGTGTAAGTGCCAGGTCAGTTGAGTTTCGTTACTTTCGTTGTCGTATCGGATCGGCATACTGCGGATCATTTCGTATTATTTTCTCTCGCACTCTGTTTGATATAACGACCGTATGATCGATAGAACAACTGAGATGTGAGGTGATACCTTTGTCCGACGATCGTGATTCGAATCGTTTGCAACAGTTCGACGATATGGAACAATGAAACGTTTCAGTAAGGATCTACACATCTCTAGTACGCCCAGTAAATATATTCAACAAATCTTTTAAAATTTTAGCTTCGAAATCAAACGATTTAGACATTTATAAACGATTCCGTTGACAACTCTATATAAATATTTATTATTTTTGTGGTTTATGTGAGTTTGTTATAGAAAGTATAATATTTTATTTGGAATAGCTGATGGCTCATGTCGATTTTGTTTGAAAGGAGCATTCTTGGTAACCACCAATGTCAATTTTCAGATCCTCTTTTGGAGAACCTTGTATATCTGCAAACATATATAAATTTGTTACGTCGGATGGCCTACAAATGGTAAAGTCACTTAGTCTGTGATACTTCCACTTAAGGGCGATAGCAGTGTGATAGTGTTGAAGATATTATGCACATACTTACTATTAGAAAAATATGAAATGATTTCAAAAAATGGAAAATCTTCCTTAACTGATACAGAATTTCTTAAAGCATTAAAAAAAATGAAAGAATGTATGTGCTTAACATTAAAACCTAGGAATATGAATCTTCAAATCCTTGTAACCTATATAGTAGTCTGTCCTCGAAGTTGATAGAGTGTCCTGTTTGGATATGATGATGCGCGAGAGCTGAAGTCGTATCATTTTTGCGAACTGACAAAGAATGTTCATATACTCGATAGTTGAGGCGCCTGTTGCTACGACCGATGTACCTTTGTCAGCAATCAAATAAAGACAGTTTTCAACATCAGTCAAACTATAGCCAACTTAACTGGGAATCCTAAAGATAAAGTACCTAACGAGGATCGAGGAGTTCACGAATCATGATTAATCGCAAATAAAATTATAAAAAATAGAAAAATCGGAAATATAAGAAATGTTGAGACAAAAATTTATGCACTGAATATATGTTCTAAAAGAAAATGGGGAAATAAAATTATAAATCCCGAAATTTTAAAACTCAAAGAAATAACTAAACATGTCAAAGCCATGGTAAATCTGAAAAAATCGTCAAAAATATCAAAAACCTCAAAATATCAAAAATTCCAAAAAATGATAAAAAATAGTAATGAGAGACAGTAAAATATCAAATGTCAATAATCTCAAACATGTTAAAAATGTCTCACCATATTAAACTTAGACAATAGTCCGTCAGATAAAATAACAAAATTTGAAGTTTCTGAAACAACTAGATATTTGAACAAATGTAGATAGATAATTCCGCCAATTTTCAGCTAAAATACAATTTTCATTAGACTCTCAACGTTCTGCTTTCATATATATTTTTTTCTAAATATTTATTACAGCACATAGTCAACGAAATGAAAAGAGCAATAGTAATACTCTGTAGGGTTCAGATCAAATAACTTTTTCGAACACAGTTTCAGCCCTTACATTTAATGAACATTCACAACCCAGTGAGGGATAGAGGATGACCTAGCGCCCCACCCACCTTTGGTTAACAACATGTAACAACCAAAATCTCGCCTTTACCGTGGCCGACGTGGAATTTCCATAATCGGTTTCGTCCTGTAAATTTCCCAAGACCGAAACCGCCCGTCGCCGCCTCCGCCCTCATTTCTTACCTTATCCCACCAAAACATCTTCATCATACAAACTTTGTGCCTGCGCTGGCCCGATAGAGCCGACCACAAGCCGTTTTTCTCAAAGTACGTGTCGACAGTGAGACACCTGACAACATTAGAGTCTACTCTGTATTCTCGAGTCGTAGGGAAAACAGGAACACGTGACGTCATGATAATGGGAAATAGTGCGTGCCGTTGTCACTTTGTCGAAAAATAGGTCGGAAAATGGGTCATGTTCAATTTGCAAGAGATGTTGCGGAAATTTGAGATTTGTTAGAACTAGGATTTTACGTCGACCGGAAAACTAGAAAATTTGATATATACCTACGTTGATTTATTTGGTGGTGAAGAAGAAAAAAAATATCTTTAGATTTCATGCAAATAAAACGTTGGTTTTGAATTTAACAGATTTTTTTGGGATATATAATTCAATTTGGGGAAGTTATTGCAACACTGTTTTTTTTTGAGGCATTTAAAACTGTTAAAAAGTTTAAGATCATCTGAGATTTAAAATCCCTTCCAATAACGAGTTTCGTAATTTATAGTATTACGTTGGCACTATAGGGGGGGCTTTGCTTTGCTTATTTTTGATGACATGTGGGCTGGGGGCGTCTAGATGATGATTACGTCAGCAGTAGTCATTTATTTTTTACATATATGACAACCCACAGATTGTCTATGCTTAAAAACAAAACGCATTTTCGGCGATTCGCACAAATAATGAATATGTTCAGGTACACGCTAGAACCTTGTAGGGGAATTACCGGGGGCTATTCACTTGTCTAAATTTCTTCCGTCATTCTATTGTTTCGTTTCGGTACTATTGACGATTTGATGTGTTGTAAGCAAAGCAAGCATATCCAATGTCATTGAAAACTTCGCATCATGGATTCGCGTGTCATGAACTGAAGACTGATAACACTACTCAACAAATCTGAAGGGAAAAGTTGCAACAGATGTGCTAAGAGGTCTGTGGGGGTATTGGAGGTGTCCTAATTATGAATTTGAGTTCAAAAATTTTCCATCACGAACAGTTTTTGTGTTACAGAGTACATGTGTTTTTATTTTTTTCTGAAATTTTCGTACAATTTATTCTGTAAATTGAAATAAAAAATAGTTATTTAAAAATAAAGGGTTTTATTTACTACAACGGATCCAAAATACATTTGTATTAAATCTTTTTTAGACAATTTTTTCGCAAATGCTGACTTTCGCTTATACTGCTGATCGCTTTCCCTCATAAGGAACCAATAGTAATCTCCCATAATTGTCGGATCCCATCTGCCTTGGTATCGTTGCTCCATTCTTAGGATGTCCTGGTGAAACCTTTCTCCTTACTCATCTCTAACTGCACCCAAATTTTCGGGAAAAAAGTTTTTTGTAGGTTTCTATTTTTTGTTTCCTAAAAACTCAGAAATACTTGTTTTAAACGACTTCCACGCAGCCAATTCAACATTACTTTGATCGAATTTGTCTTCCTTTATTATTTTTCGAATTGGAGGTCCAACAAATATGCCTTCTTTAAGCTTGGCATCTCTTAGTTTAGGGAATTTTTTTAAAGGTATTTTAATGCATCTCCGTCTTGATCTAATGCTTTAACAAAATTTTTCATCAATCCAAGCTTAATATGTAAGACTCCTCTCAGCCACGGCGACGTGACAGAGACCAAGGTTAAAACAAAAGCGCCACCTCCACAAAGCTCAGGTATGTTCTACTAGAACAAGCAGTTCGATTCAAATGTGGATAGGATTTACAAATTAAGAAGCAGTAGGTAGGAAGATTTGCTTGGGTGTAGGCAAAGTATATTACGATGCTGTTATATTAATTTACTTAAACTGAACTACTGGTGGTGGTTTGACCCCTGCATCCCTTGACTGCAACACTTGTAAAAAGTGAACTTTTTCGGGTTTTGGCGTTTGAAACACTAGCACCCAATTTTATTATGAACACAAGTTGCTTTGGTACATGCTATAATTTAAAATAACTTGATTTTATTTCTTTTCAAAAAAAAAAAATCATAACTCCAAAATCCTACCCAAAATTAGCAAGAAACAGCCTCTAACATCACATTCGTAAAATGACTGTAAACTAGTGTAATTAATAATCTTTATTCAACTAATTTGAAAGTTACAGACATAGTTGAATTATGTTTAGTCAGACTTACTTAAATAATTTTCATTCACTTGTTATTGATATCATTCCACCCATTTAAGACCGTCAAGGGGTTGCGCATGGGTGTATAATTATATGAATTCCTCAGTGTTTAATAAATATAATTATTTCATTATAATATGATAGTTACAGTCAGATTAATGGATCTATTTTCTAGCTTTTAGTACATAGTTTATACTTAAATTAAACGAACTGAACCAATATTAAGTAGTCAACCTATTTTATATATCTACTAATTATTTAGTGTCCAGGATATACACTCTCATGTTTCAGTCAATAATATCATGAATAATTTGTCGGTCCACTTGTCTGAGATAATTCTTTATTATTTTTTTGATAAATATATGGCAATGTATATATTTTTTATACTTTGGTTATATGATATATTGCATGATGCGTTAGAAAAAAATAATTTTCCATTTAAATCTGCTATTTGCCCCCCCCCCTCCAAATTAATATTACGGGTCTCTCATTCATTTTTCTGTAAAGTTCAGGTGGGACCCTATATCTTTATTTGAGTTGGAAATTTTACGTCTTATTGTTTCGGAGATAAAGGGGGATTGTTTAAAGAAATATAATTTTGTTAATATCTATTAAATAATTTAATTTAAAAATATAATAAAATATCTTTGTATTTGTCATAATATGCCCTTTGATTTGATATATTACATGATGCGTTGGAAACAAATTTAATTATATATTTTCCATTTCATTTTATAATTTGCTCCGCAAAATTAATATTAGGGGTTTCTTCTTATTTATTCGGTAAATTTCAGGTGAGATCCTATATCTATATTTTTTTCCAAATTTTACGTCTTATAATTTCGAAGATACGGAGCGAGTGGAATGGTACATTTTTGTTAATCTTTTAAATTAATTATTTTTAAAATATGAAAAAATATATTTGTTTTCCTCAGGATGAGCCCTTTCATTTGATATATTACATGATGCGTTTGAAAAATTTTTAATTTTAGTTTTTCATTCAAATTTGTAAATTGGGCCCCAAATTTAAAATTAGGGGTTTTTCCTGTAAACTTTGGGCAACGTTCTATATTCTCTATTTTTTCCAAATTTTGAGCTCAGTAGTCTTGGAGTCAGGGGGGAAATTTCTTCATTTACGGTATATAGGTACTCCTGATCGGGTCACCAAACTGTACACTAATACCAAATTTCCGTCCAGTAGATTCGGAGAAAATTGCTGTGATGCGAAAGACGGATAAATCACGAGTAATATTATTAGAAAATCCGTATATTGTATATAGGGAATCCTAAAAAATGGAAATTTCTGAAAATTGCTACGGTGAGTTATGCAACAATATGCCCCAGTTTTCGTTCAGTTGAAAGGTGATGTGGAGAGAGTGATGTCCTGGCACTAAGTTCAGTTGTTTAGACGTTCAAATGAGGCTGAGAATCATAGTCGGCACTATAAAAACTTTTCATTTGTGATGACGGCTTTCTGTAAATGACAACCAGTAATCCACGGAATTGTTCGAAATTGTTCAGCTACATTTTGTTTTCCACACTTTAAACCTAATCCCTACAGTAAACAACAATTATCTAACCATTATAATATATTTGTTGGTATTGGAAAATTATTTACATATCACAGACAATATTTTTATATAAAATTTTTGATGTTACTTTCACCAAAAAAATAACATTTAGTTGCAGTTTTTGTTCTGCATATATATAAATCACTAATTACGCAGTTGATGCCCTCCATTTGGTATTGAAATGAAATAACAAACATTTTATTAATAAATTCATGTTTTTATTATTCGTTCATACATATGTATAACGAATAAAATAAATGTCAAAGAGCGTAAAACCCCAACATCCCATATACAATTTCATTAGTTATTACAAACATAAAATGAAATGGCCATCAATAGAAATGGACAGAAGAGGTATTCAATATATTTTGCAATATAAATGCATCCACCGATGCAGTGTTTGTAATAATATTGCATTAATTTATTATAGTGCCCGTTATACTAATGTAGTCATATGGAAAATGAATGATTTATAGTCAGACGCTCGGTATATACACTCTGTTATTATTCTAAACCGTCATTGGTCGAAAATGTAAAAAGCTTGTCCAGTTATTATTGCAATTGCATTTCGATGTAAATGAAAACTTTTATTATCGGTTCTAAATCATTCGCAGGCTATCAATGCAATGTGGCGTGTTAATGCAAGCCGATATCTAAAGTACACGTGGCAGTATGGATATATACAAAGTGTTAGATTTACTTTGTAGAAAACAAAAAATGAGCCCTATAAATCTGTCAAAACAGAACTATCATCTACATTTTTGTTTGAATTCAGGCAAACTTACAACAACAATTAAGGGGGTTTTTATTCAATTTTTTGTTCAAAACACCTCCCCTCCAGGTTTTTTTTAATATATTCACTATGCAATAATATATAATTTAAATGATGGTAATTTAATAAATTTGTGTAATAATTTCACAAGGGGATGAAAAAATCAATTTTTATATTATTCTTAATTATTATATCTTTTTAATGCGTATACAGTGTGTCCCAAATTCACTTCTCTATACTTGGATTTCGGCTCTTATTATACAGCAAAGGTCAGATGGGAAAAGTTTTAGAGGAAACTTAGTGTATTCGATATTTGACTTCAGATTTACAATCGATAATTCGTAAACCTACTCTTAACACACATCACAGTAGCGCATTCGTCTTGACAAATAAGTTTTTTTTTAATTCCTTGAACTACTATGGGTTTGTATGGGTGGTAGTTGTTCCTTTATAACACCCTCTGTACCGTTGATTTTGGCACACCCATATGTGATTTGCAAATCTGTAGACCTAGTTACGAAGCTGTTAAGGTATTTAATTAGATTTTACATTACCGCCTTGAATGGAGCTATTATTTGTTAATTAAGACTTCTTGAGAAGTCATTATTTAAGTTTATCTTCTATTAAAATAGCGTTTACATTACTTATTATTTTGTGACAAATAAACCATGACCTACTTAGAAAAATGTATGCACTGAACTGAAAATTTTACGCTCTTTCCAAAAATTTAAAAATCCAATATGGGGGCCACAAGAAAAATGGAAATTGAGGCGGTTTGCGAGATAACAAAAGACTCTTAAGACATGTCATATATGTTATCTTAATCGCCTTGAAAATGTGACTTAATAATGTCGGATTTACCGGCGAAAAACGAAATCAGCCATTTTCGATTATCTCCATAACCAACCGACCGACTGTAAATCTGAAGCCTGATATCGAATAAACTAAGTTTTCTTTAAATCTATCCCCGTTTGATTTTGCCGTAGGTATAATAGGAGCCGAGCCGAGCTTTTTATAGAGAAGCGAATTTGTGACACACCCATTATATAGTTTTTTGTTCTGATTTTTTCTCTCATAACATTGTTTATTTAATCACAAAATTAAATAATATGAGACATTTACATGAATTCACAGGCATGTCATTATTTGTTATAAAATGTCAAGTGTACTATTGTTAAATAAAGGTACAATTTGTCTAGTACTGATTTTTCCGTTGTCATTTTTTTATCTCTTGAGAACCAAAAACAAAAATTAAATAAAATTACACCCTTCAAGTGCTGAAATACCAATACCAGCCATTTATTTTACACGTCAATACTTATGAAAATGGATGAAAGCTCAGAAATTTTCCGTAATACTTACGTATGTGTTGCAGGAATTCCGAATGAAATTGTTGAATTTAATGTTCAGTACTAATGATACTGAACATTAAAAATTGTACCCTATTTTCTTTCAATAAAATTAAAACGAGACGCATACTGTCACTTCCTCTAAGAAGAGCTGCTCTAAATTCTTGGTGATATTGGATAGAGTGAGAAGAACTGGCTTGTTTGATCTCCGTAATTTAACCCGCAGGATTTTTGTCTTTGACAGTGTCTTTAAATGCTGGTTTACCCAAACCGTTGAAAATATTGATGATATGGGGGATTATTAGAATATACCTCGATTCATTGAAACACTATAGTCGTACATTTTTGTTGATGTCGGCCATTTTCAACATTTATTATGAATTTCGTTGATATTTTGTTAACATGATTATTTTGTTTCTGTAGTTTATTAGTTGTTAATACTAGTACAATATAGTACAATTGTTATTGTGGTACTTAACAATTGAGAATATTTTTAAGTAAAATAACTAATACCGTTAAAGTTAAGAAATATAATGTTTACATAGATGCATTAAAAAGTTCTGATAGTTAGTTTTCCCACAAATTCCTAGATGTCAATATTCATTTCGCGATAACATACTAAATCAGAATTTTTGATGACATACATTTTTAATTTTAGAAGGTTAAGTAAACTATATAAGTGGGTTCCTTCTGATATTTCACCACAACAGCCTTTATTATTTACACAAAATCTTTAAACTTAGCTTTAAATTTCTCTCGCCACCGTCCCGCGGCTGTACCCTGTCAGAAGATATGATGAACTACCACCATAACTCATGTTTTCGTGACACTTTTAACGTGTGCCTTCCGGGGCAGTTTGTTTTGTGCCCTCAGAATCAAACATTCCATTTAAATCATTTCCAGACACTTGAGGTAAAGTATCAAAGGACGATTACGTCTCCCCTAATATGATCCTTATCAGAAGTGGGATCCCCTCAATAATCCTTGTTTACAATTCCCATGATGAATGCCAGTTGATCCCTAATACCGGTTCTTAGGCCTCGCTCTTCCCTCCGAGTTCCGTGTTCTGTGTTCGTCCTAAGGAGATTTATCGTCCCATTTCACCGAATGTGGACACAGGAATGATGTTTCCATCTGAGTTGTATCGATTTCTTTTTCTTTATAACGAATTCTTATAAATGAGTGGACATATTTAAAGTGTCGCTCGAAACGTTATCGAATAATTTGTCGGCCGGAAGCTTGGCAGGCGAAAGTTGCTGTTTCGTGTTTTATCTTTAAGCCGTTCTGTGAGGAAGGGATTTCGTGTAGGGTAGGAATTATTACGCTGCTTTGGACTTTAAAGCCTAACAGATTGGAGATTTTATCTTTGCTGCGATAACAAAAGAAACAATCGGTGTTATTCGGATGAAATGGATGTGAGCGAACTGGATTCCGGACGCTATGATTTGGAAAAGCTGGCGGATTGATGGTGATCCATATGCCGAATAAAAAAAAATACGCGTAACTGACACGGATGGTAAATAAGTTTTTGGTTGATATTTAAACACTTTGTTTCTCGAGGTATATTGCAAAGGCGTAATGTGCTAGGTTGAGTGTGAAAGGCAAATTTCACGGTTAAGAAGGTTGTGCTCTGGTTGAGAGAACCCAGAAATGTTGCTGATACCTAAACCCTCATAAATTCGATCGTGAAAGTTCTTAATTTTGATAAAGAAGCAAGAAATTGTTCATAAGGAGTTTTTAAAATCTTTCTGCTCCTATTATAAATATCAGTAACAGCTCGTGTTACTGATATTTTTACGTCTCTGAGGTAAATGATATAAATCAGGGAATACAAACCCCTTACCAACTCGAACTGTGGCCATGCCAGCATACCGATTTCTCAAGCCCTTAAACGCTTTCGAATTGCTCTTTAGTTTTAGTTCTTCAAGTCTGAATGCACAATCTCTTCCTTGACGACTCTATAAAAAGACAAACCGAACTCAACCTATCTACCTCCAAATCTCACTAGATGGCTGGTTTGAAAACGGTTCAAGATTAAATCGAACCCGGCATTTCAATCTGCATACTCCTGAAAATCTTAACACTTTAAAGAGTTTCAGAGCCTAGATCGTACTTAGGGGTCACAATTTGCCTACTCCTCATCTTTCTAGATAAATTGAGTGCGAATCTGAACTACTTTGCGTATTTAGATTTATCGAGGAGGAGGTGTTTCGTGAAGATGGGGATGTGTAGTGATTGGTTCAATGTTCTATGGTTCTGCTGTGTGTATATGGTTACCTTATACTGACTATTGTTGATTCCCTTTAGATCGGAACTCAATGCTATCGTTGTGTCAGTTCAGGCCGAGGCATGTGATTTATTTATTTCAATAGTATTACGAATTCTTTTTTAGTTAAAATTGATAGATTACCGTATTTGCATATTTCAATTGATGAAATGGTAGGGGTTGTTGAAATATTTATAGACAATGCGTGTGTTTGTACAATTGATTTAAATCTGTAAACCAATACATGGTATATTGTAAATTCCTCGAGACTTCTAAGGTATTCTGTTCTTTGGAGTCCTGATTAGAGTTAAAAACAATCAATAGTCGAAATCGGGTTAGAATCTGTGCTTTTATGTTCTTTACTCCTTGAATGTGAGACAATAACCCTTTCTAAGGGAATTAAATTTGTTATAAACTCCGTGGGTTCAATTAATTAAAATTTAAAAACTAATATTCACTCTCACTTTCTAGAAACTTTTATTTACATCAAATATACACGACAGCTGATTCGAATATTAGAAATATAATACAACATAAGCCCTTCGCCGCACTAACTGACTGCTGCGATGATGGGCCGCTCCTTTTAAAATCAGCATCGAATTCTCTCGTACAATTCGGTGTCAATTTTACAGTTGTTGAGTTATTTCGAGATAAGTTTTTTTTCACATCCGAACCTTCCAGCTCTTTTTTTCTATCCCAGCGATTGATGTCTCACGGAATGAAACCAGGGACGGACTGGATATAATTTTTATAACAATATATTCCCAAATTGTAGAAACTGGACCAAGCATTGGCCAGATGTCAGCCGTTTTGTCAAAGAATTCGTTGGAAATTGTTTTGTTTGATTATGTATTTAAAATTTTTAGTGTGGAGATTGGATTTTTAGGTAGACAGTAGTTCTACAAACAATATGTCTGTCAACATTAATTTTGGTTATGATGATATCAAGAAAGATTGCTCCGGGTTTTTTATTTATATCACACATAAATAAAACACCCGGAGCAATCTTTCTTGATATCGTCATAACCAAAATTAATGTTGACAGAAAAAATAAATTAAGTACTTAATCGGCAAACCATGCTTCTTTTGTCAAAATTTTGAATAACTTCAGTAACTGCGGGTACAGTCAGATTTTTCAGACCGTCAATTGTTTTAATTATTAACTTGTTTTTAGTTCATCCTAATTCTTACCTAGTTTAACAGCTAAGTAAAGTACATTTGATATCGCTGTCATGCTTCAAAATTTATGAAAAATATAGGGGATAGTTTAAGAAAAAGCACATTTAAAAGTTATTTAACTCGTACAGGCTAAGTCAAAGTATTAATTTCATGAGATAGTAATTTTCGAGGACACTCTGTGTTATATGTCTTTTAATATTTTCTAACTGATTTTATTCGTAAATGGCTATACCGAGGTATTAATTGAAAACTCCGGAAAGGCGTCAATTACTACCAATATTTTGATTATTCGGGAGATGTTAAGTTAAAATACGTGTTTAAATAAGAATGGTGTTAAATTATTCACTTAACGTGCGGAGTGTTCCATTGGGTAATGTCAATTAGCTGCATTTTAAATCTATTTTTCACCACTTTTTAAAGACCTTTTGACCTGACAGGTCAGCTTATTTCATTTTTGATGAAGATTTGTCTGGTCCAAAAAGGATATTTTTGGGTGATAAATCATTCCATCTGAATGACAAAAAAAAAGATTGATTAAATCTTAAATTTGTTCGAATAAACGCCTTCTGAACACAGTCTAACAAACATGGGTCAAGTAATTTAATTTAGTTTCTATAAAGCGTGCACCAGTAACCCGCTTATAATTTTATTATTCAAAAACGTGTCAAATATTATTTAAATAGTAGAAAATGACATAATGGTATTATAGACTAGTTGGATTCAGTTAATTAAAATATTTTACAGTCACAATAAGTTGGTTTATTTGACCAAAATAAACCAACTTATCGAAATCGAATATCGAAACACTGATTCGTCGATTCTACCTCACACTCACTTTAAATTGCCGGCACCATAAGACAATCGTGCTTAAATAGATATTGGCGAAATTACGAGAATTCGATGGTCTTTTCTGGTATGCTAGAATGTATGTGTATTCCATTCAGGAAATGAAATCGAAGCGTCTTTGCTATCAAGCGAACTGTTCGGGACTCCTTTTTTTGCTCTTGTTTTTTATTAGGCCTTTTTTTTATTATCGCTTGTTTGTATTAGAATGATTAACTTCTGGAAGGTTAATTTTTGGCGGTCTAAAATGAATAAACAATATATTAGAGAAATTTAGAAAAACAGTTGTTAATATTATTGGACATAAAAAGTAATTTAAATACTACATAGCCTGTCTTATTCTCCAGATTTGAGATGCTGTAACCATCCTGTCTTTTTTTTAAATTCAATGTGGTCAGTTTTTAGTTTATCTAAAAAATAAGTTATGAAATTGAGACTTTGTTGTTTAATTGTTATACGACAAGATCTGAGTCTCCCAATCAATCTCAAATATATATCTATTTAAAATTCTGTGAATGAATAGCAATTTGATCTCCAACGTTCGTGCACGGTTCCTCCAAAAACAAATATATCGTTTTATGTCACCCAGTAGACCAACAGGATGATGTTTGCCTGGGAGATGGATGGATTTTTTTCTTGTTGCAAATTTTTACAAATGACTGGGCATATTTAATGTCGTTGGACCGCTCCCGAGTAATTTGTCTTTCGGTAGCTGTCAGGTGGAACTCACTGTTATACGTTTTATCTTTTTTTAGATGGTCCGTGAATAATGGAGTTTGGCGTAGGGAAGATCTTATGACGTTGATGTGGATTTTAAGTCTTGAAAGATAGCAGGGTTTATCCTGTTTTCAGAGAATGTCTGATAAGTTTTGTTTGGAGGAAATTGTGTAAATCTAATTATTAGGAGAATAGAAAATAATTACAAAAATTAATTTTAAAGAGTTTTCTCTTCACTTATCTACACTTATCTGTACAACATTCTTCAAGCTAGATGGTACGTTAGGCGTTTTGGGTTTGGAGGTTTTCAAGTGTGCTCTTTTTAGCAAAAATATTTTCATTTGTTGGCTACTTTCGGTAATACTGGAAATTAATTGTAACTTTTTTATTTTAAATGGAAATGTATATATTTTGGGTTGAATTCGTATGAAACTAAAAAATTATGGTAACTTTCATAACCACTTTATATATCTAGTTCGTACAGTTGTAGAGAAAATTTAAATTATACACAAATTACTTTACAACCAAAATATAAAACAGGCATAACTTTCAAACCAAATGAGATATAATTTCGAAATTTTTGTCAATAAAATTTAGCTTGATAATTTATACAGGGCTTTCTGAAAAAATACCAAATCTCTTACATACATATAAAACGCGAATATCTTTTAAAATGACACCTACCATATATTTTTTACTGTTATATTCCTTTTTATAAACTATTACAAATCATATGAATCGATATTATCTTATAACTAAATAAGAAAAATTTTGAGTTATTTTGGACTATTAATTAAAAATAGCCTATTTCATCAAATTTGGCAATAAATAAGTGTGACAATTCTCTCTCTCTCTCTCCTCTCTTCTCTCTCTCTCTCTTTATAGAACTATAACCCGTGATGGGTCTTCGCTGTTCGTCATATTTAGGATTCGTAAATCCATTTCAACGTTATTCTTCAATAGAGTTCTCATGACATCATTAATTTGCTCTGTTTGAAATCCTACACATTTTTTTTTAAATGGAAACTCTAATATTTGATATATTGGTCTGAAAGATTTCTAGAAAAAATGCTCATTTAATTCACCTAAACCGAAAAAATCAATGGAAAGGTATAACTGCCACATAATAATAAGAAAAAAGTATTAACAAGGGTTCAAATGGCCCCCATTTACTAGCTGACAATGTGCAATGGGATTTTCGATTTCGGTGGTTAACACTACGGTAGTGTTGTTTTTTAAATAAACAATTTGATAGTTGCTAGATTTGAAATGTGATTTTGATTGTATTAAAAAGTAAAGAATGGTGAGTTTAAATAAAACCTGATGCATTGAAATTTTAATTACGACCGGTTAACAAGAACAAGTTTGCAAATTATTTAACAATAAGTACCCTTATCAACTTATTACAAGATCAGCCGAGTAAGGTACAGGTCAAATTTTGAAACTTTTGGCTGTATTATTAACAGTTGAAGAACATCCTTTCTTATCAACTCGGCAGATTGCAATGCAGCAAGGAATAACTCAGGCTTCGGGTTTAAAATCCCTAAAACAGACAAATGGCATCTATACAAAGTTCATTTGGTACAAGAAATTAATGAAGAATGATGAAGCGAATTCATAACGATCTGCAATTTTCAAGTCGTATAATTTTCTCAGACGAAGCAACTGTTTGTTTAAATGATTCTGCCACTGGACAGAACTGTCGATAGTGGGCACCTGAAAACTCACACTGTATGATGGAAGTACATCACAACGCCCACAGGGGGTCAACATATGGGCAGGAATTGTCGGCACTGCAGTCATAGGTACGTTTTTATTGAAAGTGCGCAAAATGGTGGTATTTGCAGCAAAACATAATATCTGCAATTGCAGGACTCTTTCCAAATGCAAAACATCCCGGCACTCGTGATGATGTTCTATGGTTTCAGTAGGATGGTGCACCACCACATTATACACAACCTGTCCGTAATTATTTATATATCTTTCCCCAAACAAATGGATTGGTAGGAGAGGGCCGATTGAATGGCCTGCTAGATCTAACTCCGTTCGATTTCTTTTTGTGGGGCTCTCTGAAATCAAAAGTTTACGTCAACCAACCGAATAGTACTGAAGATTTAATGATAACAATAATAGAAGAAATCCGAGTAATCAATCCTTAACAGTTCAACAACGCTAAAAAAGAATTTGAAATGTCAGCTGGTAAATGGTGGCTAATTCTGATTTTTTTTTTCGTATTCTTTTGTTACATTTATACGTTTCCATTGATTTTTTTAGTTTAAGTGAATAAAAGAGTTTTTTTTCTTTTTTCTCGAAAAAAGTGTAACCGATTTGAAATTTAAACTTCCTGAATGCAGAATTACTAGATCTTTCAAATCGACATATCAAATATTGGAGTTGTCATTTAAAAAGAATTGTGTATGACGTCATAATGGTGTGATGAGAAAACTATTGATGTCCAAATTCGCGCATTAGTAAATTAAGTTTGAAGTGTCGAGGGTTTTTTCTTCTTTATCTCGATATATTTTATTTGGTATGTTCTATACTTTACTTGCACACTGTATATTCTGTTGTTAATTTTTTGTGTTATATTGCTGTCAGAGATGATTGTAGGTTCTAAATAAACTGATGAACTCTTTCAAAATTATGGTGGCACATTCTTAGTTTCTTCTACTCTGCCTCGTCTTTCTGTTCTTTTTGTTGTAATATAAGTAGTCATACCTGTTTTACCATCACTAATTCGCAAGAACTTCTTTTGCAGCCTTTTTCACTTCCAAAAATTGACATTGTTAATTGTGTTTCCTGCTATATATGTATCATCAGCGAAAGTCAGAATAACGCCAAGACCGGCCAAAATGTAGATTTTTAAACAGGAGCGACCCTCCAAAGAGGGGATAAACGCCTCTCCCTGTATTGTAAACATTTCTTTCTTTTAGAATATCTGAAGGAAGCATTTCTATAGAAACAGTTAGTAACCTAGAGAACTTTTCGACATTGCTCCAGATACTAAACTTTATTTGACTTTTACATTTCAAGTCCAAAATTCCCGCGTATATGTCGTATATGCAAAATAATAAATGTCCTCAACAGTTTTCGGACATTTTACTTTGCTGTTCTTTACATCTTTTCGGTTTTCACCATACGTAAACTGTCCTCGGAGTGGTTTGCATAATCAAACAATATAAATTAAGACTTTTTTGATACTGATTTGTCTAGCTTATATATTACAGTACCAAAAAAATGACCTTCATTGTTGTACCTAATTGCGTTCATTGTATGGTCATACCTGTGCTCGAAAATCCTATCACACATGTATTAATAAATTGTTATTAGCAATTTGAATCTCGTGTGAACGTAACTTCTCCAAATATCATTTCCTGACAGCTCATTACCAGAACATTGTTTTAACAACAACAAAACGAAACAACACTAAAACATTTAATGTACATTTGTTCGCCATAACAGGCCATGATCGAGTGTACTCACACCTAGCAATGACATTTGATTTATAATGAAACACGAGTAATTATAGAGCAAGAAATATCAAGTATGATGACTTTAGTTGGAAACGTCAGATCTATTCGATACAGCCAACACCTACGGCACCGGGAAAGATCAAGCGTTGAGGAAAGGTCATTTGATTAATATTGTGTTTGATTAACAGCGGAATGAAGATGATACAATGACAAATGATGGTCTAAAACAAACGTTTTGATTACGCATGGGAACCTTCGACGATTTGAGAATCGTCCGATGGCCGGCGACAGGAGAGAAGTTTTTGATGTATGGTTAGTTGGATGAATAACGATGTAATAATTAATTGTTCATTTAATTGGCATCGGAGATAAATCTGTTGAAAAAAAGATTTTGTTTTTCTTATAGGATGGCATTGTGAGGGTTATTTATTGTTAAGAAATTATTTTATTAACACCATTTCCTGTGAACTTAGTTTTCACTTTGGGCCCCCAGAGAAGGCAGTGTTTTAGATTTAGGGGCTTTTAGTTTTAAGCAGGTGTACTCTGAACTTTTTTTCTTTCGATGACGATTTCGTTACAGACACCATCGGCTGATGGTGTAAATATAGAAGTTTTGGTTACTGCTGGCGATGCTAACAACTAATTTGTAAATGTTTTGAAATATTAGTCACAGATTTATTCTTTTTGAAAAGACGAAATTCCAAAAGTGACCAACTATTGCAAACTTTGTTATGAAAGAAAGGTTTACATCACAATCCCTTACTACTTGTATTTGAGACCAGTTTAGGGGTCAACCTATTGTTCTGGTCTTAAAAATTATAGAAATAATGAATGTTGTTATGAAATGTTATATTTAGAGTGCATTAATTCACATTTTTAACAGTCATCCAAAAGTGAGGAGGTTATCAATCCCGCCTGAATTTGTTTATTATGTGTGTTACCTGATTTCTTCTCTGATTGTGAATAATTATTTTTTGTTTAATGGAGTGTATATCAGAATTGCTGGATCTTAAAATTAAAAATAGCTAGCAGTAAAGGGGTGCAACTTTGTATCGAAAACATAACTTGAATAGTTTTTTTCTCTACAACACTTTATTAACAATTTGGACCTTGAGATGGATCCATATATTTTTTATGTATAGTTTTTCAGAACTGACATTTCCTTATAAATATTATATTTCTAACGGGCTCTTTAAAATCCACCCTATTGCTAGATCAGCGCCACCCTAATTTAATGCATTTTTAACGGAGAAGTTTTTTTAATATGTATTAGATTAAATTATATTACAACAGCTATTTTGAACATAGTCTTATAATATTGCCAGAATATTAAATAGTTGATCTAGGTTTCAATAGATGTAATTCAAGAAATTTTATATTTTCGTTAAAAATTAACTTAGACGTCATAAATTTCTTTTGCAGTTATGTTTAAATTGAGAAATAAATTACAGATTAGAGTAATACTTGAGTCGTATCAAAACAGTGACAATAATTTTAAGTGTCGTGAAGTTACTAAAAATGACATAAAAAAGAGTAATAGGGACTGAGAAACAATGAGAGGCGGAAGTATTTTTTTAAATGTTCTAATACAGTATTAATTCACATTGGAGATTGTTCGATATTCTTTGAGGAAGATCTACTATACTTTACAGAATATGGGATAGTTTTCGTACAGAATTCCAGAACGATTAAACAGATAATAATAGATTACTGAGTTATTTTTAATATGAAGTGCATATTTATCAACCTCGTTAATAAAAGTTATCATTTGTTTGAAATTAAATTTGAATACAAAGCGAGTACTACGGTACATTTGGCGTCACTATTTAACGTCTATAACAGAGAAGTAACAAGCAAACGAATTCTTAACCAATAATCCTTTGTGTCTTTAATTATTTTAGTTTATTTTATATAGCTAATACACAAACATGTGGTTGCCTTGCCATCTTGAACGGAAGTCGCTTATGAAAAAATACGATGTTTAGTACCTCATACAATGCAGCTCAGGAACAAATATGAACGTAGTTCACCTGGATCATTTGACATTCGATTAAAAAAAATGTTGTATTTGGTGCTAGGATAGAGAACCCAAATTACCTCTCATCTTATTAAAGGAGAACTTTAATTGGTATCAAATTGGAATATAATTTGCAGTATATTCCAAAGTGGTTAGTTTTAGAAAATTTAATTTCAAATTGAAATAAAATTAAGAATTCGCATAGTTTTTGTATCGAGAAGATCGTTATTAGATGTTGTTACTTGAAAATTGTATGTAGTATAATTTGTCACATAAACTAGTCGTCACCTTAATTTTATAAAGGATTATTTATATTTCTATCAGTATATCTTCTATATCATTATATTAAATTCAGATTTTCTCAAGTTGGGGCTGCACAGCTGCTTGGACTTTTTTTAAAGCAATTCTCTCATACATCTAAGATTATATACAGGGTGTTTCGAAGATCGGCTGTGTACAGAACTCATTAAAATAAGCCCTATTAACTTGTGCCGTAAAACGCACCTTTAATAAGTTATAAACTGTTTGTTTTTCTGTTATAGACAAAACGGTCGAAAATAAATAGAGAAAAATGTATGGCTCTTACATAACTTTTGACGTTAAATAACATCCGCTACTGCGTTTTTCCACATGCAACTCATAAGCGTCCTATTTAGGTTGGTGAGGGGGTTTTCGGCCCTTAAAGAGTAGAGTAATTTTCAAACTCAATTTACTCGAAAACCATTGGAAATATCGATTTGGACAAACATACTATTTTACGTAAAATCATAAACATTTTATAAATTTGTAGAGAAAATTGTAAAAAAATTGAAACCTCCTAACTTCAGCAGTTAGGTTAGGTTTTAACTACCTACATATAACATTGAGGCATTATAAAGAAATATCTGTCTCATTAATTCTATATTAGTATACCTACTTCAACAGACAGCGACAGGGTGTTTGACGTAACAGTTAACTGTTATTTTTAACCGGATTTGCAAAAGTACCTACTGCTATTTAGAATCATCCCTAATATTTGCGAAATTACTGAACATTTACAGCTCCAAAATTTTTCGTTTATTAAAATTTATGAAGATTTGCGTGCTTCTATCCTCTATAAACGTATGGAAATACAAAAATTCGATTGTTAAATACCGACGTACAAGCCGCAAAGAATGTGGCTAACCCAACAAAAAATTTAATCAATTTTTTCCGTTTCACCACAATTTCTCTGCATACTTTTTCCCTTAACAGCCCGAAATCGACTCACGCTTCCTCTCCTAATGAACGAAATTAATCCCAGTCGGCTTTTTCGTCTCCTCACAAAGCTCCAACACGGCCTTCTTCAGCATCGTTTGAAGGTGAATTTTTTTATACCGAAATGGCAGCGTCAGATAACAAACGTATCCGACATATCAACTCTTGCGAGGGAGACATGCGACTGACTCCGAAAAAGAGAAGAGAAGAGCACTTGTCAGATGAAATTAAATGTCATATTATTCACGCTGTAACGGAATTTCGTTGAGATGTTCGTATGGAGATATGAAATAGTTCAGTCAGCTTAGCTGAAAGTGTGACTTCGAAGGGAGAAAGTAATTATGGTAAAGATGGTAAGCAATAAAATGTATACAAGGATTGTGAGCATGATTGGCTTCGTAAAAGTGAAGCAGAATAAAGAAATGCTTGGTGTCATTGGTTATGTAAGGAGATGCGTTGAAAGGAATGATGAAAATAGTATTGTACATAACAGTGGTAACATTAAGTTTTTAAGGTAACAACTTTAACAAGTTTTATGGTGCAATGTGTTAAGTAGGAAGAGTAAGATCTGCTCTAAAGACCAACAGTATAGACACAAACATTCTGGAATAAATTAAGCAATTAAACAAGGACATTCAAGTATTATTGGTCTGAGTGGAAGAATCAGGAGGAACAAACAATTATATCTACAAAAAAAAAATCGAAAATCCGGATATTGCTCAAAAATATGTAAATTTATTAGGGTAACACATACATTCCACATCTCTAATATATGAAAAAATAAGAAATAATATTGCAGAGGACATAAAAAATACCAAGCAAAACTACTAGAAGGTCATAGGAAAAGTTATATAATGCTAAGAAATTCCTAAAATCAAATAATGGAATTATCAGAAAACACATCATTAAAAGAAATATAAATAAAGTAACTGGTACAAGACCAAATTCCACAAGGACCCGCATAAAGCCTACTTAACTCTTGACATATTGCTACTAGAAGAACTCATCATACCAAAATCGTCCGGCCACAATCTAAAATATAAGAATCTCAGATATACATAACAATGAAATATGCATTTGAAATCTAGTTTTACGAAATATTTCATTCAATCTCTCACACTTGAATATTTCAGAACTATATTTCAGTCCTTGATGATCATGTGCGACACCATCTCTAAGGAAAGCTATTAATCGATCACATACCATTTGCCTTGGTCTTCATAGTCATAGTTTTGAGAGAATGTTCGATACCATATAGCCGAAGGCAATAGTTTACACCCTGAGTGAACAAAGTGTAGATGTCAAATACAGAAATGTTGACCAATATATAGAAGGAAACCAAAATCAAAATCCGAATATCTGAAAAGAATCCAAAATATCTCATATCAGAGCAGTGAAGAATAAAATATTCCTAACAAGAAATATCAAGGGACCGATAGATTTTCTTAATGACACTCCCTATATATTTACATTTTCAAAAAATGTTTGATAGTTACGTTGACATTGGCAGATTGGCAATATGCTAATCAATCTATGAAAACTCGTATGTTGTTTGGAATGCTATCTTGTCAAATCTTCTATCGATTGAGGGGAGTTTCTGTCAACAAAATATTTTCAATATCCGCAAAGGAAAAATTTTAAAGCATTGAGGTGGCTATTTACTTTGCCTTCATTGGTCTATGCATCGCTGTGGAAATATTTTATCAAAGTATTATTTCACTTTAACTCTTTCTAATGTCACCTGAAATTAATGCAGGATTTACCTGGTATACAAACAAAGAAAGTATTGCAGGAACAATTTCATGTATTCATTTTTCAATAGAATTTGTACTTTAACCATAACATATTTGACTAAGTCTGGATATCAAGCTTGCAACTACCACAATTATACAAAATGATTAAACTTGTATGAATTATCTAAACCTAAAGTAAAATTATTTAGTCAAAATTTTCTCCAGGTTCTGACGTAAGGTAGTGAAATCGAAATTCTGAAAACCGACATTACGTGAAAGTAGAATAGATAAGAAATCAGACCCAGTAAATATTTGTCAGCTATCAAGGATTATATTTGAATTGGATGAGGGCAGGGCATTTTGCAAAACAACAGGACAACAGGTGTATAAAAAACCATGGTCGGGCTGTAAACTGCAATTAAGGAATTGTCTACCATAACCTGGCCCTTAAAAAATAACAACAAGGAGATGGAAAGAACTGGTATCTACTAAAAGTCACCTCACGTCCTCCAAATTATTGGACTGCGTTAGATGATATCGCAACTGCTTGTATATCCGAGACATGTTTTGGGTTCAGGTTGGGACTTCTTGCTTTTTAAGTCTTTTCGTTCCAATGTTTAGTACTATAATTTCCATTATTTAACACCACCAACCAATGCGTACCGTTAACAGCATAATTGTTGATACTCTACTAAGTGAAGTGGCATAAGGTATCATCTGGCCTTGTGAAACATGTATCCAAAAAATCGCTAACAAAGTTTCCCTGTAGATAAAAATGCTCCGTGGTAAAGTTGATCAGGCTGTACGATGATCTAGGAATAATGCTCGCTGGGGGAGCTAGTATTCAAATTATCTGATAAAAGTTGTAGTTTCTAAACACGAGGTGAGGTTTGAAGCTGAGATTGTGCATTGGGGAACAAAAAGTCTCGCTTCAATAAAGATTACAACAAGTACAACATACATAGTTTGAAAAATATGAAACAAGACGGATTAAGGAAGGACAATCATATTGGTAAATATACACACATATTCTACTTGCGAAAAATCGAGATGAAGATAAATCGTCCTTGATAGAAATAATCAGGAGTTATGATTATTATTTTTGGGAGTGATCGATATTCGTATAATTTCTTTATTATCTGTAAATTCTGCATTTTAAAAGTATAAAAAAATATTTTCAAACGCCATTACCGACATTGTTTACTTCAATTACTCTTATTCTTATGGTTCAGATTTTCCTGTAAACTATGAGTTTTCCCGATTTTTCAATATTTTAATAATTTCAGGAATAAGAGGAGACTACTCTATTTTCATATTTAGATTTTGAATTATGCATTCTAGAATTATAAAAACAATGTGTTTGTATTTATCATTAGGAAACCTTTCTCTTGGTATGTCACATGATGCATTCAGTGGCGCTCAGATCAGGGTTTCATAGGGGCCAGGACCCCCCACATGATCGTAGAAGTGAAATTAACATATCTCTTAAAATAAGATAACTACGAAAATTAGATAAAAAAATGGTACTCTAAATAATTTTGAAAAATTAATGATTCCCCAAATTTTTGGCCGACACTGCTATGGAGGTTTTTGAATTCACCCTTAAAGTAATCTCCACATCGTGAATTCGTTGATTGCAGGCCTCTATATTCGCAAAAAATAGGCTGCACAGATTCAAGTGTGAGTCATATAACATATTCATTTTTTATTGGATATTCGGAACTATTAAAATGAAAATATATTTTCATTTAGTACATAATTATAAATTTGTTGAACTTCTGTCGTCAGTTGAATCTGATTTAGGTCTTAGTGCTTGATGCTAGTGATTTCCCAAAAAAATTGTAAATATAAAATCTGTTGTTAATGAAAATGACTTGCTACTGTCGTAAAGTAATGCAAGCAAAATTTTACACGAGCCTTTGAACGAAATTTAATTAAAAAAGTGTTGTGCCCAGTAACAATTTTATGCATTACTTTCAAAGGTAGGTATTATAAAAGCTAGAACTTGTTTAATTTTCTTAACCTTTCTCGCAACTGAAACATAGTACAGTGACAAATATTTCGTTCACGTAATCAAGGAAAACGTTAAGCACATACAAAACAAACAAGAAATTTTCCCCTAAACAAAAGAGTAATTTTTGTCCCTCGGAAATCGGTACGAGTATATTCCGTATGTCAGCGACAACAGTCCACGTAACAATGGCAGGGAAAAGGCGGCGGTAGATTGCAGGGGCTGATATGAAAAAATTCGCATGGAAAAATTCGTGATTTGTATTTGTTCGGGAAATGTAGATGGCTCGATGTGAAATAGAGTAACATTCATCTTTTCAGTGGATAATCTCTGCTTGAATTTATAGCTAGGAATTATGATTTGCCTTACAGTTTGAATGCGGGTTGTTTTTCGTTTTTTGTTATCATGTTTTCCAATTTTGAATTCAAATTTCTAGTTTTCTATAGATACTGTAGGTCGTGTTCTGGTATATTGTCTTGATTTATTGTTTTGGTTTATTTGTTGATATTGACTAAACTCAAAAGTATCACTTGAAGTTTGACGGTATTGCAAATCCCAGAACTACTGTCTGAGTTTTGAGGCTCTGCAGATTGGAAGATAAAGGGCAAAATAGGTCGAGTTTTAAATTATAAATTATTAAATCTGTTATTCAAATTATTTAAAAATACAAATAAAATATATTTTTCAAAATTTAAATAGTGTAGTTTCTAAAGTGGGAATTAAGTCGATGTTTAATATTTTGTTAATATCTTTTAAACAAATGATTTAAAAATATGATATATTTATAATTCAGATAATGAGCCTTTTATCTCATATACTACATGATGCGTTTGAAAATTCAATCTTTATTTTCCATTTAATTGTATAATTTGTCCCTAAAATTACTATGGGGGTTTTCTAATAATGTATTTTCCGTTTAATTCTATTATTTGGGAGCCAAATAATAGAATTAGGGATTTTTTTCATATTTTTTCTATAAACAAAAAATTGAGGTCTTACAGTTTGGGGAATAACGGGGAGAATGGGTAATTTTTTAAAAGATTTTTTTAATATATTTTAAAATATTCATTTAAAAAAAATAAAAAAATATATTTGTATTCGTCATAATGAGCCCTGTGATTTGATATATTACATGACCCGTTAGAAACAATTATAATTTTTTATTTTCCATTTAATTCTATAATTTGCCACCCAAAATAAATATTAGGGGTTTCTTCTAATTTTTTCAGTAAAGTTCAGGTGAGGGGCTATACTTCCGTTTTTTTCAAAATTTTTTAGCTTATGGTTTCGGAGATAAGGGGGGGAATGGGTAAATTTTTTTATATTTTTGTTAATATCTTTTAATTAATTTATTTTAAAAATATAAAAAAATATATTTGTTTTCTTCATCATGAGCCCTTTCATTTGATATATAACATGATGGGTTAGAAACAATTTTAATTTTATATTTTCCATTTAATTCTATAATTTGCCCCCCAAAATGAATATTAGGGGTTTCTGCTTATATTTCCAGTAAAGTTCAGGTAAGGGGCTATACCTTCTTTTTTTTCAAATTTTCCAGCTTATGGTTTCGGAGATAAGGGGGGGATGGATGAATTTTTTTATATTTTTGTTAATATCTTTTAATTAATTTATTTTAAAAATATGAAAAAAAAAATATTTGTTTACGTCGTAATGAGCCCTTTCATTTAATATATAACATGATGGGTTAGAAACAATTTTAATTTTATATTTTCCATTTAATTCTGTAATTTGCCCCCAAAATTAAAAGTAGAGGTTTCTCCTTATTTTTCCAGTAAACTTCAGGTCAGAACCTATTTGTCTAATTTTTTTCAAAACTTTACGTTTTATAGTTTCGGAGATAAGTGGGGGGGACAGTAACAATGTATTGTATTTCTTTCAACTTTCTCGCAACTGAAACATAATATAGTGACAAATATTTCGTTCACGTAATCAAGGAAAACGTTAAGCACATACAAAACAAACAAGAAATTTTCCCCTAAACAAAAGAGTAATTTTTGTCCCTCGGAAATCGGTTCGAGTATATTCCGTATGTCAGCGACAACACTTCACGTAACAATGGCAGCGAAAAGGCGGCGGTAGATTGTCGGGGCTGATATGAAAAAATTCGCATGGAAAAATTCGTGATTTGTATTTGTTCGGGAAATGTAGATGGCTCGATGTGAAATAGAGTAACATTCATCTTTTCAGTGGATAATCTCTGCTTGAATTTATAGCCAGGAATTATGATTTTGCCATACAGTTTGAATGCGGGTTGTTTTTCGTTTTTTGTTATCATGTTTTCTAATTTTGAATTCAAATTTCTAGTTTTCTATAGATACTGTAGGTCGTGTTCTGGTAAATTGTCTTGATTTATTATCTCGGATTTTTTGTTGATATTAATGCTAAAACAAAAAGGTATCACTTGAAGTTTGACGATACTGCAAATCTCAGAATATTTGGAAATTACTGTAGCTCATATGCTGTTGTTTGTAAATGACGCCATTAATCTAATTCATTGTTGCGATCTTAATTATATTTAAATTTCTTCAAAGTATATAATAATAGAGCTTCTACCTTCCCAATGCCAAATTATTTGCTCCAAGCAAAGTAGTTATTTAGTTTCTTATTCATTCACCTATTCCGCCTTAGAGAATTTTAGAGCAGACATCATTATTTCTCTTAATCTCAGAATAAAAAGTATCACGAAAATTCAAAGCGCTCTAATGACAAAAGTTGATTCATTAAAATTAGTCAAGGGAACAAGAGAGATACTTCGCATCATTGACGTTTTCTTCCTCATTGCCAGCAACAAAATTATAAGCTGATGACTGTAAGGCTGACGTGGGGGAAAATTCGACGTAATTGGACAAAGGAAAACTGTGGAGAATGACGATAACTGAGGCTTTTCCATTTAATCGAGTGTGATTTCGAATTTCGAGCCACTGGGGGAATCACCGAAATTATAAGGGTGTGCGAATTACGCGAAAATCTATGGTGAAAAACATTTCCTGCAACTCACTCGACGACAGAGGGAGAAAAAATTGGGTAGTGATTGATTGACAATTATAATAGGACCCGAATTGGGATTGTTTCAAACGTGACGTTGAGCCCTCGATTTTTATATGGGTGGAAAATGTACCGGGTATTCAGAAAATTCTACTACAACCATTGGTAATCTGAATAAATCGCAAAGGGTCATGATAGCGCTAACCGTATGGAAAAAGGGGGTAGATGAGTTGAGCTGATATTTATTTCGTATTACGAATATGGTCCCAGAAATAACAGAACCACAAACAGTTTGGAAAAAGTATTTTGATTTCTCTAAATAGTTGCTCGCTTATCGTTTTACAGCAATACTCAAAAATGTTGGTACCCTGTTTAAGTGTGGGTACCCAAAAGACCCAAGGAAGGAGAAAGGAGCGTTAGTCTGAATCTGGTAGACAATGTCCCTCGTTCCTCGAAGTTTCTTTGGACTTCCATCGTCTTGAAAAGGTTGATCTCACAACGTTTCAATAGCTTTGTATCTGCTATCGTCATCAGGTGAATGATGGGAAATTCAGTTTATCCGTGGTATTTATACCTTTAATCGGTCATGCGTCGCCGGTCATGGTCATTGGGTCTCATCCGGTCCAATCACCGTCGTCGTATCTGGCGGTTGGTTGTCGGTGATGCGTAGCGACAGTGGCCCAAGAAGTGGTTTCCAAATGTTTTTAATTTGGACGCTGGGCTCGCTAATTATATTCTCGTTCCAGATTATATATATTGTCTCTATAAATTTTCTTTTATACCAATGCTCCTCCTTGTGAATTACCCTGGCCTGGTCCTGATGTTGTGGTGTTCGGTCCACGCGTGGTTAGCTAGCCCAGACTTCGTCAGCTCTGCCCTTTGAGTAGCTGTGCGTTGTTCCTTAACCCTCGTGTCCAGCAACTTAGACGAATTGCACACATATATGGAATCAGAATGATTTTCAAAAGCAGCAACACTCTAAGGAGCAAGATTACAAGAACGAGGCCGGACGCTCCAGCAATACCAAATAACTGCATATACAGTATAACTTGTGAATGTGGCAATATTTACATTGGAGAGACAAAGCGACCGCTGGACACCAGGGTTAAGGAACACGGCACAGCTACTCAAAGGGCGGAGCTGACGAAGTCTGGGCTAGCTAACCACGCGTGGACCGAACACCACAACATCAACTGGGACCAGGCCAGGGTAATTCACAAGGAGGAGCATTGGTATAAAAGAAAATTTATAGAGACAGCATATATAATCTCGAACGAGAATATAATTAGCGAGCCCAGCGTCCAAATTAAAAACATTTGGAAACCACTTCTTCGGCCAATGTCGCTACGCATCACCGACAACCAACGGCCAGATACGACGACGCTGATTGGACCGGATGAGACCCAATGACCATGACCGGCGACGCATGACCGATTAAAGGTATAAATACCACGGATAAACTGAATTTCCCATCATTCACCTGATGACGATAGCAAATACAAAGCTATTGAAACGTTATGAGATCAACCTTTTCAAGACGATGGAAGTCCAAGGAAACTTCGAGGAGAAAGGAGCGTTTGTAATACCGCGTTGTAGTGCTGGGAGTTACTACTACAGAGTCCCTAAACCACTCGCTGCCGCTAAAGAAGTGAATTATTTGGTTGTTTTGTGTTCTCGTTGTTTTTGCCATGGCTGACTCTCATGAACAGAACGCAGTCATGAAGTTTATTTTTTTCCTCGAAAAAAGTCGACAGGAACTTTTAAAACGTCCTACGCGGATCGTGCTCAATGTAAATTGATTACAGATCTCATTGTCAGACTCCTTGGACGATCCGAATAGATGAAATTAAAAAAAAACTCAAAATCATAATAGAAAAAAGAACACGGGCCAATGAAGCAGTTATGAGCAGTCCGGAGTTCAATTCAGGAAATTTTAATGGACAATTTAGTGCTGAGATGATTTGTGGCTAGACTACTGAGAGCACATCAAAAACAACGATAACGAATCATGGTGCTAGTACTATGACCCTAAAACGCAATCCCTAGTGCAGATTCAAGTTCGCCTTGGCCCAAAAAGCTCGCGAACTGATATCAAACATTAGAACCTCATCCTTATTCGTTCCAAGATTTTCTCACAGAGTTACATGGTTAAAAACGGTTTCTTTATCAGGAAGTTTCGAATTGCGCAACAGGTTCTGACTTAAGAGACCGGATTTACGCCTGTCTGGTTATTGGTTCAGCTACGATGTGTGTCAATTTTGAACAAAAATGACATCTCCTGTCATAGCTATTTCTGTGCTTCCTTATTCCTTCTTCGTTTGTAATAATTTTCGATATGTCTAGTTCCCTAATCGTGAGTTTCTCTGCTTATAATTTTTAGGTTATCCAGATATTCTTCTCTATGGGTTTTGTATCAATTCCTTCGTTTTCGCTATTTATCTCCTTATGAAGCTCCATTTTCCTTTCTGTAAGCCATAAAAGTCGTGTTCCATTTCTTTCGAGAATCGTTCCCAATGATCGTTCTGACTAGTGCGTGCGTTTTGGTTCTTACTTTCTTGAATTTGTGCCTGATAAGTACTCTAAATAACCTTACATTTTTATTTGTGTTCATTACGGAACCAACACGTTTTGTGTTAGACTTTCTGTTTTTGTTTATTTTCCTTTCTCCAAAGGATTTTTTCTGCAGAGGTGAATCTTTTTTTTTGTTCGTGCCATTTTATTTCTCATGTTTCTTGTTTATCTTGTTTGATATTCCAAGCCACTTCTTATTTTCTGTAGGTTACTGTTTGTCTTTATGTAAGTGTTTCGGATGCTCTTTTACTTGCTCTAGTTGTTTTGACATATGTAAAAACACAGTTTTGCGCTCTAACACCAAACCTTTATTTAAACAGTTGTCATCATCAAGAAGTAAACCAAACCAACAAAACAAGCAAACAAACAAAATAGTTTGCTTTACTCCTTGATGCTGTTGAGCTGTTGAAACGGTGTTGAGTGTTTAAATAAAGGTTATGGTGCAAAACTGTGTTTTTTACATATGTGACACACCAAAGGTTCCACAGCATTTCCATTGTTTTAAGGTGTCAGTATTCAGGATTTTGTTTTTTTTATAGACTTCTACTGTTGTAATTCTCCCCATCATAAAGATACTTTTCACAGCCTTGTTATGTGTTCGTGGTATTATTGCCGTATATATTTTGATGCATTTCCCTAACGTGGGATTAAATATTTGCTATGAGGTCCTATGAAGCAATTCTACCGAAGTTTTCTCGTGGGGTAACTTAATAGATGTGTACGTCTTCGTATTGATCCAATCAATGGTAAAATTTTAGCTTAGACATTTTCTATATGTCTGTTCCATGTTAATTTACTTGTTATTGTTAGAAGAAAGTATCAGAAAAAATTTACATTAATTGCTGTAAATTTAACTTAAAAAAAATATTGAACAATAATTTATTGTTTTTGACCTTGAATTACTCAAATTCAAGGGCTTTCCGTACCTACAAGTTTTATTTGCAATAATTTTTCTAGAATCGAGGCGGAAAACCGAAAAATTTGACAAGACCGAAACTGAATTTCGCACCTTTAGTTTTTCGTTTTAGTAAATGTATATACTGTAACAGTTTATCCATTTACCTTTATTTATGCCACAACGCCCATCTGGAACTAACAGATTTGAACCTGCTGATAAGAAAGTTTTCAATTCGCAGTATTGATTTATCTTGAAGATATCTATGTTGACCGAGTTTGAGATGTTTTATCCAAACACAACCCCCGAGCATTTCAATAGTTTCGCACTAACAAACAATTGTTCCTCTGAATGCCCTTGTAAAGACAATCGTTTCTTATCTGTTACGTCCCCAAGTCGCCAGAGGTGCCGTAATCCCACGTCTAACTCAGACCCTATGGCTCACACAACGACTTAAAGATAAAACACGAAACAGTGAGTTTCCCTTGACAGCTACGTAAGGACAAATTATTCGCGACCCGTCCTGCCGACACTTTAGATATGTTCGGCCATTTATAAGAATTTGCAAGTAGGAAAAAAAGGAATCGATCCACCTCAGAGACACATCATTTCTGTGTCTACATTCGGTGACAAGCGATTAATCTTCTTTAGGGGGATAAACTGGGAATTCACAGATCGCTAGAGAGGGACGGACAGGTAGGCGTTCGGGGTGAAGTTGAATCCATCATAGGAATTGTAAACAAGGACATTGTTCTCCAGTGTTTTCGTGATGAGGATCTCCCATAGAAGAGCAATCGTCCTTTGATGTTTTAACTCGGTGTACAGCAGCGACAATTTAAATGAGATGTTTGTTCGTGCTCGGCTGGAAAACACAACGTCGTCGTAAGTCGAATAGTAAAAGTGTCAGGGAAGTGTAAGTTATGGCGGTTGTTCATCATAGTGCTTGACGGCGAACGGCCACACGACGATTGAGGATGAATTTCAAAAGGTTTATTTTCGGGGATTTTGCAGAAAATTGCCGCTGTCAGAAACAATTTTGATTAATGTCTGGGAAAGTGACAGTTCTTGTTTATGGTATGGCCATTGCGGAAAGTAGCAATGTGATGATGTGTGGGTAGATGCTGAAAACGACATGCAATTTGACAAATGGCAACATCATACGTTCTTTACATATTTTTTAAAGATTAGTTTTACTTTTTAAGTAACTTCCAATTCAGCTAACTTATTTGTTTTCGAAGCGAAGGTCCACACTTACACATATGAAAATAAATGAGTAAAGGTAATGAAATGCATAATTTCATTTGTTTCGACATGACACTACCGACCGGCCGTAACCACACACTGCCTCGATATCAATAGAACATTCAAGTAATATACAATAACTGCACAAAATTTGTCTTTCGTTCTAATAAACAGTCCATTTCTCTCTTTGTAATATATTAAATAGGGGACTTGACATATGTCAGAGATTAAAAAGAATACTAAACAAAAGTCAACTTGGCATTAAATTTTCATATTATCAACGAATATAGACTCATACGAGGATACACATGAAGCAAAACATGTCCTTTGTTTACATCATTTTGTTATCATAATGAACAAAGTACGTTTACCATTCAATGCAGACTCTGATGTATTACATTCAGCTGGAACTTTTATATCCTCCAAATAACAAAAATGAGTTAAAGGCAGGTGGTCAAGAGTCTAAAGCGCACGTCTGCAAATCCAGATTTCGCGGGTTTGAAACCGAGAACAGTTATACTGTTTTTTAATATTATGTCATTATTAATAAATTTTATGTATTATTTTCATTGAACTTAAAATGAATAAAACTCGTTTTAATATTACATAAAACAAGAATTTAGTATTTTTAAATTTTATTGCTACGGTTGAATATATAGGTATTTAATTTTGTGTTTTGTATAAATGTTATGTGATTGTAATGATGTTAGCTAAGAACAAAACGAACTTTTCTTTAACACCTTTTCTTCTAATACTTATTCAGATGAACAAAACTATTTACAAACACTTATTCATTATCTAAACGAATATTTTTTTGCAGATATATTTAAATTAAGAATTGAATTAGGATTAATACTTCAGTCGTAACAAAATACTGACAATTATTTTAATTCCCGTGATATTTATATACATTACTGAGATTGACACAAAGCAAGAAAAATAGAGACAGTGAGAGAACGAGAGAAGGGAAGAATATTTCGTAAGAAGCTTTCGCTTCCATCGTTCAGTCTCAATTGACTGCTGCTCTTTTTTTTGTAGATATGTATACCTGATTTATTTCCTGCTTGTTATCCAAATTATTATTTTTTGTTTAATATATTATGGATCGAGATTTAAAAAAATCCCAGCCGTATTAGATTGAAGTCATAGAACAATATTTTACACTATTTGCACTATAAAATTCGGAGGTGTCACCATATAATTTTTCTATAACATACATTTTTTCAGGAAAGCGTAAAAAGGAATAAAATCAATCGTGATTGTCAAATAAGTGTCACATTTGTGTCACCATTTAAATGTCATCTATAGCAGAAAATAAGTATTAGAAATATTTCTAGAAAGGTATAGTACAGTTAGGACAGCCTTGGATCTCGAAAATCGTATTATTAGCATAGCGTGTTTAGGGAAAATAGACTCTCAAATAAACTGGAAAATTAAATTGTATACAGAAAACACATCCTTGTTAACCGCCCAAACAGCACCCGTAATAAGTTTGTAGATTATTTATTCAGATAACTGTCGTTAACATTTTAACTTGAAATGAATAGCGGCATCTATATGTTTGAAATACATTAATAATCCGCCAAAGAAAGCGCAAATAATGAAGGTTCTCTACTAGAAACAATATTTTGTCGAGTGTTCAATGGATTGTGTTTTCCTTAACATAGAATTTCTGTCCTGTGATTTCGAAAACGATGAGAGAGAAACAGAAAACCAAGTGGACGTATCTAATTCTGTCTAAACTTGCTTCTGATTGGTGATTGTTTGCGTCAGTCAAGTGACGTCTAGCTATTGCTTGCAGCTTTAGAGAGAGACGGATACTCCACTCGATTTCCTTTCTCTCTCACCCAGTGTTACGATTTCATTTGTATTGGTGCCCATACCCATTATTGCACTCTATCTTTCGGTATTAAACCTCATGAATTATTTCCTAGGAATTATAGGCTCACGGCATCCACACAAAGGACGACTCCACATTTTGTGTTTCTGTGCGCCAATTTCCCCCGAAACTTCTAGATGCCGCTATACATTTCACGTTAAAATATCAATTTAATATGTTATGGGTATCTAAATTATTCTTGAGGTATAACCTACCATGGGTATTACAGATAATTTAACAGTACATGACATCATTCATAAATCTATGCTAATCTATGCAGTTATTGAATACAATGTGCCTATAAGATAAATCAGTGGCGGATCAGGGGATTGTCATTTGGAGGGGGCTTGATCTCGTTTGGAGGGGGGCTTGACGTCACTGAAGGTTGGTTTAGCACAATAAACACTAAAAAACATAGCACTCAGATGATTTTGGAGGGGGCTTCAGCCCCTTAGCCCCCCTCTGGATCCGCCAGTGAGCTAAATTAATATAAATAATGCACCTACTTTTTCTAAGGTATATAAGTTTTGTTTCAAACTAAAACTGAACCCGATACTCAACTAAAATAACTCTTAATTGGTGCTTATTTGCGTCAACCAAGTGACGTCTAGCTCTTATCAGAGGCAGATACATCTACTCGATTTTCTTTCTTTCTTGTTTAGCTTACTTCCAATTCTACCTCTAAGGATATACTTTTGGAGGTGTTCTGCAATGCACAGATACCGTGGTAATACTAGAAAGAGAGGCCAATAAAGCGAGAGTTCATGTTATCTCACTTGGTGGGTTGAAGCAGCCAATGTACTAGATGATAAACGTTTTTCATTGGAATCAGTTCTCAATCGAGTGAAATAGCCTCTTGCTCTCTCCATTGCTCTCTCTTTTTTATCTTGTGGCGATATTTGTATATCCACCCATACCTCACGCACTTTAGCATTAGGTATCTTAGAGCAATTACTTCCTAGAGATAGCCTGCAGTACATAAGCCAGGTCTAGAAAGATAGTGGAATAGAGAGGGTAAGAGGCTATTTTACTCGATTGGCAACCGCATCCAATGAGCTCTTTGGCTACACCTACCCAAGAAATAACCTCGTGCTCTCTCTATTGCCCTCTCCTTCTATCCTTGTAACGACATTTGTGCATTGCAGAGTTAGATAATGTACCTCCTAGATGTAGCCTGTCAAGCAAAAACTCGTGGCAACGCTAGAAAGAGAGGGCAACAGAGACAGTAACAGGCTATTTCACTTAGTGGGTGGAAGCAGCCAATGAACAACATGCTGAACATATTTCATTGGAAGCAGTTCCCAACGGAGTGAAATAGCCTCTTGCCCTCACTATTGCCCTCTCTCTTTTTAGTCTTACCACGACATTTGTGCATGACAGGCAATATCTAGAAGGTACATGATCTAAGATTGCAGACCACTTCCAGAAGGTGTATGCTCTAAGTTAGGTATTACTTCTATGGAACTGACTGTTGTTCTTTGTATACGATTTCACCACTTGGGTTTTCCAAAGGTCTCCATGTCACTAGCCTAGAAATCATAAGATTTCACCTGAACTGTCAATCACCATTTGCTGTGTACAGGACAGCAACAATTAATTTCTATTTACAGTTATTTCCTCGGTGGCAGTTATAAATTTCCGAGGCAATTTTTTTATTCGAAATAAATACATGTTGAAATCTTATATATCCGAACTTAGGTTCGAAGTTCAACATCTTGTCGTGTATGTAAAAATAATTTCTACAGGGGTTGTTTTTGTAAATTTGTACATAATTGTACAAAACCAAGATAATAACTCTTAATGTTTAACATTCTTGATAAAATTATTAATGTACTGACAATAGGCCCAACATTTAATCTAGTAAAAGTTAAAACACTAATCGGCCGCAAGGAACGATCAGCAAAAATAAATATTGTGACAAATTATTTTCAATTTCATATAATTTTTAAATTATAAAGAAAATGAAAAAGTCTAAAAATATTTTTGTTATAAAATACTTATATGATCTTTTAAATTACTAAAACCTTTTTTTCTCATAGCCAATATATTTAATTACGTTATTGAAAAAATCGACATATTTTTTCTATCTACTAAAAAACTCAATATTCGCCATTCCTATTACCAAAATTGTTTCCGCTTTTCCCCTCTTTAACGTCGTTTATCTTGATTTTTGTCAGGGGCGAAATCCACTTCTTTCGAACATTATCCCATAAAAAAGGTTGATAATCGTTCCGCAGCTGCTCCTTCGAAGTCCATCCGTTTCTCGAGATGCCGCCGAAATAGTTTTTCCAACGTTTTCAGCCACAGAATCCAATTATTAGTGGAACTTTCGGAAAATAAGTTGATTATTCTGGCGATAGAGGAGCAGCATAGAGCCGCAAAGGCTCTAATCTATACACATTAAGTCGAGAAAAGAGCAATGGAGTATTCGGAGCGGATTCATGGACGCTTTTAACGAACCGATTCTGCGATGTTGAAAATTGTTAGTTTTTATTTGGGATTTCGCTGCCTTTTCGTAATTTCTCATGAAGGACTTGTTAATGAACTGAAGATTGTTGAGATATTGGAGTCTGAGTTAATGAAAAATACTGAAAAACGTAGATTGCTCGTTAAAAAAAACTAATGTCGACAAGAAGTGAAATATATTCTATATTTCTTGGATGCCAGTGTTGAAAAAGTTCAAGAAAAGTGGATAATAAAAATTGTGTCACTAATATAGGAAACTTACATAGAATTTAAATTTTTCCTTGGAAGTAACACCATATTTGAAGAAATGTTTATGTAATTTCCAACAGTTTCAATGTTTAAGTTAGACTCTTTTGTGAGTGAAACATTAAACTTTTCAACTATGACTATATTGAACATTATTTACAATTTTAAATTAAAATGGCTGCAATTGTTATTGCGAACATTTCTATTTTTCATTGTCTTATTTAATCCCTTTCAGAACCTGGTCTGACTTAGAACTTTGAAATATAAAGACTATTTCTCAAGTATGATGTTGTTTCAAAGACATTCTTAAATCAAAATAATCAAGCCACAACTATCGTTCAGAAAACATGAGAAATAATTTATATTTGAAGGATTTGCTTAACTTTTCAAAAACTATTTATTTGTCTGTGGAATTTTTAAGAACGAAACAAGGAGAAAAGCTGCCGATTAATAAAACTTTACACATTTATACCAAACTCTAAAGAGTTAAAATTGTTTATACCCTATTTACCAGGTATTATATATAGTATATGATGATGTATCTCTGAATTTCCTTCCAAATTTATAAATACAGCATGGCGGCTCACCATCATATATTACAACTGCATGTAACAGCGAATTTAAATAGAAGAAAATCTGAAACACTGATATGTTCTTTTTGTAGACATAAAATAGATTTCCGAACTTCTGCTGTGTATAGAACTCATTATAATAAGTCAAAAATTCCCTGTGAACATTTGCCCTAAAACACACCCTTAGGAAGTTATATGCCTTTAAAAGGGCTCAAACAAAACTGTTTTTTTTTCTGTTATTGACAAGAGGGTCTATAACTATATAATTTACGGCATGCAAATCATAAGCGTCCTACTTAGGTTGGTGAAAGGGGTTTTCGGCTCTTAAAGAGCAGAGTAATTTTCAAACTCAATTTACTAGAAAACTATTGGAAATATCGGGCTATTTTCCGAAACGATTCATCTGCAATCGCTGCAGGTTTCTGCAGCGGTGCGGATACAGGTGATTTCTCGTTGAATGCTGGAGACGAATAGGACTTTCACGCGGTGGCTTACTGGTACTTATAGGTGACATATGGTATAGTGGACGACTTTGATTGGTCACTAGAGATGGGGGTGACTACGCATCTAGCGGGTTGGTATCGTTCTGTTCAGTTTAAGACCCTCTTTCTTTCTGTTGAAATTATGTGGATATTTATATATTTTAATAGCTCCTCGCTGCAGAGGAGAATAGTAGTGGAATTAAGGTATGTTTTGGTACTGTATGACGTAGTCAGATTAGATTAATTCATGGTTAGCGACGGCACCTTTTTCAGGTTGTAATAACCGAGTATTTCGCTTATGTTCAGATATTCGTGTGTTGATGCTACGTTCTGTAGTACCGATATATATATATATATACCGTATTCGAGTAACTAGAAGCGAAAGCAGAAGGCTACGAGAATTATGCGAACCGACCTGAAGAGGGCAGATGTGACTCTGCCGAAACGTCGTCATTTTACCATCGATCCTGGCAGGGATCAGTTATCAACTACGCGGATGAATTCCCGGAAACCAGCTAATACATTTAGTGCCCGCGAAAACTTAAAAACAAATATATATATATATATATATATATATATATATATATATATATATATATATAGCTCCACATGAAAAAGTTCTACTGTATACTCCTACCATTAACAAAGGGTCACTACGATCTTTAGGAGATAGCAGAATATGGCGAAATTGCTGAGTTTTAACCTGACTTTGTCTAAGCAACTTTTCATTCAGATACTTTGTGTTCATTATGTAAGTTCCTTGTTCCCTAGTTTTGGATTGACTCTCGTTCTTTTCTAGTATAGTTTGGTGAAGAGGACCTTCTGATTTCATGGATCGAGTAACCATTAGCCTGGAACCACGTCTAAATAGACTAACTCATCTGTTATGGCGGCACTTTACTTGGTGTAGCGTATTCATATATTTTCTATATTTGTCCAAAAATGGCGATGTGTGGAGAGGTTATTCGCTATTTTTGCTTTATTTGAACAAATAAGTCGAATACCGCTAAGAGCAAATACGCCTTACCGTCCAGTTGTCGGTTTTCAATGCACTTCAAAGGAGTCAAATAAGCCAAATATTTGCTTCAGCCGTCCACACTTGGTTCATACAGTTGCACGCGGCGCTTCGATCGTGATCAACTAGTGTTGTTTTTAATGGCAAAGTAGTGTTTGTGGTCGAAAAATAACATCATGAAGTTTCTCGAGTTGTACCAAATGCATCCTTGCATTTGTGACCCCAAACATACCAGCCACAAAAATAAAAATAAAATAAATGATGTATGGATAGATATCCAAAACAATATTGGACAACCATGCACAATCGCTGATTTAAAGAAAAAGAGGGAATCTTTGATGTCTGCGTTCGGGGATTAGAAGTAAAAATTAAGAAATCAGAAACATTAGTAACAGGCACGTATTCAAACCAACATGGTTTGCTTACAAATACATGAATAGTTTTCTGTCAGCCATCTATAAATGCAAACCATCTACGAATACTGAGGTAGGTAAAAAATAAATAAAAAACATTTTTCATTAATTTTGTTTATTTATCTTTACGGTGAGTCATGTGTCACATTTACTGGTATTCAAACATATTTGGCATGTTTTAGTGTTTTGCGATATGTGTGGATGGCACGTTTGGAATATTTGGGAATACATCAAATATTTGGACGAATATAGAAGTGCCGCTATTATCTATACTTGTTGGTTTTCAATACACATCAAAGGAGTCAAATAAGCCGAATATTTGCTTTAAAAGTCCACACTTGGTTCGCATAGAAGCACGCACCGCTTCGATAGTTTTTGTTTTTCACAAGTGGTGTTTGTGGTAAAATGGACTGGTCGGACCAAAACTTTAAGAAGTTTCTGGACATGTACCAAATGTATCCTTGCATTTGGGACTCCAAACATAGCAGTAATAAAAATAAGAGAAACGATGCATGGATGGATATTGAAAACAATAAGGAACAACCGTGCACAATTGCGAAAAAAAAGGGAACCTTCGCCATGGTTCTTTAACAACTTCGTAGTTCTCTCTTCGAGGTGTCATTCTTTTGTACACAAGACAATATATATATATATATATATATATATATATATATATATATATATATATAATATATTGTTTCTGGTTAGGGAACCTTTATCAGTTGCGCTTCCCACAATTGAATGTCCTCTCGAACACTTCTTTATGCATTTGATATATTTCGTTAAATTTGAACACGAGATGTAAAGACAGACATCTAGGATTTTCGGGGAAACTAGTTTCCTCGAAAATCCTAGGAATTACGTGTAACAACAATTACATGGAACGGCTCCAGATTTGGAACCTCTATGTGCTAGTTTCCCCGAAAATCCTAGATGTCGGTCTTTACATCTCGCGTCTTCAAACTTCGCAGTTATATAGATCACAAGAAGTATGGTAAAAATAAGCTGGTGTTACTGTCAACGCATCCATTACTGTACCGTTCACTGGTATTCAAACATATTTGGAATGTTTGAGAGTTCTTCGATATGTGTGGAAGGCATATTTGGATTACTTGCTAATACATCAAATATTTGGACGAAAACTCCAATACGCTATGCCAAGTGAAGTGCTGCCTTAACACTTTTATTACAAAAGTCAAATACAAATATCTAAAACAGGGGGTGTAAAAGATAAATACGAAACCAAAATTCGTATAACTTGGTCTTATAACCACAAATTTATAGTTTCCAGAAGGAAAATTTACTGCATTTAATATATTGTTATATTATCTGACATAAATTCATCAAAATCACATTTAATAACCGAACCGTTTTTATAACCCGAGAAATACCTAATAAATGAGACAGCTTCCAACGGAAGCTACTGACGTTGAAAACATTAAATAATCAATAAATCTAACGAAAATATATAGCACAAGTAATTAACAAGATAATAATTAAATTTAATTAGCACAATATTAAATTTTATTCCCCGCTGTTAAACAAATTTTACGCTGGAAATATAATTGAATTATTTTTGACGTAAAAATAACGAAGTTTTAAAACGGGCTGATGAATAGTGCGCGGGAAAAAAACTTTCACTGGCTGCTTGCGATATCGTGATGACCGAGTATATTTTATGTTACGTTTTATACGCATGTTTGGTAACTTGATCAGTTTTTACAACGCTTTATGTAACACGTAGTTGATATGATCCAATAAATTATAAGATGGAATAAATAAAAACTGAACAACTGCAAGAAAAAATAAAAAATTTATTGATTAAATTTGGTATGCAAGACTGAGCAAAGCAGCTATTCCGGGACTCTTCGATTACGGCCAAAAGTGACGACATAAGGAAATGGAATTTACGGTAATTTGTTGGAGAAATTACATACCACTTTATATCATCACATCTGAGTGTGAAGTCATAAATATTTTTTTGGCCAAAAATTAACAACTACAATATTCGAATCAATAGAGAAAGTATTGAGATTAAAACCCTCAGCAGCCTTAATAAGAATTTGAAAAACAGTAAATAACATAAGGTAAGAGATACAAGAAACCAAGTAGAGTTATCTAACTCTGCCTAAGCTTACTTTTAATTGGTGATTGTTTTCGAGACTCAAGTGACATCGTGAAATTCACCTGTTGCTTGCAGCTCTAGACAGAGACAGTGTGTCCACTCGGTTTCTTTTCTTCTTTATCCACTAGACCTCACGCGGTTTATCACTATGTCCACAGTTCACACAAACATATAACAAACATTAAGTGAATCAAATACTAAACGACGCCACACAATAAGACCTGGGAACACCCCAATACAATTTACCGAATCTTAAGAACGAAAGACAACGAATACTATACAAACAGTGGTTAGACTAATTACTCCCAGAAGAATAGGGACATTAAACAACTAAAAATCTAAATCAAATGTTAATCGAAAGCAAGCACCAAGCAGGAAGAGAAGCCATAGGATACAAGGAACTTATGAGAAAAACTCGATATTTTCGATGGATTGTCAAAGTACAACAGATGAAGGAAACAACAATTATATCATAGATGGTTAAATACTCAAGATGCAACGATAAAAAGAGTGTTTGCTAGGTTTAAATCCGAAGAACCAAACCTAGGACAATAAATATCAAGATTTAGATAGTTGCTTAGGAAGTAACAATACCGAGAATCAGAGATTTATAATAAACACTAGACCGAGAAGGATGGACGAAATAGGAATAAATGCCTTACCACCAAAAAATAGCAGGATTATCTTGCTTGATATCTTGATCTTTGCTCGTAGAACATAGAACCGAATATAATACAATACTTCATGATTAAGTTCCGAGTTATGGAGAAACAGGAACTGTTAACATCGAAAGAATAAAAAAAGGATAGCACAACTAATAAGAGGGATCCCACAGAGATGATAAAGAACTAGGAGTACACCTACTGCTGGTAGATCTGCATAAATGATATGACACCGTCTCTCCCTTGAAACTATGGGAACTTCTAGAGAAAAACAAGATAAGGGTAACACTAATAGATACTAATAAAGAATTATATTAGTATTAAAATAGGAAATAAAGTAACAGAGTTCACAATAACAAAAATCTTAAGACAGCGTTGTTGTATGTCCCGAATATTATTTAATACATATATGGATAAAACTTCAAGGACCTGAAAGAAAAATCTGAATGAATGGGTCTGCCTATCGTGGATACAACTCTGTATACACTTCACGATGCGGATGACCAAGTAATAATTGTGCTGAATAAAGAAGACCTAGAATATATGTCCAGAAAAAAACCCCAAAAGATGTAGTATATAAACATTGCAAGAGTGAATCATCCTGAGGACTTAAACCTAGAAAGAGGAAAATTAAAAGCTGTAAGGAATCTAGGCAAAAAATGAATGAGGAATGGAGAAGACAATTAAAGACAAAATAATTAAAGGAAGAAAGGTAACAGGCCCACTGAATTCAGTGTTATGATGTTTGTGGTAACTTCGCAATGTTTTATCAAACTGTTCTGGTACCTGCGCAAAGATTTTTTCTGTTTCCGGTAGCTTTACAATATTTTATAAAAAATTCTGCTGAACGCACCAGTAAATATGGATTAAATCGAAAAACTGACAAAAACAGTATGTTTATTTTTTGATTTTTATTTTTAAATCCACTGCAAATTGGGTACTCACGTTAAAAAACACTTTTGGCCGCAAAAGGACATTTTCTTTCTAGACCGGAGCCATATGGTGGTCCACTTGACACCCTACAACTTCATTTATTTATTTTTAGAATATGAATTGGATACCAGAAGATCTACCCTTTCAGTTAACAAGAATGTTTTAGCTATAAAATAAAAAAAATATATCAGCGATTATTTATTTTTTTGAATTTCGGGTAAAGATTCCATTATGTAAGAAACCAATTAACGAAATTGAGCGTTTAGGAGTTCATTTTGTAGGTTTATCATTTCTCTTTCACATTGCCCATAGTAGCGAACACGGTTTCATAGGTGGATTTTGTGTAAAAGTAAAAAACTAAATTGTTACCGATTATTCGCGTTTTTTTTGTTATAAAACAAAAACGCATTGATAAAAAATGTTGAATTTTATGTCAATTAGTCATGTTTTGTCATTAGAACACAATGTTGTTGGTTTTGTTCTACTATTAATTTTGTCACCAAAAGATCTTTTTCTCCGTAAGCGACCTGAGCTAAGTATGCTCGAAGCGTATAGGACTGTGGTGGAGCGTTGGTCTGTCCTGATTGGTCAGAAGAGCCTAGTAGAGGGTTTCGATATTGCTCGTTTTCTCTAGTTTTAAGTCTTCTTTTTTTTTCTACTGTAATGATTTTGCTGTTTCAATGGCATCCCGCTGGAGCTGGCAATGAAGGTGGCACGTATTTGATAGAACTTCGGTGTGTTCGTATTGTATAATGTCTTCTTCTGAGAGTAAAGCCTGCTCCTCAACAGCAGAATTTTGAGGTTGTGACAAATATTGATTGTGCTCGGCGACATGAGAAACCAATCCGGGGAAAATATTTGGTAGTAGCTGCACTGAGTACTATGACCGGAAATATATTACAAATATATATTTTTTTATATTGGGATGCTAAAATTTTATTATTTCTTTATTATGCAATAAAAAGTTGATTGTAGCCTATTCCCGTTGAAAATATATTTATAAGTAACTTTAATTTATTTTTAGTATTATTATCAAGCCATAATCATCAGTTATTTGCTGTTTTCGTATGCTCACGTGCCTTGTTATTACGATACAAATAGCGATATAACAGAGCAACTGCTAACGGTACGCAGTTCTTGGCATTTATTTATAAAACGTTGGCCGTACTAAACGTTTTCTTTGTGCCGAAGTTTATCCTTGGTAACAGTTTTTCCGCATAGTCAGCTATTTAACGCTAGTTCCACCGACAAGCTTTCATGTTTTATGAGATCTTTGATGCGAAGGGGAATACCAAGGGACCCCTTCGGGATGAGGTTGACTGCCAAGTTAAGAATGTGGTGAATTTTAGTTCCTTTTTATATCTTCATGTTTTATAGAGGCATTTTTCTCGGTTTCGGAACGTCGGGCTGAATTAGAAGAAGCGTTTTATACGCTGTAGGCAGCCTTTTGTTTATTGCTTGATGGAATTTCTTTCAGTACAGCGCACGAAAGGAATTGTTGTAATATTAAAATCTTACAGTTTACGGTGCTGGAAAAATGCGAAATAATTACAAAAGCGTCACTGTATGACGTCACGTAACTTAGACTAAATAAAATAAGTTATCTCTGAGTATTTTTAGAAAAGTTCTTTCAAAAACTCTTTTTGGATAATGTAACTTTTATTCAAAAAATCAGGAGCTATGTTTATTTCCTTTGTTGCGATTTTTTTATTGGTATCCAAATTTAGTTCACTGCTCTTTTGCCTATCCAACAGTGCAGTTTGAGTTGAAGAGTCCAGCGTTTCACGGGGGAATTCTAAATACAATGGAGTCATATATGTGAGATCAGCGAGCTTTTCGTATATATTACAAAAACACTAATTATTACAGCGTCACAATACTTTTTCTGCATATTGCACAATAAATTGTGAGAGATACTAATTTATGTTTATAGATAGAACTATGAGATACTGGAAACATCTTATAAGAAAAAGAAAACAGTAAGAGAGGTTCGGCATTATCTGTACTTAAACAAAGGTAGACGATTAACGGTAAAACACTTTTTTTTACATAATAACAACATAAGATAATAACACCATCAATAAAATAGTAATTTTCCATTTCAACAGGCATGCCAATAAGCCAATTTTCCAGGACTGGTCTCATTATACTCGCAGAATGCATGAATGTCCACTGCACATGCCGACACGGTTGTATGGACTGCTATGCCTACGAATGGCATAATCGGGCTTTTTGAGTAAATTTCTGAAGCATATCGCATATAAAACTGAATTGAAAGTTTTCATCAAGCAGGGAATATATTCCCAGCTCGACTCACGCTACTTTAAATCTTTTCCATGTCTGTGATCCCAATGTATAAGAAAAAAAGAGGCCTGCAGAAAAGTTTATCAAATTAAGCAAAGCTTAATCATCAGTCGCCTTAGTTACAGCCTGGACAAAGAATGAACTTTCACATGAAAAAATTGTAAAATATTACATTTATTTATTATAGTTTTGGAATAATCCGTTGAATAAACGAGATGATGAAGCAACTGGACCAAAGAACAGAAAAACGTTAAAGACATGCAAAAAGTAGGGCTAAGGTGCAACCGAAACGGGATATGCGTGTTACGAACTGTGCGTTGCGTCAAAGTCTAAGTATCAAATATATAAAAAGCAGTCATAGTGTCCTCACTAGGGATATTGTGTCGCATTACTCAGTAGATCTGTTTTCGCCCACAATTTTAATATGCATCACCCGCATTGCTTAAATCTTGTTTACGTTGGACATAGCTTAAGAGACAAAGGGCAACCGTGTCATTATTAGATACACTAGCGAGCTATCTGTCCAATAATAAAGACCCCCAATCGGTGTTACAAATAAGAAAGTGTGTTATGTGACAGGCCTAAACAGAAGGAAAATCTTCAGAGAACAGAACGAACGTAACATATTAAAAGAGTGCCTGGTAAGGTTGCCCAACAAACAAAAGGAACAAGTCCTTTGATTCAGCATAATCCAGTTGGATTGAAAATGCCGCTGTACTGCAATCTCTAGTGGACGAGATAATGCCAAGAGGTGGCCAATATTTCATGTTTCTACATAGAATTGCATAAATGCTATAGTTAACTTTAACTTGCTGTTCGAATTCGATTCACAGCTATTGTCATGAAATTTTATAATTGCTCCCTATATACTTCTGTCTGCATCTCTATGGAAACAACAATGGACGTTGTTATTTTCATATAGAACTGTAATTGGCAGTTCGAGATTATTTGTTAGGCCACTATTACATTGTCAAAACTTTGATGAAATATCTTTGATAAAACATCTTTGTCAAAGATCTTTGATCAAATATTTCTTTGATCACATTTACATGCGTCGTTTTATATTTGATAAAATATCTTTGATGTTGATTGTCAGTGTAAATGAAAATTTTCTTCTATGGAGTTGATTGAGAATTGTACAGCAAAAAATTTATTATTTGAGTATGAAGATTTTTGTATAATGTGTTATATACTGTTACGAAATTTACTAAAGCCGACCCTGTTTCATTTCAGTACGACACTGATCGCTTCTAAGGTAAAAAATGTTCTCGAAATGGCTCGGCAGCTGTAGGATTGATGACTGATTTTACGAGAATTTTCGATGCTGGTTTTAAAAAGGAAGCAGCCCACAATCGCAAGTCAGTTAGACAGCGATGACTAGCGTATATTGTAATGTTATTGTGAATCAGCTGTTCTGTGTAATTTGATGTAAATAAATGTTCTAGAAAAGTGAAATTACATAAATTCCCCATTTTGAATAGAAAATATTTGATCAAATATTTTATAAAAGATTTTATCAAACATCTTTGACAGTGTAATATCGGCCTTAGATTAGTGTGTGCCATAGAATATGCCAGAGAAAATTCCAGAACTATGTAACTATATCAAAGGAGATGTTTTGAGACCAGATTTAGTTAGACTGTAAAAATAACGTATGTGATACAGACCTTACAGTTTGTAAGTTAGTTGTTTGTAATTTGAAATTAGTATTAAATAATATTCTTGTTAATTTAATACAGATACATCAGCGATATATATATATATATATATATATATATATATATATATATATATATATATATATATGTTATATGAGAAGTGCACTAACTTACAATTTACACATTAAAGTTACCATAGGTGCTTGAACCGTAATTGACTTCACACAAGTATCATATTACAACTTCCTAGAATTCTTAGAAATCACGTAGACGCTTTGTTCACATGAAAACTGATGACATAGCGTCAGCATTTTTACGTTATAAATGTAACCGAAAACAATTCTCAGTGTTCATTAATTCATTTAACTTCATAATTATAATATTGTCTTTGTAACTTAAACATATGATTTTTTTGTAATAAATATATTTTTTAAAAAGTGAATTTAGTGAAACCAAATCTAAAAGTGGCGCAGTCAGTAGGATATTCCAGACTTAATTAGAACAAGAAACAGTCTAACTAATTACGGTGGTTTCCTAACCTTCGCGGATACAAAGAACCTACTTGGACACCAACTACCGAGCTCAACAAGGGAACAAGCAGCGGCTAACCAGTGTTCAGTGACGGATAGAACAAGTCCTATGATAGGAATAATCACGTAAGCGTTTAAAAAAAGTTACAATATTTAATAATTGTTGAACAAACAGTTCTATCATTTTTCCTATTTTAAATGAACCATCCTAAATATTTACCCAAGAACGAATTTTGATATTTTATTTTGATAGTTTAAGATATTCTAAATATTTATTTATGTTTATACCTTTATTTAACTTATACTTATTTTAGAACCAGCAACAAAAATTTATTTCTCATATTTTTCTTCATTTTAATTACAATCGCAATTATTTACTTCGCTTTTCCCAAGCTTTGTATTTTCCTAATATTGCACAATCTTGAGTAAAATTACAAAATGCCAGAAACTAGAGCTGTAGCACAAAATGTAGAGCCCTACAAGCTCTCAGAAATTTTCGCCATTATTCCCGAATACGATGGGAACCCAATATTTTTAAACACATTTATCTGTTCTTGCAATACCGCATATAATATGGCATCTGATAATCAACAAGTTCTGTTAATTCTCCACATTAAGAATAAGCTCCGTGGACGAGCGGCTGAACTAGTTAATTCACGTAACCCCAGCCATTTAGCAGATATTCAAAGTCTATTAGAAAACCATTTTGGAGATCCAAGGGATCCCTCCGCCCTTATTCAAGACCTACAAAGAATGAGGCAATTACCCAACGAATCTCCATTGACATTTTCAGCTAGGCTTCAAACACATCAAGCAAAAATGTTATCAGCTGTCAATAAACAAAATTTAACTGTAAAGGAGAAACAGGCCCAGATTGACTTAATTGAGTCAATGGCTCTAACTAGCCTACTTACGGGTCTAGAGCCGAAAATTGGCCAAATTGTGCGAGCCAGTGATCCCAGAGATATCCTGACCGCCATTTCCCGTATTAAAAGAGAATTACAGCTGTCCAATCTGGAAACTCAAAAATTCTCAGTCAACCGAAATGCACCCCAACAGACTCGTAAACCGAATAATAGTCCACCCCCAAAACAATGTTCGTTTTGCAAAAGAATAGGACATTTCAGCAGCGAATGCCTCATCAGAATGAGACAATCCCAGACTAACCAAAATTCTCACCCAAATTACTCGGGCCATCGCCCATATTATGCGAATCAGTCCGCTAATCAACCTACGAATTTTAATAATAGGCTTCAGTTTTCTCACCAACAACAACAACCCTCAACAAGTAGACCAACCCCAACTTCTAGTAATTTCAGGCCAAATCCAAGTTTTTTCAAATAACAACAGAAAACTCATCACTTAAACAACGAACAATTCGATCCGTATGAACATAACTATGATTTTTCTTACAATGAGCAACAGAACTTTCAAAGACCAACTGAATACAAAACCGTATCAGACTATTATTACCCTGATACACAAAAACACGACAAATTCGAACATCATTCCAGCGAAAATGTTTGTAATGATAATTATAACCAACAATATGATGAATATTACGATAGCGAACAGTTTTCTTCCCGACAAAATTTTCAGACTACCCCGGTAGAAACAAAACCTCCGGATCACGAGATCTCCGATCTTCAAACACAAATTCAAACGATGAACTTGGACGATTTCAATCCAAACCTAAACATTCCCGAACAGAATTTTCTGTAAGGCCACTTCTTTCGGTCAATTCGAAAAACCTTTACTACATCACCGACTCTTCCAATACATACAAACTCCTTATTGACACCGGAGCAGGACTGTCAATATTTAAGCCCGAAACTTGCCAACGATTTAAACAGCGATTTCCCGAAAACGTAGTCATCCAAGGAATCACTGATCAAAAAATCTTAATAAACGAATCCACCCTTGTACCTTTCAACGTCGCCGACCCACACAAGGTATATATTTGCAACATCGACATTGAATTCGACGGATTACTGGGTTCAGATTTCCTTGAACATTATAACTGCGTTATAGACTTTAACAGCAAACAACTTGTGACTAATTTTAAAACTTTACCTCTCTACAAAGTTACGGATGATACTGTCATGCGTACTCAGAACCCTTCAACTTTCAATAACTGCATCCCTGTTAATACAATCTCTATAGAACCCCGAACAGAACAAATATGTAAATTAAAATGTAACCTCACTAATACGGAGGCTTTCCTATCATCCGCCGAAATAGAAAAAGTTTATCTTCCCCGTGCCCTTGTTAAAATTAATGAAAAAGGCGAATTTCTTACTTCAGTTTTAAATGCAAATGCTATCCCCAAAACTGTTAATTTCGACAATTTGGAACTCGAACCGATAACCAATTTTTCCGTAAACATTCTTTCCGAAAATTACTCACAAAACTTAACCCAACCTGATAGACAAACTACAATTATGGAACAACTTCGTTTAGAACATCTGAACGATGAGGAAGCCGAACTTATTTCTCAACTTTGCCTCGAATATTCCGACATATTCTATTTAGAAGGTGACCAACTGACCTTCACAAACGAAATTAAACATTCAATAGACACTAATAACGCGAAACCCTCTTTCACAAAGTCATATCGGTACCCACAAATACACAAACAAGAGGTAAAAAGTCAGATATCGAAGATGCTTGACCAAGGCATTATACGTCCGTCTAATTCGCCATGGTCATCCCCAGTTTGGGTAGTTCCCAAAAAACTAGACGCATCTGGTACCCAAAAATGGCGTGTCGTCGTCGATTATCGTAAACTAAATGAACTTACTGTTGACGACAAATACCCACTACCGAACATTTCGGATTTACTTGACCAACTTGGCAAATGCCAATACTTCACCACTCTCGACTTAGCTTCAGGGTTTCACCAAATCGAAATCGATATAAAAGACATCCAAAAAACAGCATTCACAGTTGATAATGGTCATTTTGAATTCGTTAGAATGCCCTTCGGTCTTAAAAACGCTCCATCCACCTTCCAAAGGGTAATGGATAATATTCTTTTAGGTGTTCAAAACGAGAGATGTTTAGTCTATATGGACGACATAATCGTTTATTCTCCGACTATACATGAGCACATAGCCCGACTTTCTGAAGTCTTCAAACGATTGCGAAAAGCTAATCTAAAGATCCAACCCGACAAATGCGAGTTTCTTCGCAAAGAGGTCGCCTATCTTGGACACCTTATAACTCCCGAAGGCGTGAAGCCTAACCCCTCAAAGGTAGATTGTATCTTAAATTTTCCCCAACCAAAAAACCCAAAAGATATCAAGTCCTTCTTAGGGTTAGCTGGTTATTACAGGCGATTCATCCCCAATTTCGCCAAGATTTCGAAACCTTTGACAAAATTACTTCAAAAAGACGTACCTTTCCAGTTCGATTCAGATTGCGTCAAATCTTTTGACGAATTAAAAAGAGCCCTTACTTCTACCCCCATACTCATATACCCTAATTTTGAAGAGCCATTTATTCTTACAACCGACGCCAGTTCATTTGCTATCGGCGCAGTGCTCTCTCAAGGCCCCGTAGGTAAAGATTTACCCATAGCCTATGCCTCCAGAACTCTCTGCAATGCTGAAACTAAGTATTCAACCATAGAACGAGAACTCCTTGCAATAGTGTGGGCGGTTAAACACTTTCGTCCGATAATTTTTGGCCGTAAGTTTTTACTTCTGACCGATCACCGCCCGTTAACTTGGCTGTTTTCTATAAAGGATCCTGGAAGTAGACTTGCAAGATGGCGCCTTAAGCTCGAGGAGTACGACTATCAAATAATTTACAAACCCGGCAAAGTAAATAAAAATGCCGACGCTCTCTCTCGCATTAAAGTTAACAACTTTAATGAATACGTATCATTTCAAGCAGACAATCACCTAACACCATTTACAGTACTCCCAACAAACGAAACTGACGATGACTCACAAGAACCCCAGACAAGAAGTCCCATTAATCTCCAACAAATCTCTGAAGAATTTAGAACTTTTGTCGAGCGATATCAAACCGTCTCGCTCATAGATTACGACAAAATTCAATTTTCTAATTGCCAGCTCTTAGACCGAGAAAACAAAAACATCTTAGTATTTCCCCAAGGCTCTCTCATGAAAGATTTTCACCATGACATCATCGAAGACATTTTCGAGGAAAATGCTGATTTCCGTACCCCTAGAGTAAATGTCTTTGCTAGCAAAAGTGTCAGAAAAAGACGTTATTACACCGTCCCTCTCCCTTCTGACCCAGAAGTAGTCAACGAAATTCTTTTCGCATCTTTGTATAATAGTAGAGATGTGTTCACTGAAAACCAAGTATTCTGTGTTGAGAATAACATTGAACTGCCCATTTTGGAAATGCTTTCGTTTATTTTTTCCGAAATCGATATCAAATGGAAAGTTTGCCAAAATATCGTCCAAACGGTTGAGAAAGACCAAATACCTATCATTCTCGACCAATTCCATAACGGCAAAAATAATATACACCGAGGTATCAATGAAACTATCCGCAGAATAAAAGAAAAATACAATTGGCAAGGACTGACTAAGGACGTTGACAATTTTATCAAAAACTGTCAAACTTGCCAGAGAGCAAAAGTTTACCGGAAAAATCTCGACAGCCCACTTGTCATTACTGAAACCCCACGGACACCCTTTGAACGTGTCAACATCGATATCCTAGAAGTCCCAACAAAAAACTACGGATTGACTATCAGGGACGAACTAACAAAATTCTCTCAGGCCTACCCCATAACTGACAAATCCGCAAAAACCGTTGTTAGTACGTTACTACTATATTTCCAACACTTCGGTACCCCATTACGGATACACTGTGATTATGGCAGGGAATTCGACAACGCTCTGATGAGAGATTTGTGTAAGCTATTTGATATCAAACTGTCCTATTCTAGTGTGGGACATCCCCAGTCGAATGGTTCATTAGAACGATTCCACTCGACCTTACTAGACATGATTAGAATCCACAAATTAGAAAATCCCGATGAACACCCCTTCAACATCCTTCCTTATGCAATCATCACATACAACAACTCCGCAAACAAAACTCACGGTTTCACTCCTTACGAACTTGTTTACGGACATACTTCGAGTAGGACTCCTGAAACTCTATACAACCAACAATCATTGATAACTAAATACATCCGAGATCTCAACAACCGTATCACACACTATTATAAAATCGCTCGTGAAAGAACAGAAGTTCAGAAGCACAAAGCGAAAGCCCGATTCGATAAACATGTTTCCGAAAATCTCCCGAATTATCAAATAGGCGATAAAGTCTATATCAAGGAATCCCAAATCAAGGACAAACTCCAAAATAAATTCAATGGTCCTTTCGAAATCCTGGAGATTCACAAAAATTCCGCGACATTACTAAATCCAAAAACCAAACAAAAAACTAAAGTAAATTTCGACAGGATGAAACCGTTCTCAGAAAGTTAATTTCTGTTTCAGGTTGTGCCTGCTGTTCGGATCAGCAGTAGCCCAATATCAAGTCGAACCTATAAATAACACATTAGGGATATACTACCACAACGAAGCCCAAATAACAGTTTCTAACAATAAATGGACACTTTTGGTCCACAAAAATATTTCGGCCCTCGAACACGTTTTCACGACAAATAATAGACTTTTACAAACACTTATCGAAACTGTTAACTATAAATCTTTCGCAATGAATTACTTCCGCTCAGATGTACAAACTCATATAAATCTCCTAAACCAAATATCCACCACAATTAAGGACAAACTTATCGAAATAAATATGGACACCAAAAGACCAAAACGCGGCATACTTGATGGCGCAGGTACTCTTTTCAAAGCAATTACCGGAAACTTAGACGCGGATGACGGTAAATATTTTACTGATAGTATCACTAGGCTCAATCAAGGTCAATTACAAATAGAAAATTTACTCAAAAACCAAATCAGTGTAACTACCTCTGTCATTAAAAACTTCAACGAGACCGTCCAAAAACTGCAAATTGACGAAAAACTCTTTAACAGCAATATGAAAAAACTAGAAACTACAATCGGAAAAATTAACGATAAAGCCGGCTATATCGAAACGAAACTTATGTTGCTCGAATTATGCGAGAAACTAATGGAGAATTACCTTTACTTGGAAGATAGCCTAAATGATGTGCTAAATTCAATTACTTTCGCGCGTCTTAAAATCTAACACACATCTATTTTAACGCCCGAACATCTCATTACGGCATTGCAAGAAATATCGCAAAACCTAATAAAAAACAATCTTCCACTACCAATAAAATACTCAAGCATTGGACAATACTTGGAAATTATCGAGTTAGAAGCTTTCCAAACAAACTCTGATCTTATTTTTGTCTTAAGAATTCCATTAGTAGAACAACAACCATACACCCTTTTCCGATTATACCCTATCCCAATTTACGATGACAGAACTGGATTACATCACCTTTTGTCTTTTACTCAAAAGTACCTCGCGAAAAACGCAGACTCTTTAATGTTTATTTCAATCAAGGACTTGAGCGCGTGTAAACCGCTTGCTATCGGAAGAAAATTGTGTCCCGACCTATACGTCTATCCTATAGACTCTAACGCACCGTGCGAGGTGCAACTTCTGAAAAGTATTCAAAATGTGCCGGACAATTGCAGGAGTGCAGTAATTTTTAGTCAGGGTTACAGTGTCCAAAAACTTGAACAAAATATGTGGCTTGTCCTGACCTCCGAACCTTTACGTGTTGTGGTGAGTTGCAATCAAAAGAACTCAACAACTTTAACTCTAGTGCGCAACTCCATTCTAAAACTTCAATCGGAGTGTAGTGCCTTTGTAGGTGTTACTAAGGTCCAGGCTGAGTCTGGAAAACAAACAGCCCTTTCCGAAGTCTATCACACAGTTACAGTACCTTACAACTGTTGCGATACAGTTCCAGAAAAGGTACAAATTCCCGAGCTGAAACCCTTCGACATAAGCAGCATCAACGTGGAGGAACTGGACGTTGCGAACCATAAGTTAGAACAGTACTCCAGGCTGATTTATAAGACCTAGATGGTCTTATAAATCAGCCTTTCCTAACCAAGAACATCTCTTGGTTTACGTATACGACAATAGCTGTCGTCATTATCATTTCAGCGATCATGATTTTCAACATCATCAAAAAGAAAATTGAAGAGCGCCCAAAAGCTCAAGAAAATACCGACCAACCGACGACGCCTTCATCGTCTCTAAGAATGCTGCCTAAACTAAGGCCAGTATTAAAACCAAACCCGATCACAGAGACAACTGTATAAACAATTCATTTATAACAATGTATTTTTTGTATGTTTACCCATATTTTATGTATTACCCTTTTTATTTTTATTTACTAACCATTTATCGTTGTTATATTATATAAGTTTGATTGACTTATTATTGACACTAACATATTTTCTACTAACAATTTTAATTTCATTTTCGAATTACCTTTGTAATGTTAATACTACCATTTGATATTCCTAGCGATATTTTGTTATTTACAGATGTTTCATTTTTATTAAAAAGTTGATGTAAAGCATCAACTTTTCATGTATAAGGGGAGTTGTTATATGAGAAGTGCACTAACTTACAATTTACACGTTAAAGTTACCATAGGTGCTTGAACCGTAATTGACTTCACACAAGTATCATATTACAACTTCCTAGAATTCTTAGAAATCACGTAGACGCTTTGTTCACATGAAAACTGATGACATAGCGTCAGCATTTTTACGTTATAAATGTAACCGAAAACAATTCTCAGTGTTCATTAATTCATTTAACTTCATAATTATAATATTGTCTTTGTAACTTAAACATATGATTTTTTTTGTAATAAATATATTTTTTAAAAAGTGAATTTAGTGAAACCAAATCAACCAAATCTAAAATATATATATATATATATATATATATATATATTAAATATAATACGGTAAAATATTGAAATATGGGTGATTTTGTAAATACTAATCTTGCAGGCAAACTTTTGGTAGGAATAATTAGACTATATGGATTTTAATTTTAGAGCAAACTTTAAAACATCGTCAATAAATTTCCTGTCCATGAAATCATTCCAAGTTTATGTAAATTACGTGAACTCTTACATTCTGATATGTAAATTTTGCAATTATTTACGTTCTGATTGTTTATCTCGCTTGCTATAGACGTACAACATCCCTCATCTTCCTTTGTCACTTCGAAAGCTCACACACACACACACACACATTCTCGCACGCACTTTATCAAAAAACCAATCAAAATTTATACGCCGACGGATTTTCACAACCACATTCTTCTCTGCCCACATATCTTTGAAATTCACGGGATTTGTTTGATCTGCGCGCGAAATGTCAGCAAACTTTTTGATAAACGTTTTTCCATTCTATTCCCATAAGCGACTTGATACATCGAATTCTTCTGCCACATAATAAAAATATTGTATTTTCTTTTCTCTCTATCTCTCTCACACTCTGCACGCTGATAAATTTTCATCCCTCGCCCCGTCCCGACGTTGATACCTTCGAATTTGTTTGCCATACAATAAATCTGATCGCGTTATCTGGAAACTTGAGAGTGAGAGAAGCTTTCCAGTGTGATGTATGCTTTTAAGTGGCGTAAATCATCGCATTCTCGCCTAAGCTGACCGCGAGGGATTCCACAGACCCGATTGATGGATGAAATATGCGGACATTGAAAAAAAAATGCGCAAGGATTTTGGTGATTTGGAATAATGGATCTGTCGGAAGGTCGATGCGGAGTTCCTATGAATCAAATATAACGAGTCCGTTGGGTCTCGTTTTAAATATGAATGAGACAATCTCTTAAGGTTAGCGCTCCGCATCTCTTCGGAAATTATTAATGCCTACCTTTCTACGGGGGCATTTCATTAGAAACATTGAAATGTCGCACAATTGAATTAAGTAGCTGAGATTCAAAAGGGAATTCAGAAGGAACTGTCATAATATTTTATATTTTTATAATGATGACTGCTTGCTTTATAAAGATATAATGCAGAAAACATGCTCCTTCCATTAGAAGTTTGTATTTCAAAAATATAAAGTGGAGATGCTACAATTATCATTCAGAAAACTTCCGTTAGAAAGTCAGATTTGCAAAACAGAAGAAAAACTAGCGGCTGTCATTTGAGCTTCTCACGAAATCTACTTCTTGCCCTCGTTATCTCCATGTCTCTGTTTCTGTTTCTTTGTATTATTCTTAGTAATAGATATAAATTTCAGGAGAATTAAAATAACTGTCACTATTTTCTTAAGATTCAAGTATTAATCTTAAGGTGTAATTTAGTTCTTCATTTAAATATAACAACAAAGGAACATATGTTAAGTTAATTTTTAATTAAAATATATAATTTGCTGTTTAAGTACTTCTTGGGAAATAACACCACAGTTACGAAAATTGCTGTATATTCCAAACGTTTCGGGGTCTAAGTCAGACCCTGTTGTCAATGGTTAAGAAACTATGAAGATGTAAAATTAAAATATTTGACAATATGTATTATTTGATTTCAGACGTAACCTGTTTACAGTTTATTCTATAGCTTTGATGATATCAAATGTTGGAATAGTTTTTGGGGAAATTGCAAAATTAAGACCCTTTTGTAGAACTGAGGTTTCAGAAGCGTATAAGTGTTTGTCTGAAAAAAATAATGACAGTTTTTGACAGATCAAAATGTTGGTTTTTCACATAATCTTTCGGCATATTTTATCTGAAAGCAGTTGATTGAATTTACCTAAATGTGTTTGTTTTTGAGACTTGAATTCACTGTTGTAACTTATAAGAGTACTAATTTTAATTCTGTTAAATTCATTCTCTGGTATTCGATAAGCAAGAAAGTGCTGTACATACCCAATATCTTTTTCTAATTTAAACGTATTACAATGATGAAATTGTGTGCGGTCTCTAATCTCAGCGAAGCTTGCTCGTTCCAATATGCTGTAAATCCTTCTGCCTATGTACGGTTGACGAAATCTTAATCCTTTGGGAATAATGCTCATCTCCCGACATCTGCACAAGAATGTCAAGCTATTCTTGGTTCGTGGAGGCTTCTTATACAAGTCTTCTAAGTTCCTAAACGCTTTGACTACTGCAGTTCCATGGCTGATTTCTAGTTGTTTCCTGAATGATATTGGTGACATATTTTTCAATTTTTAAGTACTTATTGGGTGAATAACACCAAAATTGCTGTATATTCCAAACGTTTCGGGGTCTAGGTCAGACCCCGTTGTCAATGGTTAACAATACGAAGATGTAAAATTATGCCTTTTTTATTCATAGTTTTAACCATTGAAAACGGGGTCTGACCTAGGCCCCAAAACGTTTGGAATATACAGCAATTTTCGTAACTGTGGTATTATTTCCCAAGAAGTACTTAAACATTAATAATTATGCCACAAATATCATTCAGAAAACTATATAATTAGTTGATTTAAAATAATTAAGAAATACTTCACCTATTTAATATTCTGGCAATAATAAAGTAAGGGAGTGGATTCTAATCAGCACCTCAAAAGTTTGTATGTAGGATATCTCATTTATATTATTTTTTATTTAACAATTCACATCATACCCTTTTTTAAACCAGTGTAATTTTGGGCACTTCTTGAACTTGTTATTTAACTCTTTTAGTTTGTTATCCTAGCCTCTACCATTCATAAACTTGGTAACGTTGTCCATTTTGTGGTGTTCTGACTTCTAACCTGTCAAGTCTCTAATTTAAAATATCCCAAACAAAATTATCGCAATGCTTATTAGACTGAAAATTAAATTGTGCTGGTATTGCATGTTAATTAGATGTTATGTTTGTGAATTTACTTTGATTTACTGATTTTCTATCTCAGGTTTCTTAAACAGAGAATTGACATTATGCATAGAAATTTTAATTAAATATAAAGTACGTCATAACCAGAGGAAAATTTAACGCACTTTCGTTTCTGATTGGTGCTTCTTTCCGTCATTAAAGTGACGTCTATCTTTTGCTTGCAGCTCTGGACAGAGACGTCCATTCGGTTTCCTTTCTCTCTCATACAGCGTTAGCATTCCACTTGTATAAGTGCCCATAGCTGACGCACTCTATTTTTAGGTATTACCTCTATGGACGTTTCTGTCAGAACTTAGACTTCTAGAGGTAGCCTGCTATCCATAATTATCCTGCGAAGACTAGAAAGAGAGGGCCATAGGGACCGGTAAATAGGTATTTAACGTGGTGCGTGGGAGAAGCCAATAAACTACACGTTGGACGTATTTTTCATTGAAAGCAGCTACAAATCGAGTGAAATAGCTGTCTCTATTACCCTATCCTTTTAGTCTGGCATGATATTTGTGCATTGTTGGCTACCTCCAGAAGGATAAACTTTAAGGGTTATAAAGAAGTCTAGAAACAAGTGCAATCTTTGCATTTCACTACCATACACATTTATTTGCGATGTTTTAATAAACACTTTACCTATCACAATATCTAAAGAAGTTGCGAAGGCTTTAACAGTTACATAAAATCGGACTATGGTAAAGATAGAAATGAGGGTTCGAGCGAAGACTGATGTTTATGTTACAGCAGTTTTTGGTCCAAAATAGAGTTCTACGATTTCACATTACATATTACACTCAGCTTAGTTAACTGGTAAGAGCACATCATCATTTTAGGACACTACTATACACAATGTTGTCTTAAAACCTAATTTTACAAAGAATTTCGGCCAATTACAGGTACATACACATAAACATGGGATTTGATTAACACTCGTTATATTTTTAGCTAAGTTAGAATCCCACTAGAACTAGAAATTTTCTGAGATAATATTCTCTGTAGTGTTCCCAGATCTAAAATACCTAAATTTGATGAAAATTTATTTCGTTCATCTATATACTATTATAAAACTGTAGTTGTCTGTTTGTTTATTTGTTTGTTTGTTTGTTTCTTTGTTACCTCATCACGTAAGAACTACTGAACTGATTTTACTGAATATTTTTTGTGGCAAAGCTTATAGTTTGACTTAAAATCTCGTAAACATTTTATCTCCCTACATTAACAGAAACGGTAGATATACGGAAAAATCTACTACCATGTTCGGTAATACATAGGTACACAATTAGTCAATTGGTTCCACCGCATGCACCAAATTTTAGATACTTGCACCAGCTTAGCTTTTGTTCAAAATTCGGAATATGCCAATGTATGTTTCGATTTAAAGAAAATTCCAACTGATATATCAAGTGTAATTTTACATGGTGTTCCATATATAGGATAGGTAGAATTAAATGAATTTAAGAAATCTTGAAAAAAAGTATATTAGGTGGCCTGTAAGTAGTTGCATATATACAATGTAGTTGAAATAAGGGGGAAGTTATACGGGGTGGTTTAAAAAAGATATATTGAGTGGACCATAAACAGTTGAATATACCAGGTGGTTGAAAAACGGTTGGAGGTGTGAATTATATTTATAAGGGCGGGTAAGAAAATGTTATATTGTTAGGGTCATAAGTAGTAGCATATACAATGTGTGTGAAATAAATGAATGAATTAGATTTATACAGGGTGGATAAAAAAATGTGTTAACTAAACAGTTAGGATATTTGAATTTTCTTGAGCTAATATTATAGTTATGAAATAACTTGAAAAAAATGTTCGAAGCAGTTGTTTATACAGGGTGGTTGAAATATAAGCTGGAGTGGAATTATAGTTTATAGGGTAGTTAAAAAAATGTTTTATAACCACAAGTAGTTCACAAGTTCTCAAGTAGCATATTATAGGATGGTTGAAATATGTAGCAGAGTATAATTACTGCTATATCTACAGGTGGGTTTAAAAAATAAGTAAAAAGTTTATGATTAACAACCTGTTTTATATACCGGATAGATGAAATGTAGGGCGGACTAGAATTCTGAGTATACAGGGTGGAGTAGAACAATAATTATACAGTGTGGGTAATAAAAATAGAAAATTGTTGGGCAAAGTGAAGTTATCGTTTCATAGTGTGATTCAAACAAGGTTAGAAAAAGTTGCAAATGAAGGATGGTTTAAATGAAGTGGGGAGAGAAATTATATTTTATATTTTGCTTCAAAAATTATGAGGTAATAGCGTAGCTCATAATTATTTTCACAGATAGGATATTTGAAAAATTGTTACATAGGGTGCCCCATAAGCAGTTGCAGTTTTGGTGAAATTTATTGGAAATTGATGGATTTATATTTATACAGGGTGGTACATTGACAGGAAACGTAGATATAGCGAAAAAAACTACTACCATGTTCGATAACACACAATCAGTCAACTGGTTCCACCGCATGCACCAAATATTATAGTTATATATATAATATCCATCATCATCATCATCATATGCAGCTAATTTCGACCATTATTTTATGGTGTAGCCTCTCTTACATATTCGTTTCGCAAATCTCTCCATGTTGTTCTGTTGTACGCTCTTTGGGACCAGGTTATGCCTGCTATTTTCTTGATGTCATAGTCCCATCTTACACTGGGGCGTTTCCTTGGTCTTTTAACACCCCTAGGATACCACTCTGTGATGTTTGTTGACCACCTATTATCTTGTCTTTTTGCCAAATGCCCTGCCCATTACCACTTCAGAGATTTCACTCTGTGGTTAACATCTATTACCTGGGTTTTGTTCCTTATCCACTCTATTCTCTTCCGATCTCTTCTCCGATCATGCATCTTTCCATAGACCTTTGTGTTACTTGTAGTTTTCTTGTAAGTTCGGTTTTCAGAATCCAGGTTTCACAACCGTATGTCAGTACTGGTAGAACACACTGATCAAATACTTTCTTCTTAAGGCGGAATGCCATTCGTGACTTGAAGATTATGGAGTTTCTTCCAAACGTCATCCATGCAAGTTTGATCCTTCTGTTTATTTCTGGTAGTAGCGAACCTGATATGTGTATTAATTGACCTAGGTATATATATTGTTCTGCTATTTCCAGAACTGTGTTATCTATTGTGATGTATTGTGTGTCTATTAGTTCGTTGTACATTATCTTTGTTTTACCGATATTTATTTTTAGGTCTATTTCCTTGCTTACTCTGCTAAGTTCATTGATTTGATTTTGTAGTTCTCCTGCATTATTGGCAATTAGGACAATGTCATCGGCGAATCTCAGATGGTTTAGATATTCTCCATCTAGGTTCAGTCCTTTGTGGTCCCAGTCTAATCGTCGAAAGATACTCTCTTATGCCGCTGTGAATAGCTTCGGTGATATTGAGTCACCTTGTCTGACTCCTCTGTTAGTAGGAAATTCAGGGCTGCCTTCGTATATTCTGATTTTGGCTTCCTTGTATATATTAGCCAACGTTTCTATGTATGGCTTATCTACACCTTGTTCACTCAGGGCGTTGATTACCGCCTTCTGATATGTAGTGTCGAACGCTTTTTCGAAGTCAATGAAGGCCAAGGCAAGTGGTATTTGATATTCTCTAGTTCGACTGATAACTTCCCTTATAGTGTCTATGTGATCGATTGTGCTGAAGCCACTACGAAATCCGGCTTGTTCTCGGGGTTGAGAGGAATCTAGTGTACTCTGTATTCTGTTTTGTATGATTTTAGCGAATATTTTGTTCACTACCGGCAGGAGACTTATCGGTCTGTAGTTCCGAATGTCTTTATTGCCTTTCTTATGGATTAATACTATGAGGGCGCTATTCCATTTTTCTGGGATGTGTCTGGTTCTTAGGCAATTCGTATATATTTTGGCTAGGCGTTTCCATGCACCTCTACCAGCGTATTTTAGTAGTTCAGCCGTTACTGCGTCGTTACCTGCTGTCTTGCCATTTTTCATTTTGTTGACCGCTGATTCCACTTCCTCCACAAGTATTTCAGGTATTTCTTCTTTCGTCAGCTGTATTTCCAGAGATTCGGGGGCTTTGTATAGATCCTTGTAGAATTTCGTGACATGCTCCATTATTTTGTGTCTATCCGATATTCTGATATTTTCTTCTGTCAATGCGATTACTTGTCTTTTCCCAATTATCAATGCTTTCTTAGCGTTTTTATAACTTTTCCGATTTTCAATTGCAGTTTCTACCAATTTTTCGTTGTATTTTTTGATGTCCTTTGCAATTTTCATTCTTATTGTCTTGCATAGTTCACTGTATTCTATGCGTTGGATGTCTGTTGTCCTTTTCAGTTCTCTTCTTTTCTGAAGCAACGCCTTTGTTTCCGAACTAAGCTTCTTGTGTTCGTTTCGTTGTTGGCTTCCGATTATTTCTTTAGCACAGGTCAGTATTGTATTCATTAGTTGTGTGTTGTCTTGTTGTTCCCGGAGCTTCTCTTCTATCAGCGTCTGATATTTTTCAGAATTTTCTTTCAGGTTGTTAATGTCTATGCTAGTAGCGGGCGTCTTCCTAGTAAGTTTAAATCTCTCCAGTTTCGTATTAAGGACAATCCTTGCTCTGACAAGTCTGTGATCGCTTCCTGTCCTGAATTTATTTAGCGTGCTTACATCTTTGATGGTATTAATCTTGTTTGTCAGGACAAAGTCAATTTCATTTTTGACTGACGCATTTGGAGCTTCCCAAGTCCATTTCCTATTAGAATTTTTCTTGAAGAAGGAGTTTGATATGTACATGTTCTGATAGTGTGCGAACTGTACTAATCTCTCACCTCTTTCGTTTCGTTCACCGAACCCGAAGTTCCCCACTGATCCTTCTCGGTCTTGTTTTTTCCCTATTTTCGCGTTGAAGTCGCCGATAATGTATTTGAAATGGCTGTTGTTGGTATCTAAGGCCTCTTTGATTTCGCTGTATAGTTGTTCGATTTCTTCGTCAGAATGGCTAATTGTTGGGGCGTAAACTTGTATTATTTGAATAGAGTATCTTTTCGAAAGCGACAATGTTAGACTTGCGACTCTGTCTGTTGTTCCGGACACGCCTATAATTTTATCGGTCCATCTCTTATGGATGAGGAATCCAACACCACTAGTTCTTCCTGTGGGTGTTCCTCGATGGTATAGGAGGTTGCCTGATTCAAGTGTTATTAGCTCTTCGTTTTTCCTCCTAACTTCACTTATGCCAATGATATCCCACTTGATTTTTACTGCCTCTTGTTCTAATTCTACAATTCTAGCTTGGTTCGAGAGTGTTCGGCAGTTATATGTTGCTAGATGTAGTGTAGTACCCACCTGGGGTACAATTCCGTGAGTTTTGTAATTCGACATGTTTGAGGTTCTGAGGCATACCTTACCACGCTGCCTCAATGCGGGTTGGTAAGGAGCAATGATTCTCTTTCTCATGGATTTTGCCAGTGACCAGAGACGACCGTACCCCCGAGATGACGTCACGTCTTTTTATTAATTAAAAGCCGTGGCATGGCTGGGATTCGAACCCGGGTACGAGACTCGGTTCAGCCTCCGAATTAGTGAAATTTTGGAGGTTCGAGCACATTCCCTCTGCGCTACCGGGGGTCTATATATATATATATATATATATATATATATATATATATTGCGTTTAACACAATGTTATAAAAAGGAGCATATAAAGGATGGTTAAAATACAGGGCATACATATTTTACGAAGTGGCTCAAAAATTATCAGAAATAATTGATGAAGTATAATTATAGTTAGGTAATTTATAGGGTGGCCCATAAGTGCCACTTTCAGTGAAATATATTCGGGATTGGTAGATTTATAGCTATGTAAGGTGGTTCAACAAAGTTAGAAAAAATTATTATATTGAATAGCCCATATGTTTCATAAGTTATTTTTTTGTAAAGAATTCTACATTCCATAAGCAGGTGAAACCGCGGGTAACGGCTAGTTTAGTATAAAGATGTAAATACAGAAGTACACTTCAGATTCGTCTAACGGAAAATGTGATTTTTTTGGGATAAAAACTAACCTATGGTACTTTCCGACCAGAAAATTAAAAATTTTCGTCTTTCCATTGTCCTTACAGACATGCTTTTATATTTAACATTTTATGTGTAGGTGGTAATCCATTGAAACCCTTGGTAGCAGTGAGTTGACTACACTATTATTACTAACAATTTTTTCCGCATTCAAGGTTTTTGTTTGAAGATACTTTATAAAATTAAAATTCATATTAAAATTATGCCTATTAATTATTTTCAACAAGTTGTTTTGTAAAATATGTGAAAAGGTTATAGGTGGAAAGGAAATTGTAAAAGAGTTGATTGAATGAATCTGTGTTTTTAAAACAATTTAGGGGCAGCAAAGTTCTGATGCAAAATATTATAGGGGTGGTGTTATTTCCCAATAAAACCATTAAAAGAAATGGAGCATTGTGTATTAAATTTGTTGAAAGAGCTAGAAAAAACATTATTCTGACATTCGTGTATAAAAAAACAAAACATTGGCGTGATGTTTTAAGCTCTACTTAGACAGATACGTGATTATAGATAAATATGTCACGTAGTTAATTGGCGTTTGTCGCCTCAAAAAACTGTTTGCTTTATCATAACGAGCTTTTCGCAATGATTTATAGAACAGTGTTTCCTTTCCGCTTCTGTTGCAACCGTTTCTGTTGATTTTCTATCCGGAAAATGTAATTTCATCGAATTGAGTTATTGTTTTCGATAGGAATGTTTGTCTTTTTCAAAACATGTTTTTCTTCGTACGCCATAACAACGAGCGCGCAGTCAACGGAACGACTACAAGCCGTTACCTTCGACGATCGATTGCCGTACCAACTCTAACAAAATTTTCAAAGTTGAACTTCATAATCGAATCCAATCTCTTGTGCCAGAGCAAATTACGCTCCTACCTCAACGTTCTACAACTTTCAGGCAACAAGTACATTTTCATATTGGCCGTGGGGGCTTCGGCTGAATATTGGAAAGTTTTGCTTCAATCGAATTTAACTTTTAAAATTCAGCTGAGGAGGTGGTGGGCTGCTCAAGTCAGGGAATTACAATGAAGTATGGTTTGCGAGGTTATTTGGTTGATTAGGAAATTAACAGTGATTTGAATTAGCTGTCTGGTCTATAAAATTAATATACTGAGAAGCCTCTTCTTTATTCTTTTAAAGATTTTCCATTTATGCCTATGTGACGTGATCAAATCTTATTAATATTATCATTTCTTATCCTACTCCTACATTAATCATTTGTTAAAAGCTTCATTTCTTGCTGACTATTCAGCATTTGATACTTTAGGTAGATTTGTTGATTTATTATGAATAATTGTCCAGGGGTTTTAGAGTCTAGGGCAAACGCAATGATTTATTATGTTTTGAGTTTCGAAATCGTAATCATTTTTATATAAACTTACTGTGAAATTGCCTTTATGTGCAATATACCCTTTTTAATTGAAAACTAATTTTTAGAAAGTTAATATTTTTAATTTTATTCTATATTCTTGAGCTTTATTTAGTTCTTGAGTTTAGTTAATCTGCAGTTGTAGTATAGAACTGTTAACATTAAATTTGGGAATAGTTTTTGGAGAACTTGTAAAGTGAATCGTTTACGTAAAAATAAAACTTCAAATTGTTAAATATTTTATCTAAAAAAATACTAACAACTTTTCTTACATTAAAATTGTTGTTTTGTATATCTTTTCTTGAAATGCTGTTATAAAAATAAATTGATAGAATTTAATTTAATGTATACTATCAAGTATATAAATGTATTTGTTTCTGCGATCTATATTCGTTGTAACCAAAATCGTAGCCAGAAATTTTTTTCACAGGAAGGGGTGTTGATTGACTTTTGACATGTATTTTCCGTAGGTAAAACATGATGAAATATAAAAGTTATTTTTATGAAAAAAAAAGTTTTAAAATTGGATCTTTAAACCCAAAATACCATAATTTTGACCGCCCTTCTAGCTAGAACATTGAGGCAATAAACTGCATCCGGTCTCTAACAGCTGATAACCTTGTTCTCTCCAATAAACTATGAATTATCTCACCTGAGTAATCGTCATTTCCCGACATCTGTACAAGAATGTGAAACTATTTTAGCTCCGGTTAGCTTCTTACATAAGTCTTTTAAATCGCAAATTGCAAATCCATGGCTGATTTTTAGTTGTTTGCTGAATGATCGTTTAAACAGTTCTAAAGCATATAAAAAGAAAGAAAGAAGGGACGATAGTACCACTCAGAAAAAACTAGATAACCATTGATTGTCTTATGTATACAAAAATGAAAGACCAAATGAAAAACCCAGGAATGAAGATAGCCCTGCAAACGATATGAAAGAGAAAATCACCATCCACAGATTTGGAAAAGGTAATATTTTTGAATTTTATTATGTAATAGAAAAAGAAGAATACTTTCGTCGATAAAATCTTTTGCCGTGTGTATATGGAGCTGGCTCGCAGCAATAATTTCGAAGCCTTTTTTTACATTACACAATATGGGGTAAATAGGTAAACAGTTTTTTTTGTTGTTCACAATCGTATGTCTCCGAGTGAAATACAGACATTAAGGCTATTTATTTTATTTAAAGCATAATTAATGCATAATATAATAAGAACACATAATATAAATACAACGTTCTTGAGAACTAGTAAGTAATTTGACAAATATGTACTCTCTGATATCGACATTTCATGTACAAACTGAAAAAAATTTACTCCACTCAATATTCTTCATTAAAATGACAAACACAGTTGTACGAGAAAAACAGCAACTTCTACTTCCATATTTATTAAAACTGATGCCTTTATGTATTATTTTGTGATAATTTTCCGCAATTTTGTCAGAAAAGATAACTGTTTTCTCAAATTACTTTCACCTCTAAAGTTGGGGATGATGATGAAATAGTGTAAAAATGTATAAAAATTTTCGTAGATTTCAAATTTTTTTCACACCCTAGGCTACGAGTCCGCTTCCACTCCTACAGTAGGTGATCAGGAAATTCTAATTAATTTTCGGTCAATCTGGCTGAACTTCAATTAAATTTTTTTCACTATATCCCTAATTTTTATACAGTGTATAAATAGTTTGAGTGCATAAATCAAACAAAAAAGTGCTGTACCACTTTGGCCTATAGGCCTTAATAACCAAGAATATTCAAAGTAAATTTTAAGGAAATTAATTATGTCAATGCGGCCACTTGGCGTCCTTAAGTAGTACATAAATACCTCAAGAAATAAACCTCCCTAATTTTTACTCAGTAATACAGTAATTAGAATTGTTATCTCGAGAATTAGATTTGTTTTAGTAAATAAGACATTTGTGACATTTTTATGAAATAGTTTTCTTCCTATTTATTTTTGGAAGAATTTGAGTAATTATGTTAAACGACAGACGGACAAAAAGCTATTTACGGCTTATATATAAATGACCCGTTTCAGTGTAACTTAAAATTATCTAATTTAACCGCCTAACGATTCAGAAAGACATTAGTAACTTCAAATCTTTTGGTTAGACAAAGTAAGTATTCACCTAATAAATAATTCCAAAGTTAATATTTTCAACAGAAATACTGCACCAAACTGCACGATTTAATGCACATTTAATAAGATAGCCATTGTTTACTATAAATAAACATCTCACAATAACTGCAGACTTACAAACTATTCTTTAGAATGTAAACAAAACAAACAGAATACAAGAACTAGGAACCAAAACCAGACATTGGAATCGTTGGGAAGACTAAGGTGATTTATTGCGATCTTGCAATATTTTTTCAGTCAGGTTGTGGTGTAGTTCCCATTTAGTTGTAATAATAAAAAAGTGATTTTTCAATGTTAAAGACAATTATAAAGCTATGCTTTTTAGTAGCTACATTTGAAGTTTCAGGAGGAATTTAAATGCCCACTTCTCAATTCAAAAAATGCGTGCGAAATTCCTATCATTTTCATTTGTATAGATAAATCTATAGATCATGTTATTGGGATATTTGATTTATTTTCACCTGAAAATAAATTCCACAATATATTTGCACTCATACATATCGTTTAGACTCGTTAGACCTTATAAACGAATCAAACTTTCAAACGTCCATTTAAAATTCACCTATTACCTACTCTAGCTGCTCCAGAACTAGTTTTAATTGACCAACTGATTTTTCGTTTTTTCATTAGAGATGCGACAATGGTAGCCATGTTGCTGCAGCAACAAACTGTAATTTCTCCTGTCACCCGAACAAAGTTTAGATTCGATTAAGGAGTTCAACTTCGAAATTATTAGAGTGAGTAAGGCTATCGATCGTTTTACTCTTAGTTAATGGCATGTCGTCTTCGGCGTTGATTGAACTGATTCTGATAGCATTAAGGAAGAAAACACTTTTGTTTCTTGAGTTTGCGGAGAACAGAACATTGCCGTTGCGATTGTTTCTTAGAATATATCGGCATTGGTAGTGTGTAGTACAAGACTTGTGGTTCTAATAGAGAGATAAAACCGTTGTTATCGTGAGGATAATTTACTTGGGAGATAGTATGTTTTCTTGTTTTCAAATACGTACATTTTCTTAAGTAGATAGAAAACATTCATACATTTATGTTTTTAAAGGACAAGATGAAAAGAACCATATTAAATTGTCTTATATTAATCCACTCGATTAATTTTATTTATTGTTACAGGTAAGAATACAACTTACGTCAATTCAGAAATCTGGATAGTTGAAGGTAAGTGCAGACAAAGCATCGTAAATGAAATAAACAAAAAAGGTAATCACCAAATACTTATCATAATGATACTATCTGTTCGAGATGTTGCATTTCATTGACGTCAGTATATTGTTTCTACTCGAGCTCCTACATCAGTTGCGCTTCCCTCAATTGATTAACATCTCAGATATTTATTTATGTATTCTGTACATATAAGTTAATTTTATATTATATTGAGAAATAAACCGACATAAAGGAGTTTCAGTTAAAAATAGCTCACCTAGACCTCAAATATTAATAGTTCGAGATATTGTTTTATTTACAGATCAATTAAATTCAGGAATAGATCAGGTTAATAAGAGTGATTTAAGGGACAGGGGCGCGGTCTTGCTCCCCAACGTATCTAGTAGAGTGTTCTTTTTGACTTTTTTTTTCGGTCCCATCGTGAAATTTTGTTGCAAAGCCCTAAAAAAATCTTTCAAAGTTTGAGACCTTAATATTAATATTAAGTGCTCGCCCAAGACATGTAAAGATTTCCCATTGAAAATACACAAAAACTCTGATTTTTGTATTTTTAAATTTCTATAGCTCAGCGACACTTCATGGCATTTATTTGAATATAGGCAGATATGTTTAAAAAACGCTCTAGAAAAGTGCCCATTACGCCTAAGTAGTAACTCACACCGGCGAGGTAATACTGGCCACTAAACTTGATTTTTTTACGAAATTAGCGTTTCTTCGCAATTATCTCGTAAATGACAGGAACTACATAAAAAATGTAAATGAGAAATTTTTAAAAAAAATCAACTTATATAGAATGTAAATGTAACCCAAATTGATTAAATCTCGAACTCAAAAAATTTATAATTTCAGATATACATTAAATATTGTATACAATCATTGTGTATTTTCATTAAAAAAAAAGTTAAAACAGAACACTAATACCAACCTAACACAAACAGAAAACAAAATTATAAACATAATTGTATAGGATCCGGGTGTATCTGAAAAAAATAAGCGTTTAGGGAATAAATACGATGTAAAAACTCGACATTACTCTCTATGCTTATACATACCAAACCATTGACCGCAGCTTGGAAAGCCAAAAAGTGCGTGTCCAGTGTTGTTTGATTGTGGCCATGCATATACTAGTGAAACTTCGAGATCATTAGAAGTACGGAAAAAGGAACACCAATATTTTCAGAAGAAATGTGGACAAATCGGATTTGACCAACCATCTAGATATTGACTAGCACTGGAAGACATAAGATAACACAAATATCTTGTTGAAAGAAAATCATTCAAAAAAGAAAAAACTTAAGGAAGCTAGCTTCAATTGACCTGGATTTGGGATGGACAAATCAATTGCTACCCTCAGTATCAAGTGATCACCAAGCCCCAACTTTTGTTTTCAAATTAGAAAAATCCAAAAATAAACCTCGAGCTACAGCACAAATCTATTGACCCCGACTCCAGAACTGGAGTTGAAACGTCTCCAGGCACAGATAAGTGTAACACAATATACAAAACACTATTTAGATACAGGAATATTGGTTGAACATATTCTAGAAAATCTATTTCTTTCAGAATATCTGTGGGGAAGAATTTCCATACATACAACTCGTAATCAGGACAATTGGTTGAAATTGTCATCCTACACTTTATTGTCCATTTACAATTTCAAATACTTTTCTGTTGCAAGAAAAGCTGAGGAGTGAAAATCCTAAAAACAGGCAATGCAATCAAAGATTTCCATGGCAATGTTTTTTCGAAATTATTTAGGATAGCATAGGTTGATTGGAACTATTTTCAGGCTGTAGGTATTATGTATCTACGATATTTGTTATTTAAAATGACTTAAAAAGTTGAGAAAATGTTCGGAAAGCCAGGCTCGCCCATGAGAATCCATCAGTTTCTAAAAATACGCATTAATAACTTTCTTTCAAATAACTGATTATTTTATGATATTTCAGAACCATTTACAAATAACTAAAAAACAATTGCGAAAATGCAATCTCTTGAAACATTTTATTTGAGTAAATGAACTAATTGGGTGCCACTACAGCCGTTTTAACAGCATACAGCAGTTAAATCTTCTTCTTCCAAAGGTCCGTTATTTTTTTATTATTTCGTCAGCACTTCTTTCCGCCCTTTCGTTTCCACCTCTCTTTTAAATTTTTCCTTTAGAAATTAGTTATAATATCCAACGAAATCTCTCTGATCATATTCCAAATTCTTTAAAATTCTCCAGTATCCTTACTTTCCAAAAATATATTCTTCGGAACCCATAAATTCAAGAAAAATGCCCCTCATAACTTTCAATAAACCGCTACACGAAATTACTAAATAACTTTAGGAACAGAAAATCTGGAAAATAGATCAGCTTTTTAGCATCCCAGTGTGCTTCACGTACCCCATATAGATACAGAGTTTGCCTCGTACAGTCAATAACCATCTTTCATAGGATTCATAGCGAGAGCGCGAAAATCACCCATTGGCTATTCGACTCCAGAGCTCGTTATGGACATAAATCCCCACCTAAGGAGTAATAACATTAACGTATGTCCGCAGCGAGAATATCTGCATCGAATATGGGACACAGGACGGCTACTGTGGAAATGGGTCAGGAATAAACATAATGAAAACGAAATAAATCCAAACGAAATGATAGCAAAACTTTAGGGAATAAAAATGGCATTCTAGATGGATTGGATATTTTATGATGGTGATTTTCACGTAGACTCATATACAGTGGCGGCTGGTGGATTATGAAATGGTGGTGCACTTTACTGGTCAAATATTGGACTTCAAAGATGCAACCAAAGAAACCATAGCTTTGCTAATACCGCATTTATTTTTTATTAATTAAAATATTTGTCGACTTTTTTCGAAAGCGAAATGTTCAGTGACCTTTTTATTAAAGTTTGGCATTGATTGAATATATATTTTTTCAATACTAAGCACAGCAAGAGAATCTAGCCAGTCCTGAGACATCGTATTTCTAAGAAACGTTTTAATCCTTCACTCCAGTTTCCGTCCAAATTGATTCCCCGCGATAAATAATGCAAGGAAAACAAAATAATGTATTGATGCGATCAGATCCACGCAACCATTTCTTTTTATTATAAATTTCACTTTAAAAACTTCGTGTAAATACTTTATTTTTCATTTTGCACTCTTGTTTCCAATTAAGATACGACCTAGGTGGACCAGCCAATTTTATATCTAATTTGTTTTGAAACGATTTATTATTGTTTTTAATATAGTCAATGTTAAAGTTGATAATCATTTTCACAGTTATGTAAACACATACACACTCTGTATATTAAATATTCTTTCATAGACGATGAGGGCAGAAACAAAGCAGCCACTAATTAAATCACGTCAACAAAAATTTTAATTATTGAAACGTCCGGTCAGTATCAGCTCAGTTAGGTTTCTCGGCGTACATGAATGAGCCCATTACTTCATATAGTTTGCATTAACTATCTTCTATCTCACGCGTTAAGCGTGTTATATCGTATCTCACAGAAGGTATATAAGTTTCACCGTGCGCTAGCAGAATGCACGGTGAAATATTCTTTCTAGCGAATATAAGTCTTAATACAAATTTGGATTAGAGCTTAAATTGTTTATTGATAAATTCTTTGTTATTGAAATGCTATTCATTAAATATTTTGTTGATTTTTAACCTTATTAAATGCTTATTAAATTTGGTGGTTCAGCACACGAGTGCACTTAAGGGACAGCCGCCCCTGCTCGTATCTCACATGAAATCTTTTAAATTGATATTGCCGTGTCAAGTATTACATCAGAGAAATTGTGTTTGAGTACCGTCAAAATTTAGAGTAACACAAAACCATAGCACCTTTAAACAAAATTGCAATTATTATGTAATTCGTTGGATTGGCAAAAATCTGTTGAATGTATTCAGAAAAAAACCTAACAATAATTGTTATATTGTGTTGAAGTGAAATCTGTGGCTATCTATTTCCGATTTTTCTTCTGCTATCTGATTTGCATTTCTGACATGTACTTGTAAGCAGCTTTGTTTTTGCCATCTATCCTTATTGCGGAATCAGCTGATGATCATATATTGGATTTCGAATTAATCTCTATCTGAATTTTTAATTACCTACTGCGTACGTTAGGATTGCTATCAGTATACACTTAAAAATATTCTATTTGGTGATAAAAAATTCGGCCCTTTCAACTCTCTCAGATAACTCCCCACTTTTGTAGGTTGATTTAAAGAGTCTGTAATACACCACTTTACAAAACAGGAGATAACTTAAATACAGCTAACTACCGGCAAATTTCCTTGTTATTTAATATTACCAAAATTTTTGAGAAATATAACAAATTTTCTGAATAACAAAAATTTTTTCTCTAAATAACAATTTGGATTTCGTAAACATGTCTCAACAAATGATGCATTAGTAAACCTTACATAAAAAAATTATAAGAATATAGACACTTAAAAACCGACCTTAGCTCTCTTTGTAGCATCATTAAATATTTATTTGATAGAGCAAAAAACCAACTGTTCTGATATGGATAAATTTAATAAGGAAAAATATTTATAAGAAATGTATTATCTGCTAACAATTATCCTAAAAAGTTCATCAATAAAGATAAAATTGAACACAAAACAATCACTAACATTCAACACCAAACTGCTCCAAACAATACGTATACCCTTGATAACAACATTACTACAACAACCATACCATACATACAGGGTCTTTCAGAAAGACTGAAAAGAGTGGGAAGCAGATTTAATATTGAAACAACTTTCAAAACAAGAAAACAAGAAATATACTGAAATCAATTTTATCCAAAAAATAAACCAAATAACGTAATTAAAAAAATTGCATTTATAAGATTCCTTGCGTATATAAAACATTTTATATTGGAGAAACTTCTAGACCTATACATGTTCGAATAATAAATGAAGACAAAAATCATATAAAGAAACGACAATTCGAAAAGTCAAAAATTTGTGAACATGCCAGGAACGAAAGAGGCTGCAATTGTATAGCTAGTACTTCTATAGAACAAAGTCGTACCTAGGAACGTCACATGCAATTCTAAAGATAACCGTTTCAAATTCTTCCAATCTGAAGGAAGCTTTGTTATTTCACATGATCTTTAGAATTTTAGTGCTACCCTGTATATATCAAATTTGCAGTAAATTCCCTTAGTTAGATTAGTTATATTGTCAAACATTACATTGGTCTACGGTGGTTTTGTTGCCCTAGATATAAGAACGACTTTGGATATATATATGCTCAGAATTCATGAAACTGATTTGCTCTCGTTTATTGTTAAATTTAAATTTAATTACAACATAGAGAAAAATGTCGAAAACATATGACATATTTCAATAAAACGCCTTTTATGAGCTTTTCTTTTATAATTTCCTAGTGGACAATCTTTTTTTAAGGATCAGGAGTGTTCTACTATCATGTGACGATCTCACCGACCCTGATTCCTAAATTATCCGGATATTTATCTAAATGATTCCGGAGATAGTGTAACTTTATACTCATATTTGCTCATAGAGTCTGAAAGTTTGTCAGCATATTTAGCACAAGTTCTTCATAATTTGATGTTTTGTGGTTATCTAGGAAATTTTAGACTACCAACACTAAACCTTTCCAAGCTTCACAGTCATAACGTTGATAAAATCTCTATCTTTCATTAATTGGAGTATTTGAGGATCATTAAATATTCCTTTTTTTATACTAAGCTTCAGAAATTTTATACCAATGAAATTAAAACAATCTCCTTCGTTTTCGAATGCTTTGATAAGTTGCTTTATCATTCGTAACTTGTTATGTAATGGTGGAAGTATGATTTTGTCTCTCCTTACCAACGGCTCCCTTAATAGGTTGGCTTTACCTACCGTTAAAGAATATCTTACAGGCCAAACATCTTGTTTCCAGTGAAGTTGCTTTTCTCTACTCTCACACTTTGTTGACCTAGTAAAAAATTAACCATTTTCAATTCCACGTAGATCGGCCATTGATGCTCTAAGTAATTAATTTTTCTAAAAATAATTTTATTTTCTCCTATTCTTCTTTGAGTGTTGTTGAAAGGGCAATTGGAATTGATGACAATTTATTTTCATTGTCCAGTAAGACGCATTTTAAACTTCTTTTATAACTGTCAATAAATATGCGCCACTCAGTAGATTTGTATTCTATTAAGCCCATGTCTAGAAGCAGCTTTCCTATATGATTATAGTACACCAGTTCTTCATGTTCACTAAAACTTATTTATATTCAGAAATTTTTTTGGGCAATAACACCACAATAGAAATAAAACGACGTATATTGCAGGAATACCAAACATTTCAAAGTCTATTCGGACTTCGTTCTCAATGGCTTTATATTTATTGATGTAGATTGCAATCTACTGCAATATACGTCGTTTTATTTCTATTGTGGTGTTATTGCCAAAAAAAACATAAAAGTAGCCACAATTATCGTTTAGAAAACAACCATTTCCTTTGACAAAACATGAAAGAAATAGTTTAACTATTCCCTTAAAAAGATGTAAATTCACAAATGTTGCAATTGTTTTGTTCTCCAGTATATTTGGTATTTACTTAAGTCAAAAGCATCCCTTTTTGGCTGTGAACAAGACAAGGCAGGATCATGATTATTTTAGATACATGGAAGGTATTTAACTACTACTATGATTTGAAACTCTGTAACTTTCTCAATGATACTGACTGCGTGAACTTGAACAATAAATTTATAAAGCTTCAAAAGTTCTACGCAGCATACAATATTACACCTCAAAGTGCAAATTGTTTCCCTCAGAAAACATTAATTTTTATTTTGGAGGCGAATATTTCAACTAAATTAGCACACAAAAACTTGTGCCGCAATCCCACAATAAAACAACAAATAAAGCACCAATTTGGTAAGAGAGGCTTTCTACCAAATTTCGCTCGGCAGAAATTATTCAAACAAATTACCATACAGCGTTATTTTATTTATTTTTGCAACCCTTTCTTCATGCCAAAATTAACGAAAACCAAAATTTTGTGGCATAGAACCGACCAAATAAAACAAATCAAACAATCCAGCCCACTAGCGAACTACGTTTAATAAGTGGCATAAAACCAAAGTCGGCAATTGTGACATTGCCAATTAAATTTCCAACGTCGAAAACACCGAGCAAAAACGACATTCGCGTTTTCGTTTCTGTTACGGATTTTCCGTGACTGCTAGTGTGAGTGTTGTTGGGTTGTTGTTAAAATAAATTTAGTTAGAAGTTTCTGCTTATTAACTCGGTCAAATAAAAAAGTGTTATTCATTCAGTTTCAAACTGGGACCATTAAAAAATTAAAGTTTAGACAGAAAGAAATGATATTATCCGTGAAGTGTCGCTTTAAAATGTCGCCGTCATTGTTTAAACTTTGTAAAAATTGCTACTATACTTATTTTTAGCCTCATGTAAACAAACAATTTGCTTTACACTTCTCTAAGGAACCAGTATGGAGTGTAGAGTGAAAGGAGGACAAACTTATGGGAATAAAACTGAAAAAGTGTCCAGCGGACGGTTTCAAATAAGAAGTTCAAGAAATGACCAGAATGGCGCAAGTGTGACCACAGGGTATGTTATGAAGTTAATTGTCATCCGATTGAAATACACAAATCCAACATTTAGAAGTGAAGCGGCTAAAAAAGTGAGAATGATGTAAAATTATTAGTAAAAGTCGTAAATAAAACGTAGAACTTGTCTTTGTAAATGGTTGTCTCCGGTTTTTGTAATCTCTGCAAGTGATATGAGTTTATCGTGTGTTAATTGTGATATAAATTAATAAGCGTGTGTCCCAGTTTTGACTTTTTATAAAACAGAGGGATTTTATAATTGTTATTTTGTTATAAAACTTTTTGCAACAGTTAAACATTGGGAAAAATTTGTATATTTGTAATATTTTTATACTTATTAACAAATAGATGTTGGTGAATTAGATGTAAACAAAAAATATTTATTTTTACATTCTTGTGTTCATATTATATATTTATTTTGAAAAGTTGGTGTTTCTACTTCCTTGTTCACCTCTCTCTGGATAAAAGGTAATTAACAATTCTTTTCATCACAGAAAGAACAAACTGCTATAATTAAATTATCTCTTCTGTTATCATTATGGAACAAATTTCACTTTTTATTTTATTCTAGAATAGTATATTCTAGGATTCTAACATTTTTACACACTGGTTTTCCATATATTTTTTCTTGTCTTCATTAACTACAATTAAATGACTATTTTTGGCAACTTTCTGCTGTAGGTCTATTTTAAATATTTTCAAAGGTAAGCCTGGTGAATGCCCCTGGAAAAATATCTTCAGGAGATTGTTGAAGTTCTCGAGTTGATGGACAATGTCATAATCAGTTTAGTAATTATATAATAATGGGTTCTTCAGAATTTAATTTGTGTAGGATATTTATCTTGACTCCTAAAAAAATGTGCAAACAAAATTTTGCTTGTAAGTCATTTTTATATCTGTACAAGGTATTTCATTGACTTTACACTTTATTAATGTTAAATATAAATCTGATTGTTGAACTGTGATGGATAAATTTGCATTTTTTGGATGTAAATTCTTCACATTAACCTAATTTTATTCACATAGGTTTGTTTCAACGAACAAATTACCCGGTCGGTACTAGTGGTTCCCCCAAATTGAAACCATTTTGTGGACACTTTTTCTTACACAGAGTGTGTCCTCCTTTTACTCAAACCTCCATAGGAACCAGGTAGACATTATTGACATTATTGAAAGGTGGTGCGGAAATGTGTGCAAATCATTTAGCAATAAAGAAAGCCGAGACAGTGAAAAGCATCAAACTAAGTACTACAAAAATTACACTAGGACGTCGAATTTAATCATGACAGTTGTTTAGAATCTTTCCATTAGATCTAAGGAACCATATAGACATCATTGAAAGGTGGTGCGGAAATTTGTTCAAATCATCTAGCAATAAATAAAGCGGAGACAGTGAAAAGCATCAATCTAAGTACTACAACAAAGTACACTAGGACGTCGAATTTGATCATGACAGTTCAAATCATTTAGCAACAAATAAAGCTGAGATAAGATGTCAATCGTTATATTCGCTCAACTTTCTGCTGATATATGGCCATTTGAAGCGATTCTACCGATAAAGTAGTTTAAAGTAAACAGGAATGTTTGTGTGGACCTAGTATCATAGGATATCCTTCAAATTATGTATTATTTTCTTAATTGAAACTCTGTTTTACAGGTTTTATTTAACCTGGTTTGTCCGTATGTCCTTTAGATTCTAATCTTATAATCTTCAATGGTAATACGCGGTGTCCCATAAATCTCAAGGTATAGTATTTCTATGTTTTTTTTGTTGAAAATTTGTAAATTCATCTTAGTCGAATATTAGAAAGTAGTCACACATTTTCAATAATAATGACATATCTACTAATATTACAGCATTATATCTTGATTTATGAGAGACACCCGGTATATAATTTCGAACCGAAAGAGCATTCCAATGAACCAAACCTAATAAATACCTATAAAAACAAGGAATTTCAACGTCAAGTGAATAACAAATTGGTTTAACTTGACAAACATTTTTTTCCAATTTTTAGAATTCTAGTAAATATCTGGACAAGGACGCCGCTATTTTAAAAATCAATATATACATAATATTTTAAAAAAATTTCAAATTTTATTTAAGGATATTATTTTGCAAACCGATTATAAACAACATTTATTACTTTTTTGCCTTTATTACGAATTTTCCATGCTGCAGGTGTGAATGTTGATGTTAGATTGTTAATGAAATAAATTAAGTTAGAAATTTCCTACCTACGTCAATCATTTCGTTTCAGAATCAATCGATGGATATGTAACGGTAGTTAAAACTTTTAAGTATTCACCAATCGAACCGTGGTAAGAATTCAATGTTATTATTGCGACGAGGTGAGCGGTTACGTATTCGACATTCGCTACGCCTTTGGTGACATTTAATATCGTGTCGTGTTTTTTTTTGTTTGATTGAGACGCCCATTGACGAAAGTGTATCAGAAAAAAGTTAATTAAATTTATAATTAAACGTCGTGGGTTATATAATATGTTGTAGGCGAATTGGTTTATCTAATAAACTGTTTTCAAATATTCATAATAAAAGTTAGACTTTGTTCGCAGAAATTAGGTTACTAATTTCCACATTTATCGAGCTCTCTTCAAACATATTGTTGTAAAGTCCGTGGGTTCAATTTAAAATTATAAAACTAATTTTCATTTTCACTTCATTTACATTAAAACAGCTGATTCAAATATCACAATAACATCCCCATATAACATCGTGCAGATCTTCTGGAATACATTCGATTCGAAGTTACGCCCCTGGTCTGAATGTAATTCCATCAGGACGCCAAACCTACTGAATAGTTGTTCTACTAGCGCCGTCGCTACCGTGGTTACCTCTTGGTTGGGTATCGCATATGCCTCAGGCCATTTGCTGAAGTAATCCATTGCGACCAGAATGTATTTGTTCCCCCTCTCAGACTCGGGAAACGGACCGGCGACATCGATGGCGATTCTCTCAAATGGGACGCCCACATTGTACTGCTGCATTCTGCCCTTGGTCCGGGTTTTCGGGCCCTTACTGGCCGCACAGGTGGCACATTTGCGGCACCAAGCTCTGACGTCTTCGAAGTAATTCACCCAGTAGTACCGCTCGCGAACTTTGTCTAGGGTTTTATTCATGCCCAGGTGGTCTCCGGTAATTCCATCATGTACTTCGGTCAGGATGGCTGGTAACTTTTTCTTCGGAACTACCAGTTGGGACTTGGTTTCGCGTCCATCAGCGCTTTCCCAAACTCGCTTGAGCATTCCATTGTCTACCCTTAGAGAGTCCCATTGAGCCCATAACGACTTCAGAACGCCGGAGTATCTAGCTACCTCGTCCCATCGTGGGCTGGGTGCTCCTCTCGTTTTGAGTGACAAGATTGGTTCGATGTCTGGATCAGCCATTTGGTCCTGGATGCACTGTTCCGTTGTCCAGTCTTCATTGGCCTGCACTCGGATCTGCCTGATGGGGATACCCTCTCGCTGTTCCGTCCTCAGACAATGTCCGCATTCCGCTCTACAGGGTCTTTTGGATAGGGCATCGGCATTATTGTGCAAACGGCCGGCACGGTTTTCCACCTTGAAGTCGTATTGCTGTAATTTCTCCATCCATCTGGCCAGTTGTCCTTCCGGTGTCTTCATGCCAGCAGCCATTTGACTGCGGCATGATCTGTTTGGAATAAGAAATGACGACCATAGAGGTATTTGTGGAAATGGTCTACAGCCCTTATTATTGCAAGAAATTTTTTTCTGGTGACGCAATAATTTGTTTACGGTTTCGAGAATCAACGGCTTTAATACTCGATCACCCTCTCTTCACCATCTTCCACCTGGGATAGGACGGCCCCCAAACCTGCGTTGCTGGCGTCGGTGTCTAAAATGCACTTGCCGGACTGTGTAGGAAAGGCTAGGATTGGGCTGGAACATAGTGCTGCCTTCAGTCGTCTGAATGATGTTTTGCAATCCTGATTCCAACGGAAGGTCTGCCGATGTAGAGGGGCGGCGATGGTGGCAAATCCCTCAACAAAACGCCGGTAGTATGAACAGAGGCTCAAGAAGCTTTGGAGTTCATGCTTGTCTCTTGGGACTGGCCAATCACGGATGGCTGCTATCTTGTCTTCGTTGGTGCGGATTCCTGACTCGGACACGACGTGGCCCAAAAGGTTGGCATTATTAATTCTGGAGAATACTTCGCCCAGGTTTTTCAGATGGTCGTCGAATGTCTGACCCATGACTAGAATGTCGTCGAGGTATACTAAGCACGTCCTCCATGTTAACCCGCTCAGTACATACTCCATTAGCCTCTCAAATGTAGCTGGTGCATTACATAACCCAAAGGGCATGACCGTGAACTGAAACAGCCCTTTACTGGTGGAGAAGGCTGTCTTCTCTCTGTCGTTTGCGTATAGACCAACCTGCCAATATCCACTTTTTAGGTCTAGTGTGGAAAACCAACGGGAGCCTGCTAGTGTGATCAAAGTGTCATCGATTCGGGTAGTGGATAGCTGTCTTTCTTCGTGACATCATTCAGCTTTCTGTAATCCACACAAAATCGGGTGGTTCCATCCTTCTTTTTAACTACCACGACGGGAGCAGACCATGGGCTGATGAATGGCTCAATAACTCCACTCTGTAACATGGACTCTATGTTTTCCTCGACTGCCTGTTGTTGCCCCAATGGTAGTTGTCTAGGTGGTATTCTGATGGGTTCAGCCTTTCCGGTATCTATTCGATGCTGGATGATGTTGGTGCGGCCGGTGGTTCCATCTTGACTGTTAAAAATTTGCCAGTGCTTTGTGATAAATTGCTTGGCTTTCTTCTGGTTCTCTGGTGTCAGGTGTGTCAAATGGTCAGCAAACTGTTGTAGGAACTCTTTACTGGGTCCTGTCTCCTTCACCGACGTCTGGTACTCTTCTTCGCAATTGATGATGGTCTCTACTGGCTCGAAACAAGCTATCTCTTGACCATTGGCAATTCTGATGTCGTTGTTGGACAAATTCAGGACTCTGATTGGTATATCTCGTCCGGTTTTAACTATAGCCCGTCCGACTAAGTAGCCATGAGCTGAGTGTACGGGCTCCACCATTCCAACGCAGCTCCCAGGATTGCTGTCTAGCTGCCCATGAATAATCTGTTCCGTTCGACTGGTAATTCTAGCTGAAGACTTTGCCACAATTTTTATGAGGGTGACTGACGTGTTGACGGGCCGTGTCAATACAAATTCCTCATTTAGGAACCGAAGAACATCATATCTCGGGTCGAACATAAATCCATGCTGGCTAATTAGGTCCATTCCCAGTATAAAATCGTCCTCAATATTCGCTACCAGGACCCTATGCCGGATCATGTTGTCCCCTATCTGTAGCACGACATCTGCCTCACCCTGTATTGACATGGACTCGCCGGTGACTGTTCTGAGCTGGATGTTATTGGTAACTGGCCGAATTTCTGATGCTCTCAAAACTCTGGACTTGGCAATGGACACAGCGGCGCCGGTGTCGATGGTGATGGTAACTGCTCGCCCATTGATGGTGCCTCTGATGACTCGGCAGCCGCTATCTCGGCAAAATCCCCGGATGGATACTGTCCTGGGGGCTGGTGGAGGGTGAGTCAGCATTCGCCCCCTTATGCTGACTAGTTGGAGTTTTCCTGGTTGATAAGGTCCGTTTGTTGGCTACCCTTGGTTGGTGATCGTTCCGGTAGCCTTACTCGGCAGTCACGTTGGAAGTGTCTTGTCCGTCCGCAGCGGTAACATGCCCCTCTGGTGCCAGTTCTTTGTGACCGTTATAATATTTTGTTCAGACCAGCCAGCGGCGCTTGAAATGGTGACTCTGACTCTTCATGGTTAAAGGAAACTGCTCGGACCATCGGCTTGGACATGTTCATGACGGCCTCTACTTCCAAAGCCCGAAGTAGAGCTTCATTACTTTTCTTGACGCCACTTAGTCTTAGATTTCGACTGTACTTCCACATCTCTGATGCCGTTTATGAAACTCTGTGTGGCCAACTGGCCTTTCGTTTCCTCTGGCAGGTCTGGGTAAGACAAATGAACTAACCGTCTAATTTCTGCTTCGAATTCTTGGAGGCTTTCACCGGATTTTTGCGTTTTACCATTCAGTTGTACTTGGTATACCTGGCTCAAGGATTGATTGTCGTAACGTTTGTCCAGGATGGCGATGATCTTGTCGAAATTGCCTTGTTCCTCGACTGGAATGCTTTGGAGGAGTTCTAGGGCCGGACCTCTTAACGAAATTACCAGAGAAGTAGATTTTTCTTGATTATCCCATCCATTAGCTGTAGCCACTGCCTCAAATTGCCGTTTATACATGGGCCAAGATGAACTGCCGTCGAATGTGGGTGGTTTACTAAAGGAACCTTTGGTACTCACGGTGTGCTGGTATTTTCCTCGCTGTAAGTCCTGTTGCATTTTTTTGATTTCTGTTTCTACCTTGTTTTGGCTGGCACTGATTTCAACTTTTACCTGGCTTTGAAAGGAATCGGGGTCATCTACTTTGGTTTCAAGAGTGTCCACCGTATTTTTTATGGTCTTAATGTCATCATTTATTTCTTTTATGTCTGACTCAACTATTTGCATTCTGTCATTAACTGTTTCATTAACTTGTGCTACTTTCTGCATTAATTGTTCAAATTGCAGTTGTCTTTTCTCTTCAGTTTCGTGTCGTTTTAATTCAATTTGATCTTGTTTCTCTTCAAATACTTTAAAATCATTTATTCGTTTTTCTTCTAGTAATTTTAATTCATTTTGTCGTTTTAATTCAATGTGATCTTGTTTTTGTTCAAATTTCGAGAACAATCCTTCCAATAAATTTTGTTGTTTTTCTTTCATCGTGGAAACAAGATTTGTTGTTTTTTCATCAAAAGATTTCACTAACCTTTGTTGAATTTCTTCTTGATGTTGTTTCTCCTTCTTGTCACGTTTTTCTAGAATCTGGGCTATTTTTTCGTCTAGTCCCTCGGTAACCTGCTTGACTATTTTTTTGGCAGTTTCGTCCATTTTTCCCATACTCGGTGTTTCCATAAATGAAATTACGATTTTAACTGCACTTAATCCTTTACTTCTGATCACCAAATTTGTTGTAAAGTCCGAGGGTTCAATTTAAAATTATAAAACTAATATTCACTTTCACTTTTCTAGAACTTCATTTACATTAAAACAGCTGATTCAAATATCACAATAACATATACGCTAGTCGTCGCGGTATAACTGAACTCTCCATCGTGGCTCCTTCCTTTATAAGACCAGCATAGAAAATTCTCGTATTCTCGAATCATTTTTTATCTCAATGCGTTTGTTGTCGTATTGAAATGAAACAGAGTCAGCCCAATTTTGATTTCTATATGAATCATATTGTTAAGTGATCTTATTATTTCTCAATATTATTCTGTTGATTGGGGTCCTTCTTTATTTATACTTCCCTCAAAACTTCTTAAGAGCATTCCTCCATTATGATAAACAAAAATCGATACTAAAATATTAAATGAAAACTGTTATATAATTCATCTAAAACACATGGCAGGAAATTTAAATCAAAAATCCACAAAATAGACCCCCCCGAATCCTGAGAAGATTCCTTTTTAATTAAAACAATAAATCTTGTACTTGGACTTGTAGTTAGAGCACCCTAAACTTAATTCAACTGGACTACAAACGTCACTTGCCCTTTCTCCTTCGTCTCGAACAGGCAATAAAGTTTCGTTTCATAGTTGAGGTGTTTGCTCTCTCAAAATACTCTAATTAATGCGTCCCTTCGTCGAATAGAGCCTCTATGGCTTTATGATGAAGCGACTGCGGATAGAGAAGACAAGTGGTATCCGTCCTAAGCCATTAACGCAGATGGACAGTGGACAGGCTATCCATATCTATCTGGTTCACTCAGACTGTTAATTTACGGCAGTACAAGCTCCTATCCTGTAACATGTGATTGCTTCATCAAAGTGTATACGGTAACTCTGTTATGTGAGTGTTGGTCATGAGACTGTGGTCATTTATTAGAACAGTATCCTTGCTTGTTCTCTGTTAAATAGAATCATATATGCCGGCATTGTGTGTTGGTTTAGTATATATAGGAGAAAGAAAAATGATTCAAAAACGTAAATGTCAAAATAAATAGGTGTTGAAATCGACATTTGATATAAACTTATTATTCATTTTTGTCATACTATGAACACTTGTTGATATAATTATTAAGTATCGACATTTCACCACCTTTATATATTCTTTCTCTTAATGCGTATGGACAGAGTTGGAACTTTCTCAAATGTGTGGTGCATCCCTGTGTTTTCATCATAATCGTTCTCAGTTAACAAAATTAATCCTAAACTACAAGAAGATGTCTTACCAACAGTATTTGAAGGCCTGCCATATTGTTTGTCAATTAAAACTAGTACTTAAAAAAGACTTACTGTTAAAGAAAATAACTTGGAGTCGGCAATAAATGCGAGCCTATAATTTATTTAAGGTTGAAAGTACTCAACAAATTAATAATATAAGTGACATACTAAAGTTCTATAAAAGTAGCAATTACTTTTTTTGTTAATTAAAAAGCTGTGATGTATTTGCGACAAAACTTTGGTGTAACTTTGAATGTGAAAAAGGAAAATGTTGTGTATGGTAAGTTGTGTTTCTATTTTAGAGGAGCTTTTAAAGTTTTTAGAAAAGTGAGAAGTTTTAATGAATTTGATGTAATAGATTCTTGTATTAACCAATATTAGCCCAAATGCATACAAAAAGATTATTTATTCTTTAACAATCTATTGATTCTTTCCACTTTCTATGGTCACGTGAGTTTGAAAATCGCTTGGTGCGATTTGAATCTTATGCTCTTAGATCTTTCTTTATTAGTCCGATCATTTATCTCTTCATAGCTTCGATTGTCATAATTTTGGTAAACGATACAATGGACGAGTATTAAAAATTTCCTATTGTTTAGTTAAAAGTTTGTTTGACAGGAATGAGACATGTTGGAGTGATTTTCATAAAATTTTACATAAAGTCAAATAACATTTGTATAAAGATGTACGTTTAATGCAGACGTCTTCGACAGGCCCATAGAGTTTTCCATGTTATTCAACGAACAAGCCATTTTTTGTGGTGATAGAGCAACACGTAATCCCAAACGGAATGAGATTAAATCTATTTGTCAAAAAAATACTTGTGTTGACTGGAATTCTAAGTTACCATTGATGAACAAAATTTTAAGGGGTGATGAAACGCATTTAAAAATGTTCCTGCGTATGTAGTTGCATTTATAACTCCAGAGACATAAAATGTTCTGGTCAAACAGAATAAAGCCAACACTTGTTATTATGAGATTACAAATTGAATGCTAGGTTGTCAAATCGAAAGTATTCGTAAACTGAGATCTATAGTTCAACACAGGACAGCTTATTAAGTACTGACTAGTTTCAATACATTCATTGTTTATGACGAGCAAGTCTTATTTTGAAAAAGAGTTCCCAAAATAGATTTCTTGGATACTGTCTTGTTAAAATTATTATTCAATGAAGTACTTTCATCAGAATACGAATAAAGATACCAACATCATTGGAGTGAATTATCGATACGAAAACTTTGGAATTACCTCACCGAAAACTCGCAAAAGATTTGTTGTTTACCCTCTAGAAACTCGGCAAACAAATCAGCATTATGAAGAAAACAACTTCGAGAAAATACCTCCGACAAAGTAAGGAAACAAGACACTTATCCCTTTCCGTTACTGCATTTTCCATCTCGTTAGCTCCATAATGATCGAAAACTTATAAAACGCCATCGGGTAAAAGATGAATTAGGCGGAGTACTCAGAGAAATTTCTCTCTGGTGTTAAAGGTTTACTTTGCAAGTATTCCGAAATATACCCCCTCCTACCCAGTTCGCATTATTTCTTTTCGTAAAATATTTCCTATAAGTCGGGGATGTTTTCTCAAGGAAATTATGGACAGGGGTAAATAAAGAGATTGCAGAATTAATTTAATTGAACAATCTCAAAGAGTTTGCTTAACAGTAAGAAAGTTTCGTTTCCCAAGCTAGTTTTGGTAGCAAGTAGGCTTTGACTGCCATGAAGTTATATTCGAGTTGCTATTTTGAACGATGTTGCTTAAGAATCATTATTGAAAATTGCAAATTAAATTACCCTAAGTTTCTTTAGAAGAACTCTATGTTTCTGCTCATAGACAACACATTACCACACACTTGGTTCTTTAGTATCTGCATTACACCAAGCAACGATATCTGTTATGGCTTATTTTACCGAAGAAACAACCGTTCCTTTATCTTCCCTGTTATTCTGTCTCACAATAATAGACTGGTTTATCCTGCTTATTCTTATTAACTCTACTGATTTGAATGCTGCATATAGAGCTGGTATTACGTATTGGGGATCAACTTCATGTTGGCTACCTTTTATATATATCTTTTATATCAGTACATATTAGTATTGGACACATAAATTTGCTACAGTTTTTGGTTTACAGAGTTCCAAAATTTTCTCCATATTATGAATATATGTTAAAAATTAGACCTTTATAGGCCTGGTAACTTTAAAGCACTGCTTTTATCAAATTGGTATACCAAATGAGTTTAGGACAGATCTAAATATAAGATAGTCTATGAAATATCACCTACAATATTAATTTTATCTTTAGCTTGGTATGTTCTTATGAACTCTTTACCTTTGTTTAATACTGCTTTGTCTTATTTTCCAAGAGTCTGATTATTTTTAATACTATTTAATATTTTGTCTTCTCTGTGCTTCTATAAACACTTACAGTTGACACATTAATCTTGAACGTCCCTTATTGTAATTGTACTCACCAATTGATACACCAAACGAATATATTAAATTTAAAATTTAAATATTAAATCTGACAAGTTATCAATTCGTAAGCCTTTGAGGAGATGAACAACTAATATTTTAAAAAGCGGCCAAAAAGTTGAACGCTGACTACATGGAATTTTTTGTTTATAGAATGATCTCATAAATCTTTAAGTTCGCTATAAATACAGTTCTAGGTTACTGGAAATAAGCAAAGTATATTTTTAAAAATAAGTGTATGAAGCCCTGTTCAACTATTTTCGCCAAACATACTTTCTACTCCCACTTATCAATTCTGTGGAATATACGCTTTGCATTTCTTTAACAAAATTTTAACTTAATAATAATACAAAAATCATAAACAATAAATGTAAACTAATGTAATGTATTAGTAACCTAGTAAGTACACACTTTATTCAAATAAAAACGTGCAATTATTTCGCTGACACTGTAGCGTCTTCGGGTACTCAAAGAAGATGCTGCAGTGTCAGCCAAAAAATTGTCACATATTGGCTGAATAAAATGTAAGTGTGTAATTATTGGTACAACCAATTCTTCATGAATTTTGACTCTCACCAAGGCACGATTAATCTCATTCAATTTTTGTGAATTAACAGATTAAATTTTATGCTGAAAAATAAATTCCCTTTAGTTCATTAACTATATGTTGCTTTTTGATTTCATGGTTTGAGGAAAATTACTTCATTTTCTAGAGAATCCAAACCCACAAAGTCTTAATCTGACATTGTTGTAAGATAAAGATTTTGTAACTTTTGTAAAATTCATTATTTTTTTTCAATGAAAGTTTTCAGTTTTTGAAGATCTAACTAATAAATGAAAATTGTGAGTAATAATTATTAAACTGAATCATTTTAAGCACATAGATATAACGTGAAATGTAGACTTCATAAAAAAATCAGGTAAACGAAACAAACGTTTTGTGTAAGAGACATAAAACAGCGAAAGATACAATTTAAGTATTCACACAGAGTGTCGAAACACGCAAGTTTCCAAATCATAAATTCATATCTGTTATTCAATTCCGTCGGTATGTTTGTAACGCTATATGGGTTGAGGTAAGGCTATTTGCAACAGATAAAGATCATCCAGTCACTTATTGTTTTCACAACAAACCGAGAGATGTTTTAATTATCATTTTTAATCCGTAGTTAAAAGTGCGGAATTAAAATAAGAAATATTTAGATGGTTTAAATTGATACTAGAAAAGTTCGCTTCTAAATTCCATCAAAAGTTAGCTCCAAAACTTTTCCCTTAAATTACCTACACTTGGGTATAGGGTATAGCTTGCTTTTGCGTAAATATATTAGTATTACAAAGAATCTTGAATCTATATTCACAGAATAAAATCCCTGAAATGGCAGCGGGCAGGACATCTGGAGAGGGAACAAGACAATAGTTGAACAACAAAAATCACCGAGTGGTATCCTAGTGGAATTAAAAGGAAGGAAACCCCCTAATATAAGATGGAACTAACATTAGGAAGGTCGCAGAATAACTTGGTACCAAATTCGAGAAGATATTCCATATTTTTCTAGAATTACCATATAAAACCAAACATAAAATCAAATTCTAAATCAGTTTATTTATAATCATTTTAATTATTATTTGGGATCTTTTATCGTTTCCTTATTTTAATTTTTTTATAGAAATGTTTTGTTTTTATGCCCGAATTAACTTTGGACAATACTGTTTGTGTATTTGGAGTTTTTGTGTATTTGGTCAGTTTTTGCATGATAATTCCTAAGGAAAGCAGTTAATGAATTAATTCGAAGCATACATACATATATATATATATATATATATATATATATATATATATATATATAAAAATAGGCAAGGTAGCAGAAAATATTGTTTAACCAGGGTGTTGTGTAATATAGACAACGAAGAGTTGAAGAATGACAAAATTCATTTAGTCATCACACTTTGGAAAAACTTTGATTTGAGTATCCGCGATTACTCAAAATTTGAAAGCGTGAAAAACTGTTTTTGGGGGTAGAGAAGAAGTGCTGCAGCGCGCTGGTTCAAATAAGCTTCAAAAAACGGATATGTACCTTGGTATACATGGTGTTTTCTAAAATATTGTCCCAAATTTCTCCTGTGTATATAACTTACTAAATTAAGCCGAAAGTCCGTATTAACATGTGCCCTAAAATTCACCCTTAGTAAGTTATGTGGCCTTAAAAGGGCTGTTATTGACAAAACGGTAGAAAATAAATAGAAAAAAAATTATGGGTCTTAAATAACTATTTACCCTAAATAACATGTGCTATGCCGTTTTTCGACACGCACATCATAAGTGTCCAATTTAGGTTGGTGAATTTAATTTTTTTTATTTCATTTTTTTACAATTTTCTTTACAGATTTACAAAATCTTATCTTCGTCCAACTGTTAAGAATTTATAAATCTGCAGAAGAAATTGTAAAAAATTGAAAAAGAAATAATTACGGCCCGAAACCCCCCGTTACCACACACGTTATATAACGTAAAAAAGTATGCAAGACCCATACATTTTTACAATTTATTTTCGACCGTTTTCTCAATAACAGAAAAAAAAACAGTTTTGTTTGATCCCCTTTAAGGGCATGTGTTTATACAGATTTTTGGCTTATTTTACTGAGTTATATACACAGCAGAAGGTTGGAATCCTATTTTAGAAACACCCTGTATATAAGGTCAAACGCAGAATCTGACTAGTTACAATTATAGAAAATTCAACTGTCATAGGGAGCTAGGGAAAAACGTTTAGAGACGAAAAATTGGAAAAAAGTGACAATTGTTTTCGGTTTTTGTAATCAACTTAAGATATCTTATGAATGGCTAGTTTGATACCGGTTTGATAATGGGATTATTCAACGAGAACAAAAAATTTGGTTTATTTTCTGCTTTTCAAAAGCCCTCTCATCTCCTTTGAACGTTGAAATTTTGGGGACCCTTCGGATTTTCAATCCAACACCCAACACATATTTATGACCAATGTTTAATCAGAGAAAGAACGTAAATCTATACAAACACAATGTGAACAAAGTGTCTCCGAGTTGAAAAATATTACAGACTAATTTAAAATATTCGATCTGAATACAATAAAAGTCAGAGAAGAATAAGCATGGGTAAACCGGGGAAAGTATGAGTACCGCAACACTGCCCAACAACATGATTTTAACAGGAGGATCTCACAATTCATGCTTTTCTTAATGTGTCCTTTACTCTCACTGTTTGAAATCTTGTCAGAATCCTACTCTGATGAATGCATAAGTAACAGCTATTAACTATGTTAAAATAATTTCCTAACCCAACCAAATAAATTATTTTTGGACGTCTGTTCTTCTTCGCATTTACCCACGACTTCTTTCACTACTATTTATATGTTGATGTCCATGTATATGCTTCCCCTATGAAATAACAATAATACTAATCACAGATATGATTTTTTTTTAATTTAAACTACTTATAGTCTTGAAACTCTAGAACAAAAATTTTGCCTATAAAAAGTGCAAATCAATTTCGGATAAAAAATCAAAAATAAAATATTATCCTGAGTTAAATCGGTCAAAAAAGAACGTGATTATAAATTAATTGATCTAGAATATGATATGTAGGTTTTTATATCGTAATCCTAGAAACAGGAAACATAACCTAATATTCCATTCAGCGGTTCTCTTTGCGAATTCGTCGTCCAGCATTACCCGGCTTTCAGCCTCGTATAACACAGAACCGTGTGGAATTACTTTTTTCTGTGAATGCAATATATTCCAGAAAGAGTAAAGTTGATAATCGAAGAAGTTAGACAGTTTTTTCTGGATTGTAGCATGTAACAATTTGAAGCCGGTACTGACCTTTGTAATTTATTTTATAAAGGGATTCCTTCTGTCGCCCCTTGATTATGAAAATGATGGTGAGGGGATCAAATTTCGTTCAGGTTGTTCTTCTTATTTCGAATGTCTTTTGAGATAGTACATCGAACCACTTATTGCGAATTTACAGTTCATGTGAGTACTTTCAGTTTGCGTTTCAGAAGCCGATTAGATTGAAATATTAGTCGTTAAATATAATTGTGGGTGCCGTTTATTTCATGGAATTGTTTGAAAGTTCGAATATGAACCGATGGGTTGAGAATTTTTAAGATTATAGTTACTTATAACCTTTTATTAGAAGGTGAGTGTGAAGCCTTTTGAAGTGCAATTGTCATGAAGCAATATTTTAGGGCTCAATGCTAAGCTTTATATTTTACTACTAGACCAACATTAATTTAACTAAAGGGCCATTTTGACTCAGGCCGTATATTTTTGGATTGGGCCGTAATTATTTTACTATGGGACCAGTTGATCTGCTTGGTTCTTGTTCTATCAACAAGATATTTTTTTGTCGGTCCATATTTGAAGAGTTGGTCATTTATCCCTTGAGCTAAGTTAACAGGCTAGCTGATTAGCATATTTTTACTGTTTGGCTATTTTTGGATGAAGCATGTTACTACGTATTTGTTGCTTACGTCTGGCGCCCTCGTATAAATTTATTTTTGTCTTTTCATTACCTAACCTACACCCAAATGTTCCCTACTACTACTACTACTACTATTTGAGTTTTTTTATGTCCATAATATTCAAAGCATTTCTATAATTACAATCTATCATTTTCAAGATAGAATATCAAATACTGACACAATTTTGTGCAACTATTCGCGTCACATTCACAAAAACTCCCGCTATCGTATACATTTTACATTAGAAATGTAATTTCTTCCACAATATGTGAACGTAACAAATCAGATCATTTTTATCGAACGGAAAAAGCCGAAACGAAAATCAAAAAACTTCAAAGCCAATATCAAACCGTGTACCTATCGAGAGCAAGCGTCTGTCATACGACCAACCCCGTCTGCGTTTATAATATCGTCGTGCTCATATCACAATGGAACGGTGCATATTCATCGGGTGGAAATTTGCGGGCAGAATTGGTCGGAATTGAACTGATAATACTGTCAAATGCGGGCGACATGGTTTGACAACATCGGGCAGCTTGCACAAACTAAATAGGAGTGAATCAAATTAGTTCGGTAGAAGTGGAGATGTAGTTATGTACGTCGATGTAGCCCAGCTTATTTACGGTCGGAATTGGCATTCGATGAAAACTGGAAACAACTCATCCATTGAATGGATATTGTGTCGCGATGTATTCGGTTTAAAGTTGGAAAATAATGTCACAGCATGAAATGTTTGGAACGAGCTGTTGGTATTTTCGATTCAGAAAACTGACAAGGTTAGTGCTTTGGGAGTTTTTATGTAGTTTTGAAGTTGACAGCAGTTTTTTAAATCGATTGAAAAATCTAGCATTGTAAGGTTAGGCCAGTCAATGGGGGTGCTTGTTTTGAAAAATATCTATGGTTTAAACACAATTTCGCCTGTTCCGTATTCTGTGACAATTACCGAAAACTGGTTGTTATAATAATCACGAACATTCTTGAAAATTGGGAGACCATAAATAATTATTGCTTTGTGAAAAAAATTAACAGAAATTAACAGACACCAGTAGAACTATAGTTATAATATACTGAAATCCTCCTTAATGAGGCACATCAGTAGTGGTGAAAATAAAAGAAAACAGAGAGCAAGTATAATAGATAAGAAAATATGTGCTTTTACAAAACTAGATAACAGCAACACAGGAAGACTTAGCAGCTGTAATCCGCCAATTTGCGGGAGACCCAGTGAAGGTATTAATTCTTGAGTGCAAGAATTGAAAAAAAATCAGCAGTACCAAACCTTGTTTTATCATAGAAAAACTGTGTTATTGTTGGGTTCAATGAGGCGTGAATTCCGAGAAAACCTCGTGGCTAACATAGAAAAAACTCCTTTTCGATTTTCAGAAAAAGGTATTTTGGTCCGATTTTCTAACCCCTGCCATGTTGACTAATTAAATTCTATGATGCAAGTTTCATTCTTCAACTGCAGAAGCAAGAAAATCGGAGCAAAATATATATTTATAAATAATTAAAAACAATTTTTTTCTACCTTAACCACGCAGTTCCCTCGCAAATTTCGCCTCATGCTATGCAACAATAACATACTATCCTTTGAGGGAAAAGCTTAAAAATAGTAGACCAAAATTGGTCACAAGCTGACTGTCTCTTAGTTCCACTAGCTAAATGCGTTGTGGTTCAACCTGATATGGAAGCAATACTGAAGTAAATAAGAGTACATAAAATTGTTCTTGTTTCTCGACTCGTGAGCAAGCTCTGATTCTCAATATATTGTATTCCATTTGGCTAAGGCGCCAGCAAAAGCTTTTTATTTTATATGTCTTTGCGTTATAATTTGGAAACTGGTTCACTAGTTTTTTTAGTTATGCCATCACAAACATTATGGTGGTTGAATTCTGGTAAATAAACATATCTCCAAAATTTAAATATTCACGAATGCCTTTTAGTTTGTGCAATGCAACAAGGATTACCTTGCAGAGAGAGCCAACTTTAGCACACGAGCAGCACTAGAAAAGTGCGACAATAATAAGCATCCTATATCCGGAAGGGCCTTGTGAAAGTTACGACAGCGAAAAATCACTTACATCTGACAAGCTAAAACACAATAAATGAGGATTGGACCTCAGAGCAGAGTAAAGTCGATCACAAGGAAAACACAGATATCGAACTTTACAAAGAAGTACGAAGGAATAGGTAGCCAACAATGACGGGGAACGTACAGTCAAGGAATCTTCGGTGGTTCTGTGGGATCTGAAGAATTTGAGAACATGCTAATGGCAAGGAAACCAAACTTGATCTGGACATACTGTAGAAAATTTAAGAGTATGTTGCCATAAGTGCGATATTGTAAATCCATAGTTAAGGGATTCAATACTAATTGCTGGGCAAAAATGAGTAATACAAATCTCTTTTGAAAGAATTGTTATTGATGCAGCATTCCAGAGCGGTAATGGAAATATTCTTGTTACTGTTGATTACCTTGCCAAATGCTATTCTCAACTAAGAAACAGTCACTGTAGTAACAATTTTACTAGGGCAGTTGTTTAAGAAACTTGTGGGCTATTACTGGGATATATCGATTTCGATATCTTGAGTTCAGTATACTCCGAAAATCTCGTGAATCGTTGGGTATTAGGAGAACCACTTTGTTTAACTTATAGTCACGCAACAGAACTAGGAAAGCACCTCTCTATGATGGTCGACAATAACTAATGGAATTTGGACGAGTTCATCTCCTTGTACCTGCTCATATGAACTGAACAAGATAACACCGGTTTGACACCAGTCTTTACTTTGTTCGATTAGGAACCAATGCTTTCATACGATCTGGGTTTTGGCTACTGCGGAAATTAGTGATTATGCATTCATGCTATGGGATAAAAACCTGGTAGGACTTAAAAACAAATGCTACTAGATTGAAGCAAAGAGATTAAGTCTGGTTCCAGAATGCCTTACCACAAAAGCAAAGCTGGTGTTTGTCCACTTGCACAGTTCTTCACCATATCAAGATGAAGAGGTACCTGATGAGGGCAGAGTCATGAAATGTTATTACTGCTTCCAAGGATAGGCAACAATTGTAATTGATCTGGTTCCAGTAAATTCCATAGAACAGACGATAATTTATGTTGTAAATTACAGAACAACTCAACCCAATATAAATAGATGTTTTGACAGAGAAGAGTCATTCTCCTAACTTATGTTCAAATCGAGAAGCTGTTTTTTTATTATGATTGTTAATGTTGTAAGCATCGTTAAAAAAGTTTTTATTGTACGAAAACAAGTTTGACTTGAAGCCCAAGACTACTTTACAATTTACAATACTATTAAAACACATAGTGTTACGATTTCAAAACAAGATTACACCAAAAAAACTCAGTAAGTGACATGCCAAACATATAAACTTTTTCTAAAAACTTAATTACTTTCAGCTCATTCGACTTCCAACTGTGACAAACACTGATGAAATCAACGACCAGCAGCATACAAGTACATAGCAATAACAATTTTATGATGTCAGTCATGAAGTTCTGCCCATATAGTTTTTTATTTTTTGCCTATCCCTCGTATTATAATTGGCACCTCACAGAGAATGATAAATGGTTGTATCAGAGCACTTTTATTGTCTCAAACATTACTGGCTTGTCACATAAACCTTGTAACGAACATTAAAATTGTTTCATTGCCCTTATTAGCAGGGAATAACATTCAACGATATAGTTTTGTGTTATCGTTTGGTCGATATACGGACGTGGAAAAATAATTGCTTCGGATGTCTGCGTCCGATTAGGTCAAAGTAGATTAATAAGGCAATGAAAGAAAATTTCTTGTACATAATAAATTGCGGGAGAAAAGGAATGAGTAAGCGAGAGCGAGGCACGATATGCGTGCGGGGGGAAATAAGCAACTTAATGACGGAGACTTTATTGAGAGAAAAACGCGGAAAAATGAATTTATTCTTTTATACTCTGACCTTAAGAGATTTAATTTTATGAGGTGGAATTCAGGAAGATTTATTATTAAATTTTATTTTTCGTCAGGACGTTTTAATCTCTTTATTGTCTGCGAGCACAGTTTTTCATTTCAAAAATGGGTCCCTTCAATTCCAGATTTAATTTAATAATGCAGGTCCACACGATGGTATATTAATTTGTTTTGCATCGTTACCTTTTCTCCAAGATCGACAGCCTAAAGCCATAAATCATGAGATTTTCTGTGATTTTTGACTTTTGTGGTGTTTTTTTTAAATAGTGCCCAAATCTACACTCATGTACGAAATTATCTAATATTGTGTTTTTGTATATAAAAATTTTAATCAAAGAAACGCATTAGACAAAAAAATAACTGTTCTTTTTTCAGAGTTTAGGAAAAGGATATTAAGATTTTATTAGCAGAAAATGATGGAAATGGTGGCAGTAATGTCAGACTGAACAGTGGGAACGAAACCTTATATCATTCTTCGTAATAGATTTAAATTACAAGAGAATTAAAATAATTGTCACTATTTTGTTACGAGTCAAGTATTAATCCTAATATGTAATCCAATTCTTAATTGAAATATAACTGCAAACGAACATATGATGTGTAAGTTAATATTTAACTAGAATATAAAATTTGTTGAATTATGTTCCAATCATACTTCACCTATTTAATATTCTGACAATATCATTACGAGTTCGCTTTAATTATAAAAGTTTAAATCATATCGAAGCATTATTTAGTTCATATTTTTTAAATATCACAGCATTTCTAGACTATTCTTCAAAAAAGCTGTTGTAATATAGTTTAATCCAAAACATATATATTAAAAAAGTGTTCATCAATATGCATTAATTAGGGAGGCGCTGATGTAGTAAGAGCGTGGATGGAATATTTGTTATACCTTGGTTGAAAAAAAAGAGAAAACCTGTGGCTTAACATTAATATTATTTTATAATTAGCATTTCACATCATACCCGCTCTCTACACCAACGCCATTCTGGTCACTTATTGAACTTGTTATTTAATTCTTTCACTAGGAGACTTTTACAATTTAATCCCCATATAAGTTTGTCACCCTTGTCTCTGCCATCTAAGCTTGGTAACGTTCATTTCTGTGGAGTTTTAGTTTGTAATCTTTGTCTTGTCGCTATCATCTATAAACCTGCCCATTTTGTGCTGTCTTGACATATGTCAAGTCTCTAATTAAAATATCGCAAACAGAAAATTGAAATGTTTATTAGAACTAAAAGCAAGTGTTGTACTGGCATTGTATATTAATTGGATATTATATTCGTTTATTTAGTACAATGTATTGAAATTCCACAAACGAAGGAACCCTTAATTAGTCATCGGTAACACTGTGAATTTTCCTTTGTTGATACAATAACACCGACACTTCTTTCCGTATCAACACAGTGTGTCAGCACAATTGTCTCATGACACTATTGCCAAATTATTTGAAATGCACCGGGTTCGCTGCCAGCGAATAAATGTATGAATGAATAGAATCATAACACACCAGCCCAACCGACAAACTTCTTGGCACCAATTCATACAACGATGACAGTGCTATCATCTAAGACTGTGTTAATGTCATTACATTCATAAACGCAGTTTCAGGACCAATGACACACATAAAGGTGTCGGTACACAAGTGCCTTTCAAAACAGTGTTACACAGAACTACCCTTAATACAAACACTGGTTCCTGTCACTGGTCCTCGGTTGTAGTTTGGCAAGTTTGGTGTCAATCGGAATTGTCGAAACAAACACAAATTGAAATGTTCGCATTTCAATACCATACTAATTTATTTTCATCTGTGTAAGTGTGGTACCTCGTTAAGAAGAAAATTTCATGCAAAATGTTATGAAAATTAAGAATCAACCCACATGCTACCTAGATAAGCAAATACTTTTCTTTTGATCTGAATAATAGGGCATAGTTTGAATATACTCTTGAGGAATTGCTTTCTATTCATATTGCTATAAATTCCGTGGGTTAAAATTAATTAAATTTAAAAAAAACTGACAGTCACTTCACTTTCTAGAACTTATATTTTCACATAAATATCAAATATTTTTAGAACAGCTGATTCTAAATTAATTTACATCGAAATCATATCAACTGAAATTAATATCGCCTTATATAGCGTACGCCGAATTTGCTGGTCGTTCTACTTTTTGTTGCCCAGCGTCGAGATTGAGAGTTCTTGTTCATTTTGAAGACTCTAGAAATTGATGTTTTTACGTTCTTTGGAAGGAAAACTGTTTTACGTTGCTTTCGCCAGGGACGGAGAGGATAAATTTCATAACAATATTGTGATGGAATTTGTTTTGTACGATATTTGAGATATACTTTTTTTTGGGTATGCCAACGTTTCAGTTGATCCCACATGTCTTCAATGGGATCTAAGTCTGGGCTATATGGTGGCCAATCAAATCGAATGTAAATCTAATATGGACTGTATCAAGGTAATTGGTGCCTTCTTACCAATAAATATGAACCTGTAGTGTCCAATCTGGCCCACATGTTGTAATTATCTTACTACCTAATAAGGTCAATAGACATTTTCGAGTTTCTATAAACTAATTCTAGTAGCTTACCTACCACCTTTTTAAAAGCAAATAATACACTACCACAAGATTAACCTTTAATAATATATTTCTGTTCGGAACATTAAATAGTCTTCATTAAGGAGGTTTCTCAGATCTAGCCCGAAATATTCCCTTTTAATTGCGTCTCAGATTTCTTCTATAAACGTTTATAAACACAAATTTTGTCCACACTTTCTACTGCAAACTGTTTAGGACACACTATAAAAATTATATATTTATCAAACTTATTAACTATTCAAACCTTAAAGTTTCCATACATCAACGATGATACGCGGTCCTAACTTTCAGCTGGCAGCAAACAGGCTTCAACTTACAAGACTTCTTGATCATAAATAAGTTCAGCGTTGACACTCCAAGATTAAATGTCCCCTTGCTGATAAGACTTCGCACGGAGGTAAATTAAATTAGTTTTACTAACCCTTAGAGTGCTAGTGAAGTTGTGAGCATAATTTTAAGCCACGTTTTACAGGTGTTTTAAAAAAATCGATATTCTTTTTAATTCGTTCTCTACTAACCTGTACATAAGTTTAGCATTATATCGTAATAATGTATTTCAAAAGGTGATTGAAATAAAAGTTGCTATTGAAAATAACCACTAAGGTACAAGTGTGGTTTGGTACTAGAATAATAGACTTGCAATAAAATTCATAGTTTTTTTAAAATTTTTCGAAAATTACCTTATTTATACAATTTTATACCAACATATAATAAAATATCTGTCATTTCGTCGACATTTGTTTTCAATGATGTACCAGACAAAATATGTACTTACCCAACTGAAGCTAGATTTGGAATTCGCCTTTCAACAATCCTCATAATTTATATCCACTATTTTGAAACTTGGGACATTATTGCATCTGACGGGGAAGCATAATATGTTTAACGAATGTAACTCGGCTTGAATTTAGTCAGAAATAATTGAGTAATCGAATACTTCCAAGGTAAGAATACTTAAAAACACTAAATATTTTCACTATTTGTTTATTTTTATTTGACATAATACGTTTCGCCAAGCCTGGCTTCTTCAGAAATTATAAATACATTCTGAAGAAGCCAGACTTGGCGAAACATATGTCAAATAAAAGTAAATAAATAGTGAAAATTTAACCAAGTGTTTAGTGTTTTTAAGTAATCTTAAAAATAAAATTTCATCAAGTGAAGACTGAAACAATCATCAGTAAGAATAAGAACTTACAAAATATAATAACAGGATGTCCCATACCATGACTGCAGTTATCTCGTATACTGTCAGGGATACACAGTTAGTTAAATGGGAAATAATTGTTAATATTAATACCTAATACACGATATAAAAAATACTCATATTCCGGATTTTTTACGTTTGGAACTTCATACCTGAGATTAGTACTCATATTTTAGATGCCACCTCTACCATAGGCCCACTTAAACATACACAAAAAAAATATATCTAAATCGGTCTAGCTATTTGGATGTTTAAAAATATATTTTCATAGAAGCCGAACGTAGCGCCATCTATCAGACTCAATTGTAAAGCCAAACCATCCAGAAACCCACTCGTCGGGGGTTAAAAATGACGATTCATAACTCTATTCGTTAAAGAACAGAATCAATCTATCAACTCCTATCCCCGTGCATTATAAATGGCATTACAATTGTACAATTAAATAAACAGGTTGCACCTCTATATTCAATGAATTAATTTGGGAGCTACATGGTACGTATGTAGTTGCATACTAGTGTATTGTCCTCGTATTTCGAATTGTTAGGTTTAGCCACTACATACTATTCAAAGGTATATTCCATAGTCATTTCCGCACCTGTTACGTTCAAAATTCCATAGTAGTCCATATTCGTTTTCATACCTAATTTACTGTTGGATTTCCTTACGTGTTATCGGACCTGTTACATTCAGACTTCTATACTAGTCCATAGTTAAATTTCGGACTTGTTACGTTTGGAATTTCATACCTGTGACTGAAGCAGGTCCAGCATTTAGGTGTTACTTCTCCCAGGGACCCAATCAAAAATTTCATCGAATTCGTCCCAGCCGTTTAGATTTTCAAAAAGTACATAGTTTTAAAATCCGATCGTAGTGACACATTCCGGGCCAACTTGTGGATCTAAAAAATCCACAGTCTTAGCCAAAAAATATAAAAAAAATTGCCAAAATGGGTGGAGCTATTGAGGAATTGATTTTTTGCCGCCTCACCTATCTGGTCTACCCGTATATGGAACCATCCAGAGAAGACACAAACTGTATAAAAATTGTCAATTCGTTTAGGAGCTTCGAGGCCATAGACAGACAGACTACAGATCCACAGATACACATCTTAAACTTATAACACCCCCTTTTTTTCTGGATAAAAATGGCTCATCGAAGTTGCCAATTACGAAGATAATTGAAGTTTCACTTTTTAATGATGGACCTCATATTTTTCTTAATCTTTTTAGTAGTTCTCATAAGTATTAATACAAAGTATATTGATTGATTATATTAATACTTTTTGCCGAAAAAATGCCTTCAGGTTCATTACACATTATAATAATTGTTAATTTTTGTTTCTTAAAATTGTATTGCTATGTGACGATCTAAATAAAATCTTAATTTTCTCTGGATTATATTAATTAATAATTAATAAACAACCTGATAAAGAATTAAACAGTTTAATACAGTCAACAGGGTAACAAAAACGATTAGTAATATTATAACTAGCAAATTTTAAAAAATGTTCAAACGGTCTTTATTAAATAGTCTTTTAATAATTATTAATTGAAATTAATTAATAAAAACTTGATAAAAAATTAAAAAAATTAGTAGTGCTACATATTAAAAAACAAATTTTTTTGAAGTCGGTGCCCAGCTAATCTGAAATCCTTCATTGCGTACTTATCTAAAACTTCTTCGAAGTTGATTGTTGCTTGGCACCGACTTCAAAAATTTACTATATTGGTAGGTAATTAATTTGTACAGAATGAGCACCTTTTAATATTTACATTTTTTACTTCCTGGGTAGGTACCTAACAACATTGAATGTGTTATTTATTTGCTAGAGTTGAATTTTGTTATAATTATTTTCAGCTTTTTAGTTATCGGTGGAAGTCGGTTATATATTTTTTTAAATGTTTTGTTTTCAACTTTAGTTTATTTGAATTGAATTTAGTTTTCTTTTTTTATTTTTTATTTTGTATGTATAGCATTAATAGACAGGACCAGGTAACATCCAAAGCCTCAACATTACACAATGATACATATATACATACAGATAATTCCATTCCACCCTATGTACTAATCATCCTGTACGTAAGAATGCATAAATTTGTTAGCTGTAGGACGGAGGAGAATCCATCCCATATTTATGGAGTCAAATCCGTCCTATATTTCAACCATAGTATATAACTCCTTGTGGGCTACCCCATAAATTATTTCACACTTTATGCAACTTCTTATGGGCTATAAAATAAATATTTTTTTAATCACTCTGTATATTCAACTCCAGCATATATTTCAACCATCCTGTATATGATTTGTTTACGTCCACATCATATAACAATTTCAATCACCCTATATAATTTTAATTTCACATTTTTTTCAACATTTTTATACCACCAACTGTCCACTCCACCCTATATTCCAACCATCCTGTATATACGGCTGCCTACGGACCACTACGTCTTATATTTCAATCATCATATAAATGCAACTCCTTCTATCATTTTACTATGTGATCTTGTTTGCTATAACTAAATACTCTCTGTATAAACGCACCAAATAGCAGTTTTTAGAGTTTGACATATGTTGTCACTGAATTTTCTATTCGGCCGGGAGAATGTGACAACTAAGTGCATCGTCTTCGCAAAATGGATAAATTTTCATTTAAGTAGGCATTTGCCTGGTATACAAACAAAACGAGCTTGGTACTCACTGATTTAAGGAGGCGAAAATACTATGCTTTGCCACTTATATGCTTGAGATGTACATAGAAAATTTTCAAATTTGCAATTAAAACTTCCAGTGCTTAAAATTCCCGCACTATTACGTTGAAATTAAAATATTTATGAGGAAATGTCCCTTATGTCATTTAAATTAAATTTTTGATAAGAATTTTGGAATTTTTACGATTTTCTGCAAAACTACAAGTTGCACGTCGAAGAAAAGTATATGAGATCATCTAGGGATCTTCCTTAATAGATTAAACGCTATAGAACTATATACATCCATAAGGAGTTTTCGAAAAATCGACCAATATGTTAGGGATAATAGTCGATTTCCATGCACGCATGTGTTCATTCACAAATTTCATCACTTTATCAATAGAATTCTTTTCCAAAATTTGAAGTTTCACCAATCCGGATATATACTCTATTAAACAATATCATATTCATTCAAAACGGTGCACCACAGGAGAAGAAATCAGGTAACATACATACAAAAAAAAAATACGCGACGAATTGATAACCTCCTCTTTTTTGGAAGTCGGTTAAAAATAAAATATGTACTTACTTTACCGAAACATCTGTAAACGGGTTTTTTGATATGACTTCACCCAACGTCACATTAATTTTTCAAATATTTTTGGGAACGTAAAAATAGTTTCAAATAACAATGATAATTTAGTCACAATTCAGCTTTATTTTCAGTAGAAGCAGACACAACTCTGGCGCCACATAAACATATAAACTGTTCCGTATATACCTACTGCAAAAATTCCATATTTACATATCCAAATGCAAGACTTACCAAAGTACCTACTCGGCTATCAACTACAAAAGGAAATTAAAACAAAAACAGCACTTACTCGAGGGAAATAAAGTTTATTGGGTCGCAAATTCTTAGAATTGCTCTGCAAGAGTTATTAAACGGTGAGGTGGTTGCGGTGTTATGACTGCAAGTCTGAATGTTAATGTCGTCAAACGACGTGATCAAATTATTCAGACAACAGTAAGGAAAGATGACGCCGCTAGATAGCGTAAATAACGCAAGATTTTAATGTCTGTGATACTTTTATTGTGCAAGAAAGTTTTAAGGCGGGACAATGACTGACAATTTCGATAATAAATCCAATTTATCTTGACGTAACAAATTATTTCAATAATTGAATTAACGAAAATGATTTTTGGAGTGATAGTGAAAGAAAAGTGTAGAAGTCTCCTTTTCGTTGTTGCAATAATTAGCGACAACTAAGATTAGAGAGTCTCGGAAACAATGGTATCTGACATTTGACATTTGTTTACAGGTAAATGTCTTTTAATTCTTGCATTAGAGTTAGAAGTTTAACGATATTCTCAGAACTTATAGCATACCGTAACTTTCCTTTAATTCTAGTATCACTTGTCGAAATTGGACCGATTGGGAGTATGAAGTAACGAAATTCAACTTGTTTTCCATATAAAATTAATTGGAATTTATTTGTATATAAATTCTTAATTTGCATCTAAAAATTATAAAGAAACGAGTGGGGTATGAGAAAGCATGTGGTAATTAGTGACCAAAATTTAGTTAACATGAATAACGATAATTCCATTTGAAAGAAATGAATTGTAATGAAGTAGGTAGATGTATAATACAAGACATCAGTATAAATCATACTTTTGTAAATTTTCATTCTTTCTTTACTAACTGATCTTGGTCATTAATATGCTTAGAGCTTGCACCTTCTGGAGACAGCCTGCAGTGCACAAATTACGTGGTACGAATAAAGACAGAGAGGGCAATAGAGAGAGCAAGACGCTTCACTCGGTTGGGAGCTGCTTCCAATGGAATCAGCATGTTGTTCATTGGCTGCTTCCACCCACCAAGTGAAATAGGCTGTTACGGTCTCTATTGCCCTCTCTTTCTAGCCTTACCACGATTTTGTGCATTGCAGGCTATCTCCAGAAGGTACATGCTCAAAGTATATATGAAAGTTCCAACTATCAAAAGAGCCAACACTCCTTAATGAGGCAAATAACTGACAATGCCTAAAAATTGTTTGGCTTACTAAAATCCCAAATTTATGGAAGAGAGGAAATCTAACATCGAAGAGCTTAAAAGAAAATAATTTCTGTGGATTTAAATCGAAGTTGGACCATTTTTAATGCAATAGTCGAGGAAATACATTGTATCCAAAATACAGAAAAGCCCGCCATTGCTTCTTTGGTAAATTAAACCCAGGAGATCGTCTTTAAGTGCAGCTATAATAAGGAACTGTTTGTTTTATTTGAATTAAAAGCTTTGTAAAAATGAAAAAAAATTATAGTATCTACTAGACTGGAGATTAAGAAACAAAAAGTAATAACCCTTGGTAACTCGTCTTGTTATCAGAATTTTCAGTTTGCGTCCCTCCCTCAGGACAATTCTAGATCCACCCCTGTAATAGATGACAGTAATTTTGTAATAATTTTGCAAAGATTCAACAATTCTTCACAATCAACACATATGAATCTGCTTTCATTAACAAAATTATATATAAATGGGTATGAACATAATTTTTTGATAAATATTACACTTTAGTGTAGATAGTTTCGGTATCACACTTTAACTAAACTCTAAATAGATAATGTGTTGAAGATCTTACTGAACGTTTTTACTAGGATTCTTCTGTAGATGCGAAAAAATTCTGGCCACCTTCATATTTGTTGCTGTCATAGTTTTTGTAATAAGTTATGATATCGAATCAATAGAAAATGAATGTTTTAGGGCAGACATTGAGTATTGATTAAATAAAATCGATTACTTACATTTTTATATATTATATAATGTCATACACCTAAATGCTAAAAATCGAATCTAAAACATCTACAGCACACAGTATCATTCGAATGATATACGTTTCTATACTCCCTTGTTAAAATAAAAACGAAAAAAGGTGTAGTGCATTTTCATGTCCACGTATTAATTAAGATAATTAAGATTATGTACCTAGCTTCATTATTCATTGCACCACCCTTGTCTAGTAAACTATTTACATGATGTTTTGGAACAGGTGGTAATTTCTGGGGCTGACGACATTCCATTGTTTTCAAGATACAGGTTGCTAGGGTTTTCAACAGAGATCTAACTTTTGCTAACTTTCTAAATTTGACAGGTTAACGAAATTTAAGTTTTCTCATACCACACAAACCTTTTTGTTATTTGTAGTAATACAAGTTTTGTCATTAAAAGAGTTTAAATATGCATTTTGCGTTAAAGAAAATGCATATCATTTTTAAACATATGGTTTTCGAGAAACATATAAGGAAACTGTACCTTAGTAACAACAAATTCAAAATCAAAGCGAAATTTTTTTAGAAAAAAACCTCGAAAACAACACTAAACGATTGACAACGACTCCAGACTCGGAGTTGAAATGTCTCCATACACAATATACAATACTTATATATAGGAATACTGGTTGATCATTTTATAGACATCTCTTTCTCTCAGAAAAACTGTGAGGAAGAATCTCTGTACAGACAGCCAGTAATCCGGGCAATTTTACGAAATTGCCTTACTACACTTTGTTCTACATATACAATTTTTAAATACTTATCTGTTACAGGAAAAAATTTGGAGGAGAGAAAACCCAATGAATAGACAAATTATGAGTTTCTTAAATATTTATTTTGCTGTTGGTTCCTCTTGTACGTCCAGCAGTAATGCATGAGCCGTCAGTATTTTTCCATCTTTGAAATGTTCCGGTAAACTCTTCAAGATAATTGCTTTCAGCTCCAGTCTTACCAAGTCCAGATGTTAGTCAAAAATATTAATTTAAGACGACATATAGCGACTCAAAGCGTATATTATTCGATTTGTTCATTGGGGTGGTCTTTCCTCACTTCATTTCTGTAACAGATAAGTATGTAAAAATTTCTAATGGGTACAAAGTGTAGTAGAGGCAATTGCCTGGATTACAGGTTGTCTCTTACAGAAAGTCTCTCTCACATTTTTTTTTTCTTCCGCATAGTGAAGATCCCCTGGGGAAGCCTTTCTGTAAATGACAACCTGTAATCCATGTAGTTTTTTAAAATTCGCATACTACAGTTTCTACCCACTAAATTTCAAACATCTAGCTGTTACTGAAAAGAAGTGAGAAAACCGACGGAATAATCAAGGTGGTCCTCAAAAACCATTAGAAATTACAAAGCTGTATAATTAAACTGTTTGGAATTGTTATCCTAAAGATTATCTATACATATTTGGTCGTTTAAGAGTTCTTTCACTTGATCTCCTACAGAATCCCTTCTGGAATTTTAACATTATTTGAACATATTTTATCGACATATTTATGTAATTATAGTTGTAAATATGGAGACTCATCAGACATCCCTTCCTTTCCCACCTTCGTAGATTCGACACCCACGAGTTTTAATTTATTGGTTCGATAGATTTTGGTTAAAAGAGTCCTCGGTTGAATTTGACGCTCTCAGATCAACTACTTGCTTTACATACTATAAAGTGAGACTGCTTTTGTAATGACTGGTATCAAAGCTAATTAAAATAGAAATAACAGTTCTCAGTGGTACCATCTAGTGTTTGCTTGTAAAAATTGTAGGGCGCCATTATGTGGGGTATGTATATAATTGCCGATGAATAACACAAATGTTATCGTAACTAATGTAAAAAACAACGAATTCAGGAATAATAAGGTGAATACGTCCATTTTGTTGTAGGAGAGATATGGGGTTATAAATAGGGCGAGCCATTTTAGGAAAAGGGGAAGTCGAAAATTCTTCAAGCGAAAAGAAAATGAACAGTGCATTCGCACCAAATATTTCAAAATTTGAGGAATAGAAAGTGAAATTAGGTTTTTAATATTTTAAATCAGTCGGTCTGGTAAGTATATGGAAAGTTTTTATTAACTGTCTTAATGCTCCGAAAATTGTAATATCGTTACTGCATACAACACCTTGTATATTAATGTTTAAAAAATGTAATAAAATACGCTTCGTGCAATGTTGATAATTGAAGGCAATGACCACTGATGGAGTCTGAAAAGGCAGCGACTAACATATGGATGTGATACATGGATAATTAGCAAAGCAAAAGAAAGAAAAAAATTACGTTTAGAAGGAAAAAATCTGAGAAAAATGTATGGACCCCGCTGCGATTCAACCACTAAGCAGTATCACATTAGAACCAAGAATAAAATCAAAAAGCTGTACCCACAATAATAGTGCTATTATTTAGAAGGTTAAAATTGTTGTGGGTTGAGTTTTCAACGGGGACAGTCGGGTGTTAGAAAGCACCATCAGAGCAGATCACCTCAAAATGAATATCCCTTTGGGCTATAGACTGATGGAAGACTCTGTCTTTTGGGTAAATGTTGTTCATTCAGCCAAAAGCCTATGATTCATTTGTGAACTTAGAATTTAATAGATGATTGTAATTGTAATGGATGAGTTGTCAAGATTGTTAATTGAATAACAGAAATCAAAATGATCTCATTGGTTCATACTGAGTTATAGAGAACAAGTTAAGGTGTCAAAATTCTTTCACTCGAAATTACATTGAAAATTCACGCTCAACTATACGATCTCAAGTGATTAAACTTTTCTTCCGCTAATATAACTGCCAATTATCGAGTAACTGCTCAAGATTGCGAATTTATGGTTCAATTAGATGTACCAAACTTCGAAGCAAATTGAACTCTAGTTAAGGACAAATATTTAAGAAGCTCTATCTACCTGAAAACTTTAATGCAGACTTCAAAACTTTTTGAAAGTTGTAACGGTTTGTCTCAGGATAAGGAAATCCCGGAAACTTCTCAGTTCATGGTTATCTCCGTGAAGTTCGTGAAGTTTTTGGAATAATATTTTTGTTTACTGTGGTCGATACTTGATGATTTTCCTAATTTCTCAATAACGGGGAAATAATTTTATTTTCGACGTTGTTTTTTTTGTATAAAGCTTTTTTAAATAATAGAGAAGAAAAGTGTAGGATCAGAAGAATGTAGATTTAAGAAAGATATGAATACGTACCAGTTTGAAAACTATGGACAGGTCCTGAATTAATAGAACACAAATGCAAAACTAATAAATAATATTAGAGAATTATACAGGGTGTTTCTAAAATAAAGTTCCAAACTTCTGCTTTGTATATAAGTCATTAAAATAAGCCAAAAAGTCCCGTTTAATATGTGCCCTAAACCGCACCCTTAGTTATAAGTCCTTAAAAGGACTCAAACAAAACTGTTTTTTTTAAATTTTATTGACAAAATGGTCGAGAATAAATAGAAAAAAATGTATGGGTATCATATAACTTTTTACTTAAAATAACATGTGCTACTCTGTTTTTCGTCATGCAATTCATAAGCGTTCTATTTAGGTTGATGAAGGAGGTTTTCAGCACGTAATTTCACTTTCAATGTTTTCACAATTTTCTCTAATGATTTATAAAATCTTAACAATTTTAGGTAAAAAATATTACCTTTGTTCAACCATTTTGAATGTTCATCTGGGATTTTCTCTCCTCGCAATGGTTTCTGAAAAATACAGATAAGTTAAGTACTTATCAAGGTGTAGTATCTAAGGGCAGTTTGTGGAAACTGCCCGGAACACTAGTTGCCCTCTTATAGAAAAAACTCTCCCGCAGGATTAACTTGATATTCAAGTACTTAACTTATCTGTATTTTTCAGAAACCATTGCGAGGAGAGAAAATCCCAGATGAACTTTCAAAATAATCAATACCTCCTCAATCATTTAGAAACTACTTTGTTCAACCAGTTTTGTTTGAGTCGTTTTAAGGACGTATAACTTCCTAAGGGTGCGTTTTAGGAAACATGTTAATAGAGAATTTTGGTTTATTTAAATTGAGTTATATACCCACCAGAAGTTTAGAACCGTATTTTAGAAACACCTTGTATAGAGTCACAACAGCCAGAATCAAAATAGGAAATAAATTAACACATGAATTTACGAGAACAAACACTCAAGAGTTGTTGTATGTCCCAAATTTATTTAATATATATGCGGAAAAAGCATTCAGGCTAAGATAAAAAAAAGTGTAGAAATATGGGAATGTCTACTGGGGATACAACTGTATACGGCTGATCAAGTAGTAACTGCACAGTATAAAAAAACCTAGAAAACCATGCCGAAAGTGGGTTTTATAAGTCAAGCTGAAAACACGCAGTATATATGCATAGGAAGAAAAACCCCAATTTTCCCTTCGAAAGAAGTAGAACCTGTATACTAGGTATAAATTGAATTCGTTAAAGCAACGAATTGAAGAAGCAGTTAAAACCAGAATGACTAAATGTAAAAAGGTAATAGGACCTGGGAACTCAGTATAATGGCAAACCATCAGAAGAGAATCAAAAAAGAGAATATAGAACAATAGAGGCTTGTTCGTAGGTGCCCATTGGCAATAATTCCAATGGTTTGAGCAAATTATCCGTGACTCTAGTGTTGGCCCAGCCAACTGTCGAGATAGCTGAGATGTGTGGCTTAAATGAACTTTTGTAGACGAGCATCAAAAAGTTCTAGATTTGAATATATAAGAAAGGAAAAATAAGAAGACACATGAAAGTAGGAAGAAGGTTAGTACAAGCCATAGTAAAGTAATTGATGTGATATGAACAAGTGAGAGGAAGATGTGAAAAAAGAAAAAATCTATAAAATGTCTACAGGGAATTACCAAAGCAATGTCAGGAAGAAATTTAACCGACAACGACTGACGGAATAGACAGGTCTGACGATTAGGAACCTACTAACGTATAACTCTGTAAACAGGATTTATAAAAAAATGAAATAAAAATTAGGAACAAACTTGTAGAAAATTGATTAAAACATCACAGGAGATATTGTTTTGCTTCTAGAACATTTATTGTTTCTGGAATTGCGACATTAGTGATAATAGGCTCAATATTGAAGCTACTAGCTTGTTTATCGTTTCCTGAAATTCTATAAGGGGCTAATGTTGCTAAGCTGGGTGCTAAACAATTTTGGCTAATTCTAAGGAAGATCTAATAATGGACCTAAGAGGGATAATTAGTTTGTTAATCGTTGATAGTCAACGTATTTTCGAGACTTTAGAAGGTTTTTTTCTAAAGAGCGTCTTTTTGAAGCACATTTTGCTAGTTAACTGATTTGACCCACAACAGTAGAAAGTTATATTTCAAACCAGTATGATTTTCCGTGTTTGGGAAATAACTCGTCATTTAACTTATTATATCAAATCATACAAAGATATGGCTCCTAACATTTTAAAAGAACCTATAGCTGTTTTATTTTAAATATAATTTTAGCATCAGATCTTGTGAGACTGTTGCTGAAGTTTCTCCTTACCCACATATCTTCATATGGCTTCCATGAGGCAAATTTTTTTGTCATCAATAAATATCTACCCTGTAGGATTATTTTTATAATCTCTACCAAAAATCAAACCTAACTACCACTCCTTCAACACGAAATCAACAATAATCAGGAACGCGGTTGCGATGACCAAACCATCCACAACTTCAAATTTACGTAATGAGATCTAATTTTCAAAGAATTATCTAAGAAATGGCAATATAATTAAATCACATACACAATAAAATGTTGTAATTTGTTGTAAAGGAATGTTTTGATATAACTGCCTGCTTTGAATTGCAGTTCTTTTTCGAGTCGTCGGTGTATTTGGAGATACCCCTGTCCTTCGGTGACCTCTCCATTTCTACGAGTAACGGTCCTTAAATTATTCATGAATCACATCTTTTCTGCCCTTTCGATAATGGCCGGCAAGATTGATGCTCTTATACTTTACTTAGAATTGGAAATTAGAGCTTCACCGTATTTCGGTAGGGAATGTTGTTTCAACATCCTTTGCCGATAGTTGGTTCGTTAATTTCGTGAATTAAGTCTAACGATGCGTCCAATGTTTGTAAATAGATTTATTTTGATATCAAACCTTTAACAATAGATATAGATCCCACCAAAGATTTGCTCCATTTAGATATTAATATTTGAATTTATAGTCCCCATTGAGTACAGTTTTATTGCCTTGTACAAACTTCCATGCATAATTTCTATGTTTTTCTTTTCTAGGGAAAAGTTTATTTTTGTTTTGTAACAAGTATACTAAGAAAAAAATATTTTTTCTAAAACCCTGTGGGCTATAGTAACAAATCTATTATATTTTATCTGAAGACATTCTGGATTTTAATACCCTTTATTATCTCTGTTATTACTATAGTGGCTTCAAATAAAAATACTTAATTTTAAAATGTGTAAAATAAGATTTAAATGTGAAATCTATCAAGAGCTTTAGAAACAGAACTGCGTCACTCAATTTATTTAGATAAATTTAGACATTTTTGACTGATCCAAGCGAATATAAAAATCTAGATTCAATTTACAAGGTGATGCTTAAGCACTAGCAAGCTAAACAAAAAAATATTACGATTTTGACAACTAAAAGTTTTGGTCACCGACATTTTTCATTAATTTGTTTGTTGTTCATAGAAGGTACCACATAACTCCCGTTAATGTCATAAATGTTCCTAAACCTGGTAAAGTTATTTCTTATCTTATTATATCATCTCAATCAGGGCCGGATAGAAAAATAAGGTTTAATTGTTGTCGACGTGTGAATTTCGGCAAGGTCGTCGTGTCTCACCCAACAGCTAACTGTCTGCGTTGTTTGCCTGTGACTGATATTATTACTACGCGTCTTAAACGGGTTTTATTCAACATATTATCAACTTTTAGAATATTCAAATGCAGTGGTCTTGTTGGCACATATGCTTACATAGGAAACCGATGAACTGGGGTTCGATTCCCCATCACTGCGTCGGTTTTTGTAATATAAATATATAAATTATTTTGTACATCATTGAAATTTGACGCGATTGAACAGATAACGTGGTCACTGTTTACCAATGAGAGCTTGGTATGCCTGAGAACGTGGTAATTAACCAATAAGAGCACTTCAAGGGGTAACTGCTTATCTATTACGTCATAATCTGTCTGTAGTACAAAGCGTCAGCTGTTCCGTGTTCCGTGTTCCGTACCACTCACTCTATGGCCTACCTGTCAGTTCTCAATGTTCCGTGCAATCGTTCTTTGCCATACGTCAACGCCCCATACCAACGTTCCCTGCCATCGTTCTATTCCATACGTCAAAGCTACATACAATCGTTCCATGCCATACGTCCACGCCCCAACTCTATGGCCTACCTGTCAGCTATCATTGTTCCGTCGTTCTATGCCATACGCCCCATACCAACGTTCCGTCGTTCCTGCAACGCACCATACCATCGTCCCGTGTCAACGCCCCTGTCATCCGAGGTCATTGACCCCCAGGCGATTACCTAACATGGCACAGGCGGATGAGCCCGGGCGGTGTCATTTTTGTAATCAAGTGGGGGACGTGTCCTTGAGAATTTTCCCACACTCAAGTGCCGCCATCCCTGCTGATATAGATGTGAATGAAGCTAAAAAAATTGTAACCGCATTTATTTTCCAAATATATAAACACAAAGTTTTGTACCCTAAAACACTCCTAATGATAACATCTTAGATGTTGAAACGTGCGTAGAGTGGAAAAATAAAAGTTTAGTGTTAGGGTACAAAACTTTGTGCTTATATATCTCTGACACACCAAAGGTTGCCCAATTTTTCCAGTTCATCTTCTAAGTATAAAATTTTCGTCAAAAAGACATTGTGGCACTGAATGATCTATCGTCGTCACCCATTCGCGAACTCACTTCTGTTCTGATGTTTCTGTTAATCAATCTCTTAATTTGTAACTGAGAACTATTTACCCGGAAATGGTCGTAGGTGCTTTAAAAATTAATACGTTTTGGAAGGGCAAAATAAATCATCTAAGAAATCGATGGAGAAGGCTGTCAGGTTATCATACGTTATATTTGTAGGTTAGCGCAGAGTAAAAAAAATAAGATATATAAATCACACTTAACTTAAATAAGCAATAATAGAATATTTTGTGATTGGAAAATACAAAAGCTACTATTCTACAAAGTTTATTAATCTATGTTAAGCACAAAACATTTAACTTAGTAAAAAATCTTAGAACATACACCTTCGGGAAGTAGCCTGCAATGAACAAATGATAGAAAGAGAGGGCAATATGGAGAGCAAGGGGCCATTTCACTTGGCTGCTAGTTGCAGCCAATGAGCATTGGATGCAGTTCCCAATCAAGTGAAGTAGCCTCTTACCCTCTCTATTGCCCTCTCTTTCTAGCTTTGGCACGAAATTATGCACTACAGGCTATATCTAAGAAGTAAATACTCTAAGTAAAAAATTAATGAAATAGAATGAATGTTTTTTTATGTCCTGAATTGCGAAAAAAATGTAATGTTTCCGTGAATTCATTAAAGTTATAACTAAAAAATACATTGTGTGATTTTATGAAACCACTATGTAAGTGAAACATTGGTCTTAGATGTTCTACATTAAATTTTCATAAGAAAATTGATTTATATTTATTTACCTAAAACAATGGCTTCTTATAATAAATGTGAATAACATTCGGACATGGAATATTCGATGTCAATACAATTTATAAACCTATTGTGTATTTAAAACATGCAATATGATAAATCTTTCCTCGAAGTTTCGTTGAACTTCCATCGTCTTAAAGTGGTTGATTCACAACGTTTCAATAGCTGTGTATCTGCTATCGTTATCAGGTGAATGATAGGAAATTCAGAGTATCAGTCTTATTTATATTATACCCTTAACCGGTCATGCGTCGCTGGTCATGGTCATTGGGTCTTATCTGGTCCAGTCAGCGTCGTCGTACCTGGAGGTTGGTTGCCGGTGATGCGTAGCGGCAAAGGCCGAAGAAGAGCTCTCCAAATATTTTTAATTTGGACGCTGGGCTCGCTAATTATATTTTCTTTCGAGACTATATATGCTGTCTCTATGAATTTTCTTTTGTACCAATGCTCTTCCTTGTGAATTGCTCTAGCCTGGTCCCAGTTGATAATATGGTGTTCCGTCCATGCATGATTCGCTAGCCCAGACTTCGTTACCTCTGCCCTTTGAGTAGCTGTGCGGTGTTCCTTAATTCTGGTGTCCAGCGGTCGCTTTGTCTCTCCAATGTAAAGATTGCCACATTCACACGGTATGCTGTATATACAGTTATTTGGTATTGCTGGTGCGTCGGGCCTCGTTCTTGTTATCATGCTCCTCAAGGTGTCGTTGCTTTTGAAGATCATTCTGATCTCATAGCTGTGTGCAATTTTTCTAAGTTTCTCCGACAAGCCTTTATACGGTAATAGTAGAGACAAAATGACCATGACCAGCGACGCATGACCGGTTAAGGATATAATATAAATACGACTGATACTGATGACGATAGTAGATACACAGCTATTGAAACGTTGTGAGATCAACCACTTCAAGACGATGGAAGTCCAAGGAAACTTCGAGGAACGAGTTACATTGTTTGCCAACTTCAGACTAACATGATAAATCTTATTCGAATAAAATCGAAAAGAAACCGATATAACTGAAACAGTGTGCTATTTACTTAAAATAAAGATGTTATTAGGGTGCGGATATAAAATATGAAGAAATACTATTTATTCGGTACATTTATTCTTAATAAGTATAACATTTAATAAAATCAAAGCAGCCTTTTTTAACTTACGTTCTACAATATTTTCATCTTAATCAAAGCTAGCTGAATTTTGAATTTTGAGATTGTTCTTTTGTAACTAAGGTTTTAAAAGTCTGTAGGAGCAGAATGATTATTTAGATGTAATGTGGAGCTGGATGACCACATGCAAATATTGCTTATTACAAACTTTTCTAGAATTTTATTTACAAGAAAATTTTCAACGAGGCAGTGAAGAAATCTGACCATACCGACGTCTATTAAGACTGATATGGACTGCCTATCAAAAGAATATGTCCTGGTTAAAGGAATTAAATATATTTCAGAACCATAAAATATTGTATTCTAAATGAATATTTTGGACCTATTTCTAGGAGATTATCGAGGGGACAGTTTATATGCCTTTTTAAAGTAAAAATTCTAATTAAACTTCATATTACCTTTTTTACATATTTTATAACCTTTGTAACAAACTCTAGGGCATTCAAAGTAAAGTTCTCCAATATTTCACCGAAGTATAATAGGATGAATACATTATTCAAAGGGCGTTCCCCAGCTTTGTCATTTGTAAATTGGCACTCATTCAGACTTTTAACACATATGACACCTTTAACAGAAACAAAACCCATGTCAGATGGCTAAAGAATCAGAAAGCGGAATATCAGCAGTTAACTTCACTCGGCTTTATTATCTCATTTACTTTAATTCTCCCTTCACAGATATAATAGTAATAATGCAGCATTCATATCGCCGTATTCGAGAAGATCCAAAGCAAAAACGGCCAGCAACGGGGACGAAATAATCCCCAGAATGATAAATACAGCTCTCGCTAATCTCTCATCCGCTCAACTAAATTCGTTCTTTGTTTCAATATTCATGGAGGCAATAGACGATTACGGTCTTTCAATTACAAGTACAAATCGCACGGATCACCGAGCAAAGTGAAATCATTTCGCTAGCTTTGAGTGCGCTAATAATGCAAAGATAGTAAATTCGTTCCACTTCTGAATTCAAAATGTATTCGGATTTAATCCGTTGTTATCCCACTTCTGATTTTGACTTGAAACTCTATGCAAAAGATAACGAATTTAAAAGAACTTGAATAGCACCGAATATCCAAATTACCTTGCAACCTATATTTCTTTCCAATTTTTCTCTTATTCTGCAGTTGAGGGCATCTTCCTGACTTGTAACGTTGTGAAATGTTTAATAGAAATTTAGTCGATCAGAACAATTTCGTAAAAGTAGCCGGAATACTCGTTGTACTTAACAAAATATATGTTTTTTGTGAAATAACTGTTTACCTTATTATCAACCAGTAATCCTGCATACAAATAAATATGATCTCGAAAAGTTGCTAACAATACTGTTTGTGGTAAATATGCATTAGGTCTTCAAATTTTGCACAATTATTTTGTTTTGTTAATGAAATTTGAGATTGACAATTTGACCGACTATGCTTTTAACATTTATTTTTAACCTCTGGTCAGCTTTACTGAAGATTCTCTGAAATTATCTATTCGTATCACCAGCTACCTTGTTATCAATGAATTATTCTCATGAGATATCAGTGTTTTGAGAATAAAAAACTCAAATATTCTGCTTTTGCGTCATTTTCTTAACTGAAACATATGTAACATTTACTAAAGGCACCTCTTATAAATCCAACGACATAGTCAAAAAGAATGCGGCAATATTTACAACCCCAGGGTCGTTTTCATTTACAGAAAACTATTCATTTCTCAAAACGAACATCTTGACACGCGGAAACAAATCCTATTTTTCATTCTGTTTAGACACATCAGAAATGGGATATACAAACTAGAACTGTCAGCTTGATTTTTATATATAGTTTCCAGACGCTTGTTTACTATTTTCCTGTGGATTTCTGTTTTGCTTCGGAAAAAGTCGTGGATACATTTGTTACAGAGATAAGGGAAAACTCATCTGGTTTGTAAGACAAAGGTTTAATTTAAATCTATGGTCAGAGTCATAAGAAACGAATCAACTTTGTATTTGGCGAGACTGGGCTTTGTGTTTATCTTAAGTTCGGGATTTAGACTGGATTCTTTATTTTTATGGGAGAACTTGTGCGATAGAAAAACTGTTTTTTTTACAAAAAAATGAGACGTAATTATTTGAATCTTGAACTGCTTCTAAGGGTTAAGACAGGTCTTAAACGATATTGTGAAAAACTTTGATATGGCTGAATAGTTAGTCCAAATGCTTTGGTATTTTTAGGTTTGTTTAAACTGGAAAAGGGTTTCAACTTAATCTTCTAAATATCCAATATATTTTGTTTCGTTAATGACAGAATAAAAAACGTCTTTTTTGGAGTGATTTTTTGCTAAATTTTTCTGTTAATTCTTTTTCTGAGAAATGGATGAAAATCATTTCTGAAATTGGAAGATTTACATTTAGGGATTTCGGAGAAACTAGCAGAAACAGGTTATGAATGTGTGTGCTGGAATTCGAGAAGACATTATCTTGTGGGAAGCGCAACTGATGAAGGTTCGCTATCAGAAACAATATTTATTATAAATATATTGTCTTGCGTTCCAAATAATGACAGCCCGAAGAAAGTATTGGAATATGAAGTTGTTTTCTACATAGTATGAGTTGGATAGATGCGAAAATGACGATTTCAGGATCATTTGGAAGTGAAACTATCAAAAGCTTTTGTTTTCTCTTTGTGGTTTTACTAACGACTACGTTGATTTTAAAGGTTTTGAAATTATCGACTTCTTCGAAAATATATTCGAACATATCGTGATGAACTTCCGCTCGATTGGATGATCGGGGGAAAATTAAAATTTCATTTGTTTTGGCTAGAAGTTGACAATTAAAGACAATTTTACTACACTCACTTAAAAAACAGTTTCGCAACGTCCTATGAAAGTTTTGTATTCTTCGGATTTCATTTCGGTAGTCATTTCGTTTTCTTCAAATTCTGGGATATTGCATTGCTTTAATCGTTCAATGACATTTTAAGAGGTATTAGCTTAGTTTTTGCCTGAAATGATATTACCTCATCAACATTATAATACTCGATAAAGCGTCTGCGTTTTTGTTAATTTCACCCGGTTTGTAAATAATTTCCTAGTCGTATTCCTCGAGTTTAAGTCTCCATTGACCTACCCGAAGCTAAGTCAAAATAAGCAACATTGTAGGAAAGAACGTTTGCAATGCTTTTTTAGGAAATAAAATAATTGAGAGTGGCCAGTAGCCATTATCCATCGACATATGTCTTGGCTTTATTGAAAACGGTATAATTTCAATGAAACATATGGTGCTTCTTGGATTGCTCACCACGTTCACCTGATATAAATCCTTTTGATTGTTTCTGGGAGCTTTTGAAAGAAATTGTTTATAAAATGTCAGTTCATACAATAGAAAAACTAATACAACGAATACACGACCAATTTCGAAGAATTAATGAAAAATGTTTGTAACCGATTATGAAAATTCTCACGCTCTATGCTGCATTCCGACAATGAAGTTGACGGTACTTGCTTTGAACATTCCCTTCATTTGTTAATTTCTTACATAATATATTCTTCATTGCTTACTAATGCTTTTAAAAGAAAGTAGTACGGTACGTGCGCCTTGTAAGGTCCCTTTTATGCAATGTTAAAATAAAAAATCGAATAGTTACAAAGAAAAAAAGAAAACAAACTTTATCACAGTATTACTTTTTTTATTTTTTTAAGAAAACATATTTTAAACATTTTTAGGAACATATATACATGATTACATGACCCATCAATAATTACGAAATTTATAAAGGTTATCAAAACATTTGAGATTCTTATATAAGAAGTCTGGTAGGTAGGTTTTTTGATCGTAAATTGTATGATGAGCAATCTTAGCATTAGCAAAACTGGTTTACTTAATGAAAAATAACAGTGAAATTAGAAGTTCAAAAACTCAAAACTTTATAGGCCTTTAGTTACATTCTGGACATTAAAATTTTTCTACGTCGTTGTTACTTAGCCCAACTCAGGTCTCTTAATAGCATAAAGACCAACCAATGCTTTGTTGCATATCTGCGACTCGTTCAGCCTTATTTTCTTTTGATAGTGTTCCTCTATGTTTTAAATTTACCCTGCTTTCTTCTGCTTTCCCACCTGTTTATCAATTTTGTCTCTTTGGTTATTTTTTCATCTTTTAGTGTTTCTTTGACTATGGTAAGGTGTTTTGATCCATTTTGTTTCTTTTCCTTAAAACCATCAAACAAATCCTTAATTTTTATTGACCAATTGCGTTTCTTTTTGGTTTAATTTTAATTGTGCAAAGTGAGGCGTTGTTGTAAGTTCCAGAAACGAAGATCTCTTTTGTGTTTTCTTAATACTTCGTTTTACACTTCATAGTGTCACATTATCAGAAACATGGGAATGACGATCCTTAGGATGCGTTGTGTCTAGTGGTCTATTTGAGTAGCTATTTCATAACCCGGATATAGTTTTTTATTCTGATTCTAGCAATGTATAAATTTTAAACTTCGTGGCATAATTTTGAAAGGATTTTAACAATGTGTTTACATAAATATTTTCATTGGCTGAGCCTGATGTAGAAGAATTCATCACTGGTATTCGTAATGAATTCTGGTCTAACATCCACATGCTAGGAATCGGGGAATGAAATTGTGACGCCCTATCACATATAATCATATATATTGTTGGGTAGGTTGTTCTACAATATCTTTAAAAATCATGTAAGATAAACAGCTTCAAAATTTGGAGCTGTTGAAGCAACTGAGGTTAAAGCAGTTCATGCAGAGTAGGTCGCTAAGGGAGGATAGAAGGTGCAAAAGCCTCCTGGAGAGTCGCATTTGGATTGTAGGGATAGAGCTCAGTAGCTCTAAACCCATTCTGTATATTATCTTGAGTTACACACTTAGGCCATACTTTAGAGAACATTTTATTAAACCTTGCCTTCCTGAGCATGGGATCTGGATGATGAATGGCGTACAATAAATATTTCTTCATCTCAAATATTATGAAGATTATGGTATAGTCCAAATAAGTCCGTGCCACCTTGGGAAACCTTTATGGGTATTTTATCTGGTAACAAGAACTACTTGTATTAAACGAAAATTTACAAACAATACAAACAAAATTTACCTTATCTTTAATTATAATAATCTAAGTAACTTTGTAATAAACAAATACTGACAAACTGTCAACCACTGCAGAGATGGCAGCCCTTCCTTTGATATAAACTTACAGTTTTGTCTATGTGATTAATCGAACAAGGACGCGAAATTTTACACTCAGTCGAACTTATAAAATTATGAAATTGTGAATTGAGAACAGGGTCATCTTAGCTGCAAGGACCTTATTGATAAAATCTGATCTGCATTTTGAAAAATAAGCCTTTCCAGGCTGGCGTTTATACAATCAGTTTTTCTAATTTTTGGATCAAAAATATTCCAGAATGTTTTTAAAGTACACCGTTTACAAATATATTTTTTTATCTCCAGTTTAAACACCTTCTTGTCGATTAGTTTTTTCAAAATAAAATCTTTTTTGCTCTGAATACAAGGTTTAACCTTGTAAAACGTTGATTTCGAAAACAAAACACATCGCAGTAATTTTATCTCGTAAATATTAGCAAAGTTAAGTATTCGTAAATTGGCTCAATCTCAAACTTGAGCAGCTTACCAGACACAAGTATTAACGTACTTTACGTCTGTATTTTCCTACATGAAATAATTAGTGACATTCTCACTTGTCTAGAATACTTCAACTTCGGAAAGCTTACTTAGGAAAATGAAACTTTTGTCCTGCAAAAACAATGAAACGAGCATATCATTCAGCAGCGGGAGTTTCGTGTGAATTTTAGTAAACAAAACAGTTAGTTTGGGTGAAAACAGGATCGTTTTGTGAACGAGATGTTTAAGATTAGAAGTAGTTCGTAGTTGACACATAAATGTTCCTTTGACGTTTTGGCAAGTTCAAGAGAAGTGGAAATCATATACTTTAGCAAGACTTATACAAAAAGTTCAGCTCAGAGAGAGAGTTTATTAAGATTACGAGAAAGCAATTTGTTACCGTTTCGTCAGCTGAAAGCTTTTCCTTGTTGTTATTTGACTTTCTTGGGTGAAATTTGCTAGAGCACTTACGCATACTGCTTCAAGCTTCAGCTCTAATTATATTATATTATTAAATCGCAGAAGAGTTTCTTGTGAAAGAATATATATATATATATGAGAAGTTTAAAACTCTAATAGGAATACTTTCTTCTCGAGATTTTACAATACATTGACTGTTTCTAGTCAGGAACCTTCATCAGTTGCACTTCCCTAAACTGAAATTTTAAATAATTATTTATGATTTTTGAATATACATACAATTGAACTTAATATTATAAGTATTGGCATCTAGGGTTTTCAAGGAAAACTAGTCCACAGAGACCCCTACTAGGGAGTCGTACTGTGCGTAAAGTCGTTTCCTTGTTATTCTTTAGATAGAAACACATGAACAAAATCACTAATTAAAACCTCTCAAAGCAATTATGGTACTACCTTTCCGAAATTTTACAATTTTTTGAAGGCAAGACAATATATTGTTTCTAGTCGAGAACCTCATCGGTTGCTCTTTTCTTAAGATTCAAATCTCAAATAATTGGTTTGATAGGTTTCGTTTACCAATGTTTCCTAGGAACCACAGGGAAACGGCGTCTCACACAGTTTGACTATTTATATGGGGGCTAGTTTTTCTTGAAACTTCTACAAGTAGATATTCATTGTGCGTTAAGATATTCAGTAGTAATAGCAAGTATAGAGTAAATGTAGATACATGTTAAATTTAAAAAATACATACAAGGTAAGTAAATCATCCAAAGCTTTGGACGGTAATGTTACTTTAGTTTATGCAAGACACAAAAGCACGAAGCTTAGAATCGTTAACCTAGTGTTGGTTCCTGGAAGTTGCCGTGTGAATCAGCTAGCTATATACTAAGTATTGTAGTGTCCTAGTAATATGCGCACACGCTCAAAGTGTTCTTCCCCACTTTGGTTAACAATCTTCAATAAATGATATCTAGTTTAATATTTTGAACATATCAAGAAGAATTGTCCATTGCCTGTTAAACTAGTTTTCTACTTCAAAGTTTGCTTATAGGACATACAATTTCTGTGTCTTTTATATGATGAATTAGCCTAAATCTTCATTAGCTCTAGCTTTACAATAAACATACCTAAGATTAGTATTTATTTATTTATTTATCTATACAATAGGTCACCTTACAGGTTGTCTCTAAGGCAAACCCTTAATAAAGATGACACACAGTGACAAAAGAAAATTACAAATAGGTGAACTCGAATTAATTAATTAACAACATAAGTCCCAAACTTACCAATATCTAAAGAGACAAACATAAGCCTCTTTGATCACTGTTTACGCATGTATTATAAAACTCTTGTAACGATCTAGATAAGTTTTTAAAATTATTAAAATTTCGAGGAAAATATATCTACGTTTAAATGACAAATAGTCTAGTAGGGAAGTGAGTTTGCTGCGAAAAATAGTTCTGATGATTTTAAAAATATGGGGTTTGGTTTTTTCGATTCAGAATTAAATTCTGAGTAATGGGTATTTTTGAATTTTTTTGCCAAGAAAAATTGTAATTGTTATAAACAAAAAACGTATAGAGAAAATGAGGGTCTCCGTTTTTTGGTTATAACTTGAAAAATATTAAAAATAGCTTTTTTTGAAAAAAGGTTTTAATAGAGGAGAAAATTTCATAACGACAAGTCCCGACTCCCGAAACTGTAACTCCATTATTTATAATTTTAAATTGACATTGAAAATACCGTTCCGCGCGGCCGTTTAGCCGCTGCGAGGTCACCGTCAAGCCAACACAGCATCACAATTTTTTTTTAATATTTGTTATCAATTTAAAAATTTTAATAAATTACAGTATTATCTAGAGACTTGAAGGAATATAGTCCAGTAGACAAAAAATTTTTCACTTCATTTTTGTTAAATTTATTCAATTTTTAATTAACTAATTTTTCATGGACTGTAGATAACTGAAAATCAGTTCTAAAAGTTTTAATAAAGTACCTAAAAATATTTTGAACTCTGGGAGATTTTCTTATTGACTCAATGAACAAAATTCCGTTAAAAAAGTTAAATTTTTTTTTCATTTGTTTATTATGATTTGCTTAAGTTAACAAAAAATGAAAAATGCAGATTATGCTATTAAATTTTTTTTTTATATATATTTTATATTTCAGCTGGTTTTTTATTTATTTTTTGCATCTTATTTCACTACTAAAATTTTTTTTACGTTATTTGTTTATAAATTTGTTATAAACAAATAGACTATTGTATTATTAAAAAAATTTTTTTGCCATTCTGTTGTATTGGTCAAATAATTAATTTTTTTAAAAAATTTTTGTTAAAAAAATTTTTAATTGTTTATAATCTTTTTTTTTATTTGTCACCCCTTTAAATTATTAATTAACGAATCGTTTGTTTCTCTAAATTCATCATTTACTATCCTCATTAGAATTCGAAAAAAAAATTGCAACTCAATTTCCATTGTTTATTGAATAAACATTTTGTTATAAACAAATTCTGAACCTATTTTTTTTTATTTCCGTTACAAAAAAATAATAATAAATACAGCCATGTGCATCAAAGAATTTAAAAAAATTTTGTTTTATTTTTTATTTCATTCATAAATATTTAATATACTCACTGTTATACCCGGCACCTATCTTATCAACTTTTAAATTGCTATAACTTTTAAACTGTTGATGATACGGTCTTGGACATTCAAGATAATATTTTAGATAATTAATTATTCTATTTGATTTAATTTTAATCATCTCCATATCTATATCGGTTTTATTTTTATACGCATTTGTTTATTAGAAAATACATGATTTTCACCTTAGAATATTTATATCTGTTACTATTGAAGTTACAGCTGTTATCATTCAATACAATTTTGAAGACTAACTATCAGACTACTCAAGTTTTTTTTAACTTTTTACTCCATTTGTTTATTAGTTATTTGTTATTATTAACATTTTTGTAAGATTAAATTAATGGCTTTGGGGTTAAATGTAATTCAAGTATGAATAATACATATACTTACTGGTTCTCGTCTTCATTGTTTATAATTATACATTGTTTATATATAATTCTAATAAATATATATCAAAATTCAATTTTATGTAGATAAGATAGGTGCCGGGTACAACAGTGAGTATATTAAATATTTATGAATAAAATAAAAAATAAAACAAAATTTTTTAAATACTTTGATGCACATGGCTGTATTTATTATTTTTTTTGTAACGGAAATAAAAAAAAATAGGTACAGAATTTGTTTATAACAAAATGTTTAATGAATAAACAATGGAAATTGAGTTGCAAAATTTTTTTTTGAATTCTAATGAGGATAGTAAATGATGAATTTAGAAAAACAAACGATTCCTTAATTAATAATTTAAAGGGGTGACAAATAAAAAAAAAGATTATAAACAATTAAAAATTTTTTTAAGAAAATTTTTTTTAAAAAAATTCATTATTTGACCAATACAACAGAATGGCAAAAATTTTTTTTTAATAATGCAATAGTCTATTTGTTTATAACAAATTTATAAACAAATAACGTAAAAAAAATTTAGTAATGAAATAAGATGCAAAAAATAAATAAAAAACCAGCTGAAATATAAAATATATATAAAAAAAATTTTAATAACATAATCTGCATTTTTCATTTTTTGTTAACTTAAACAAATCATAATAAACAAATGAAAAATTTTTTTTAACTTTTTTAACGGAATTTTGTTCATTGAGTCAATAAGAAAATCTCCCAGAGTTCAAAATATTTTTAGGTACTTTATTAAAACTTTTAGAACTGATTTTCAGTTATCTAAAGTCCATAAAAAATTAGTTAATTAAAAATTGAATAACTTTAACAAAAATGAAGTGAAAATTTTTTTGTCTACTGGACTATATTCCTTCAAGTCTCTAGATAATACTGTAATTTATTAAAATTTTTAAATTGATAACAAATATTAAAAAAAAAACCTCACAGCGGCTAAACGGCCGGGCGGAGCGGTATTTTCAATGTCAATTTAAAATTATAAATAATGGAGTTACAATTTTGGGAGTTAGGACTTGTCGTTATGAAATTTTCTCCTCTTTTAGAATCTTTTTTCAAAAAAAGCTATTTTTAATATTTTTCAAGTTATAACCAAAAAACGGAGACCCTCATTTTCTCTATACGTTTTTTGTTTATAACAATTACAATTTTTCTTGGCAAAAAAATTCAAAAATACCCATTACTCAGAATTTAATTCTGAATCGAAAAAACCAAACCCCATATTTTTAAAATCATCAGAACTATTTTTCGCTGCAAACTCACTTCCCTACTAGACTAAAATTATATTATAAGCATTCATACTTCTTATTAACGGGAAGTTACCGTAGTAGTTGGTAGAATAGTAAGGTACTTAAAAAATCTGTGTCTTGTTCTAGGAAAACTGCAATTAATTGGTAAATCCTTGAGACACCAATCAGAACCCAACATGTTGTTAATAACTTTATAAATAAAACAAATATCGGCAAATTCTCTTCTGATAAACAGTCTCTGAAGATTGTAGAATTTCAAGTTGTCACTATATTCTTGGTAATGCCGAAAACTAAAATATCTATAATTAAGTGCATTAACAAATTTTTTTTGTACATGTTCTAGGGATGTTATATACTTATCATAAATAGGATTCTACGCGATACTGCAATATTCTAAAGAACACCTTACGTAAGAAATATACAACCGTATTACTGTACTATGGTCTTTAAAATCTTTTGTATTTCTTAGTATATAGCCCAGGAGCCTTAAGGCTTTTTGTACCATAAACGAAATGTTGTTATCTAAGCTTAACTTTTTGTCGATAATAAATCCTAAATCTTTAATTTGGGTTACTTGAGGAATAATATCATTATTGATGGTGACATCAACTAGTGGTGGATTAACTAATCTTGAAAATAGTGTACAATAATTGCATTTCGTTACATTCAAAATTAATCTGTTGACTTGACAGGAACTAAAAAAGTTACAAAGGTCGGCTTGCATTAATTGGTAATTATTAATTGTTGAGATCTTTCGATAGATTCTCATGTCATCAGCATATAAAAGTACATTACAAAACGAAAAACATTCAACTGCGTGAAATGAAAATACTAAATAATAAGGGACCCAGGTGGGACCCTTGTGGAATACTCTAGACTTTACATTGTTTAGAACAACATACTGGGTTCTGTTGGAGATATATGAACAAATAAGATCCAATACCATGCCATGCACACCGAAATTTACAAGTTTGGCAACCAGTGTCGGATGATGTACCTTGTCAAATGCTTTGGAAAAATCGGTGTATACAGCACATACTGACTGACCGTTATCCATACAATTATAAATATATTGAATGAACGGTACTAAGTTAGTAGCTACTAATCTTTTCTTAAAAAATCCGTGCTGAAATATGGTAAAACGATCATTAACCAGAAAGAACAGCTCCTGAGTCAGAATTTTTTCACAAAATTTTACCCGTTAAATTTAATATAGATACTGGCCTAATGTTATTAACAATATTCTTAACACCAGACTCAAATATGGGGACAACTTGGGCCATTTTCCACTTATCTGGAAAACAGCTGCTTGCCAGTGACTTGTTAAAGATAATCAACAAAGGCTCGATAAGCTCATTAGCACAGTTTTTAATAAAAACGGCTGGAATTCCGTCAGGGCCTGGACCCTTGTTAATATCTAAAGATTTTATTGCATTAGTAATCTGAGTTCTAGAAATTGAAGTAATATCAAAATTAACATGGGAATTAACATGATGAATCAATGAGGGATTACTGTTATCAACAAAAACCGAGCTGAAGTACTCAGAAAAAGCTGAACATATTTCTACGGATCCTGTGTATTCCCTATCCTTATAATTCATTATCAAGGGCAGTATAGAAAGCATAGGGAAACCTTCGACGGAGGATTTAAAAAAGAATTAGCTATGTACATTGCCAGATCCGACTAATTATCTGGACTAGCTTTTGTAACGTTGTAGTAATGCGTTGGCATTTGACAGTTAATTCCGATTCAATTCCTCAATCATCAAAAAACATTTCACCTTATCCATAGCATCCTCATTTTCTAATAACTTTCTAAAGTGTTTTTTAGTGACCTGAACGAAGTTTTTGTCATTTCGTTATAAACCATTTTCTTATCCTATAATTTAAGTTCTATTGAATTAACTAAATATTGCTGATATGAAGACCATGAGATACCTCTATTCCAATTTTTGTTTCATACGAAACACGTAACAGCAATAACATTGATCAAAGTTTGATTGTAAGCCTATGTTACCAAATCTTCGAGCAACATTATTACGATTCCAACACAAGAGCCGAGCCTAATTAATTAATTTATCCCTCCCGAGGAGTTGTCCCTTGTTCTTCTCTCTAGTGCGATACAGTTTCTGTAGTTGTAACTTGGAAGGCAATTTCATATGAATTTCTATTACGATTACCCATCTATGAATATTGCAGAGAAACTCAAAGGATGAGAGTCGTTCTCATATTTGAAACGGAATGGAATGCAAATCAGCTGATATATTAATATTCTCGAAAATTCTCATCAATTTGCAGGATCGGGTGTTGGAAATTATACAAATATGTATGCGGAATATGAATGTGAAAATTCGTTTCAGCTACCATTGAACATGTCAGTCACTCGAAGCAATAGTTTTGGAATTTTATGTGAAATAACTAGAATAATATTTAGTACGTGGAAAATCCTAAAAGACCTTCGGAATCTACTTCTTTTTGTAGTTCAAAAATAGTATTTTCTTAATTGCGGAATGCTATATTGTTAGTCCGTTTTTGATTTTCATGTCACTAAATAGGTACATTAATTGTGAATTCTGATTGTAAGGAAATGTTCAATTTTCAGGTAATCACTCCCTGTCTCCCTCTCTTTCTCTCACTTTTTGTCCCCTTAATGTATGTAAACACATATTTCCAGATCTAGACTTTTAAAACTAAACTTCAGAAAACCTCATGTGTTCTGTTTAATACAATTAGGTAGTGTCATATTAACCAGCTACTGAATTGATTCGGCCGATACTTGTTGGAAATTCATTATAATAATTAACTGATACTACATTTGCAAGTTCCACAATTTACGTTTTTTTAAAAAACTGTCTAGTTCCTTGACAAAGACATTAGTGGAAACGCGTCGGGCAGTTTTTAAAAAAAACGTAAATTGTGGAAATTGCAATTGTAGTATCAGTTAATTATTATATTAACCAGCTATTGCATAAACCTAAATATTTACAAAAACTAAAAAAATCTCCGAAACTACTGAGCCTAAAATTTTGAAAAAAAAATAGGAAATATAGAACGTTGCCCGAACTTTACAGGAAAAATAAGGAGAATCCATTAATATTAATTTTGGGGGCAAATTATAGAATTAAATAAAAATTTAAAAATAATAAAAAAATTCAAACGCATCATGTAATATATCAAATGAAAGGTCTCATTCTGAGGAACACAAATATATTTTTTTCATATTTTAAAAAAAATTATTCAAAAAGACATTAACGAAAATATACCAAAATTTACCCATTCCCCCCCTTATCTCCGAAACTTAAAACGTAAAGTTTTGAAAAAAATTAGAGGTATAGGTTCTGACCTGAAGTTTACTGGAAAAATAAGGAGAAACCTCTACTGTTAATTTTGGTGGGCAAATTACAGAATTAAATGGAAAATATAAAATTAAAATTGTTTCTAACCCATCATGTTATACATCAAATGAAAGGGCTCATTACGACGAAAACAAATATATTTTATTCATATTTTTAAAATAAATTAATTAAAAGATATTAACAAAAATATAAAAAAAATTACCCATTCCCCCCCCCTTATCTCTGAAACCATAAGCTGGAAAATTTTGAAAAAAAATGGAGGTATAGCACCTCACCTGAACTTTACTGGAAAAATAAGGAAAAACCCCTAATATTTATTTTGGGGGGCCAATTATAGAATTAAATGAAAAATATAAAATTAAAATTGTTTTTAACCCATCATGTTATATTTGAAGACGCGAGATGTAAGACCGACATCTAGGATTTTCGGTCTTACATCTCGCGTCTTCAAATTTAACGAAATGCATCAAATGCATAAAGAAGTGTTCGAGAGGACATTCAATTGTGGGAAGCGCAACTGATGAAGGTTCCCTAACCAGAAACAATATGTATTATATTGATATATAATATATATTGTCTTGCGTACAAAGGAATGACACCTCGAAGAGAGTATTCCATCATGTTATATATCAAATAAAAGGGCTCATTGTGACGAAAACAATTATATTTTTTTCATATTTTTAAAATAAATTAATTAAAAGATATTAACAAAAATATAAAAAATTTTACCCATTCCCCCCCGTCTTATCTCCGAAAATATTAGCTGAAAAATTTTGAAAAAAATTGAAGTATAGCTCCTCACCTGAACATTATTGGAAAAATAAGGAGAAACCCCTAATATTCATTTTGGGGGGCAAATTATAGAATTAAATGGAAAATAAAAAATTATAATTATTTCTAACGAGTCATGTAATATATCAAATCACAGGGCTCATTATGACGAATACAAATATGTTTTTTTAATTCTTTTAAAATGAATATTTTAAAATATATTAAAAAATATTTTTAAAAAATCACCTATTCCCCCGTTATTCCCCAATCTATAAGACCTACATTTTTTTGTTTATTGGAAAAATATGAAAAAATCCCTAATTTTATTATTTGGCCCCCAAATAATAGAATTAAACGGAAAATAAATTATTAGAAAACCCCCATAGTAATTTTAGGGACTAATTATACAATTAACTGGAAAATAAAGATTCAATTTTCAAAAGCATCATGTAATATATCAGATAAAAGGCTCATTATGTGAATTACAAATATATCATATTTTAAAATCATTTCTTTAAAACATATTAACAAAAATATTAAACATCGACATAATTCCCACTTTAGAAACTGCACTATTTAAATTTTTAAAAATATATTTTATTTCTATTTTTTAATAATTTGAATAACAGATTTAATAATTTATAATTTAAAACTTGACCTATTTTGCCCTTTATCTTCCAATCTACAGAGCCTCAAAACCGAGACAGTAGATTATAAAAGGCTTCTCTGAAAGTTTATTAGTAAAATATAACTCTAATGTTAATTTTTGTGGGCCAAATTAGAAAATTAAATATATATGTATTCTAATAAAAATCAAGTGAATCCTGAAGCAGATAAAATAAAAAGTCTATGTGTAGAAAATCAAAGTGTATATTTTTTATAAATTTAAAACGCGTCCTTTAAAAGATATAAGGGTAAATATAAGAAAATGCACTCATTCCCTGCTTGTCTGAAACTGGAATATTAGAATCTTGAAGGTGGTACGGAACCCTAAGTATGCGAGTCCAACTCGCACTTGACCAAATTATTTTACTTATATATTCTACAGTAGTACCAATGCTTTCCCATTGTTTAATAAAAAGGAGTCACAATAACGTCCATATGTGCCAGACTGTAAATTTCACGAATTTTCATACATAGAAAGATTTGTAGAAATGACACGTCAATTTGTCAACAGCTGACATCTTTGGGTTAAAAATGCTGTTGGTATAGATTCTTTTTATAAGAATACTCTTAACTCTCTATTAGTACGAGCTTCTATAGTACTACGTCCAGGCTGAATAGCTAAACATAAATTCTTTCAGTGATTTGTGAATTAGTTTTTAAAGTGAAAATGTTATTTCAAATAATTATTTGTTTCAATCAATAAAATTATTTAAAAAATTGTGAAATATTCAATTTCTAGGTGTTGTGAATAGATATTGTCTAAAATTAGAGAAATGGGAACTGCACTATATTAGAAACGGGTAGAAGTTAATAATTTTGCGACAATAAAAATTTCGAAATTCAATAATTAATTTTATAAAAATCCTTTTTTTTAAATAGATATAAACTATTTGTTGCCATCGACCATTAGATTGCTATTATACACATTTTTTAAACGACCGCCTTCAAAAAAAATTATCAAATCGACGCTTTTTTTTAATTATGTTACCCGGTTTCTTTTCAGGATGTGAACCGATTTGAACAAATTTTATTTTTTTAATGGTGTGTCCATCTGTACTGGTCAAATTTCAAATTTTAGAAAGGAATTCTATTCTTAAAAGGATACATTTTGGGATTCTACACATACTTGCATGGAAGTGTCTCCAAAACCCCTTACCGATTTGTATAGTTTTTTAAATTGCATTCTATTAGGGAAGATCCCGAGGTGGTCTTATATTTTTTTATTTGTAACATGCAGTCCTTCAAAAAAGCGTCGAAAAATTCAATATTCTTATCAAAAATTCCACCAACGTGACTTAACTGACATTTCGCCATAAATATTTTATTTCTAACGTAATAGTGCGGGACCTGTAGTCATTGAAAGTTTTAACTGCGAATTTGAAATATTTTTATGTACATTGCAAGTGGCTTATAATAAGTCAAACGCGTACCAAGTTCATTTTGTTCGTATAATTCAAAGGAAAATGTATCGTTCTGTAATTTTGAGGAAGCATATACATACAAAACAAAAGATCAAGAATGAAAACAACCCCAGTTCAAAATAGAACTGAAAAGTTGAAAAAAAATTACAACCAAACAAAAAATTTGAAAATATTTAATTTTTAAAGCACTTTCAAGTAGCACTAAAAAATTGAGAATAATTATTCAAAACATGGCACTAGACAAAATAAATAGCAAGTTCACTGTTGTTAGATACCTACACTCAAAATAAAAAAAAAGTAAACAATAAGTAAGGTAAGTAAGCAGGATTTTAAGTTTGCTTTTCTCCCAAAAATATACTAGATAGGTAGGTAGTAAATTTGTACAGAATGAGCACCTTTTATTGTTTACAATTTTTTACGCAACAACAGGGAATATGCTATTTATTGTCTAGTGTGTTGTTTTGTTGGTTATTTTCAACTTTTTAGTTCTACTTGGAAGTCGGTTCATATTTTAAAATAATTTGGTCAAGTGCGAGTTGGACTCTCATACATAGGGTTCCGTACCACCTTCAAGATTCAAATATTCCAGTTTCAGACAAGCAGGGAATGAGTGCATTCTCTTATATTTACCCTTATATCTTTTAAAGGAAGCGTTTTAAATTTATAAAAAATATACACTTTGATTTTCCACACATAGACTTTTTATTTTATCTGCTTTAGGATTCGCTTGATTTTTATCACAATACATATGTATTTAATTGTCTAATTTGGCCCCCAAAAAGTAACATTAGAGTTTTATTTTACTAATAAACTTTCAGAGGTGGCTTTTGTAATCTACTGTCTGAGTTTTGAGGCTCTGTAGATTGGAAGAAAAACGGCAAATTAGGTCAAAGTTTAAATTATAAATTATTAAATCTGTTATTCAAATTATTTAAAAATTTAAATAGTGTAGTTTCTAAAGTGGGAATTAAGTCGATGTTTAATATTTTTGATAATATAATTTATACAAATGATTTAAAAATATGATATATTTGTAATTCACATAATGAGCCTTTTATCTGATATATTATATGATGCGTTTGAAAATTGAATATTTATTTTCCATTTAATTGTATAATTTGTCCCTAAAATTACTATGGGGGTTTTCTAATAATTTATTTTCCGTTTAATTCTATTATTTGGAGGCCAAATAATAGAATTAGGGATTTTTATTCATATTTTTCCTATAAACAAAAAAAAATGAGGTCTTAGAGTTTGGGGAATTACGGGGAGAATGGGTAATTTTCTTAAAATATTTTTTTCATATATTTTAAAATATTCATTTTAAAAAAAATAAAAAAATATATTTGTACCTATTCGTTATAATGAGCCCTGAGATTTGATATATTACATGACCCGTTAGAAACAATTATAGTTTTTTATTTTCCATTTAATTCTATAATTTGCCCTCCCCCCAAATGAATATTAGGGGTTTCTTCTTATTTTTCCAGTAAAGTTCAGGTGAGGGGCTATACTTCCAGTTTTTCAAAATTTTTCAGCTTATGGTTTCGGAGATAAGGGGGGGAATGGGCAAAATTTTTTATATTTTTGTTAATATATTTTAATTAATTAATTTTATAAATATGGAAAAAATATATTTGTTTTCTTCATCATGAGCCCTTTTATTTGATATATAACATGCTGGGTTAGAAACAATTTTAATTTTATATTTTCCATTTAATTCTATAATTTGCCCCCCAAAAAAATATTAGGGGTTTTTCCTTATTTTTCCAGTAAAGTTCAGGTGAGGGGCTCTACCTCTATTTTTTCAAAATTTTCCAGTTTATGGTTTCGGAGATAAAGGGTGAGAATGGGTAAATTTTTTTAAATTTTTGTTAATATCTTTTAATTAATTTATTTTACAAATATGAAAAAAATATATTTGTTTTCTTCGTAATGAGCTCTTTCATTTGATATATAACTTGAAGGGTTAGAAACAATTTTAATTTTATATTTTCCATTTAATTCTGTAATTGGCCCCCCAAAATTAAAAGTAGAAGTTTCTCCTTATTTTTCCAGTAAACTTCAGGTCAGAACCTATAAATCTATTTTTTTCAAAACTTTACGTATTATAGTTTCGGAGATAGGGGGGGGGGAATGTGTATATTTTGGTATATTTTCGTTAATATCTTTTTAAATAATTTTTTTTAAATATGAAAAAAATATATTCGTGTTCCTCAGAATGAGACCTTTCATTTGATATATTACATGATGCGTTTGAAAATTTTTTTATTTTTATTTAATTCTATAATTTGCCCCCCATAATTAATATTAATGGTTTCTCCTTAATTTTCCTGTAAAGTTCGGGCAACGCTCTATTTTTCCTATTTTTTCAAAATTTTAGGCTCAGTAGTTTCGGAGATCAGGGGAGGGACCGTCGATTTTTTAGTTCCCCCCCCAAGAAGTACCCCTAAAATCAAATTTTTTCTTTTACGATATGTACTCCTGATCGGGTCACCAAACTATACATTGATACCAAATGTCAACCTTTTCCGCCAGTAGTTTAGGAGAAAATGGGTGTGATGTGACAGAGGCAGAAATCCTGAGTGATATTATAAGGGTATCCGTATATTGTATATACGAAATCCTAAAAATGTAAAGATAACTGTCGAGATCGTGGTGTAAGTCATCAGATGTCATTTATCGAAAATCCTTATTTAACGAGCCATCTCGCCGAATCTCGTATGTATTCGTTAAGAAGCTTCGTCTTCAATAAAATGTTTCCTTTAAATTCGAAGTTGATAGCCAATTATTTACTTTTTCTGTAAGGTATATTGCCTCACTTAAAATTTTCTTATAATACAATTACTATATGATTTATGAAATATGTTTACAGTTTGCTTTTATCAGACGTTTAGATTTTAGTTTCCAAATTATTTTTGTCACAATTTGTACAATGAAGTACAATGCGCCGTTTTTAAATCTTTTTGTATCCATCATTAAATTCATTGTTTTCGAATAAATGAAACAGTTGCTCATCAATTCTGCTTCAAATTGAACAAAGGGCATTATATCAGGAAAATTAAATATGTATCCTGTACCCGCAGTGAATAACACAAATGGATGGTTAACTGTTAAGAGGAGCTCTCCATTTAATAAGGGTCTCCATTATAGAAGGACCAATCAAGCAGTGTTTCATCTATGAATAATAGGAAGAAGTTCAGTGATAGACCTCTAAAGGTCGGGATAGCAGGAATAATAAATGGTTTTGTGATATTAGAGAGGAATCGGGTCCTTGTACGGGTTTGACATGACCCGTAATAAATCAAGGACCTGGTGAGGGTTATTTGGCATACGATCATTTCTGATCAGGTGGCCAATTGTGCGCGTTTTCCCAATGGAGAATAGATTTGATGTCTGTCTTGTATATGACGGAACTAGACGATTGTATGATTAACGATTCTGAGTATAGAAATTCATTTAGTGAAAATAACAATAACTGTGTATACTGTATTTGCTAATGTGTATCAAGGGCTGTTATAATTTCTATTAAATTTTGTTAGATATTGATAAATAAAAATGCAATTTTAAAACATATTATTATTTCAATTTTCTGTGACATTTGCTTTAAGGGCTCCTCAATGTAATTATTGCTTGTTTCAGTTTGTTTCGAAATGTTTGAATTTATTTCGCAATGGTATTTAAGCAAATATGAAAAGCGCAACTAATGCAAGAAATGAAATATAAGATTGAAAATAAAAAAAGAGCACTTTTAATTTTACCAGATAACATTTCTTGAATCCGTTGTGCAGCTTTTGTAGTTATATAATTTATTTTTCTAGCACTTTTAGGGAAATGACACCAATATTCACGAAATTACTGTATATTTCCAAATGTTTCGGGGAGTGTCAGACCCTGTTGTCAATGTCAAAGAAACTATGAAAAAATTAAAATGTTTGATAATTGTATTTGACTAACAAAATTTAATTTGATAATATGCAGGGAACTTCTAAAGATTATGTAATAATAAAGTTTCTTTCAAATTGGGAGAATTAGTAAGGGGTGATCTTCAGAATTTTATGTGGCGCTTCTATATTCGACATTGTTATAAAATAGTTCATTCGCCAAAAATTGCGATCAAAAAATGTTATTGATTCAGTGATCCCATTAAAATCATAAGGGAACACCTAGGAAAAACCTTATGAACTATCCCGATATTGGGTTGTTCTCAAGGACATGACCATTAGCAATTTGTATCTTAATCGTCGACAACCAGGAACGATTGAATTGTACGGAGGTAGTAGCGATAAAATGGTTTTCATTTAATAAAATTAAAGCAGATTCTTTTAGTTTTCGTTTCGTTTATGTTCTCATTTGTATAATATAACTGAATTTTAAAATTATATTTTATGACCAAGGTCCCAAGCATGTTCACAAATTTTGGATTCTTCAAACTGTCGTTTTTTAAAGTAATTTTTGTGTGCGTTTATTCGAAAATTTACAGGTCTAGAGAGTGCTCCAATATAATGTAGACGTAAACCCCGAAACGTTTGGAAATATACAGTAATTTCATCAATTGTGGTGTCATTTCCCCAAAAAGTGGTTAAACATTGAGAAACTATGCCACAACTATCCTTCAGGAAAGAAATATGATTTATGTTCATGTGTATTTTTTGGCTTTCTTTATTTAAGCACCTTAAATCTTTAAAGACTTAATTTTTTTGTCATTTTAAATGTTTTGTCCTATTTTCGTTTCTGTAGCAGACAATTGCTACAATAATTGTCAAAATTTAAGCTAGATATTTTTTGTCGTTTTATTCTTAAGAACTTTGTTTATTGTTCCATGTATTCTGGAAAATTTATTTCATTTTATTTCCAAGACATAGCTATAATTCCTTGATATGTTGCATCTAAGATATTTCAAATTGTTCACCAGTCCTAGATATTAGTTATATGGGATATTTTCTTAAGGATGTCATAACTATTGTCTTCCTTAGAGATATTGTCACAACAATTCTCTTGCTGCCAGCAATTGTATTCCTTTTTGGTAGTCATCTCCTTCTGTCTCAATCAATACCATGTCGTTTGCCTATAACAGTGCGGTAAGCACTGTGTTTTTAGTGGTCGCCCAGTGGTCTATATTCGACCACAGAGTTATGGAGAAATCGGAGAAGGAGAAGTAATGACCAAAATTGTTCACTAATATTGACAAATCTATGGAAATAAAAATAAAATAAAAATGTAATCAAATATCGGAATTGAAAATATTTTTGAAAAATGAATGTCCCCCCAAATTTTTGACTGGAACCGCTCCTGGCGAAATATTCGATATAACTGGAAAATTGTTCTTTGCAACATAAAAGTTTTCGTCATTTGCGGTTTCAGTTTCAGTTTCGGTTCAGGAATATTAAACAAAAGAGAGGACCAACAACCCTAGGAGAACTTAAATATTTAATACATTCTCTATTGTCCGCTGTCTGACAATTTTTTATGCAACACTTTCGGGAAGGTTGTGATAATAATATATTAATCAAATAATTAAATTCACATGAATAACAGAATATTTAATATGAAACTTACTGCAACGCGTAATGTAATACTGATCTACTACATTGACTATTTTACCACTAAACAATAACAACGCTTGCATGCCACTTCCAGAAGTACATGCTCTAAGATTATATCTAACAATCGCTCCCTTCATATATAATTACTCAATGTTTTGAGTTTTGACCGTCTGGCGGCGGCGGCGGTACCACAGATCAAATACGCGGCACTATCAGACGTAAATAATAAATTTTTATTATATTTTATTTAATGAATGAACCAATATGATAAATTAATATTAGCTTCTGCACTGAAGGTCGTCAGTAGCTACTAAACAAAACAAAAATTAAGAAAATCGGTTGAGAGATAGAGGAGAAAATGGTAACTAATCGTTTTGTCTTTGCCTATTTATATATAGATGTATTCCATTTTTGTATTGTGTTTTCCATATCACTATAATATTATGGATAGTATTACAAAAAGTCTAGATCAAACAGCAATATTGTCTTCTGTGGAGTCTTTCATATCTTTTTCAATTTTGATATTTCGCATTTCCATAATTGATTTTGGGTTAGGTTACAGCTAAACAAACTTAATACTTAATCTTAATCTTAATCTTTGCCAATAATGTGTCTGCTATAATAGTCAGAGGGTTGAGCATGTAGTGATAAATCGCAAAACTTAAATGTGTTACAGGACCTACCCGAAAAGTCTGGGAAAAAATTGTTATTTGTAGGATCAGAATCATGTGTATGCATATCAATTCTTCAGTAAAGAAATATTCTTAAATGACAATTTCCTATCATATATAAGTTGACGCATAAATTAAACTTTACATTAAAGAGGTAAAGTATTCCACTGTCTGCGCACCTATTTGATTGGTTTTCAAGGGATCAATACCATTTGTGCTCTACCAAAATATAACGTTAAAAAATAAAATACTAATGTAAAATACACAGTTTTACACCCCAACACCAAATCTTTATTTAAAACAGTCAACGCCGTTTCAACAACTCTAAGTTGTAATCTTTATGGAGTAAATCAGACTTAATCTTTTGGCAATCTTCGCTAATTTATACCTACCAGTAAAAAATGTATTATGCAAATTACAGTAATCAATATAAAGTGTAAATCTTAAGTACCTGAATTCTAAATAACATAATTCCCAGTGAATTCAGAGTGTGTTCCACCCCCTGTCAGCAGGCAGAGTTTTTGATTTCATTTCCTCTACAGTGGAACATGAAACTACTAGCCACCATATAAAAGGATACCTGGTCTCTAAATTTAAAATGGTGATTGTATAAATAAAGATAATAGGAAGAAGTTGTTCGTTTTGGACCACTCGTCAACCTTAAGTAGTTCTACAATTTGATGACACTATCAGTAGTATTTATGGGATACTAAAATTGCAAGTTGTCATTATAAGGTGAAATAAAACAGTCATGAAGGCTGACACAGAAAGGCATAAGCTTTTTAGGTATTGTACGAAACGAACTCAGTGTATCATGAAGTGGTATATGTATACCCAAGTCAACTAATACACAGCTTAGGCCCGCTGTTACCACCTATGAATCAACTTTCTTGGATATTATCTTCAAGTCCAAACTGCAATTCTGTCTAAAGAAGAAACTATGTGAGCATACTTGTACTAATATACAGTTCTGAAAGTTCTAACCCAGTAGGTAACAATAATAAGAAAACTACAATATATGATTACAAGCTTCATAGAATTAGTGGAAAGATAGCAGAGTGGCTTAGGAGCTAGAAGTAATACATGTGATTTCTGGAAAACGTTCCTAAAATGACAATGGGTGATTAAGATTGACAAAAATAAAGTCAATAGGTATGCAACAAAAAATGGGCAATAACCAAGACATACTAGAGCCAGAGACGGGACTATGACAACAGGAACATAGTAGAAGTAACATGGTCCCAGAATATATGGAATTGTCCCATGGCCTGTGTAGTTCTATTCTAATCCAGTTATTGTTTTGGCGAAGTCTTGTGCTTCTGCTGTGGGTCTTATCAAGGTGTTTGGCCTACGAACCTTATTGCCCAACATTTGGCGCTCCACAGCTCTTGATATTACCCTTAGTCTGTTCATCGATTGTTCGGTATGGTTCTATTTTTGAGCGCTATATGTAAGAATTGGTTGCATACATTGACCAAGTCCTGGTTATATTTACAAAAGCAGTCATGTTCTGAAATATTCTGTTTTTTGAATCTCTACGCAGCAAAGTTGATTAATACTCCTATAGGGATATGATACATATGACTATGGGTGAAATGGTAGATTCAACTGTAGACTTATTTTATACATTTTGTTCACTTTGAAACTGTGCTGTCTCAGTGCCAGATTACATTCTGGGAGTTTTGGGCATGGTTGTGGTAAATGGAGGATATGATAGACAGATGAGTTATTGACGCTTATATAAGTATATAATCTATATATAAATAGGCTAAGACCAAACGAATAGGTGCCATTTTCTCCTCTGTCTCTCAACCGATTTTCTTCATTTTTGTTTTGTTTAGTAGCAACTGACGACCTTCAGTGCAGAATGCTAATATTAATTTATAATATTGGTTCATTCATTAAATAAATTGTATAAAAATTCATTATTTACGTCTATAATGTCAACGCCAAACAACTGAAAGTGCCGCCGCCGCCAGACTCAAAACATTGAGTAATTATATATAGAGGGACCAATGCTGTTATATACTTAGAGCATGTACTTCTGGAAGTGGCATGCAAGCGTTGTTATTGTTTAGTGGTAAAGTAATCGTTGTATATTATAATTATACAAGGCGGGTCCAGATATATAGGGTGTTTAAAATATAGCGTAGAGTGCAATTATAACTAATAAAATAATTATATAAGGAAACCCATTAGCGGTTGAATTTACAGGGTTCTTGGAACAGAAGGTGCAGTAGAATTACAGTTATGCAGGGTGGTGCAAAAATATTATACAGAGATGTATATACAGGGTGGCGGAAATAGAAATGCAACATTTCGTAACCCATAAGCAGTTGTATATATAGGGAAGATGAAATATAGGGTGAGAGGAATTATAGATATACAGTATGATGATAAAAAATGTTAGAAAAGGAAATAATTTATAGAGTAGCCATATATATGATGATTGAAATATAGGTCGGAGTAGAATTATAGTTACAGAAGATAGTTAAAAATTTCATATCAAAAAGAGTAAATACGGTGGCTCATAGGCAGTGGCATATACCGGGTGGTTCGAAAATGTTAAAAAATATTATGCGTGGTCCATGAGCAGTTGCATATACAGGGTGGTGGAAATATATAATGATATGGAATTATTATAATGAGGATTTTAATAAATATTAGAGAATTGAGTGTAATTATAGCTATACAGGAAGGTTAGAAATATGTAGGGTAGCCCATTAGCGGTTGAACTGTTGTCATATTAAATTGAGAATCACGAATTTGAACACAAATAAAGTCCTATGAATTATATCTGAAAAAAACTTGAATTTCGTTACTTATTTGTAGAAGTGAGATATAAGACCGACATCTATGATTTTCGAGGAAACTATCACACAGAGGTTCCGAATCTGGATCCGTTCCGTGTAATTGCTATCATCCCTAATGTCCTAGGCACAGATCATACAATCCTAGGATAGAATGTCACGATAAAATTTTCAGGTTACTTAACATGCCAGAGATATTGACACAATTGGTCGAATTTCAACCACTGGGCGACAGCTAGTTCAAAGTTAAAGGGTAAATCTAACGTTAGGAAGGAGGTTCTCACTACAGTTTACGAAATCTTGCCAAGGGGGAGAGAGCGATCCAAATGTTCAATAAACACAACATTTAATTTACGACCCCTTGTACTTCGTTTTATACTAATTGGTTTGATATTTATATGTATAAAAAATAATTAACAAGTAGATATGGAAAGATATGTTAAGACAAGTATATTCAATTCGTATATTTTGTGAAGAAACTGCATTAAGGTATTAAATTAATTAGTTGGAAAATTGATAGCATAGTGTTTAAGAGAAATAGGTCTTGTTTGTTTCAAATTAAAAATAGTTTTAAAATAAATATTACATGGTTAACAAATGAATATTATCTATTGTTTCTGCACATAGCCGAGATAAAGAAATATTAAGTTTCCAAAAATATCCATTGTGCATTTTAACGAACACAGAAATTGCTTATTCTTGTTTCAAATGTATGACAAAAACCTTAACATATGTGCATTTTTAAATTTTATTTCCAGGATTCACTTTGTATAAGGACGGATTCATTGAGAAAGAAGCTATTTACTTTTTGCCAGCTTTAAGTAACAAAACCTAGACCAAAATATTATTTCTGCTAATATAAATGGCAATTGTGTACTCAGTACTAACATACTATATATCTGCAGTCAACATGTTATAGCTCATAGTTTATTGTAACGACTTTACCAGAAAAAGTATACCTAGTAAAATAAAATAATGATCTTTTATATACTCCCATTTCTCTCCAGATCTTATATTTCCAACCATTTAACTGTACAATTGTTTTATTAGACAATGCCAGTTCCTGTTCCCTGAAATTGGATAGAAATAGTCAGACAATCCACTGCAATTTCTTTCGTTATATATAGGACGGTAGATCCCAGGTTTATATAATGGAAACTGCATTCAATTTACTGTTTCAAAGTTCAACATACAGAAAACTCAAGTTTCATTTGTTCTGTGCTGTGATATCGATATTGCTTTCTATTAGATTCCATTGTTCGGGAGAAACAAAGATTCCGGAAATGTGGGGTTTTATACCTTCCTTCGAATTAACTGTTCCATTTTTGATGAAAAAGCGCTTGTTCTCTATTTCCGAAAGGAGTACTGCGTTTTCCCGCTTCTAATTTTAAAATCAATCACTTGTAGCGCTTACATATTGAACTGGCGATGTGAATTCTTAGAGCGAGGAATTTCCAACTTTCAATTAACTGTTCAATTTTCCATTAATTAAGTATTCTATTTCCGATGAAAAATTACTGGTAATTTATTAATCGCACTTCTGAAATTCAGTTATACAACCCCACTTCTGATTTTCGCAAACTGAATTTTGATACTAAGTAAAGTTATGTAAAATTTGCTCAAGGGCTTCGCTGTTGCTCTGACAAAGTAAAGGTCGTGAAGTTCTTGAGCTATTCTGAGTTATAGTTGCTAAAAATCTGTTAATCTTACCTGTAATGTTTTTAGGCATATATGAAAATTTTATAGTTCGGGATCCTCTATACTCCTTTGAATTGATTTCCAACATCTACTTTATATATTTTTGTGGAAAAAAGAGAGACAGTCATTGGAGACTGAACGAATGAACCTCTTTTGTTAGGTCATTTTTAGTAATAGATATAAATTTCAGGAGATCGTCACTATTCTGTTACGATTCAAGTATTAATCCTAATGTGTAATTGTAATTTAATTCTAATTTAAATATAACTGCAAATGAGCATATGACGTGTCAGTTTTTAATTATAATATAAAATTGATAAAAAATTCTAACCTACTTCACCTATTTAATATTCTGGTAAAATACCACTTTAATTGTAACAAATTAAATTATATAAATATTATTTAAGTAGATATTTTTTAAATATTGAAGCATCTCCAGAATATTCTTCAAAATAGCTGTGAAATAGCACATCAAAAGTTTTCAGAATTATATATATAGTTTACATATCTTTGGTTGAAAAAAAAAACAAAATCTGTTGCTTAACATTAATATGCTTTTATATTTAGTAATTCACATCATACTTTTTTCTACACTAGCGCCATTCTGGTCACTTCTTGAACTTGTTATTTAATAACTTCAGCTGGATACTTTGTCAGTTTAATTCCCATTTAAGTTTGTGATTCTGGTCTCTACAATCCATGAACATGATAGCGTTTACCTTTTTGGGGAGTTCTGGTTTGTTACTTCTCTCTACCATCCATAAACTTTGTAACGTTACAAGTTTTTGCTTAGAGCTCATACTTCTGGAGGTATCCTGCAATACACATATATTGTGAAAAGTCTGGAAAGGGGAGGGGCTATTTCACTTGGAAGCAGCTCCCAATCGAATGAAATAGCCTGTTACTCTCTATAGCTATACTGTTAGCGATATTTGTTATAGCTATATTGTTAGCTATATAGAGACTTGACATACGTCAGAAGTCACAACACTACGAAAAAGGCTTACAGCCTAAACTTCTGGAGGTAGCCTGCAATGCACAACTATCGTTTACAAGGCTAGAAATAGAGGACAATAAAGACGTAATTTACTGGAAGCAGCTCTCTCTATTTAACCAATATACAGATTATCGTCAACGTTGATTCAACGGGAAAATGCTTTTATTATTTTTCTTCAATGCACTTAATAAAGTCAATTTAATATTTGTTGTTCGAATTTCCCTTTTTGAAACTTTAAAAGTTACTATTACAGATAAATTCAAACTTCACAGTTTTCGTCTGTTTATGTATGTGCCGATATTATATTTCGAAAAGAATGCAATCGCAAATATAAAAAATAAGAGTATTCCATATATCCATTATCTAATTCTCATATTTGGTTCATAACTACAGTAGATAATTTTGAAATATGCAAATTGGCTTAGAGACCGCGTGAAAGATATTGATTTCTTCTATAAGTGCAACATTCCATTCTACCTCTAAATAATGTATATATATTATCTAGTTATTTTTCCAGTATCAATATACGACTATATTCTTCTAGAGTTGAGGTCTACACGAAAAAGTAATATAAATTTTTTCAATGATCAGTGATTAGAAGATTGGCGGAAATACCAACAAGTTAAAGATTATAAATGTGATTCCCACATAAATTCATTAAATCGACATAATAGATATAATACTTGTCATGAAGAAGTACAATAGTTAGACATATTTTATCACGCAATACATAACAAGACCTATTGAAACGCCGATATAAAATTACTTATGACATATATCCCACTTCTGAAACTCAGTAATTTATTCCCCATTTCTCATTTTAGCATTATTAATTCCGATACTGAGCAAAGTTCGGAATTTATATGATTATCAATAAAATTTGCCCATAGGCTTCCTTTTGCATTGACAAAGTAAATGTCGTGAAGTTCGTTAGCTGTTCTGAAGTATCATTCCAAAACTTTATTACTGTTCCGTGTAATGTTTTTAGGGCTCTAAGGAAAGTTTTGTACTCCTGGGGTTGCCTATACATATTCAAATGAATTTTCCTACTTGGGGGTAGAATTTATGTGATGCTCTAAAATCTTAAAATTCTGTTTATCACCAAGTTGTATATTCGAGGTTTGTTATAGAAACATCAATAAAAAGATAGCTATGAGAGAAAACTGGATATTTATAGGGTGTTTCCAAAATAGGGTTCCGAACTGTAAATATGTAGGAAAAAATATGGGCCGAAAACCCCCTTCACCAACCTAAATAGGACGCTTATGATTTGCATGTCGAAAAAACGGAGTAGCATATATTATTTAACGTAAAAATTATGTTAGACCCATATATTTTTTTCTATTTATTTTGGACCGTTTTGTCAATAACAGGCAAAACAGTTTTGTTTGAGCCCTTTTAAGGGCATATAACTTCCTAAGGGTGCGTTTTAGAGCACATCTTAGTAGGAATTTTTGGTTTATATTAATGAGTTCTATACACAATATATTTTAGAAAGACCCTGTATAATGAATTAATTTTCTTTTAATCCGTCTGCGTCAGCAGTCAAAGTTTTAGGAAAATAAAGTGTAGAATATGTTACCAATAAACATTAAGAAGTGAAAAGAAAATCCAAACATATGCAACCTGGTATCTGAAAGAATCTTCAATGTTAAAATAATATACCTAAAGATATATCAATGTATATAAAGTCAATTGATATATTAGAACAGATCGAACCCTCCTAGAGGTAGTGAAATAAGTAACTAAATCTAAATCTAAACGAAAACACATGATGGCTTACTATTTTAACGATTAATACAAAAGTAGCCTGGATAACAACTGAAAAACACTATGGTGGTGTATAAAATTCGATTCTACTTTAAAAAGAAGGTGTATGGTTAGTATAATTTTCTATTACTAAGATACTAGTGTGAAAGCTGGACTTTGAAGTAATAATACGATTTTCAAAATCATTGGTTAGACGCGTGTTAATAGGGTGGATCCAAAGTCCAAGAGTCTGGAGGACTCTATGGATTTAAACCGCAGACGATTATTTTTATTACGAAAACCCAGAGAAGCCCACGCCTTCAGGGGTACCTTTCGTACAAGATTGCTCCCTAAAGCAAGAAATTATCCCTTTTGAATCTGTTTTCTTGATCCGCCCACGCTTGCTAGGCATACTAAAAATATATCGAAAGATAGTACAAGCTAAAGGTAATAGATATAGTTCCCAGGAAAAGGCCTTGAAATAACATTGTACAAGAAAACATCTAATAGGTTAGCAATTTAGGTATTATCCACAAATAATAAATTTGCTCACAAACTTCCTCTTTTATTTACGAAGTAAATGTTTAAAAACCTTGAGCTGGTCTGAGGTAGTGGTGAGTGTTGAACGAACAGTATTATCTAAACTGTTTATTTCGCATCAATTCATAAACTAGTTTATAGTCTACTGATAAACTAGTTCACTCGGGAACGATATTTGTTCACCGTCACAACTCGACCGTCGACGAGATGAACTGATAAACTTACATACACGAAAAGCGTCTAATGCTTTGGCAAATGTGTATAAATCTCATTTCAACTTGTGACATTCAAGAAGTCTACTAGCGTGTATCAATAGTCATATCTAATTTGTTTACTCTTTATTCTGTAAGATAGTTATCTATAAATGTAGGACTGAACTGGTTTAATCTGTCATCTGTCACAGATCATTCATGGATGTTGTTCCGGCGACGGTCGAAACTAGTTGATAATTAAATTGATTTATAAACTAGGTTATGATCGACGATAAACGGTCTCGTTTCGTTGACTGTAAAAGAGTTAACGACTAAGGAAAGTAAAGTTTTCTACTCTCGGGATTCTATATACATTTTCCAATGCCTTTCCATTGTTGGTTTTAGAATTTATATTATACTCGAAAATCCTCTTTTATGACCAACAGGAATTTGCAATATCTAAACTTGGGCTTATACTAGAAGCAGAGCAATAAATAGATAGCTAAACATATCCTTGTTATTAATACTTTTCTTTGTAAGTTAAAATTATGACTTGTAAAAACGTTAGAGCGCTTTTTACGACTTTTTACGCGAACTCTTAAGGTCGAGTAAAGTTCTTTCGTTGCCGTTTTGCCCTGAAAATATGTTTTAGGTTCAAAACATTCCCCGAAAAGTTGATAATTATGTTTTCTTGCAAACATTTCCAATTCCGAACTCAGAACTTACATATCCGGATTATTAAAACTACAGCTGTTGTTCGCGAGTCGTGAAGTTTTCAGAAATGTCTTCGGAAAGTTATGGAGGATATTAGTCTCCAACTGGAACCCGTTTCTACCCCAACTTTAGATCATATTTTTCTTACGCTGGCTGGTGCATCTTTTGATAAGAAGTTTTAGTTGTGAAAGTTTAAAGTGGGAATAATGTTTGGGAATGCTTTTTGGGATGCAGGGGATGCAGTGTTTGAAAGTTAGCGGTGGAGTGAAAATATATAGCAATATTTTTCTAGAGGATTGCGGTTTTTATACCGTGATTACACAAAATCCTAAACATTTAGATTTGACCATTCCTATAAAGTACTCAGTATAAAATATTTTATTTCCACGTAGAGAAGGCATCAATTTATTTATTGAAACTCTCGTATGCGAGAAGGGCGTGATGTCTTAATAAATCAGAATTTCCCTTAAAAAACACGCTATGCCGACACCTATCACAAAAAGTAAAATACGAACTAACCCACAGATCATACAGATAGTAGATTAATTCTTATAGAATTAATATTTAATAAATACAGTTTGGTTTATAAAGTTTTAATGAAGCAAAATGCATGTATCATTTTTCGAGAAATAATTTATAAAAGAATGAAATTTTTGAACAGTTTCGCAAACCAGTTGTAGAATTTTCAAGATTCGTCTGCTCTAACGGTTTGCAGATGCTCATTGCTCCAGACTTTTGCAACTTTGTAATCAAAAGAAAGAATAACAATGTTAAATATAATATTTTACTATTAACTTGATTCAGTGAATCATGCAATAAAATTGGAAATTCGAGTATTCCAAAAACGTTGGCAAACTTATTTACACGTTATAAGTAATACACATTAATCAATATTAATGTACCTAGTTACTTGCCGTTCTCCCGTAACTTCTAGGTTAGAATGTCACGATAAAATTTTCAGGTTACTTCACCTGTCACAGATATTGAATACTCTTTTCGAGGTATCATTCTTTTGTACGCAATTTCACGGAACGGCTCCAGATTTAAAACATCTGTATGCTAGTTTCCCCGAAAATCCTAGATGTCGGTCTTACATCTCGCGTATACCAATTTACTGTTATGTATCAAATACATAAACAAATGTTCAAGAGGACATATTGTTGGAAGCGCAACTGATGAAGGTTCCCTACCAGAAAAATATATATCATATATATATTGTCTTGCGTACAAAAGAACGACACCTCGAAGAGAGTATTCAAGAACTCTGACAGCTGAAGTAATCTGAAAATTTTATCGTGATATTCTAACCTAGGAGTTACGGGAGAACAGCAATTACATGGAACGGCTCCTGATTCGGAACCTCTCTGTGCTAGTTTCCCCGAAAATCTTAGATGTCGCTATTACATTTCGCGTCTACAAATTTACTGTTGTGTTTCAAATACATAAATAAGTGTTCGAGAGGACATTCTATTGTGGGAAGCGCAACTGATGAAGGTTCCCGACCATAAAAAATATACATGATGACACCTCGCAGAGAGTACTACTTTATGTTAGTTAATGGAAATTGAACGTAATTCTTATTTTTAACTGTTAGGTAGAAAAAAAATACATTTTTGGGTCACATATTAAACAGATTTTATGTTATAAAGCCAACTCTAGGGTAAATAAACTCGTTCCTATTTTTAATAAGAGAAAATGAATAAGCTTACTTAGGACTGTTTTAAGTCGAGCAGGTCACGAATTCTTAACTAATGTCTAGTTTCGTGCTCCTTTCTTTGGGTGCTGTTAATTTTTTTTCAACTGTCTGATTCTCTCTACAGGCAGCTAAAATTCATAGTCTGTTGCATTTGTTAAATCATGAAATTTCTGACTGAATAAGGTATATGATTTGAATGCCTCTGTGATGAAAAAAGCTTATAACCAGTTTTTGTTCATCTCTTCAACAATCTTCTATTTTTTGTTGTACAAATAAATCTCAGGGTAGTAAATTCAATAAGTAGACCATTCCCTCCTGACGCCATTTTCCACTTCCCGCGTAAAGTCTTAGACTCATTTCTTGTTTTGGTGGCTACATTAATCTTCAACACTCATTTGTCTAATTTTTAACAGCAGATAGATTTTTTTAAAATTGTTTTGTTTAAAAATGAATGGTTTAAATATTTTGTCCAGTGAATTGAATCCAGACACCAAGAAAATATTTTCAATTGAAGTTTGGATTGCAGATTAGCTAAATTTCTTAATTTGAATTTGATCTTTATATTTCCTGGTGTTTCAAAGGCTTGGACATTGGTCGATTTATTTTTCTAGTTGTTTCTGTAATTTAAACTCTACCTTACCTAAAAACCTATAATTCGCTTGGAACACCTAGGTTTCTTCGTTCTTCAACAAAAAAAAACTGAAAGATAAATAAGTGCTACATGTTATAAACCAAACTTTAACCGATCGATCTAGAATAATATAGAAATACTTATTTTGAATATTATATATTAATTCGAATTCCAAATAGTGTATAACTATCAGGATATCTATAATTATCGACATCCTCAGTTATATGTTAAACTAAAGTTCATAATTATAGCAATGACTCATCATCTTCCGAGCAAATCTTTCATTTTCAGAAGTGGGATGGTCGCAATATATACGAATATTATCCCACTTCTGAAACTACGAACTCCCGACCCTATTTATTGCCTTAGTACGACAATTATTCTGCAAGTCTTAGAACTTTCCGACGTCTCTGTTCTACAGCAGTTATTGCGATATTTGCATGCAAAACTTCGGGCGTAATTCACTCAACGCTGCAACTGGATTTAGTTAGAAGCAACTTGAAATTTATAAACGGGCACGGTTTCGTTGAAAAATAAATCCGAATTTTCGCTGGACCGGTTTCCAAAATGCTATTCTTTTAACAAATTATTTTTCTGCACACCAACAGCTGCCAGTGAAATACTGTCTTTTCCGGGGGGTTGTTTGGAAGTTATAGCGTTATTAACCAGAAACACTAGCGTCAGCCAAAAGTTTCAACTTTATTTTCGTATGCTTTATGCTGCCGAATTAAGTTTCGGGAAAGCACCGAGATTTATATTGTCTGCTAAAACCGAACTGACCTCATTTTATTGTTTGGACATTAATACTTGGCAGTGTTCAGGAGTGAGATACGATGTCAAAACACAAAAGGATGTTCCGCCTTTGTGAAAAGATTAGCGCGGAAAAGTGACGGGTTTTGAAAGAATACTTAATTTATGAACAGTGCGGCGAACGTAAACTGGAAGATGCAGTTCTATCTTGGTGGTTTTATTCCGTATTTACTCTGCTGATTGATTAACTGATCTAATTAGAATTCTTTTGTTACAGGTAAGAATGAACTTGACGTTAGCGTTTTGTGAAACTAGGGTGAGTAATTTTTGTAAAATTAATAGTAACATAAGCAAACCCCTTTTATGTATGTTTTATAGAACTTGCGTTAGCCCTTAACTTTAACATCAAGCATTTCATGTCCAAACGTTACACACTCTTCTTCTTCTTCTTTTCGATCCTATACTACCATACCATTCTCTTGTAGTTGTCTGAATTCCATTGCCTCATCAACTCTTTGCTTCCTCGTATGTTTCTCTTCTGTCTGGGTCTACCTACAGCCGTCTATTTTCTGATATCAATTATGTCAAGTTAGCCAAATCCCTTATATTCTGTATATTTTCGTGTTACAATTTTAATCTATCTACCATAATTGTGTTAGGACTCCTACAGCTTTGTTTCATCTCACCTATAATCAATAATTTGTAGTCAACGTTCGTTTTTTTAATTATACCATCTATAATGGATTTGATTAATTCTGCTGTTTATATATTTTCCCCAAACCAGTTCTTTACTGAATGCAGAGCACAGATATATAAATTCATTACATTTTCTTATATTTCTGTCATTAATAAAGAAATCTGTCGATCAAGCATAAGAGATGTATATTTTGAAGAAATCTAGGCCAATAGGTTTGAAACCGCAGGTTATTCTTTATTTTTAACTGCAGATCTGTTGTCGTAATATACGTGCTTTTATTGCTTCAATAAATTGTCTGTGGACTGTGGTTTCTTTTAATATGTGGACCATATTTTGCCTTACAACACTACCATACGTTTTTCGGAGACCAATAGAATTAAGACAAGTCAAAAGGTTTCTTCCTTGTTGTTTCTCAATGAGGTTTCAAAGGTAAAATCTATTGTGTACCCAACCGATCGAATCTAAACCTATTTTGAACAGAAGTTGTTACAATAGCTTCCTCATGTTGTTCTGTTTTCGTTTTTATATATTGGTGGGATCCATGAACCATTTCTTTCATATATGTAACAATTAAATAATTCTGCTAGCAATGATAGATTTTGTAATGGGCTGTGTTTAGTATACCCTATGGATAAGCATCCTTATGGTTATCCATAGTTTTTGGATTCTTATGAATTTCCCTAATCATCATATACTCAATGTCAATGTCGTCAGTGTCATTTCTTCCATCATTATCCCTTCTCTTGTAGTGGACTCTGCTTTCTTGTAAATATTCTTTCTATCTGTTTGTTTTAATTAGTGACAAGTCTTATTATTGTTACATACTTTGCTTAGTCCTGCCTTTGTGTATCTTGAAGTTTTTATGTAATATCAGTACCACTGTAAGTAGGTACTGGTAGCAAATATTGATCTTTCATTTTCTGAGATGGAGTGGCTTTCTAAAATTGAAGACTTAAGTTCTTTTGGAATGTCATGCATGTAAAAATATTCGTTCTGTTTATATCTAGTAGTAGCGAACTTCTCAAATGTTTTAAATGTCCTATGTTCCAGTGGTTCCAGAGTTGCATTAGGACAATGTCCTGAATCTGTTGTAGTTTATTGTACGTTATCGTTGGTGCTGCCGAATACTTTATATTACGTTATCATACCGAAACGATTCGAACCAAGCAAATGGGTTGGTGGTGGCGCATTTAGGAAACCATTAGAAAAAACGCAGCTCGTAAAAGTGCGCCTGTTACAGGTTATGTAAAAAACACATAACTACAACTTCGGCACAATAGCTCTTTGTGAAATTTGTCGCTATCAAGAAAATACCGTGTCTGCTGATCAGAAAACAGTCATTGCAGTTTCAGTCTTGTTAGAAACGTCCTACAGGATTTCAAGATCGATTTAAAATTTCAGAGCTCAGCAGTAATGGCATTCCAAGAAGCTAGTGAAGCTACCTGGATGTTCTATACGAAGCTACCAATTTGTGTGCCATCCATGACAAACAAGTAACAATAATTCCCAAGGACATCTAACTGGCAAATCATACATTATTGCGCCTATGCAAACATTGAAACCTCCTAATTATTATATTTACGCCTTTTCAAAACTTACTGACTTTGATATTTGACAATTAAGACAGCAAATCTCAAATGAGTGAAATATTTATGGACTACGGTAAGGTCTTTCTTGTTCCAAGCCTAATGCTGTGTCCCACGTAACGCCATTTGCGCAGTGCGAGCGGTGCGATACGTCAATGTGACAGCCACAAACTCTCAAACACATACAAATAATTCATTTTGTCCTTACAGGAATATAAACACAAATTTTGTAACCTAACACCAAACGAAGCTGTCATCGTCAAGGAGTTTTGGTTTATTCCTTGAAAAAAGGAATGTTTCGTGTTAGGGTAGAAAACTTTGTGTTTATACGTTTGTGACACACCAAAGGTTCAACAGTTTTCCCATTCCTTACAGGAAAATACTCGTAAATTCTTACGATTCCAGCAATTTTTAGTTATCGCATCGGTCACTTGGTTTGTTTTTGCATGTAGTTGCAGTTTTTAATTGTCACTTTGACGTAGCGCACCGCCTGCACCGCGCAGCTTAAAGGTGTGTCCCAAATAAACTCGATATGGTGTCAAATTGTCAAATTGTTCATTTTGTGTTAATACCATTGAAAACGGGGTATTTAGACATCGAAACGTTTGGACTTTTGAAATATACAGACTTTCAAGTTTAGTGGTGTTATTCCCAAAGAATTCAAAAATAATGCCGGTTTGTATCAACCTGTACTTTCACGCCAGGAAAAAAAAACATAATTTGTTTTTTATTTTTATTTTCTATTAGTAACACATATCGGTTTTTTTTCATGTTACTGAAGATTCACTTAATCGATTTATAATGATTTTAATAAAATCAGGTGACACAGGTGTATCGACATTTTAACGCACCAAACCGTATACGAAACACTAAAACAAATAAACTGTTGTATAACACAGCTGTCCAGGTGTAAGAAAACGAACATTAAATACAATTTTGTAACATAAAATAGAAGTAATTGTTCAAATTAAACGTTTAGTTTTACTTTCAAACTGTCACAAATAATGAATTCAATATTATTAAAGCGGTGACAGTCAAGCGAAAGGCTGCGGCTCAAGTGTGTCTAGTTTTTTTTTTCGATAGCTCGTTGCAAAAGATTTCGAGTAGAAAGATAAATTGCTAATTGACGAAAGTGTAACCAGTATCGAGATTAAATTGTCGATATGTGTTTGTAGAAAAAATCTATAGTCTAAATAAAGTTATTTGATCGGGGTCCACGCTTCCGTGCCTTTTGGCTGAATCGAAAGATATTGGCAAATTGTCTACCCTTATTGTTGAATTGTTTACCCTTATTGGGATATTGCCGTATCTCATGGCTTATTTGTTCCATTTTTTTCTGCTGGAATTTCTTCTGTCGTGAGGAAGAAGATTTCGATGGACAAACTATTATTCAGTAGTAATTCATGTCATAATTTTCATTGGTTACTCCTTCAAGCAGGTGACTTCGTCCATATGGAAACTGGAAAGAAAAATGAACTGTAGAGCATGTCTCCGTAACTAATTTTCAGAGGGTGCATGCAAAGGAATAGTTTATTTTTAATTAAATGATTGCTTAGTTTCTGAATTTTTATTGCTAATAAAATTGTATCTCCCTCAAATTATTTAATCTTCTGCGAATGAAACACCACAAATACAATAATAACTTTATGATACCATATTTTCAATTGATTGATATCTTGAATAATTATTTATGTATTTAGTTCATATAACTGAATTTAATATTTTATTGTGAAATGAATTTCGACATCTAGAGACTACAGGAAAAATTAACTGATAGAGACTCCAAATTCGGAGTTGTACTGTGTGTAACGCCGTTTTCTTCTGATACCTAGGATAGAAATCACACGAAAGAATTCATAGGTTAACTAAATTATGACACTATCTTTTCGAGATCTTTCAATCTATTGAAAGCAAGACAATATATTGTTTCTAGTTAAGAACCTTCTTTAGTCATGCTTCCTTCAACTGATTAAAATCTCGAACAATTATTTATGTATTTAGTACATATTACTGAATTTGGAGCTACTTTCCTGAAACCTCTAAATGTCGAAATTCATTTCGCGATAAAATAGTAGATACTATATTTTAGTTAATATTTCGTACACAATATATTGTCATCGGCGCGAGTTCATTTAAATAATATTAGTACAAATTAAATGTGTGTAGCTTTGAATTATTTGAACCGGTATAAGATAAAATGTTTTTAATTTTCCAAACGGGTGCGATAAAATATTTTTAGGAAGAGAAATAGCTATAACACTACTTACATTACGTTTTAAATTTAAAAAATGATTTACTTATATTAATATTAGGAATACAGAACATTACAACATTTCATTTCATTCACATTTGATCAATATATTTTCAATTTAAACATAAGAAACGAAGAAAGTCAAATTGTAAACAAGAACAAACAACATATGAAATAAATTCACCTGCAAAAGCGCCACTGTTTTAGAAGGCTAGGTTGACGGCGCCAATTGCAAACACCCCTTAATCATTAATGAACACCCTGTACAATTTCGCAAACAATAATTAAGATTCGGATATATTAAATTTTCATTTTTTTGCTTATATTTTTTTTTGTATTGTTTACACACACTCACTGTAGTTAAAATTGTGTTTACTTAGAAATTTGTGAAATATATTTTAAAAATAAATCAATATTATTTAGTAAAATGTAAATTTTTTTTAAGCCGAGAATTAAACGAATCAGCTACTTTATTTTGATACGCCATCGATTTATTTACTAATTAAAATTTCTAAGGCATAACTTGTTCCAAAGACCCTGACTGATCTACATCTAGCCATCGAACCTCCCAAATGCCGAAATTTGATCAAAATCTTAAGAACAATTTTTGGAATGGCTGGACATATATACATAAATATATTATATATTTATAATATATTTCTTAATAATATTGCTATTCATAACTCTTAAATATTAGTGATAATAAAATTATTCACATTGAGCGAAAGGATAATTTAAGTTAGTTGGAGATTTAGTATTCACTTAAACCGATTATAAACAGGCCAAAAATGTCTCGGTAGCCACTGACATCCAATGTCATATTTGATCTAGTGTTTCTTACATTTCTAGGAGAAATGTGTTCAGTTTCTTCGTCTGGTCTTTCTATAGAATTTATTACTTTTGATGAGTAGTTTCTGCAGACATATTGAACTCATGTAAATGTACTAGACTTATGTGTTTATTATATTTGTTCATAATAGAAAGAGACGAGATACATTTGTTTACAAATATTCCGGCTCCAACAGTAGCGTCCAATCTGCATTAAGTCAAGTTATTCAGAATCAAAATAATACAACTACATACCTAATCCACAAATACAAAATATATTAAAATCCATTAAAAGATGTGCACAATAAAAAAAACAATTAGTGGCTTAATTACTAATATGTAACAGTAGCTATCAAAACATTTATTTACTTACGTAAAATGTAGATTTATTTACTGCTTAAATGATTTTTTGTAAAACTGAACACGTTTATCATCTGACACTTACCTGTGAGAAGATAATTCGGCAAACGAATATGCCGTTTTCCTGCATGTAAAATACTTTATTATTGTTTTTTTGACCATTATTCAAAATAATCACTGATTTGAAACAAGCTTCAGCATCCAAAACACATGACAGTATGAATTACGAAGTCAACCTCAATTCAAAATGTAAATAAACAGACTGTCAGTCGCCGTTCAGTCAATACTCACAATGCCTAGATTTACGTCTTTTTGGTTACAATGGAAAGAAGTCTGGCATCGGTTAGCAATTGTTTACTATTTTCCGGCAAACAGTTTTCAACACATTTTTAATGTAAACAGACAGGTCCATGAATATTAGTAGTCATTGGTACCAGCCAACTAGTGGTGTCACAACTTATTTATAAAATCTAAACATCTGCCACCCCAACCTGAACAAGACATCCGAATTTAAATTAAAATTGATCAACTCTGAGCTCTCTTTCTTCCGTTATCGAAGTAAAAAGATAATGTCATAAAATCATGTTTCTGTTAGTTTTGATATATCCTCCCAGTCAAGATCTGTTGTAGTGTACTAATATCTGTAGAATGGAATGTTGTTACGAGTTGTCGCAAACTTTACAATTGGTGTTCTGGGTCAAGAAATTATCAAAAGGACCTACAACACATGGGAATTGGTGTTATGACCAAAAGAGTTGAGTGAACCAGAGTGTCGTTGCTGAAATAGGTGCGGCAACTGACTGCATGAATGCTGTAACAGCGATAGATGCAGACGGGGAGAAAATTTTATTCTTACAGTTTTGCAAGACCAATTTGGTTTTACTTATCAGGGCACAGGTATACATAGGCAGTTCTACCGTCTGGTACCACCGGTTAAGTTTTTAAGTTGGAGTGTCTCGTAGAGCAAGTGTGGGATATAGGAAGAAACAACAAAATTTCTTGAGACTAGAAATTCCATAGAAAATACTTTGAAATAGCAGCAGTAGCTTGAGCTGAGGATCCAAATTTACATAGTGCACCAATACATTACTCAACGAATTATTAGGCTAAGAGGAATATTTTGTTATTCGGATTTTTCCCTTTAATTCTTTCATCATACTGCGTTTTCACACCACTTAACTTGCGTTCATTTCGTTATAAACGTTGAGTTAATTTCTGGGAGAATTTTCGCTTTCATTAAATGTATATTATCTCGGAGTACCGATACACATTTTCGTTTAAATTATCTCAATTTGTTATCAAACGAAGTTGATTAGGATTGCTGTATTACTATAAATTGTATTAAATTGTATAATGAATAATTAATTAAAGTGAAAATAATTAGGAAAATGCATTAATGATGTGTATTTTGCAACTTTGCTGTTTAAGTTGGCACCAACTTCAGAAAAGAATATTTAATTGTAAAGTATTTTTTGCTTTTTAGTTAAGTTTCTTTTTCAAAGTCGGTGGTTATGTGACAACATATTTATAGGTAGGTTTTTATTATATTTCATCAAAAATATTTAACCCTACATTACAACAACAGTTTCCAACGACAACTAAAAGCTTTCTGGAGTTGGGCATTGGACCTTCAGTGCAACCTCATCACAACGCTGAATGTCACGATTACGCATAGCCGATGATTAATTTTTTATGTGTCAGTTCGTGTTGTTGTTATCGTAAACATATATATCGAACATATAAAAAAATAACGTCATTGACGTTGCTTATAGAATAAATAGCGTAACCGCTCCTTAACACCAATATGTTTAGTGCTACTTGTAATTAATATAAAATCGAATAACGGAAATCGTAATACCGCTTCGTAATCATGAAAGGTTGATATAGTTTCGCTATTCCACTCTTCGTTATGTATGTACATAAGTAAGACTTCGAACCATTCAGTAGGCATTGTATTGGTGGTGACCTTTCATGTTGAATAACGTTCACTTTCGAACAGCTCCAAGGCAAATGTGTATCGGTACTCCGAGATAATATACATCTAATGAAAGCGAAAATTCTTCGAGAAATTAACGGAACTTTTATAACGATATGAACGCAAGTTAAGTGGTGTGAATATGATGAAGGAATTAAAGGGAAAAATCCGAATAACAAAATATTCTTCTTAGCCTAATAATTCGTTGAGTTATGATTTGGTGCACTTAGTAAATGTGGATCCTCTGCTCAAGCTAATGCTGCTATTTCAAAGCTTCAAGTATTTTCTATAGAATTTCTAGTCTCAAGAAATGCTGTTGTTTCTGCCTATTATATCATACACTTGCTCAACGAGAGGTAAAAGACAAACATATGTATACCTTCTACGAGACACTCCAATGAAACTTCAGCGATGGTGCCAGAAGGTAGAACTGCCTGTGTATACCGGTGTCCTGAATAAGCAAAACCAAATTGGTCTTGCAAAACTGTCAGATGAAAATTTTCTCCCCGTCTGCATGTATCGCTCTTACAGCCTTCATGCATTCAGTTGCCGCACCTATTTCAGCAACGACAAATATAATCCCCATGAAAACTTTTATGTAAGTAAAGTAACTATATAGAGATTATAAAGCTAAGTTGTACATTTGATTTCAGATCCTTCAAAGTTGGGTATGTTTTTTATTTTATGCCATGTGCGAATGAAACTTCAATAAGTATTAGTAGTATGTTGCTGTTTTACTCGATATAAGGTAATGTTTTAAATTAATTTTAACATGTCGTCTAAAATATTAGCAGTCAGTCAAAAATTGTTAATTGATCTGTTAGCAAGATGTGATATGCTGCAAAAATATTTTTGCTTATTTATCTAACAGCATAATACATATATAGTGTGTTTATTTTTATATATCTTAACAATTTGTAATTCCCGCAAACAGCAGTATGCCTTATTTGTCGAAATTTCAGTTTCGGGGTTTTGGCATCTGTAAATCGATTGATCGGGAAAAATCGTATTACCGAAAAAGAACGACATTGTGACAATAATTATAACAGCAGAGTTTTGAAATTATCAATAAGTTTTCTCTTTTTTAAATTTTCCTCTTTTAACTTGTTGAAAACTTGAAGAAGCCAGCTCTATCATGATAAACAATACGGAAATCGGGGCCCCTTCCATCGGTCTTCATTTGAGCTGGAGAGATCTATTGCTACAAGAGCAAAAGAATGGTACCCTCAGTATCAAGTGATCGGCAAATGACATATTGTCATTGTCAAAATTTTTTTTGACAAACAACATAATTCATATCAGTTTAACCATTTTTTGAAAATACCAAGAAAGATTCAACAAAACGATTGACAACGACTCCAGAGTCGGAGTTTAAACGTCTCCAAACAGATAAGTATAACACTATACCATACCATACACTATTTATATACAGGAATACTGGTTGATCATTTTAAGACATCTCTTTCTCTCAGAATAACTGTGAGGAAGAATTTCTGTACACACAGTCAGTAATCCGGGCAATTTCGTAAAATTTTTGTTCTCCAAATACGATTTTAAATACTTATCTGTTGCAGGAAAAAAATTGGAGGAGAGAAACCCCAATGAACGGACAAAATAATACAAGACCTCCTCAACAATCTTTTCGAAATTACTTACAGTATAAATTTACATGAATGTGTGTGTATATTACCATAAATAAAACCATGTTAGGAAGTATACTTCCCCAAATATAGCCGATGTCATCTTAACCTCATATCGGTGTTGTCAGTTTCACCTTTAAGTTATTACAACCCTCTGGCGCCCTTAAATTAATTTACTTTTGTTTTTTATTACCTAACCCAAGAACAAAAGGTTCCCGACGAAGAGCTGTTGTTTCGCACATGTGAGCTAATCAAGTGTAATAACTTTTTGGTACGCCACAAGGTTAGAAATTATTTTTCATGCCTTTCAAATTATCGGTAGTTATTATTACATATTGTACAAATTTGTACTCTTTGTTACTGTGACAATTTCCGTCCCTCAAAACTCGTTAAAAACTCATATATGTCGATGAGCGCATTTTCAACATAACAACATGCCAAAACTGCCAAATTCCGCATTATTTTATGATAAAATTCCCTGTTCAGTATGTAACCAAAATCTCCCTGCGTTATTCACAAATGATTTAATATTTGATCGAGCTATTTACCTGAAAGCGAATTGTCCTGAATGAGGCCGAAATTTTCATATACAACGTACAATAATGCTCGTTGTTTATGCATTACCAAATGTGCAGTTGATGGAATTTTTTTACAGTCACTAAATAATAATGGGAGTAATCAGAGTGTTTCAATCGATACGGTTTTAATTATATACATTGTAATTATTTGTGGGTAATTAGGATAATTGAAAATTGTTAGATTGTATTAAATTTTGTTTCATGATTAATGATAGAAATTTTAGGGGCAATTCAACTATTTGCTGTTGGCATATTCAGCATTGGATGTCATGTGACAAAATTTTTTGAGTACTCCATGGTATGCCTGAAAACTCTTACAGGAAGTGAAGAGTAAAAAATGATTATAAAGTTTTATTAAATTGAAAAATATGTAGTGTTTCGGGTGGTTTTGCCTTGATCTAATGGAATTTATGCCTAACGTTTCATCTGAACCTGCTTTTCGAGCATCCTACGAGATTTTACTTACGCCTGCGTTGCTGAAGGTCTCTGCCTGGTTTCTTCGTTGCAAACTTTAACTACTTTCCGATTACATAAACATTCTGTTGTATTTAAAATTAATTAAAAAAAACAGTAACACTTCCAAATAACAACATCTCGGGAGGGCTACGTTAATAAACATGGGATGTTTTTTCTTTTAACCAGTAAGGTATCCTTTCTTAAATGATTCATAGTATTTAAATGAAGGCGCTATTTGGGAAAAATTCAACTAGACCGGACTGACGAACGATATAAAGTCATTTTCTAGACTAATGTGTATCTATAAGGCACAAGACCAGTGTCAAACAATGAGTCATAATTTTTTCTGAACTAATCTAATTATCTACGTGTTTGTTGAGTTCAAGTTTTCTATTTGAGGAAAATTTTCAGTTTCTTATATCATTCATTTGAAAATTTATGGAACAAGGAATGTGTGGAACAAGCAAAGTGGGGATGCTTTTGTTCTGAGTTCTGCTACTTCTTATTTAAAGTATTTTGAAATTTCTAAAATATGATTACTGTTTTTCATAGAATCATGCAATTTTAAAAGTCAGTAAGAATTCCTTTATTTATCACTGCAGGGTAGTAATGCATGTGACAACTGTTACTAAGAATTTAGTTCTCTCTGGATTGTGAGTATTGTACACAGGGTGTTCTATTACAAGAAATACGTTTTTATCAATTTTAGTAGAATTCGATTGTCAATTGTTTTTTTTTCACCACCGTAATCAATGTAAAAAAATATACTTACTGGTTTGTTAAGTTGACCTATTTTCTAGTTATTTTAATAAGTAACTAGCAATAGTGCAGCTCTAAATTTTAAAACTGTATAATATTCAATTGCCCTCAATATTGGTCTAGTTGATAGGTTCACGTACTAATAATGGTATTCTAACAATAAACACACCATTACAAAATTATAGAAGTAGCAAGTTAAAATTAATTTTCTTGGTTTCAGAATAGTTCTGGCATCTCAAATACCGAATTTTTTCAGGGTATATATCAGATCCCATTCTCAATGGCAAGGAAAAATTAACACAATGTTAATTCCATTGAAATTAAAAAGTTAAAATGTCAAATTGTGTATTCTATAGTTATAACAGTAACTAGGTGAATTTACTGCCAATTTGACATATATAGAATAGCACATAAAAAATCTTAAATCATGTGAAAATAACAAAGCATCTTTCAAATTGGAAGAATCTGAAAGAGTTTTCCTCAAAATTAAATGTGTCGCTCTTAGGTGTGAAAATGAGACCAAAGAATTGTGGTTTCGGAGATCCCATTAAAGTCAACCTGAAAACCTGAAAATCCTTATGAAATATTCCTATATAGGGTTGTTCAAAAGGACCTTGCCATGATTTAATTTCATTCTTGATTCTGCCTGAGTATGACGCATATAATCGTTTTTATTGAAAAAATTAATTATTCTGTTCTTCTTTGTATAATAAAATTTTCACAAATCTTGGCTTTTTCAATTGTCGTTTCTTCATATATTTTTTGTGTTCATTTATACCTATATTAATAGTTCTAGAGGATTCTCTAATATAAAATGTAATGCATCCGTAAGGAGTTTTATAAATGCAATATATGTTATTTGGTTTAGTTTATGATATAATTAATTTTAGTGCATTTTTTGTTGAAGCGAAAGCTTCTTAACGGAGGCCTACACAAATGAAAATAGATGAGCAAGGGAATGAAAATAAACATTCCAATTCTCTCTTTGGAGACATGAGATACGTCAGAAATTAAAAAAAACACCACACAAAAAGGCAACTTGGCATTAAATTTTCATATTATTAACGAATATAGACTCATACAAGGATACACATTAAACAAAACATGTCCTTTGTTTATATCGTTTTGTTATCGTAATAAACAAAGTACGTTTACCTCTCAATAGAGGCACTGTTCCGGCAAGTTGTATATTCTGTAAATAACATAACTGAATTAAAGACAAGTGGTCAAGAGTCTAAAGCGAACAGCTGTAAATCCAAAGTTCTCGGGTTCGAAACCGAGAACAATTATGCTTTTTTTAATATTATGTCATTGATAATTAATTTTACGTACTATTTTCAATTCACATAAAATTAATAAAACTCATTTTATGTGAATTACATAAAATATGAACTTAAAGATTTTAAATTGTTGCTACCGTTTAATATATAGGTATATAATTTATTGTTTTGTATAAATGTTATGTGTTTGCAATGATGTTAGCTAAGAGCAAAATGAACTTTTCTTTGACATCTGTCTTCTGATACTTATTCCGATAAACAAAACTATTTACAAATACTTATTCAATATCTAAACTTATATTTCTTTGCAGATATATTTAAATTAAGAATTAAATTAGGATTAATCCTTGAGTCGTGACAAAATAGTAACAATTATTTCACCTGATATTTATATCTATTACTAAGAGTGGCACGAAGAAAGAAAAATAGAGACCGTGAAATAACTAGATCTGGAAAGAATATTTCGTAAGAAGCTTTCGCTTCCATCGTTCAGTCCCAAATGCTCTCTTCTTTTGAATATTGTTTTAATATTAAATTAATTGCCAACTCTTTTTAGTTTTTCCGAATGAATGATATGGCTGTTGTCGTAATGTAATTCGCTTGAGTATTGTTTGCAGCAGTTTGATATTGAATGTTAGTGATTGTTTTGTGTTCAGTTTTGTTTAACTTTGTATTGATGAATTTTTTAGGATAAGTCTTAGCAGATAGTAATTTTTATAAATGTTTTTTTCTTCATTAAATTACGACTCACAGAACAGTTGGTTTCTCGTCCACCATATAAAGATTTAATGATGCCTTGTTTACGGTATTTGGCTGATTACAGTAAAAATTGAGATACTTGTTACTGTCATTGTGACCTTTTAATTTTTTAATTTTATTAATTCCATTTTGAGAAAGGAGTCTAATTTGGACATTTAAATTCTTGGAATATTTGATATATGCAGACTTTCCCGTAGTTGTGTTGTTATTCCCTAGATCTTCTATAAACACCAATTAACTTTCTTGTTGTCTAGGGTTAAAATGCCTAAATAATTTTATTAAATCCTTGAATGAAACTGAAATAGTATATTTAATGATTTACTACTGTGAAGTTTTAAACAGCTAGAGCCGCAAATGAGTTTAAGGCTAAGTTAACATGAAGTTCTGATGTGTTTCATTTTTTGTCTATCAAACACAGTTGTTTACTACAGTACGAGCTGTGATCAAAATCAGTCCACAACGATCGGTACTCCCGTACCCCCTAGAAATCGATTATCGTAATTTTATGGGTACATTAAAAATGTTACAAGCTTTCGACTTTCCAATCAATAAGTGTTAATTAAGAATAATTAAAATTAATTATTAATATCTACTAAAACTTCAGCTTTAATATATTTCTTACTCCGCTTAATAAATTGTGTTTGGTAATTGTTTCTGGCATATTGATTGCATTTACGTGGTATTTTTAATACCGTCATAAAATTCATGCAGCCTGCCTCCAAAGATTGAGATAACGTTAATTACTTCGCAATAAAACGACCATTAAGATTCCCGGTACTGCAAAAATATCCTTTCAGATATTCTTCTTGCATATTTGAAAATTTTCCGATATGCGTTATCGGGGGAGCCGAAACGATAAACGATTTGTTTTTATTTGGATACGAAACTTCGATGTAGTCGAAGCTGCGGGGAAACTGTGTGCTCCAGATACGCCAAACAGATAAGATTAAATTGAAAGAAGACGGCCTTAGAGCTTCGGGCGGACAAAGCGCAGAGGGAGGGGGGATGAACATCTTGATGTATGACTTGTGTATGTATGTTGGTGTATAAGGAAATCGATTATAGAGATAAATTGGTTGGTAAAATTGTGAGGAAAGTTATGAAAATATGAATTATGGGCTCTTCCTTCTTTGAAATGAAATCTCTTGAAGTTGGAGTGTGTGAGAGCTTGAGGAGTTTTCAACTAAAGTGGATGTATGTATGGAAACAAAATTTTTTTAGGTACCTTTTGTGAAATCGGCTTTTCAAGTCTGTTTGTAAAGACATGCAATAGGAACACTCAAAATTTACATTAGCAAGTCTACCGGAGCACACATTAATAAAAACGTTGAGTTAACACTTAACCCTCGTCTCATAATTTATTAAATATTCCCCAAGGACTAGCCGTGTCGCAAGCGACTCTGATACTAGTACCAGCTTAAACTTTTGTTGAATTCGCTGGCCCGACACCTCAACCGACGGCCCCAGATCCTGGTCACCGCTGTGTTTTGCTCAAAGCTCGAGTGCACACATCACAGTGTTAGCCACTGTTACAGCATTTTCTATACCCACCGCATTAAAGCCTACGAAGTCTGCGACAGGCGCCTGGTATAGCGTACACCTCGCATCTCGCCCGAATCAACTCGAAGACCATACCTCTAATGTGCAGACGATCGTACCGGTCTGCCTGCGGACCTGCTCAACCCACCGTGAAGAACTAAGGTAGGATTTGCCTGGGAAACTAGACTGGTCATTCCCGCTAGGAACGGGACTCCCAGTCCGACACCTCAAACGGCCGTCGTCTATCTTCCCAGGCTGCAAGAGTGAATGATCGTACGACCGACCAATGACGTCCCACCATCCATCCAGGGGGTACAATCTAGCTAAAGCCATTGCCGGTGCGAGGCCAACCCAGAATGAAGAGCCACCGGTAACCTCACCCAGCGGGGACTTCTCTCCACTTGCACTTTCTTTCCATTTTGGATTCTTACGGACACCCCCGTTCATTTAAGATGACCACGTCGATGGGTGACATGTCGAATTTCCTACAAGAGTCTACCTCTTTTACTTTTCTGGCTTTTTCTTTGGCCCAGATTTAGGAGTAACGGGAAGCGGTCGGCAAAGGGTGTCGAATACTAGGTCGCGCCCCATACAGGTTCCGCCAGATCGTCTCATCGCCACAATCCCGAAGGAAAGCAGGTCTGACAACTACTAGTATTAAAGTCGGCTTTGTTCCCTTTCGCTCAATCCCGAAGGAAGTGTGTCCGGCAAACTACTTGTGTAAAGGTTTGACAAGTCACACTCAAGAGCCGGGGACCCTCTCCTTCTTTAGTTACTAACGGGCACCACCTTGTCGCCAGAAACCAGCAACAATACTTTTTTATCGTATATATTGTAGTTTAAAATATCTAAAATAGCCTCTTGCTCTCTCTATTGCCTTCTCATTCTAGTCTTGGCAGGACCAGAAGGAGAGAGCCATAAAAAGAGCATGTTACTTAGTGGGTGGAAGCAGCCCATGAAGTATATACTGAACGTAGCTCATTGGAAGTCGCTTCCACTCCAGACTTGCTGTGTCTATTACCCTCTCTTTCTACTCCTAGATTTGTGCCTCTTTCCCAAACCAAAACCATATCGACAAGCCCCCAAAATAGCACAAAACTACCATTTCTGATAACGCTCTTTGATACCGGCTTTGGTAACACTTCGAAACAAACATAGTATCTTATTAGTGAACTCAATCACGAAATATTGAAACTTTCATTGATCTTTGACAGTGCTGCACCCACTGCCTATTTTTCTCTGTTCTTCCGTACTAGTAAATCATGCATGAAAACAACACAAGCCAAGCGGTTCCCATACGTTTGTTAAACGGGTTATTTACCACTTAACTTCACAACAGTTTCTCTTGCTTCGCTTTCTCCAGGTGGTTACACCGCCGGCTTTTTTATACTTTAAAATTATTGTCACCTCGAAGTCAGTAGAACACACCAGAACTTTCGAGGTTACTTTAGAATGTTTAATTATTACTGGGGTTTCGAAAGTACCAGAAGTGTCATCTGTTACCCCCTAACCTTGTCGAGTGTACCAAGAAAGAACTACTCCCTCTTGTTTTCATCATATATTCAAAAAGTTGAAACATATTGGAGTAGTCAGTATGGCCCTAAGCCTGGAAGGTTTGGAGATTCTCTGCTACACCATTCACAAGCGCATTTATTTTTTTTTTGACAAACGATATAAATTTCCAGCAAATTACACTTATTTAAATATGTAAATTCAACAAGTCCAGAATCACAAACGAAAAAGCTGTTAACTTGTTAATTGCAACCTTCTTGATGAAACTAATAACTTATATTTAAAAAAGAACCGACTTCAGCTGACTTAAAATAAAAATTTAGAAGCCGTGTGCAATCAATCATTAATTTCAGACATATCTTCCTTTTTATCTGATTTAAAGTACAATTCAATTGAAAATTTTAGCGTATTCTTATTTCTCTCTTGTTCTCCCGCTCTCTTTGTCCCTCTCTATTTTTATCCTTTTTCTATATTTTCCAAATATATTTTAACTTTTTTATTTGTTTTATTATTTCGACCACTTTCAATACTGGTCCATCATTTTCTGAATCACCCTGTACAACTATAATTCAACTTAACACATTATTACAACGGTCCTAACATCTTTAAAACCACCCTGTATAAGTATAAATCCTCTCCACACTATTGACTTTTTCTATTTTCTATTGTTTAAATTATTCCTGTACACCAATGATTTTACTTCTCCCCATATGTCTAGTATTCCATTTATGCAACTGCTTATGGTATACCCTAGATACTAAAATTCATCTTTTCATACTTCAACCACTCGGTATATGCAACAATTTTTTGAACCCATGTCTATAATTATACGTCCTATAATTCAAATATCCTAACTGCTTATGCTTATATAACAAATTTTTGAAACACCCTGAATAACATTAATTCTACCCCACCCTTACTTCAAACATCTTGTATAAGCAACTACTTATCCTCCAAATTATATAACTTTTTTAAGCCGCCCTGTATAACTGTACTTCTACTCCACTTTATATTTCAACCATCCTGTATATGCAACTGCTTCTGACAATTTTTAAAGCCTTTTGTATTATTGTGATTATTCTTCGTTCTATAACGCAAATATCCACTCTGTATAAGTATACTTTTGATCCACTCTGATTTCAACCACCTTGTATACCCAACTACTAATGTGCCACCCAATTCAATATTTTTAGAACCACCTTGTATAACTAACTCAATTACAACTTATATTTCAACCATCCTATGTATACAACTGATTATGTACCCCTTAATTTCACATGCACGCAGGCACACACCTACAATCGTATACCATATAGAAGAGTTCGCCGACATAAATTTTCGTTTTCAATTAACTAACGGAATATTTTCTGCCATTTCACGCGACTATAAGCCCCCTAACTTAACTTCGACTCTAAAAGAAAGTCATTACAAACACCCTGTACTATATACTTTCATGGCATATCTTGACATTTAAACTAAATATTTATGATGAAAATTTGACACTTTCCATGATGTTTACATTTTTTGCATATATTTTTCCGATTTTCAGAAAAATGGTAAAGTTTTACGTTATAGAAAAATATACGGAATTAAGCTGGAACATATCTTTGTAGAATACAAGTTATAATATTCAAATTTCTTGAGCGGTTTTAAAGAAAACTGTTAAGATTCGTTGAAATCTAGTCCCATATTTACTTTTTTTTCTGATTTTCTGGAAAACCGTAAATCTCATGTCATAGACAATTATATTCTGTACTGTTCCTTTATATAATGCAGTTTAAATCATCAAAATTGCCCAAGCCGTTTTTGAATAATCGCTCGTCATACATAAAAAAAGTTTTTTCTGCAACTTTTGATTGATAACTTCCTTCATTTTGGAAGTCGATTAAAAAATCAGCACCCCATTAGTTTTTAAAATGGATACTAAAAATTACAACAATTGTTCACAATTCAATTGCTCAGAATTTAATTATCTATCGGTTGCATGAAAATGCGAAACTGAGCAATAGTGAAATCCCCATATATGAAAAGGGAAATTTCATTATTAAAGCTTAAAAGAATAAACCAGAACAGGTTAACTTAAAAGTTTATGTCTATCTGTAAAACCTTTGCCAGATCAATTTCGAAGATAATTCCTCTATAGATAAACTTTCTGCTGATGTACCGTATTCACCGCAGACCTTATAAAATCTGTCGTAAACTTTGACCTAACTAATGCCACAAACAATAATCTATTTTAAAAGCTTTTCCGAGGTTATATTACCCGAAACGTTGTTAATCGTAAATGTAACACGCTGAAAAAAAAATAACATAACATGTCGTCCACTTCATGTTGATCAATTCTATTCGAAGTCTTCAAAAGTCTCATCTGCCATAATAAAGACTTTTATGACGGAGAAGACCGTAAAATTAGCGGTTTTTATGGAAAATTTCATATCGCCATTAATTTTTTCCTCGGCAAATGGGAATGGGTTTTATTATCGGATTTCAACGGTGATCACATTACGTTTTTCCGAGTTTATGTCGTTGGTGAAACCTATTAGTTGTGCGACTAGTTTATTAATGAGGTACGTACGTGGAAGTATACGCGGACGTGTTGGAAGTATTAATGTGGGAGATGAAATAATGGAAGTTGCTTAAACGATCGCTTTGTTCCTGATCTAACAAAGCAAAATTCATAGTTGAGAATTGGGAAATTTGGGAAAGAAAATAAACAAGTGAAACAAACAAAGGAAAGAACACCAACGATAATCGAGCAGATTATGCAAATAAAACATTTAAAAAATATATAACCGACTTCCACCTGTAACTAAAAAGCTATATTATTATATTAATAATTATAACAAAATACAACTCTAGCAAATAAATAACACATTCAATGTTGTTAGGTTCCTACCCAGAAAGTAAAAAATGTAAACATTTAAAGGTTCTCATTCTGTACAAATTAATTGCTTACCAATCTAGTATATTTTTGAAGTAGGTTTTATTTTCAATTTTTTAGTTTTTTTATTCAGTTTAGTTTTCATTCTTTATTTTTTATTTTGTATGTTTAACCTTAATAGACAGGTCCAGGTAACTTCGAAAGCCCCAATATTACACAATGATATATTTTCATTTAAATTTCCGGTAAATGTTTACGAACAAAATGTACTAGTACGCGTTGATTTAATACGCCTAAAATATATTTATAAATGCCTTATGGACTACGCCATGTAACCTTTTTTTCAACTTTTTTGACAACCCTGCATAACTATAGATAATTCCACTCAACCCTATGTACCAACCATCCTGTACATACGACTGCCTACGGGCAAGCATATATTTGTTAGCTGCCTTTTGTAAATTATAGGACGGAGTAGACTCCATCCCATATTTACGGAGTCAAATCCATCCTATATTCCAACCATCGTATATAACTCCTTGTGGGTTACCCCATAAATTATTTCATTTTTAACATTATATATTATCGCCCTGTGTAACATTTATTCCTTTCCACACTTTATGCAACTTCTTATGGGCCAGGAAATAAATAATTTTTTAATCACACTATATAAATTTAATTCAACTCCAGCATATACTTCAACCATCCTGTATATGATTTGTTTACCTCCACATCATATAACACTTTTTTTTAATGACCCTATATAATTTTAATTCCACATTTTTTCTAACATTTTTATACCACCAAACGTCCACTTCAGCTTATATACCAACCATCCTGTATTTACGGCTGCCTATGGACCATTATCATTCTACTCACTTTACTTTGTGATTTTGTTTGCTTTAACTAAACACCCTGTGTATAATGGCACCAAATTGCAGTTTATAGAGTTGGACATGCGTTGTCACTGAATTTTCTATTAGGCCGGGAGAATGTGACACCAAAAGCACCATCTTCGCAAAATGGGAAAATTTTCATTTAAATAGGTTTTTGCCTGGTATACAAACAAAACGAGCTTGGTACTCATTAATTTAAGCAGCCGAAAATACCTTGCTTTGCTACCTATATGCTTGAGATGTACATAGAAAATTTTCAAATTCGCAATCAAAACTTCCAGTCCCTATAATTCCGGCACGTTGACATTAAAATATTTATGAGGAAATGTCCGTTACGTTACTTCGATGAAATTTTTGATAAGAATATTGGAATTTTCGGCCATTTTCTGCAAAACTGCAAGTTGTACGTCGCAGAAAAGTATATGAAATCACCTAGGGATCTTCCTTAATAGAATAAACGTTAAAAAACTATACATATCCATAAGGAGTTTTTGAAAAATCGGCCAATATGTTGGGGATATTGGTCGATTTCCATGTACGCATGTGTTCATTGACACATTTCATCACTTTACCTATAAAAAAGTTTGAAGTTTTACCAATCCGGATATATAAACAAGACTATATTCATTCAAAACGGTTCGCCACAGGAGAACAAGAACAAATCAGGTAACATACATACAAAAAAAATACGCTACGAATTGATCACCTCCTCCTTTTTTGGAAGTCGGTTAAATAAGAAATAAAGTTACAAAATATGTAGAGCCTTAAAATTGAGGAATGTGAAAAAAATATATGGAATAAACCCATGTGAAAACGATTCATACCAATAAGCAATAATTTAGGAGAACTCAGGATCTAACATGTGACACAATTCAACTCAACGATATTCCAAAGCACTTCCGGTTAACATTGTGGGACAGCTGCTTGTGTGAGTGATTTTGCTTAAGAAAATTTTGTATAAATGACTAATTACTGAAAGGTTTTTTTCCAATCAATTAAAGAACGCCTTTCGACTGACTAAAAACGCTCAAAGTGTGAATAGTGCTTGTGATTGTTAAGCTGGAAGTCCAAGGCTGCCCTACTTCTATAAATAGTTCTACTTATATCTAAATTATTCAACACTATAAACCACTTGTGCCTGGTCAGTTAGGTAGTTCAGACTAAGACCATAATCAGCTTTAAAGGCTTCAGGCCTAAAAGCCTACCTTTGGAAGAAGAAAATAATTCATGGCTTCGGAGTATATAGTGAATTTAAAAATAAAGCGAAACAAAATGGTACTTGAAAATTATTCAATCATCTAATAAACAGTTGGAAAGTAGGTATCATAAAAAGGATGCTTACTAATATCAGTATTGTTGTATACAAGGATTCGAGTAATACGATTTGAATTTAACCGGCACTACTTTATTCAGCTAAATGTTGCAACTAGTTGACATCATTTTTGATCAAATTACTCTAGTCGATTCATCGTACCGTCAATTTCCAGTAACGGTATCGCATTAAGTGTTGTTGTCCTGATTTGACAAATTTTACTTTGCTATGATGCTTGTCGGTATAGATGGATACCCTGCTTTGCCGTAGTCAGTCTGCCCCAGCGGTAATTTAATCAGAGGGTGTTGTTCTAAGAAATGTTACCCTAGTTTGGATTGTTTTGAGATGTTCTTAGAAGAAATGTTTGCCTCCAAATACCTTTTCTGTCTTGGGTGTAAGTACAGGTGCAGTAATATCGGATATTGAAGTACAAGACGCTGAGTAATATATAGGTATATCCCTGGTTGGTTTTGTAAGCGAAGCTAGTACGTTAAACTCTGGAAGATTTGTGACCGTCTTCATAGACGTTTTCGACCTAAAGCCCTTTCGTTACCGTCCACGACGTCAAAATTTTCCAAAGTTACCTTGGTCGCTGTTAAAATCCCTATCTCCTGTTTTATTACGATTCTTATTTGTTAACCCATCTTTGTGATTATCTCTGTTCTGAAAGACAAATCTGCACTGAGTACCTTTGCGAAGGTATTTGCAGACAATTTTACTGAAGCCTTAGAAGTGCTGTCAATACAAGTTTCTCATTAGAAATCGCAGTGTAGGGTACCTTGGATCAATCGGGAATTGATAATGTCTATTGGGTTTAACTTCAATATTTGAAACTAGAACTTTTGCTAGAGGTCGTTTTCACTTCACTCTAGTTCTACTTCTATCTCACTTGATATTAAACATGACGCAACTTCGGCACTTGACTGGATTTCTTGTGCGCGCAAAACTCTTCTGTGCATCATTGCTCTGGTCTAAACTACTTTTGTTTTCGCAGCCCTCATTGGTTACTGTGCTAGGGGTTAGAGGATGGTTAGCCTTACATTAGCTGTCCATGTATGGTTGCCGTTGTGTTAGCCTAACTCTGCCTTCTCTTTTAAAGTAGCAATTTCCAAGTATGGACGGGAGCTTCGTTATACTTTTAATTTCACTGAGTCATATGTTTTTCTAGATTTTTATGTTTTTTAAACCTTTTGGGTGCATCTGGGTGTGCTAAATGTATCAGTTTCCGAATGTCAGCCCCAAACTCATGTTTGTTTGTGTTAGCTGAGTTGTTTCCATACGTCGATAGAAATTTGAATGTTGCAAATAGTTTTTCTCCATAATCATGTAACTTCTCTACTTATACAAAACACCAAATAGTTATCTCAGTGACAAGTGGCGATCATGGTTATTATCTTGCTCATTACCAACAACGATGGGTATTTATTGAGACCAAAATCTGATATCATTAGTTACCACTCACTTATTTTGCTTCCCAAAATCCCAATATGACATTTCAGAGAAATCTTTTACTCATAACCATCTGTTTAATAACCGACATTTTTTAATATTACACCAGCAATGGTGTAACCGATGCCACTTAACAATCTTTAAAATAATCTTTACGATTACAACGGCTATCATCATAATCCTTTGCTCATCAGCACTGTTTTATTTCGTCTTTCAACGGGTACGTTCAAACAGGTGGCAATTATTCAATTATTTTATTAAGGCTACTGCAGGCCGAGTGTGCTGTAAAATATTGCGAAGCATATAAATAAAAAAAAACAAGTCGTAATTATCGAGCATTGCACAACGTCGAAAGTATGTGTTGGTACACCATTAGCTCGAAACAAGCGAAAGTGGAAAATCGCAGCTATTTTGGGTATGTAAACATCTTGGGGGCATTCATCTCGTTGTTTTGGTGTACCGTCTTCGACATCGGAGGATGGTATTTAAATCTGGAATTTTCACATAGTTTATATGCGCGATAAGAACCTTGGCTTTCATTTTTTTTTTTCGTAAAAATATTCTAAAGTATTTGGTATGCCTTTTTGATAGCGCGAAGATGTTATCTGGTTGTTTGGGCTGTTTTGATAATGTGGGCATAAAATTGGTTGAGAAATTCGTGGAAATAATTGAAATTTCATTTTGTCGTAAAGATCTAAAGAATAAAATATTTATGTATGTTTGTGAGATGATGCTGATTTCAAAATTTACTAGTTGACTTATGAAGACATAGGCAAAAATGCTTAGTAATGCAGTAATGACCCTTTCACTTAAATACAAGATCTGTTACCAGATATTCTATATCTAGTAGTTTAATCTATTAATTGCTTTTTTAATAGATTAAAATAATTATATTTTAAAAAAACTAACAACGAATTTGAAAAAGGAACTTAAGCAAACAGCAAAGATGCAAAGTACAACTCGTTAATGCACTTTCCTAATTATTTTTAGTTCCGAAAAAGTATTTAATTTTTTGCTTTTTAGTTAAGTTCCTTTTTTGAAGTCGGTTGAGGGGAACGCCACTGTTGAAGGTTCTCGACTAGAAACAATATATTTTCTTGCGTTCAACGGATTGAAAAATCTTAAAACCATAGTTTCATCATTTCTTTGATAGGTTTTAGTTAACCTACGAATTCGTACGTGTGATTTCTATCCTATGACTCACAAGGAAACGGCGTTACACAGTACTACCACGACTCGGAGTCTCTCTGGGCTAAGTTTTTCTGAAACTCTTAGATGTCAAAATTGATCTCACAATAAAAAAAAACAAATAGAATTTTCTTTATTCACACCGAAATAAATCATAATACGTTCCAGTACAAAAAAAATTACCTCAAAAATCGATGAATTCACTCGATCAGATCTCGCTACTTTGGTATATACTGAACTCTAGTCCTCCTGTACTCCAGACGATTTATACCATCATAGTTCTTCTCGAACTTTTCTGTCTGATTCTGGCCTGTTGACGTGTATAATTCTTTATGATGATTCAAATTCTCGATACTTGTTTTTTAAACCAACAACCGTACTTTCGGTAAATAACTTTTTGTCAGCATGTGTATTCAGACTGGTTTTTACTACTAGTTTATTTATTCGCAAAATTACTTTTTAATTTATAGAAGAGTTATAACAATATTATTAAAAAATTAAATAATGGGTAAGTTATAACGACGATGATGCAATTTTGGAGAAAGTGTGTAAACATCATGATAGATGGAATAAGAAATGATATAATGGCAAAAAAGAGGTACTCAAAGAAAGTTGTTTAGCTCTCTATAAAAAGACCAAGAAAACTTTCTCGAATATTTGAACACTAGACATGACACGAAACAATTCCTAGTATCCAACATACAGTTTTCAGAAAAGCAACAATATCAATAGGTAGTTGCGTATCACCACCATCCAGCACAAGTCCAAGTAGTATTCAGATCAAGTATGTAAGAGGAATGAATGAAATGAAATCAATCATCCCACAATGTGCCAAAGTTAAAATAAGCCGAAATTATCGGATAACCACAGCACCTACAGTACACGTAAATTAAGACCTAGGATGGAATGTAGTCCCTTTTCCTAGTAAATTTTGAAAATGTTAATTATTTTGGCGAAACATCAAGGTATATAGATGAATGGATGTTACACCAAAATAAATCGTCAACCACATACTTTCCTCCGGGAAACCAACATAGTTCGTTTCTGACAGCTAATTTATGCTGCTCAAATCTAGCAGGGATTATTTTGTTGGTTTTCGATTTCTCAAAGTTCTACCTTTTGCTTGGTTTGGTTTATACGCGGCAGTTATGTTATGCTTTCGGAGAATTCACCCAATTCTATTATCCCCTTGATGTAAGAAATGGTGGTTTTTGGTCTTTCAATAACATCTGTTCCATTTGTGTATTCTGTCTTGCAAGGGGTGGTGATGGGAATCTGCCTTCAGATATCTATTAGTATATCTTTGTTTGGTGTAAGTTCTATTTCTAAGAGTTCAACTTGAGTTGCTACGTGGAAGTCAAGGAGGCCATATAAAACATCCTTAAAAGTACATGCAAATTCTGAATATTTCTGTATAAGAAACATTAATTTTGCAAAAACTATTTCATTTAAATGCCAAAAACATAAAAACATTATCTGAGTGGAGGAAATCAAAATTTCTAAAAGAAGACATACTAGATACAATGAACATATTCGAACAAATGAAAACCCTCATTTCCGGGAAAACTGAATTAGAAGTTCAACCACGATTTCCTCTGCCTTCTGGAGTACTGAATGATTATATGAGGCACTTACAATTCATGGAAAAATTGTAGAGTATCCTAGGTAATTTTCCTGTGAAAATTAAATTTTACAAAACAAAAAAAGCAGGTGCTGCGAGGATTTTCTGAGTACTGCTGTGGCAGTAAATCGATAGGTTACCATCGATTTTACTAAGAATTTTTTTTGGCAGGAGGGTATTAAAAAAAATTATTTATTTTTGAATAATCTTGCCAACTAAATTAATCAAACATATTTATATCGAAATCACCAAAACAAATTGGCATGACTCCTCCTAGGGGATAAATGAATTTTGACTTGAAAAATTGTGCGGATAAGTTTCATCTTTATTCTGTTTTTCATGCCAATTGGTTTTTTGGTCATTTCTATATAAATATGTTTGATTAATTTAGTTGGCAGAACTCAGAAAATCATTCAAAAATAATTAAATTTTCTTACATGTTCATATATCGATTTCAACCCTTAGACCCATTACTACCCTCCTGCCAAAAAAAATTTTCTTAGTAAAATCGATGGTAACCTATAATTTTTTTAACATGGCAGTACTCAGAAAATGATCGCAACACCTACTTTTTTTGTTTTAGAAAATCTAATTTTCACAGGAAAATCTCCTAGGAAACTCTTTTAGGATTTTTTCTTGAATTGTAAGTACCTCAAGGAACCTTTCAGTACTTCAAAATCGTGGTTGAACTTCTAATTCAAATCTCTCGGTCTATCATGGTTTAAAAGTTTATGGATACCAAGAAAATTTTACTTTCAGAATGTTTTGTTTATTGAAAATCGTATGTTACTATATTTATGTTGGAAGTTTGAATACATGCCATTATTTAGCGAACTTAAACACAACTGTATATGAGTTTTTAAACAATTAACCTTCGGTAGAAATTTAGCCATATTGTTTACAGTGATGATGCAGCGTAAGTTAATCAATGAAGCTGCTTTCAATTTGTTTTTTCTCTATCTTCGGAATCACGTGGACACGAAGTTACACACAGTATGGCTCTCGATTTGGGGGTCTCTGTGGGCTAGTTTTTCCTGGAACTCCTGGATGTCGATATTATTTGGCGATACTATATTCAATTCATTTATAAATAGTTCTTTGAGGGCTGCTGAGAGAATCGCAACTGATAAAGATTTTTGACTAGAAACAATACATTGTCTTGCGTTCAATGGACTATAGAGTCTGGACAAGATATCAATATCAATACAAAACAAAAACTATTTAATAATTTTAATTAAATAACACAGAATTGAGACAAAAATCTTTACAGAATCGTTAATCAACATACTAGTTGGAGTTATCAGAAAGCTATTATGAACTTCAACATTATTTGAGTCACATATTTTATTTATGCTATTAATTCTCGGCTATCATCTTGGCACTCCCTACGTTCATTATGTCACACCATTTTACTGAGATCATAACTACTCGGATTCGTGAATAATAATATTGCTTTTTAAACAAATATACATATCGAGGAGGTCAACTGGGTTTGACCGGCTCGAATTTTTTAATTCATAATTGCCACTGGTATGTCTGTGAAGCAAGGAGAATGCTACTATTGTCATGCAGACATATGTTATTACTTGTTTTAATATCTGTACTTAAAAACAATTTATATGGATTCCTTTTTACAACAAAGGGACGTCAGAGTATACAAAAAAGGAAATTAAACAATAACTACTATTATAACTTTTTTTGTGGTCTTTGGAAAATGTTAATTTAAACTATAAGATTAAATTTAACAGGTGCTACACGGAAATGCTTAATAGAGAGTGACTACTAAACGAAATAGAAAGGACAACTTTGAAATATATTGAATCTTAGATCTCCTTAAGCAAATCGAAATGTGATCTCACTGACACATGCATATCTGTAACATTCCCAAAATTGAAGGGAGACACTTCATTTTTAAAAAAAAGTTTACGGTGTAAGTTTAACCATGAAATACAATTCTAGGCAAATAGCTCAGCCATTAGACATAAAATTTAACATCCATCAGTTGAGTAATAGTTTATAAGTCATTATAACTGACAGCTAACTCATATTAGTAAATTATTTGAACATAAAAATGGATTTTTTTGTTATTTTGTGACAAGTGATCACAACGCCGTCCATTGGAAAGTTGTAGAGAATAAAGAAAATCATAAATCCTTAGAGTTTTCTCCACAGAGAAAATTCAGCTAAACTCAAAACAGTTGGAGCAGTAATCTTTATCTCAATGACAGCTTCGTACGTTGAAATTAATAGGACTCAAGATCGATATTGTTAAGTAGCTCTTGAAGATTTGCATTTTAAAAATTTATAGAAACATGCAGAACGTACTGCATTAAGCATCACTGTTCGACCGGACTAAATAAAAGATAATTCGAAATTACATAAATAGTACCTCAATTGGTATATCTTTTATTTTCATTTCGTTGGAAACAAGTAAATTAATTAATAACAGTAAACAGTGGGCATTCAACCACTAGCCAATCGAAAAATAGGCCATTATGCACAGATAATTGATAGGTAAATAAAAACCTAATAAATTGCGGAGAACAAATATATGATAATTCAATTCATTGTAACTCTCATTTTGTGTCCCTCCTCAAGAAAATTCTAGATCTTCACAGCCACTGTCGTTGGTCCGAAGATGTTTGTCGCATATTCACTTTTAATGCAATATTTTCTACTTTTTTAAACCAATTTCCTGGCATTATGGAGAAAATCCAATTTAGACAATTAGAAGGGCATTATATGAACTGTTAAAAAAATCTTAAAATGGGCGTTTTGCAAAATTACAATTTTTTAATACCAAAAGATTCAGAATTTTTCAGAAAAATTAATTTGTTAGCAGTTTTCCGACGTTTCTCGGTGAAAAATGCGCCAGCATGACCTTAAAAGGCTTATTAAGAAGTATTTCTGATTCTTTACAACTTTTCCATTGACGCAATTCATGATTTTTCGTAATTGCTGTTAAATTTTACTGCTACTTGTATAAAATGGCCTCCAAAGATGTGCTGCACATAAGCATTATTTCGTTGAAATTTCCCATTTGGCCTTTAGATTTGAAAATAATCCTTGTTATATCGCACGATGTAGGTGGCCAATTCTTTTTAGCAATAAGTGATACTATATCACCAGGAAATCCCCTATGTTAGATAGTTTGTCAAACTGTATGTCATCTTGTTGAACGCACAAATAAATTTTAAGTATCATGTCACGATAACGATCACTATTAACGATATTGCCCGAAGATCGGCTTTTTGCAAAGGAGCAAGTTAAATTTGAACCAGATCAAAATTCCAGCAAACAATCACATGTTGTGGTTGCGTTTGTTTTTCAACACGCACTCCAACTCTCTTCGTTAGTCTGTATGTTTCAACTTTTGAGTTACTTCAACTCTGTCAGTATGAAGATGCAAATCTATCGTTAGAATACTAGTAGAGGTGTTATCGGAATACCCAATTCTTTATCAATTTTTGAACTATCAACAACACTTGCTCGAACTGCTTCTATATTTAATGTTGAACGACTGGATGGAATGCATAATATCACTAGCTGATCCAGGCTTCTCGAATTTTTTAATTACCACTATAATTGCGCACTTGATTCATTGAAATCACTATCCCTACTATATTTTATATGATAACTGCGAACTTATAATCAGCTCCTGAGGGGTCATTGGTGGGTTTTGCAATTTGAATATGACTCTTTCCACTAGATATTTCTCCTATTTATTAGTACAAAAAAGATGTTTGCTTTTCTTTTAGGTGCTTTTTGAAAATTTACAATTGTAGTATATTTAATTATTAATAGAGATTTTCCCTTTTTTTGTTTCACCTAGCATATTTGACCTCTTGATTATAGATAATGTGAGGTGCAAGGTATTTTGAATATGGGTGTATATTAGTACCCCATATTTGCTTTAATAAACACTTGGAATACATAAAATGCATATTAAAAATATTTATTAACTCATCTCAGTAAAATAGCATACTATTTTTTTTTAAACCTTATATGCATATTAAACATATTCGTTAGAAGTTATCACAATAAAATTCTAAAATTAATAATAAAAATTGTGTCACTAGTTTTTTCTTTTATAAATTCAATTGAAAAATCGTGTTGCGGTAACACTTCTCTGTGCATTTTTTGTCGTTCGCTTTTAACGGCCAATCTCTCTGAAATCAAATTGAACTATTAAGCGAATGGATTTCTATTCACCGCTAAAAACGGTATCAACGTCAACCTTAATAATTATTGTTACACGCCAACCGAGATGTTACTTTTTCAATTTAATCGACTTTTTCTACACGTACTGGTTTGAAAGAATTCTAGTAATTATTAGCCACAACGATAATGACATATCAGGAACTTTCTAAAAGTTCTATATATTGATCAGAGAAGACACCGTTGCCCATAAGCGTAGCGAAAAAAACATAAACAATGAGAAATAGTTTGTAGTTTATGGGTCTGTTTTTATTATTAATAAAATACCATGTAATGGAATTGATGTTGCAACACCAAAACCAATTGATCAAAGGAAAAAGCAAATTACAATTACGTGTAGTCTAGATACCCAAATATCTGTAACTTTTGATATGAAGTAATTTCTCAAGGACTGAAAGGTAATGTATGGATTTCATTACAATTCCTACATTCTTTCATCATAGTGATTTCTGGAAAACAATCAGTTTAAATTATTTTTCGTTTTGTTTGTAAAAGGAGAGCAACTTACTTCAGCAATTCATTTCTTCACTAATGTGCACGGTTGACCGCAAATGACATGTATCCAAAGCAATGACTCGAAGGCATGCTTGAAGTAAAAATAAAGCTTCCCATCTTTTTTTGTAAGGCCATTAGTATAATATTTGAGGTTCCTGGAGCCTAAATTTTTGGACAAAAAAACGCTCTCGCTCATATAGTATACCTTAAGGAACAGTGAGCTTCTGAAAAACAATAGATGGGGAGTCATCTAAACGACTCCAATTCGCAGCTGCTCCAGTCTGTAGACCTGACGTTTCATCCAATTAATTATGTTGCCGAATCAGGCTTTTCTATCATGGAAAAGAATTTTCGTTTACCAGAAGTCCCGAAGCAAGTGTTCTTAAAATCAGTGCCGACCAAAAAAAAACACCACGGTTTATCATGCCAATGATATTCCCAATATTCACTATGACAAAACTCTTGGTGAAACTTTACGTCTGACTTATCAGTAATGTATTACAACTGCCAAACAAAACTGTGTTTCACTCATTATTTTGCCCACAGTAAGTTAAAAACCAATAAATTCAAAACTGAATCAAGACCTTGGTTCAATTTCGAATCAAAATCACCATTTTCTGTTAATGAAGAAGATCGATCGCTCCCTATTTTTTGTCCCAAAAGGACATTTCATACCTACTGGATTACAGACACCTAAACCTCTTCAATTTTAAATTCCTTTGCTAATATGCGACAAACTAAATCGGAAAATGAACTCAAAACTTACTTATCAAAGATAAAAGTCCCTAAAAAGTTATTTTAAAATGTCACTGAAGGAAAAAATAGCTGTCAAAATTATGAAGAGTACTGTCCACGAATATTTTGTAAGGATCTATTTTACCTTCTTAGAAAAAAATTAAAGTTTTAAAAGTAGTATGACATGGATGAATAACAAAGTGAAATCATGTTCTTTAATGGAACTATGGTCGATCAAAAACATCCTCTGCTGTCGAAGTGGAGGAGCAATGGAGACTAGAGGATTACAGAACAGGGTATGTAAAATATGGACAGATGGAAAAAAGACTAAAAACAAGGTCAGCTGTAGGAAAAGTGAGTGAAACTAAAGGAAACCCTTTAATGAAATTAGACTCTTACGCTTAATTGAATAGAGATCACCATACAACTTTACACCTATTTTATAGCGAGGCTATTATTTAATCTAAAATGCCGATGAGAATTCGTACTATGTGCATGGGCTTTTGTTTAGGTAATTATCAATAAAAACAATATTTCTAGAATAATGATTTTAAACGTGAGAATATCAAAGGAAAAAATATTCCTAACTTAGGTTTTATGTATGAAAATTTTAATTTGCTAATCTCAATCAGGAGTATCATACGTATCTGGATAGCCTTAGGCATTAGAACCAGAATCATCTGCTCTAATAATCATTAACTAAATAAATTATCTAAATCGAGATTCTATAGAAGTGTTCTTATTTACCCAAAACAGGGCCCTTTCTTGGAACCTCTAAAAAAGAGTTTCAAATTCTGTTGAATTTAAAAATGTGATGACTCGAGAAATAGCTTCCAGCCTTTATGGATTATACTAAACCGCAAAAGTTGTAACGTATTAGTAAATGTTTGGATTGAGATACAACTTATAATCTTCATTATTAACGGCAGTGCCTTACATAAGTTCTAAAACTACTATCAACAATACTAACAATTACACTTTAAAATGATATCCCTAGTTGCATTGATTTTGTATACAAGAGCATAGCAATTTCTATTCGCGACGAAATATGTCGCTCATTTTTTATAAAGGCTTTCTAATGTTTCCAGATCAATAGCGCTCTTCTTGTCTGATTGGTATTATAGATATTATGGGTACAGATGTACGCATAATATTAGCAGGCTATAAGAACCCGTATCTACCCAAAACTTGCTAATACGTGTTGCTGGCATGTAGTACGCATGAGACTGTTTGTTCTAAGACACACACACACACAGTGAGTAAAATGTGTAACTAATTTAATATGGTTCCAGTATTTTGACGGTGAAGGCAAAGATTCCCTAATAGAGATGGCAAGGGTAAATAAATTCTCCGAATTACTCTACAGGAGTAAGCTACCAATTTATGACCAGTAGTATTGTTTTCAAAGTCACAGAATAATCAAACCCAGAGGCAAAACTCTTATTGGAACCTTTGATGTTTTGGGGTCAAGATTTCGTGACCTTGAACCGAAATCGGCCATTACATTGACAGTAACGATATCCGGGCGGTAACTTTAAATTAAATAACATCAACATATTGGAAAAATTTAATTTTTAGAGGCATTTGAATAATAATCAGAAGTAGTGTGAAAATACTGTGATATACCACAAGTTCCACTTCAAATGGTGTGGAAGTAATAGGTCCTCAAAAATAATTTAATTCTCAAATAATTTTTGACAAACTGACCTTACTTGTATACCTCGCTCTGATATAATTTTGAATAATAAATATATCTAAGTAACATGTGTTTAATATTTTTTTTGTGAAAAATAGGATTTTTAGTAGCTTTTGCTTTGAGAATAAGAAACATTTTTAACTTCGAAATAATATTATAATTCATTTCATAATTCTGTGGTTCTATAAACCTACCGTCAAATTAATGGCTTTGCCACACATGCGCAAATAAATTTGTACCTAGAGGCAACGGAGTTTCGCTTCTGGATTTAATAATTCTGTGTAAAAGTTGTCCAGTAAGTAGTAGTATGACACGCTTGACCCTTGTCCAAGTTAGGCAGTTAGCACGGCCCCTTAGTCTCCCCCACCCCTAGGGTCTGCGTTTAGACAATTTTATATTGGCTAAGCATCTAGGCCTCTATATATATACGAATAAATACATTACATGAAGAAACGAACGACAGTTCAAAAATTCTAAAACTTGTGAACCTTCCTGGGACCTGGGTCATAAAATTACAATTTGGCAATTCATGAGGTTTTTCCTAGGTTGTCGCTTGTAACTGAAACAACACAATTCTTTGATCGCATTTTTGACGCAAGCCCCTAGCGTCGCGGCTTATGATACCATGTTGTGATCATTTTCATGTTTTATGTCATAGATTTATGCACAGTGATAAAAAAAGGAATTTTTTTTATGGAAATGCCTTGTATATGATATATACATATACGCCTAATACTGTAACTTTTAGTTGCGTTTGATGAGAGATTAAGAAAAAATATTTCACGTCCTTGTTGAAATATGTCGTAACTGTATGGGGCATCACAAATTTGTATGTAGAGCTTGTTGCTGGTACGTGTCCTCTCAACGGGACGAACACAAACAGCCGGTATTTACAAGGACATTAATCCCAGCGCCGAATAAATCATACATAAAATCGACGGCCAACCATAACATTTGTGTTCAAAGCATTTTTTTCTCGCTAATAGAAAAACCGCACGGTTCAACATGTACCCATTAAACACTTCAATCAATGGCTGTTTACACAAACTCGGGATTTATTTATGGCCCATTTAATGTTGGATATTCACGCAATTTTCTGGATTCACTCAATCACACGGACTATCGCTAATCGCATCGAAACTAAAACGAGTTACCGAGCAATTGTGTTTATAATACCTTCAGCTGTAATGTATGTGTTTATTGTATTGTTATATCCCATATAACTCGTATGAAAGTTCGGTTATTACGGCTGAAACATGTGATCAACTAACTGTGAAACCGAAAGATCATGCTCCATTTCGTAATGTAAGTGTCTGTGTTTTGTTTGTTGTGTTGTCACGCCAACTTGATTTTTCGATTCGCTCTTGGTTGTACTTTCTATTACGTGTGGTTGTCTTCGGTAATTGACAGAGGCGGGTAGAGAAATAAAATGCATCAAGAAAAAGGGGACTGCTCGAACTAATAAACGTAAAGTTCCGCCAGCATTTAAATGTTACTGTTGATTTTTCATAATTTGTTATGGAATTTAAATATGTACTACTTTTAACCCGGCGTGAATGAGGTGAAAATCTGTTAAAACAGCTGTGAGGTGGGTAAGACATACCCCCATATAACATTTTAATAACTAAAATGACTTTAGGATAATACTTATTAGTGGAATATATTAGTTGTATTTCTTACGCACGAATCAATAATATTTAGAAATCACTTAATGTCAGAAAATTTGGGAAATTGAGATCAACTGTGCACACAAAATTAAATAATAACGCCGTCTTATATACTTAACCGACTTCCAAAAAGGAGGAAGTTATCAATTCGTCGCGTATTTTTTTTTCACTTTTTTTGTATGTATGTTAGCTGATTTCTTCTCCTGTGGTGCACCGTTTTGAATGAATATGGTCGTGTTTAATAGAGTATATATCCGGATTGGTGAAACTTCAAATGTTGGTAAAGAATTCTATTGATAAAGTGATAAAATGTAAAAAATGAACACATGCGTGCATGGAAATCGACCAATATCCCTAATATTTTAGTCGATTTTTCGATGACTCCTTATGGATGTGTATAGTTTTTTTAACGTTTAATCTATTAAGGAAGATCCTTGGGTGATCTCATATACTTTTCTGCGACGTGCAACTTGCAGTTTTGCAGAAAATCGCCAAAAATTAAAAAAATTCTTATCAAAAATTTCATCGAAATGAAAAGCAGTATTTTCGGCTCCTTAAATCAATGAGTACCAAGCTCGTTCTCTTTGTATACCAGGCAAATACCTATTTAAATGCAAATTTTTGCATTTTGCGAAGACGGTGCTTTTGGTTGTCACATTCTCCCGGCCTAATAGAATATTCAGTGACAACACATGTCAAACTTTAAACTGCTATTTGGTGTGTTTATAGACATGGTGTTTAGTTATAGCAAACAGAATCACAAAGTAAAGTGAAGTAAAGTGGTAGAAGGAGTTGCATTTATATGAAGATTGAAATATACGACAGACTAGAATGATAGTGGCCCGTAGGCAACCGTATATACAGGATGGTTGGAATATAGGGTAAACTGGACGTGTGGTAGTATAAAAATGTTGGAAATTAAAATTATATAGGGTGATTAAAAAACTGTTATATGATGTGGACATAAGCAAATCATATACAGGATGGTTGAAATATTTGCTGGAGTTGAATTATATTTATACAGTGTAATTAAAAAATTAATTCTTTTATAGCCCATAAGAAGTTGCATAAAGTGTGGAGAGGAATTAATGTTACACAGGGCGATAATATAAAATGTTAAAAATGAAATAATTTATGGGGTAACCCACAAGGAGTTATATACTATGGTTGAAATATAGGACGGATTTGACTCCGTAAATATGGGATGGATTCTACTCCGTCCTATAGTTTACAGAAGGCAGCTAACAAATTTATGCTTGTCCGTGGGCAGTCGTATGTACAGGATGGTTGGTACATAGGTTGGAGTGGAATTATCTATAGTTATACAGAGTTGTCAAAAAAGTTGACAACATGGCGGTTGTTACATGGCTTAGTCCATAAGGCATAAATATATTTTGGGCTTATTAAGTCAACGCGTACTAGTACATTTTGTTCGTAAAGATTTACCTGTCAATTTAAATGAGAAAGTATCATGGTGTAATGTTGAGGCTTCCATGTTACCTGGTTCTGTCTATTAAGGTTATACATACAAAATAAAAAATAAAGAATGAAAACTACCTGAGTTCAAAAAAAAAATAAAAAGTTGAAAATAAAACATTTAAAAAAATATATAACCGACTTCTACCTATAACTAAAAAGCTAAAAATAATTATAACAAAATAAATAACACATTCAATGTTGTTAAGTACCTACCCAGGAAGTAAAAAATGTAAACATTAAAACTTGCTCATTCTGTACAAATTAATTACCTACCAATCTAGTATATTTTTGAAGTCGGTGCCAAGCAACAATCAAGTTTGATGAATTAGTAGATAAGTACGCAATGAAGGATTTTAGATTTGCTTGGCACCGGCTTCAAAAATATACTAGATTGGTAGGTAATTAATTTGTACAGAATGAGCACCTTTTAATGTTTACATTTTTTACTTCCTGGGTAGGTACCGAACAACATTGAATGTGTTATTTATTTGCTAGAGTTGTATTTTGTTATAATTATTTTTAGCTCTTCAGTTATAGGTAGAAGTCTGTTATATATATTTTTTGAATGTTTTATTTAACTTCGACATAATAGAAAATCAACATAAAACATTCTAATATCTTCTTTTACTTATGGCTATGAAAACTACTCGAAGCAGTTTTCGCAAACACCAGCTGTACACCACAAATCATTTAGATTCTGTCTATTGAGGGATTGTGACCTGCTAAATAAAGAAGTCCCATAAACGGCTTCAACTGTTCCAAAGTAATGTGTTTCACTTGATGTTGTTCATTGTCAACGCTATGAAAAGGTTCCGGCAACCATACTCCGGTTAGGCACTTTTAGCTGAAGCTGTTACACCTGTTTGATATTGGATAATATTTTCCGATCTTGTGCAGGTATTTGTTCGAGGAGAGGCTTTTTCCACTCTTCATTATCTATCGAATGTAGAATGTGGTCGTGAGCATTCTCTACATCAAAATATGCATCCTGTTTCGAATAACTTTTGCTACTCAGAGCAATGATCGATTTCTCCGTCACTCCCTGATTCGCCACTTTCATTACTAGAACATTCTTTTAAAAGTTGAGTACGCTGTCTCTTATTTCTCACAAGAAATGATACCCCCTTTATGTTTGAGCACCTGTAGTTCATTGCGCAACAATGTTATTGTCGCTTAAAATCACTCCTCGCACTACGCTCCCCAGGTACTGAGCCAGCTGCGTTCCAAGAACGCACAGTAAAAAATAATTAGTGTTTTACAAATCGGCGGGTATGAGATACCCGACCTCATTCACGCCGGTTTAAAAGAGTAGATAGCTCAAGTGTATTCTTAATGAAACCTTGGTTTCTAATCTATACTACACCCTGAGAAATTATAAATTATAATTGTCTCAACTAGAACTCCGGAAAATCAATAACAACAGAAACGGGCACGGGTACCATAAAAGCACTACTCAAAATTTGCAGCACCCCAGAAGTCTTCAACCTCAAGTATGTGAAACTCAAAGAGTTAATTAATGAATAAGACACTACAAACACCCCACAAAGAAAAAACATATCACGTCTACTCTATGCCGGGGCCCAGAGCTTGTCAGAAAACTGATATATTGGACACACCGGTATGAAATCAATATAATATTCAGTAACATAACACTTTGAAGTGTATATATATGATAACAAAAACGAAGCTGTTTCCGAAATTTCACACGACTATTTTTATTTTTTTTATCTTTCCCTACAGTGTATATTCGTTCAGTTTCTGATAATCATTTCAATAAATTAGATTGTCCCCTAAAATTTTTAGGAAATGCCATCCTGTGGAAAATACAGAAATTTAAATCTTTCTCAGAGAAATATACTGATATTGACAAAATAATGGAGGAGGGTTGAATAGCCTAACAAACGCTTTGGATTTTTCTAATACCCCTACCTAGATTTGCAATCTTTACTGAGCAATATGTTCAAATCTTAACTGAAGTTTGGAGGTGGAGTCGGCGAAATAGGAGAGTTGTCCAATTAATTAGGAACACTCAGGTTCCTTAATAGCGGATGTGCTCTAACACAAACTGCAGATGTTACTTGTCCATATCTTCAGCAAGTCTTGGTAGTTTTCAACATGCAAATCCTGCATCAGTTGCCTTGCAAGTCTTGTACTAGCCTCCTTAACATGCAACTCGAACGTCACTCAAAATTTGAATCTAGTTTTAATTTAATATTTTTTTGCCTAATAAATATCGTCATCTAAGAGGTTTAGGAAAAAGTTAGTTAAAGAGACCCCTAAATGACAGCCTTACTATGTGCACTCTGTGTTTTCTAGGATGGAAATCATACGGAAGAATTCGTAAATGAACTAAAGCCATTTGAGAAATTATCTTTTCGAGATTTTACAATCAATTGACGGGAGCGCAACTGATGAAGGTTCTTGACGTGAAACAATGTGTTCAATGGAAAGATGGGTCTAGTAATGATGCAACATCTCCTTCTTATACCCTTGACAATATTGAAGGCTTTCAAGCACTAGATCAAGTCAGGGGTCAGATTTCTAAAATTTCTTAAAATTCAATAGTCCTCTAGGAAGTAGTATTAAAAATTATTATGTGTATTAAGCAACCAATAAGTTTTAAAACAACTTCAGAATCAGCATTATCAATAATCCAAGCAGTTCTTATTTCCAATCAGTTCACACTTTTGATGGAAATTTTGGATGAGGTAGGTAGACTCTGAAAGCCATCTATATACTTATTTAAACTTTTCGAAACTTAGAGAGTTTTATAAGCTAAGAAGTCACTCTAGCACAAAATTTAGCTTACTTCACACCCACAGATCTTCATCGTATTGAGCTTATATTCTATTATAATTTTACTTAGATATTTGCTCTTCATGTATTTAAATATGCTCCTATTAGGTTTTTGGAACCAGATTAGGCTTACCAATTTCCCGAAGTTTCGGCCCCAACTTTGGAACCATCCTCAAAGGCAGAAGATGTAATGAATTTTTCGATTAAACTCTATTTGTTTCTGCAAGTGATTTGTATTCGTACGTTGAAGTTTTGCCATATAGTTTATAAAATTTTATATTTATATGTGATATCTTTCGTCGCTAGAGAATTTTCTGGAATATCGGTGTTAATTTTATGAAGTCAATTTTCGATAGTAGTGAGTTACTACTGTGTCGAGAACTAGAACATTTATTATAGAAATCTTAAATGTATTGTTTTCAATCACAAGAAAATGAAAATTGAGCCAAACAAAACCATATCGACTAATTTGTGATAAAACCGTAATAATGTTTTTATAAACTTTTCCGTGCCAGAATATCTGTAAACTTTAAATGTTTGATTATACAAGGTAAGACAATTTTATTATCGACATATGTAATTTGATATACTTTACTTACTTTGTATTTTATATGTAAGTTAGTTAAATTTAATTTTGAATAAAGTTTTTAATTATATTTTTTATTTAGTCAGTTGGTTGTTGTTAATCTACTCATAGTACTCACCAAACGAACAACTACCATGCAAATGGTATACAACGTTGATCGATAGATAACTTCACGACTACGTATCGTTAACGACGTTGAACTGAGAATACGCTAAACATTTTCTTATTCAAAAGGTATGGCGTTGTGTAACTCAACACATTGCATGAATTTGATATCACCTACGCAACTGCTCTATTTTAATAAAAGAAGCCCTTACGGCTGCGAAAAGTATAGCTAACAAACACTGAACGAATGGCGTATTTAGCAGAAACGTAGGCTTAATGAAAGCTTCATCGCGGTAGCGTCGAAAACATGATGATGAATGACTCCTCGGTCGGTCGAAAACACCATCACCGCATAGAGTTTAATGAACACATTGTGTGAGTTCTCTGCCAATATGAATCGAGGCCGCTCTATTTTGTTTACACTGCCACATGTAAATCGAAAATATACTTCGGGAGCCTGGCTACTCAGGCTTCAGGGACTGAAAGAGCTCGCAAAGATCGTTGTGAGATATTGTTTCGGTTTCAGTACGACTTCATCTTCGACGTGCACAATTAAACGGTTTTGTTAATGTAAAAATGACGATGACTACATTCACCAAATGAACAATAGAGTATTGAGTGAACAGAAACGATCGTTGATTTTTGATTGATGTAGTGGTTTAAGATAAAGTAAGACATCATCGTTTATTTGATTGATATTCTGTCACGATTAATTCGTTGTAGATTATGAAGCTTCAGCTCAGGTATATATATACTTTAGAAGAGTTTTTTAGATGTGTTATGACATTGAAAAATTTCAAGATTGCACGTGCGGTATTTAAAGGTTAGGTTACTGATATCTGTATAGTGAACTTCTTCTTTTATTTAACACCTGCATTCTAAATCTGGTATTAGCATTTAATTAATTTAGAATCTAAATAACAATTATATTATGCACCTACGCCTAGAGCCTTACATTCCTATGGTAAGAGACTGACTATTCTTTGCCAAAATTATATTTTTTTCACTTATTGACAATTCAATCAATTTTAAAAAATATTGTAAAATTCATTTTTTCGCCGTTAATGGAAAAATTAACAAACCTTCTAAATTAATCATTTCGACAAAAACAAAGTATAAAAATACCACCGGCTGAGGTAACAAAAACAGGGGACTCTCTTGAACCTTCGATAGGCACAAAAAGTGTCGAGCTCGAGAAATTTCTTGAAAAATGCTCCTACAAAAAACGAATATTTCTGGCATTCGAGTCTTTTTTAAATTGATTATAAAAAGGACAGCTGTATAAGTTGAGTAGTTTATATAGCCGTGTAAATGGTATCGATAGAAATCAGCTGTAGTAAATAAATAGTGGATTTATTTTAGTGTAAATACAGTCATCGAAAGCGAATGTGAATACTTGCCTAAATTTCCTTTTGAACTTGCGAAGTTTATAGCATTATTCTTGCGGTTGACTAGAAATAATTAATCTTTAGATAATCATAATGGTAACATAGACTATGCAGGTTTTCTAACATTAAGTATTTTCGATTTTTAATAAACCAATTCTTAGGTATTCGATTTAGAAGTTGTTTTATAATGCTTTAATTGTAAGTTTTCCTACCACTTTTGATACTCCGGTAGAAAATGTAACATATGAGCAATAATATCCTATATGTTTATTCTAATTACGATTAAAATCACATATTAATTATATGTATTAACACCATTCCACCCTATTTATCTTTTTGCCACTCATACCTCTATCTCAATAATTGTCAAAAATACTAATAACAGTCCTTTCAATATTTAGCAATATACTTTATTTCCAGCCCTCCAAGCAACTATTTTAATCTACAGTAAAGCTATTTTTACTTGAGCTTTAGTTTGGTTATTCGCTAACATACAGTAGTCATAGGATAGTACCTTGAAGCACACAGGTATTCACTTAAGGCTATTTCCTTGTAGCATTTCCCTTTATGCAGTGTGTTTGGGCGATAACTCAAAAAAAGTACGCTTTGCATCTCATATCTATAAAGGAAGTTTGTTGGTAACGGTGCTGATAGAGAGGGAAGGGTGCGAAAGAGAAAGGAACATAAGGTTATGGCAGAGTAGATAGGATGCAAATGTGGAAAAAGCTAAGCGGACTAAACTACTGATAGGAAGGATAAACGAATGGATGAGTTGTGGGTTTAGGGAATTGAACTATGGACTGACCCAGTTTCTAACTAAACATGGGGTGAGCAGATTTGTTGAGAAAGGGAAGGGCTGAGGAAGATGTGTGTATATATTGCCGAGGGGTCGACACCCCTCATCATACGATGATGGAGTCTGAAAGGTAGGGCACCGAGAGAGGGGTGAAGACAGCAGAGCTAGGGAGCGGAGTCATCATGCCGCAAAATACAGTGGAAGATACAGTGACTATGCGTTAAACATCATAACAAGTAAAAAACGGCAAGAACGAATCTACTTGACTGTGAGTGAATTAATGGGTGCATAGTCACTACTCCGGGGTACCTAAAGATGTATCTAGGATGGGTTCCAGGTACCTAGAGGGAGATGGAGGAACCCACACACAGTACAGTTCGCAACAGGAAACTTGTACGGCTGTTCGTTCGGTTAGCGAATTTTACCTCCCCTGAAAAAAAAGATAAAATATGTTATAATAAGAGGTTTGCTTTTGTCGGATATTTACCAGATGCTCTTTACATGTGTACATTGAGCAGCAAAAAAATCTGGAAACATTGCTAGTAGTATTTGAATGTATAAATAAACTATTCATTTGCCTGTTAAAATTTAAATTTCAATATTTGCAAAGAACCGGTAGCTTTTTTTAATTTGAAATTAATGTGTAGGTTTAAAAAATGTATTTCAAATTACAGTGAAAGTATCTGTTATGAAGTTTATTAGAGTGTCTAAACTTATCATTGATTGCGAAGATATTCATCAATTAACACGAAAGCTACGTTTTCATATCTCATGGAATTAATGACTTGGAGACTAAAAAAAACGAGTTGAATGAATATTTAAAACTGTTTTTCAATCGCGATACGAGTACTTTCCACGAAGATACACTCTAGAAAACACCCCACCAATAAAAAATCTTCCTTTCCTTTAATATTTAGGGATAGTGTAATATCTAAAACTGCGTTCGATACGTCAGCCGAGGAAATTCCATAGCTTGCTCCGACATTAGTTATTTATGAAACATTAATATTAACCAACTACACAAAGTAAAATTCAAGCATCAGTGTACATCATCCATCCTGAAAAAACCGTTAGTTTTTCTAATAATTTATTAATTTTTTAATTAAAATTTTACCGACACACCGTTTTAATACAAAGGGTTTTATTTGTTTGAAATTTTTAATTTTGTTACTTTATGAATGTCTTATCTAATATATTAGATATTCATGAATACATATTTAACAAAGTTTCTGTATAAAAGTAATGCGATAATATTCTATTCTGCCTGTTCATTGGGAATGTTTTTCAGTACATCTTTGCTGATAAGTATTTGACATTTGTATTGGGAATAAAGGGTAGTAAGGGCAATTTCGAAACATTGGCGCATTACTGAATGTTCTGAGTGAAAGTACTCGCTACAATATGATCAACTTGTCATCATCTGTACAGATAGGTGCAGTGTATATTGTGTATTATCTCTTGTTTAAATTACTTTTATGTTTTTTTTTTGGGCAATAACACCACAATAGAAATAAAACGACGTATATTGCAGGAATACCAAACGTTTCAAAGTCTATTCTGACTTCATTGTCAATGGTTTTATGTTTATTGATGTTGATTGCAAAATGAAAATTTGATTTATGACATTTAAAATTGACATTAGAGAATTTGTTGTTTTTAGATATACAGGTAGCACAAAAAATTCCAAAGATCATAAATTATAGTTAACCAGCTCTCAAATTAGAAGAATTTGAAAGAGTTGTCTTTAGAATTTATAAGTGGCGTTCCTAGGTACGTACGACTTTGTTATAAGATAGCGCATTCGCCAAAAATGCCATCAAAGTATTCTATTGTTTCAGTGATCCCATTAACGTCATAAGGGAAAACCTAGGAAAAACCTTATGAACTATCCCGATATTGGGTTGTTCAAAAGGAGGTTACCATTAATAATTTCTTCCTTAATTGTCGGTAACCAGATACGATTAAATTCTACAGAAGTAGAAGGGATACAATCGTCTTCATTCAAAAGAATTAAGGCAGACTTTTTTATTTTTCGTTTTGTGTTATGTTGTTCTTTGTGAAGTATAGTTGAATTGTCAAATTGTATTTTATGGCCTAGGTCCCAAGCATGTTCACAAATTTTTGATTTTTCAAATTGTCGTTTCTTTGAATGACTAAAAATTTAATCTTCTTTGAGGGAACGCGTTTGTGGTATTGTCGTAATAGGAAGACAGTTCATCTTTTCATCTTACACTGTGGTATCAACTAATGGTCAATTAGAAAAACTTCCTGTAATTCATTTATTCCTGTTTTGGAAGAATTAATTTAACCAGCTTAAAGCGAATTATTTCATATTAATATTAAGTATTTTGTTTGAGAATTCGTCCTGAATGCATCCACATTACATGTACCCTCTATCTGAACTTTACAAGTGAGATATGGTTTTCGATGTATTTTTGCCTCCTTAACTTGAATCCATAGTCAGTTTTGCTCCATCACCCTTCAGTTTCCCCTAAATCGTAGAAAACCTTCAGAAAATCGCTAAAGACCTGACAAATGGCTAATTTTGACAACTGAAGTGTGATTGAGCAAAGCTGACTATGGATTCGAGTTCAGGAGCCAAAAATAGATCGAAAACCATATGTCAAATGCAAAGTTGTCAATTTTTTTTGTATTTTTTTTATATATAATCGTCTCTTTTCGCACAAATGCAGTGTTCTTTTTTTCTTGGTGGTTATTTTGTGACTATAAGTTGCAAAGTGCTAATTTAATCCATCCATCTTCTGTGTTTTGTATTATAAGTTAATCATCGGCAAATTGTATTGATAGAATTCTTGGACCTCATCTTTATTATCCTAGTTGGTTTTCTTCCGTTTTCTCATCTACATAGATATTAAATAGTGTAAGAGATAGAGTCGTACATCCTTGACTAACACCTTGATTTTTTTTTAAATTTTTCTTGCTTTACCAAACTCAATTCTGCTTCTATTAGGATAGCGTCTGAGACAGTTTTTCGTTAACAATTTATACGGAACATTTTTAAAATACTAATATTCCTCTGTTTTGTTTCGCTATGAAACATTAAGATATTTATCTAGCTATACTAAAATCGCAGGTTTAGGAATATGCCACCATATTTTGTTACTTCAGAGCTGATACCTGTTGCTTTTTACGTTCTTTGCTTTCCTCAATACTTTTTGTATTCTTCATATCTACTGGGTCATTGGAATCTATATAAGTGTCTTATCATTTTATACGGAACAATCTACCGGGTCTGAACATCTCGAACACAGTAAAGATAATAAATAATTTTATTGAACTTATTAAACTGCGACTATGATAGAATACGCTAATGGAGCTAGGAATGAAGAAAATGAAACAACAAAGCTGGTGTAGTACAGTGAGCTACCTTCTGCAAGACTAACTTAATACTAACTACAGTTCTTCATATGTTACGTCATATTTTGTAATAAAACACGACTACTTCAAAAAAACTTGCTTAGCAGCATACTATTCCATCCTTTTTAAGACTTTCCACTTCTTCACCAATTGAAACTTCACGCTAAATTGTTTGAAAACACCCTTTAATTAGCGCTCCTTATCCAAAACGTTTCTTAACCTCACGCTTCCAAAGTTAAAATAGTTTCCTGCATGTGGAATAATTCCAGCTCTCGCACTTAACGAGGTAATTTCAGACGTAAATAAGTAATGCTTCGCAAAATTAAGTTACTGTAGTTTCCAAAAACCAGTTTCATCTCCTAACTTAACCAAATTTAATAACAGCTCGACTTGCATTGTGTCAGAGGGAGGTAAACATGTGAAGCTTGTGCGCTTACGGGCTTTGTTTATACTCGAAATACGCTTGTAGAGATCCAGTGTCTACAAATATCCACAGGAACGCAGGAATCAGGTCTATTCACTTTACCGGATCGCTACCTTCGTGTAAATTACGGAATAATTATTATAATTATTGAGGGCTTATACGTTATACTCTTGTTTGAGTGGACATGATATCAAGGATCGCCTTGGTTTAGAGATAGTGTTGGAACTAGGTAACTATTAGGTTAATGCCAAATTAATTGAGGGTTTAATATTAATTTAAAATCAAAGTTAGATCAGTATACATAATTACGTTTGGACGTAGGTTCACGCTAATGTACATTGATTGTTTACGTCATTTGTAACTTGTTGTTTTTCTTGGTGCAGCTTCTTCAGTAGTATTCAATTGGGTTATCCTGACTCACATAAAGGGTCGTCAAACATGTTGATCCTTCAGCTTTTCGTAATCTGCACCAACTATTAATTTAACTTTCATTCATTAGTTTCACAGATCTAATTTAAAAAAAGTAAAATCATTTTAATGAATATATCACTTAAATAGACGTAAAACTGTCTTTTAGTAACACGCCCTTTTAGGGTCTATGTTAGACCCCGTTTTCAATGACAAATTTAGCATCCACATTTGACATTAAATGTTTCACAATATAAACTGATCTAACTAAGAAAATTTATTGCTAATTTGAGATATACAGGGTAATATTAAAAAATTCTAATGAAAAACAATAAAGCTTCTTTCAAATTGGAATGGGTCATTAGGGAAAAACTATGAAAACCTTATGAACTGTCCCGATACAGGGTTCTTCGAAAAAAATGATATTTAAAAGCAATTTTGATAGTTCATGTCTGTGATTCTATAGTAAAAGGTATATATTGTTTTTAACAGAACTTGTTGGATCTTTGTTTAATTTAGTGTATAGTCCTTGAGTGATTCTGTTCTGAATATTCATTTTTATTTAAAATTACTGTGGCATTGTCTTTATCTGTCCTTTTTTAAGGTATTAATTGCAAGTAGTTCATCTTTAGAAATATTATTTTTACTATGTATAGTTTTCTCAAGTTCAATTTGTGCTTTTATACGATATTCTTGAGCTACACTAAAGTTTAATTTATTTGCAGTTTATTCTATAGAACTGATAATATGAAATTTTGGAACAGATTTTGGAGAAATTGCAAAGTTTAGGCTCTTTTGCAAATCTGAAGTTTCTGGATTATTTAATACATTATTAAATTCTCAGCATTCCCTATATCTCTATCTAACTTAAGTCTATTACGACGGTGAAATTAAATCATGTCTCTAACAGTTGCGAAGGTTGCTTGTTTCAATATGCTATGAATTCTTACACCTCTGTATGGTTCCTTTCTCCCGACTTCTGAACAAGATTGTCTGAATGGCAGTGGCGCCATATCTAGTTTTAATTTTTATGACTTCTTGGGAATAACACCGCAATTGCTGGAAAGATGCAGCTTTCCAGCAAAAGATATTCCAAATGTTTAAGTATGGAGTAAAGAAATGACACTTTAGCATTCACTAGAATCTTAATAATTTATATATTTAAAGAATAAAGAGTTGAGGGAAACACAACTGATGAAGGTTCTCGACTAGAAACAATATATTATAGTCTTGCGTTCAATGGATAACAAAATATCGAAAAGATAGCACAATAAACACCTACTTAAAAAATAAATCTCTGAATTTAGATATAAATACTGCATAATAACGTTTTAGTTATAATTACCTGCTCAACTTAATATTTAATAATTACTTCCCACACCTTAGGTGGAGGATGATGAGACCGAAGGAAGTCTAGTTAAGTGAGCTAGTTCTTTAACGGCTGGTACGCTTCTTCGGATGGCTCCATCCTTTGAGAAAACCAGGTTAGAGACACCCTGAGACAAGAAAGATATTGAAACCAGGTTGGATCACATATCGTAACGTACACACTTACAGACCCTTATATAATCTTTCACAAATGAAAAAAAAAACCAGCCAAGATATTTCTAATAAAAATAAGTGTTAGTTTGTGATATTTGGGGAATCCACCAGAAACACATTTAGTGTATTTAATCAATCAATATGAACTTGGGTCCTCTTAAGGGTGCAATACTTTCCTTAAATTTAAGTGGGACCACCACTGATGTATAGGCTATTGGAGAAAATATTATAACCAACCATCTCATCTTCTTCTGAAGTTCAGCCGAACATAAGTTACAATTTCTTGTTTGAATAATGTGAAGTCTGTAATACTGTTTATTCCTAATTCACTATGGATTTCAACATTCACTAAGTAACACTCGACTCCATCCGAATTATTCGACAAAGTTCAGTTCACAAGCAGTAAACTATTTTCTACTCTCTTCGAGGATTCATTCCTTTATACGCACGACAATATATATGATATATATTGTTTCTGGTCGAGAACCTTCATCAGTTGCGCTTCTCACAATAGAACGTCCTCTCGAGCACTTATTTATGTATTTGATACACAACAGTAAATTTGTAGACGCGAGATGTAAGACCGACATCTCGAATTTTCGGGGAAACTAGCACACTGAGGTTCCGAATTTGGAGCCGTTCCATGACATTCCAGGAGTTACTGGAGAACCACGAAAATCCTAGATGTCGGCCTTACATCTCGCGTTTACAAAACTATTTTCTATTGAAATGATTACAAAGTATCGCAGTAGGGAGTATTAAGACTTCGTCGATTGTTTCGATTAACGTATGAGTTTATCAGGTGTAATGTTTCATATAGTTGACAATATTTTACACAGGATGGTTCTTGATCTGGGGTATGTACAATGAAAAATTCCAAAGAGTGTAACTCAAAATGATTTATTAGAAATTATGTATAAGCTGTATTTGTTTGTTATCGACAAATTGGAGCCATTAATATAAAAAATAAAAAAGCTCAAAAAAAATTGGTTTGTACTCTTGTCATTTCTAATATTTCGTCTGGATTATTTTACGATAAAACTACATCAAAAACATATCTGTATTTAGATTTTGACATATAATATCCTATATTTTAACATATAATATCCTACAAAATTACATTTGGGTACGATAAACTTTGACGCGATTTATGCATGAAATAGTTTGCTCAAAGGATCAAAACTCACCCCGTTTTTTCTGTCTGATGTTCCTTAATAAATTCAATTTGTTTCATTACCCAAGTATAAAGGAAGCAATTATCCAGAAAACTCCCGCTTCAATTATCACAACAACTCATTAATCACGGTCGTTCCTATTTACCGTTACAAAGTTTTATCTTATCTGATGCTTTTGTTTAAAATTTCCAACGGGAAAATTCGATTCGGATTAAAAGTTATGCGAAAAGTTTTCTTTTAATTATCCTTAAAATTTTTCCACAAAATAGGATTGGTTTGCGTGAAAACGTACTAAATTAATTGCTCTTTCTCTTCGTGTTTTAATGAGTCCTATTGATTTCTAAACATTCTGGAAGTGAACTATTTTTTGTATAAAATTGTGCTAATTATGTCCCATTGATATATTGGTCTTGAATAGATGTTTAACCGAGAATTGAATAATAACGTTTAGAAGTGTACGAGAAAAGGCCGACTCCGAAATAAGCAAATTTGAACCTCAACTTAACCTTTCAATGCAACTTTGTCAATATTTCAAACATATAGATTTTACTCAAATAGCGGTGTTTTCTTAAGGAATTCTACAAGTAGATTACCAGCTTTTCGAGAGTTTATAAGCTTGTTTATAGTTAGGAAATGTCAACAGCAGCGCTACCCCCAGGAGACAGAGGCTTCCAAATATTTCATAGCCCCACAGAAATGTTTCGGAAACAGTAACATTTCAATTTGTTTTTTGACGTTGAATCCGTATCAAAGATAAGAAAAATTGGTGTACCAAAATATTCTAAAGTAAAAACAGCTCTAAATACGTTGAAATGAAAGCTAACTAGAGCATATACGGAAACCGCTTGAAAAACCGATTTTTTGGGATTTGTAGATATATACGTAGTATTGGGCAAGATCTGAGGAACTACCTGTATGCATTGTAAAATAGCACCTCCAGACTGGGGTGAATGTTACCCCTCTTATAAATCGAAAGGTTGAATTTGAAAAGGAGCTACGTTGTGTCACTTTGCGTGATGCTTCCTGGAAAACATCTCAGGTTGTCATCTCTACGTGTCATAGTATGCTCATGCGGTTTAAAGGAAGGATGCTACATAATTTGAAAAAAATGTAACTATTTTTTAATTCCTGGGTGATTCTTTTCACCACCACCTGCAAATCAACCATAACAAAGCTTGAAATGTAGTACACCTGACTGTTTAAACTACATTCGATTATACTACTACTCATGGAAGTCCTTCACAACATGTGAGCGTAGGTGATAGAAGTCTCGTCAATTCAATATGTTGGTGGGTCAATTTGTTCATCTTGTAATTCAAGTAGTTTAACGGTTGATTAAACTCACTTTCTTACGGTTTCCAGAGCTGTTGTCCATAAAATTCTTGTAGGTTCTGTTAAAATTAAGTCTTTCTAGAACATCCGACGAGTTTAAATAATTTAAAAAATTGGAATTTTGTACCTTGGACCAATAATACTTTTATTATATTTTTAATTATTTGCAATATCTGGATAATATTTTTCTTAATTTTTCTAATTTGAATAAATAATAACACATCACAGAAATTGGTATATAGTAAACAAAATGTAATATTGATTATACAGGGTATGCTGTATTGGGTAAACTGGCGAAATGGCCATGTCAAGGTTAAGCAATGCTTCGGAACTCTGATTGGTTAATGAGAGGGATCCACAAGTGAGACCCATAGAATGCATGAACTATTTTCGTACTATGGAACGAGGATATACAGAATCTAGGTAGTTTGAACCGGGTGATGGAAACTTGGATGGCTGGTAATGGATTTTGGGAATCGGAGTGATTGGAACTCGATAGATAGACCTACATGGCTTGAATGGGATACTTGGTCACTTAATTGCTGGAAGAGGATTTTGGAAGTCTGGGTGTCTGGTTCTGGATAGAAGAATTTGGATAGCTGGAACAGGATACTTGGAATCTGGATGGCGGAGCCTATATGCTTGGAATCTGGAACAGGATGCTTGAATTGCTGCTTTTGTATTGATGGATCTGGTCGGCAAGATAGGAAACTTGGAACCTGGATACTTATATAAATCTGTATACCAAGGTTCCGGACCACAGGATGAGTCCGCGAACTTAGGCAGTAAGGAAAGTCATCAAAATGATAAAATACGATATTGTGAAATATGAGGCCCAATAAAGGTTAAATGGAGGTTGAAACATTAGAAAAGTTGTTAATATTGAGCACAAATGTACCAAAACGGCACAATTCGGTGAAGAATGGGACTTTAACAGTCCTAATGACCAAATAAAAAAATAAGTAATTAGAATAAACTAGGGTAAATATTGATATATTAACCCGATGCATATATGATTTATCATATGTAATAGTTATTATTCCATGTGCGTCATTAGTTGCTTCAGTTGATGATTGAAAAGTTTATTGAATAGATTATTCAATTCCATTCTCAATAGGTAGTTTCCTTATACTGTGAAATGATGAAAACTAATAGTATAATGAACTGTTCAAAAGTAATGTCACGACTTGATACAAATAAAGTAATTATGTAAGATTAATATGAACTTTGTTATTTTATATAATAATACTCTGTTGTTCTGTTTCAGGTAAGAAACCAAAAATTAATCCGTACTCCCAGTAAGTATTAACAGAGCTACATATCATACATCACTTCAAACTGTCACTCCTAAATAATACATTTCACTTATAATATGATTTTCCATTTAGGCAAGTCTTAAACACTTACAATACTATCTATCTCACAATGAATGGTAATATTTCACAATATAATTCTCGACTTTGCTGTCTCGTCATCCGTTTTCATTTTGATCGTCTCACCTGTCTCAGCCCATCCGGAAACCCTCTTATTCCGACTACATCGTAAAATTGGTGAGAACGTCATCGTCAGCTGTTGTAGGAACATTTCGTTTGTAGCTGCGACAAATGCCGTACTTTCTCTCTATTGGCTCTCGCATTTACGATGCATCCATCTACTTGAGCTTTGTGGTACATCGCGTTCATGGGGGTGTCCCCTGTATGGCTTTATTTAGGGAAAACACTGATTTTCGTGCTCACCCACTGAACGTTCTGTGAATTATTTAATTAATTGCCAGGGGAGAAATATATTTAGAACTTATGACGCGGGAATAACTCGTACGAGTTTCGGTGAAAATGAATGAATACGAACAGGAAATTGCGAAGTTTTTCCAGAAGCCGTTTGCAGTTATCGGAGGATAACTAGAACTGATTTTATAATAACTGTGTTTAAGGTTTCTTTTTATGTTTAGTTAATTTCAAATTTTATCAAAACTTTATTTGCAGACAAACGAATTATAATCTACCAAACTCGTTTTGTATTCTGGATATAATTTGTTTTTAAACTCATCCTTAGGAAGTTATATGCCATTAAAAGGGCTTAAACAAAACGGAAAAAAAATATATGGGTTTTACGTAACTTTTCACGTTAAATAACATGTTCTACTCCGTTTTTCCATTGCAATCATAAGCTCCTATTTAGGTTGGTGAAGGGGATTTTCGGCCTATAATGTTTTTTTATTTCATTTTTTTACAATTTTCTCTACAAATTTGTAAATTCTTGTCAATTTTACCTAAAAAATATTATCTTTGGCCAAATCGATATTTACAATGGTTTTCGAGTAAACGGAATTAAAAATTACTCTGCTATTGAAGTTATTAGGCAGAAAATTACAAAAATCTGTTTACAAAGGTAAATTAGAGACTGACGTTGCCACAACGCTTAACAATATAAATTAATGATAAATTGTCAATTGAGCTTTGCAGTGTTTAATTAGGAAAAGTGGTGAATAGAAAATTTAAGTATACAACACTATTGGAGCTCATAAATATAATCATATTCAAACAAGGAAATGACAGATGTGCACCTTTGTACGGCCGTGAGGCTGGAAATACATCGGAAGCTAGGCGGCTGTATGCGGCAGCATACCCGAATAGAAGAGTTCTTTCTCGACAGACATAAAATTATTAAGATTTTATAAATCTGTAGAGTATCCGTTGTAAAAAAATTGAATTAAAAATAAATACGGGCCGAAAACCCCTTTCACCAACCTAAATAGGACGCTTATAATTTGCGTTTCGAAAACACTAGCACATGCTATTTAACTTGAAAGGTTATGTAAGACCCTTACGTTTTTTTCTATTTATTTTTATTTTCGACCGTCTCTGTCACTAACAAAAAAAGTTTTGTTTGAGCCCTTTTAAGGGAATATATCTTCCTAACAGTGCGTTTTAGGGCACATGTTAATGGGGACTTTTTGGTTTATTTCAATGAGTTCTATACAAAGCAGAACTTTGGAACAGTATTTTAGTAACACCCTATAGTAATATTTAATTTAGAAATATGTGCAGAACTTTATGTTAATTGCATTTCTTACTCCAAATTTCTACAGAATGGTAAATTTTCGTCATGGAAAATTGAATTGAATCAGTACATAATTCAAATCGATTAAGGTGATTTAAAGAAATCTGTTTAGTTTCATTGGAAAACGATAAGTATTAAATTTTAAAAAAATATGACGACCTGAGAACTTCTCTCTTTTTCAAATCGATTAAAATTACAGATATAACTATTTAGTTTTGTTATTATTTATTTTGCCTGGTAATTTGGGGTTTACATATATAGATAAGAATTTGAAAATTGTAAATAAGGTACAAAGTTTGGCAAAGCAATTTCGAAAAATTGCCCGAATTATTGGTTGATCTACAAAAATTCTTACACACTGATTTCCTGAGAAAAAGAGATCTCTAGAATATGATAAAGCAGTATTCCTGTATATAAATAGTGACTTTTATATTGTGTGATACTTATCTGTGTTTGGAAACGATTCAGTTCTAACTCTGGACTTGTCAGTCGCTGTGTGTTGTAGCTGCAGGTTTATTATTATATTTTTGCTTTGAGGCAAATTTACTTGTTTTCTAAAAAAAATTGAGGGTGACAAATTTGGCCGTTGGTGATCACTTGATACTTAGTGTACCGTTTTTTGCTGTTCTAGCAATAGATTTCTCTATCCCAAATCCTGATCAACTGAAGGGGTCCCGATTTCCGCGATGTTTTAGAATCTTCTTCTTTCAACAAGATCTTTATTTTAGTCCAGTCTATCCTATAATGTGGCTGCATTTGTGCAACTATTATTAGCATGAACCGGGACACTTATACTATGTAGTTGTATTTATTTGACAATTTTCTATAGAAATTCAACATTATCTGTACTTAACAGAAAGGGTATAAGGAAATGCCGAATTATTTCTTGAAACTTTGAAAATATCAAAATGAAACTGAAAAACATGGAATGCATTTAGTTGATTTTCAGACATTTTATGTAAAAAAATTCTTAAACGAACAAAACTTCCAAGAAAATATAACACTACGTCATTTTCAAATGAAATTCACATAGCCCGCGGCTCCTAAAAATAAAAAAAAATGTATTTTAACTGAAATAGTTGAAAATAATAATATAAAAATGGGCTTTTTCTATGTAAAAACAGTTCGACATGTCCTTATGAAGGACAATTGAAAATAGGTTTTATAACTAAATGCAGATGGAGTGAAAATTTTTTTATTTGATTTATATATTATATTACCCAGATGTTACTTCATCGGACAGCTGCGGAAGTATTTATACGAAGTGTTTCCAATTAAATGTATTGATACGGTTGGAGTCGACTTAATATTTCATCTTTAAAATTCAAGCTTTTAGCTATCAAGACAAACGAAAATGAAGGCAAATAGTAATTTTATAGAGACGAAACTGTATTAATAGAAAACATTTTTTATATGATTTGCTACGATTTAGCGAGTTGATATTAAAATTTTTGTAATCCTGTCATTTTATTCCCCTCACATATCCAGAAATTTTTATACAAGTTATATAATTTTGTTTATTCGGTGGAGAATTTACAATTTAAATTGATGTTCGGTTAAACAATCACATCTATAAAATAATGTTTATGTTGTTAATATTTAAGCATAAAAATATTGTCCTTTTGTTAAAATATAACAAAAAAATTTGATTATAGTCAACTTTGACTATGATTGACAATCAGTTACACAATATTTTAAACATGTTTCACATATTTATGTCAGTTTTCAATATAATGTTTTGCAACATGAACTGTCGAATACATCCGAGTAAAAAGTACTGCTTTGTTTGGACTTTTGTTATTGGATTTTTATTTTATCTCATAAATCGAATACTATTGTGATTCTGTTAGAACGCTATATATGTTCAGCATTCGTTGTGTCAATTTTGATAGATCATTGTTATTCTATTTCTTTATAATATTGTTTCAGTGGCGCTTCCCTCATCTGATTGAAATCTCGAATATTTTTTTATGTATTTCATCAAGGAGTTTCAGGGAAATAAAAAAAAATACACCTAGAATCTGTAGGTTAACTAAAAACTATCAAATCATTCTTTGCATCTTTGTTTTTGAAACCGTATGGGAGCAGTCATGTAAGCGAGTTAAAAATTATTCGTTGCTTGTAGCTTTACATTATCAAAAAGTACTTGCTGGTAACATATTATAGTAGTAAAAATGCATATGCTGCTAAAATATATAATTTTTAATAATTTGTTAAATTATTCTTGTAGTTTTTTAGTATTCGAGCTGAGACGCTATTGAATTGTATAAAAGAATCTATTTCGAAGCATATTGCCTAGCTAACTTGTTCTCCTGAAGATAATTTATGAAACTTTCGTAACGTCAAGTTTCTTCAGAAAGAAAGTTGGGTTGTTAGAGACAGAACAGAAATTGAGGGCTACTTATTGCTTAGGTATCACTTTATAAATAGCAGTATGATAAGGAAATGACAAAATTTGCTTATTAGAAAAATATTCTTATTGTGAAGCGACAAAATATCTTAATAGTCAATTTGTAATTCAGGAAAGCTAATGGAATAAGAAAATCAGTTTGTTAACATATTCAGGGATAACTGGCTTGATCTGTCACATTATACAAATGAACTTTCTTTGCTTGCTTCAAAATGTTTTTTAACGACTAACCCGTGGTGGCTGTTAGCAATTGTGGCGGCTGGAGGCGTTGAAAATATAAGAGTCTTGCTCTTTGAGGCCAGAGTGCGTATAAGAAGAGTGTTGCCAAGGTATAGGCTGGATGCTGATTGGTTCCGCTATTTTTTGCACTGATTTTTGGTTTACTAGAGCAACAATGTATTTGAGGCTGTGTTGCCAGATCTGATGATTTAAAGCAAATTTCACGATATCTGTATAATTTTATCATTGTGGTATTTTTAGTTAAATTTTATTAAATTTAAGCCGTTAAAATACAAACCACATAAATTATAAAATGTTGACGACAGTAATCAATAGTTATTAGAAGATTCCAGCATCAACTTGATTTTAGTGGACAAATTGCTTATTACAAAGTATTGAGAGTTGCTGTTTGAGTACTTACGATAGGGAATTTAAAAATGAAACTATATTTGCTCCAATTCGGTTTCAGAAAATTTTTAATAACTCTATCATCGATATTTTATTATTTTAAAGACAAAACTGGTATACATGAAATTGTTGATTATTACCTATTTTTAGGGATCCGTATATACAATATCCGGATACCCTTATAATATCACTCAGGATTTCTGCCTCTGTCACATCACAGCAATTTTCTCCTAAACTACTGGACGGAAGAGGTTGAAATTTGGTATGAAGGTATATTTTGGTGACCCGATCAGGAGTACATATCGCAAAAAAAGAAATTTTGATTTTAGGGGTACTTCTGGGGGGAAAAACTAAAAAAATCAACAGTTCCCCCCCCTGATCTCCGAAACTACTGAACCTAAAATTTTTAAAAAATTACGAAATATAGAACGTTGCCCGAACTTTACAGGAAAAATAAGGAGAAACCGTTAATATAAATTTTGGGGGGCAAATTATAGAATTAAATGAAAATTTAAAAATTAAAATTTTTTAAAACGCATCATGTAATACATCAAATGAAAGGTCTCATTCTGAGGAATACAAATATATTTTTTTCATATTTAAAAAATAATAATTCAAATGATATTAACGAATATATACCAAAATTTACCAATCCCCCCCCCTTATCTCCGAAACTATAAAACGTAAAGTTTTGAAAAAAATAGAAGTATAGAGCCTGGCCTGAAGTTTACTGGAAAAATAAGGGGAAACCTCTACTTTTAATTTTGGGGGGTAAATTACAGAATTAAATTGAAAATATAAAATTAAAATTGTTTCTAACGCATCCTGTTATATATCAAATAAAAGGGCTCATTTTGACGAACACAAATATATTTTTTTCATATTTTTAAATTAAATGAATTAAAAGATATTAACAAAAATATAAAAAATTTTACCCACCCCCCCCTTAACTCCGAAACCATAAGCTGTAAAATTTTGAAAAAAAAATAGAGGTATAGTGCCTCACCTGAACTTTACTGGAAAAATAAGGAGAAACCCCTAATATTTATTTTGGGGGGCAAATTATAGAATTAAATGGAAAATAAAAAATTAAATTTGTTTCTAACGTATCATGTAATATATCAAATCACAGGGCTCATTATGACTAATACAAATATATTTTTTTAATTTTTTTAAAATAAATATTTTAAAATATATTAAAAAAATATTAAAAAAATTACACATTCTCCCCTTTATTCCCCAAACTATAAGACCTATTTTTTTTATTTACAGGAAAAATACGAAGAAATCTTTAATATTAATATTGGGGGTCAAATTATAGAAATAAACGGAAAATAAAAAATATTTTTTTAACGTGTCATGCAATAAATCAAATGAAGGGGCTCATTATGAGGAATACAAATATATATTTTTCATCTTTTTAAAATTAATTGTTTACAAGATATTAACATAAAGATATAAAAAAATTCTCATTTCTCGCTTTATTTCCGAAACCATACTACCTAAATTTTTGTAAATAATTAGGGGTACTGGGGCTCACTTGAAATTTATAAGAATAATTATTAGAAAACCTCCATAGTAATTTTAGGGACAAATTATACGATTAAATGGAAAATAAAAATTCAATTTTCAAACGCATCATGTAATATATCATTATGTGAATTACAAATATATCATATTTTTAAATCCTTTGTTTAAAAGATATAAGCAAAGATATTAAACATCGACTTAATTTCCATTTTAGAAACTACACTATTTAAATTTTGAAAAATATATTTTATTTGTATTTTTAAATAATTTCAATACTAGATTTAATAATTTATAATTTAAAACTTGAACTATTTTGCCCTTTATCTTCCAATCTATAGAGCCTCAAAGTTCAGACAGTAGATTATAAAAGGCTTCCCTGAAAGTTTATTAGTAAAATAAAACTCTAATGTTAATTTTTGGGAGACAAATTAGAAAACTAAATACTGCGAATCTTGGAGGTGGTACGGAATCCTTAGTATGCGAGTCCAACTCGCACTTGACCAAATTATTTTAATATGAACTTTAAAGATGCATTGAATGATATTTTTCGTTGAGTCGAATGCGTAAAAGATATTGATTTTTTAGGAATATTCGCTTCAAGCAATCTAGGAACCCTGCATAATTTTTAAAAATCTGCACAGGTCTGTATGCTTGCATAACACACATGGCGCCGTGTTATCGATTTTAAAGTTGTTTTATACTGGTGGAAAATGAGCGAAACAATGGCCATGGCACCACTCTCATTACACGCACTTTGATTGAGGCTAGCCTCTAGATGAGCATCATAGCAGAAACCTTCTAGGTTTTGGAAAACTCTGTCCCGTGACGCACTGTCAACAATTCCTCGAATTATTCTATATACTTTGAAGTTACAAGGACAAACAGTCGTTACACTCAAAACAAAATAGCTACCAGTACAAAATGACTAATATTTACTAGAATATTTGTGAGTAGCTTACTTTGGCGAGTCCAACAATTTTTTCTTAGTACAAGTCCGTAAAATTTATTTTTTCTGAGTTTTTTTGGAATAACACCACATAAACTTGAAAGTCTGTATATCTCAAATAGTCAAAACGTTTCAAGGTCTAAATCAGACCCCGTTGTCAATGGTAATTAACTTAACACAAATGAACATGAAAATTAAGAAGTAAAAGGATTCGTAATGACAAATTTAGTAAATCACAATTTGACATTAATGTTTGACAGCCAAACTGATGTAACTAAGGGAATTTTCTGCAAATTCGATATATACAGGGTAGCACTAAAATTATAAAGGTCATGTGAAATAACAAAGCTTCTTTCATGTGGTGCTCCTACTACGACTTTGTTATATTATAGTGCATTCACCAAAAATGAGACCAAAGAAATTCTGATGTTCCAGAGATCTCATAAGGTCATAAAGGAAAACCTAGTAAAAACCTATACAATAGCTTTAATTTAATAAAATTAAAACAGACTCTTCTAGCTTTCGTTTTGTTTCTGCTTTCTGTAATATGGTTAAATTTTGAAATTTTATGTTGTTACCAAGGTTTCAGCCTGTTCCAGGCATATTCACAGATTTTTGAGATAACATTACTAAAAGTACTTATTGCTAACTAGCAATGATTTTATCAAATTTCGAAGTACATTAACTTTTCTGAGGAACTTGATTCAACCAGCATCTTCCACTACATCTAAATTTCATTATAACTTTTGAATTAGAGGCAACTTTTCCCGAAGACTGTACTCCTTCGGCAGACAGGAATTATTTCTGGCCAGATTCAAATTTTGTTTGGGCTCCCTCAAAGATCCTACTTGGGGCTATTATTCTGTTTGCCTTTACTAATGTAGCACACAACTTGTTATGTGCACATATGATCTGCTTAAGTTATACAAATGCATGCTTACCCATGTTACTACAATTGAAAGTTTTCATAAGTGAGCATTTGTTGAATATATGGATAATCTCTTTTGAGTAGGCTTGAGTTACAATGTTTGCAGCTTATTTTACACATCCAGGCTTCGAACTTTTAATCTCATTTCGATATAGTTTATATTAGACAGTGTTTGAAGATTTACGTTCCGGTTAACCAAACTGTTTGCTTATTTCAGAAGTTTGCTTATTGCAGACAAATTTTGTGGTATAATATGCTTAGTTATATTCAAAGCTTTAATTTGCTCTACATATTTTTGTAGTATACACTACACTGAAGTTTGAAGACGCGAGATGTAAGACCGACATCTAGTATTTTCGAGAGAATCAGCACACAGAGGTTCCGAATCTGGAGACGTTCCGTGTAATTGCTGTTCTCCCTTAACTCCTAGGACAGAATGTCACGATAAAAATTTTCAGGTTACTTCAACTGTCAGAGGTGCCATTCCTTTGTACGCAAGACAATATATATTATATATAATATACATTGTTTCTGGTTAGGGAACCTTCATCAGTTGCGCTTCCCACAATTGAATGTCCTCTCGAACACTTCTTTATGTATTTGAAACATTTCGTTAAATTTGAAGACGCGAGATGTAAGACCGACATCTAGGATTTTCGAGGGAATCAGCACACAGAGGTTCCGAATCTGGAGTCGTTCCGTGTAATTGCTGTTCTCCCTTAACTCCTAGGACAGAATGTTACGATAAAAATTTTCAGGTTACTTCACCTGTCAGAGATATTGAATACTCTCTTCGAGGTGTCAGTCCTTTGTACGCAGAAACAATGTATATTATATATAATATATATCGTCTTGCTTACAAAGGAATGACACCTCGAAGAGAGTATACTATACTGAAGCTTAGGATATCCATCACTTCAGCCCCCTATGACCTCTCCCTGCTCATACATACGACAACCATTTATAATATAAATATAAACATAATAAATATGATATAATTAACATAAAGGTTTTTTCTAAGAGTGTATTTCTTCATTTGTTGTCATTTATTTTTCAAGTTTTTTGCAACTTATAAAACATTGCGTACAATTAATTCCATGTCCTAAGAGTACGAAATCCATGCACAAAGCCACAAAAAGAAGAAGCTTCGTCACCAACAATAAACCAATTTTTAAATAAATCATTGAACCATATTTTATCGATAGTATCATTGCAGCAATCATGGCGCAAGTTTTTTCACTTCTTCAATTAGGCTGTATTTACAAATATTTCATAATTAATATTAACGCCTGTGTATTGAGCGGCTACGTTGTGGAACAAGCACAAACATTGGAGCGGCGAAACTTTCTAAATGTTGTGTTAGAAGACAATTAATTTTTTTTCTCGGTCAGTTCTACTACGTTTTGTTTGGCATTTAGCAGTGGTCCGATAACTCAATTTTTATATCGTCTTTTGTTAATATTTTCTTTTGATTGCAATTTTCAAACGTGATTATTATCTAATAATTGAAGCGGTGTTCAGTTAAGCGTTAATATTGTTATTGTTTTATATACATCAAAAAAAGATTTTCTCCTTTATTATGGCAAATGAGAAGCTTATTTGCTAATTTTTTGATTTACCTACTGCAGATTGTATTTATTATGAGATCGGTAAAGAAATTAGTTGCAACTTTCAGATTAGTTTGTGTAATTTAATTCGACAAATGTGGGATGAAATGAGAAACGAAAGCAGTTTTTTTCACAAAACTATTTATGGACTGTCATATTATTCAGGCAAATGAGTAACATAATAGTAACACGTGATAATTCAGTCTATTCAGTCAGATTTTCTCACTATTATGGGCATCTAGAAATTAATTTTCTTCCAATGATCTTCTGCTTGGTGTTCATTTTTAACCGACTTTAAAAAAAGAATTTGTTTATATCTATGTTTTTTATGTTTGTTCACCGATTACTCGAAAATGGCTCAAGAAATTTCGCTCGCCTGTACTGGATTCTGTTCTGGGGGATCCCGAAGTAGTCCCATATTTTTTCCCAAGGACATAGCTTGTACGGTTTTTTTTAGAAAATCCACACAAACTTGTTTACCGACTTTCTTATATAGTAAGCTTTGGTGGAGGTGCTGATATTATAAAAATATGGAAATGTTTCTGTTATGAACTTGGTGTATAATAAATTGAAAAGAAATTGGATTAATCAAAATAAATGTCAGTTAATCAACTTCAAGGTGAAAATTCTCCGTTGGTCTGTGTAAATAATCTGTCTTTATAAAGCAAGCGAATTTTTTGTTTAATAATATTAAGAAAAAAAGTTATTCATCATAAACAAATTTGCATGGTCTCAAAACGTATACTGTAATCATTACATGCGCCTTTTTAGGGTTCCGTATATACAATATACGGACACCCTTATAATATCACTCCGGATTTCTGCCTCTGTCACATCACAGCCAGTTTCTCCTAATGTACTGGACGGAAGAGGTTGAAATTTGGTATCAATGTATAGTTTGGTGACCCGATCAGGAGTACATATTGCAAAAGAAGAAATTTTGATTTTACGGGTACTTATGGGGGGGGGAACTAAAAAAAAATATCGACCGTCTCCCCCCCTGATTTCCGAAACTACTGAGCCTAAAATTTTGAAAAAAATAGGAAATATAGAACTTTGCCCCAATTTTACAGGAAAAATAAAGAGAAACCATTAATATTAATTTTGGGGGGCAAATTATAGAATTAAATGAATATGTAAAAATTAAAAATTTTTAAAACGCATCATGTAATACGTCAAATGAAAGGTTTCATTCTGAGGAACACAAATATATTTTTTTCATATTTAAAAAAAATTTAAAAGATATTAACGAAAATTAGAGGTATAGAGTCTGACCTGAAGTTTACTGGAAAAATAAGGAGAAACCTCTAATATTCATTTTGGGGGGCAAATTATAGAATTAAATGGAAAATAAAAAATTAAACTTGTTTCTAACGGATCATGTAATATATCACAGGGCTCATTTTAAATAATACAAATATTTTTTTTTTAATTTTTTTAAAATAAATATTTTAAAATATATTAAAAAAATATATTAAAAAATTACCCATTCCCCCCTTTATTCCCCAAACTATAAGACCTAAATTTTTTTGTTTACAGGAAAAATACGAAGAAATCCCTAAAATTAATATTGGGGGCCAAATTATAGAATTAAACGGAAAATAAAAAATATTTTTTTAACGCATCATGCAATATATCAAACGAAGGGGCTCATTATGAGCAATACAAATTTATATTTTTCATATTTTTAAATTTAATTGTTTACAAGATATTATCATAAAGATATAAAAAATTCTCATTTCTCGCTTTATTTCCGAAACCATACTACCTAAAATTTTGAAAATAATTAGGTGTACTGGGGCTCACTTGAAATTTATAAGAAAAATTATTAGAAAACCTCCATAGTAATTTTAAGGACAAATTATACAAAAAAATGGAAGATAAAAATTCAATTTTCAAACACATCATGTAATATATCAAATAAAAGGCTCATTATGTGAATGACAAATATATCATATTTTTAAATCATTTGTTTAAAATATATTAGCAAAAATATTATACGTCGAGTTTTGTATTTTTAAATAATTTGAATAACATTTAATAATTTATAATTTAAAACTTGACCTATTTTGCCCTTTTATTAGTAAAATAAAACTCTAATGTTAATTTTTGGGGGCCAAATTAGGAAACTAAATACATTTGTATTCTTATAAAAATCAAGAGAATTTTGAAGGTGGTACGAAACCCTTAGTATGCGAGTCCAACTCGCACTTGACCAAATTATTTACTGTACACGAGGTTTGTCTGCAAATAGGAATTTTGCTTAAACGTGAAGTACATTTACTTTTGTTAACATCTAAGGCAAGAAGCAAATTGTGACGCGTATAGCTCGTGTGAAGTTTCATGACACGAGTGGCGCGGCTGAAACCCACTGTTATGAAATAATAATGTGATGAAAACCTATAGCTCGTACAGGTAAAGAATGAACATGCGTCAAAAGTTTTAAAAATTACCAAACAAACTCAAAGACTCTCCACAAGCAGCCCAGTTATGTCATCCACACGACAGTTTACGAAGTTTTTATTTTATTTCTTCGTCGTATCGTGTTTGATCTTCTCTTAAAAAAACGTTGGGTCCAGCGCGTCGTCGTGTTATCTGTACACCCGGAAGTAATGTCGAGAATTAGTAACGTGATTAATAGCTTTTATATAACAAAATAGCTGGGGAAGATATCATCAATAAAGCGACGATTAGAGATTTTTTTTCAAAGATCAGAAGTGGGATTAGATCCATCAGTGAGAGTTTTTTAAGCTGTTCATTCTGCTCCAAATATTTTGTAGGCGGCTGCGGTATACGAGAGTATACTGATGATGCGTAAGGAGGGTTTACAAATGTTTATTTGAGAAAAATCTGGGGACAGGGACCTAAAATAATTTTAAGGCTAAAGCTGCTTATATTTAATTTTGTTAATTTGTTAATCACATTTTTTTAATACAAATATGTTCAAAAATAATTTCTTTATATGTTATTCTCGTGAAATGAGTTTTAATGTTGTTGTATTATCAAAACACAGACAATTTTGCTATAAACATATTTTAAATGTCTTGTTATACAAGATAAATGTTAATAGTCAGAATTGTAGAATGGTACGGAAATCTCAAATACAAAAAAGTTTTGCGCTTAAGTTCACCAAGAAGTTTTTCCATTCGTGACAGTTTCTTGTCATCAAACCAGTTATTATCCATGTTTTTTGGACAATCTTTACGGTACATACAAAGTAAGTAACGTGCAAAAGCAAAATTTCTCGTATGGCCTCACACAATTGTTTCCGGAAAGCAATGCATTCAATCTAAATTAAATAAAAATCTGGATGGTTCCCGTTTTTAGGGTTCCGTATATACAATTTACGGATACCCTTATAATATCACTCAGGATTTCCGCCTCTGTCACATCACAGCAATTTTCTCCTAAACTACTGGACGGAAGAGGTTGAAATTTGGTACCAATGTATAGTTTGGTGACCCGATCAAGATTACGTATCGCAAAAAAAAAGATTTTAGGGGTACTTCTGGGGGGAAAAACTAAAAAAATCGACCGCCCCCCCCTGATCTCCGAAACTACCGAGCCTAAAATTTTGAAAAAAATAGGAAATATAGAACGTTGCCCGAACTTTACAGTAAAAATAAGGAGAAACCGTTTATATTAATTTTGGGGGGCAAATTATAGAATTAAATGAAAAATTAAAAATAAAAAAAATCTCAAACGCATCATGTAATATATCAAATGAAAGGTCTCATTCTGAGGAACACAAATATATTTTTTTCATATTTAAAAAATTATTTAAAAAGATATTAACGAAAATACACCAAAATTTACTTATCCCCCCCCTATCTCCGAAACTATAAAACGTAAAGTTTTGAAAAAAATTAGAGGTATAGGTTCTGACCTGAAGTTTACTGGAAAAATAAGGAGAAACCTCTACTTTTAATTTTGTGGGGCAAAATACAGAATTAAATGGAAAATATAAAATTAAAATTGTTTCTAACCCATCATGTTATATATCAAATGAAAGGGCTCATTACGGCGAAAACAAATATATTTTTTTTCATATTTTTAAAATAAATTAATTAAAAAATATTAACAAAAATATAAAAAAATTTACCCATCCCCCCCTTATCTCCGAAACCATAAGCTAGAAAATTTTGAAAAAAGTGGAGGTATAGCCCTTCACCTCAACTTTACTGGAAAAATACGGAGAAACCCCTAATATTTATTTTGGGGAACAAATTATAAAATTAAATTGAAAATATAAAATTAAAATTATTTCTAACCCATCATGTTACATATCAAATGAAAGGGCTCATCATGACGAAAACAATATATTTTTTTCATATTTTTTAAATAGATTAATTAAAAGATATTAACAAAAATATATAAAATTTTACCCATTATCCCCCCCTTATCTCCGAAAACATAACCTGAAAAGTTTTGAAAACAATTTAAGTATAGCCCTCTCCTGAACTTTACTGGAAAAATAAGGAGAAACCCCTAATATTCATTTTGGGGGTCATGTAATACATCAAATCACGGGGCTCATTATGACGAATACAAATATATTTTTTTAATTTTTTTAAAATGAATATTTTAAAATATATTAAAAAAATATTTAAAAAAAATTACCCATTCCCCCGTTATTCCCCAAACTATAAGACCTACATTTTTTTGTTTATTGGAAAAATATGAAAAAATCCCTAATTTTATTATTTGGCCCCCAAATAATAGAATTAAACGGAAAATAAATTATTAGAAAACCCCCATAGTAATTTTAGGGACAAATTATACAATTAAATGGAAAATAAAAATTCAATTTTCAAAAGCATAATGTAATATATCATATAAAAGGCTCATTATGTGAATTACAAATATAGCATATTTTTAAATCATTTGTTTAAATGATATTAACAAAAATATTAAACGTCGACTTAATTCCCACTTTAGAAACTACACTATTTAAATTTTGAAAAATATATTATATTTGTATTTTTTAATAATTTGAATAACAGATTTAATAATTTATAATTTAAAACTTGACCTATTTTGCCCTTTATCTTCCAATATACAGAGCCTCAAAACCCAGACACTAGATTATAAAAGACTTCTCTGAAAGTTTATTAGTAAAATAAAACCTTAACGTTAATTTTTGGGGGCCAAATTAGAAAATTAAATACATATGTATTCTAATAAAAATCAAGCGAATCCTGAAGTAGATAAAATAAAAAGTCTATGTGTGGAAAATCAAAGTGTATATTTTTTATAAATTTAAAAAGCTTCCTTTAAAAGATATAAGGGTAAATATAAGAAAATGCACTCATTCCCTGCTTGTCTGAAACTGGAATATTAGAATCTTGAAGGTGGTACGGAACCCTATGTATGCGAGCCCAACTCGCACTTGACCAAATTATTTATTAGGCTAATACCTCAGCTCCAGATTCTGTTCTATGGGCTCTGCGCTCCCACGCTGTCTAGTTAAAATTTAAGCAATATAATTAATTTCTGGATTTATGTTAATAACGCTACAGTGCATTGACACAATTGTTAGAGTTTTTTTATCTAGAATGTAAGTTGTTAAAATTTTTATAAAATTTCTTACCTACTTAGTTATTTATCTCCTAAACTTCATGGCTTTTACGGCGTCGAATTTTCAAATTACCCACTTTCTAGAAACTTTGTATTCCTGCTGCAACTGTCAGTTACTGCGATTTTCATATCCTTTATTGCCTTTTCCTTTCTTCTGATCAATTTGGTTGACACGATCCAATCAGTTTTCTGTGTTATATCAATTAGTATTTCACTGATTTTGATATGTCGGCCAGTGTGCGTTTATATTCAGCCTGATATAATTATCAAACATTCTGACATCATCACTCAGTCACTTTTTCCAAAGATTTTAGCCAGTAAAACTTTATTTCTTAGCAGTGTCCATTTTCCACGACAATATGTTATCGTCAATTATAGGTTATTTCTAAATTTATGTTATCTACTTCTAGACACACATTTAAAACATTTCAATGCGTGTTCTTATAGCGGTTATATCATTTTTTTGTTTGTATGCTGTCAATCTTATCTCTACTATACTAATATACAATTTTTATAAATCAACATTTTTTTAAATCAAAAATACTTTAAAACTTGATTTCTGGGTGCTATTGGTCATTTATTATGCTCAAAATGAAACCCGCAACGTAATTCTACTACAACTTCAATAGAGATGAAACTAGAACAAAAATTAGAAATTTCACGGCCACCGTACTGACACCAAAGTGAAGTATTCAAAATACTTGCCTAATAAATCTCTTTAAATTCTTAAAATAATTAAACAAATGATACATTATAGAAGTTTGATAATCATACAGAGATATTTACGGTATTTTCTTTCTGGATTTTAACAATCTTTAAAATTTATTAACAGTAGAATTTTTATAATAAAAAAAAAGTTTAACATTAGTTAAATCTATTATTCCTTTCTACCAATCAATATTGGGGTAAAATTGCAACATAATTTGATAAATTATACAATAGATTTTAGTTATAAAAGCTAAACTTTAGATTATAAGACCACTCTATAGAAATCTGAAAAACGAATCTCAGACATGCCAAAGTACAGACATTTTGGGTATATTTCTGTATTTATTCATGATCCATGAATACTTAATTATTAATTAATATACAATGTCGCCGGTAAAAAAATCATGTTGAATAATAAATAAAGTACTAGACATAAAAAATCACAGTTATTTGAGAATGACCGATATACTAGTTTGTTTATCCAAAATCTCGGGATTTTTCGGGCTTTTCAGCTTTTGCATTTAATGAATTTCTTTACCTTTTCGTTCGAGACATTTGACGGCTTCCCGGGGCTCTTCATACCTACGTCACGTTGCCATCTTTTTTTTTCTATTTCAATTTTTATGTTTGTTTCTTATTGCTTTTTTCTGTTTTTTCTTTGTTTTGGCTCAATGTTTCTCATTATCTATTTTACTTTAATTTAAAGATAATTATATTGTTATCTAGGATAGTTTTTTAAATCTTTATAATAACATAATATACCCCATACATACCTGGTTATCATGCTAGACATACAAAAAACTCGACATATTAAACGTGTCAGATTAGGATCTGCACTATCAATCCTTTCAGTTGAATAATCACCTTCGTTTTGATCTTGTCCTGTAAGAACGCAAATAAAGAAAAAACGAAAAACGCCGAACAACAGAACGTACCAGTCATGCGGACATTACAATACCAACCCAAGAAATGCATTAAAAACAAAGTTCAAAAAAATTCCCTTTTCAATTTAGAACAAGAACCATAGTCATTCCGCAGGGATGTTTCGAACATTATACCAATCCATCACGCCGAGTGATATAAACGTTTCAGAAAAAATTATAATCACGATGATAGCATCGGCGTAGTAAGGGATCTCATTGTGCCACTTATTTTCAATTACTTATTGTGTCTGTGGAAGTCAGGAGTTTTATGAAATGAGAACGAGGAGGAGAAAAAAGAAGACTTTCGCGTTCTCTAACTGACTGAAATCCCTACGTGTTGCTTGTGAAAAGAAAGAATTACAACGTTGAAAGTGTTGATGATGCTGAGTCACTTAAACTTTAATTGGTGGCTGGAAAAACGGGCGTTTTGGCGTGGCTGAGTGACAGTTAGCTGACAACAGAAAAATTATTACGAATAGGACGAATGAATAATATGGTGGCTGGTTTTGTTTATTGCAATGATAATGTAACAACTTGGATCGTAAAGTGCTGTAGATGTACATAGTTATTCAGTGTACTTGTTGTAATAATAATGATAATAATCACCCACTTTGACCTAGATATATGCCGAATTATTAATATAGTGAAAGGCAAAATACACCAGGGGCCCTACGAAATGGGAGATAGTACCTTAATTGAATCCATTTCGGAAGGTTATACCGATAAAGACGGTGGAAAAAAGCAGAAATAAATAGTAAAAATCTGCTTCAGCCTATTAAAATCTATGCGTATTCACTGCTCAGTTACTCTTTCGGTCCAGTTAATTGGTGCAAGACTAACATTGAACAATTACTACGACAAGTTCGAGTTTTACTAACAAAAGCTCAAAATCACCATCCAAAGAGCTCTATCGAATGTACAACTTTGCCACGGTATGAAGGAGAAAGATAATTTGCAGATATGAGCTAACTATTAGATCAACAAATTTCTATTTTGCGTAAACATTTGCAGAAACTCGCTGAAATTTTTTATCTACACAGAGTCATGTGCCAGATTGATGACTCAACACCACTTTAACTGACAGAACAACAGGTCCAATTACACCACCAGATCAGAAACTGCTGAAATGGAAAGAGAAGCCCCTTCATGAAAGACATATAATTTTAGTTTAGCAATTTACATCAATAAATATAAAGCCATTGACAACGAAGTCAGAATAGGTATATTGAAGGAAAACCAAACGTTTCAATTTGGTTTTCCTTCAATATACCTCTTTTTATTTCGATTGTGGTGTTATTGCCCCAAAAAAAAATAAAAGCAATCAAGAAAATGCCACAAACAACGTTTAGAAGACAAACAAATATAAATGACGTCAACCAAAATTATGTCGATAGTGCAGCGTCGAACTTCTGCCTGATCTCTCGTCATATGTTACCTGAATCGGAAGGGTTTATATTGGCAATCGAAGATCAAGTAATTCCAACTAAGAACTATCTAAAGTACATCGTTGAAGAACGCTCCACTAAAAATGACAGATGCAGATACTGTTGCCAAACATCTGAATCTATCCAGCATATCACAGGAGGTTGTCAAGCGTTCGCTGCAACTCAATACGAGGAAAGACACGATGCTGTGGCAAAAATACTTCTCCAAGAACTAGCACTGCAACTTGAACTATTACAGTCGGTGAGAACACCATACTATAAATACAAACGAGAATCAGTTTTAGACATATAAATGACGTCAACCAAAATTATGTCGCCGGTGCAGCGGCGAACTACTGATTGATTATATTGGCAATCCAAGATCAAGTAATTCCAACTACGAAGTATCTAAAGTACATCGTTGAAGACCCCTGTATTAACAACGACAGATGCAGATACGGTTGCCAAACATCTGAATCTATCCCGCATATCACAGGAGGTTGTCAAGCGTTCGCTGCAACTGAATACGAGGAATGACACTATGCTGTGGCAAAAATACTTCACCAGGAACTAGCACTGAAACTTCAACTATCACAGTCGGTGAGATTACCATACTAGAAAATAACAACTACAAGCTGTACTGGGACCGCACGATACTGACTGATGTTGCTCACAATACACTAAATATGGTTTTGGTAGAGAAATTCTCTCAGAAAACAACTTTAATTGATTTAATTCTTAACAACAATAATATAAATACCTAGCAGGCTGAGAAAATAACCAAACATAGGCATTTGAGATTTCAAATAAAGATTCAGTGGGACATGAACAACCCACGAACTGTACCAATTGTTATGTCAACGACAGAAGTTACACCAAAACATCTATTAAATAATTTAACCTCGGTCTGGACGAACATCTTTACCAACTAAAAAAAGCAAAGCAAAAAGCCGTCCTGTTAGAAACAGAGCTAAACCCGTTTGATATCTAGGATATCTGGGGTTTAGTGAATTTTCCCCTATAGGCACGCACATAAATGCGTGCTTTAGAAGGAGTGAGCTGCCATACATTGTATGGTCAAGTCGGGGATACCCACTTTCCTATGAATCCACTCTCAAATAAGAGGATTTAATTTTCTAGTTTCAAACGCATGGGAATTAAACCATTTGTTATATATGGATGACTTAAATCTATCGGGAGCTTCTACAGGCTTAAGATAATAGTAGGGTCTTTTACTCACATCCAGATTATATAGATATATATAAGCCAAATTGTATCTGGATGTGAGTAAAAGACCCTACTATTATCTTAAGCCTGTAGAAGCTCCCGATAGATTTAAGTCATCCATATATAACAAATGGTTTAATTCCCATGCGTTTGAAACTAGAAAATTAAATCCTCTTATTATATATATATATATATATATATATATATATATATATATATTCCGAAATATTGCGATAGTTAAATGCAGCGAAGACCCTAAGAAGTGAGAAAGGAAAATCTATTGAATCCATGGAGGAATTTGCACCTGCTCACCGTTGTATAAAGGAAAGACAACAATTTAGAGTGGAAACTAATATACATAAAATTATTTTATTTAACAATACCTTCTATTGTTGTAAACTACATTTCTTAAAACCTCATTCTGTTTTTAATAGGTTAGTCATTTTAATACGTTTTTGGGGAAATAACATCAGATTTAAGAATAAACATTTGTATTTAAAAACTTTAACGTTTCAAGCTCTGAATCTGGTTTCCTTAATAATTCAATTATAATCTAAATTAAGGCAAAATGAGGTCTCACACTCGTTGATCTATATTCGCTGTCATGTGGACATTTTAATTTTAACATGTCTACTGGTACTGTTCTAAACGCTTCAACTAGAAAATAAATAATTAATTAAAAAAATAACAAAAAAAATAAAAAACACAAAAGTAAGTTAATTATTCAAGAAAAATCATTTTCACCTGTCTTTCCCTCACATCGAAATGAGACGTTCAATCCGAATGTGTCCTAAAATACAGCTTTGTGCAGTGAAGCGCCAACTCGGGATATCATTCCCGGGAACGTAAAGCCATCCTCCAGCCTGAAATACGTGACATGCAGTCACGCAAGCTAGGCGCCATCTACGTACTTTAACAATTAACGAATTGCACTGAGAATTACGAGACACCACGTCTCGTCTGCCGTCTCGTACGAGCATCTCATGAGGCTTTTGAATTTCATTAACGACTGTTAGTTAATTTGTTACTGATTTATATTCCCTAGGAACTTCTTGTTCGTTAGCGCTAAAGTGTAAATCAATTTCATCGTGCATATTTGGTAGTTTGGTTGTTTGGAACTTCGATGTCGAGATTTACTTCCGCAATGGATACAAAGCACTTCGTAAAATTGCAGTAAATCTAAAGAGTCAAGGATAAAGGTTGTTGATGAGAAAATGGTAAATCCGATGGTAAAATATTTTTTTGCACCATTAGAGGTTGAGAACCTAATTTTAGTTTTTGTTATATTGACTATTCTTATGTTGGTAACGCCAATATTTCTGGTAGCACCGCAACACTGAACGTTACGTTTATCTTAGTTACCTGACTTTATTTAGAAGATGTGGTCAATTGAATGTTTAAGGATGTCTTTACAGGAACATAATTCTTAGAGAACAGACTTTATCATCAAATTTAAAAGAAGCTGTTGATTTTCAAACAAACAATTTTTTATCAGGAAACTCCTGAATATTATAAATTGACAAGACAAATAAAATTATATATTTTCATTGTTTTTACAAAACCTCTTTGGCGAAAGTTCATAAGAGAATTAGCATCAAAGAGTTTAAAACTCCATTTGTTCATAATATATGTTACGGAAGTAGGCCCTAATTCATGACAAGAAACAATTGACATATTAATTGATTTTATTTAAAATTCTAAATTGCCAAACCACATTATGGTTGAAAACCACGATATTGGTAAAAAGCAAGAGGGCCAAATTCCACTTTTACAGATTAAAATTAGGTCGTAAACAAAATGAAGATGACTCTCGCTGAAGGACGAGAGTCATCATTATGAGTACCACAACTACAATGGAGAAAACACTTTTTGAGCTAAAAGGAAATAAGCGATATCTGCGGTATTAGGTATACTCGTAGTGATACTAGTCAACTATAAAGTCAAGAGACAGTGACGAATATTGGTTATTGGTCCACGAACTACAGTTTTGACATTCTTTGCAATTGGTACCAAATAAAATAGTTTAACAAGTGGTGCAGAACAACCCGGAGGAATTCCATGGAAACACTGGATGGTAATGATTCCTGCAAGATTACCCTGCAGCCCATTATTTTCAACCGGTGCGGGAATATTTATTGCATGTTATTCCCAACTTACTGACAGGTTACAGAGACCTAGTCGAGTGACCTGCCCTTGCACTCGTTTTGAAGCCACTTGATTATTTCAGACAGACATATTTGAGATCAAAGTTCTCTCACTCCAAGCCAAATGGCTGTAAAAGAGTAGAACGAAGTATAATTGAAGAGTGCAAAAATAATCGGCCAAAAACTTTTAACAACTTGTCGAACGTAAAAATGCACAGATTTTGTTTGTATGAAGAGGTGTATTGTGATCACATTAAGCAATTACTTAAAATGCAATGAAGTTAATAATTTTGTTTGTGAATATCAAGTTGAGATAATAACCAAGTATCACAGTAAAGTAATAAACAAAGATATCAAACACATTAATTTTTTGTTCCGAAAAGCAAATGCTCAAGACCAAATTTGTATTTTGATGGCGAAAAAGTGCTTACGGTTTTGTATTTTACTGATGTCATAATTTCAATGGTCAATAAATGTGCATGTAGCACGTGATTAGGTATCCTATTCTACAGCGAATTTTCAAATAGGAGCAATGCTTACTATACATTATGTCTCATAATTCTTATTTTGCATTGTACATGTGTAGACACAATTCATCACTTTTAAAGTAAATATTTCCTAAATTAAACATGAATAAAAACCATTTTACAACTGACTTACAGGTCAGTGAAAGAAACTTGTGTTTTGTAAGGAGCAAAACCTTTACTCACTTTGGAAGTTCGTCGAATTTAATTAGAAATAATCAGAAAAAATACCATGCCTAACAAATTCATTAGTAGTTAATAACATAAAAAAATCAAGACCCTCACAATAAACTCCTTGGAAGAAGAATCATGATAGTTTCTGTCTTTACTTGGTGAACATTCATTTTAATTTTATATATAAATAAGCGCATTTAGGAAATTTTTTATATTTATTTGCTATTGACAATTGTTTCACCAGGTTACTGGCTTTTTCTACTTTTTATTCTGAAGAAGCCAGTAAGCTGGTGAAACAATTGTCAATAGCAAATAAATATAAGTAAAAATTACCTAAGTGTGTTTATTTTAATATAAAATTAAGAAGAATTTTGACTATAAAACGAACTGAACAATGCATTTAAGTGCCAATAACTAACCTACTTAATTACAAAGTAGATTTATTGAGTTGGGCACAGAATAAATGACTAACTGTAGTTCGTGATCACAACAAATAAGTTGATTCGTATTCTCTATTGTGTTTTGTACACAGCCGAATTAGTATAACATAAAAATGCCTCAAACGTGAAGCCAACCATGCCAGTTTAAGCAAATTCAAAATAGAGAAAATTATGTAAACCGAAAAAAATCAAGAACAGATAACGTTTGAAATTTAAATAAGCGAGTTTCATAAAATCAAACAGGAAATATGTATAAAAGATTACTGTCAAGTGTGGGGTAACTTCCAAGAGGGTCCAAAAGACCTTAAAGATTAAAACCGCTCCAGCACCTTCACCTGGAGTGTCTCATGTAAAAACTGGTGGATCCAAATTTATTGGGCATGGAAGTTGCCGAGGAAACTATAACTGAAGAAAAACAACCATTGGTATTGGTTTAAATAAACGTTCAATTCTCAGTGTGCGTGACTGTAGCGCCCAAACTAAAATAAGCTCTTAACTGTTGTCTAACAGATGAAAATTAGGTTATTTTAACGCCAAATTATAAACAATAAATAAAGGAAAATATAATAAGCTTTGGGAATCTATTAGCTTCAATCAATACTTAAAAATTATACAAAACCACTCAAAAATTTCCTTTACAATAAAGAGACACATAATTTTAGTATTTCCCAGTGTTATTGTCATTAATATGTTTCTACTTAATTTTGCCATCTTATATTAGTTATCCACTTATTACTTTTATTTATTTTCCTTTTCGCAGCTGGAAATTTATAAAATTGCATTTTTTCTTTCCGTATTTTTGTAGTTTACAACATATCAACTCTGGTTACCCCTTTTGTATTGACTTTGCTTGAAAACAGCTTTCTATAATACCGAAAGGGTTAACTGCGTAGGCTGGCCCCGATTCGGCTCCTTCCTTCGTACGGAGCGAATAGTCCATATGGAAACTGACTGAAGAGTCATAAGGTCTTGTTACAAGGTCTAATGATTAATAAGGAGTACTATGAATTTGCTCCAAATTTTGAGAAACAATTGAGGTTTTTGGTACTTCGTTGGTCCACCTAACAATATTTTTTTTGAACTTTTGTTCATAAACCATTCGGTAATGATGTCCCAGTTGCCATAATCTTCTCTGAGTTAATAAAACTTTACAATAAAGATCAGGTTCCAAACAATTCGTGCATTTTGAAGGGAACAACATTATTTCCAAGGATACATATATTCTGTTATTTTTACACAACTTCTATATTAACTAAGCTAGGTTACATTTTAAAATCTCTTCTAAACTGCTTCGTTTATCAAAATGAGCAGCAACAATTTAAAATTTTGTTCTTATTCTATGTAATATTAATATGAGTTTTACTCATTTTATGTTAATCCAAAATAGTACATAAAATTAATAATAATGACATAATATTAAAAAATATATATTATTGTTCTCGGTTTCGAACCCGAGATGTTTCCGTCGAAGGCGTGCGCTTTAGACTCTCGACCACTAGTCTTTGGTCAAGGATTATTTACAAAGGATTGCTCGATAGCTGTAAATTTTTCCGAAAGCATACGTCACAAAGTGGCTGCTAATATTGGCCACGTAACATTTTCTAATTAAGTTATTATCAATATCAAATTAAACAGATGAAACAAAACCAGAAAAACTCTTCAACTGTCAACAGATAAAGCACCACAACAACTTGAGAGCAGGCCCAACACACAGTGATACGTCACAAGGTGGCTGTTTTTTTTTGAAATTTTTAACATTGATCAAGCAATCCTTTGTAAAATAGTCTTGGTCTTTGGAAAATTTAAAAGCTCCGGATGTATATAATGCACCACTCCCTCTATTGAGTAGTTTATTTATTACGATAACAAAACTGCGTAAATAAAGGACATGTCTTGCTTAATGTGTATCCTTCTATTAGTCTATATTCGATGATAACATGAAAGTATAATGCCATGTTGCCTTTTCGTGTGGTATTATTTTTAATTTCTGTCGTATGAGACTTATCACAAAGATAGAATTGGAGTGTTTATTAGAACCGAAAGTAAATTTTTTGTATTCTATATTATTTGGATGTTATATTGGTTTATTTCCTATTGATTATTGATTTTCTATAAAATTATTATTCAAAAGTCTTAATGTTGATGTCTGACGTATGTCAAGTCTCTAATATAATGTTTTGCAAAGAGAGAATTGGAGTTTTTATTAGAACGAACAGCAAATTTGTTGTAGGTATTTAATATTAGTTTATTTTCTATACCTATGTTATTGATTTTCTATGAAAAAGGAGTCTCTTAAAATATTACCTGGTCCCTGTTTCTTACACAGAGAGAATAGGAAAAACAGTAATTCAGTCAAAATTATCTTCCTTTGATATTAACATTTGAATTGAATGTATCAAGCATTCTCTAGTTCTCTGTTATATGTCTTCATCATTTTCTCCATAATCTCCCAATGTTTATCTTTTGGCAAGTCTTTAACGAAAATATTATACCACGCTTCATTTTCAGTATCGTCAATGAGTGGTAATTGCATGCCATAACATTGCAGTGCTAGTGAAATGCATGAAACTGCAATATGTCTATGGTTATAATCTAAAATAGAAGGAGCATGATGGAAATCTGGCAAAAAGGCAGTAGATGTTCTAGCTACAGGTAACTCTTCCCTATGTTCTTTACCCAACCACCCTTCCATAGAACACAAATAATGCAACATGTATTTGTGGGTACTGTTCCAACTTCAAATTTTAAAACTCGCATTATAAGTAATTCAGCTTGCACAATGGCGTCTCACATATTCCAGTATTGATCACCTATTTCTAATGGACTGCTACCTCTATGCAAGGTATTATGAGCAACATTTATAATATCTGGAATTTTCAGAGGGTCATCTTTTACTTTTCCAGCCAAATAGAGGCATGAAGCAGCCATTAGAAATGAGTCATAGCTTGAATGATCCGCCTCTATAAAATCTATGCATTAGCACAGCTGCACTTGGATGGGCATTTCAAGATCGAGCCAGTGTGTGAACTATATCGCAAAGAGAGAATTGTAGTTTTTATTAGAAAAGCAAATTTTGTGCAGGTTTTCTATATTAATTGGATGTTATATTATTTTCTTGATATTATATAAAAGAAGAAATTCATAATATGTTTTACCTGGTCTCTGTTTTTTACACAGTGAACTGAATTGTATGATTATTTCTAGATCAAGGTAATGTGTGGTTTCGGTGTAGGCGTCGAAACAAATGAAATCTCAAGTTATCCAATTGATTCCCTTGCTCATCTATTTCCATATGTATAAATGTGGGCTCCTAATAAGAAGTTATCACACACAATGATTTCGCTCTTCTCGGTAATAAAAATACATCGAATACCAAATGTTAAACCCACTCCTTACAGGACAAAGAAATATCTTTAAAGCGAACTTCAAAAGAGCGTTTCTCAGTTTCGGACAAGGCCCGCAGTCTTTTCGACCACCATCAGCAAAAAAACATAATCACGATGACAACGCCGATAAAGTATGAAGCGTGACCCTTCTTCTTCTTACTAATGCGCTCTGCAGAACGTCCTAAGTCATGTCGTATATAATTACGTGTGTACGTGTACGAGGAATAAACGCTTTTGTCAGCCGCATGAGCGAATCCTTTTCCTTTTTTTTTTCTCACCCCAAAAGAGAAATAAAAATGAAAAAGGTGTCGGTAATGCTGCGTCACTCAAGATGAATTGGGGATGGAGAGTGTAAGGCCTCGCGATGCCAGCACAAAAAAAAGGTGCAGGAAGGACAATGACGTGCGATACGTGTATATGAATAAGGAGTTTTGAAGAGGAGCTGCGAAAAAAAAGTCTCGGAGAAATTTTGATGGAGTATTTTCTCGGCTTATAAAAAAGATGAATGGTGTATGGTGTTCGGGCTGAGTGTAAAACAAAGCTTTAAATTTTGCACGAAATAAAAACGGTAAAAAAAGAGAATTTTGTTTTCTCCTGAAATATCTTTTCATGAGGCGGATGTTGCTTTAACACATCTTAGGGGTCGATCTAGTAAAGATGAATTTGGAAATGCCTAAAAATTGCTAAAGAGCATTGAACCAAATTATCGGGTGTTTATTAAAAACGTAATATATCCTGGTTCCTTTTGAAAATAAATGACTGGGAAAAGAGTCTAGGATAGTAAAAGTTACAAGATAAAAATAAATTGGACGGTATTCCTTATAGCTAGCGAAAGCCCGAAATGAACTTTCACTTATTAATTTAAATTTGGTCAATACTTCGTCTTGGTGTAGAATTGAATTTCTAAAGAGTTCTCAAGTGTCTATTGGTGGAACATTCTGAATCAAATTTGTTACTGTTTTTTTCTTGCTATTTCTCAGATTGATTGGCGCAGTCATTCACATGGCTTCTTAGGTTGAATTAGAATTATTTATATTTAAAAAAGAACCGACTTCAATTGGCTTAAAATAACATTACATTACATTTTTTTATCTGAGTTAAGGTACAATACATTGATTATTTTCACGTAGTTTTATCTCTCCCTCTCTTTCTAATTGTTTTATATTCACATATTTTTTACTTTTATATTTGTTTTATTATTTGTCTTTCGATAAGTGTAACTCTAATTCACCCTATATTGCAACCACCCTGTATATGTTTCTGTGTATTGGTTACCAAAAATCATTTTCTGAATCACCCTGAACAACTATAATTCAACTCTACACTATTCTATTGTTTAAATCACCTTGTATACGTATAATTTTACTTCGCCCAATATGCCAAGTATAAACAACTACTTATGTTCCACACTATATAATATTTTTTTAACCAGCCTGTATAACTATAACTCCTCTCCACCTTATATTTTAGTCATCCTGTATATGCAACTGGTTCTAATCTTTTTTGAACTCTCCGTCTTATAACTCGAATATCCTTACGTTTTTTTTATCCACTCTGTATAACTATAGTTTTACTTCATTCTTATTTCAACCACCTTGTATACCCAACTACTTGTGTTCCACCCAATACAACATTTTTTAAACCACCCTATATACCTTAATTTCTATTTCACCTTATATTTCAACCCTCCATTATATGAAACTGCTTATGTACCACCCAATATGAGTTCTATTTGTAAGATTTTTTGAACCCACCTGTCTAAATATAATTTAACTTCGCCCAATATTTCAGCTGTCCATTTTTGCTGCTTGAATTTCGATGAACGCACACGCCTACCACCGCATACCATATAGAAAACGATATACTTTCATGGCATATCTTGACACTTAAACTAGATACTTACAGTGTTTTGTGCAAATATTTTTACGATTTTCGGAAAAACGGTATGTTTTACGTTATAGATAATTATGCGGAATCAAGCTGGAACTTGTTTTTGTAGACTACAATTTAAAATATTCAAATTGCTTGAGACGTTTTAGAGAAAACAGTGTAGTTTTTTTGAAATTCAGTGAAATGTAGTCCCTTAATTACTGTTTCTCCTGATTTTCTGGAAAACCGTAAATCTCGCGTTATAAAAAAATATATGGTACCTTTCTGTAATATTTCTTAATAAAATGCTGTTTAAATCATCAAATTTGCTCAAGCCGATTTTGAATAATCACTGAGCATAAATAAAAAAAAACGTGACGACGAATTGATAACCTCATCCTTTTTGCAAGTCGGTTATAGCAGCATAAGGGCACGTTTTTTATTTAGTATCTTTTATCCTTGCTTCCTACCACTTATAGAGTGTTAAATTTCCTATAATTTTTACTTCATAACCTATTCACTTTATTTGATACAGAATTCTACGGAAACCCGATTCATGTTAACATGTATCTCAATATTTACGCTAATCACCCAAATTCCGTAGAAAGGGCATCATTTAATCTCTAAATGACAGAGCAAAAACCAATTGTTCTGATATCAATAAATTTAATCTGACAATTATCCCAAAAAATTCATCAATACTACTACTACTGCAACCGTACCTTACATAAATGATCTTTCAGAAAGACTAAAATAGTGGGCAACGGATTTCATATTAAAACAATTTTCCAAACAAGAAATGTACTGAACTCAATTATGTCAAAAACTAACCCAAAATAACCAATAACCGAAAACTCAAAAAATTGCTTTAAAAATATAAAATATCTGGCGAACGTAACACATTTTATATTGGATCCCGTCTAGACCCATAAATGTTCGACGAAATAAACACAAAAAATTATGTAAAAAAACGTCAATTCGAAAGTAAAAAATTGTGAACATTCCTGGAACCTTGGTCATGCGTACAATTTTAAAATTCAACCGTCTTACACAAAGAAGAATATAATACAAAACGAAACGGAAAGAGTCTGTTTTAATGTTATTAAACGAAAGCCGTTCCTTGTTACCAATAATCAAGGATAAAATTAATAATGGTAATATTCTTTTGAACAACCCAGTATTGGGTTTTCCTGGGTTTTCCCTTATCACTTGAATGGGATCTCTGGGACATCCGAATTCTTTGAGCACCTAGGCACGCCACATCAGATTCTAAAAATAATTCTTTTAAACTCTTCCAATTTGAAAGGAGCTTTGTTATTTCATATAATCTTTAATATCAAATTGTGAATGCTAAATTTATCATTATCATTTCTAATTTTTAATTTCTTTATTCAGTTGTGTTGTCATTGAAATCGTGGTCTGATTTAGACCCTGAAACTTTTGGAATATTTGAAAAATATAGATTTTCCAGCAATTGGTATTGTTATTCCCAAGAAATTCTGTAAATACAAACTAGATATGCCACAACAAACGTTCCGAAAACAAATAGTTCAGCATGTTTTAACAAGAGCACTCACTACTGAGCTATGAAACCATTACCCAACAACATATCCAAATTTGAAGACGCGAGATGTAAGACCGACATCTAGGATTTTCAAGAGAATCAGTACACAGAGGTTCCGAATCTGGAGCCGTTCCGTGTAACTGCTGTTCTCCCTTAACTCCTAGGACAGAATGTCACAATAAAATTTTCGGGTTACTTCACCTGTCAGAGATATTGAATACTCTCTTCGAGGTGTCATTTCTTTGTACGCAAGACAATATATATTATATATAAATATAATATATATTGTTTCTGGTCGGGAACCTTCATCAGTTGCGCTTCCCACAATTGAATGTCCTCTCGAACACTTCTTTATGCATTTGATGCATTTCGTTAAATTTGAAGACGCCTGATGTAAGACCGACATCTAGGATTTTCAAGAGAATCAGTACAAAGAGGTTCCGAATCTGGAGCCGTTCCGTGTAATTGCTGTTCTCCCTTAACTCATAGGACAGAATGTCACAATAAAATTTTCCGGTTACTTCACCTGATAAAGGTTCCCGACCAGAAACAATACATATTATATTTATATATAATATATATTGTCTTGCGTACAAAGGAATGACACCTCGAAGAGAGTATTCAATATCTCTGACAGGTGAAGTAACCTGAAAAGTTTATCGTGACATTCTGTCCTAGGAGTTAAGGGAGAACAGCAATTACACGGAACGGCTCCAGATTCGGAACCTCTGTGTACTGATTCTCTTGAAAATCCTAGATGTCGGTCTTACATCTCGCGTCTTCAAATTTAACGAAATGCATCAAATGCATAAAGAAGTGTTGTTCGAGAGGACATTCAATTGTGGGAAGCGCAACTGATGAAGGTTCCCGACCAGAAACAATATATATTATATTTATATATAATATATATTGTCTTGCGTACAAAGGAATGACACCTCGAAGAGAGTAACATATCCAAAATTCAATATATTTAAAAATTCAGAAGCTTTGTCATTAGGTACCCAAAAAAAAAACTTTGGAGAATAGTTACTATAAAGCTGGTATCAGTAATGTATTAGATTTGTAGGATTTCATTGTTCCTTTTTTCTCATATATTATATTAAAGTGTGAAAGGTGGAGTTTAAATTTTATATAATTTATGTTTTAACGTTTTTCTTATATAGTCTATATACTGTAACTTTAGTTTATATCCTATATTTCTAATTTGATTTTGCCATGTCCTTCTTGATTTTATGACAATAAAGATACTATTCCCGACTTGACCACACAATGTATGGCACGCACACTCCCTCTAAGGCACACTTAGCGTGCCTTTAGGGGAAACTTCATTAAACCCCTAAAATACTAGATATGAAAAGTGTTTAACTCTGCCGAAGCCCTTACCAGGCCATCCGGCCCATAGTTGGCGCCGTGGCTGCAGTTTCCCATGAATTTTCTAACCGTCCGGGCTGTTCCTAACAGGACGGCTTTAGTTAGTAAAGCTATTCGTCCAGATCGAGGTATTTTAATAGTTTAATAGATACTTTGCTTTGCTCCCATAACAACTGGTACAATTCGTGTGTTTTTCTTGACCCCCTGTCTCTTTATTGAAATTATTTGGCGATTTTTTCAGTCTGCTAATATTTATACTGTTGCTGTTAGGGACTGCTATGGCACCTAGGTTTGTTTTTTTTAAGACTTTATCTACTAAAACTATATTCGGTCTATTGTGAGCAACAGTCCGATCGGTCAGTAACGTGTGGTCCCAATACAACTTGTAGTTGTTATATTATACAACAAATTGTGATCTGTATATATGGTATGTTATATTCTTAGCGACGGAGATAGTTCAGGTTTCAATGCTAGTTCCTGGTGCAGTATTTTTGCCACAGCATCGTGTCGTTCTTTGTATTCAGTTTTAACTAAAGCTTAACAATCTCTTGTGATATGCTGGATAGTTTTAAATGTTTGGCAACCATATCTGCATATGTCGTTATTTATAGAAGAGTCTTTAACGATGTAGTTGGAATTACTTGATTTTGGACTGCCAATATAAAGCCTTCCGTTGCAGGAAACATATGACCAGAAATCAAAAAGTAGTTTGACGCTGAACTGCCGACATAATCTGGGTTGATCATTTATATATCTCACATGAAGGGGCTTCTGTTTCCATTTGAGCAGTTTCTGATCCGTTGTCTGGGGGTGTAATTATTATTATAGTTGCCAGTAGACATCGACTATGTGATACATGTTGTCGATGTCATCTTTTCATTCTTAGTGTAAGAGCATTGCCAAAATATCAGGAAATTATTCCTCCGAGGTGTATCAGTTCTAAAATCACTGTGTATAATTTCCTTATCACTTGAGAAGTTCTTACGTGCAAAGTACTCTCAATTTTCAATCAAATTCAAGACTACTCCCGTATATATATCGCAAATGTAATTGTAGTTGGTTTTGCGTTCTCATGAATGAAATAATTAACGGCATTTTCACTCCTCTGACGTACTTCAGCATCTGCAATCTTACTCCTGAAAATGAAACCTTTGTGTAATGAGAACAATAAAACCGGTGTCGTATCCTTTATGTGGAGGAATTTGAAATTTCGTCTGAATTTTAGGGTGGGCGGCAATTTAAATAAGAACACGATACCGTTGATGTTTAAGACGAAATGTGTTTTGAATATTCTTACCCGCGGGAGTTATTAAACAAAGTTTTCATTGTGTTTGACTTTTAAAGTTGTAAGCTGATTCCACCTACGCATTGTAAAGAAAATTGAATTGTGTTTTCTGTACCTACGTATTCTGAGGGATGCCCTCAACGTTGGTTTATGAGTTTTTTATTGTAAAATCTGTAAAAGCAATTTCAGACCAGCCTGTTAAGGAGATTCGTGAGATATGTTTATACATATAGTTCGTTGAATAGATAAGAGGAGCATGTTGTTATCAACCTGGTGGTTTGTAAGTAATGGTTCACAGAATAAAATGAGCTCTTTGGCTCAAAAACTGGCTAGCAGGACATAACCAATTGTTGCTGGTTACAAGACTCCAGGGTGTTAAAATAAGTTTTGAGAACTTTTTTGGCAGACGGAATGTTATTTGAAGGGACCAATGACGTTTTTATACCTAGAGGACATCACATAATTGGTGTTTTATGAGTTAATTATTACTAGTAATTACACAAAATTTATTCAAACTGATATTAGACATTTGTTTCGCTGACACGGTCTCTTCTTCTTACAATTTGTGCCGGCTCCCCAAGTCTCTTTGAGTCTGGCTTAAAGAGAAAAATTGGCCTGCGTAGCTTCTCTGCATATTGCCGTTTAAACTATACCTTTTAATAATAAGAAATGTACTATTGGCAACAATTGAGGAAGATGGGAGTGCTTTATTTGATTGAAAATCGCTATTCTAGTTTGCACTAATATGACTGTGCAATACATAGGATGCAACAGGTACTGATCTTCACCGTTCAAGGGTTTTATATTTAGCTGTCTTTGTGTTAAATTCATGGTGTAATTAATAGTATGCATTTTGATTGTACATGAATTTGTATAAGTGCCTTATGTATATTAGTAAATTTAGATGATTTGATAACCAATTAACGTTATGTCGTAAGATGAATTTCAAATATAAGCAATTAGTAGTACACCGATAGGCAGAAACGAAAAAAATAGTAAGGAGTAACATAGCTATAGTATTGCAAACTCTGACATATATTTACTCTGAACTTAAATTTTAGTGAATATCAACAACAAGATGTTATCAAAGCTGCCTTGTTTTACTAGTAATCACCAAATCATACGTTAGCAGTAAACACTATATTCTTATGCATGACTTGTATTCCTGCCCCAACATCAAGTATATAATGTAATAAGTTCAGGACCTGGATATATAGCGATCATTCCATTGAATTCACCAGTAACATCATATAGTCCCGAGGTTCCGAGTATGTTTTCAAAATAAGAGTTTGAATATACTACATAACTGAAATTAATAAAACAAATAAAACCTGACTGCAATGCAGAAAAGAATTTTCTTTTGAATTTACTACATTCAGAAGTTAACAAGAAAAGTCTAATTTCACATGAATGCCTAATAATATTATTTTTTCCAAGTGGTAGCACCAGCTTTCAATATCAGCCTTTCTCGTGGTATAGCTATTGGAGCTAGGTAGTTCAGTGGAAATTCGATCTTGAACTCTTCACGTTATCCTAAGTGTAAACTCGATTGTATAAATACAGAGGCTTTTGAAGCCGAGCCTAGTATTTTTGCCAATGTTGCATACGAATTGTATTCTAGACGATGAATTTTATTGAAGTTCAGTAATATACTCAACAGAAATTTGAGGTGGTTAGCCATTAATTTGATATTAAGCATGTGTACTTCGGTCTTAAAGATTTTATTGCCGAAAAGCCGGTTTCGCAACCAAATAATTATTAGTTTTAATATTTCTATTTTAAGCTGAATAGCTTAGCACCAAGCATCAATTGGAATGATTCAAAATTCTATCCAACGTAAAACGAGGTTTTAACTTATTTTAATAACCAAGATCAACATTTTGTCAATTCCTCCGAAATCCCACAATTATTTTGAATTTTTATGTATTTAACTGAATTTATCACATAGCATTTCAATTATTCGATACCGACTCATTACTACTTGGTTTAAACTACTTGGTAATGAAAATTAAGTCTTTACTTGTATCGTTTTATCACTAGCTACGCCTTGATACTAGCTCAACATCTTTACTAAATACTTTGGCATAACCGTTGACTATTTTGGTTGTTAATTTTGATTTTTAGTCTCCATAATGGTTTCTGAAATATGGTTTCACTCTTATAAGTTAAGTAATTGAAAATGAAGGTGTTGTACCTGAGGGCAGTTTGTGGAAACTGCCCGGAAGTCTAGTTGCCTTCATATAGAAAAACTTTCTAGTTGGATTAAATAAGTGATATGGTCTGTGGATCTGTGGACTAGTTTTCGTGTATAATATTTATGGTTGATATTGTATTGTATTTATCTGTGTGCTGTGACGTTTCAATTCCTTACTAGGAATCGTAGTCTACAGTATTTTTGCAAGCAATTTTGTAGAATATTAGATCGTTTGACTTTTTCGTGCAATTGTCAATTGATAGATAAGTTAACGATAATTTTAATTAAATAAGAACATATAACTATACATATACAGTGCAGAAACTAAATCTTTTCGAACACTCTTAATTATGAACAGGACTTTTGGTGTATGTGCACGTAATCTCTATAAAAATCCAATCTATTTATTTCAATCTGTGGATTCTTGATTATTGGCATAAGAATGTTCAAAATTTTTCTTCTATGATTATATATGTGCTTATTGTCTTCTAAACGTTGTTTGTGGCATATTTTTGATTATTTTTATGTTTTTTTTGGGCAATAACACCACAATCGAAATAAAACGATGTATATTGAAGGAAAACCAAACGTTTCAAAGTCTATCCTGACTTCGTTGTCAATGGCTTTATATTTAAATATAAAGCATAAAAAACATAAAAATAATACTCGTATATGTCCTTATTTCTTCAAAATTGCACAATCTATTATGCTATATAATAAACAGGACATTTTCATTTAATTGAAAATCATCAGCAGCAGACCCCACCAACAATATATTTTTTTAATTTGCTGAAGTAAGCCTGAAACAGCCTTTCCCCAACAATCACTACCACATATTTTGAGTTTCATCAGAAATCTGAAAGCAGTCCAAATAACCGGTACTCTAATCAAAACATCCCACGAAATCAAATTACAAACTCCACCGAGTGTATAACTCTGGTAATTCGAATGCCTCCTCATCACCAATTCAATTACGAACTTGTTATCCTAAATTTTTGTGCCTCTGTCCGTTGTCGTTTGAAAGTTCAATCTGCATGATGATAAATTTAAATAGCCCTCGGTGCAGCGCCAATGCACCAGCAAACATAACATTTTGTGATTCGCTCGACCAGTCCGGAAATTTAAAACTTTGCAATTGCAATTTGTGGATATCGCGTCAGTTATTTGTTAGCAGTACTTTAAACATTCATGGGCAGCAAACAACCTTTCGATCGGGTCGGAATAAAAATGTTCACATTGAACTGCTTTTTAAGGAAACAAATCGTTTTACAGCATGACGAAAATGGCAGTTTACTAGTGTGATCGTATTTAAAGCCAGAATATTCATGTAAACTATCTGTTTGTCAAAAATTATGTTTTCCTATGCGCTTAATTTATTATTATTGTACATAGTAAGTTATAAAAATTCAGGATTTGTAGAAGGACGCGTACTAACTAAAACACCTTCTTGGCACGCTGGATACGTGGATCTGCCTCACGATATAATTTTAGACACCACAGCATTAACATTGCTCTACTTAGGAGTTTCTATTACAGTCCTTATATCGACTAGTTCCCTCTCTTTCCTTACACATGAAACATAAACCAATATGACTAGCAATAACCTCTTAATTCTACTTACATTCCGATATATATTATTTCTCAATTTGCTCACTGACGAAATGCACCAGGTGTTGACAGAAATTAGCTAAGTTGATCGCAAGCAAAGGAAATATAATTTCGCCTACTTTCTTACCTGTCTGATCTCCTGTGTCAGATTTCTACATTCTTCTCTATTTCTCCCTCACCGCTTCTCAACCAATAATGCAATATGAATCTCTCCGGTAATTTCGTACAGCGCTTCCTTGGATATTGTTCTGTTCGCTTATGCCGGTTTGCGCCAACATTCATCATTATTTGCCATATCGGTCCCTGTGTTGTTTATTGAAGCTTATTTGTGTCAGCTTTTGATTTCTGTTTGGTTTTCTTGGGAAATAACACCTGATTGAGGGAAAAACAGTATATTTTATAAAATCAAAATATTTCAATGTTTTATTCTGACTTCGTTGTTAGTGCCATTGAAAACGAAGTTAGAATAAAACTTTAAAATATTTTAATATAGAGCTCCTTCCTCATTGTGGGTTATTTCCCAAGATTCCCCTGTTATGTTTAGGTTATGTTCAGCAGGGTTATAGTAGACTTATTCCAATCGTCTCCTTCCCTTCTGGTATACAGTTCTACACTCGTTCGTTCCTCCATATAGACCACTTGTTTCACCACCTCTTCTAACCTCATGGTAACCTGGAAACTTTCCTGTTCTTACTATTTCCGCAGTCACCCGAATCTCTCTCTTCTCTTCTCTTCTATTCTCTTCTATTCTCTCCTCTTCTCTTCTCTCACATGTCTTCGCCCTCCTATAATCATTGTTCTGCTCCTCAATTTTATCTTCCTTTTGCCTCTATTTCTCTATTCCACCCGTAGTCGATTTTATGGGTTGCAGTCTGAGCTTTTGTTTATAAAGCTCACCAATCACCTTTGGCATTAAAAGTGAGGGATCCAGAAAGGCGCTTTTGTCGGAGGGAGGATATCGTGCCTCAGTGTAAGTGATCTTCCAAATTTAACCTTACGGAAGACGATCTATAGTGAACACATTGTATGTTTTGGGTTATTTCATTGAAAATAATAAATCTGCAGTTGTGAACCAAAAAAATCTATTTTCTTCCAATATGTTGGGTTTAAAATTTCCATATTTATAGCATATTTTGTTACATATTTTTAGAATGAATATTTTCTTGGTGCACCAATTTATATTAACGAGATGCTGAGTAGTCCTATCTACTTATATCTACAGCTGTAGAAGATCTAAAAAAATAAAATATTACAAACTTCGTTATTGCGCTTAAGTTAACCTTAATCTAAATGAAACACACGTTTTGCCTTTTATATCACATGAAAAAAAATTATTTGAACAAGGAGGTTTTCAAACGTTTCGGGGTCTAGTTATGCAAGAAATTAGTAATAAGAAAGAAAAATCCCAATAAGGAATTTAAAAAAAATATTTCCCGTTTTGATAAATTATATTTTTGGTGTTTACTTTGAAATTTCATTCGTTTTTTTTTCAAGTAAGATATTAGCTGGTGTACCAATTTTAGCCTCGGTAGTCATCATTTAAGCACTAACTTCAAATGTAAGTATTTAGGTAATTAAAGCAAACATTTTGTTTTCCTATTAGTCGGCATCAGAATTTTTTGATTTATTACATTTTTATACACTGCATATTCAACCAATATTTCGTGGTGAAGAATTGAAAGATTGAAGAGGAATTTGTAGAGCTTGGAATACGGAAAACTTAAAAAGATTATGGAAAATCCAAGAAAAAGAGCTTTAAGCATAGTAACTAAAGGAATGTACTCGTACTGATTAGAAGAATGCTTTGGACTATATTGTCTTCCTTGATTGAAGATAATGAAAAATTGTAAGACTGAAGATATGAGCGATTGGCTTAAAGTACTGTGAAATGGAACACATCATCGACATTTTTCCGGGAATTTACCTAAATTGTAAAATATTCATCTCACAAAAATAGAAATTGTGACATTTTACTACAGATATGGTGCCAATTTATCCCTGAGGTATTTAAGAAGTTTTGTGAATAAAAAGAACTGTCAGACAATGGGTTCCGAAAACTGTAGAATAACGGTTGCTAAGCCTCGTTAACCACAGCGAGTTACAACTTGGTGCGTTTTTGACCCGGTGGTGTGAATGAGCCAATAATAATGAAGGTAAAGCTATTAGGCTAGGGCCACACGTGCGGGACTTCACACAGCGTTTCGGTAAGAAAAAACGCAAAAAATAAAGTTTACTACTGCAAGTCGGATAGGCCGGTCGCGGCGTGAATTCCCGCTCAAAGGGTTGGTGTCGGGCGCGTCTTCAAGGTCATTCATTTATAGTCATCTATTTTGAGCTCGAGAGTGAAATGGTTATAATGGAAGTGCAGAAATTTCCGTGCTTTTATGACATTAGACATATAGATTATAAAAATCGGGAGTAGAAGGCACACGAATGAATGTAACCAGCGTGTGTGGCCAGGGTAGAGCTGGATTCCAGGCTCGTGAAAAACTTGCTGGTGTGGTCTGCCATGTGGGAACTCGAAGAAAACCTAGAAAACGCGGCGTGAAATCCCGCGCGTGCGGCCATAGCCTTACAATCGATCTACAGCTTTACAGTACAATTAAATGCTAATTCAGTGGGTCAAGCTATAGGCCACAGAACCGGAGAAACAATAGCGCTGTTACCACAGCAGTTTCTCGAGCGTGCCATTTTTGAAGCGAAACATCTACTGGCTACATAGGTCGAGTAATGTAACACTTCGAGACTTTTACCTGTGGGCATACTTCAGTGGCTAAGTTTACGCCAATGAATTTTTTGAACAACTGAAGTGTTCAACGATAATATTGTTACAAAATTTACCCAAAGCCGACCCTGTTTCATTTCAGTACGACAACAAACGCTTTAAGATAAAAAAAAAACGATTCCAAAAGACTCGGCAGCGGAAGGAGTATATGACTTTTACTGGAAATTCGGCGCTGGTGTTATAAAGGAAGCCGTCACGATCGCCAGTACAGTTAACCGCGACGACTGCGTATATGGGATTGTTATTGTATTTGAATCGCTGTTTTAATGTAAATAAAGTTCTAGAAAAGTGAAAGTTAAATTAGTTTTATAATTTAAATTGAACCCACGGACTATATTGAATTTGGTGTTAGAAGTGAAGGATTAAGTGCAGTTAAAATCTAATTTGATTTATGGAAACCGTAGCGTGGAGAAGATGGATGAAACTACCAAAAAAATAGTCAAGAGGTTAGGAGGGACAGAGAAAAAATTGCACAGATTCTAGAAAAACCTGACAAGAAGGAAAAACAACATCAGGAAGAAATTCAACAAAGTTAGTAAAATCTTTTGATGAAAAACTAAAATGAATTGGAAAATCTTGTCTACGATGAAAAGCGAACAACAAAATCTTGTCACCTGCCAGGAAGAAAAACAACAAAATCTTGGAAACATAATTTAATTGAAATTCTCGAAATTGAATGAACAGAGACAAATTGTTTTAAAATATCTGGCAATGCAAAAATGCAAGAGAAAAGACAGAATTAGAACAACTTGCAAATTGTATCAAGTAATGAAAGAGTTAATGAAAGAATGCAAATAGGAATCACATAAAAGAAATAAACAGACATAAAAATCCTAAAAAGATGTGGAACTCTTAAAATCAAAGTAGATGACAACTCCATCCAGAAATTTGAAATCAGTTCCATTAAAAACACGGTACAAAGTAAGTGGTACAAGTAAAATCAGTGCCATCCAAAACAAGGTAAAAGAAATAATGAAGCTCAGCGAGGAAAATACCAGCACACCGTTCCACCCACATTCGGGCTTTCTTGGCCCAAGTAGAGGCCGTAATGGATGGAATAACAAGAAAAATCTACTTCTCTGAACAAGAAGTGTCCAAGCATTCGAGAACAAGGCAATCCGATCATCGCATCCTAGACAAACGATACGACAATCAATCCTTGAGCAACCAGTCCAACTGAAGAAAAACGCAAAAATCCGGTGAGCCTCCAGTCACAGAGATTAGACGGTTATTCACTTGTCAAGCGCCAGAGGAAACGAAAGACCAGTTGCCACACAGAGTTTCATAAACGGCTGGTGTGGAAGTACAACGAAATCTAAGAAAGTGGTGTCAAAAAAGTATGAAGCTACTTCGGGCTTTGGAAGTAGAGGCCGTCATGAACATCACAGGGTCCGAAGTTTCCTTCAACCAGGAAGAGTGGCACCATTTCAAGCGTTGCTGGCTGGTCTGAACAAAATATTAGGGTCACAAAGCTGGCACCAGAGGGGCATGTTACCGCTGCGGACGGACAGGACACTTCCAACGTGACTGCCGAGTAAGGCTACCGGAACGATCACCAACCAGGGGTAGCCAACAAACCGACCTTACGAACCAGGGAAACTCCAACCAGTCAGCATAAGGGGGCGAATGCTGACTCACCCTCCACCAGCCCCCAGGACAGTATCCATCCGGGGATTTTGCAGAGATAGCGGCAGTCTAGTCATCAGAGGCACCATCAATGGACGAACAGTTACCATCACCGTCGATACCGGCGCCGCTGTGTCCATTGCCAAGTCCAGGGTCTTGAGAGCATCAGAAATTCGGCCAGTTACCAATAACATCCAGCTCAGAACAGTCACCGGCGAGTCCATGTCAATACAGGGTGAGGCAGATGTCGTGCTACAGATAGGGGACAACATGATCCGGCATAGGGTCCTGGTAGCGAATATTGAGGACGATTTTATACTGGGAATGGACCTAATTAGCCAGCATGGATTTATGTTCGACCCGAGATATGATGTTCTTCGGTTCCTAAATGAGGAATTTGTATTGACACGGCCCGTCAACACATCAGTCACCTCCATAAAAATTGTGGCAAAGTCTTCAGCTAGAATTCCCGGTCGAACAGAACAGATTATTCATGGGCAGTTAGACAGCAATCCTGGGAGCTGCGTTGGAATGGTGGAGCCCGTAGACTCAACTCATGACTACTTAGTTGGACGGGCTTTAGTTAAAACCGGACGAGTCATACCAATCAGAGTCCTGAATCTGTCCAACAACGACATCAGAATTACTAATGGTCAAAAGATAGCTTGTTTCGAGCCAGTAGAGACCATCATCAATTGCGAAGAAGAGTACCAGACGTCGGTGAAGGAGCCAGGGCCGGATAAAGAGTTCATACAACAGTTTGCTGACCATTTGACACACTTGACACCAGAGAACCAGAAGAAAGCCAAGCAATTTATCAGAAAACACTGGCAAATTTTTAACAGTAAAAATGGAACCACCGGTCGCACCAACATCATCCAGCATCGAATAGATACCGGAAAGGCTCAACCCATCAGAATACCACCTAGACGACTACCATTGGGGCAACAACAGGCAGTCGAGGAAAACATCGAGTCCATGTTACAAAATGGAGTTGTTGAGCCATCCATCAGTCCATGGTCTGCTCCCGTCGTGCTAGTTAAAAAGAAGGATGGAACCACCCGATTTTGCGTGGATTACAGAAAGCTGAATGATGTCACGAAGAAAGACAGCTATCCACTACCCCGAATCGATGACACTTTGACCACACTAGCAGGCTCCCGTTGGTTCTCCACACTAGACCTAAAAAGTGGATATTGGCAGGTTGGTCTACACGCAAACGACAGAGAGAAGACAGCGTTCTCCACCAGTAAAGGGCTGTTTCAGTTCACGGTCATGCCCTTTGGGTTATGTAATGCACCCGCTACATTTGAGAGGCTAATGGAGTATGTACTGAGCGGGTTAACATGGAGGACGTGCTTAGTAAACCTCGACGACATTCTCGTCATGGGTCAGACATTCTAGTCATGGGTCAGACATTCGACGACCATCTGAAGAACCTGGACGAAGTATTCTCCAGAATTAATAATGCCAACCTGAGACTCAATCCGAAGAAGTGTTCCTTGTTCCAAAAAGAAGTAGAGTTTTTGGGCCACGTAGTGTCCGAGTCAGGAATCCGCACCAACGAAGACAAGATAGAAGCCATCCGTGATTGGCCAGTTCCAAGAGACAAACATGAACTCCGAAGCTTCTTGGGCCTCTGTTCATACTACCGACGTTTTGTTGAGGGATTTGCCACCATCGCCGCCCCTCTACATCGGCAGACCACTGAGAAAGAGACCTTCCATTGGAATCAGGATTGCGAAACATCTTTCAGACGACTGAAGGCAGCACTATGTTCCAGCCCAATCCTAGCCTTACCTACACAGTCCGGCAAGTTCATCTTAGACACAGACGCCAGTAACACCGGTTTGGGGGCCGTCCTATCCCAGGTGCAAGATGGTGAAGAGAGGGTGATCGAGTACTACAGCCGTGGATTCTCGAAACCAGAACGAAATTATTGCGTTACCAGAAAAAAACTTCTTGCAATAATAAGGGCTGTAGACCATTTCCACAAATACCTCTATGGTCGCCATTTCTTAATCCGAACAGATCATGCCGCACTCAAATGGCTGCTGGACATGAAGACACCGGAAGGACAACTGGCCAGATGGATGGAGAAATTACAGCAATACGACTTCAAGGTAGAACACCGTGCCGATGCCCTATCCAGAAGACCCTGTAGAATGGAATGCAAGCATTGTCTGAAGACGGAACAGCGAGAGGGTATCTCCATCAGGCAGATCCGAGTGCAGGCCAATGAAGACTGGACAACGGAACAGTGCATCCAGGACCAAATGGCTGATCCAGACATCGAACCAATATTGTCACTCAAAATGAGAGGGGCACCCAGGCCACGATGGGACGAGGTAGCTAGATACTCCGGCGTTCTGAAGTCGTTATGGGCTCAATGGGACTCTCTAAGGGTAGACAATGGAATGCTCAAGCGAGTTTGGGAAAGCGCTGATGGACGCGAAACCAAGTCCCAACTGGTAGTTCCGAAGAAAAAGTTACCAGCCATCCTGACCGAAGTACATGATGGAATTACCGGAGACCACCTGGGCATGAATAAAACCCTAGACAAAGTTCGCGAGCGGTACTACTGGGTGAATTACTTCGAAGACGTCAGAGCTTGGTGCCGCAAATGTGCCATGGGCAGGATGCAGCAGTACAATGTGGGCGTCCCATTTGAAAGAATCGCCATCGATGTCGCCGGTCCGTTTCCCGAGTCTGAGAGGGGGAACAAATACATTCTGGTCGCAATGGATTACTTCAGCAAATGGCCTGAGGCATATGCGATAACCAACCAAGAGGCAACCACGGTAGCGACGGTGCTAGTAGAACAACTATTTAGCAGGTTTGGCGTCCCGATGGAACTACATTCAGACCAGGGGCGTAACTTCGAATCGAATGTATTCCAGAAGGTCTGCACGATGTTGGGGATCAGGAAAACGAGAACAACACCATTACAACCACAGTCAGACGGAATGGTGGAAAGAAAGATTCAACAGGACCTTGGAACAACACCTATCCAAGATTGTCAGCAATAACCAGCGTGATTGGGATGAGCATATTCACCTATTCCTGTTGGCATATCGCTCTGCTGTACATAATAATACAGGTCTGACCCCAGCCAGGGTCCTATTCGGAAAGGAGCTGCGATTACCCTGCGATTTGGCATTTGGCTCCCCCGAAGAACCTCCCCAAGACATCGACGATTATGCCGACCAGCTCCGACATAACATGCTGGCAATACACGAATTAGCCCGAACGCAGATGTTGGCCACCAGTGACCGGATGAAGACGCGATACTACCTCAAGCCCAATTCAGTCGGGTTCCAGGACAGGGACAGAGTCTGGCTGTACACCCCCAATGGAGCAAGGGTAAACCCCAAAAGTTTACACCCGCCTGGGATGGTCCATACGAGGTGGTCAAAAGGCTTAATGACGTCGTCTACCGGATCCGTCGAAACCCCAAGGCTAAATTGAAGGTGGTTCATTTAGATCGACTCGCTCCCTACCATGGGGGGATGTTTCTGATCGGGACGATCATAATTAAAGGGGGGGGGCAGTGTTACGAAATTTACCCTGTTTCATTTCAGTACGATAACAAACGCTTTAAGATAAAAAAACGATTCTCGAAAAGACTCGGCAGCGAAAGGAGTGATGATGATTTTTACTGGAGAATTCGACGCTGGTGTTATACCGCCAGTACAGTTATACCGCGACAACTAGCGTATATGGGATTGTTATTGTATTTGAATCAGCTGTTTTAATGTAAATAAAGTTCTAGAAAAGTGAAAGTTAAAATTAGTTTTATAATTTTAAATTGAACCCACGGACTATATTGCAATATTGAAGCTGTTTTTCGCGAAATGTGCAGACAATGTGCGACTGACTTACAACTGTTAAGACAAATAATAAAAGAAATAAAATCTCACAGTTTCAAAATGTTTTTTCAAGATTCATAGATAAGTAATCCAAAAATAATGTTAGATAATTTATGTCCATTTTCTATTTTATTTTCAATTTTTATGTCATACGCAGATTTTGCATCAATTTTCCAATATCAAACTATCCGTAACATCTCTTAACGATGGAAGGTTTCACGAATAGGAAATTTGATTCATCAAAAACCGACAAAGTACTTCTTTTATAACGTTGTCAGCTAATAGAACATTTGTCTTCGTAAAGCAATTACCACGCTAAATGGACTTTCGGTTACTGCACATCTAGCATCCCGAAGTGGTAGCTCAGCTGCGGTAGTTTCAAAAGTCACGTGGTGAGTTCAGGTAATAGAATTGAAACACGTAAAAAGCTGCAAAAGCTTGCAAAAGCTTTAAGAGCGGGCTCAAATAATTTCCGTTCGAGTTGAAATCGGTTAAATGTATATTTTTTGAGAGGTGCTGAAACAATGGTTGCTATAGAAAATGTGTTTTTTTGCAGATAAAAAAATTATTTGGTAGTTTCCTTAATTTACTGGGATTTCATTCGTCTGTCATATATTTTGTTCAGTTTATAGAGTTCCTCTTTCAATTACTAAAAACTTTTATTAACAAAGTAAGGTGTAATATAAATACTACTTGTAAAGTTTAACTTCTGATATGGCAATATGGCTAGGTCTATGAAACTAAACTAGGTATTTCTTCTGTCAAAATTACGTCCATTTATTTGTTTTTTTATAGTTTTCGGGTATACACTAATATGCTGTTTGCCATATACTAACTAGTACTTTCACGAATTTTATAGCTCTGTCTTTCAAAAAAGAGGATGTTGTTAATTCGGCAGCAACTTTTTTTTATGTACGACCAGCGATTATTCAAAAACGGCTTTGGCAGTTTCGATTATTTAAACTGCATTATATGAAGGAACATTACAGAAAGTAGGTACCATATAATTGTCTATAAGATATACAGTTTTCCAGTAAATCAGAAAAAAAGTAAATAAGGGGACTACATTTCAATGAATTTCAATGAATCATCACTGTTTTCTTAAAAACGGCTCAAGCAATTTGAATATTATAAATTGTAATCTACAAATATATGTTCCAGCTTGATTCAGTATATTTTTCTATAACGTAAAACATACCATTTTTCTGAAAATCGGAAAAATATGTACAAAACAACTGTAGACATCAATGCAAATGTCAAATTTTCATCATTAATATCTGGTTTAAATGTCAAGATATGTCATGAAAGTATATCGTACAGGGTGATTAATTTGAAGTCAGTTTTTTTTAGAGGAAGTTAATGTTCGGGCTTATAGACCCGTAAAGTGGCAGAAAATACTAGTTTTTCGAAACAAAAATTGTTATGCAGGCGATCTCTTCTATATGGTATACGGTTGTAGATGGGTGCGTGCGTGCATGTGATATTAGGCGGTACATAAGGAGCTGCATACATAGCATCGTTGAAATATAAGGTAAAATTGAATTAGTTATACAAGGTGTTTAACGAAATATCGTATTAGATGAACATAAGTAGTTGCGTATACAAGGTGGTTGAAATCAGATTGGAGCAAAACTATAGTTATACAGAGCAGATATTCGCGTTATAGGACGCAGTATAATTACAGTTATACAGAAGGCTTCAAAAAATGTTGGAAAACTTACGAAATGAAAATAAATTTAGAAAAATACAAAAATATAAAAACGCCAAAAATATTTAAAATGTCAGTGATATCGAAAATGGGAATTTTTAATCAAAAAATCTCAAATACGTGTTGCTCTCCATTTTAAATACCAAAATAATGTATTTTTAGAGCTTGTTGTAGCCATATAATGTATGGGATCTGAAAATTACCAAATGAAAAAATGTTCAACAATGTCAAATGGGCCGTTTGTCTAGCCCGTGCGAAGCTGGGACGGGTTAGCTAGTTTATGTAATAATTACTTGGAATAAGTTGAATATACAGGATGTTTGAGATTTAATGTGAAGTAGAATTACAGTTATACAGGGCGGTTAAAAGAAGTAATATAGTGTGGAATATAATTAGTTGCTTATACAAGGCGTTTGAATTAAGGATGTAGTAAAATTATGTTATTCAGGGTGTATCAAAGAATTGCTATATAAGTATAAGCAGTTGGATTATAGAACGGGGTATAATCTATTTATAGACATAGGTTCAAACAATTTTGGAAGCAGTTGCGTATACAGGGTGATTGAAATAAATGGTAGAATAAAATTATAGTAATGAAATTTGGAAAATGTGGGTCACTATTGTTTTCCAGAGAATTCAATATGTCGGAAACAGAAAGTAATACAGGTGTGAATCTTAATATATATTGTCTTTTAAAATATACAGAATCGGGTTTTATTATTTTGCGAAAATTTTGTTATCCGAAAGATGACCCCATTTGCGGTATTTTTTAAAGTAAAATTCAGTAGTCTTCTGGTATCCAATATAATTCAGTTATGAGAATAATGAAAATAATTTATTTAAATTAATAATGAATTGATGTGACAATTTGCGAAAATTCTATTATTGAATGAGGTGATGAAAATTGTTAAAATTATTGCATCAAAAACCTGACAAAAATCTGAACAGCGTGACTATAAATGTGAAAAAATGTCAAGAACGTTAATAATATCATAAATGTCAAAATGCTGTAATTGTAAAAAATGCCAAAAATGTCAAACAAGTCATAAATGTCAAAATCGTCAAAATGTCATAAACGTCAAAACTGCTGAAAATATTAAAAAAGCCAAGAATGAAAAAATGTGAAAAATATAAAAAATGTTAATAATGTCAAAACTGTTGTAAATGTCCAAAATATCAAAAATGTCAGTAATGTCAAAAATGTCAATCAATAATGTCGAATATGTCAAAACAGTCAAAATTGTTTAAGATTTTAAAAATGTTACAAATTTCAAACACGTCAAATATATTTAGCTCTTTCTTTTTAAATACCAAAATATTGAATTATTAGAACCTTATGTGGTCATATAAATGTCGCTCATGAATGATGTTGAAATCGTTTTCACAAAGAAATCTGAAAATGTGCAGGATGTGAAAATTATCAAATGGAATAAATCTTCAAGATTATTATTTGCAAAGTATTGTCCTTTTACATCAGATTTTCATGACATTTCTGTCAACATGATTAGATTGTGTATCAATAATATAAAACCTTAATCATCAATAGAATGAGAGGTTCCGGTATCGTTGTGTGAAACCTTATTTCATATATACAGGTAACGTTTATACATCCTCACTAACAGATGACTCAGTAGTTCCCCTTAAAGTACAACGAACAGCAGTATTCATCACACAGAAGCCTTACACTAACCCCGGTCATAAAACTGTATCGATCATCCTCGCTCTGCATCGAGTGCAACTTACTTACTCCGAAAAACAATAAAGTGCAGTGGAGAGCATTATTAATAACGCCAAAAAATCCAACCATGCGGAATATTATTTCTCACGAATCATTTCACCTACATAACAATAAATAATTTTTCCATCTCCACAATTCACAAACTCGACGATAATAATTCACATGCAGATATTTTCGACTGTATCTGCTGCTGCATTGACGGAATATTCCATGCAGTTTCGAAAAAGTGTACGTATCGATGTTTTAAATTGCGTTAACAAATAGCTGACGCGATTTCCACAAATTACAGTTGACAACAGTTTTAAATTTCGAATCGGTTGTTGTTAACGATCGATTTGAAGCACAAAATGCATTTGGTGCATTCGGCCTGCAATTCCAACTGCTGTAATGCAAGATTAATGATTGTGGGTTAATTTAATATATGAAATGCAGGTGAATTATCAAACGCGAGCGCTTATGAGTTTTGTGATCACGAGTTCGTAATTGAAATGTTGATTAGTAAGGAATGAATGTAATAGAAGATTTATATTACTAGCGTGAATTAACAAATTATCGGTAGGGTGTTTGTGACAAGTTCTATTACAAACAATTATGTATGTTTTCATGTTTTATCCTACTACGTGCCCCAGTTGAAAATCCTATCTACATAAGAAATAAGAATTTTCCACTAAAATTTCTGCATGGTTGATGAAACTATGCCATGTACTATTTAGTGTAATATTGTGGTGAACAATTTTCTAATTTATTGTATGTTTTGTAGTAAGTAGTATTGAAAGTGGTATTTCTTTATTATTACAACAAGCATGAACCCAGCACGTGACTCACAATTATTTCAGATGAATTACCCTGCATTTTATTTTAAATAATGAAAATACACTTTATCTTCTTCAATTTCTATTAGTTATCAAAAAGTTCATTTTGGCCATATTATCTTGTGTAGACGCGAGATGTATGACCGACATCAAGGAATTTCGGGGAAAGTAGCACAAAGAAGTTCCGAATCTGGAGCCGTTCCGTGTAACTTCTGTTCTCCCATAACCCCTAGGATAGAATGTCACGATAAAATTTTCAGGTTACTTCACCTGTCAGAGATATTGAATACTCTCTTCGAAGTGTCATTCTTTTGTACGCAAGACAATATATATGATATATATTATTTCTGGTCGGGAACTTTTATTAGTTGCGCTTCCCACAATAGAATATCCTCTCGAATACTTATTTAAATCTGAAACATAACAGGAAATTTGTAGATGCGAGATGTAAGACCAACATTTAGGATTTTCGGGGAAGCTGGCACAAAGAGGTTCCCAATCTGGAGCCGTTCCGTGTAACTTCTGTTCTCTCATAACTCCTAGGTTAGAATGTCACGATACAATTTTCAGGTTACTTCACCTATCGGAGATATTGAATACTCTCTGGCAGAGATATTGCGTACAATAGAATGACACCTCGAAGAGAGTATTCAGTATCTCTGAGAGGAACGGCTCCAGATTCGGAACCTCTGTGTTCTAGTTTCGCCGAAAATCCTAGATATCGGTCTTACATCTCGCGTCTACAAATTTACTGTTATGTATCAAATAAATAAATAATTATTAGAGAGGACATTCTATTGTGGGAAGCGCAACTGATGAACGTCCCCGACCAGAAACAATATATTTCATATATATTGTCTTGCGTACAAAAGAATGACACCTCGAAGAGAGTAAACATGTTATCTTTTGTTCTGACAACCCCAATTCTTAACCTGTATAGTGACTTCCATATTTCCCACTGCACGCCTGGACTTGGTGAGGTGATATCTGACGGCGGGATCCACGATGATTAATCTACGTTTCTGCTTGTCCACAGGTTTCGTCGTTCTGTAGGAATGCGTCGTCCTTAATGGAAGTTTTTAACAAACTTTTCCGCGATTCACTTTATTTGCGTTTAGTTGTACTATATGTCCCCGTCTTATATCTAGTGGGCTTTCACGACAAGGCTGTAAAGGTAGGCGTGACCCTCAGGCAACCTGATACTATTCGACATATCTCGGTCAGTGCAAAATCCACATACTTGGCATGGCCAAATCTGTATCAAACAATCATATTCTGCAGCGGAGTAACATAATTCAAGTGCCGATTTTTTTGTGTATTTTTATTTTTCTGAGTTCTTTGGGAATAACAACACATAAACTTGAAAGTCTGTACATTTAAAAAAAGTCCAAACGTTTCAAGGTCTAAATCAGACCCCGTTTTCAATGCTATTAACAGATTTACAAAAATTGTCATTACTTTTAATTTTGTAATTTTTTAATTTCTTCTTCATTTGTGTTAATACCATTGAAAATTGGGTCGTATTCAGACCTTGAAACGTTTAGACTTTTATGAAATAAACAGACTTTCAAGTTTATGTGGCGTTATTCCCAAAGAACTTACATAATAAAAACCAGAGATGCCTCAATGATCGTTCAAAAAACGATTGTCGTTAATCTTGATTTCGATGAAAATCCAGTGCTTTTTCTGCCGATTAAAGAAAAATGTAACCTTTATAAATTATAATTAAAAATTTGGATGATAGGAAGTGTTAAATCATAGTGAAACATTTTTGTTTTGTTTTTATACTAATTAATTTTATTAAACATTTTTTCGCCTCATTTTGTATAGGTTAATTATGGCATCTTCTATTTTGTTTATGGTGTTCTTCGGAAGTAACATCAAATTGGGGTAAAAAGCTGTATATTCCAAAAATCCAAACGTTTAAAAATGTATGTTCAACTCATAACTGGTAACTATTGATTTACATTAAAATCAATTAATTCCGCAACGACGGGACTTTTAATTTCACCATCTTTGCCGATTATCTATTTTTTCCTGGTTTTATCATCAAATCTTTCATTTCTGGGTTCATACAACTTTACCTATAGTGTTAGTAAGATTCCTTCATCATTTCACATTCCTAAACAATAAAAGAGAATAAATTTTTGTATTTTTATTTTTTAAGTAATTTGCTTATACAAGTTTGGTGCTAAAGTCACGTCAAGTTAAGATAACCTAGAAACTATCACTCAAGTACAATTTAGGTCACATAAAAATCTCTATTGATCGTGTTAAACGAATGTCCTCAGGTAAACATTTCCAAAAACGAAAAAAATCCCCTTTAAATGTAACATTCGTGTTCGGCACTAAAGCATATATGAGTATCGTTAAAACTTCGTATTCTTCGGCGACTGATTATTTTCATGGCTATAATTAAACCCCGGAACATTCAGATGCACGTTCACGGCCTTAACGACCCAACATTGTCCCCTAATTAGCCGTCCTTATAAATCTTTCTGCAAGTGCAAAATTCCGGAAGAGCGCCGGCGTGTTTCCCCAGCACAACTCCGAAAACTTTCGTACACTATTTGTCACAGGAAAAGGCCAAGACGGTGTTGTGTTATAATCTTGTGGGTGTATCATTAAAACTAATGACTGTGAATTATCACCCAGACGGAATCATCTTCTTACGGCACGCCGAACACCCAGGTACCTAAAGGATTATTCCCAGTGAAATTTCGGGGTTGTTTTATGCCGGCATCGGTGTTTGTTGGCCCTTAATTTTCGGGGGTCTGACGACCAAACGGTTGATGAGCTTTTCTTGGGGTTTTCTAATTCCAACAGCTGGGGCGGGTGCAATAATTACGTCAACGTTAGTCGGTAGGACAGATTGAAAACTGTAAACCTATGTACGAGGTCTCTCCCAGAAGTTCTTTTAGATAGTTACACGAATTACTTTATAAAGATTTATTGGGCAAATTTACAAATTGAGGTAAGTGGGTGGTCTATAAATCTGCTTTTACGTATATAAAAGCAGAACTTAACTGTTTAAGCAGTAGCAAAGAAATCCTACATCATGACTTAATTATAGAGAAACAATCGTAACGTCACTGTTTCATTAAAACTGTTGGAATGTATTAATTATTAGTTAATTTGATATATTTCTATCGTTTTAAAGCTAATAGTTAAATATAGTAGTTGTTAAATATATTTATATTGTACCTTATTTCTTAGCGATAACTGTTATTGCAAGATCCCTTGGGGAATCTCCGTTCTTCTTCTGATCGAACTTTGTAGTCAACTTCTTGTATGTTACGTTTGGTGAAACGATCCTGTATTACTATGTTTCCTCTTCAATTTTCTACACCGATGTAACATAAAGTCTTTTAAGATGTAGCGATAAATAAGAGCCTAAAGAGGCAATGCATGGGGTCGTGGTTATTGCCCTCCACTACCTATCTATTGAGTTTTATAGATTAGATTTAAATAAAAAAGAAATACTGAGGTAGGCGGCAGTAGCGACGTGCCTGAACCTCATAATTTGCCGACCTACAAGAAGAAGAACATTTTCAAGTAACTCATCATGGGAAACTAATGAATTTCTATTAAGGCGTATTTTTAAAAAATGGAAATGCCTTTTGAAAATGCAAATCTCTTAAAGTATCCGGATTAATCGCTGAGTGTATTTCTTAACATTCCCGTTTATAGATTACAATTGAATCAGTTATCCTCCTAACTGCATCAATTTCATAGCTTCGATTTAGAATACTCTTATTCGGTTAGCTGAAATTTACTTATCAATCTTATTTGCTCTTCAATTCAACAAAAAATTAAATTGATTTATATCGGCTAGATTGTCTTCGTAGACTTTATCTTTAAATAGTAAATGGACAACAAATCTAGAATCTGAACATTATTTAGCATGATTAACAAAATATAATATTTATTTCTTTGGTCTTGATTTTTTCTTTCTTCATTTTCCTATTTGCACGTTTTTCGCGATAAGCTTTCATTGTTCATCGGTATTAGGTAACAATACCCGAAAAGTTGTTGTTTCTATAGCATCAGTTAATAATGTTTCCATCTTCACTAATTGTTTAATTCTATCCATTGTCCAGATTTCTGAGTGATATGTAACTGTGCTTTCCACCAGTGTCGTAAATAATTTAGTTTTTACTGCAAATTAGGGAGTTAGCAGACTTGGGATGGTTCTGCCTCAAGCTATTTTTTTGTAAAGTCTTTGTCGTCGTTTGCGGCATCCGTCGATGTATTTCTCATGTATTTATCCCGACTTGACCATATAATGTATGGCAGCACACTCCCTCTAAGGCACACTTAGCATACCTTTTGGGGGAAATTCACTAAACCCCAGATATACTACATATCAAAAGGGTTTAGCTCTGTGGGAGCGCTTGCCAGGTTATCAGGCCAGTGGTAGTTTCTCATGAATTTTTAGACCGCCCGGGCTGTTCATAACAGGACAGCTTTTTGCATCAGTTGGTAAAGATGTTCGTCGAGGCCGAGGTATTTCAAATTGTTTAATAGATGTTTTGGGAGTACTCCTGTTGTTGACATAACAATTGGTACTGTTCGAGTGTTGTTCATGTCCCATTGTCTCTGTATTTGAAATTCTAAATCCCTATATTTGGCTATTTTTTCAGCCTGCTTAATATATATATATTATTGTTAGGAATTGCTATCTAAATTAAGGTTGTTTTTCTAGAGATGTTATCTACCAAAACTATATCTGTCCGGTCCCAGTACAGTTTGTCGTTGTTATTTTCTAAAATAGATTCTGGTTTGTATATATAGTAGGGTGTATAGTAGGACTGTGATAGCTCAAGTGTCAGCGCTAGTTTCAGGTATTTATATTATTAAGCTTTTTTTATTTTTTCCCCACTATGTAGAGTAGAAAGTATTCAACTCTGCAACCTATTGTGATATGTTATTTAGTTTTGTCTGTATTTGGTTCCAGACCGTACTTGTTATATTCTTTCTTGAATTTATTAGCAAATATGTTACATTTCCATTTTTTCCCTTATTGACTTGAAAGTATTTCGAGTGTTCACTGCATCTATTCATATCCTAGACATTCCTTAAATCCATAAACACTAAACTAGCGATTTCTCCATCTATTGTTTTATACAAAACATATAATCAATACTGGATCTTCGTGGTGGTATACTGACTTTGTTCTTTAAATTGTTCAAACTGATTTACTGTCCGATTTCATAGTACTCTGCCGAAGCTATATCGCTGAGTCCTCTGTGGTATGTGTAGTCAAGTTTTATTGCCTTTCTTGCATATAGAACCGATACAATCAATTTTCTATTCAGAAGCTATCTCTTCTCCATTCAAACATTTGTTAAATATTACTTGGTCCTTGATAAATTATTTGATTTGTTGTTTTTCATTATCAGTTTTTTTTTATTTGTTCCATTGTAAATGAATCGCAGTTAGTCTGATTGAAATGTCTTTACAGTTATCCAGGATTTGGAGTTCCCTAATAGTCTAACGATCACATTGCCTTTTGCAGTAAACATTTAAGACTTTCCGCAGTTGTTTCTTTACTGGCAGTAATTTCCATCTATCTGTCCATCTTCTGGGGTTCATGGTAACTAACCAGCTAATAAACACTTCATTATTTTCTTTTACTTGCTTTTCTAAATCTTCATTCCCGCAGTAGTTGGTCTTTTTTCTGCTAATGATGTTTCTCCTACAGCCTCTTCTACCGCTTCATGTAAGTACATTATGGGATTATTATGCAGTTGTACCTACTGATGATTTTGTACGTTTGTTTTTGGTTAGTCTTATTTTATACAAGGAATTGTCTAGGTTGCATACCTTTATAGTGCCTAGATTTAGAGTCAGGTTTTAGTGTTTTCTCTTTTTGATCTATATGGTATGTTTTATAAGAGCTACTGTTTTAAGTATGCAATTGTCTGATCCACATACTGCTCCCCTTATCTTTTAACTCTTCCAACTAGACAGATTGAATTTTTTTATTTGTATATGATAAACATGGGTTTCTAACAATAAAGTCAATTTCATTTGTCAATGCACATTTCGCTTCATATTTCCCTAGAAATTATCATTAAGAATGAGGTCTCCTATGAACTCTGAAACTTTTGTTTGCATCTGGTAATTATTCAGAATAAACTTCACAGTAATAATATCTAATAAGTGCTGCAATTTCTACGTCAGTAAGTAAATTTGAAAATAACCGTAACGATGTATGAAATTGTGATGCAGATCGTGACTATTTTAAAAGTGAAATCGCAGCCGTTTAATCGCTTATCATTGACGTTATTAATTTTTATCACGTTCCATTATCTACCTTTAAATTAGACTAATACACCTAATTGTACTTTCACTAATATTAAATAATTTTAATATAAAAAAGCATTAGTTCCTTTAGTTGTTCGTGATTTAGTACGATTCTCTGATAAATTCCAGGAAGTAATAGAGCAAAAAAAATATTGTGAAAAAATTCAATTAAAATTTAATTAAAGCATGGAAAATAATCTATTATGTTATTGGAATTGTTTTTGTTTAAAGAGCATATCGAAGCAGTTGATATGTTTCAATCATCTGAAAAACATTTTATCCTATTACTACTTAAAAATTATAGTTCCTGAAACATTTTTTTATAAGGGTCCTAGAAATCACTTTAATTGTTAGTGTGTTACGTCAGATGGGTGATTAAATATACTCGCATTGAACCTATTTTACGAAAAAAGTTATAAATCCAAAATATTTCTTACATTCGCTAAATAACTTCTGCAATTTATTCCTGGGGCTATCTCTAAATAATAAAATTGGTAATGGTATTAGAAATCGTTAATTGATTACTGTATAATATGTAAGTTTCAGAAGAGGTGGGAGTAAATAACACATATCCATTTCGCGAATAGTGTACAATTGTAGCTCAATAAAATGCTGATAAACAAGGAATTTGGAGTTGATGATTATAAGTAAATAGTCATCTGATTCCTCATAAAACAAATAACTAATCAAATACAAGAAAATCTGTTTTAGTATTCCAGACAGGAACATGAGTGTCATTAAATTTTGCTTAGGTGGACGGATGTTAATTATTATAACTCTTTACGATTTATCTGTATCAAGTACCATGAATATCCAGGTGACCAAGGAAAGCTATTCAAAATTTTACAAAATGTGTTAGTCAATCTCACATTTACGGAATATCGTGACATCCATTGGAACCAACCTATTATTATTAACAAAGAGGAGCGTTGATACTAGAAAAATTTAAGATGTTCAAATAGTAACGTTTTTGTCAGTGATCTTAATTGTTTTTCAGCAGATATATTTATATAAACCTTTTTGGAAATCAAAAATGCAAAGAATTTCATACCATACCTTGAAGATTTTGCGGTATTGAAATTAAGAAAACCGAATCTTTCTTTAAGGTATTCTCAAAAAACACTTTTGTCATCTATTTATTAAATAGTTCGCTCAGTTTTAACCGATTAGAATTAAGAACCACAGCTATTACAAACGGCTTAGATTTCTAGCAAATCCTTATCTTTAGCATCTCTTTCCCACCTACCTCCAACCTGTCTCCTTGATTCATCGAATGATCGTCACCTTCAAACATTTTGTTACAGTCTCGTGAGCTAAACATTATGACTTTAGCCTCTAACAAGGTTAGTTTCATCTAAATAGAAATATTGATATTGTTTGCAATTTGAAAAAAATATTCGGGTTTGTCATCTACCAAACTATTTCTAACTGTATTTCTTGATCAATTTCGAAAAGAATGCTGAGGAGGTCTTGAATTACTCTGCCTGTTCATTAGGGTTTTCTCTCCTCAGACTTTTTCCTGCAACAGGAAAGTATTTGAAAATTATATATGGGGAACAAAGGGTAGTAAGGCAATATCTTAAAATTACTCGGATTACTGGCTGTCCGTACAGAAATTCTTTCTCACAATTATTCTGAAAGAATGAGATGTCTGCAAAATGATCAACCAGTATTCCTATATATAAATAGTGTTTTGTTTGTTTTTGTCAACTATGTACTAACCAGCACCGGCAGCCATAGGATAGACTGGGATAAAACAAAAATCTTGTTGAAAGTGGAAAAGAGAAAACTTAAAGAAGCCGGCTGTATGATGATAAACAACATGGAAATCGGGGCACCTTCAGTGGACATCCATTTGGATTGGAGAAATCTATTGCTAAAAGAGAAAGAACGGTACTCCCGAATCCGAGTTGAAACGTTTCCAAACACATGTAAGTATAAAATAATATGCAAGACACTAATTGTATACATAATTTACAGGAATACTGGTTGATTATGTTGTAGAAATCTATTTCTCTCACTATAACTGAAGAAGAATTTGTGTACAGACAGTCAGTAATCCAGAAATTTTACGAAATTCCCTTTCTACACTTTGTTCTCTAAATACATTTTCCAAATACTTTTCTGTTGCAGGAAAAAAACGGAGGAGAGAAAACCCTAATGAACAGGGAAAATGTATTTCATAATGTCTAGGTTTATTTTATTATCATTTTTGAACAACTGAATGCCATCAAACAACATTGGAATAGCGATCGTACTTAATGGTAATGAATGGGGCCATAATGAGACACATGGAGGACTCGTGGAAAGTATTTCACTCGGTATGGAACTACTAATCTTTGCCATGTGATATCTGCCTATATAAAAACCTTTTTATCCGTGATAAAAATAGCACCCTAATTCCTAGGGCTTGTAAAACCAAAAAGCGGAGAAGCGTGTTGATCATGGCGAAAGCATTTCAGTCAGTATAGGCAGACTCAACCTATTATTTTTCTTTCATTAGCCTCAAAAAATTTTATATGTCTATTAAGGTGGATCTCAGCGGGCCATTCTTCTTAGGTGAAAATTATAAATACTTTTTGTTGTCATTTATATAGTTTGCAGCTGAATAATGGAAATGTCAACAAATCCCAAAAATATACAGTCTGTATCGCCGCTACGATACTAGTTGAACAAGTTTGTCCCTGCTTCTACAGATATCGTAATAATATTCTTCTTATTATTATTAGTCTTCTAGAAGATCTAGAGGTTCATTTACTTCTAAAGCTACCTCAATTTGGTTAATCTTTTTGAAATACGAGGGCTGCCTTTTATATTTCGGGATTGGACAACCCTAGTGTTGCAATCTGACAACTGACAGCTCTATCGTAAAGTTTGACATTTTTGAGGTTATACGTACTCAGACCGTTTTGACAGCGAAGTGTTGTTTACAGTAACTTAAACGATTCATCTCGGCCAAAAAATGGAATAAATCGTGAACGTTTTCGTGCGATTATTTTTTACAACTTTCGACGTGGATTAAGTCAGCAAGAGTGCATGGATTAACTTAATTTAATTTTTGGCGATGAAACTCCATCAAGGACCACTGTTTATCGATGGTATGGTAAATTCAATCGAGGTCGTAGTTCATTCCAAGACGAATTTCGTGAAGTCTTCCAAAACAGTTGTTGTTCCGGAAACCATTGATGCTGTGCGCGAACTGATATTGCAAGATCGTCGTGTGACCTATCGTGAGATTGAGTCAACCTTACACATTAGTGGGACCAACATACATTCAATATTGCATAAACATTTGAATGTCAAAAAAATTTGTTCGCGTTGGATCCCACACAATTTGTCAATCGTTCAAAAAAAAGCCTCGTGTCGATTGGTCGAAAGAAAAGCTCAAAAAATACGATCGCGGTTCTTCAAAACACGTTTATGACATAGTGACAGGTGATGAATCGTGGATTTACGCGTATGAGCCCGAAAGTAAACAGCAGTCGACTGAATGGGTGTTTCAAGATGAGCCGAATCAACAAAAGTTGTTCTCGCACGAAGCACTTCCAAGCAAATGATCGCCTGTTTTTTTCGGAAAAACTGGACATGTCGCAACCGTACCACTAGAACAACACAGAACAGTCAATTTTGAGTGGTACACAACCATTTGTTTGCCAGTTGTCTTCCAAGAAATGAGGAAAACCAACCGCCGAAGACGGATCACTCTTCACCACGAGCTCTCACACATCGGCTCAAACAACTGCATTTTTGGCCACTCAAAACATTGATTTGATGAGTCATCCGCCGTATAGTCCTGACTTGTCACCAAATGACTTCTTTTTATTCCCGTACGTAAAAAACAAACTGAGAGGTCAACGTTTTTCGATACCTGAAGAAGCGGTTGCTGCGTTCAGAATGCATGTTTTGGAGATACCTCAATCAGAGTGGAAAAAGTGCTTCGACAATTGGTTCAAACGCATGCAAAAGTGTATAGATCTTCACGGGGAATATTTTGAAAAACAATAAAGCGATTTTCGGTGATTATTATTTCTTTTTGTTCTCTAATGCCGAAATATAAAAGGCAGCCCTCGTAGAAGTCCATCTTTTGCGTGATCTTTTACCAATGGCCGTACTATTAATTCTTTGAATTTCACCATGTATGCTATCTATTCTGGTTTATGCTCACTCCAATTAATTTTTCCTTTCCTTGCCCATATACTTACCTACTTAGGTATTTAACCTTGCACGTTGTTTGTATTACTTTGCTGCCCAAATATGCTTCTAAATTTGTTTATATCAGCGGGTCTTGATGCCATAATAATAGCTAGTCTTACTCAGGTTTATCTTCATTTTACTGTCGATATACATATGTACTTTATCGGGTCATTATTGCTTGAGGTGTCCCCCCAACACTGGAGGAAGTTCCTTAACTATTCAATGGGTTTATTACCTATTATAATTTTACATCTTACAAGTTTCTTGGAGAAAATTTTGCATTTGAGTTTATCAATAGAGATTGACGTGTGTGTTTGTCGTAGTTGGTCGTTTTACGTTTGCTTCTGACGATGTTACTGAGTCATCTGCATAAAAATATACCGATTGCTGTTCAGTCTGTATCCCTTGTAAATACTTGTCACTTTGTGAATAATTTTATTAATAATAATGTTAAGTAAGAAAGGGCTGAGGCTCACCTATCCACTTCTTTCTCGTTCTACTTGACAATTATATTTAAGACCTGTATACAACTTCATTTCGTACAGATGATATGCGGAAATGTTATTCAGTGCCATTTGGGATTTGCTTGTTATAATTAACAGACATTATAATGCTAACAAAAAGCAAACGAGTAATAAGAGTTCAGCGAGTTACTCATAATTTAGCAACAGCGATGGAAATAAAAAGATTCAGTTTCTGAATTCAAGGATTATACAATGCGTACGCACTCGTCAAGTAAAAACCGTCTCCTCATTCCAACAGATAAGGGACGAAAACCTCTTGACTCCATTTCCCCCAGGACTCCCTCTTAATAAAAATTAAAGAGAACTGTCAGAACAAAAGAAGCGAGCTTTATCTGACATCTAGAAGGACCGCCAAGGACTTTAGAGGCGAAACGAACGACAACCAAATAAATTTATTAAGGGATGCTCAATGATGAAGTGCGCTTTTTAAGCGAGGCGAAGAAAAAAACCGTCTATTCTATTGACAACAAATCGCTGGAAAACGAGTGCGAAGTGAAAATCAGAACAGTAAAACACTGAGGAAAATGAGCTCGACGATTTCGTGTCTATCTTTTCGAGAGATTGGGCAGCGATAGAGTTTATTTTGAGTTAGTTTTTTTTTAGCAGAGAGAAAAAGGGCTTTATGGTCTCAATATTTCCGTTTGTGTGTTAGTATCGTATCGTTTAAAAGGAATCCTCGTATTTAAATATTATTTTTTATGCAAAGGGATTAAGATATCTACATCAGATGAATGCTTCATCGATTGCATTTGAATTACAAATTAAGTTAAACTTAGTTTGGAGCTTTCCATTAAGGATTATTTTGGCATTTAATGCCAGTATCTTCAATTGAGTCTAAAAATTACCCAAATGACATACATTCAGGAATTTTGTTTATCTTGGACAACGGTAGAAATCTTGCTTTCGTTGACTGTTCGATATCCCGTAAAAATTCTAACTGAGATCTTGTCATTAATTACAACCAACAGCAATCAGGATCTGTGGACCCCATCAAGTAAAAGACGAGTAATTAATCTATTACAACATTGCAATATATTCCATTCGCCTAAAGTATGTAGTAACCAACTTCCAACATTAACACGGCTCAGAATGTTGTGCTATAAATATGAATCTAGCGTCACCATTTGTTCTTTTTGGCAGATATAAATATCTTTCGTCCGTGTAACACAGCAATTATTTATACTTATCTCTGCGAATCTGCTAAACGTCAACATAAATAAAGCTAGAAACCACAAGAACCTATGCGCAGTACGCCTGTCCATTCCCAGCTTTCCCTTGAAACAAATACTTTATACAGTTGGAAGACATAACACTTATTCTCCTTACCTTATATCAATATGTTTTTTTCAAACGTCGATAGGACATACCCAAACTGGTAACTTTCTATCTGAGAGACGTACTCACCCAATCTAACAATGCTGTAACTCATACATCTCACCGTTATTGTTCACATGGGGACTTGGTTGTAAGTTGGAAAATTTTACAGCCAAGCTGTTGCTTCAGCAATTCTATTTCCCTTTTTCCTTTTTTCTTACAGCATTTGAATATATAATGGTCGTCACGCTGCAGCTGAATACCCTTGTTGTGGGCCCTTATAACTCGGATGTTCTTGGTACTGTCAGTGTAGGATGAGCAGCTTGGCAGTGTGAACTTATCTCTATAACCGAAGTTTTAAAGGAACTGACTGTTGGTTTTGGAATTTCAACGTTATGAGCAATACTCCACCAGGGCATTTCAGCAAAATTAAGTTGCCTGATGACTTAAAATCTGTTACTTCGTTTTTCAAGTTTAAATCTAAGAGAAATTGTTTTAGTGCGTTTGAATAACTATATTATTACTTATTCCTTTTTTCCTCGTTATTGTTTTTCACGAAATTATATTTTATTTGTTGACGTAAAATATTGCACTCTTGTCTTGTTATGAGGACATGTAGGAAAGAAAGTTGTTTCTCATGTTCTATTTCTAGGGTAAATTGTATCTTGTTATGGCTGAAGTTCATCAACATAGCAAACCCACAGTTCTAGTTTTAATGCTGCTTTTGCTAAGACTTTTTCTTCCAAAATAATATAAATAAGTTGGACACTACAGGAGATAGAGCAGATAATTTGTCTATAACAATGGCCGTCTAAGTAGAAATACGTGCTTTTGAGACAGTGGTCTGCTAATCGATTATTTGGTGCCCAGGTTCATAGCTATATTGTCCTATGCTTCATTGAATGGTATAAGGTAGAGAGATATGACATCAAGACTTACTATTAAGTGGTTGTCTGCCAAGGTTATGTTTTTGATTATCCCTATGAAGTGATTTTAATTTTTGATGTAGGCTGTTTCTTCTATTGGATGCATGAATTCGGCCAGGCATCACCAGACCCACAACTTATCGGGAGAAAACGAGAAAAAAGGCGGAGTATCATTCACGCGAACAATCAAGTAGTTGTCCCAAACTATACGGGTTAACAAAAATGCAAAAGGAAAGAGTTTCCATCAAACTGATCCATCAGGCAGGCTTCCTTGAATGATATAGATATGAACAAAAATTCTTTGATGTTAATACATAAGCACCTTATACGAAGAATGTCAACGAAATGAGATCAACGACTTCTAACGTCATGTTGAGTATGTATTAAGTATATGAATGCAGTTTTATGCTATGTACCAACATATTCAAACACTCTGACGGCATTCCCGAATTTATCAAAACTTTTAAATGTGCTCCCAAGTATCGAAAAAATTCAGTTCATAGATACGCAATTCAGAGAAGACCTGATTATATGTCCCACTTCGCAATGGCTTTTGTACTTTGAATAATGTAGCTATGAGGATCACGTTTATTAAGATTTTAAAATTTTTAGAAGGATCAACTAAAATTCCATCGACAGCCGGATCCGGACAGAGCGGTTTGTACGTTGCCACATGCTCGTTTTAAGCACATGCTCGTTCAAAATAATGTATACCTAAAGATCATTGATTATATATTATACTCCACAAATATAGTTATATTAAATTTTAACATTTAATATATATAAGACTGATAATGTAATTTTTCCGAATTTGCCAAAGGAATATTTACAAGCAGGAATCCCATTAAGTGCCTGTCCTAATATAAATTTCAAATGAATCAAATTACGGCCTGCTGTTTTATCTTCGGCCTGTTTTTTTTTCTGTACACATAATGTCGGCCAGCCCAGCTTCAAGTGGATGCAAAACAATTCAGTCCGATACATTGAGCTAGAAACCACCGTAAAACCCCATTACACTAAATCCCACCCTCATTCTTTGGATTTTATGTAAACAAGTACTCGTTAATTCACCAGGATAAAGATCTGTCGCTTTCGCCTACGTATGTAAAACATTCATCAGTTGAGAAGAAGCAAAAGAAAACTTTTTCAACTCTCAAGAAGCTGATGTCTGAAGGTACTTCGAAAAGGAATTATTTTATCTCAATATGATCCAATTTTTGCATGCGAAAGAGAGCTGCTGGTGCGCTTCCAGCGTCTGTGATTTTCTAAATGCGGATATCTTTTTCAGATTTCCCATTCTGTCGCGTTCGCTGAACGATAATGGAGTTAGATATTCGCAAGAACAGGTTGACGTCTTTAGAAACTCAGCGACGATGCAAATTACGGTGAGAAAATGTGCACAGCAGCTATGTACGAGTTTACATGAGAAATTGAATAAATTTGCAGGGCTATACAAAACATATTGAAACGTATTGTATTTTTCTGGAAATTCAAAATAAACAATGGACAATCAAAATTATATACATTCTCTCATAGTTTATTTGTACCATCAACTCTAGTCTTACAACTAGTTTTCCTGCTTTTATGTTCGAAAAATTAAAACTAAAGGACCGATTTATGCGTGTTTTCGTGCAAAATGATACGCCTTGTTCAGGAAAGATTTGAAGAATATATTTGAAAGCACAACTTGCCTGGCGCCTTCGCCAAAATGAAATCCACATCTTAAATTCTGATTGCCCACGAGTCAGGTTTCACATTTTCGTGTTCACACAAGACTTACAAACCAATAATCTGATCAATAAACCAAATAATTATATTATTTATATGACATGAAAGCATATATTGTGTTCAACTAATTTATATATATATATATATATATATATATATATATATATATATAATTTTCGCGGGCACTAAATGTGTTAGATGGTTTCCGGGAATTCATCCGCGTAGTTGATAACTGATCCCTGCCGGGATCGATGGTAAAATGACGACGTTTCGGCAGAGTCACATCTGCCCTCTTCAGGTCGGTTCGTATAATTCTCGTAGCCTTCTACTTTCGCTTCTAGTATTCGAGTAACTAGAAGCGTTTATTTTCTTCGAGATGATGAGCATTCTTGGTAATAGGAAATCAAATAGCAATATATTTTAATTCGGGCGTTTCCTTGGCAAAATGTCGTATTAGGGGCAATACGACATTTTGCTAGATTTGTTGTTTATGTATTACCTATTTTACATTTTAGGGAATTTATTCTGTGAATCATTTTTCAGCTTTCTCAAATATTAGCGGTGGTACAACCACTTAATCAAATTCCTTAATCTGGAAGGGAAATAGATTATTAGATTCAACGATCCCAGTTTTATTCTTATGACATCTAGGCTAGTGTGATTCTTCTGTTAATTTCGGGTAGGTAACGTGTAAAATAGAAAGTTTAGTAAAGATACACATGGAGGGCAAGGAATGATTTGAAAGATGCTCAAAAATAAAAATAAATCGTTGAGTTAACATTGCAATAAACTCCGTGGGTTCTAATTTAAATAATTTATAAATTGATCTTCACTTTTTTAAACTTTATTTACACATAAAAACTCAATATTTACAACAGCTGATTTTGATAAACAATTCACACGGAATATAAACTCAAATAGCTAAGCTGTACTAACCAAGTTAGGAATTCTGTAATGCTTTATATATCCTACATCGAATTTTCCTGGTCGTTCTGGATGGTATTACTTTCGTTCGCTAAGCGTAGAGATTAGCAGTTTTTGCCCAACTCGAAGATTCCAGTTCTTTTTTTATTATCCCAGCGATTGATGTATTATCGGGATGAATAATTTTTACGTTGCTTTAGTCAGGGCGTAGATAAATTTTATAAAAAGGATTTAAAATAGAAACGTGCGAACAATAATTCATATAGTTAATTCACAATTCGTATATTTAATAAACGAAAGAAAACTATAAACGAATAACTCTTCTCGATAGAACCATGAAACTATGATTTGAAAGGAAAATTTGAGAAGAAAATTACAAACAGGGCAGACCAACAGAGTTTTAGACAAAATAGATCAACAACAGACACCATATGTATCATTAAAGGAAAGAAGAGAGCCTTAGCCCTTACTGTTTATACTTTTATATGATATCATGATAGAAAAAGCGACATCGATGAATAATTATCGAGTGGAACACAACAGCTCAGCATGGTGGGTGTTCCACTCTGATAGTGCAGCTATTATCCCAAAAAGCAGGGACAGCTACATAGATACTACCAAGTCGACCGAAAACTAAACATGGTTATCTTCACAGAGATAAGCTAAATGTAACACTGTAAGATGCAAACTGTTAGTAGAAGTTAAAATTATTGAACAAGTACCACAATTTACAAACCTGTGAATATAGTCACTACCTCGACCAACAGAATTTCAGGTTGCCTGAGACAAATAGTCTGAAAAAACCCTTTTATGCGCACATGGAGTAAAATTAAAAACTGCAAGACCTGTATGAGACCAATAATAATGACTTACGGATTAAATATCGGAGTGCACAGACATATAATCAAAAGCAGCTGAAATGAGAACCCTAAGAACTGTATTGGAGGCCAGCAGAGATCGAATTAGGAATACACAGCAATTACATGAGAAAATAAGATGGGGTAGACAAAAAAAAAAGAAACGCGTGTAAAACAGATGGAAGTAAATAGCATAGCTTTGCATTGGGTTAGGAAGAAATCGCCTGAAAGGTCTTGAATAAAATGTCCACGTCTTAAGAACTTATACAGAGGCAACCTTAACGTTAACAGTTCTTCAGATCTCTAATAAGTAAAAGAAGAAGCGATACAATGTCTTTGTGAAAAAGAGACAGGATCAACAGAGATCAATCATAAACTTGTATATAACAATTGAAACGAAACAGAGGGAATAATACTGCCATAATATGTTCATATATAACTATTTTATACTATACTTAGAACAGAATCAAATATTCTATGTGGGTCAATCTGGATTCCGAAGAAAACATTCCTGTGAAAGTTTGTGTCAGTTTGTGATGTCACAGTGGAAAAAGCAAATAGATGTAGGTAACATTGTTGTAAGTGTTTTCATTGATTTAAAAAGGGCTTTTGAGACAATAGACCGCCAAAAATTGATAAACGTTTGTAGAGTATATGGAATAGAGGGGACGGTTCTTAAATGGTTAGAAAATTACTTGGGTAATAGATATCAAACTACTAAAGTAGATACTAAAATATCACACAAAATTGAGGTTAAATATGTTGTACCACAGGGAAGTGTCCTGGGCCATCTACTTTTTATACTCTACATAAACGATATAAATAAATATATTTGTAATAGTTTTGTTAATTTGTATGCGGATGATACCGTGGTATCTCTAGCAGGAAGAAACTTTTTACAAGTAGTGCAAACAATAAATAAAGATCTAGACATTTTAAAAAATTAAAACTTAATCCTAATAAAATAAAATGTATGATTTTCGGAACAAGACATAACTGTAAATCATTTGATGAGGGAAACTTTGAAATAAAGATGGATAGTGAAGTAATAGATCAAGTTAAAGAAATAAAATATCTTGGAATTGTGCTAGATCCACAATTAAACCTAAATGTTTATGTAGATTATACTTGTAAAAAACTAGTTAAGAAAATTGGATACTTTGGGAGAATAGGATACAAATTGTCCGAATGGTCGAGGCGTATAATTTATAATGCAATAACATATCCGCAGTTTACTTATTGTATCTCCTTACTGATGTACTGCAATAATCAGGAAATAAATAAAATGCAAATATTGCAAAATAGAGCTATGCGTGTACTGTTAAAATGCAATCGGTATACGAGTATAAGGGATATGTTATCTAGACTAAAATTTCTTAATATTAAACAAATGGTTTGGAATGTCTTCGAATAATATTAAAAAAAAATGTATGAATTAGATGTTGCGGTTTTAGTTCAATGCTGGTTCAATGCAAGTATATAATAGACGAAGGACCTTTAGCGGAACAATCAATAAACACGTGCCGTCACATAAACGAATCACCAAATAAAAGTTATCACTAACCTTTAAGTCAAAGCTCTGGTGTTTTCTTGGTTCTTCTTTCTTGAGGCTAGCCCCGTAACAGCAGGAACAGTTACTTAGATCTTCGTCTGGACAACACGTTACACAAAAAATAGCGACGTAATGTTCATTGATTGAGCAAACAAAAATGCGGGTTTAACAACAAATGATGCGCTTTTGTAAACACAAAAGAAATAAAATGAAAGCGGTTTACCGGTCGTTACGAACGAAGCTACTAACTCGCGAAATCGTAACGCAAAAAACAACAATAAGCGTCGTCTCTTCAGACGGGATCAAAGCCACCGAAAAGTTCGGAGTACATTGCACGAATCTCCCAAGCGTCTTCACAGCTAGGGATCCGAAACACGAATGTCAATACTGTCTATATTTTACACGCAAAAACACACTTACAATTAGCATTAGCGCTACGGAATGTTTTAGAAAAGGTGCAGAAGTTTAAAAATCAATGAAGTAATTCAATCAAATTGAAAACAATACACTAAACAAATTGCGGGAACGCACCATTCCGCCAGCCTTGAATTACTTATTTCAAAACTAAGGGTCCACTGGCAGTGGACAAAGCTTTACAAGAGGTCGCTTCAAAGTACCACTTGCAGTTCTAACTGTAGCAACGCGTACAACACTATCACCTCCAGGATGTACGTCAATAATGCGTCCTAATGGCCAATTCAAAGGAGGTGAAGTGTCTTGCTTCAAAATAACAAGAGTACCTGGCTTAACAACCTCCGAGGGATCAGTCCATTTACTCCGTTGATGAAGAGTATGTAAATATTCTTGCGACCAACGTTTCCAGAATGCCTGATGCAAACGACTCAGTAACTGCCATCTGTTGAGACGATTAGATGGGACAGATAAGAAATCAGATTCAGGAGGTGCTGTTAAAGGTTTCATGGTAAGAAACATACCAGGACTCGAGGCGGTAAGATCCGATGGATCGTTGCTACAAGGAGTTATAGGTCGCGAGTTTAAAACTGCTTCGACCTGTGCAAATACAGTAGAAAGTTCTTCGTAGGTTAGGATTTGATCTCCAACGACACGTCTTAAGTGAGCTTTAACGGATTTAATTCCGCTCTCCCATAGTCCTCCAAAGTGAGGAGCCGAAGGGGGATTGAAATGCCAAGAAATGGTTTCTCGTGCAGCAGTAGCTCTAAAAGCTTTCAAGATCTGCTTGTGAGCACACACAAAATTAGTACCACAATCACTATATATATGGCTACATCGACCACGACGTGCAATGAATCGTCGCAAAGCTGCCAAGAATGCATCAGCAGACAAATCTGATACGAGTTCTATATGAACAGCTTTCGTTGCAAAGCACTTAAACAGGCACAGATAAGCCTTTAAAGTTTTCGACCCTCTAGTTATAGCCATGGTTATAGTGAAGGGACCAGCAAAATCTACTCCAACATGAGAAAAGGGTTTCAATTGTGAAACGCGGGAAATTTCCCATGAAGGGTTGGTAAGCAGAAGGATTAAGCTTCCAATAAGAAACACATTTAGAAATGACACTACGAATTACTTTCTTTGCGGATAGAATCCAAAATCGTTGCTGCAAAAGAAATTGAACGGTTTGGATTTCTGCGTGAAGATTGGTGACATGACAATCTTCGACAATTAGATTAGTCAAACGACTTTTACTTGGTAGCAGTGCGGAAAATTTAGTGTCAAACGGCAATGGAGCATTAGCCAATCTACTACCAACTCTAAGAGTTCCCTGTTCATCAAGAAACGGCGAAAGTTTACGAAGCGATTTGAGCAATAGTTTTCGTTCTCGAAGAAGGGAAATCTCTTTAGAAAAATATTGATCTTGAACATAGCGAACAATGCGAAGCTGAGCCTGATATAACTCAGCAGCCAAAAATGATCCAGAGCCCCTACGGTCTGGATTGCGGGCGTTATCAACAAAGCGACAAATATGAGCTATAATGCGGGTAATGCGATTAATAGAAGAATGTTCTTCTAACAAAGTACCAAATAAACTTGGTAAAGCGGTGACTTGAAGCGCCACTATACGGGCTTCAGTCATAACTAGCGGTGACATGCTTGAGTCTGAGCAAGCATGTGGCAAACAAGCGGTAATCAACAATTGTGGGCCTTTCCACCAAAGTGTATTGCCTAACAACTCTGATGGCAAAGTGCCGCGGGAACCCAAGTCAGCGGGGTTATCACAAGATTGAATGTAAAACCAATGAGAAGAAGGAAATTTTTCCTGAATGTAAGCAACTCGATTACTGACAAATGTCTTCCAACGGTGCGGGGAAGAACTAAGCCATGAAAGGACTACCGTGGAATCTGACCAGCAACGAATCACCTTGAACAACAAACGACTATTGAATTGCTCATAAACATAATGAGCCAACTTAGCAGTAAGAACTGAAGCAAACAGTTCCAATCTGGGAAGTGACAAAGTTTTCAAAGGGGCAACTTTCGATTTAGACAACACAAAAAAACTTTGACGAAATCCAGATGCGGTTTCGAACACAAAATAAACAAAAGCGGCATAACCTTTCTCAGAAGCATCACCAAATGCGTGAAGTTCACAACTAGAAAAGTTTTCTATAGCAAGTAGGTGAGGCAAAACTAAATTCTGCAAGGTCAACAACATAGCGATAATGTCTTGCTGCAACTTGGAAACGATAAACAAACAATCATTCAGAGATAACCGATGAGGTATCTTAGCGGATGCATTAAACACTACACGAAGTTTGGTTGTGCTACTATCAGGTTTCAAAACACAATGATGCGGTATGTAGTAACAATCAGAAAAAGTAGATGGATCGGGAACCAACTCCATATGATCAAGCTCCAAATACTCTTTGAGAAAATAACAATATTGTTTGTAAAGATCTGGTTGCTGTAGAAGACGTCTTTCTAAAGAGTAGAAACGTTGTACGGCGAGATTATACATTCCATCAAAAGCAGGAAGTGTATTTCGAAAAGGAAGAGGCACAACGAATCTACCTGAATCCAATCTCCTTCATCCCTCGGAAAATATTTTTTCGCAGATAAGATCATCAGGGGACTGAACCAGTGCGGTCGGAACATCTTCAATTGTCCAGAACCTTTGGAGTGAATCATCTAATGATACTACATCTTCAATTTGACAAAAAAGCGAAGTTGGGTTTATGACTGACTGAGAGTGAGAGTTAACAGAACTCGAAGACACTTTACCCATAAGGATGTAACCAAACACAGTGTTAATAGCATCAGGAACACCTTCCTTTCCCAGAAGGCGTCCATCCAACAAAATTTGAGAGAATATATCGGCACCTAACAAAAGGTCAATAGCGCCTGGGCTATTGAAACCAGGATCAGCAAGTTTCAAATTGGTTAGATATGCCATATTAGCCATGTTAATGGGCGCAACAGGCATATCATTGCAAATGCGGGGTAAAACAATAGTATCAACAACAAAATTGCACTCACGCTTTACTATAGAGCGAAGAGAAAGGGTAAGAGAGCCCTCAGCAGAGGTACTCTGCATAGAACCTAGCCCGTTGAGTTGTATCGAAGCGGGCATAGGTCGGAAGCCAAGGCGTTTCACAGCCTTGCTCGCAATGAATGATGTCATGCTACCAGAATCTAGCAGACATCGCAAAGTTTGATAAGAACCGTGCTTATCTAATACCTCAACTAAAGCGGTAGATAACAACACATTTGAATTGTATGACAAAAGTGAACTATGACAAGAAGTCTGCGGTAGAGAAGTTTCGGGACTTTCAACAGTATTAATGGTACTGGATCCACCAGATGTGGAAGCCAGGTTTGCGGGGGGAGCTTTAGATTTAGACCCAATACCTGAATCAGCACGATTTACAAAATGAAGCAATGTGTGATGGCGTTGTTTGCAGTTGCGGCAAGTGGATAAAGATTTACAGCGATTCAACTGATGAGAATCGCTCAAGCAATTGAAACAAAGTCTAAAATCTTTAACAAACTTAAACCGCGCGGATACTGATTTGTTCAAGAATTCAGAACATTTGTAAATCGCATGATCGGATTACAAACTAAACAATTTCTATTCTTAGTAACAAACAAAGATGTAGTGAACCGGGAAGAATGTTGCTTTGAATTCAATGGTAACTTTTTGTCAACACTTCGCTTTGCCTTGCGGGATAATTCAACATGTTCAAAGGCATCGCAATGCTTCGACAAAAAATCAACAACTTCCGAGGGGATCGGAAAGTCATCGTGAGCGGTCACAGTACCATGGTAAAGTTCAAATTTGGCGGCTAAATTCTTTGGAACTCGTTTCAACATCATCTGAACGATACAAAAATCCCACTGATTTACTGGTAAACCCACATTCTTCAGTGCTTCCAAATTATCACTGAAGTCATCCAATAACTTCCGAACCTCTGAAGGGCTATCTGAAGTTAGTTGGGGGAATTGTTCTAAAGCTGACCAATGAGACTCCGCGATTAAACGAGTTCGCTTGAATTTTTTCAAAAGTGTTTCATAAGCACTCACGTAATTGTTTTGTGTTAGTTTAAAATTCCTAATAGCCTCAAAAGCAGGCCCCTTTAAAGCTAACTGCAAATATTTGAACTTCTGCATAGCACTGAGTTTTTCATTATTGTGAATTAATGAATCAAACAAATCAATAAAAGTACCAAATTCCAATATGTCTCCAGTAAATGAAGGCAAATCAATTCGCGGCAAAGCAACACTTTCCTGTTCCCGAGCTATATTTTGTGGCGTAGAATTCTGAACAGATTTCAGTTTAGCAAAAATAGACCTAATTGAATAAAACAATTTTTCAAATTTATTGCGAATGTCATCCTCAAAGTCAAAATCAAGGTTTGCATCTGAAATTAATCCAACAATCGAATTGTGCTGTTTAAAAAATTCTAAATGAATTGAATCAACCATATCAATCATGCTAAAAAACAATTCAACGTCGTCACCTCTTAAGGCTTTCTCGGCAGCAAAATAAATATCTTCTAATCTTTTAAACTCCGATTGTCGATGATTTTTAAATTTACGCAAATTTTCAGCGGTTTTTGACATCTTAACAATAAATTAAAATCACTGTAACGCCACTGAACAAATCTAACACGATAGAACGAAAACAAAATACTATTTCAAAAATGTACAATTTTTTACTGTTGAAGTAGTAAAATATCTGACCAAATGTCAAATAAATTCAAAACAATTTAGCAAATAACCAAAAACAAACAAAACGAGCTCTTGTAAGTTTTTAAGGCGGCAAAAAAATTGCGTTTTATTTCCAACGGAATTAGTGAATATCCCGAACTTGCTTTCTCTTCTAACAAATAAAGAAACGAAAATTCAATGCGGTTTTCAACAATAATTGGAACGAAAAATCAATGTTTTGATCATTAAACTTTGCACGAAATTAACTCAAATGTATCTGGCCCGGAGTTGGACCAAATTATGTAATTTATTCGACAAACTTTGCACAAAATTAACTCAAATTGCATCCGGCTCGTACTTGGACCAAATTATGGAATGTCTTCGATGCACATTCCATAGAGAATAATATTCAAAAAAAATGTATGAATTAGATGTTGCGGTTTTAGTTAGCGGAACAATCAATAAACACGTGCCGTCACATAAACGAATCACCAAATAAAAGTTATCACTAACCTTTAAGTCAAAGCTCTGGTGTTTTCTTGGTTCTTCTTTCTTGAGGCTAGCCCCGTAATAGCAGGAACAGTTTCGTAGAGCTTCGTCTGGACAACACGTTACACAAAAAATAGCGACGTAATGTTCATTGATTGAGCAAACAAAAATGCGGGTTTAACAACAAATGATGCGCTTTTGTAAATACAAAAGAAACAAAATGAAAGCGGTTTAGCGGTCGTTACGAACGAAGCTACTAACTCGCGAAATCGTAACGCAAAAAACAACAATAGGCGTCGTCTCTTCAGACGGGATCAAAGCCACCGAAAAGTTCGGAGTACATTGCACGAATCTCCCAAGCGTCTTAGCAGCTAGGGATCCGAAACACGAATGTCAATACTGTCTATATTTTACACGCAAAAACACACTTACAATTAGCATTAGCGCGACGGAATGTTTTAGAAAAGGTGCAGAAGTTTAAAAATCAATGAAGTAATTCAATCAAATTGAAAACAATACACTAAACAATTTGCGGGAACGCACCATGGTTGAGGAAGCAAATTTTATATTTATATATAAAATCAAAAACGGCTTAATTCCTCAGTTTCTGACAGGTTTTTTGATAAAAAGATCGGACATGATAAGTTATAATTTAAGAACAGGGGACCAGTATTTTATAGGGAGGTTTCACACTAATGCGTTAGAAAAAACATTGTTTGTGGAAGGGTTACGGGTATACAATTCTCTTCCAGAAACTATTAAAACATCCCATAATGTAAATATTTTTAGGAATAAATTGAGAAATATGTATTTTAATTTAATTTAAATGTTTTGTATACACTTGTTAAAAATGTAATATGTAAAAAAGATGTTATATCCTAGCTTAAAGCTAAAATAAAGCATGATTTCCGACTTGACCATACAATGTATGGCATCACACTCCCTCTAAGGCACACATAGTGTGCCCTTAGGGGAAAATTCACTAAACCCCAGATATACTACATATCAAAAGGGTTTAGCTCTGTGGGAGCCCTTGCCAGGTTATCAGGCCCGTGGTTGGCGTCGTGGCTGCAGTTCCCCATGAATTTTCTAACCGTCCGGGCTGTTCCTAACAGGACGGCTTTTAGTATCAGTTGGTAAAGATGTTCGTCCAGACCGAGGTATTTCAAATTGTTTATTAGATGTTTTGGGACTACTCCTGTTGTTGATATAACAATTGGTACTGTTCGAGTGTTGTTCATGTCCCATTGTCTCTGTATTTGAAATTCTAAATCCCTGTATTTGGCTATTTTTTCAGCCTGCTTAATATTTATATTATTGTTGTTAGGGATTGCTATGTCAATTAAGGTTGTTTTTCTAGAGACTTTATCTACCAAAACTATATCTGCTCTATTGTGAGCAACAGTCCGATCGGTCAATATCGTCCGGTCCCAGTACAGTTTGTAGTTGTTATTTTCTAAAATAGATTCTGGTTTGTATATATAGTAGGGTGTTCTTACCGACTGTGATAGCATTATCCCCGACTTGACCATACAATGTATGGCATCACACTCCCTCTAAGGCACACAATGAGTGCCTTTAGGGGAAAATTCACTAAATCCCAGATATCCTAGATATCAAAAGGGTTTAGCTCTGTGGGAGCCCTTGCCAGGTTTTCAGGCCCGTGGTTGGAGTCGTGGCGGCAGTTTCCCATGAATTTCCTGACCGTCCGGGCTGTCCCTAACAAGACGGCTTTTTGCATTTGTTTGTAAAGATGTTCGTCCAGAACGAGGTATTTTAAGTTGTTTATTAGTTGTTTTGGGACTAGTCCTGTTGTTGACATTACAATTGGTTCAGTTCTTGTGTTGTTCATGTTCCACTGAGTCTTTATTTGAAATTCCAAATCTCTATATTTGGTTATTTTCTCAGCCTGCTTGATATTTATATTATTGTTGTTGGGAATTGCTATGTCAATTAAAGTTGTTTTTCGAGAGACTTTATCTACCAAAACTATATCTGGTCTATTGTGAGCAACAGACCGATCGATCAGTATCGTGCGGTCCCAGTACAGCTTGTAGTTGTTATTTTCTAAAACAGATTCTGGATTATATTTATAGTATGGTAATCTTACCGACTGTGATAATTCATGTTTCAGTGCTAGTTCCTGGTGAAGTATTTTTGTCACAGCATCGTGTCGTTCTTTGTATTCAATTGCAGCAAACGCTTGACAACCTCCTTTGACATGCTGGATAGATTCAGATGTTTGGCAACCGTACCTGCATCTATCGTTGTTAATTGAAGGGTCTTTAACGATGTACTTTAGGTAGTTCTTAGTTGGAATTACTTGATCTTGGATTGCCAACATAAAGCCTTCCGTTTCAGGGAACATATGACCAGAGATCAACCAGTAGTTCGACGCTGCATTGTCGACATAATCTTGGTTGATGTCATTTATATGTCTTCCATGAAGGGGCTTCTCTTTCCATTTCAGCAGTTTCTGATCTGTGGTCTGGTGGTGTAATTGGACATGTCGTTGTGTCAGTCGCAGTGGTGTTGAGTCATCAACCTGGCACATGACTCTATGTAGATCAAAAAATTCTGCGAGTTTCTGGAAATGACTACGCAAAATAGAAATTTGTTGATCTAATAGTTTACTTAGATCTGTCAATCCTCTTCCTCCTTCATACCGTGGCAAAGTTGTACGTTCGACAGAGCTCTTTGGATGGTGATTTTGAGCTTTTGTTAGTAAAACTCGAACTTTTCGTTGTAATTGTTCAATGTCAGTCTTGCACCAATTAACTATACCGAAAGAGTAACTGAGCACTGAACACGCATAGGTGTTAATAGCCTGAAACAGATTTTTACTGTTTAATTTAGTTTTCAACAGTCGTCTTACCCTTTTATAAAACTCTGCTGTTAGGTCCTTTTTGATAGTCATGTGATCAATACGCTGAGCCTGCTTTATTTCAAGGTATTTATAAGTATGACCTTCCCCCATAGATTCAATTGAGGTGCCATCTCCCATTTCGAAGTGCCCCTGCTGTATTTTGCCTTTAACTATATTAATAATTCGGCATTTGTCTAAGCCAAATTTCATATGGATGTCACTAGAGAACCCTTCTACGATTTTAAGCATATCATGCAGCTGTTGTTTTGTAGCTGCCATCAACTTTAAGTCGTCCATGTATAACAAATGGTTTATCTTTAATGCTTGTACGTTGTTGTGTTTGAGACTGAACCCAAAATTAGTCGAGTTCAGTTTGTTTGAGAGAGGGTTCATGGCAAGGCATAACCACAGCGGACTAAGAGAGTCTCCCTGGAATATACCCCTTTTGATTGGAATGGGGTCAGTTTGTATCGAACAGTTGGCTTCATTCAGTGAGATTTTGGTTTGCCAGGGGGACATGGCATATTCTAAAAAGTTAATAATACAATTATTCACTTTATAAAGTTTCAGTACCTTAATGAGCCAATCATGTCAAAGGCCTTTTTGTAGTCCACATATGCCATGTAGAGATTTCGACGTTTGGCGTGGGCTTGATTGCAAACAACGGAATCAATTATCAGTTGTTCTTTGCAACCCATCGAATTTTTCGCGCATCCATTTTGTTGTTGAGTAATTATGTCGTTCAGCTCACAATGTTTGAAAATGCGATGATTAATGCACGATTTTATGAGTTTGTATAAGGTTGGAAGGCAAGTGATTGGTCGGTACTTTGCTGGGTCCTGTGCACATAGGTTATCTTTTGGTAAGAGGTATGTAGCACCATGCGTAAGGAAACTAGGCATCTTGTGTGGGTGGGTAATTACGTCATTTATAAGGGCTGTTAGTGTTTCGTGGGTTGCGTACAGTTTCTTTATCCAGTAATTTTGTACACCATCTGGTCCTGGTGCTTTCCAGTTATGGAGGTGCTTCATTATGTTGGATGTGTCTTCCGGTGTAAATGGTTGGTGTTGCATGGCATCACAGTTCTGAAATGCAGCCTCCTCCTCATTAATCCAGCTGGCTCTGGAGTTATAGGAGATTGTTGTGGAAAGCTGTGTTTTCGAGAATTCCTCGATGTTTGTTTTACTGTGGTAACTAGGGGCTTCATTATTATTGGTGTTGTTAAGTTTTCTATAAAACCCTTTTTCTGATTGTCGGAAAAGTGTGTTGTCTAGTTTCCGTTGGTTACTGGTTTTGTACCTTCTCAATCGGCTTGTGTAGACGGAGAGCTTTTGTCGTAGACTGTCCAGGCACTGCTGAGATGTGATGTTTTCTCCATCCCACTGGGAGTGTATTCGGTTATTGTCCATGATAGTATTGACAAGCCTTTCTATTCTCTTGTTCCTGACTCCTCGTTGGTATTCGGTCAGTCTTCCAATGTCTTTCCGAAGAGAATTGATTTTCCCTTCAAGTCGTCTTTGCCAAGGTGGTATTCGGGGTGTTTGTCTAAATTGGGGAGGGTCTTGCTTTGGTCTTACTGCGACTCCAATTGTTCTGCAGATGGAAGTTCCAGCACAGTAGATAATTGTGTGTAGCGACTCTAACGTATTAGCACCTAAAACATAGTTTGGCAAGATAAATTTGTTCATAGCCTGCAAGACGATACCCAATTTCTTAGTTTGGGAAGAGCTGGTCTAGTCAGTGGATCTGTTCCACTATACTCTATAAGAGCTCCTTCCATTTCTGCTTGGATCTTCTCAAGCAGGTCAGCGTTGGTTGGCTGTTCTTGTTGTAGTTCTTGAGTCTCGTCCGCTCTTTCTGGCAAAGTTGTTTCAGGCTCTGGATCGATTGTATTTCGACCAAATAGTTCGCGCTCCACTTCGCTCTTTATTCTGTCCAGTTGTTCAGGCGAAATAAGGCCATTTCTCAAGATGACACGATATTGCGACTCTCTTTTCAGTAACTTGAAGCTCTGGGTACTCACGACAGAACTCTTGATGGAGTATTTGGCGATATCCAGTCGTGTCTGGGCCAAGTTTCGTAATTCTGTAAAACGTGCGCATTATAAATTCATTCATGGCGCCAGTCCATTTCATGCGCTGTCTTTTCAGTCCCGCTTGAGTGAGCGCTGGCTGTTGATCCTGCGCAACACTTTCTGCGGGTGGAGTTCTCGTTCTCATTTGACTCCGTTGGGGATGGTCACGTTCTTGTTGTGACTGTATTGGTTGTGGTTCTTCTGGTTCTCCTGGTTCTCGGGCTGTAGCTCTTTGGACGGCAGGGGCCCGCCTCCTCAGCACCCTGCCATTATTATTATTATTATTATCAAGTATTTATCTTTCTTAGTCTCCTGTGGGGGTTAATTTGTTATCTTCTAATTAACTAGATGTACTATTTAATGGCCTTGGCAGTATATTAAACGGAAATATTAGTCTCCGTTGTGAGGAAAAATTAGCAATTAGTAGATAAGCAAATTTTCCAAAATATCAACAAATCATACACCCCTCGTGATTAAACTACCACTCAGATTGTAACAATCGATCTCCAAAGGCACGATGTATTATCTACCATAATTCATAACTGACACTCCCAATTGCAAACACATAAACCCTTAAGCGTCCCCCACACCGCTTCCGCTCTACGTTGCGATCCATATCCGACCCCGAACCGAGACCCCTCATGACTGTTCGCCTGATCCGTGATCCCCAACGTTCGCTACAGGGATAGTTTGATGTTAACATCACCCTTCCGCTCTTGGGGGGTGAATATATGCAATGCGCTCGTTTTCAGTGAAAATTGAAAGTCGAGACCGTCCTTTGAAGTGTTTCAATGTTTCAATTCCCAATTTCGACGGAGCAGTTTTGGCAGGCCGGCGTTATTATCGGATCAAAAAGGTCTTCGGGCAATGGTGAATCGATGGAGAGCGAGTTAAGAACGGTCAATGAAAAAGTTGATGAGTGTAGTGGGAAGTTCGTCGGGGACGGTAGAAGTCGAAATATTAAAATAGAAAAATCAAGGAAATATTTAATTTGTTCAATTGTTTTATAATTTGTAAATGAAAGGCTTTATAAATTAGACTAGACTAGAGTTATTTTATTTTCCGAAATTATTTGCACTAGAATTAATAACGTTTCTTAAGTTACTCGCTGGCCCGTCCCCGATTCTCATGGAGAAGAAAACTTAGTACTTAATTTAAAGGCAAACGTAAAAACATGTTCTAGAATCCGATCGCACCCCTTCCACGTACAACTGTGAATCTAAACAGTCTCGGTACTCTTTGAAACCCACCCAAAAAGTTTCATCAAAATCATGCCAACCATTTAGAAAGAGTTAAAAAAATTCTACAACCCCATTGCAGCGCCCAAGTATGAATTTGAACTTTCCAGCAATCCACCAAAATACCCACAAAAAAATTTAAATGTTCATGAGGGTCGAACCCAAGACCTTTGCATTATTAGCAATACGCTGTAACCAACTTGCCCAGCGAGTATAGCAGCAACGTGTTGATTGAACAATTATCGACATATTTAAACAAATTAATACAAAAAATATAAACGTATAAACCCTTCTCTTGAAACACTCTATTGATGAAAGTCGCATTGTTTTATACAACGTGTTGATGGAACAATTATCAACATATTTTAACAAATTAATACAAAAAATATAAACGTATAAACCCTTCTGTTGAAACACTCTATTGATAAAAGTCGCATTGTTTTATACCAGTAAGGAAGATTATAATACAGTGCATGAAATACTTAAGTTAACATGGAATTTCAGTTGATAAGGGTTAATACAGTATACATGTAATTATTTTTTGACATTTTTTTTTCAAATAGAATGTGTATAATAAGCTATTCTTAGAAGATAAATGTATGCTATAAAAGAGGAATATCTCACTATTCACTGTTTTGTTATATCTCCTAGGGGATTAGGCAGCGTTTTCGGTTAAAGCGGCTTGGATTTTTCCGATACTTCCAACAATTGACAAACCTTGACAAACCAAATACCTACACCTTCCTCATGAATCAGTCTATCTATTGGTGAAAAAAATAATTGTTCAGTAGTTACAGAGTTTATCTCAAACAGAAAGAGAGACGCTGCGGTTTTATATAATATGTAGTGACTAGAACTCAAGAGGAACCAAATCTGTCTTTGTTTAATGCTGGTTTACAACTGAAAACTAAAATTCCCGATCATTAATTTGAAATAACCGAGGCTACAATGGACAACAGATTCATGCAAGGTATTGACCTTATGAGTGATATCAAAGATCAACAATTAACATGTTTATTTAAATTGTTAAATAAACATGTTAATTGTTGATCTTTGACATCACTCATATTTACTCATTTTAGGAATAGAGTCAAGCTTCCAGTTTTCATGTTTTATTTCACTTCCTGTTTGCTGTAGATTATCTATACTATCATAAAATTGTTGTTTGTCTGTTTGTTTGTTTGTTTGTTTGTTTGCTTGCTTGTTTGGGCATCACTTTAGAACTACTGAACTGATTTTGCTGAGTCTTTTTTTGTTACAAAGCTTATAGTTTGACTCAGGGGCGGATCCAGGATTGCCATTTGGGAGGGGCTTAACGTCACTGAAGGTTGATTTTAGCACAATAAAAACTAAAAAAGTATACCACTCAGATGATTTTAGCCCCTTAGCCCACACCCTGGATCCTCCAGTGGTTTGACTTAAGATCTGTTATACATTTTATCTCCCTACATTGACAGAAACAGTCTATATAGGAGATATATAGGGTGGGGTAGAACTATAGTTGAGTGTTTAAAAATGTTACATTGGGCGACAAATAAACAGCTCCATATACAGGATGATTGCACTATAAAATTACTGTAATTCATGGTGGATCAAAAAAGTTCATAAGCACTTGCTATTTGGGTGAAATATATTCGGGATTGGTGGGTGGATTTGTAGTGCAGTTATGTAGGTATAACAAAGTTAGAAAAATGTATTATGTAAATAAATTTTTATATGTTTCATAAGCTATATGTTGAAAAGAATTGTACACTCGATACGCGGGTGAAACCGCGGGTATCGGCTAGTATTCTTATGAATTTCAATTACCACCCAATCAATAAATACATTAGTGATAAAGCAAAGGGTTTATAGACGAAATGTATAATTTTTAAATCGTTATAGCGAACGACGAACATTTTTGCCAAAATCTCTCTTAATTCCAATCATGTTTTTGAAATTCTTGACTGTCGACATTTCATCCTATCTGTTCAAATCAATCACTGCTGACATAACATTATTGGTTATCTTGGTAGTCGCGAAGGGACAGATCTGCAGAATACGGCGGGTGTTTACTCAAAATCACACCTTCATCATCCCACAAAATTAAGAGCATTAAGTTTCCAGATTATGCACCACTTTGAATTCAGGAAGGCTGAGGAGAATAGTTAGATTCCCATTCTGTACATCTTACTTTGAACAGGATCTTAATTCATCCATAACTTCCAACATTGTTAATAATCACTTATAAATGAGTAGTCCTTGTAGTTTCTGAACAGGAGTCATCAGTACTCGTGGAAACTATCTTGCACTTATATTTTTCTTATTGACTTCTGTTGTGAATTGATGCTATAAACAATAAGTGTGCTCACAACTTATGTACTTCTCCTACGTTGATCTGCAAGCTCTGAGGTCAGTAGCTTTTCAAGTTTTCTACCCCTTTTCATCTTTCACTCTTGGATTTATGCTACCAGCGTTTCACTACATTTTTGATACACATGACCCACCTAATCTTGATATGAGGTCTTTATAACGCAGTTTTGTCTTGGCTTTCTTACAATAATAACACAGCAAAATAATACTTAATTATTGTATAGGCACTACTTCATAGACAAACTATATTCAAGGTTGTAGCCTTTCACATGTTGTGTAAATGGATACACTATGGTTAGGTTAGGGCGGTTAGGGTGTTCAATTTTATTGTTTATTGTTTATTCTTTAGTTTACAAACTAGTTTATAATTTTTTAGTCTTAGAGTTTAATGTTTTCTTAAAAATTATAATTATTACTATATGTTATATTATTAAAAAAATATATTAAAGGATGTCTGTACAGTACATCCTTATTTTATAATAGAAAATAGTTACAATTGTTTATTAATATTTGTTTCGGTATTTCTTTTCAGACAAGACAGCCGTAGATTTTTTTTTGTTTATTTGTAAAAGTCACGAAATGTTATACATAAAGAGAGAAGAGAATGTTTTAATAGAGGACACCTAAGTATTTACACTTGTGTTGTGTCCTATACATATTAAACCAAGTAGCACTTAATAAATAAATATACAAAATTACTCAATGATCCTATAATTAAGAGAGAAAAAGAGAAATAGGAAAGCAAAATACAGAACGTAGAAAGTTAGTCATTTTTTAGGCAAGTTTTAGACTATAATTTAAAATAATATATTTTTTGCTCTTATATTTAAATTTATAAAAATAAAGATTTTTAAATTCACGAGAAAATACATTATATAAATTAATTCCATTAAAATATATATTTTTTGACACACAGCTTTGGAGGAATGATTGTGAGAATACATTTCTAGTAATTTGCTTCTGGTAGAATAAGGATGACTAATTTTTTTTAAACCTGTATGTTTGTGAATAAACTTAAGAGCAGAATGCATATAAAGACCTTTAATATTCAAAAGAGATTCATTGATAAAAATACTTTTTACACTGTCACAACTTTTAATTTAAACATTGTTCTTAGGATATAATTCTGTGTAACCTGTAATTCTGATAAATTTGTTTTATAAGCAGAACCCCAAATGGTAATTCCATAGTTTAGTATGGATTCCACTAGACTGTTGCAAACTATAAGCAAGTTGTTTTTGTTAAGTATGTTACGCAACATATAGAATGTATAAGTAAGTTTTTTTATTCTGTTGGATACGTAGTCAATGTGCATAATCCACTTAAGATGTTGATCAATGATTACCCCAAGGTATTTTATGTGGTTAGTTCTGGCTACATTTTTTTGTTTTCCTTCAATCATCAGGGGCCCCAAATTTTTCCTTAGTCCCGACACGTTAGGTGCAAATGCAATGTACTTAGATTTAGTTATATTTAGGCTTAAATGGTTACTGTCAAGCCAGATCTTAACATCATTGAGTGCCTGTTGAGCAATTTGCCAGACTTCTTGCCATGATTTACCTTCGCATTGCGACACGGTGTCATCCGCATATGATAACATGTTACAGTTGTTATAGTTTAGAAGGTCGTTTATAAATATAAGGAAAAATGTAGGGCCAAAAATGGTCCTCTGTGGCACCCCTGTTTTAATGTTTTTTTATCGCTATATTCTTGACCTCTTTTAACCTGTTGTGATCTGTCTAATAGATAATTTTTTAGCAATTAATACACATTACCCCTTATTCCATTTTTTTCAAGCTGTTTAAGTAATCTTATATGCGAAACAGTGTCAAAAGCTTTTTGTAGATCTATAAAAATAGCAATGTTTTTTTTGTTTTCATTGAAACTATTAAGAATTTGGGTTGTTAGGATTTCCAAAGATTGCTCTGTGCCAATTTTTGTTGAAAGCCAAATTGATTAGTAGTTAATATTATCTTGAAATTTTATCTGCAACTGCGGCAGACATCTTCAGCGGCGCGTGGACTATGACTGTCGATCAGTAGTGAACTAGTATTTATTTCGTTGAGGCATGGAGTTTCCTGCATGGCCAGTTGCAATCGAGGGTTTTGGTTTCGCTCCTCATGAAGCCGGATATGTTCTGCGATAACCGTTTATTGCGGTTGTAACAATCGGCAATGTCTCCAATGTTCAGGAGTAGGACACTCCGCTGGGTTGTTGCCATATATACAGCACCAGTTACTTAACAACTTTCCGTTACCTTGATGGCACTTTTGGTTGGGAGTCACGGGGAAGATTCATTAATAAAATATTAAAAAAGTTATTTACCGCATTAGAAAACATCAGTTAAAAACAGTTTCATACGTACTCATGAAATTCGCCAAATAATGCGATCTCCTAAAGATCCCAGTGGCCCACTCTCATCATTAGGAGCGGAATCTCAGCACTCGTATTTGTCAACAAAGGAGAAATTGCCGATGATTATAACCTAAAAAATAGGTTGTCGCAGAACATGGACCTTTTTCGGGAGACCACGTTACACATTTCAAATATATCGACGTACTGCCAACGACATCTTACTACCATTCTCGCCTGCAACGGCAAGTCTCAGTATAAGGTCTAAATCTTCATAGAAACCAACACTCTTGACAAGGCCAACTGGCTCCGCCTCCTCGATTGCCGCTGGCCAATCAGGGCACGTCAAGCTTCAACGAACATAAATAAATAGTGGTTACCCACTGCTCGAAGGACCTATTACACGCGAGCAGTCTACGAGGTACCGAGAATTCAGGGTCCGTAAACTCCGAATTAGCCAATAAAAAGTTAGCCGGCGAATATGTCTCAATTCAGAATATTGCAAAGTGAAAATCATATTTGTTTTCTGAACGATACTTGTGGCATCTTTTTCAATGTCTAAGTGTTTATTGGGAAATAACACCACACTTTAAAGGAAATTGCTGTATATTCCAAACGTTTCGTGGTCTAGATCAGACCCCGTTGTCAATGGCTAAGAAACTACGGATTAAAAAGGTACAATTCCAAGATGTAAATTTAAATATTTGACAATGTCTAATCTAGACCCCGAAACGTTTGGAATATACAGCAATTTCCTTTAAAGTGTGGTGTTATTTTCCAATAAACACTTAGACATTGAAAATCATATGCCATGATGCTGCCACTTTAAGTTCAAATTGTTATATTTCAGGCGTTATTGTCTCCTCGTTTACTGTATACAGATATTATTTAATTAAATCGAAAGAGATAATTCAAGTCGAAACCCAAAATCTTTTTTTAAATTTCAACGAAGAGTACGAAGACATTGTCAACAAAAATATCATAACACCAAAAACCTTGCATCTTAATTAGAATTAGTTCGAAAACATTCAAAGTAAACATTTGAAAATAATTTTATTACTTTATTTTATTTAATAATTCAATACCTAATTTACTGTTGCTGTTAAATGGCTATAAAATTTTAAAAAGCTTTCCTCTTTTTGTAAATACTACAGTTTGTTTTAGTGATATTAAAAAGTATTTTGGCATTCAATAATAAAAACTATTAATACATTTAGAACTTCCGAGTATGTGTTCAATAAATGCTATATCCCTAGTCACTTAATAAAATAAATTCTTTACAAATAATTATTATGTAATACAAAATAGAGCTGAAACGATCCAAAAAAAAATCAGAAACGAACTGATCTTAATGTTTATTACAGCATTAAAAATAACATTATGTAAACAACCATTAAAACACAAAGAAATTTAAGATACTTGTGACGTAAGCTAGTACGACGGAGTTTACGAACCGTGTCGAAGTATGACCTACGCCCGCGACACTGAAGATGACTGCCACAATTGTAGATGAAACGTTCGGTAGAAATTCTATCAGACCAATGCAAAATAAATTGAAAAACCATAGTTTATTCATTGCCTATATTGTCAACATCACAAATTTCAAAAGTTTCAAACTGAGGTTCGAAGGTAATTAGGTGGAGAAAGTACAGGTAAACGGCCATACATATGGTTTCAGATGGGCACAACTTGGTCTGTATCGACGACAAGAAGACCGTCATTGAATTTTTTACACAAACCCTTAATATCCCGAAATAAAAATACATTAAAAGAATATATAGTTGTATTTTTCTATCCAATAAAGCCTCACAAACTTCTAGACAGAAACAAGTATGACATAAATCTCAAAACTAATAGCATTCTCTAGTATCCGAATAACTTTCCACATCATCTATCTGCTTACATACTCCATTAGGCGAATTGAACTCCGAAATTTACGGCCGAAATTCAATTCCAACAACTAAACAACAAAATTTCCGCTGTTCGGGCTTTTAATACACGAAGTCTGATCAGCTCGATCGATTCATTTATTCTGCCTGTGTCCATGTGAATGTGTGTGTGTAGTTTGGTGATTTTCTGATTTTCAATAGCCATTAGCTGGAAAATCTTGTAGCGAAATCATAACTGTATTCGTTTCATCATCCCAGCCTGACTTTTTGATCTCACGATCCGCGCGATGCTTTGTAAATGTGGTGGTGAAAACTAATGAAGTGACTATAAATTCGTAAATTGTACGGCGTCAGTTTTTCTCGGGAAATGAAATACGTCAATTCCAGTTTAAGTAGTTTATTAAAGAATAGCTACTGACATATTTTTTTTCTCAAGACTAAATTTGATAAACAATAGCCGTAAAAATAAATATAAAAAATGTTAAAGCTATTTTCTTGATTGTACCCATCGGCAGCTGTAAACACGGCAGTATAAGATTGAAGAACATGGAATAATTAAAGCCTTATTGTACGAATTTTGCATTAATTTTAAATGTAAAATAAATTTTAATTCAAATATTGGTAGTTTTAACAACGCTTTAAACATTTGGTTAAATTTAGATTGAGGGATTCCTTCTAACCTAACCTCCATGGTATAATCATCATCTCTACCCTTCATGATGCATGTCGGTTTAATAATTCTACATTAAATTCACTAATATCAACATGTTTTTTTTGTGTTATGTAATATAGATATGAATATAGACTATGAATATTGCTGGTCTTATTTAATACATGAGATTTATAGGACGCTGTTATACACAGGGTCTAACATAATGCAGTGCAGATATTTTGTGATATTACTTATCAGTATGAATTAAACACTCTTGACAAATACATATCTGTCTTGTATTTTTGAGGACCTAATTTATTATTAACATTTTGGAAATTTCAATACAATACATTAACATTTTGGAAATTTCAATACACATGGCAACCTTGTCCTTTAACGAAGGACGGTCTTTATAAATATGTAGTTTTTGTATTTATTGGATTTGAAGAAAAATAATTTTGGTGTACCACAGAAGTAACTTGGGTCCGTTATTATTTCTAATTTATATAAATGATATCGCCACAAACACGCTGCAAATTGTAATTTTATTAATGTGTTTGCATAAGACACCCTTCTTGCCATTTATGACACCAGCTTAAATGATGTAATAAAAAAAATAAACGTGGAACTGGAAAAAATAGAGAAATATATTAATCAAAATAAAATAAAACTAAATATAAATAAATCCAAAGCTCTCATCTTAACAAATAAATATAAATATGAAAAAATTTATTTTACAGAACGTAAAATCAGGATTTACAATGACGAAATTTAATTTGCAAAATGTATTAAATATCTAGGCTTAGTGATTGATACAAACTTGAACTTCAAAGAACATTTGTCATTTTTAGAGAAAATGATAAACAAAAAAAATATATATTTCTTTTCCAGAATTGCAAGAGTTTATAATACAATAATTTTGCCACATTTCAACTTTTGTCTATGCATATTGTATCTCTTAGGCCAAAACTGTAAAACGAGTATGCAAAAATTTTCAAGCAGATGTATGATCTGCTTGGAAATTTTCGAATATTTCTGGTTCCTCTCCTGCTTCTTCTTATTTGTTTTATCTTCTTCTTCTTCACTTTGAGTGCAAGTAAATTGCCTCAATAGTGATTTCTCGTTGATATCATAGGAGTCATATTAGTTCTCTACAGTTGGTTACTCATCATTAGAGCACGACCGGCCTTGACAATGTGTACACCCCAGTAAACAAAACAGTACAATTTTTTTGCAACCACATTTACATGCCTTTTTGCAGTTGCATAATATTGTGTTCAACGGTTTCTCGACCAACTTCAAACCCCAGTCTTTAGGGTCCAGCTGATTAGCAAGCCACATCCGAAAAAGATGTTGATGGGCAGCTACAGACAGAGGAAGACAAACTAACTGTACTTGTTCTTTGTTTCGAATATTTTTAACGAAACACACGTATCGTAACTTATCTAGACAAGTATCTTTTAGGAGCGTCGTACATAGCAAGAAGAAAGCGAATTCCGTTAGTGATAACATCTTGTGGAGTACAATTACTGTTTTTAAAAACTTCAGGACATTGAACAAAATCTTGTTTCTGAAACATTATGAAAACTGTTGTTTTTCCTCTCCTGTAAAAGGCAGATGTCGTATCATAACCAGTTGTTGTGTGTTAAAATAGTACATGATTTTGACACTTAGCAAAAGTTAGTAAACTTTTTGATGAATATACTTCTGAATGATGTTGAGCTTTTCCTGATTTACATAGGCAAGTTACAATAGCAAAATAGTTTTACTTATATTACAGCTTCAGTGATGTATTTACGTGGCGTACTTATGCAAATTATGACGATTACAAATTCTTGAACTTTTAAAGTGTTATTTCTCTAAAAAGGTGGCTCTTAAGGTAAAAATATTCATACATTTTTCGTAGGAAATTTTATGATCTACAATTATTCTCAGAAGTAATTTTGCGATAAAACTCACCGTTTTTCTGAAAATCGCGAAAAACGCAGTTTTTGAACTTTGATCTCGAGCCAATTTTTTTCCACAGACCGAAACGATATGGACTTTTGAGATTTTTACAATTGTATTTTGAGCAGTTTTACCAAGTTACAGCTTCCTATGAATTTTTGTAACATTCCTTCTTATTTTAGGCCTAAATTCACCGGATAATAACTAAAGACGGAACAACTAAACGAGGTTCATTTGCCTATTGAAAAGCTTCTGTCGGTAGTTTGGTAGTTGTCTTTAAAATGGTAACCGAATTGAAAAGTTAGAATAAAGAATTTTATTACAATATTTGGTACAGAACAAAAATTGTCATAGATATATTGAAAGTTTTTATTTACCCTCTCGAATGTAATCAGTATTATATTTTCAACTACTAAATTCCTCAACAGATCGCTTGTTAAATATTTTATTCTCTTTGCAAAATACTATACCCTGTATAGATAGACCTTAATTAAAATTTCAATTACGTTTACTTTTTTAAAGATGAAGTAAACTGGGTATGTTCTATCGAGTGGCTTTAATTTGAATTTACTTCTCCCACCTGTAGTTGGCAAACTGAAGTTTCCATTAAACCAGCATATCTATTTAGGCCGGAAGTTCGGATTGCTCAATGGAGCATTCTATGTGCGAAATAGCGCTATACTAAAGAGGGGTCATCCAAACGGGAAATTGATGTTTTTTTCTGGAAAAAAAAGAAAATATCGCTGCATTATATAATTTTCTTCTTCCGTTCAGTTCCCATAATAGCCTGTTCTAGCGAACATGTCCAATTTCTGGTTCAGACTGACAACTTCCGACTTAACTCGTGAACAAACTTAGCATGTTCTTTTGAAAAATTCGAACTTTACAACTTGACGTGAAGATAAACAAGTTCCTGTAATATCAAGTTCAGATTAAAAGCATACCATAGAACTAACTCAATTTACTTTAGTAGTAACCTTATGTTTACAATTAATACTCGTAAACATATTTGCCATTTTAAATAATGTGTACGAGTGGTCTGTAACAGGTCTGTAACACCCTGTACTAACCCATTTGTTCTTATTGTATACTATTATGCTGTTGAACTAGTTCATTTACTTCAGGGATTATTCTTTACCTCTAACTTTCCATGAAAGATGGTCATTTTTCGAAAATTAAATTAAAATATAGAAGAATTTCTTCAGTACTCTACCAAATTTAGTGTTTACACTCGTATTTTCATTTGTTTTGTGGGCTGTTCAGAAGATTGGCACCTAGAAACCTCTTTACCCAGTTGCGAGGTTCTCTTTTCACATGTTTTACACATTTACAAATCCTACACTAAAATATTATGGACAATGATACGTTCGAATTTAATTAATCATGTATCAATCTTAAACATGTTTCTGATTCCAAATTTCCATTTTTGAGATTAATAGTCCTTATATGTGAGCCATACCTACCACTTTTTCTCGAGTTCTAAGGATTTGTATAATCTGAACTCTCAAGCCCTGGATATGGTATATTTTCCTTCTGTATCTTACAGGGGCAGCTTCGTCAAGCTAGTATCATAGTTTTGAAAGGTTCGAATTTATGTTGTATGATTTCTAACCTAGAAATTACGGGGTAACACATAGCACAACTTCGAAATTCGTTTCTCTAGTGGCTTGTTTTCCTGGAACTTCTAGATGTGATAACTGGGGATTAAATATTTTTTTATATTTCTGCGTATTGTGGGTTGGGCAATTGTATACGGATGCGCGTAGAAACGATATATGCGTTCAAGGTCTGTCAAGTTTGGGTGTAAATTCTAATATGGGAACTAATAATTTAGATGGGAAAAGGCTCGTATTGCTGCAGTTTCTAGATTGTATTTAAATTTCTAATTAATTTTTTAGAAATGTATGGTAACCAGAAATTAATGACTTTTTCTAGTATGAGTTTAAAGTCTAAAGACCGAAAGAATTAATTTCTAATCGATAACTATCACTTCTAGTAAATTATTAATTAACACGAAATAACCACTCTCTCTGAATTCATATTTTCCTATATTAGGGCTCAACTTTTTAATGGAGCCCAGTTAAAAACAACCTGTTTTAAAATTCGAAGCGGCAACTGAGTTAAATACATAATGCCTAAATTAACACTAGCCTAACAAACTTTGATTGAACGTGCATTTTTAACTCACTCGCTTCCTCCTCCGCATTCATAATTCGCACTGTTGTTTCCATACTGTTAGAATACTAAAATTTATTTTCCATTTTTTTTCAGGTAAGCTGATGAAGTTTTAATATGGAGCGAAATTTAGAGTTCTGGAAGAGGTAAGTTTATTAGCATACATTATGTCTGCACATCGTTAGGGTTCAAAAGTGAATCGAGTGACCTTTAAAATCTATGCCGTTGTTATGGAATTTTTAGAATAACTGGAGAATTTCTAAGTATTCATTTTCTATAAGTCAAAGATTCAAAATATATTTACATACTACCAGTTTCTAAAATAAGTCGTTTTCTGAAGGTTAATTGTAACGTCTTCTAGTTTGTTTTAATAGTGTTCTTGGGAAATAACACCACATTGAGGACAAAAGTCCACATATAAATTCTGAACTATTATATATGATATTTGTAATTTTTTGTGCTACCCTGTATACTTAAATAACAACAAAATTTCCTTGGTTATGTCATGTAAAATTGTCAAAAGGATAGCTTTCAAGTTTTTGAATATACAGCCTTTTTTCCTCAGCATGGTGTCATTTTCCAAGAAAAAACGTCACTGTTGTTTAATTTTATTATTCATTTTTGACATCTGAATACATACATGATGTATAAAAATCTTACATTATTCATAGACTATTTCCGTGATTACTACAGAACATTAAACACAAAATTCGTGCATGAAACGTATAGCTTAGATTTACTCTTTGACAAGGGAAGGGAGAGCAGGGGGTGGTAACTCAGATAGGAAATGTTGGTCCAGCTGTCGGTGAACTGTAATGGTGTTTGATCGTAGCCCTCTTAACAAATTCTTCAAGTACTATTTTTGATAGTTAGCCCAGGAGACAGACACAATGTGATCTTTTTTATCGGACATTATCTTTATTGTATGATTAGGCTTGTTTTTGTCGGCCAATGCTTACGAGATTTATGTCTGTGAAAGCTAAAGCCATCAGCCATCAATCGCTCTCTATTTTTTGTAATTTGTGCTGGCATTTTGTATACAATTCCAATCTTGGTGTATTTATACATAGTTAAAGTGAGTGAACAGGCATGTAGCAGTACCAGCCGTACCAGGACATTTGAGGATGATCATTTGTATTGCACTAAGATGCAACCTGCAGTAGAGTCACAGAGTCAAGTACACAAGAGTAAGTATTTTTTAGTGGTTCTTGAATAAATCATAACATTTTGATGTATTTGACAGCATACCAAAAAAGAGTGGTGGTAAGAACGTCTTCAAATCCAAGTAGCCAGAACCTTACAAAACAACTGTTGAAGTGGAAGAGAATAGCCAGAAGAGCTAGCAAAATGAACTCCAAACATCGTTTATAGCTACTGCATCAGAAGCAATGTGACTTAAGGTATTTGAAAAATGTTAATAGTACAACCATAAATTTCTTTTTGAGTCAAATGAGTTAAAACCGAGGGGAAGACTTTTCATTAGATGATAAAATATTTGCATTATCACTGTATAAACAAAGTGCCAAAAGCTATAGATTTATTTCAAAAGTTTTTAGTTTACCATCTCCTAAGAATCTCAGTAATCTTGTTAATATTGTTCCCTTCAAATGCGGCTATAATGAACATATCTTTAAAAATTTAAATAAAATTGTTGAAAAAGTAACAGTAAAAGAGAAATATTGTATATTAATGTTTGATGACGTTCTTTAAGTTGTGGCCTTACTTATAATTTTTCAAAAGATCATATGGTTGGAATTGTAGATTTTGGTAGAGGTGATCGACGCATGCACTTTGCAAATACTCAATACTCCAACCATTTGTGCATTTTTTTAACTGAATCATTTGATGTATTTCTTTCAACCAACACATCACTCACTGTATATACCTATAATATTTATATTTGTAAAGTTTTTGTTATGAATTATTTTAATGTATAAATAAATAGTGTCATTTTTAACTGTATTTGTTAATTTATCTTTTGTAAATAAATAAATATAATTTCAATATTAGTTTCATTTATTTTGATGGTACATTGTCTTCTAAATGTTATATTTATTATATTCTTGATTATTTTTGTGTTCTTGGGAAATAACACCACAATCGAAACAAAAATTTGTATATTCAAGGAAAATTTGGTTTTTCCTTGAATATACAGATTTTTGTTTCGATTGTGGTGTTATTTCCAAAGAGGTTTATACGTAGAGTGAATTAGGTATGGGCGTTATTGTAAGTTGCAGTGTAGCAACAGTAGAAAGAGAAAGACAATATCAGGGAGCGCTTGCTATGTCTCTACCCTACCAATAGTAGGCGTCACCACTGACACTGACCAATCAGGAAAGACACGCTTATTCTCTCTCTCTTTCTATTGATATTGCATGAATTTCGCTACTTCACGTGCTCTACACTATTAACCTTTTTGGTTATTTCCCAAGAACACAAAAATAATTCGATGGTACAGCCCTCTATTGGTGACATGTGGGACCAGAAACTGCAGAATCCTTCTTTTAGTATGGTGATGATCTGTCAAATTCAACAAATGTCAAATTTAGTACTTGAAGAATTTGTTAAGATGCTTTTGATGCTAAACCTAACCTGTCATGGGACAAAAGGTGACACATTTTTTAACATTGAGTTGCCCATCTATCTTTATAGTATAATCTGTGAGGGAGAGGACGCGTAATGCTGCCAGCAAAAGTTTGTCGTTTGGGCACGAATTTCTTATAAATTAAATCATTCTATACTTTTCCGTAATCTATGGTTGTTACTTTTACACTTGTATGCCACACAATAAACTATGCTAACAATGCAAGTATTGCATGCTCTTTCATTCTGAAATCAAAAATTATTCATTTAACAAATTAAGGAAATGGGCAACAATCCGCCTAAAAATGGCACACTTTCAAATCATTGCTCAAGATGTACATTACCTCCAGTCTCCCTTTCCTTGTTTACTACATAGATCGACCTAACCTAACAAAAGTTTTTGCCAGTCTTTGACTTAAACTTTTAGAAGTTATATATAAATCATTAAAATTTCCATGACCTACAAACAAATTAAACGTTGGTTCCTGGGTTCTAAAAATTCTTCCTGGTTTCATATTTTTAATGTAACATAGTTTTATTTTTGGCTTCTGTTTAATTTGAATATACTTCACTTGATATGGTTCTCTAAACTTTCGAAACTACCATTTTGTTAATACGTAAGGTTACGTCAATAAGTCTTATTTGCAAAATAGAACACAAAAAGTAAAAATTAATAATATATTATCATCACCCATGATTAACAGTAATGGAGTACCACAAAGTATATAATTTATAATATTTGGAACAAAACATATGCTAAAAAATGTGAAGATGTTGCAGTTAATGTTTGTGTTAATAATATTTATCTTGAAAAAGTTGATAATATTAAATATTTGGGTGTGATTCTTGATAAAAATCTCAATTTTAAGAAGCTTTTCTGTTTTCTTTGTATGTACCACTATATTATTAAACTTAAATCAAAATGAATATCAGCACTTACAGAAGGTACAATACAGATGTATGCGTATTTTACTGAAATGTTATAGATATACACCAATAAATACTATGTTAAATGTTTTAAATATAAAGTCTGTTAAGCAGAAAGTAGTTTACAAAACATTAGAATTAATTTACAAAATAAGAAGAGAATAATTAGTACCAGGTTACCTATATGAAATAATTAAATACGTTAATAGCATACACGAATATGACACAAGGAACAAAGGTAATTTTTATATTGAAAATTATTTTAGAGCGTCAATTTTGACAGTTTGTTTTTCAAAGGTTTGTTGTATTTTGATGGATTACCCACGGAGATAAAATGTTTAGATATTTGAATTACATAATGAGTGGGGACGAATGTGTAGTGATATTAACTATGCCAAATGACATTCGGTAATATAATTTATGTAATTTAATATAATATATGGCAACATAATGAAATGAAAAAAATGTAATGTAATAATATAAAATAAATATAATGTAATTTAAATGTAATGTAATGTAGAAATGTAATGTAATCTAAGGTATAAAATAGCAGTTGTTAAATAAACACTACTACTAATATTTTTGACCATCACATTTACAACTTGGTAATCTTTTTGAGTTTTATGTGTTCTGTACCATTTCAAGTTGGATTTATGATTTCGGCCTGACCACTTCAATTACCGTTTTGTATCATCGCTTTCATATTGAACAAAAAAGTCCTTATGTCTTCATTTCAGTTTTCGTAATAACTTACTAATAACCTGTAGAAAGGGAATGTAAAAGTAAATCTGAAAGCTATTTTTTTATACATACTCATCATCATGTAAACAATTTCCTGTTTATTTTGGGATAGTCCAATTCGGAAAACATAGTCATCAAGTCTCTTAGAATTTTAACAGGTTATATAGTATTTTCTTCCACAAATCTGATAACTCTTAGGATTTAAGCATAATCTATGTTGGTGACAATTCTACTCGGAGTGGTGTAAGTTGCGGAAATATTTATTTAATAAATTAATAAATAACAGGAACTTTGCTCCCTTTTTAGCTCTATGGAGTTCGTAAGTATGTGGCTATTTTCATTGCTGTATAAGCGGCTTGCTGAGTGATGTACTACAACTAATAGGCTCTTTCGTGCACCTTGGCGAAACCTGGGCTGACGTATACGAGACCAATGTGAACAGACACGATGAAGGCAGAGATAACTCTGCCGAAACGTTGTAATTCCAGGAGGAATTAGTTATCAACTACTCAGATGATTACCTGGAAGCTTTATGATACACATCATAATATCTGCGAGAACAAACAGAGCGCGTCTCCAAGGAAATAATAGTTTAAATCTGCCTCTAATTGAGGAGGCAAATAGTTATTTTGAATGTTCATTTTCACTTCAAAATCAATTAATCAATAAATTGACATTGTCAAAAAGTCAAGCTACAAATCTTGTATAAATCATTACAAAATACATTCTTCGACAATGATTCCTGATAAGGAATTGAAACGTCACACCACACACATAAAATACATCCTAACCTATTATATAGGAAAATTAGTTGACAAATCCGTAGACCTACTTTGTCACAGTTAATCCTGCAAGAGAGTTTTTTCTATAGAAGGTAACTAGTGTTCCGGGCAATTTCCACAAACTGCTCCTTGATTTTCATTAGTTAACTTAACTGTATTTTTCAGAAACCCTTGTGAGGAGTGAAAATCTCAAATGAACAATGATATTATTTATATTCATCAATATGCAGATAAAACTAATAATAGGAGACAAATTTGTAAGACTGTGGAAATTCGACCTGAAATGAGAAACACTGTCATAGTCTAACCTTGAAGCTAATGACAACAGCAAACTTATAATCTATTAGTGTTAGGTGGAAACAGCAAAAGTCATTCTGACAAGATCAGAAGAAGCAAACTAACTCTTGAACTAATTTCGGTTTAACATAGACATTTACATCTTGAAATGATTGATCTCACAACGTTTCAAGACTACCTACGGAAGTCCAAGGAAACTTCGAGGAACGAGGTACATTGTCTACCAGCTTTAGAGTAATATCGACATCGTCAGTCTAATTGCAGAAAACGGAAATGATACTGTAGCTTTAAATACAGTGGAGGCATTTTTATAAGATCTACCATACTAACTAATTACTACAGACCCAATCGCCGAGGATCTAGTGATGTAAGCAGCCCGGTACGAGATCAATGCGAACAGCCCTGATGAAGGCATATGTGACTCTGCTGAAACGTTGCCAAGTAAGCAGTGGTTCCAGGAGGGATAAGATATCACTACACGGAGAATTTCCCGGAAACTATATGATATAATAAATATTCACTAACTATCATTCTACTTGTGCCATAAAAACTTCACTTCCCAGTTTTTAATAAGAACCGTAATGCCCATTAATCTGTGTCTATGATTTCCACATCATACTGATAAAAGAATACAAACATTGAACTTGACCTGAAAGTTTTACTGCGCATTAATGTTATATTTTTAAAGTTCAAATAATATTTTCACTAAATTTATGTCTACGTATTTGTCCCTGACACCAACTCTCATCCCACGTGTAAATTTAACGTCAGTATTAATGTAGAAAATAATTAAATAAATAAAAACCGGCGAAAGTTTACATTAGGAGAGACATTAAATCATTATGTTCAATTCGAAACATCCCTAATTTGTTTTGTTCCTAATAACACCCATTACGACAAAACGAAAAACAGCAATTAATTTTGGAAATCAATTCTCCTAAATTATCCGAGACACGCCCGCAGGATAATTAAATTTCTGGTATCAAAATTGGCCCCCCGAAATAAAAGAAAAGTTACGAGAACACCTTATTATACGTTTTATCTGAAAATCTAATAATTCATTCTTTAGGCTTTGAGCAACGGGTTCGAAATTGATTGTGGTGAGCATCATAAAAGAGCCTTAAGTCAAACAAATTAATTAATTGTGGGTTAGATGGGAAGCGTTTGTTCCTAATTTTCCCTTCGGGAATATTTGTTTCTGAAAATGAGATCCAAGTATACTCAATATTGTAAAATGGAAAACACTTAGTATTATTATAATTATTGCGTATAATTCAACCAAACGACAAAAAAACATCCGCAAAGCTTTATCAGTGCTTTTCCAAGCTCTCAATAGTTAACGAATCTATTAATTGTTGGCCTTATTTTATGAAGAAGAAATTCATAGCTGATTTAAAATGTTTACAATTCCCGAATAGGTAATCTACATCATGAAATGACTCACTATGTATTATTATTTGATATTTTTTATAGAATTTTAATTCAAAAAAAGGAATTGGCGAAATTTTGACTAATCTAAATAATACAGGACCGTATTAAACTCGTTATAAAATCATTATACTTTCTAGAACATCAACATAGACTGGCAGCGTCAAAAACCTGATACATATACAGAATTTTTTTAAACTCTACAAATCTCTCATATTTTGGTTAAAAGGCATACAGTTGATGGAGTACTATCGAAAAACGAATGTTGCTTTGAAGATGGTTGTTTTTAACACACTTGGCCACCAATATCATTAAGGAGTTTAGTGCTGCAAGTGGAATGAGCTGAAATTGAAACCTTAATGGCGACAACTTAATTAACTAAATTGTTGGCATTCTCATATTGACCGTAGAAAACTTATTTCAGCAATTTTAAACTGTTTTAACTCGGATTGACATGTGAAATTGTTTGTGGCAATTTTGCTTTGAAGTTAGAGAATGTGGTAAACATTTTCGTTTTTCTTAATACTCACTAAAATATTTTCTGGCTCTTCGATCACTTAATACTGAGTTTTCCGTCATTATACTGGTCAATCAATGATTTCCTTAAAAGATCTAGCTCTAGAATCGGTTATCTGATTTCGGTATTATTTATCATGCTGCTAACTTCTTCCATCCTCCTTTTTAATTTTTTTTTCATGAATGTCTTATTATTGTTTCGTTAAAAATACTCAAATTCCGGACTCGTTACGTTTGGAATTTCATACTTGAGACTAGTATACTAGAGTATACTAGTAGAGCAGTGTCCTTTGTATACATTTACGGGGACTCACGTTTGCACTTGAGACTAGTATACTAGAGTCCACCGGTAAGGGCCACTACCACCACTAAACTACACACAAAAAATTTCATCAAAATCAATCTATATTGGGGTAGATTAACCTATATTTATGACACCACTGAAGGCGTGAAGACTGGTTGCCTAGACCTTAAAATACCTGTCAGAGTTGAAAGTGGAAAACTATCGTGTACCAAATAAAAATATAATATAACACTGTAACTAGGGAATGTTTTGCTGTTTCCATCAAAAACGGCCAGTTAATTGATTCGCTGAAATTATATTGCAATTTTCATTTGTGTTGAGATTTTATAAGCTCTCTCCTAACTGAATAACACGGTATTTTTCAAAAGATTTAAATTGGTCAACTAATTCACATGGACATAAAACCGGGAGTTTCGACAAGGGTTTTAGTTTTTCAAAAAAACTAAAAAATACACTTTAATTTTATGTGTGTTTGTAATCTGTTTCCAAAGCGAAATCCTTGGACCGTAGGGTACTCCGTCCATTTTACTACCTATATCCGTAAGCATATTGGAATTCATATGTGTATCTATAGGAACACCTGTACTCATAGTCCTAATCATAGCTGTACCGACACCCGTACTATATCTGTACCCACAGCTATAGTTGTAACCAGATTGCATTTCCTTAAGAACCATCAAACTGTGGCGGCTCCAGAGAATTCATTTTTCTAGTTCCTTCCTCCCTGAAATTTATAACTGGAGCCTTAATTAGAAAAGATAAAATAAACTAGTTGGCTAAATATTTGTATTTGAGAAATAAAAGCTAACAATAAAATTACCAGCGTCGTTACACTTTTGGTGTCCAACCAAAAGGGCTCAATATTTCATTGTTGAATGTCTTTATTGATTTTCAAATTAGTATTACCCAGAACTCAATTTTTTATAATTTGATAATCATTCTTTAATTTTAATTAATTAAGTGATCCCTAATTTCGTTTATTTTATTAAATTACTAATTATGTACTCGAATTCTGGGAATAATTTTCATTGTTCAGCATCACTACTCTGTTTTAAATTCGATCTTAATATATAATTTCTTAATAAAGTGCCATTTATCCCACAATATATTTAATAATGTTTTGTTTACTTTAGGTATTTATTTCATAACGAACTGAAATTATCCCACTTCCTCAAATACCATTAAAAATTACAAAATATCGAAGTTTGTAAGTTTTCCGTTACGGAGTTCCAAAACTTTACCGTTCAAACTCTGAACCAATTGATAAAGGAACATAAAATACAAGGTAGCTACAAGTTAGACTCAACCACGTCCCGCTCTAAAACTCCCCGAGTAGAATACTTTAATGCAAGTTCTTAAAGTTTTCCCTCTAAATCCGGTGGCCGTAAAAAGCGGGATATCGTAAATAAAAATGTATAGAAAAACGATATGGGTCTTAGTAAAACTTTTAGCTTTTGCTTTATACAAGATCCGTTCTTAATTTATTTACGAAGCTTTCGCTATAGAAAATGTTATAAAAAGGCATTTCGTGGGATATTCTAATGTCTCGAAAATGGAAAACGTCGGACTTGTATGTTGCAAGTTGTTAGCATGTTTACGATGAGGAAATGTAGGAAACCATTTGGAAAGTAAGGTAGAGTTGTAAAACTAAAGATGCCTTCAGTTTTTAGTAGGCATAACATTTTGTAATAAAATTGAAAGACAAAACTTTGTATTTATATTACAAAGATAAAGAGGAATTGTAACACCAGAATTTTTTGATCGATTTGGCAGGTGATGATTTCTTCACAAACTGACGGAAAGCTCCCAAAAAGGAGCCCAAATGCATTGTAGCACAGATATGATTGATTTTGAACAGCCATGTCAATTCTAGAATAAACTATTGATAGCTGGAAGAACTATCAAAGAATTTTCTGTAGCATAATGTGATGTTAGTGTAAAATATCACCAGAGGAAATACTATATTTGCCATCACTCTTCGTAGTGCAATGCGTTGTTCCGCATAGAAAGGCAAAGCTTTTTACTGGATCACAAGTAAATTGTCGCTATCAGTATTCTCCACCAAGCTGTACAAATACCTCAAAGTTTAAGGTGGTCTTCTACTGACGAAATTAAAGAATTGTCTCACACTCTTGTGAGATTTTCAGTTGTTTGACGCTTCAGCTCTATATAATATTTTCTACATATGAGTAAAGGACATATAACGCAAACACCAACGAGATTACCAATGCACTTGGTGGAGCTTTTCTACAATATTGAGTCAATGACTACTTAAGGAGTTAGTTCTTTTCCATATTTAGCAATCTGTACTTTTCTCTATATGTATACCTACTCCGAAGAATCTGGCACCAACGCAAACTATGTTTTTGTGATATCTATCCAGGTTCTACTTTTTCGTTCATATATTTCAGCTCCAGAAAGAGTTAATATCACTATTTAAAGAGAATGAGTTGTATCTGGGAAATGGGCTAGTAATAAACTTTCGCCATCATTTCTCGACAAGATGTCGAAAACTTAAGAAATACTTCAATTTAGGCTCTGTCTACCGCTAGAAGTGCTCTCCATCTAGCTATCGAAGGAGATGCTCAATCACGGGTAAATAAAGTGAGGCGTGATTTTCAAACTGTTATTACATGAACACAAGTATAGTACGATATGGGAACTTGCCACAAATAGTTCAAACGCTTTTTATTTTCGTTGATGTTTTTGTTGGATTGATGGAAATCATCAAAAACGGGAAGACACAATTCTGAATTACGGTAAAGAAAATACTACCAACAAATAATTAAAATGCAAATGTTATTACTTAAGTTATGCTTTGATCGTATCAGATACACTATAGTCGAAAATGTATCCATATTCGACGGTTGAAATCATTATGTTCTATTACAAATTTCAATTTCATTTACAGTATTCAGAATGAGGTGAATTTATAGGTAAAAAAATAAAGTACTGAGCTCGGGGTAGCGCACTGGCCACATAATTCGCAAATTCTTACTGTGATCTCTTGATCTTTTGGAACAGTTTTGGGCAATCACTCCATCGCGTATGAACTACATGTTTTGCCTTACCTATAATGAGACTTCATTATTTTTGATTTTTATATAGAAAAACAAACTTCTTGGAAAGTCTTTTGATAAAGTGCGGCTATAACTGTTGCTCTAGTAACCTCGCCACTTTACAAATTGTGATACATTGGCTTGTATCTTTTGAGAAGACGACAATTTGGAAAAAGGTTTCTATATACTGTCTATCAACAGCCGATTTTCCTAAACTGCTTACCAGATCTTTACGCTAATCCAAAGAAGATTGCAGAGTTGTAAACCCTACAAAAGGTGAACAATGTTACCTATGTGTAGGTTGGAAAATTGAAAACTAAATAAAATAAAAACAAATTCTTCAAATAATACAAAATACTTAGATTATAATAATACAATTTAATTAAAATAATTAAAATTTTAGGTTTGAAATCCTTGGCAGAAAATTAATAAATATTTTTATTATTTATTTTGTATTATTTAATTTTCTTTGTAACATTTTGTAACTTAAGTGAGTGTTATAAATAGAATAGCCTTCTCACTAGCAAGGGGGGGGGAGAAAAATAGTAGCCTATGTAGAAGTTCAAATTTAATGCATCGTCGACACATTTTTTGGGGAAAAGCAGCTGCCCCACTCGCCCCCCTTCCCGTAAATCCCCAAATACGCCTATGTTTGTTGGTAAGGGACTAACTTGAGTTTGACTGGACCGATTTGGTTAATTTTTATTTTAAATAAATGTCTGTAATTATCCGATTAAGGTTTTTAGGTTAGGAGAAATTGGAAAACTAGATGTAAAAATCACTAAGAGGCTACCGAACAGCTAGAAAACGGCATAGCGAAGCCATCGGGAATTGCTAAGCTACCGGGATCATTAGTCAACTAGGGCATGCCTTTCTGCTCAGAAATGCGACTGCACTAAATTCAAACAGAATTTATCAGAACTCTCCGAACAACGTCAGTTTAATATTACTACTTTCAAAAATGACATAAGAAAAAAAATGAACAAAATATCTAGTATGAGAAAGTAAGAACAAAGTGCGACTACCCACTATATGGAGGCATTTATTGATATTTACCTCTGATTGTAGCTAATTATTAAAATTTATCGTGTACCAAGTTTGACACAAAAGCTCAAGAATTTTACATTTTTTACATTTCAGTACCCTACCAAATGTTTTTTAAACACCCTATATTTTTAGTGTCCACTATCAGTAAAATACTACTTCCAATAAATACAAAAAAAAAACAAAACCGATTTCAAAAAAGAAACTAACGCAAAAGCAAATAATATTTTTTCCTGCAACAATTAAATACATTTTCAGAAGTTGGTGCCAAGTAGAACAGCAAAGTTGCAAAGCACAACTCATAAACACAGTTTTCAATTTATTTTCACTTTAACTTACCACCGATTTCAGAAAAAGTATTTAATTGTTGTAGGAAGAAATTTTTTTTTGCTTTTAATTTTTGTCGTGTTTATTTTACAGTTGTTGATGCATCCAGTTAAGCTATTACTTAACTGGATGCAATTTTCAAACATAATTTACTTTTTCGATATTGCCAGAAATAAGGTAATTTACTTTTAATTTCCACCATTTCGGGAATCCAGTTTAAACGATATAAGTTCTTTAATCCGGTTTCAAGTTTTTCACATAAAAAACATGTATATGGATTTAGAATCTCCTTCTTTTTAAAGTCGGTTAAAACTTTACCATGACATAATTCGACAACATTCCATACAAGTAAGCATAAAATTGCATAAGTCTTGCCACCGACTTAAAAAAGTCCTATAACATTCATCAGGTGCATTATTGAATAATTGCTCTGGTTTCACTAAATGTATTTCACTGTCAAGATTGACTTGTGTTCTGATTTCTTCAGCGGACGAGAGCATAACACTACGAGACTATGTGGAACATGGGAACACGCTAATGTATTTTTTTTCTTCCATTTATAGTCACTGTTAGATAATGCCATAAATGATGAGAACCATCCTGAAAGTCATTAGAGTTTACAAAGCAACGTTTGTCGTAATTTTCATAGTTGATTTCGATGTAATTTGGGCATTTACTGAGATGCTACATAAAAGGACTGAGAAGATTATTTCGTTAAGTAGATGAATACAATTACCGGTGTTGTTAAATCATGTTGTCGACGAAATTTTTAGTGGCGTCATTGCAAGTGATGAAATCAAAGTAATTGGCAATTTTTTGTTTCGTTATGTTACTAATAATGGGATCTTATATTTCATATTTATGAATCGCTGATTGATTGCTGGAATAGATATCACTTGGTGATTGAAACATCTGTCGAAAATTATTAGAACCATTTACCGTGATGAAAATTCCTTGTTATGATAAAGTTCTGACCACAATTTTCTATTTGTTTTTTTTCAAAAAACGCTGAAAAATGTCAAGGGATTACTTTTTTTGCACTTCTGAGTTCTTTGCGAATAACACCACATATACTTGAAAGTCTGTATATTTCAAATAGTCCAAACGTTTCAAGGTCTAAATCAGACCCTGTATTCAATGGTATAACTTAACACAAATGAACAAAATAAATTTAGTTATACCATTGAAAACGGGGTCTGATTTAGTTAGACCTTGAAAGGTTTGGACTATTTGAAATATACAGACTTTCAGACATATGTGGTGTTACTCCCAAAGATATCAGATAATATAAAAACCAAAGATGCCACAACTATCTTTCAAAAAACAAATAAAAGTATATTTGTCAAAATGATTATGTCAATCAACGGGTGACATAGTATTTTTTGATAGAAACTAATGATCAAGGACAATTAACATAATGTTCATGCTTATACATTTCAATGAATAAAACTAAATATCATACGAACTGTTATTTTACAAAAGTTGACAATTTTACAACGGCCCACTCGATCGTATAATGCAGTAACTTATTTTAAATCATTTTGGGACTCAAGTACCTTTTGTCATTTGTACAAATATGTCATGTATCCAACGGCTCCTAGGTAATTATAGCTTACTATTTGAAAATAAATCAGGAGACGTCCCCACTTCAGATCGTTTTTGTAAATAAGAAATTCTTAGTTCTTACTGAATATCTCTGCAATGTGCAAACGGAGAATCAGATATAATTTTGGCTACGATACACAAGATAATTAACTGTTCATTGGGGTTTTCTCTCCTCAGATTTTTCCTGCAACAGATAAGTATTTGAAAATTGTAAATGTAAAGATGTCTACAATATGATCAAGCAGTATTCCTGTATATAAATAGTGTTTTGTACATTCTATGAGTGTTATAAAATTTATAATCGTCGCTGGGGACACCTCCTACATGAGTCATTCCGATGAAATTAAAACATTAACCGTCTAGGATAACAAAAACGGCACTATCCTGAATCTTCTATGGAGCAAAAAGCGTTGACATCGAACACTACTCCAACAAAGCAATACCCATCTAGAACTGCAAGAGAATTGGATGTTAATTATAAAAAGGACGTTGTACAATTCAGAGTTAGTTTAGCTTATATTAGTTTATTTATGTGTCAATAAAGTTCTAGAAAGTGAAAGTAAATATCAGTTTTTACATTTAAATTGAACCCACGAGATTTATTACAATACTTATGTTTTGAGACGTTTCAACTCCAACTCTGAACAACAATTCGCTGTGTATTGTAGTTCGAGGTTTATTCTGCAATTTTCGCTTTGATGCCAATTTTCTTTTTCTCAAAAAGTTTAACAGTGACAATATGGCGATCACTGAGGGTACTGTATTTTTGCGAATCTAGCAAATGATTTCTGCATTCCAATCTATTGCTAGAAAAGTATTGGTATCAAGTGATCCCCAACCGCCAAATTGTCAATGTAATAAGTTTTGACAACCAAGAAAATGAGCATCAAAACGGAAATTTTAGAATAAATCTAGAACAACAATACACAGAGATTGAAAACGACTACAGAGTTGAGTTGAAACGTCTCCAAACATAGATAAGTATTAAACAATACTCAAAACACTATTTATATACAAGAATACTGGTTGATAATATTGTAGACATCTCTTTCTCTTCGGATAACTGTGAGGAAGAATCTCAATATGGACAGCCAGTAATCCGAGCAGTTTTTCGAAACTGCCTTACTACACTTAGGTCCCCATTTACAATTTTCAAATACTTAACTGTTAAAGAAAAAATCTGAGGAGAGAAAACCCCTATGAACAGACAAGATAATCCAATACCTCCACAACAATCTTTCCGAAATTACTTACACAATGCGTTAGCTAAATTTATTAACTAAAGGTCTTTCAATTGTCTAAAACTTTGGTGTGATACAATTTTCTATAAAAAATACTACCCTAACTGCACACTTTTTGTATAATTATGATTTCTTAAGAGTGCTTCATAATATAATACTTTTTATGGGAAATTGACAAATTCAACAAAGTGGAATAGAAGTTGCCCGTTTTTACTGAGTTATGAATTAATAATTGGCTAGAAATTTCCGACATTAACTAGACAGGTGTCGCAAGCACAGTGTATTTAATTAAAAAGTTTCACGATTTCAAACAAAATATCCAACAATATTTCACCTTCTAGAAAATGCATTTGAACTACAGCACTTGCCGTCTACAACTCCTGCATGTGTTCAGCAAATCAGAAAATTACAAGGCTATTATTTGTGTACTTCATTACATACCTAAACATGTTACTTCCATTAAATCCTCGCGATTAATATCTATCTTCTGACATTTGCTTCGTACAATTTACACGACGTTCTTTACTTTGAATTCCTGTACATTTTTTCCTTCGAATATTATGAGATAGTGTACCTACATCTTTTGCGCAAGCTTAAATATTCAATGTTCTATTATCAAATGAACAAGCAGTGTGGGTATCAGTGAGCAAAAACTAATAGAGAATTCCTGACACAAGGCAAATGACGCAATCCTTAAAAATTCCAGCAAAGAATAAAATAAACAAAAAAAAGAAAGAAATTAGCAAGGGAAGGCCGTTAAGATAACAGTGGGTTGTTTGGTTAGTTCTAATTGAAATTCTCCGTCGCATTTTTTTCTCTACACCGGAAGAACGAAGGGAACCCTTGCGAAAGGTCATCGAAAAGGTCCATTTATTTTCCGAGACACAAAACTTTGGAGTGGCATTCATGATCTGTGTACACAAAGGACGGGGAACACGGTGTTTTTAATAAATTAATAGTATTAACAAGATCGCATTGTTCGGGTTGAGTTGTGTATTTTTATGAAAATGGTTGTAATCGGTTTTTGCTACAGAAATGGAGAGAAACTTAAGGTCTCTAAGGGTGGTGTTGTTTTTCATTAATTTAATATTGTAGCGGAGAAAAACACTTAAGAAATCTTTATGCTTTGTGTGTCATTACTTTTTAGCAATAATCTGTATTTTTCTTTATTTTTTTGTATACAATTAATTACCTTAGGTACTTTAGTAAATAATCAGTTATTGTGGGAGATCTATCTACAATCCATTTATACAGTGTGGAACAGCCAAATGGAATAAATTCAATAACGAATAAAGGAGGGCTTGTTGCTAAAAACGCTTGGACCCGTCGATTTGTATTTTTAATTGTGCAATTTTTCAACAAAAAAAATTATATAGTCTTGTGACAGTAGCCAATACCAACTTTTCTGTTTGAAATGCCTCCCAATCGACCGATTTGGAAACATTTGATTCAGGTACTGCCGGACATTGATTTCGTAAAGGGGCGGTGCTCGATCTTGCTGAAACCATATTGTATTGGCAGGAACTTGTGGCTTTACTGGATCAGGATATAAGTTTCTTAATGTTGGCAAGAAATTATTCTGGAGCTTCTAAATATTTATTTCCAGTCAAGTTGCCATTAATGAAAAAGGGACCTAAGATATGATTTCCAACAATTCCTGCCCGAACATTAACTTTTTGAGAATACTGTGTATGTTTCTCTGTTATCCAGTAAGGATTCTCATTAGACCAATAGCGGCACTTTTGACCGTGAAGTGTTAATGTGCTCTCACCAGAAAACAAAACATCTTCTAATTGGATCACATTGTTATCTAACCTTACCATCATTTGTTCACAGAAATACGTTCAACTATCGAAATCGTCTTCCATGAGCTCCTGAGTCGGCATCATTTTATAGGGATGCATTTTACTTTCCTTTAATACTCGAAAAATTGCTGTGTTGAACAGAATTTTCGACCAGAATTATGTTTGTTTTCTTGAAACTCAAGCATAATATCCAATTTCGTATTATCACTTACAGCATTGGCAGCTACTTTTTATCTGTCTTACATGCGATACAGGCGGCAAATTTGGAAAATTTTTGTGAAATAAGCGAGAAACTTCCATTTGTGTCCGTGTGTTATCTCCATACCTAATTAGTGCATTTATCCTAAACGAACCATTTTTCTGATATTATTACGTACAATTAACAAAATGCAAACGACAATAGCACTGACACTGATCACCACTGTCATGCAGACAGGCAACAAGGTGCTAATGCTATGAGTTTTGACGAAAATAAACAAAACTGATTTTTTTTCATATCAGTAAAAAGAAACTCAGGAATGGTTTTTGCTCTCAATATCAAAAGCTAAATCGATATTCAGTATTGAGTGTAATGTTGCGAATTTGTAAAATAAAATAGTTTTATTTTTTATTGTTAATTTTTGTAATAAATCTGAAAACATTTGTGTAGGAAATTGTACATAAATTATGTCTAGAATATTCTGGAGAATCCAAAAGATAACAGGGACTTGAATTTAAAATAAGAAAGTTGGTATTGGCCACTGTCACATGCCACACCCTCTATAATTTTTTGTTGTTGAAAAAATGGGTATTAAAAAATACAAATCGACGTGCCCAAGCGTTTTTCCTAACACGCCCTCCTTTATTGGTTATCAAATTTATTCCATTTGGCTGTTCCACACTGTATATAACGGTAACACTTGTTAAAATTGCTCGAGCCAGGTAATAATCTAATGACAGAAAAGGGTTTTTCAATATTATAAGTATCACCATTTTGACAAGATGTATATTTCGCTGAAGAAGAAATGAAAGAAATTTATAATATTGTAAGTGTTAGAATCCACTTGAAATATGTTTAGCCAACAATCAAAGGTACAGCAAGTAATAAACACATAAAACTATTATTAAAAATTTAAAATTAATACTAATTATGCTTAGTTATGACGTTTTTGGTATGACAGCTATATGTTGTTTATTCATTGAATTTACGTTTAAAAATCTAAATATGACTTTAATTAAATGCTATGTAAATGATTTTGTGTTATGTTCTGTTTATTTCCTGTGGCATATTGCCTATTACTATTTTGTCAATAACAACATAAAAGCTTTATGAACATGCAGAATATGTAAAATTTAATAGAAATAGGAAAATATTGTTATATACTTCGTGGGTTCAATTTAAAAATTATAACAACTAATATTTACTTTCACTTTTCTAGAACTTTATTTACATTCAAAACAGCTGATTCACAATACATTTTCATATAAGCTAGTCGACGCGGTATCACTCCCCGGCGATCGTGGTGTGCTTCTTTTATATCACCAGCGTAGAATTCTCCAGTAGAAATCATTATAGTTCCTTCCGCTGCCGAGTCTTTTCGAGAATCGTATTTTTTTGTCGTAAAGCGTTTGTTGTCGTGCTGAAATGACACAGGGTCGGCTTTGGGTAAATTTCGTAACACTGCCCCCCCTTTAATTCTGATCGTCCCGATCAGAAACATCCTCTCCATGGTAGGGAGCTAGTCGATCTAAATGAACCACCTTCAATTTAGCCTTGGGGTTTCGACGGATCCGGTAGACGACGTCATTAAGCCTCTTGACCACCTCGTATGGACCATCCCAGGCGGGTGTAAGCTTTGGGGATTTACCCTTGCTCCGTTGCGGGTTGTACAACCAGACTTTGTCCCTCTCCTGGAACCCGACTGAATTGGCCTTGAGGTCGTAACGCGTCTTCATCCGGTCACTGGTGGCCAACATCTGCGTTCGGGCTAATTCGTGTATTGCCAGCATGTTATGTCGGAGTTGGTCGGCATAATCGTCGATGTCTTGGGGAGGTTCTTCGGGGGAGCCAAATGCCAAGTCGCATGGTAATCGCAGCTCCTTTCCGAATAGGACCCTGGCTGGGGTCAGGCCTGTACTATTATGTAAAGCAGAGCGATATGACAACAGGAATAGGGGAATATGCTCATCCCAATCACGCTGGTTATTGCTGACGACCTTGGATAGGTGTTGTTCCAAGGTCCTGTTGAATCTTTCCACCATTCCGTCTGACTGTGGGTGTAATGGTGTTGTTCTCGTTTTCCTGATCCCCAACATCGTGCAGACCTTCTGGAATACATTCGATTCGAAGTTACGCCCCTGGTCTGAGTGTAATTCCATCGGGACTCCAAACCGGCTGAATAGTTGTTCTACTAGCACCGTCGCTACCGTGGTTGCCTCTTGGTTGGGTATCGCATATGCCTCAGGCCATTTGCTGAAGTAATCCATTGCGACCAGAATGTATTTGTTCCCCCTCTCAGACTCGGGAAACGGACCGGCGACATCGATGGCAATTCTCTCAAATGGGACGCCCACATTGTACTGCTGCATTCTGCCCTTGGTCCGGGTCTTCGGGCCCTTACTGGCGGCACATGTGGCACATTTGCGGCACCAAGCTCTGACGTCTTCGAAGTAATTCACCCAGTAGTACCGCTGGCGAACTTTGTCTTGGTTTTATTCATGCCCAGGTGGCCTCCGGTAATTCCATCATGTACTTCGGTCAGGATGGCTGGTACCTTTTTCTTCGGAACTACCAGTTGGGACTTGGTTTCTCGTCCATCAGCGCTTTCCCAAACTCGCTTGAGCATTCCATTGTCTACTCTTAGAGAGTCCCACTGAGCCCATAACGATTTCAGCACGCCGGAGTATCTAGCTACCTCGTCCCATCGTGGCCTGGGTGCCCCTCTCATTTTGAGTGACAAGATTGGTTCGATGTCTGGATCAGCCATTTGATCCTGGATGCACTGTTCCGTTGTCCAGTCTTCGTTGGCCTGCACTCGGATCTGCCTGATGGGGATACCTTCTCGCTGTTCCGTCCTCAGACAATGTCCGCATTCCGCTCTACAGGGTCTTCTGGATAGGGCATCGGCGTTATTGTGCAAACGGCCGGCACGGTGTTCCACCTTGAAGTCGTATTCCTGTAATTTCTCCATACACCTGGCCAGTTGTCCTTCCGGGGTCTTCATGTCCAGCAGCCATTTGAGTGCGGCATGATCTGTTCGGATTAAGAAATGGCGACCATACAGGTATTTGTGGAAATGGTCTACAGCCTTTATTATTGCAAGAAGTTCTTTTCTGGTGACGCAATAATTTCTTTCTGGTTTCGAGAATCCACGACTGTAGTACTCGATCACCCTCTCTTCACCATCTTGCACCTGGGATAGGACGGCCCCCAAACCTGTGTTGCTGGCGTCGGTGTCTAAGATGAACTTGCCGGACTGTGTAGGAAAGGCTAGGATTGGGCTGGAACATAGTGCTGCCTTCAGTCGCCTGAATGATGTTTCGCAATCCTGATTCCAATGGAAGGTCTCTTTATCAGTGGTCTGCCGATGTAGAGGGGCGGCGATGGTGGCAAATCCCTCAACAAAACGCCGGTAGTATGAACAGAGGCCCAAGAAGCTTCGGAGTTCATGTTTGTCTCTTGGAACTGGCCAATCACGGATGGCTTCTATCTTGTCTTCGTTGGTGCGGATTCCTGACTCGGACACTACGTGGCCCAAAAACTCTACTTCTTTTTGAAACAAGGAACACTTCTTCGGATTGAGTCTCAGGTTGGCGTTATTAATTCTGGAGAATACTTCTCCCAGGTTCTTCAGATGGTCGTCGAATGTCTGGCCCATGACTAGAATGTCGTCGAGGTATACTAAGCACGTCCTCCATGTTAACCCGCTCAGTACATACTCCATTAGTCTCTCAAATGTAGCGGGTGCATTACATAACCCAAAGGGCATGACCGTGAACTGAAACAGCCCTTTACTGGTGGAGAACGCTGTCTTTTCTCTGTCGTTTGCGTGTAGACCAACCTGCCAATATCCACTTTTTAGGTCTAGTGTGGAGAACCAACGGGAGCCTGCTAGTGTGGTCAAAGTGTCATCGATTCGGGGTAGTGGATAGCTGTCTTTCTTCGTGACGTCATTGAGCTTTCTGTAATCCACGCAAAATCGGGTGGTTCCATCCTTCTTTTTAACTAGCACGACGGGAGCAGACCATGGGCTGATGGATGGCTCAATAACTCCATTTTGTAACATGGACTCGATGTTTTCCTCGACTGCCTGTTGTTGCCCCAATGGTAGTCGCCTAGGTGGTATTCTGATGGGTTGAGCCTTTCCGGTATCTATTCGATGCTGGATGATGTTGGTGCGACCGGTGGTTCCATTTTTACTGTTAAAAATTTGCCAGTGTTTTGTGATAAATTGCTTGGCTTTCTTCTGGTTCTCTGGTGTCAAGTGTGTCAAATGGTCAGCAAACTGTTGTAGGAACTCTTTATCGGGCCCTGGCTCCTTCACCGACGTCTGGTACTCTTCTTCGCAATTGATGATGGTCTCTACTGGCTCGAAACAAGCTATCTCTTGACCATTGGTAATTCTGATGTCGTTGTTGGACAGATTCAGGACTCTGATTGGTATATCTCGTCCGGTTTTAACTATAGCCCGTCCAACTAAGTAGTCATGAGCTGAGTGTACGGGCTCCACCATTCCAACGCAGCTCCCAGGATTGCTGTCTAACTGCCCAAGAATAATCTGTTCCGTTCGACCGGGAATTCTAGCCGAAGACTTTGCCACAATTTTTATGGTGGTGACTGATGTGTTGACGGGCCGTGTCAATACAAATTCCTCATTTAGGAACCGAAGAACATCATATCTCGGGTCGAACATAAATCCATGCTGGCTAATTAGGTCCATTCCCAGTATAAAATCGTCCTCAATATTCGCTACCAGGACCCTATGCCGGATCATGTTGTCCCCTATCTGTAGCACGACACCTGCCTCACCCTGTATTGAGATGGACTCGCCGTTGACTGTCCTGAGCTGGATGTTATTGGTAACTGGCCGAATTTCTGATGCTCTCAAAACCCTGGACTTGGCAATGGACACAGCGGCGCCGGTATCGATGGTGATGGTAACTGCTCGCCCGTTGATGGTGCCTCTGATGACTAGGCTGCCGCTATCTCTGCAAAATCTCCGGATGGATACTGTCCTGGGGGCTGGTGGAGGGTGAGTCAGCATTCGCCCCCTTATGCTGACTGGTTGGAGTTTCCCTGGTTGGTAAGGTCGGTTTGTTGGCTACCCCTGGTTGGTGATCGTTCCGGTAGCCTTACTCGGCAGTCACGTTGGAAGTGTCCTGTCCGTCCGCAGCGGTAGCATGCCCCTCTGGTGCCAGTTCTTTGTGACCGTTCTAATATTTTGTTCAGGCCAGCAAGCAGAGCTTGAAATGGTGACTCTGACTCTTCCTGGTTGAAGAAAACTGCTCGGACCCTCGGCTTGGACATGTTCATGACGGCCTCTACTTCCAAAGCCCTAAGTAGAGCTTCATTACTTTTTTTGACGCCACTTAGTCTTAGATTTCTTTGTACTTCCACATCTCTGATGCCGTTTATGAAACTCTGTGTGGCCAACTGGTCTTTTGTTTCCTCCGGCAGGTCTGGGTAGGACAAGTGTACTAACCGTCTAATCTCTGCTTCGAATTCTTGAAGGCTTTCACCGGATTTTTGCGTTTTTCCACTGAGTTGGACTTGGTATACCTGGCTCAAGGATTGATTGTCGTAGCGTTTGTCTAGGATGGCGATGATCTTGTCGAAATTGCCTTGTTCATCGACTGGAATGCTTTGGAGGAGTTCTAGGGCCGGACCTCTTAGCGAAATTACCAGAGAAGTAGATTTTTCTTGATTATCCCATCCATTAGCTGTAGCCACGGCCTCAAATTGTCGTTTATACATGGGCCAAGATGAACTGCCGTCGAATGTGGGTGGTTTACTAAAGGAACCTTTGGTACTCACGGTGTGCTGGTATTTTCCTCGCTGTAAGTCCTGTTGCATTTTTTTGATTTCTGTTTCTACCTTGTTTTGGATGGCACTGATTTTATCTTGTACTTCACTTACTTCACTTTGTACCGTGTTTTTAATGGAACTGATTTCAAATTTCACCTGGCTCTGGATGGAATCGATGTCATCTACTTTGATTTCAAGAGTATCCACATTACTTTTTAGGGTCTTTATGTCGTCGTTTATTTCTTTTATGTCTGATTCAACTATTTGCATTCTTTCATTAACTGTTTCATTAACTTGTGATACTATTTGCATTAGTTGTTCAAATTGCAATTGTCTTTTTTCTTCCGTTTTGCCTTGTTTTTCTTCAAATTTCTTAAATTCATTTTGTCGTTTTAATTCAGTTTGATCTTGTTTTTCTTGTCTCTGTTCATCTAATAATTTAAATTTCGAGAACAATCCTTCAATTAAATTATGTTGTTTTTCTTCCATCGTGGAAACAAGATTTTCTAAATCTATTTTACGTTTTTCATCAATATTAGTGACAAGATTTCCTAATTCAACTTTAAGTTTATCATCAAAAGATTTCACAAACCTTTGTTGAATTTCTTCTTGATGTTGTTTCTCCTTCTTGTCACGTTTTTCTAGAATCTGTGCTATTTTTTCGTCTAGTCCCTCCGTAACCTGTTTGATCATTTTTCTGGTAGTTTCGTCGGTTTTTTCCATACTTCGAGTTTCCATGAATCAAATTACGATTTTAACTAACTTAATCCTTCACTTCTAACACCAAATGTTATATACTTCGTGGGTTCAATTTAAAAATTTTAACAACTAATATTTACTTTCACTTTTCTAGAACTTTATTTACATTCAAAACAGCTGATTCACAATACATTTTCATATAAGCTAGTCGACGCGGTATCACTCCCCGGCGATCGTGGTGTTCTTCTTTTATATCACCAGCGTAGAATTCTCCAGTAGAAATCATTATAGTTCCTTCCGCTGCCGAGTCTTTTCGAGAATCGTATTTTTTTGTCGTAAAGCGTTTGTTGTCGTGCTGAAATGACACAGGGTCGGCTTTGGGTAAATTTCGTAACAATATTCTTTATTTGTGTTATTCTTAAGTCCAGAAACATATGTCATGTTTGGTTTTTGTTTCGCTGGAAATAGACGCATCAATTTGATCACTTGATATCAATTGATATCAAGTGATGATATTGTTATAAAATTCATTTAACACCGCCAAAATCAAATTGCAAAACCTTCTCAATTAATCGTTGCGATAAGAACATTACGAAAACGAAATATATAAAAACTATCAACAACGATAGGACCCGAAATTTCGATGAGTGTAAAAACGCTCAGGTTGAAGTGAATCCGATTTCGATTACGAACTAAATTGGCATCTGAAACAGCTGAAAGTATTAGTCAGCTTTTCTAATGGATTAAGTAAATTTCGCTTAAATTTGTCAAACATTTCCATCCATTTAGGATAGTGAATCTCCTCCCATCCAGGAAATAAACATTGTCACGATTCTGTGAGTTCAATCTCATAGATGTTCAGAATCACTTTCAAAAGTCTTTATTAATCAAATAAATTCACTTCTTTCGCTGTCAATTCAATACAAGCCGCAAATTTTTTAAACTCCTCAACTTGTAGGACGGTCGGCTTTTATAAGGTAGTCGAAGATACTAGAATTCAATAATTATTTGTGATTTGTCAGAGTGTAGTAAGAACCTTGTCGAAGTCGTTTTTTACATCCATCAATATTTAGGGATAGCCGTTGTGTTGCTCGTTTTTATATTAGCCGGTTTCTATGTTTAGGTATTGTTTTTATCGAAACTATTAATTTAGAAGGTTTCTTAATTTTTGGCCGCGTAAAATAAATTTTATAACAATATTATAATTTCCTTCTAGGGATAAGCAAGTCAATTCCAGCTTTCTGTAATGGACACTTGAGATAGTTTACAATTTTTGCAAAATTCCAGAACGTTCCGAATAAATAAATATTTCAGTCCTCTTACAAGTTCAGATCGTAAAACTAAAATTAGAATTTTGTTACTTTTTGTATAGTGAATAAAAAAATTGTGAGTGTTATAAAGTTTGATATTATTTAAAGATGAGTTTCAATATGAACTCAGGTTTTACGGTACTATTTATCATCCAAATTATCATTCTTTTCAGGGTATTTTTAGTGTGAGTTCTTTTCCTTACAACATAGGGTCTGTTTAATGGGTTAGATTTCTTGCTGACAATGGCTGGTATCCATGTTGTAGGTGGTCTACCCCGTTTTCTTTTTTCCGGAAATTATTTTTGGAAGACGATCTTCGCCCATTCGTGTCACGTGACCAGACTATATCATTGGTTGCTTTTCTATATAGTCTACTAACGTTATTTCTACTTTCACATGTCTTCATATTTATTTGTTACTTATATGTTCCAGTCTAGATCCTCTTGTTGCTCTTCTCTTAAATTCCATTTCTACGGCATACAATTTTTTTGCGATATCTGCCAACCTTTGATCTATACATAATTACTATGTAATTACTGTATGTTGTCTTGTCTTGTCTTTTTTCTGATGTTTTTTCTGACGTAATGCTTCAATAGTTTAGTGCTCCCTTGAGATTTTTTCTTTTAGTTATTCTGTGTTTAATAGTCTCGTCACTTCGTCCTGTTGATGTTGATTTTATGCCGAGATGTACTCATTTCTTACAGCCTGCAATTTTTCCTTATTCTGGATCCAAGTCCGCAGGTGGGTAATGTCTTTCTTCTCCCTAATATATACTACGACTTTTTGACGTTAACTTGTAACCCCAAATTTCGGTTTTCCGTGAAAGTTTTCTGAGCTCTTTTTTATTCTGTGCAATTACTATTTGGTCATCCGTATAGTGTAGGCTACACCCAAAAGATATTCCCATATCTTTAAGGCTTTATATACATATATTAAATAAAACTGGCTAGACACAACAATCCTGTCTAAAGGCTTTTGTTGTGGTAAACTTATTTATTACTTATTATCTTGTTTGCCTATATATTTATATAATAGCATCTATTACTGTTGCATTTATGCTGCTTTTTTTTAACTTCCCATACTTTTGAAACAGGTATGATGTCATATGCTTTCTACAGATCAACCAGCAGTAGGTGCTTTTTTATGATCTTGAACGAGGTTCTTCTCTACTGTCTACAATCAATTATAATCTACCTCTTCCAATGCCATTTTTATCCTAAGACCCTTATATAATCTTCCTCATTGCTCTTCCGACTTGACCATACATGTATGGCAGCACACTCCCTCTAAGGCACGCATGGGCCTGCTTTATATTTATATTATTGTTGTTAGGAATTGCTATGTCAATTAAAATTGTTTTCCGAGCAACTTTATCTACCAAAACTATATCTGGTCTATTGTGAGCAACAGTCCAATCAGTCAGTAACGTGCGGTCCCAGTACAGTTTGTAGTTGTTATTTTCTAAAACAGATTCTGGTTTGTATTTACAGTATGGTAATCTAACCGACTGTGATAGTTCATGTTTCACTGCTAGTTCCTGGTGCAGTATTTCTGCCACAGCATCGTGTCGTTCTTTGTATTCAGTTGCAGCGAATGCTTTACAACCTCCTGTGATATGCTGGATAGATTCAGATGTTTGGCAACCGTACCTGCATCTGTCGTTGTTAATAGAAGGCTCTTTAACGATGAACTTTAGATGTTCTTAGTTGGAATTATGTCTTTTAATTATTTTTATTTTATGTGCGGTCGTAATTTATCCTTCTTTCCATGTCTTTGGTACTAGTTTTACGTTTAAGTGTCTATCGAAGATATCTGTGAGGTTATTAAATAATTTTTCTGCTTCGTTCTTTATCAACTCTGCAGGAATCCATTCTGGGTCAGCGGTCGCTCCATTTTCACGCTCTACTATTCCTTTTTTTTGCTGTTTCGATGTTAATACTTATTGGTTCTCCATAAATCTGTTTTTCATCATGAGGTAATGCCTAGTCAGAAAACCTACTCATTTCTTTATTACGCATTGCATTCAAAGCTGTAAATAAAATCAGTGACATATTTGCTTCTCAGTCTGTAATATTGTTTCATATAACTAAATAATAAATCACAGCAAATGCAACTACGAATTTAACTGAAAAAGTTCCATCAAAGCCTCTGTAGTTTCTAGTTTTGCCACGTTACACCAACATTCACGTCACTTACAGGGTCAAAGCATTCTCTCATTTTCGTTTAACACTTTCAATGTAAATGAACAGACCGCGGAAAGCTGACCGCATGATGTGTGCTCGAGTGTTTTCATTAAGGACTCCATGGCAATTTAACGGAAATGGTGAGTTTTTTTGTGAGCTCGTTTCAGTGTTACACGTTCTTTAAAGGGAGCGTAACGGTTTTACGAATTCGTTTTGGTTTTGTGGAGACCGTCACAGAACTTTATTTAGCTTTAGTCTTTTCGCTTTCTGCTATACTAGGGGACGCGGAATGTTAGCAACGTTTTTAATAATGCGGAACACTAGAGGCCTGCCACGTATTCGGCAATCGTTTATTGCTAAATAAAAAAATATATGCAAATAGAGACTGGAACAAGTTTGACTTTTCAAATAAACGATATTGGGATCTTTTGCTCTCCTGTACCTGCCGTCCTATAAAATTTCTCTATTTCACATCGGGTGATACTTCTGAGCCTTATATCAGTTATAAAGCACATATTTTGGGGCAGCAATATTCTTTCCGGCTTGCAATATAAAAACATTATGTAGAGGTATGAGATAGAAATAGGCAGTATTTATAGACGATAAGAGTACAATATATGAAAAGGAGTTTGAATTAGATGTATGAGTTAGTGGTAGGTGGTAATTGTGGGTGATGTAGGCTCTAGGAATAAGTTCTACTTCTAGATGATAGCAGCACCAATAGAAGTTTTGGATGATGGCGACGATAGGCGTTTGTGGCATGCAGCAGTAGGCTATTAAGAGTAGACTAGATGTGGGCTGCTAGCGGTAAGGCTCCAAGTCTAAGAAGCAGTACAAGTACGTAATATGAGTACAAACTAAACGTAAGTGCAAGTCCAAACCCACTCGTAGCATATATACAGGGTCGATATCAGTTAAATTTAATAAATTATTAACTGTTAGGATTCCATTTTTTCTGGGTTGAGATATCCTTCTGTGAAAGTGTTGGCTGTTCTTGTAGCTTCGAAGCATCTCACCTTACACCTACATCTCATTCATAGTTCAAGTGTTGGTAACTTATGAAGGAATTGGAAATATGAGGGTATTATTTTAATAAATTGCAATTTGTTGTTTTTTGGTCATTATTATGTTAATTAAGTATCTGCCTAATTGAGTGGTCTTTCACAATTTGCAATGTTCCTGATATCAGCCTGAGTGTTTCTCCTGTTGGGATGATAACTTTTATCTTGACTTTATTCAGTTGTAGTTATTATTTAGTGTTGACCATATTGGATTAATATAGAAGCCAGAAAATTCACAGGGCTTATCTATTTATGCAAAACTATAGATTAGAAATTTTGTAATGGTCAATTATTTGCTAAAAGTATGTACTGGCAAATTTCGCTTTGTAACAGTACTGTACGCCGCAGATTCGTGAAAGAATATAGCATTTAGCCCCTTATTGCTATCGCACATTGCTAAGAAACATCTGTGTGATCTGGATGTTATGTTATTATTTTTATTTTTTATGCTGGTTAACATAGGTTTTCATGTATACTGGATATAATAATACTACCTATTTTCTGTCAGGTATGATCTGCTTTGGTGATTTTAATTAATACTGACCAGTTAATGCAGCACTATACTATATATATTAATACTGAAGTATTGTGATAACTATTTATATTTTTGTCATTCTTGTCGGGTTTGTGCTATTGGTTGCTCTTTTAAGGGAAGTTGTTGTATGGTGTTTCAGAGGGAATTTAGAAAATTGTGGTAAAATCGTTAATCGATGACATTACAGACCTATTACCCATTCCTTGAGTAGAAACAAGTACTCCAGGTCCTGCAACATCTACGGTGGGAAGCTTTTCTTCCCGGTTTTAAGCATTTGTTCTCAAGTAATGAGTCATGTGATCCGTAATTAAAAACTGAAGATCAGTGTACGAATGTACAAGAAAATACTCCAGATGATGGAAGAAAAGACTAAAAAGCGTTACTAGCTCAAGCATAAAGAGAGAAAAAAATTAGGGTTAAATGGAAAACAATTGCAATGAAAGATCTGTTAAAGTGATCAAATTTTGTCTTCGCTTGCAGCAGAAATTTGTTCAATTTTCTAGCTAATTTAACCCAAGAAATGTGGAAATAATTTTTGAGGAACTTCTTGATTATTCTGTTCTTTTCCCTAACAGATAAGGATATGAATTTGTATGTGTGTACAGGAGGGCAGATCAAAGGAGTGTGCCATACGGGTGATCTCCACCATGTTAGCTCAGATTTCAGTGCGTCTCAAACTGAAACGAGAAAATCTTAAATCCATGATATATACAAAAGTACCTTCTGTGGGTTTTTATCTCTAATCTAATATTTTTAATATAACAGTCCAGGAAATATGACTTGAACAAAAGGGTAGAGAGAACTGCCATAGTTTAGTAAAATTAGTACGTAATCTCCGCCTCAAACTCATTTCAGGATCTCTCTCTATCTGAGTAAAATTCATTATAATTTTTGATTTATACATTTATTCTTGAACATTTCTTTACTGTTTTTTGTCACAAATTTATCGTTAACAAGAAAAAAATAACCGAGAATTTGGAGCTGTAAATTTTTCGCTCCACACAAGATATTTCTTTGTCATGCTAAACGTTGGTTTAGACAAACAGGATTCCTGCAGCTGATGGCGCCATCATTGTTTCCATATGTCCCTGTCATCTCAATCTTTGTCTTATAGTTCTCTTTCCTTCAATGCCTCTCCTACATATGTCCAAGATCTTCCTGGTCAGTCTCATTCCCTTCTACCAAGTGAACTTTACTTCGTTGCCCTAGATGTTCATCCGTCTTTTAGTTTTATAATTTCCCACTTAGCGTGTCTTTCTAACTGGATAGCTTCTCCAACAGTCCATCTCATTTGGTCTAATCTATCTGGTATTCTTTATTACCCACATGTCTGCCAAGAACACTATAATGCTGCTCATTATTCAGGTGTATACCCTTGTTTTGTGGGTTCTAGCTATGTACTGTGCTTCTATTATATGGTTCTAAGCTGTTGTGTAGCCTGGGTATTTAACTTTACCAGTCGCCTTTACTTGACGTTTTTAATCATATTCTAGATTGGATGTTCACTCTTGTTCTGAAATGAAGGTACACTATTCCAATTGACATTCCCGTACCTTCCCAATTTTTCTTCCACGATCTGAGTGTTGTCTACAGTAATATTTTGTCAGCTGAATGAAGGATTCCATTTCTTTCATACGTCCTCAAAGTTTTGATCTTAGAATTGAGCCAAAGCTTTTCAGATGACCTCAAACACCATATACACTTTTCAAAGCTTTTACAAAGAGAATAAGGTAATTTAATTAAAATGTTTTGTTGTTTACACTCTCCGCTTTTTTAGATTTTAAACGCGTAATCCTGTAAATGTTTCTACACAGGCAAATTGAAATATGGCTCGCAATTAAGGATCACATATCACCATTCCCTGTGCCGTTTTCCATCTCGCTCCTCAACAGCCCTATATAACAACGAACAACCATAATTACAGATTCCACAACATGCTCGGATATCAATTAATATGCCTCGAAGACGAAATCCATGCTCACATGCCGTATAACGATGTAAAGGCTCCAGATTTCATCGAAACAGACCGCCATCTCCTCCCCGACCTCCGTGTGCCTCTGGGGTGCGATTTTCGACAACGATAATATCTCGGAGGCCGGGCGCAGCGAAGGGATTATTCCAGACCTACGAAGATAGGCCTCCTCCTGCTCCTTTTCCTAGCACATCAACCTAATACGATTCGACTCGATATGATCAGATATAGACAACGATGATTTCAATCCGATAGGGGATTCTTATTAACGAGCTACCGAAAAGAGAATATGATTTTATTACGGAATGAGCGAAACGACGTTGGAAGGAAAGTAGGGAAGTGTTAACGCGGGAATATGGAGTGAGATTGGTTTGGGAATAACTGAGCTTTTATCGGGGAATAGATGTTACATAAAAATATATTGTACACCTAATAAACGTTATGGGAATTTTTATTATTTCCTCATCCTTTGTGCTTCATAAAAATGGGATGGTAAAACAGCATGATGTTTAATTCAATATTTCTGTCATATGTAAGAAAGGGAGATATTGAAGATTTATAGGGTAAAATAAGTAAAATCTTTATTAGAAAAACAGGAGAAACATCATAGTAGGAAAACTAATGACCCATTTTTCATGAAGTTTTTGATTCACGTAAATATTGTACATAGAGGTATAGATAGGATAGATGAGTGAGTAATCGATTTTTTGCGTAACCTACTTTGGTGTACAGGGTATAACACGATGAGCTGATTCAATATGTGTAAGGAAAACTACTGGGAGTATTAATCTTAAAATTGGTATACGTTTTTTTTTCTCAAAGAGCTGGTTTGAGTTAAATTATATTAAAAAATCTAACGGTTCTACCAGAAGTGGACCCCAATTTTGTTTATTTATAGCATTTTATATCCAGAATTTGTCTGAATAGAACTTGTAGTGTCCTAAATCTTGGAAACTGTTCATAGAAATAATATTGAGTTGTCAGAAATTGACGTCGAATTCGGCTATGTCGAAAATCGAGTAACTCAGTTTTTTCACATCGCCAGTGGGTTATACTCTAAAACATAGGAGCTTATAACTAAATCTAAATAAATAAATAATCTAAAGTAAACGGTTTTTCTATAAACTTGGAAAAACTACAAATAGTATGTAGGTTATTAGAGATATCTGAATTATCAGTAGACAACAAGAAACAATCAAATATTCTGAGAGGCTTCCGTGGTCATTATTATGGACTAGGTTCCGGGTGAGAACACCTTTTGAATTTATTAAATACTTGAGAGCCATTATCAAGAGACACTATTTTTGTCTTCTGATAATGGTTCCAAGGCAGGAGTCGAAATGTCGAGTATTTAACAAATTTAAACGCGGTTCTCTCTCTCTCTCTCTATATATATATATATATATATATATATATATATATATATATATATATATATATATAATCTGGTTACCATCTTTTCGAGATTTTTCAATCCATTGAACGCAAGACAATATCTTGTTTTAAGTCTAGAACCTTCATCATTTGTCTTAACTGATTGTAATCTCGAATAATGATTTTTATATGTAGTAGATATAACTAAATTTGATATTTTACCGCGATATGAATTTCGACATCAAGGAGTTTCAGTAAAATCTACCTCATAGAGATTTTGAAAAAACCCTTTTTTGTCAATTTTCCCACTTTTCTTGGTGAAAATTCTTTCAATCAAGACTTGTAAACAGGTATCAAGTTCAATATTATAAGCAAAAATCAAATGAAATACACATATTTACGTTTCATTTTCTTAATTTAAATAATTACTTGACGAATTTGAAATAATGGCATAAGCGAGTTTGTAGCAAAACCCACTCGAGAGAGATATTTATATTGTTGGTTAGACAATACACCTCTCTCTCACCTGTCTTGGCGATACTGTGCCGGTAGGCTGCTCAATTAGTATCCGGTGGCGTGAGTTCGTTGTTCAATTGGCAGAAGTACTATGCAAGGGCGCCAGGCCAATGGATACACACAGTTTACAAGAAAAACGACAAAATAACGAAAATTTACAATTTATTCTTGTTTTTTTTAAATTAACATTTAATTTCCTATATATTTGTCGGTATCAGAGAACAAAATTAAACAGTCTATATATATACATGTATTAGTTAGATAAATTCTTGCCTTACAATACCCTCGGTAGGAATGCCATTCTGTTGTGGTTGGCCTGTTGTTCAAGGTCGTGATCCTGGAGCTATATGCCAACCAGCAGCCGGGGTTCCAATAACTCCGGGCGGCCAGGAGTTGCCACTGTCCTACCAGAGGACAAGTCGAATCAAGGAGTACTGCCAGAGTTCTGCTCCCTTGATTTAAGGCTAGTGGTTACGTATCTGGGCACTCTTAGCCCCGGGTCATGGCATACATGAAAAAGTTGTTGGCAAATTAGTAATAGCCCTTAGAGTAAACATACTGAATTTTCCCCCTGACTAGTATAGGCGTATATATGCTCTATACGATCGGTTCGGCACGTGTATGAGGTGAGGCACCCTACCTTAGTTTTCCCTAACTTCTTCACCCTAAATTAACTATTTGAATACTACCAAAAATTAATGAAAAATACTTTAACTAATAAAAGTAAATTTGAAACGCTTCAAATTCTAAGTAAAAATAGATAACGATAAGACTTAAGGTAAATTGCAACTGCTAGTTATAGTTTCAGACTAATTTAGATTTAAATAAAAAATCAATTATTAATTACAGGTAAAATTTAACGGTAAATCATAAATATAAACAATAACGTTTAAGAGCTTTAAAGTGTTTAAAGATAACGGTATAAAAAAATTATATTCAAGATCTAATCATGTGCCTTCTAATCCGACAAACCGCTTGACGACTGACGAAACCGAATTTCCGCCGAGATTATGGGAAAATTCAGTAACCTAAATTCTAAAATTAAGGTACGGTACTTTAAAATGTATAAGTTAAGAAACGATAAAAATGTTTATTGCATCTATATTCATAAATATATAGGAAAATAAGATGTGAAATCTGGTCATAAACAGCTCCTCCCAAGTTAAACAATTAAAATAAAGAAAACTAAGCGTAGCACAATGCTTTAGCCCAGAACCTGCTTGGCCCTCTACTGCAAACTCAGAGAAAGGAAAAATTACTATGTGATTTATCAATAACCAAGCAGACGAGCAACCAATCTGGGCCAATGAATAATGAAAGACCAGCGAGTGACTTAAATTTATATATTTACTGGATTTTACTGAACAAAATAAAAAAATAGATTTTTTTAAGCCACTAACATGATCATCCTTAGTAGCAGTCTAACCCAGTTGGTAAGCTTCGTCAGCTACTAAATTTAGGCTCACAGGAGATTTCGTCTAGTGGATAAAGTTGTCCTTTCCTGAACCTTGTTGGATATCGTCAATCAAACTCTCCAGATTCACCAATACCTATAATTGCAAAAGAGGCCAGCAATAATTGTTCCCCTTTTCCTTTATTTTGTTCATCACAATAAGTGTGATATTTCTAGCAACTAAGGATGGCTTACCCACGCCAACTACGTTGCAGATGCAAAGCAAAAAATTCCAAAAAAAAAGTAATGAACCACGCAGTTAAGCTCCAACGATTTATCAAATATGAAACCAGATTCACCCAAGATTTCTTTATAAAATTATTAATAGATACGATAAAATATGAACTATAGCCGATAAAAAACTATAAAAAAATTCATTCGGTAAATCAAACTATAACGGTAAGCTGAATCTGCTTAATTACAATCAAATATACGGTAATAAGGAAAACGATAAATTACGCAAATTCTAACTAATTTCACGATAAAGATAAAGAATTTTCCCAAGAAAAAAATTATTTCAGAACAAAATCCACTCACGTGTCGTCTTTTTCGGTGGTCGGAACAGATCAAAATCTGCTTCCTTCATCAAGCATTTCTCCCACCTGTCCAATCATAGAAGCAAGGAAAGGAAATGACATGTTAAATTTCAAATTTTATTGAGCGCGATAGCACTAATAATAATCAATAGTTGGTCAATACAGGAACTAATACAAGATAATTTCGATAAAAGAACAAAGCAAAATTTTACAAATTAAATCGTAGATAAAATTTTATTAACGACAGTTTCCTTCTTCCCAACAAAATTATAATTATTTAATATTTTCAGTTTGGGCGGAAGTTACATCAAAATAGCACTTGATGTTCGATCTGTCAAGGTATTTATGGCGCTAAATCCTGGGGACAGAGTTGGACTTGGAATATTTTTCAACTGAATTAACTGTTATTTAGCAATTAAAAGTGTAAAAGCAATTGTGTAAGCGACTAAAATAGGAGTATTTACTTACGTGTTTATGCATTAAGGTAAGAACACTGGTTTATTTCGGTAGAACTCATTTCAGAAAACGATATAATTTGAGAAGTGATTTGAAGAATAAAAAAGGTAATTTATTAATGCGAGTAAATATCAATGTAGCAGTGTGAACGGCAATTCACCCGTTACAAATTTCTATTAAATTTCTCCTATTCTGCTTTATTGACTGTGGTAATTTCTGTAAAAAGCTATATGCTTATGTTCAATAATATTCTCTTATATTGTTACCAATATATCAACCCAAGAATAATAAAAACAACTTGTGAGTATTTCCCGGGTTTTGCAATATTTCTGTACATTGCCGTACAATTAAATTTCTGTGAAACAAAACTCTCAAACATGTAAATAACTTTTGGAAACAAATAAACCGTTCCATAATAATCTCTCGCCTCCTCAGCAATTTCGTGGATTTTACGATCAGCCCTCGAACTCTTCACGCAAATAAACCCCAAACAAAATTTCACAATTCCAAATAAACCGAAAACTGAACTCAGCCACCACCCGCCGCCCCTTTATCAAAAGCAATTCTGAAACGGTGCCGACGACGTCCCCTCCTTCTGTCCTCCTTTTCACGGCTTCACGCAACTAAGGTGATTCGTCATCTCGACAAAGAATAGAATTTAATTTGTTCGGCAACCCAACAACCATAAGATTATACCCCGTGAGAGTATAAGGATTGTCTCGACCCATTTCAATTAATTTCTGTAAGGCTTCTCGCTCTTCATTATTCCGCCCATTTGTACTCCGGATAAAACAAACAACGCAAAAACAATGCCACGACGAACGAAAAACAAAGAAGAAGAATTTCGTTTGAAACAGGTTAAACGTTGCTAAGATGTTTCTGGGCGTTTTTTTGCATCGGAAAACGCTGCATTTTATGGAGATTTTTGTAATTTGGTTAGTTTTCGTAAGTACCCTGAATATTTTGTAGAAACGCCGACAGAGAAAGCATCTTGAATAGCGTCTATCGAAAAACAAGTCGGAAAATATAAAACTACTTTAATTTGAATACTAACAAATCTCTCGAATTTTCAGTTTCCTACAATATTCTTTTATATCACAATCAACATATACTAATTTTCAAAACACCCCAATATCCCAATAAAGTCAACCAACTGCATTTAAATTTTCTATACAGCCCTGTTTTATCAGTTAACAAATGATAGCAATATATAGAAACAAAATTTCTAAAGGTGAATTCATTTTCAATTTGTTTCGTATTTTTTTATATAAAAAGTTAATGTTTTAAAAATTTTGAAACTGGCAGTCTGCATACCCAGAATTTTTTTGGAAGAAAACCCTCTGAAAAGAAACAATCATGAAAATGTGTTGGGAATACTTGAAAAGAATAAATTCCATCAATAAAAATTGCAAATAATTCACGAACGAACAGATATTCCAGACAGCCCAGCCGAATATTGCTAATACCTAACTAGACTTCATGGAAACAATCCAGACTATTTGAAACATGTCTACTTTAAACACCGAGCTAAATTTTATTTCAGTGATCACGTGCATCATCTCAATCTCAGGTATTGGCCAGATAAAAAATACTAAATTGTGTGGTAAAGGCCTTACATAATTTCCCAAGAAGTTAAATGTCCGGGAAAGTGTAATTAGGACTTATCCACATGAAGTTTCTCGAGATATAATTTTCCAGCCATTTGCGGCTCAATATGTTCCAAGTGTTCGTAATTCGTTAAACGCCTTTTATCTCTGACAATGGATTGGCAAACGTGGTTCCACAGCATGGCTAGCCACTTCACCATATCTTACAACATTCAATGTTCCCTTATCAGATTATCTGAAATCGAAAGAAACCATATCAAACGTACCTACCCAAAGAATTGTAGAATAATGCTATGGTGTTACTAACGAAAGGTTACAGAACGTTGGAAAAGAAACAAGAAATTGGTTATGCTACTGCCAACAGGTAAAAAGTTAACTTTCTTCCACCCTTGGCCTGGCAGACGTTGTTCTTCCCTTAGCTGGGTAGAAGCCAGCAGACGTTAGGCCGGGCACAGACCTTCCGTTTCTGTTCGTTCTTATAGAACAGAACAGAAAAGAATTGTAAACGGAAGGCTAGAACACAATGCAAAATATATAATCAGAACCGGTCAAAACGTTCTGACCGGTAAAAAAGAGGCATAAATTATATACTAGCTCCGTATATCGGCACATAAAACCCGGTTACAACCCGGCGTTGGCGATTTTACCCCAGTTCTCCTGCAACTGTGCTTTTTATCGTTCGTCATCTTTTATTAGGAATTATCAAATATTGGATGTGTCTACCACAAGCGCTAGATAAAGACTGAGGGCAAATCAAGAAAGCCCGGCGACCGGCAAGTATGTGGCGATGAACCCGGATTCTCTTCTGTTCTTATAGAACAAAACCGAATCGGTAGTTCTGTGCCTGGCCTTATTCCGTCGAGCCGTTAACCCTGCATAATTTGACTACAACGCCACCTATCACAACCTATGCTATGAATCATAATCTTGACAAATATTTTGTGTAAATGTGACTCGAATCGGTTCAAAATTTATACTATCACCGACATCCGCACAGCGCCATTAATGGGATCCTAGGGTAGCTACCTTGTCAACAATACAAATAACACATTCGAGATAGTTCGACCACAGCACTACAAACTATAAACAGAATTTGTCCTATTCAAGTAGTAGTTCCAGATATTAGCGTGTTCAAACAAAAAAACTTCAGCATGATTATATTAGTACAAATCACCTTCTCCGGACTTATTGTAAAAGTAAAGTATTATTGTAAAAAGTTCTCCCGTTCAGATTTTTATAACCTTTCAAATGCGGCATAAAATGACCTTTGCTATTAAAAAGTTGTGGGTATGGCAGTAACCTGATAGGGGTTCATTTAAATACCGAAGCGTTTACACCCTTAGATACTTAAATGATTCTAAAAATCAACATATCCAAGGTTCCACTTTTATGTGTATACAATCTACAATAGTTTAACACTTAATCCTTTCACTGTAAATTCTACTGTGCAAATTTTATACATCTAAACCCACCGGGTTCTTAAGTTCTCACTGATACTAACTCTTTCATAGGCTCTCCAAGTATTCATCTCTGTAGTTGATAACTGATCCCTGTTAGGATATTTGGTAAAATAATGGTGTTTCCACAGTTAAGCATCGGTCGTCGTCAAGTCTATGGGCAGTACGTTCGCCTGCGCTTGCTTTGAGTACGACTATAATTGAAAATTACAGCACTAGGTGTGCTATTAAATGGTCGTGCCTTATGTTTTTTGCAGAACTTTCGGTGTTTGGTGGTTGGTTGTTGATTTGGTGAATGAAAGACTGCACCCTTGATACTAAAGTTTTCCAGGGATGTGATACTTAATTCCTGTTTCACATCACATTCGTATAGTACATTTCGTGATCTCAGTTGCTTATCTAGCCTGCCTTGGTTGCTAGTGTTCTACATTTGCCAGTACTTTTGTATTTGCAAAGTCTATTCGATGCAACATATAGTTCTCATAATCATCTTGTGAAGACTCAATCCTGTTAAAATATTTACTCTTTGCTATATTGAGGGAGCCATTTCTTTTCAGCGAGACCAGACGCAGAGACGATGAAAATGGGTAAACTGGGTAAATTAGACTGCCTAAACATGATTAATTTTCCAAGGATTCATGGAAGATATCAATTGTCACGTTGTTCAACATCTTGAAATCAGATCAGATATTTAAGTACATATTCTCTAATCAAATAATTTAATTCATTGGCATATTGATCCAATCAAAACTCAATAATAAATCTCTCTACCCCTTTTATAGGGTATTTAATAAACAAATATGCTACTTTGAGTACTTATCCACATCGTCACATTATTTCCAATGTTAATGCTACCAAAGATGAACATTCCCGCGTATAAGAATCTGAAAAAATGTTTTCTAATGACCCCGTATTTTCTTCAAGTCAAATTCGTGACAGTAATAGTTGGTACTAAGAAACGAATCGTATTATCCGACAGTAATTAAAACAGACCTGTGGGAGGATTTAGGAAGCATTTACGGAGAGTTAGCATTTTTAAAGCCACAAAACATGTGCAGTGAATTTCCCCGTTTAAATAACCTAAAAGTCGTGACCACCAGAAATTTCGTATTTCACCAACTTTAATAGGCTGACTAATAGTTAAAAGCAGCGTTATTAATTCAGCTAATTTTATTGTTGGCATACCTGGCAATCTGTGGGCGGTTATAGTATCATAAACGCCATGGGTTACCGCAAAAAAAAACTAAACTTTATTTATAGATGTTGTCTGTTACATGAATCTGATTATCGGAGAAAATTTGACCTCTACTAACCAGCTTGACCCTCACAAATTAACATCCTGTACGAAATATTTTGACTATTTGATAGAATGCTTTAATAGTATATGAGACTGTTTTAATAGTATATGAGACTGGCAACCAATTTTGAAATTCAAATAAACTAAGATTCAACAAATGTATGCATTTTTGTAATCAAAACCCAGAACTTTCTAACTGTCTGTAATAACAGTATAAATTTGCAGGGAAGTTCACCTATAACGAAAGAACAGAAAGAGGAAATATGCTTCTGGAAAATAATGGATTTCACTTCTGACCTAAAGGAAATAAAATGAAGACAAATGCTGTCGCAAGCAAGCATTTCAATACACATAAAAAATAAGAAAAGGACCTTTTATAAAACAAATTAGACGAAGAACAGAACTACTTAAGAAAGGTATATGTGAGAAAATTGGACAAATGGCAAAGGAAACTGATCTTACAAAGAATAACAAGTGACACATACTATATTATCAGATGGAAATGGTAGTGAGAGAGAAATTATAAGATAAACGGTAAAAAATTATACGGGTAATATTACACACCGAACACCAAACAACAGTAAGACAAAGGTTCAATCAAAGAGAACATAATCAACATACTATCCGAAAAAAAGCCAGATATAACAATCGAAGTTATAGCTTGAGACAAATTATTATAAGGACATATCGGAATAGTTATAAAAATGATAAAAAGACACAGGACATTTTAAAATTATTTCTAGAGCATTAGTTCATTTTCGAAAAGCTCTGGATACATTACAAATTTAGAATAGATGATCGTCTATATGTAGTGCTCCTTGAAAACATATAAACATCAGGAAGTACATTGGCTACCCACGGACTGACTACTTGAATATCTTAGAGGGGTCGCTAGTGCCATATGGAATGGGTAAAGTTAATAATCCTATTCTACACCTTAGTCCCCGAATCAGAGTACGCCTTAGTCACTGAGTCAGAGTGCGGTGTACTCCTTAGTCACTGAGTCAGAGTGCGCTGTACTCCTTAGTCACTGAGTCAAAATTCCGAGTAAACTAAAAACTACCAATTACCCTGAAAATATTAAAAAACTGCCACCGCTTCGCGCATCAGTGCAATGCGGTAACTATTGAGACAGTTGAGGATAATAACACGATATACAGTACGGGCTACAAATATTTACTGTCATGTATACTTTAAGGAATTTAAATCTATTAGGATATGAAAACTTCATATTATATAAATCATTAAATACGTATGTCTAGAATATAACAAACAACCTGCAAAAATTAGTATTGAAGACCTCCCGCAAGGGCTCATATTGTGATGCGATAGATGATTAAGACTGAAATTCTTACGTTTGAAAGAAGCCGGTTATAGAGTAAAACAGTTATAACGTTTTCTATTTGCAAAATTTTTTCAAGCAAGTTTAAGTTGGTTAAACAGATACTGCCTATTAACGAACATAAATCAATAAACCGTGTTTACAACAGCGAAGATTGCGTCTAACATAAGTTGTGGAATGTCTTCGATGCACATTCCATAGTGAATATTCAAAAAAATGTATGAATTAGATGTTGCGGTTTTAGTTCAATGCTGGTTCAATGCAAGTATATAATTGACGAAGGACCTTTAGCGGAACAATCAATAAACATGTAAATTAATTCACCAAATAAAAGTTAGTCACTGACCTTTGACGTCGAAGCTCTGCAAAGGGTGTTTTCTTGGTTCTTCTTTCTTCAGAGGCTAGCCCCGTGAACAGTTTTTTAGAGCTTCTTCTGGACAACACGTTACACAAAAAATAGCGACGTAATGTTCATTGATTGAGCATACAAAAAATGCGGGTTTAACAACAAATGATGCGCTTTTGTAAACACAAAAGAAACAAAATGAAAGCGGTTTAGCGGTCGTCACGAATGGAGCTAAGAACTCGCGAAATCGTAACGCAAACAACAAAAAGCGGCGTCTCTACAGACGGAATCAAAAAAAGAGTCCGAATAGTTCGGAGCACAAACACGAACCTCCCAAGCGTCTAAACAGCTAGGGAAGCGAACCACGAACACTCTCGCCCAAGATTGTTTACAAATTTTTCAAAGGATATATGAAAAATATACACATCAAAGATGGTAAGGTAGCCCTAATAAATAGAAATCTCAGTCCGTTGGACCCTAATGCTCAACCACCGGATAATGAAGCTGGAAATCCCCATTATTCGATCGGCAACATTCCAGCCTATATTCGACAATAAAAGCATGTACGTCTTTGAGCTAGTTCACTTAGATTATTAAGGTGTAATTATTCTTAATGGTCAGAAACCGCATGAGACAGTAAACTAGGTACGAAGCAATCCGTACATTACTTGAGAATATATAGTAACTCAAATATACAATTCTGTTTGTTCAGGTATCCACTATTAAGCCAGAAATGTACATGAACAGAAATCATGTTTTTTTTATCCATAATTTGGACCGACTTCCACCTGCTTTAGAACCAGACCAGGACCAAGTTCGACACACAAGATGATTTAGTTAAACTCTTAAGTAATTATAACGTGTTCACAACGATAGCGTTTAGAGGTGTTGTGATCTTCTTTGGAACTCTAGTTTGCAGACGTGATGCTGAGTGGCCGTTTAGTTTGCTTGTTCCAATTTTTTAAAAAAGTACGAAGTACAGAAATTGCAGTTTTGAATAATTTGGGTTTTTCACTCCTTACAATGGTTTATGAAAATCAAGGTGTTGTAGAATATGTAGAAATTGTCCTGAACACTAATTGTCTTCTTATAGAAGAACTTTCATGCAGGATTAATTGAGAGAAAGCGGGTCTATGGATTTCTCAATTAGTTTTCCTGTACTCGTATAATATGTTTTGATGTATATTCTGTGATACGTATGTATGTAATGTGACGTTTCGATTCCTTTTCAGGAATCCTTTGTGACCAGTATTATTTTCTATTTTCTTGCAGCAATATTAGTTCGTTTGACTTTTTGCAAGAAACTGGAAAATAATATTGATCGACAAGGATTCCTGAATAGAAATCTAAACGTCATATCATGCATAGTTCGATAATAATGTATCGATACAGGAAAACTAGTTGACACATCCACTTCCTCTCATTTAACTCTGGGAAAGAGTTTTTCTAGGTCTAGGTTCAAGATCCTACACCTTGATTTTTCATTTACTTGACTTATATGAATTTTTTAGAAACCATCCTGAGGAGTGGATACCCAAATGAACAATGAAAATAGCTTTTTACTTTTCCAGTCATTCTGAAATTACTTCTGAATGGACATTTTGATAATAGTTTACAATATTTACTGTTCACTCCTGAAATGATGACTCCTGACTTTTCAGGTATTACTGATCACTGATCATTATAGGGTTAATCTACAAAAAAGTATTGTCAACGGTTTTTGAAATGTGTTTATTTTTAATGGTATATCCTTTACAAGCAATTTTACTATAACTATATAAAATTGTGTAATGATTTACCTGATTCAGAAAACATCTTCTGAGGGGGGGGGGCACCTCGTGGCCCACGGGGGCGATTTTATACTCAATTCGTAGGGATGTGCATTAAAAATGATTGAGGTCTAAACCCATAGAATTCAGTTACTTTGAAGCTCTTTGAGGGAGCGATCCACCCTGTCACGTAGTGAATTGTTCCATTGCTTCAGTTTATACCCGATAAACTCAGAACAATGAAGATCATGGAAAGTGTATTGAAGTTTTGCAAACTGTGTTTATAATTATTACCCTCAAAACTACTGACAACATTCAAAGTACAGCCGAGTTCTTAGCAGCCCTAAGTTTCGTCTCTTCCTGCAAGTGATTTCTTGAGAAAAAACTGAACTGGCGCAAAACAACATTAAGGGGAGCAATTGTCTACTCTAAAAAGAGTTTGACATTAATACAACTGATGACCAAAGATGTTTGAATTGTTCTAAGGGTGTGAAGGGTCATTTCCGAATTAATTTTTCATGTAGAATCCGAATCCAGGATCCCAATTGCTCTATCAGGTCAGAATTTTGAGATATCCTAACCTAAAAGCGCAAAAAATGCAATTTTCGGCTATATTTGAGGTTATGTAGCCTCGCAATATTCTTTCTTCTAAAAAAACAACCGATGACACCTCAAAGTGTCTTGATCTTTCAAATGTCATTGAGTTTGCTCAAATAGCTTAATTCTGCATTGAGATATTTCATTTGGAATCCAATATATCCAACATAAAAGACGATCTAATATGAGAAATTTAGAAGATAAGAAAAAAAGGTTTCATAAGGATAAATAGTGAGAGATACGGGGACAAACGTTAAAAAAAGCACCCCTGTTTGTGAGAGGCAAGGAGACTCACGTTAAAAAAGCACCCCGGTTTGTGAGAGGCCAGGGGACTCACGATAAAAAAACACCCGGTTTGTGATAGGCAACGGGACTCCCTTTAATCAAGCACTCCAAAGGAAACAGTCCTTACTACGTCTAGGTCGTTGTTTCTGGGTAGCGTTAAAAGTAAGATTATTGCAGTTTATAAGATGCGATAAGATGTTAATTGAGGGATTAGAATTGTTGGATTTCACCTTGGAGTCCAAGATACGTGGATTCGGCATACGTGAGTTTAGGGTTTGCTGATTTGGAGTAAGAATAGTTCTTGAACGTTTTTGCCATTTTTCACCCCTTTTCATCCCCTTTAAAGTACTTGGGGTCAGTTTGGATGCTGTAACTTTGTTTACATCGCTTTCTTACCCTCGAAAGTTCATTTATATAAAACTACGCCAAAAATATATGGAAAGTCAAAAAGTAGAAAACATTTAGATCGATTTCAGCGATTTTCACCCCCTTTAAGGAACTTAGGGGTGGTTTTGGATGGTGCTACTTGGTGCACATTGTATTCTTACTCTAATACACTCACTTACTTTATAAACTGCTTCCTAATACGTGGAAAAATAAAATATAAAATACTCTTAGGTCGATTTTAACATTTTTCAGCCCCTTTTTGCTTCCTTCACAGCGGTGGGTTTGGGTCGTACAACTTGTGTGCATTAAATTTGGGTTTTAAAGATTCTATTGTTGCAAAATAAAGCTTTGATACAAATGTGAAAACTTACAATTGAACATAAGTGTGGATTTTGAGAATAGCAAAATTGATGAAACTCGGATTCGGATTCTACATGAAAAATTACTTCGGAAATACCCCTCACTTTCTTAGAACAAAATCATGTTGACCGGTGAAATGATTGTTTGAGGTATAAAACCATAGAAGGGACTTCTCTCCCTTTTGAATTCAGTTACTTTGAAGCTCTTTGAGGGAGCGATCCACCCTGTCACGTACTGAAGTATTGTTTCATTGCTTCAGTTTATACCCGATAAACTCAGAACAATGAAGATCATGGAAAGTGTATGGAAGTTTTGCAAACTGTGTTTATAATTATTACCCTCAAAACAAGTGACAACATTCAAAGTACAGCCGAGTTCTTAGTTTCGTCTCTTCCTGCAAGACAAGAATTACTACCATTGAAATAATTTTGGCCTTGGTTCTCATACTGGTAGGTTTATAAATGAAATTACTTAAGGCGCAAGTCGTTAAAATGACCGAGAATAAAACCTGTGAAGTTTTCATTAAAGTTTAATCACTAAATAGTGTCTGATCAACAATAAAGAAAAAATATTTAAAGTCATCATGTTTAACTATGTGTGTAACAAGATAACAAACTATGTTAGAGCCCTCCACATTTTATTTTGATTAATTCAATTTTTCAATTATATGATGGTGAACATAAGTGTTTTGACATTTCACTTACCATGATCATTAGTGACGACGCCGTTCGGGGGCAACGAATTAGAAGTATTCATCAAGGCTGCTTTGACTTGACTCGATTTTGTCAAATGACCATAACGCAACAATACTCACCCATCAAGAAGGCGGTGCAATCGAAACGAAACAGTTCCGCTTCGCAAGGTCGTTTGTTTGACGATGTTGTTGTTTTTTGTTTCCAAATGGTAATGCCATAAGAAACGATGCAGATCAACATCGGTATTGGATTGCAATTGGCCGCAGATTGAATAAATTTAAAAACATGTCCAATTAGTTACGCGTTGGGGAGATATTAAGTGAAATTATTTTCAGCTGTTTTTTAATAGCTCTTCTTTTAATCGTACTGGTTATGCAGCTTTGGTTGTAGATTAATATTTTGCGAGGACACTAGTTTATGTTATGGATATCTCGAGAACCAAATAAAAAAATATACGAGGGAGCATATGATGTGAGACGATAAATAAAAATGCCTAAAAGATGCTATATCTGTATTGGTGGATCAAAAGTCTTCTTGGCCTCAAACTCTGAAAGTCTTTTGTTTTCGAGATACAGCCTCCCCAATTTGATTTTTTTATACCTTATGCGATATAGAGAGAAAGTGCCTTTCGGCAATTTTTTTTAAACTTTGTTTTGGGCCAATGGAGACTTTGATCTACAAATTCAGATCTATCAAATGGCAAAGTTTCAAAAAGATCAACCGAAAGCCACTTTCTAGCTATATCTTATCAGGGAAACTTTTTGAGCGCTATTGAGATAAAATGAACCTTTGTCTGAGTTTCAAACGTTAAAAAAATAGTTCGAAAAGGGGAAATATGCAGATGTTAAACAGACTTTCATCGCAGAGTTGCTGTATTATGTGACTCTCAAGACACCAACCTATTTGTCATCGATTGTTCTCTGAGTGAAGTAGTAGTATGAGACCGTCTACGGTCAATTATCTATTTGACAATGTATTACAGACGGGTTTATCAAGTATGATGTAAGCAGTCTGAGTAATCATATATGTATGCTTAAAGAAGCACCACCCACTACGTGAAAGCGTACGAAATTTGTTTAATTATGAAAGTCGTAGTTGTAGACTGCGATATTTGAAGCGAATTATTTATGAACTCTGGTACTGTTGATGTCATCAAATTGGGAGCCATCTTAAGAACTCTCATATTTTCGTCGACGGGTGATTTGAGCCATCACAAGAATGAGCTTTTTTATAACAAGTTGCTTTTTGAACCACAAATTTTGTAAAATGAGAAGATTGTTTACTAAAAAGGGTGAATCGAAGTTACTTAACTAATCATGACTTTTTGTGTCAGTGTTTTCAACCTCTTCGTCGAGTAGTAGCTTTGACTAAAACATGAAAAATCGTGACACCCTTGACCAGATCTACAATTTGAATGGAGGGGGGGGGGAGTTTAAAAATTAACACATTGAAGTAACATTTTAATGTAGAAAAGCTTTTCTATGTATTCAAGATCATGATTTGAGTCCACTGAATAGAGTAAAATACGTACATATAAAATAATGTTTCCGCTATTATTATTAGAATCTACTTTTATTATCAAATAAATGAATATATCAAATTAGATAAAGATGCGTAAACACGTATATTATAACATTTTTTAATGATAATATTAGAGATAAACTATTATTTCTTCTATCGTTGGCAAACAATAATAATTCGAGACTCCCGTAATCAGGGTTATTCTCGATTTATGTATGCACAAAATACATTAACGTTCAATTATTATAGTTTCAATTTTAAATTGCCATAATTCTTAAAATCCTTAATGTTTATTGTCGTATTCAATTGTAATTCATCCTCCACTAGCAAAAAGGAAAAGTAATGAGGTAGGATTTGCGTATGTTCCGAAATATGAGGTGGTATTTCAAGCTTTAGATGGTACGAATGTTTAAACATGCTTAGATTCCCGTCGTTTAGTTCACTTAACCGCAAATTGTAAATGCTTTATTTGTCACTTGAAGACATTACATTAATATTCGTTATCGCTTTCTTGCTTACTATATATCTGGTAGCAAAATAGAACTGACAGTCTTGAACTACTTTACTTAAGAAAATTTCTATGAAAATCCCTAAGCTTTCCCGTTCCCCAATCGTGGTCCCTCAAGATGCCGCGGATGTTAAAGAGTTTGTGAATACATAAAAGTTAATATATATATATATATATATATATATATATATATATATATATATATATAGGTACTTACTCTTTTTCCAGTTCATAGTTATCCTAAGTGTGAAAAAATAAGGGTTTTATTATTAACCAATCGAAGCACTTGTTGACCATTAGGTTCCACCATTTTGATCCTTAGAGCATGTTGCTAAAAACCCTTCAAAAATATCTTCACACTAGTCTAATCCCAAATTATAAGTTTGAAAATTTTGGAAATTGTTCATAATATACTGTCTCTCGCCGTTTATCATTTGGTAGTCTTACAGTGTGTACTCGGATCTGCTTACACACTGTGATGAAACACTTAAGCAGATGTATAAAGCGTATTACAAACTTAGAATGAAAATTACAAAAAAAAATATCTATTTAGTTTCATTTTTAGGTACCTACTTATTATTCGATAGTTGATAGTAGTGTTTATTTTCTCAAAGAGTTTTACTTTCCCGTTTCTTACTTCTCAATAACATCTTAATGGTTTACATGTACTATAGTGTAACTTTATTATATGCTTATTCAAACCTATTGGGTTCTTATCTACCCGCAACAAGCTTTCGCGAGTTGTTCAAATTTCAAATCTTCTTTTAACCTACTTAGCCATTAGGGGTTTCATAATAGGTCAAATGAGGATTTGAAAACTACACTCCTTTAGTAATGAAAGCATTTATACATTGATTAAATTAAGCAGAAGAAGACCTAGAAGATAGCTCAGGACGATTAAGTCTTCAATTTTTCGTCCATACGACAATAACTGAAAGTTCTGTTGCAAACAAAGATGTCGGCGTAGAAGTCATTAAGAAAATATCAATACAAATAGTAACTACAGGAAACAGTTCTCAATTGCTTTAGCACCAGATTTAGACATGAAACATAACGACAGTGGGAGAAAGTGCCCAAATCGATTATAAGAAGTACAACTTTGTTTGTGGCATATTCTTTTATTATTATTATTGCCCAAAAAAACATAAAAGTAAGTACAACGTATTCTGTAAGACACATAGCCTGAAAGCTTTAAGATCCCAGACAATATATTGGTACAAAAAAATATAATCTTGTGGAAACTAGCTTCATGAAGTTATGTTAAACGGAAACGTATATATCTTCGTTCTTGAGAAGCAGTTTTCCATTATGAAAATCTACAAACGTTCTCTCAAATAACCGACTGTTTCAAGTATGTGTTACTCCGCACAATCAAAATTTACATTTGATTTTTATTCTAATTTTCCTTTCTGCATGTCGAACCATAACGCTAAACGACGGCAGAGTCTTTGAACATTTCAATGGAAACAAACCACAGGGAGAAAGGACGTACAAATGATGAAAACGGATACTTCGAAGAACACTCGTAGTTATACATGATAAAATGTCAAAGTGAAAGGATTCCATTGTGTTTCTACATGAATTCATCGAACAGATAGAAGAATGGGGACTGATTTTGAGAGATTTCGGCAACGAGGAAACACACTTCCATTCAGTTTGAATTTGACGCTTTCGCCCATAGAGATGAGAGAGATTCGAAAAATTCAAATATGATTTAGTTGGTGTTCTTTAAAGGTGAATGGGGGAGGAGCGTTTGTGAATGAGACATACAAATTTCGGTGCTTTGTCATCAAAACTGTTCAGTGGAGGGGAAAATATGAGATCTTGTTCATCTACTCAAAACTTATTTTCTCTGTCTTTTGTTAATTGGTTCGCAGTTACTATATTTATAATTTTAATTAAAGGCTTCGTATGGGTTTTTTGTGATTACCGTTATCAGTTTCAACACTCACTTTCAAAAGTCTAGAACTCCTCCCAGAATTTAAAAAACTGTAATATTTTTCAATGTTTAAGTACTTCTTGGGAAATAACAAAAAAATACATTAAAATTAATTATAACAAAAACAAAAAACCAAAAAACACAACTCAAAATACAAAAAATTGCATTAATAAAATCCTTTGTGATGTAATAAATTCTATATTGGAGAAACCTCTAGATCTCTAAATGTTCGAATAAACGAACACAGAAATTGCATAAAAGACGACAGGTTGATAAATCCAAAATATCTAAACATGCATGGGACCTTGGTCATAAAATACCCTTTAAAAATTCAGTTATATTACACAAAGAAGAACACAAAACCAAAAGAAAACTGAAAGAGTCTGCTTTAATTTTGATAAATGAAAACGATTGTATCCATACTACCTCCGTGGAATTCAATCGTTCCTGGTTGCCGATGATTAAGGAAGAAATTGCTAATGGTCATGTCCTTGTGAACAACCCAATATCGGGATAGTTCATAAGGTTTTTCCTAGGTTATCCCTTATGATTTTAATGGGATCACTGAATCAACAAAATTCTTTGGTCGCATTTTTGGCGAATGCGCGCCTAGGAGCGCCGCATAAAATTCTGAAGATCTCCTTTTCAAATCTTCCAATTTGAAAGGAACTTTATGATTATATATCTTTAGGAGTTTCTGTGCTACCCTGTATATTACCGTCAGAAGTCAAATAACAGATATTGTCAAACATATTAATTTTACATCTTAGAATTGTGCCTTTTTCCTTAACCATTGACAACGGGGTCTGACCTAGACCCCGAAACGTTTGGAATATACAGCAATTTTCGTAACTTGTGGTGTTATTTCCCAGAAAGTACTTAAACATTGAAACATATGCCACAAATATCATTAAGAAAACAATTGTAATATTTGTTATAAAATATTAATGGATACAATTAAAATAACTACTTCTACTACTTTGTAGAATTTTAGGTGTGAAAAAGTTTTTCTTATTGAAATATTAAATGAAACTGAAACTCAATAATGGGCATTATTTTACTGTTCACTCTTTGGTACGTGGTAACAGTACCATATGCCAGGATTTGTGTTGTCTAAGTTTATCTGATGCAATTTTTTTTGTGGCAAGAAGGTGCATCTCCTCACCGGATAGCGAAGACGCTGAACATTACTAGAAGCACAGTGAGCAGAACGTTAACCGGTACGAAGAAACGGGTGAAGTGCAAAGCCGACCTGAAAGTGGCCGACGCCGTGTTACCAAACCATGTGAAGATTGATAGATTGCCCTATTAGCCCGTCGGAGTAGGTCAATCACTATTTCCGCTTCAAGATCAGAGTTAGAGACAATTTATCTTATCGAATGCAACAGTTCGAAGAAGAGTTTGGTCTCAAGTTTGCAATCCAGAAGACCTTTAAGGGTCCCCATGCTAACTGCTTGTCATCGAACTGTCCGTCTTGACTGGCGAGACGTGCTTTTCACTGATGAGACCCCGTTTGGATGAGTGAGTAATGATTATCAAGTAACAATTTGGCGAGAAGCCGGAAATGAACACAGACTGGAAACAGCGATTGAAGTTGCCCCTTACCGTGGTGGCACAGAAATGGTTTAAGGGGGTATAATGTTATAATGTTATAATCCATGTACCAAGTGCAATGGCAGGCGTATATTACCTTAATAATGTGATAAATGCAGTTATTATACCTCTTACGTAATGAATTACTGTACCAGTTATCGGACTAGAGCGATTCAAGCAGAGCTCCGAAATCTATGTCAATAGAGTGGCATGACCACCCAATTAACTAGATATGAATCCCATCGAACATGTGCAAGGGCCAATATTAACAGAATGACACAAGTAGAATGACACAAAAACAGAAGATTGGGAAAATTTATCTCAAGAGATGATTAATAACTTGATTAAAGTTTGCTTTGTTTAGTTATCTTTGGAAAAAAATATTTCAAATGATTTATTAATTTGTGTAAATTGTTTTAATTTATTTTTAAGCATTTAATATCATTGAAATAAAATTTATTTAAGACATTTTTTATTATTATTTTTTTGTTAAGATTGAACACTGAGATTTAAAATTCTTTAAAACATTAACAATATATCTTAAACCAGAGGGGTACAAAACAGATTGTTTTCAGTAAGTAACAACTTCAATTCTATTTATAATTTTGTCGTTTAGGGCAAATTGGTTCTATGAAACCAGATAAATTTGATTCAAGACGTAGCAGATAACAACGTACTGTTCATTCAGGATCGAGAAAATATTTTGAATAATGTTCAAAAATCACCTCACATGAAGAAAAAAAGTTCTTCCAAAGAAGTTGGGAATATCAGCGTTCCCTAAAATAAGGAGTTTACATGAACAAAAATTGAGTTCCTATCACTATGTGAGGCTTCAAGTGGTATGCTAAGGAAACTAAGAGAAATTAAAAGTTTTCGTCGTACTGTACGGAAAATAATTTTACAATGTTGGTAACGAAACAATTCTTCAAGTAGTTAAATCTAACACACTTAACCCTAAATGTGATAATTTACCAAAATTGTGTCATTTGCATGGTCCCCAAGCGTTATGAAGGTCTTCAATTAATTGACATCTTGACTGTGCCTGGAATTCATCCGATAATTCGTGGAAGCCGCATTCATCCAATATTTCAGCGAATCCGAAGTATTGTTCGTCTGGCGCATCGAAGTCGGCACTTGCTTTGACGAAGCTCTCGACGAATTATAGTCCATGATAGAAATCTCCCTGCGTCTCTTTGACCTTCCGGAGAATTCGGAGAGGAAATATATAAATACGAAGATCTGGCACAAGCATTGATTCAGTATTCGATTGTCGTATAGTAAATACGATAATCGAATACTGAATCAATGCTATTCGATTGTCGTATAGTAAATACGGTAATCGAGTGCAGAATCAATGCTTTCGCCAGCTCTCAGTATTTATATATTTCTTATTTCTTCTCCGAATTCTCTGGAATGTCAAAGATCCGTCGAGAGATTTCCATCATGGAGAACTTCATCAAAACAAGCCGCCTACCACGATGTGGATATTTCGGATTCGTCGAAATATTGCGTGAATGCCGCTTCCACGAATTATCGGATGACCTCACTTTGTCGTCATACGGTAGGTATTACGACGATACGAGTTATGAGTACCAATATTTCTAAAGTGACGTCACTTTTCTATTTTACTAAAGTTTTCTATTTATCGGAGTCCCACTGTTCGTCTGAATAAAACGTCCCGTCCTTAATGTTTGGACGTGGTGACCCTATTGGTTGGCTACCTCGAACAATTGATACAAATCCTTTGAATTGTTATTTATGAGAGCATTTGAAGGAAATTTATTGTAAATCCCTTATTGATATTAGAGGAACTAATAAACGAAAAATATTTCGCAATATTATAAAAATCGTCACTTTTGTAACTGCGTGCAAAAGTAAGGAAGCTGAAAGTACGCATTTTCTCTATTGGTTAATTGAATGTTTATTAAAGGTGTCAATAAATAAATTTCCATGAAAATTCATATTGCCAAATTTCTGCATTATGAACACTTAAAATTTCCGTATACCTTTACATATTTTTTTTTTCAAAAAATCCCACAAATTAATGTTTATTATCTAGTTCAACTGACAAAAGTTCACAGTTATCTTAGTTCCGTGGACTACCTTCAGACACTATTCTCATTCAGAATCGTAATACATACAACCCATCCCAAAAGTCTCTAGGTACTAGGTCGGGTTTATGTGAAGGCTGTTGTTATTGTAAGGAAGGCATTAGTTGTCGTTCTCGCAAAAAATGCGGCAGTTTTCTTACTGCGTATCGCAATTTTTTTTAAATCACGATAACATCTTTATTGATCGCCATTCTTCTTGGAACATATTCATAGTGCAAATTAACTTTAACGTTTTTAGTGGTTGAGTATCTTAATAATAATTCTGGCGATATTAAATTTAGAACTCAAATTGGGTAAGTAGTCACATAATGTGAATAAAATATTTTCATTATCACCTATTAATGAGAAGATTCCTTATTGAATGTTTTACAGGTTCTGGGACCTTCATTTGTTGATGTTAGCATATCTGGTAGAACCGACAACGCCGGACTTACAAAAATATTTATGACAATCCGTGTTGAACAGATCAGGGGTACGAATAATTTAGAAGCATCCAAAAAGTGTACCTAGGGCTTATTTTCGCGCTTAAAGCGTCTACTTTTCAAATGCCGAGGGCGCCTTTGAAAAATCCAATATAATGGTTTCAATGTGGCGGCCGGGCCGAGAGCTGGAAAAAAAATCGACTGTCCACCAACAAATGCTTAGATTATTAATGAGCGACTCTAAAATTTCCGTATTGCAATTTTGGAACAAACTGATTCATTTTTAAATACGGCCGCCAGATTGCATCCGCCATCTTGAAATTAGAATGTTGGAAACTTGACAGTAAATTTGTTATCGGTGCCCAAAAAAACACTCGTTCAAAATATTTGGGTCAAATAAGCTGAATTAAAGAAAAATACATCAGCTATAATGGATCAAATACAAACATGCGGCTGAAAAACAGAACCTTTGATTTTCGTGAGTTCTATTAATTTTGGGTTCATTTCCTTTTGTTTCAGTTTAAAGTCTCTGTAAAGTTTTCTCATCAAAGAAAACCAATCTCGCAATGAAAAATTAAAAGTTCAATACACCGAAAAAAAAAAATCGAAACCCTTACATCAGAGAGCGAGGTAAAATAGAGAAAAAATTCTTTCCCTCGAGATTCGAATAACTGAAATATTTAGGTGGCCGAGTATAAATGATTTTCTTTTTCCGATTCCTCGGGGAAATTTTTCAGTATTCTTTGGGTCAGTGAGTTCGGCGATATGATTTAAAAACGATTCCCTGCGGTATATGAAAGTCGGAAAAAGGACAGTTCAGTTTTAAAAAGATCTTTGCTGTCCATTTGTGCGAGACTCGGTCAGGTTTTAAAGCGAATCATTCTGGTAACGTAGATTTTTTTATGGAGCTCGAGATGTTACTGAAAACGATATTATTATTGTATTACTTTTTTCATTTATCAGCTTGACTGATCGTATTTTTTATGTTTTTCCCATAAAGGGATATTCACAACATTTATTCAGTGCTAACATGATGAAGTTTCTTTGAATGTCTTTAATTATTTTGTACTATTACTTTAGAGATTTAGTTCAATATCTAAAAGGAACAGTTTTTTTATCATTGTTTAATGTCAAACATACTATCATAATTCCATTGAAAACGGGGTCTGACCCAAACCTTTTAAATCAATTCTAGAATTGGATTTTATTCACTTATATTTTCCACTATAATTATCTTTCTACAACATCGACTGAATCTATAAAGGACATAATAGTTTTCGAGAGCTCTCTAAAAGGAACCAATGCAATCAATTTGAAATTTTAGAATATTTGGCGGCGCTTTACAGTACCACCTAATCAGCGGTCACCTACATTCTCCAAATTTTGCACAGTGCCGTACCCATGCATAACCCCTCTCTGTCATGGTTTGGAAGCTGTCCTACTAGATACTCAGCTTTACCGTATTTTGTCTGTTGAATCGGTAACTTAATTAGAAGCTAATCCTCTTGGAGATCCAGAAATAGTTTCTGGAAAAGTTCATCTCAGACGTGATGTCCTGATTATTGAAGTCTAGCATTCGGTTTGTTCTTTAGCCTCTTTCTCTCCAATTTTTTTTCGGCCTAAATTTGAGGTACGATAATACCAGATATTGTAGCTGCTGATAGTAACCAATTACAAGAGTATCTTCAACGTTAATAATACTCCAAAATCAGAAAAAAGCTTTTTATGGCACCCATTGGTCTCTACAACGATTTTAAAGGTTAGCCTCAAATCTTTTAGCCAGAAACACTCGTCATTTTCCTATTTATAATTATATATTTTATTTTTATATTTAAAAATCATGAACGGGCCATTGGGCTCTCCACAATTTCTATATTGTTCCTTATGTCATCTTATCAAAGCAAAAGTGACTTTTTATAAATTTCTCAAAAATTTACCGAAAAAGCTCTTCTCAGATTTGGAATATCTACTTAAACCACTTGTTGCATAAATGTATATATCCATAATAATAAAATATTCGTCTGCCACTGGTTATGTAAGTATAGTATTAAAAATAATAAATTTACAAATAATTTGTCAAAGAAACATCTAAAAGGTGTCTTATATCGGCAAGTCAAAACTGATTTCATTTTGATTTTAGTAAATACCGTTAGTGCTGTCATTAAAGATTTAGACTAGTTGAAATGGAATTAGCATAAACATGAGATAACTACAGATAATTGGTTATAAGATTTTCTGTACAGTCATACTAACTTAACCTAGAGAAAAGAATTCAACTGAAGTAAAACATTTTTATTAAATTCGTTAAACTGTCATAGTGAAAAATAATATTGAATATAATATTCTACAACACGCATGAAACTTGTGCTACAAATGCTTCGACATCAGGCAAATTTTTCTTGAGTTGGATCATAATAATAATGAAGTGCCTACAACTCACAACATGCAACCACTGGATATCTAAAAATGAAATTTGAAATTAACTTCAACATTTTCCACACTATTGATTACTACGAACCTGAAGGCAGATCAAACTCAATTTATAGGCCTGAAGCTTTATGGCAAATCCAGTGCGATATTCCTGAATCTGATGTTCAAAATCATGTTATGATCAAGCCAATTTTTCACAAATTTCGCTTATATTATGGCTCCACTAAAGGAGATTTATGAACCTTCACAAGATACATTCACACCTGGATTTTTTGGTCAAACTATTCTAATTTGAAACCCAACTCAAGACCCCAAAGTAAAGGTTTCCTATTCATAATTATTCCACAATTAGATAAAACTGCTCCTAGCTTTTCTCTGCGTGAAACTTATCCTGCTCCTGAAATTTAGAAAGTCCATATAGACTGTCTTATAACATGATAAAAATCTACTAAAAATCTACAGCATTGATATCAATACCGGTACACGTGGATGTTCAAAAACTCAGTCCAACACTTCGGAATTAATATCCCAACCAGCCTAACCCCAAGAGCATGTAAAACAAAAATTAAAAGTTCTGAAACACCAACAAGTATACCTAACATAGAAGGACAAAAGCAAAAGTCATAGTACATATTATGAAGAAACCAGATAGATAAGATAGCGGGATCTTGTGACGCTTCGATGGCATGTACCACAAATTCTGCAAGTCATAGGGGGGGTCCCCAGTTCTTGTAGAATGGCATCGCCAATGTCCAGAGGGTAGTTTGTCACTTTGTCATCAAGAAATTGTCTCAAACAATGGATTGGGCGACAAAAGGACATCTTAGGTGTGACAAAGTTGACAAAAAGTGACAATTTGGCTAGACGTAGATGGTGAAGAGATCGCCAATAACCAGAAGGGTTTGCTGGGAAAAGCGTATCGCTTATCAGTAGTTTTGATCTCTTCATCTTCGCTAGCTGTTCGTCTATCCTTGTTTAGCCAAGGCTGTCCTTGTCTGGCTTGTACGAGGGGTGGGCTAACCTAGCGTATCGCTTATCAATAGTTTTGATCTCTTCTTCTTCGGTAGAATGTATTTTTTTTGCTGTCTTTGTTTATCACGTACACTACTTAACTCTCTTTGCTTAATAGTTTTACACTTTTTAGACATTTTTTTACTTTGTTATTTTAGTTTGAAATAAGCATGATCATACTCATCATCACTCACATGTGAGTTATTTAATTTATTTAAAAAAATAATTTTTGATGGTAAAGATTTATCTTTTAATTTCTCCCAGCTATCTAAGTAATCATACGGAAATATATCTTTCTTCTGCAGTAACTGAAATTCAGTCTCAGTTTTACAAAATTTTCTGGTCATTGTTTTTTGCACATCATCCAAGTAGGATGAAGGTTCATCTAAACTGCTTGCCATAAATCTGAACGAATCTAAAAACCTATAGCTTACTTTTGTATTCTCAATATAGATTTTATCAAAAAATGACTTTCATACCCAGAGAAATTATGAAAAATAACAGGTACAGCACGGCTATCGGTATAATTGGCATTACAGCCTTGATGACTGCTGCCACGATATTCACCTGTATTGTGAGAGTGATCGCGGACCTTGATATCTCAAGATAAAAATGGTTTTTCACAAATATGACAGCAGGTGGCATTGAGAAAGTCATACTCCTGCTGTGGTGTTAATTTTTTTATCGGAAGCGGATTTTGAAATATATGATTTAGTTCGTAAGCAAGATTTTCTAGCTCTTTAGCAAACCACACCATACAGTCTTTTACAGTATATAATTTAAAGCGAGAAAGATTATCGTCATATGAAGGGGTTGTTGTGCTTTTAGAATCATTATGTTTTTCCAAAATGCTTTCAATATCTGCATAAATCGTAAACGGTACCTTTTCTTTATTTTTAAAATTTTTTTCATTCTCAGATGGTAAGGAAATTTTGGTTTTATTTAAATTTCTACAATCAAACAAGTGTTTTGTTAAGTTTTCCTGAGTTTTGAAACAAACTAAACATCTCTCACATAGGTATGACTTATTATGACAATTAGGAAGCTGTCTGTTAAGTAACCCTGATAAATTTTTGATTAATGCAAAATGAAAAATTGGTTGTATATCATCTGAATCCATAGCATCCTCATCATCATCATCATCAGTCTTGTTTTCAGATTGTACAACAAGTAAGTTTACATGAGTAACAAAGTCACTTTTGCTCAAACGAACAGGTTCAACAAGTGTTTTCCTATCATAAGTATAAATATTAATTGACAAATTGTTCATACGTTCAAATTTTGTTATGTCTTTTAACTGAATTGGAAAATTGATTCCGTCAAATTTTAAAACTCGACTAAAATAAGGGTAAGAAGTTACCCTTCTAGGGTTTATATCATTTGGTGCTGGATGAAGAGCAGCAACAATCGACCAGAGGAAACAGTAGTTATCATTATTTTGAATATTTAAAACGCAATGTGAATTTTTAATAAAAGTAGGTAATGTAACAAATGTTGAAGTTCCACAACTAATGGGTGAATACTTGTTAATGTTCACTTTTAGTTGTAGAATTTCATAAAGGGCCCATCCAGAATCTCGCTCTTGAAAATTATCTAATTTTGAAAGAATTTTGTCTAATACATACTCCTTATGCCATTTTTTTAAATTTGTAGTTGTATCTATTACAACATTTTTGTGGTAAAATGTTTTATATCTTGTTCAAGATCTTTAGGTTTGATAAATTTAGCCGAAAAATCTGTATTAACTTTTAAAAGTGATTTCTTAAGAGCCTTTTTAATTTTGTTTGAAAAGATGCGGAAAGCCTTGCTTAAAACTACCTCAGGATCTTTAAATTTAATATTCAAAATTGCTCCGGTTTTAATTCTATTGTTGAAACATGAACTGATGTCTTACCAAAATAAATTTCTCCTCTTAGTCCTTTGACATTTTTGAAATTTAACCTTTACATGAATTTTAAAAGTATTTCAATAACTTAGTAGCAACCTCAAATTTGATTCTAAGCTATTAAAATGTTTAATATCAGAATTTTTATTTTAAAAGTTTTCTCAAAAGGAATGTATTAGTTTTTAAAAATTTTATCCACTTAAGATATTCAGATTCAGTTCTTATCAACTTACTCACCTCCTCATTTTTTTTAACCATAGCCGCAGCCTGTTGGTTGATTGCGTTCTCGTATGACATTTTTTTTCTAATGGATGCTGAATAACAACTAATAATTAACTGACTGACTATTCTTTTGAACTAAAATTAAGTCGTTATGGTTTATCATTTTATATGATTATTTACATTCATGCAATATTTCCACAAATGAACATCTGCATGATTTGCGAATACAGACGTTATTCTAGTAGCGTAAACATCATATGATTTTGATTAACCCCATAGGTTAACAAAACAACATTTTTCACAAAATAATGATTTTAGAGACAGACTGGTGTCTTATATTTATGTTATTTGCATTTTTAACGACATACTGGCGTCGATCATCCATTTTTTATAGATAAGCGAAGTATAATTAATGTTTCCATATTGCTGACGTGAATTATTTATCAGAATTATATGTGATTTATTAATACAAGGCATGTAGTTGGTCAACAAAGTTAGTTTTCTATTTGTTTGCATTAATAAACAAATTATTACTCCTCCTACATAGGTTATTAAAAGTGTTTTTCTATTTGTAAGCTTTAATAAACAAATTACAGCTCCTCCCATAGAATATTTTGATTGGTGATTCACATAACTGATCTAAATTAAACCAGTTTGTTTATTAGTGTTTTCTATCTGAAAGGATAGGATTTTATATACAAAATGGTTGCAATAATATAATATTTATTTTGTAAAGATGTAACTCCACCCATGAGAATTATGGTAGCAATTATATATTGAGAATGGTTTGATTAACATATAAAGTATAATATAATAACAACATGTTATTTAATAAATAGAGATTTTTATAAGCATGGGAAAATATCTTTAATATTATTAGATAACTTGCACAATTTTAAGTTTGGTAAGCACGTTTTAATTTTTTTTCATATCCGTTTTAATATATAAAAGCAAACATGGCCACCGTTCCAATAACTTTATTAATAACAACTCAAGATTCAACAAAATTCCCGCTAAATATGGCATTGGTGGTGATGAAACAAATTTTTCGGTAAGTTTTTTTAAATTTTCTTTCATTAATAGGTGTTTATGTTTATTTTCTTATGATTATAGTTATGGTGTGAAGGAAATCAAATTAAAGCGAAATGCGGTATCAGTTGCTTTAACGTATTCCCCAAGGGAACAAACGTTGAAAAAGAGGTTCGGCAATCTTCCAGTAAAGTATGTTCGAATGAACATAGAGTCGGATGAGGAACTTCTATTATTTGAGAAAGCTGTCACCAGATTTAATTTTAACCTTGAAGATGATGAGGAACTACAGCAATTGGAACATTTAGAGGAAAGGAAACAGCAGTTGTCTGGTCAACCTACGACGAAAAAATTTAAATGGTCCAACCTAAAAGAATTGGAGATTAATGATTCCGAATTTCAAGAATCACAAGTATTTGATGTCACTGAGTTATGTTAGTTTCTCGTTTAATTTATATATATATATATATATATATATATATATATATATATATATATATGGATTAATTTAATTAAAAAAAAGATGATTTGATTTTTCTTCTAATAAGTCCACAACCTTATTAGGAATCAGTTTCTCCAGCCAACGTTTCTTCTCTAATCCTTTGACCTGTCTTATCACACTTAATACAATTTTTTATGTATTCAGATATTTGTTCATACCTTAAACAATCATTATTATTCCATTCTAATCCATGATGCTCTTTTTTTGTATACATCATGCGTTGTTGAATGGTATCAGTCAAATGATTAAAACTGACAGGCATTGTAACAAATTTGTGTGAGTACCAGCCGTTTTCTACATTAATGATTGCAATTTCCTTGCACAAAATAGCATCTCCATACTGAAAGTACTGCAAATCCACGATAAACATTGTAACTGCACAAATACTTGACGACTCGAACTGAATAAGTTGAACAATAATAAAATATTAATGAAAGTGATAATTATTTAACAGTTTTATATCAATTTTCAAGGTCATCTGTCTGTATCCAACTGTTATGTTTATCATCAAAACCTAACCACTTTCCAAAAATTTTATTGGGTGTGTTTCGTTTCAAGATCCGTTCAATTAGAAATGCATTGGGATATTTAACTGTTAACAATTGTTCTTCATAGAAACCACCCAAAATGTCATGATTGTTTTCATCAACCAGTAGGTATGTTGTTGGATTTGTAAGCTGAACTTTCCTTATCTTGAATATCTCTGTGGACCAATTTGATTGGTATTTTTTATCAAAAACTCCTCGTAAATTTGATATACGAACATAATCACCAACTTAAAATTTCGTTTCTTTGATGCCACTTTAATTCTATTATAGACTGTTTTTAATAAATGCTTCTCATCCTTTTTCATGACCTCAAATGGTTTCATACCTATGGTTCTATGTTTGGTATTATTATATGTTTCTATCGATTTCCGGTAGAATATTCGACCATTTGTAATGACCCTGTAAACTGAATTCTTTCCACATCATGTTTTTCAAAGTTCGATTTACTCGTTCCACAATTGACGCTTTTTTTCTCGGTAAACACCTTATATTTGTTCATTAAATTCTTAAAATCTTTATTGAAAAATTCTGTACCAGCATCAGTCTGCAGATTCTTAGGTGTTTGCTGTTTTAAAACTTTCTCGATGGCTGAGCAAACCTCAGACTTATTTTTTGACTTAATCGCATAGGCCCAAACAAATTTTGAAAAACAATTGATTACAACCAATATGTATTTATAGCCTTTATTTTCTCTAGCGTATGGTATCATTTCCACTAAATCAGCTTGAAAGAGATCATCTAAAGATTTAATTATGACTTTTCGTCTTTTAAAATTTATCCTGGCTGCTTTATGGATTTCTTCAACAATTTGCCTCTTCACACTACTATTAGAGTTCATTTTTTAAATAATTATACCGGCCTCTCTCAATTCCTCAATAATTGATGCTATTTCGTTTGTGTGGCCTGTATGTCCTGCTGTTTGTGAAGCGAGTAGAAATCGTAACCTATCAACAAGTTCATTTGGATCATCCCAATGAACGTAATCAATTTTATTGTTATCCACTTCCATAAAAATTCCATAAAATTTTTTTTATATTTTTTCATTTTGCTACCATCTATTTCTTTGTTAGGTTTATAATAACGTCTATGGGCATTAGTTTTTGCTACAATTTGTTTATAATTATCTTCATCTTCTTTAGAGTAGCCTTTCGGTCGTTTTTTGAACAATAATTCATATAACCCCATACTACCTCGATCTCGTTTCTTCTTAACGATAATATAAGATCCATCAATATCTAATCTTGAGTCACCAATCATTAATTTCTCAGTATCGGTATCTAATCTGACACCATACTTATGATCAAATTCCTTATTATCATCATCATAATACATGTCATTTATATATTTTCTGGGCAATGGATCATACTGGTCTAAATAGTCAACATAGGATTTTTCAGCAATATCAGCAAACCGTCCAGGTGTTACAGAAGAATGTAATGATCCTATCTCATCATCAGATGTGATTTCTTTAAGAATTGTCATTTTATTTTCACTCGGATCTTCATTTTCATCTTGCAATAATCGTAACTGACCTGTAAGTGTAGATAAACTCGTTGACAGTTTACGAGGAATCTTCGGTGTTTCCTGATACAGCGATTCAGCTTGATGTGATAATATTGATGGGTATAGTTCATCGTTGAAAATAAAATCTTTTTCCTCATCAACATGACTAGGATCCTCAGTTTTAAAAAAAGTTTTCTCTTCTTCCATCTTACTAGCTCCATCCATTTTCTGTTCCTTGTGACTCAGTTTACTCTCAATGTCCTTTAGATGTTTTGTTATGGGAGAAAATAACTTTTCCTTAACAATTTCACCATGTTTGAGAAGCTGTAATTTTTCTTTTACAATTCTACGTTTCTGTACAAGACGTTTTTTTAGTTCCTTCTCTGATAGATTCATGTTGCTAATTAGACAGTTAGTATCTGGTTGTCATGAGCTTTTGATCCGCTATCAATCCGCTTTCGATCCGCTTTTATCTGCTATTATCCGCTATTGATCTGGTTCAATCAGTTTCTGATATATCTTACACTTATGATGTTAATGATTATACTGAAATTAATTGTCTTATTCGAAACATATATAGTGATCAAAACCTCTTCTGTAACATCCCTCATTGATTTTGCTGTCTTTAGAGATACATACAAATCCATACGGTCTGTACCAACACATGGCGCATAAACTTTTAAACTGTTCAAACGACATGTCACTACCAATATGATCATTATAAACATGTTTCAAATTTAAATCATCTTGTTTGAAAAGAACCAAAAAATTTGCGTTATCTCGAATGAGATGTTTTGGAACCTTCGCATACGTCTGAGACAGATAAAACGAGTCCACTAGACTGTGCCTTCCCATAGAGAAATATTGACGTATAACATCTTGATTATCACAAGCCACATCATCAAATATAAATATTTTTTTTTGCTTCTGAAGGATGTAGAATATTTTCGTTAGCATTGAACGGGTAATAACCGATGCCTTGTATTGGCTTTAGTAACTTCTCCAGATAAACATATTTCGGTTGATACAAGAACTTTGAATAAACATAAACATTCTCAAATCTCAGTCCGTTCAAGTGTTTAATTAGATTAACCATAACATTGGTTTTACCGCAATTGCTTGGCCCTACCAGAATACACCTCACAGTTGACGGAAACAATGGACCATGCTTTTTATTTTCAGGTATACTATTGAAATTATCATTTTCAATAGCTAAAGAAGTTTTTTGTTTTACCACCCTCATTCTTTGACACATTACTATAAAATGAGATAAATATTCACAAAACAAATAATATATGTTAGTTTTAAGTTGATAGTTAATGAAATAAACATCATGAAGTTATATTCAGGTCACGGTTTATTAAATTCAGCTATAAATAATTTACCGTTTGAAATGCATCTACCAGGTTATAATTATTGTGGGCCTGGAACAGAACTCAAACAACATCTATTGCAAGGAAGTCTACCAACAAATCCACTAGATGCTAGCTGTTTAAAACACGATAAATTTTATGAAAGTGATACAAAGTTACGTCATAAGGCAGATAAGCTATTAGCTGAAGAAGCTCTTCAGAGATTTCATTCTAAAGACGCATCTGTAGGTGAACGAATAGCAGCTCTCGGTATTGCAGGAGCAATGAAAACTAAAGTGAAATTAGGTATGGGCTTGAAAAGACCTACTAATAAACAAACGATTCGAAAGTGTATAAAGTTAATGGAAAAAACTAAACTTATGATTGAAAATACTCTCAAGAATATACAAGACGGCATAACAATTTTATATGGTAATGATGTAGAATCCACTAAAAAAATACCATCACAAAGGAGAAATTGATATGAATATGGAAATTGAATATAACCGAAAACGTAAAAGGGATACCAGTGATGATGACATTTATAATTCTGAAAATATAAAACGTCGTCTAATGTCTCCTCCAACTCGTAAATTTTGAGTGGGTAAAAGAAAATTACAACAACTTAATGATGAAGAAGTAATTCCTAAAAAGTTAAAACTTGATTTAGATGAACCTCTTATTTTTGGCAATCAACAAAGTCGAAAAAGAAAACTAGATGATAGTGATGATAGTGGTTTTGAACATGACACTACCCCAGTAGCAAAAGTGAACAGAATCAATTAGTATAAAAAATAGTTTCACGTAAAATTTTATCAGTATTTACTGAACATTCATATAAAACGTACTATAATCAAGAGAGAAGTATGGTTAAAATAAAGTCAAGGTGTAAAACAAAAAAGTTAAGAAAAAGTGGAGTGTTGAAGAAAAAACCGAGCAGAAAATTTCTAGGGTTTACAGGAGCTATAAGTCAAATAAGGAAACATGTGCTTAAACATAAACCTCGTACTTTAGGTGCTGCCATAAAAGTTGCATTGAAATCTGCTAAATCAATTAAGAAACATATCAAGTCTACTCCACCTCGTATCATACAAGTACCTAAGAAGGGTGGTATTTTACCCCTTATTCCCATTTTTGCAGGACTTTCTGCTTTGGAATCGATCGCTGCCGGAGGATCAGCTGTTGCAAAGGTAATAAATGATGCTATGATGGCAAAACAAAAATTAGAGGAAGCTAAACGACATAATAGACAAATGGAGTCTATTGCTGTATTGCTGACTATACTTACCTCCTTACAAAAAAGGCTTCGGTCTTTTTTTACACCCTCCAAAAAACTACCACAACGTCCGCTAACAAATATTGATATAGATAAATATGCAAAAATCTGGAAAATTCCAAAATTCCGAGGAGTGTTCATGAGAGACAATTTACCTAAAAAAATTCATAAAATTGAAAGAGAAATTATCAACTTAGATTCTACAATTGGTCCTGGAACTCATTGGACAGCATATAAGAAAAGCGGTTAAACAGTAACCTATGTTGGTTGATAGCTTTGGAAACCTTAGGCCTCCATTTGAAGTTATAAAATATTTTAATTCCACTGAACTATGTAAAATTGTATATAACTATAATAAGTTTCAGAACTATAACAGTTTTAATTGTGGACATTTATGTTTATATTTTTTATCTCAATAAAAGGTGTAAACAAATCAAACTTTTGAACAATATACATTCATATTTTTTTATAAATGCCTGTTCCTACGGATGAACATTATCAGTGTACGGTTCTTATGGACTGCTGGTGTAACAAGTGTAGAACTAAAAGAATAATTACTGAAAAACGTAGCTCTAGCTCTACTGTTTATTGTATATATTGTGGAACATCCATGCAAAGAAAATTACTAAATTCAAGCTGCTCTGTGTGTTGTGCTTCAAGAGGTAATTAGAAAAAAAAATGGCAGACAATACAAGAGGTATAATACTAACTTTTAAATGTGATGATTGTGGTGCAAGTTTCAAGTTTACAAGTCTGGTATATGTACAGATTATGGAATTCAAAGGGTCTCATATTGTACCAAGTGCCGAAAGGAAACATTAGTATTAATGCGAGTTGAAACTTGTTAAGAACTACGTAATAATAATTTAGTTGAAAATTGTAAATAGTAAAAATAATTAAGTGAATATATTTGATAAAACCATACAAATAGTTTTAGTTATTTGGTAACCTTTGACAGATTAAGATGTCTTCATATAAATTTACGTTCTCTGAACGTGTTTCTATTCTCAGTAACAAGATTTACCCACCAATTATTCTAGAAGATGATGCTACGTATGTCATGGGGTTAATTGATTTTATGACCTTTAATACCATCTCAAATATCGATGAAACCAATAACAAGTTTTATATTAACGGTATGAAATTAGAATTACTGGTGGGCACCTATGAAATACAGGATATTGAAAAAACGCTTCACACTTTGCTAGCTGATCGTGAAGAACAACAAAAGGAGACAGCTGTACCATCTGTATTATCACCACAACCTATACAGAAGAATTTGAAACCTGTGGAAAAAGAAAAATAAAAAAACAGAAAAACCTGTATTAATATTGAGAGCTAATCATAACACATTTAAATGTGAAATAAAATGTAACAAAGAAATTGATTTTGAGAAATCTAACACCATTGGTCCTTTATTAGGATTTAAAAATAGAAAATTAAAACCTAAGAAATGGCACTATTCAGATTTTCCAATCAGCATTTCAAAAGTAAATGCTATTTGCATTGAATGCAATTTAATTCAGAATTCTTTCAACAATGATATGCCCGTACATATAATCCATATGTTTTACCCAAACGTCCCGCCTGGTTACAAAATTGTTGAAAACCCAACCAACGTTATTTATCTACCAATCAATACAAGATATATAAATGAGATTATTATTAAAATAACAGACCAAAATGGAAATTTGGTTAATTTTAAAAGTGAAGTTGTTACGATAAGATTGCATTTAAAACGACTTAATTGACATGGTTTTCATATATGATAATCCATCTAATTATTTATCGCAACAGGAACAACCTATAAAATATCTACAGCCAATCCATAAAAACGCCAGTATCAAGCAACAAGTGAAACAGTTAACACCTATCAATAAGCAATTTTTAGTATCTTTGGGATTCAAGGTACGAACTTAACAACGGCTAAACATAAAGAAGAAAAAAATAAGAAGAAAAAGAAGAAAACTATAGAGAGAGGACAATTCAAAGCATTCATTTGCAGAATAAAATTAAATATAAGTTTAAGACTTAAAAAACTTTTCTGTTTGTTCCGGTGTGTGTTTAAACAAAAAAATGACGCTTAACATACTACGAGTGGCTGATAATGTGCTTGTGGATAATGCTATAACCAATTTTGAATATCATTCCTACACACCTTATGCAAATACTACATTTTTCAATAATGATGAGATAAGAATCCCTATACAAACTCAAGACGTGTACTCTCTACCCTCTCAAAGTTTTCTGTACCTGGAAGGAAAACTTTTAAACTCAGAAAATAAGTACAGTCCAACATTAAGATTCATTAATAATGGTTTTGCATTCCTCTTTGAATAAATTCGTTATGAACTTGGTGGAACAGTAGTCGATCGAAAGAAATCCTGGAATCACAACGATTAAGACCAATCTATCATATTCCAAAAACGAAATAATTCGATGGTATAATGCAGGATGGAATCTTGAAGGCACTCCAAATATGTGTGACGCCAACGGAAATGTTGCAGTATGCATTCCTCTAAAATTACTACTTGGCTTTTGTGAGGATTTTCGTCGCCTAGTGATTTCAGCAAGTCAAAATTTAATTCTGGTACGTGCCAATACAGACACCAACGCTGCAGTTAGTTCTGTAGCTACAGAAAAACCAAAAGTTCACCTAAATAAAGTTGTTGTTCATGTGTCATTATCTGATGCTCACAAAATCCAATTTTTGCAATATATAGAACGTGGAAAAGATTTGCCTATCGGTTTTCGTTCCTGGGAGTTGTTAGAGTATCCACTTTTACAGCAAAGTCAAAAACATACCTGGGCAGTGAAAACGACAAGTCAACTGGAAAAACCTCGTTTTGTTATTGTAGCATTCCATACTGATCGAAAAAATAATATTCACAAGACTATGTCAGAATTTGATCATTGTAACATCACAAATATAAAATTGTATTTAAATTCTGAAGTTTACCCATATGATAATTTAAATCTCAATTTTGATCAAAATAATTTTGGAATACTTTATGAAATGTTTGCTAACTTCCAAGCGGTATATTATAAAAGAGAGTTCATTCAAGTTTCTCTAACTCCAGAAGACTTTTCTAAACAAACCACATTATATGTAATTGACTGTAGCCGACAAATAGATACCATTAAAGGTGGAGCTGTTGATGTCAGATTAGAATTCGAAACAAGCAAGAATATACCAGAAAAAAACTACTGCATATTGTCTCATTCTTCATGATCGCCTTGTAAAATATAATCCTTTAACTAATGTTGTAAGAACAATGTAAAAATATTATGTAATATAAATAAAAAATATTATAAATTGTTTATTTAGAGCCATTACATTTTTTTTGTAACAGCGCAACTCTATTTCTTGAACTAAAAGAGGGGAGAATCTTAAATAAATATCAAATACAGTCTATTAAATTGACAGTATGAACGTATCCATTTCTTATACTTTTACAAATTGTTTCAAAAACACGGAAAGTTGACTCTTTACTATTGTAACTTTACAGTGTGCAAGAAATACAACAAGAAGTTTCACTCAAAATAAACCAAGAAGATCAAAATACAAATATTGTAGTACTTGTCTACAGTGCACGTTGTGGTTATTAAACGAAGAATAAATAATAAAGAAAAATGTTCATATTATTCTAAATTTATGTTCACTGTGTATTATTATTGGAAATGAAGTGTTTTTCTCTGAATACTCACCACATAATGGAAGCTTATATATAACACATGAATTAGCAAACCAAACTTCTTTACAAATCAGTTTTAGTAAACTGTTATCAAAGTATCCGGAATTTAAGCTGTATTCTACAAAACAAGGAAACATAACAGAATTAAGAAATAAAACTAGTAATTTTGCAACTGCAGTATCTGAATCATTAATTGAAAACGAGAACACAATCCTTAGTATGATGAAAACTGAAACAGAGTATCAGGCAACCATTAAACAGTTGGAAGAAACACATATGGCTACTTTAAATGAATTAATTGCTCTAAAAAATTCGCTAAATGAATCAAAAACAAATCTACTAGATGTTCGATCAGATTTGGCAGCATGCCTCTCACTCAGTGCAGGATTTAAGGCAGACAGTGACATATGGGTATCTAAGTATGCAGAACTAAGATTTAGAGTTCCACCGTGTACAACAACCTCATCTAATGATTTTAGTAAAAATATATCACATCATTATCTTGCTTTATTACAGTGGAACTATACAAGTTGTATACAAGAATTAAATAGATGTAATAAAAAAATCTTATTGAATTAGAAATATTTTAATAATAAATAGTATATATTTACTTACATGTTGTTTTGTTATTTTTACACCTTTTTACACTGAAACACTTGTTTTTCACTGCAAGTTCTGTACCTTTTATAGGCAGTAAATTATTATTTCTTAGAGATTTTTTCCAATTGTATCAACATCTTAGGTTTACAAAATTGTATCTAAGCACTAATTATAAATGAAAAAATCACATCATTTCGAAAGAGAATTTCACATTGCAACATTTTATTAATGCAGAGATACACACATATAAACTAAAAAATCAGACGTTTGTAAATAAAATTTCACATGTTTGGTCTTCTTTCATGATAATTAATTAATGATGAAAATTTGCAAAGTGTTATCAATGCAGCGATAGACACTTGTAAATAATTAGATGTTTGTAAATAAAATTTCACATGTTTGGTCTTCTTTCACGATAATGAATTAATGATTCAAATTATCAAACATTCCTGACCTTGTTATTGAAATTAATAATGCAGCTGTTTTTAATTGTTTATATTATTTTTAGAATAGGGTATTTTTTAGCAAAATTTGTCAATATAAAAAGTTTAAGTTTTATATTTATAAATATATTAGGTACACTAATTAATAATACGGTAACTATTAAACAAAGAGAGTAAGTGGCTCATTTTTCTTTATCATAATGAAATTTATTTTATTATAGAAAGGCAGCAAAAATTTTATTTTTTAGCAAAATTTGTCAATACAAAAAATTACGTGATTTATTTATACATATATTAGGTACATTCATTAATAAAACGGTAACTATGTATTAAACAAAGAGAGTAAGTGGCTCATATTTTTTTTCATCATAATGAAATTTGTTGTGTTAGACAAAGACCACAAAAATAAACATTCTTCCGAAGAAGAAGAGATCAAAACTACTGATAAGCGATACGCTAGGTTAGCCCACCCCTCGTACAAGCCAGACAAGGACAGCCTTGGCTAAACAAGGATAGACGAACAGCTAGCGAAGATGAAGAGATCAAAACTACTGATAAGCGATACGCTTTTCCCAGCAAACCCTTCTGGTTATTGGTGATCTCTTCACCATCTACGTCTAGCCAAATTGTCACTTTTTGTCAACTTTGTCACACCTAAGATGTCCTTTTGTCGCCTAATCCATTGTTTGAGACAATTTCTTGATGACAAAGTGACAAACTACCCTCTGGACATTGGCGATGCCATTCTACAAGAACTGGGGACCCCCCCTATGACTTGCAGAATTTGTGGTACATGCCATCGAAGTGTCACAAGATCCCGTTACCTTATCTACTTACAATCGCCAAGAAGTCACTAAAAAATAAAAACTGACCCCAAGAAAACAAAATAAGTGTTAAAAGATTATATTATTATTATATTATATTACTTAAAGAAGACAGGAGACAGAAGAAAACTGATTATTTTTTTGGTGAAACTTATATATACCCTCTCTATATCAGACGAATTGCGAACTTCCACATTGAAATCGGTTAATTAACATTTATTTTCAGTCTGTTACAATTTATTTCATTCCAGATTTCAAACAACGATAGTTCCTTTCATTTAACATCTTCGTTTCGACAAAATTTTTTATTGTAAAGTAACAATTTTTTCTGAATTTTGAATAACGACATTAGCCATGTAATTGAAAAATGTGGGACCATTCGAGGCCCTTCCTAATAGAAGCAAGATATATTGAGACTAATTGAGAACCTGTTCCTTTAAAAAGTAACTTATGCACGATATTTTTTACTAAATTTTGACATTACAAAAATTTTTCATGGAAAATTTCATATCTTTTTCTCTGAACTTTATTCCTATTGTTGCGTTAAATATTTATTATTGCTGGGGTCTAATTATGTTTAGTGCGTGTTTTCTATATAATCTCAAGGATTTATCACTATAACAGTATTTTAACGTCAACATTCACTTCATAATGAAAGTAATTTAGTCTTATACAATTCTATATTTTTTTAAATACATTCTTGAAACCATATGTTTACAAATTTGCATATATTAAGTAATAAATATTCAGGTACATTAACTTTGTATCGACAAAAACCCGTAAAAATTTCAATACAATAAATTTCCAAAACGTCAATAATCGCGAAATAGCTTCTTTCGATCCATTCGCATTTAAAAACCCATTCGCAATCTTTATGTTACCTCAGCCGACGAGATAAAAGACCTTTTATCTCCTTAAGATGTTACTAGTCTGCAACGACTAATGCAGTTATCGCAAGAATTATTACTTCATTTGCACAAGCCGGTGACAAGTATGATTCACAAAATTAACATTAACATCTTTTATCAAACGCTGTGTTTATGGATGTCGCTTGTAGGTAATGGAACCATTAAAAGCGTGTCAGGATAATTTATACCAAGGTACGTATTTAAGTGAAACACTGAAATCATTAACAATTTTAAAACAAATCCTGTTGTAGTAGATACTTCTGATATAACCAGTTGGTAGATACAGAGTTGTCCACAGAAAACGCATAAATAAAAGGAATGTATAAGGTAAATGTAAAAACAGATTTTTGCACCCTAACACCAAACCTTTATTTAAACACAGTTTGGTTTACAATGCGTTGTTGAAACCATGATGTCAAAATAAAGGTTCAAATATCCAAATGAAGTTTATTATGATATGAAGATATCTTGGCAACGCCAATTCAGTTCAAGCAAAGAAGTTATAGTCATTTGAATATTAAAAAATATTGGTTTACTAAGAAATGATTTTATTTATAATCTTATTGAAATTGTGCCAACCTTATACCTCCTCACGCAACTAAACCCTCTATGTGATTTAATTCTGCTCAATTTAAAGTATTCCTGCGAAACCAGGTGGGGTCAAATCGGGCCATGCGATCGGACCTGTCACTAATCTGCTTACTTGGAAAAAGTTTTTCTGGTACCGGTCTAAAATGGTGGCATGGAGTGACATCTTGTTCATTCTTGATGACTTGTTGACTGCTTGCGTGTCATTATTTTGAAACCATCTCAAATATATTGGGCCCATGTTTAATAAAATGACAATTGTAACTCTAAAACAGTATAAAACTATTTGTTTTCTGAATGATACTTGTGGCATATTTTTCAATGTCTAAGTGCTTCTTGGGAAATAACACCACAGTTTACAGAAAATTGCTGTATATTCCAAACGTTTCGGGGTCTAGATCAGACCCCGTTGTCAATGGTTAAGAAACATCTTAGAATTATGCCTTTTTAATCTGTAGTTTCTTAACCATTGACAACGGGGTCTGATCTAGACCCCGAAACGTTTGGAATATACAGCAATTTTCTTTAAACTGTGGAGTTATTTCCCTAGAAGCACTTAGAAAGTATAAAACTATGTTCTATAAAATCCGGATTGCACTACTTCATCCAAAAACCTGAAACGTTGCCGTCGCTGCATTTCAATATTATCAAAATTTCATTTTGATAGATCCAATATTTTGAAAAACTGACAGGGTGGAGCTGCTTTTGGTCTCACAATAAATCACAAAAATCGAATAGGGTAGAATGATATAATCAACCATTTTCATTTCACACTAGGACAATATTAAAAATTTGAATCATAATAGAAAAAACTGAAAGGAAAACATCCATTTATTGTATGAGGCATTTATGGAATTAGATAATTTATATCATGTTGAGGAGTTTTTATTTATATTCATCTTATGCTTGGGAACAACGTATCCAATCATATTGTGTATATGTTTGATAGGAGCCAAATCAGGTCATCTTGTTGGTCACTCAAGAGCCTCTGTGCCACATTTTTCTATGAAGTCCTCGTTCCACCGGTAGGAGTGGTGTCATCCTGATAAAAGATTACATTTGGTATGGTAGGGATGTAAAACTAGTGGCAGCACTTCATTATTATAGCTCAGAGCCGTCAGATTAACGATGAAAACTAGAGCTGATCGGCTTCCTGGACATATAGCACCCTATACCGTGATATTTTGTTGCCTTGCTTTCTAACGTTCAACAGTCAAATTTGTAAGTCGTTTCTAATTTCGATATTTTATATCAAGCACACTTAATGGCCGTTCAAATAAAACCTGTATTCTCCACAGAGGCATATGAGAATCCATTGTTTAGTTTTGCTATACTCCAAGCGGCGAGCCTTATGTTACGTGGCCGAATGTAGTACCAAAAGGGGTCAGAAAGCTTTTAGCTTCATTCAGTCTCCAATTAACTATCAATGAATATCTTTCCTATAGCTGCAACAAGATCATTTCTTACTTATTGTACACTGTCTCTTCTATTTCTTAGATCAAGAAGTATGACAGGACTTAAATTAAGGCACTGTAATGATTCCGCACGGAACAGATGGGATTCAGCATTGGACCACCTTCTCTAAAATCTTACTATTGTTGATTGGCCATTTAAATGACGTTGTATTATGATTGGAATTTTTGATTTCGAAACAAATAAAGGAAAATCCAAAATAATCGAAAACTACTTGAAAGTTATTTAAAACACTCAACTTCTCTTTACAAAGATTCTCAAGTGGCTGATCATTATTTTGGATAGGAAGAACATTCGTTATATGAGGGGAAGAAAGAAACTTATCCGAATTTTATCAACTCCAAAAACTCCTGACAATTTCACAGCTGGTTTATCACTGATCATACGATAGGCATCTTTCATAACTGAGACCAAAATTACTTTGAAGCAACGTAATCCAAGAGTAATGGGACACGTGTTGGATGCAATTTACAATAATAAGGCGGCAGAACAGAAATTTAATCGGAACCTTTGGTAAGTTGATTGTCAAAGCAACGACATTATTACTTACTGTAAATACTCATAGATGTCTAAATATATTTATTTTATTGTGCTGTAACAAGTGTATTAAGATTATGCGTTTTGAGGTAAATCAATCCAAGTGTACTGGCCTAAGATCCGAACCTAGATTGACCTTCACCGAGCTGATAATAGAATGAAACATATATTTTGTAATAAATTTAGTATATTAGAAATCGGATCTCTCTGTTACACATTTCCACTCTCGTTAAAATTGAAATATTTAAAATCGCAAACCCCAGGACCAAATTTTTTGCAGACAACCCTATATCAACGTGTTTGCAAGAAAACAGGGCTTATGTTGATATAAAACTGGCATCGACATACTGGCAACTCAGGTCCAGGTAAATAATAGGCAACTCAACGGCTGCACATTTTATATTTTTACGCAGAATAAAATTTCTTATTATCTTGATGATGCAACTTTTATTTAAAAATCGTTTTTTTTAAAAAAAATTAAAAATAGTCTTTCTATGATTTTCGTAGGCAACCCATTTTTGAGATATTTTCTAATATACTAAATTTATTATAAAATATGTTTCATTCTATTATCAGCTCGGTGAAGGTCGACTTAGGTTCGAATCTTCTACTATACTAATTTTTATGATATAGGTAGGAGCGGATCCGGGGCAGAGGGGGGAGGACGACTACCCTCGAGAACCTAAAAGTTAGTGAATTTATAAACTACTGAAAAGTTACCTCGATAAATGTTAAAAGAAATAAAGTTCACAATGATAAAAGAACTTAATGAAATTTTAGAGTAATTTACGGCACGGTATTGGGAAAGAATCAGAGAACGCTTATAAGTTTTGCTGACGACATTCCTATTTTTTGAGTGTCAAGATTGGGATGGGGTCAAAAACATTGCTGAAACCGATACGAATAATCTGCTAGAATGCTTCAGTTATAAGAAAGTGATAATCAATTTGTTAAAGACTTACTTTTTACCGTTTAATCGAATCTCTAATGGCACTGAAAACGGGGTCTGATTTAGACCCTCAAACATTTGGATCATTTATACCCTTCTATTTGGGTGAATTTAGTTGGAGTTCCACCCCTGAAGAATGATTCCTGCTCTACCCTGGTGATTGAAGGTTTTTCGTTATAACGAACGACGTTATAAAAAATTTACACTGTATATTACTAAATGATGAACATTTAGTAACAATTTCAATAGGTAGATACTGTTTTACTTTACTTTTAACTTTTATTCAAACATAGACTTGACGAATTTCTTATCTGACAAATTGTAAATTGGGGTTTTTAAAACAAGTAATTTTAATCAAAGATGGCCGAGTTATAATTTTAATACGATTTAAAAAAAATATATCACATTTTGCATCCTTCCCCTGTAAATCACACAATTTTGCAACGACAAACCGTCCTCACCAACTCTTTCGAGGGTTAATTTAAAATTCTCTGAACTCATCGGTTGCCTACTTTGCCCCTTATCCCCTGATTGATGGCACGGCAATTTTGTCGCCTATGCCAGCGGAATCGGCTTCGAAATTTGAATAAAAGCCAGTAATTTGCGACATCGCGACTCGCGAGTGGCTTCTGGAGATAATGATGACGAGTTGAGCTTTTGAGGACGTGAACGAATTTACCAAATGTAGAGGTTGTGGAGTTCAGGTAAACTCCAAATTGATGGGTTTCCTCGGGTAAAAAAATTGGTTGACTTACTGCGTGGGCTGAAGCAGAAAGAAAATGAGAGATGGTAATCGTTGACTAATGTGTAAAAGATAATAACAACTAAACTTAATATAATTCGCATATTCATTTTGGCTAATAGGAAAATTTAACATTTTAAGTATTTGTGAAATTATTCATAATAACACAGACTTTTTATGTACACAACATTTATTAAGTTAGCACCACGAAATACTTTGTACTCGTAATTACTTTTAGGTTCGTAAACTGTTACTGGTGATGCGATGCGAGCGAACATTTGTATAAGAAATAAGTAATTCCTAAATAGTATTTACGAAAAAATAGTGTTTAAAATCGAAGAATTACTAATAGTTCTAATATAATGTAGCACGAATATCTTATTGGCTATTGTTTTTTAACAAGTAGACCGAAAAATTCAGACGAATTATAGGTAATATTAACAACCTAAGTTTGTAGGTAAATATAAAATAATAATATGCACAATTCATTATAACATAGTAAAGCTTAGTAATCTTGCCACAGATTTGAATTTCTCAAAATGTATACCTAATATTATAGCATAATATCACCTGGATCATGCATATTTGATGGGTGGTGATTCAATTTATAATTATTTTTATATATAAATGTTTCCCAAAATGATTTTTTGGCTATTCTCAACAGTCCAATACAGAAACAATTTGCTAGGTACCAAAAACTTAACAGTGATTTTCAATCTACAAGTCCCTCTTTGTTCCAGGACAATTTCATTTAGTTGAATTCGTTACTTGAAGGTTCTTCTCAAAATTCTATAGTTTTTGCAGAATATTGTAGAAACCGGAAAAAATATTTCTGCGTCTAATTTTTTGGTAACCTCATTTATTGATTTTTCACCTATTTCTTGGACTGGTATAAATTGAACCACACAGTTATTGAGAAACCTGACATGTGCCCAAACCAGGAATATTTAGTGTCTATTGTGATATATTAAAGTGTGGATTAGTGTGACTCCAAATCGAATTGGGATCTGTTAATATATTTTCAAGTTACATTTTCCTTTTGATGAAATCAAACGATATATCACTTATAACATTTTCTATTAATACTTACTTTCGAAGTTCTGTATGCTCTTAATTCCACTTTCCAGGGTTCTAACTTCAAAAATGACATACTCACCATCCAATGTTTGGCACCCTCTTTTACCTTTTAAGGATATGCATTTCCAAAAACGTTGATACAACTGACTCATCTATCAATAAAAGACTAAACATCAATGTGAATAGTTCTAGTTAAAAAAAAAGAAAATCCATACACAATGTCATCTTCTATTTAATATACAGGTGTGGAAATTCGTTCTCTGGGGTCGGGTAGAATCCCATGCGGTTTTGAATCAATCAACGCAATACGCACCAGGAGAATGAAGTTGGTGTGACGCCAGTTCGGACGTGTTCGGGCGGTAAATACTTTTTTCTTATTACCACATTCCGACGATTCCAATCGCTTAAAAATAAAACATACGATATGTGGTAAATAATTATAAGGTTAATGATTAATTTCTTATTGACAATTTTTTTAAGTTACTAATATATTTTATTTTTAAGAGTATCTATTTTATTTCATTTTTAAAACAGAAAAAATGTTAAGTTTCGTTCTGGCGTAATAGCGGACAATTAATTTTTCATCCCAAAAATCATGAAAAGGAAAAATGCTCCGAAATATTTGCGTAAATAATCATACTTCTTTGTTGATAAAACCTTACTGACGAGGAAAGAGACGGACAGCGGACGGTCGCTCTGTGACTGTGACGATCGATGCTCCGCCCCCCATACGATACGATATTCTCGTGCTTTACCTTGAATGCTCGTGAAACAGACGTACTTAAAACGACAATCCTCGTCTCATGCATATAGTAGCAGTTCCTTCCTTGTTTAACGTTAGCATTCTCCGACCCCAGTCAAACGTTTTCCGTACCTGTATATAATGAAATATACAAGAATTCTTTCTTATTGATTACCCAAATTTTGTATGAAATTCCTGTGCAAAATTTCATCTTTCTACACTTAGGACGTGCTTCGTCTGTCGGTCAATCAGTGTCATGATAGATTTGAAGTATTATATAATTTAATTTAGTAATTTCTCAAATGGATTATTTCTTTATCCTACCTTATCCCTTATCATGTATACCTATTCATTTTTGTGCTATAGTCATAAACTGTAATCCTCCTTCTCCTCCTGCAGGTTGCACTAATACCACACCTAAATAAACTTACAAGAAATAATTATTACAATTTATAATACTGAAATGCACTTGTTGTTATTTTTTATATCAGTTGATCTTAGTACATCTCTTATAATCAATACGGTTTTGAATCTATTCGCAACAGTTTTCAATTTTATCAAAGGAAACTTTTTAAGTCCTTTTAACTAATACTGATACGAATATACCAGCCCGAGTATAGAAAGCCTGTTCCTTCTGCATTTTATTACTGCGTAAATAAATACTAAATAATAAAATCACGTGATTAGTGAACTCAGTTCAGGATTGTTATCCAGTGAGAATTTTGCAAAAAGAATAAATAAATAGACCTTTGTTGTCCGAAAAAAATATTCTGAACTAATACTACTAAACAAATAATAAATTATGTTTTTGTTTTATTCTTATGGAATAAAGTATTTCCTTGTTCCGCCAAATTTAGCAATAGTCAATCTTAAATAGTATTTTACTGGATAGTTTTTGAAAAATTATAATGGAATAAACATACAAAAACTTTGAACACATATTCATTCCTTTTGAAAGTACTCTAAAAAGTTACTCTGATAACATATATCTTCTTGGAATAATGTAGCTCAAAACTTGTTGAATACGATATTGTTGTAACTGATTTCAAAAATTAAATTTGATTGGACATTTACCATCAAGTTTTGTTTACAAATACTGTTCAAGATCCTTCAATGTCATTCCTAATCCGTTTATGACAGAAAATTCTTTTGAAGAGAAAGGGTCCAGACAAAATACGGTACTCATACTTATCACGATCTGTATTATATATCTATTTAAATCCATTCACAGCAAGTCATAACAAACTAATTTTCTTTTAAGGAAATGTATAACTGTATTCACAGTTCTCCATAAATGTATTCATACTTACTTTCACGCAATCCATCTTAAGAGTGAAACCAAAATAAAATACGTACGCTTTTAGGTGTCATGTTCATAAGGCATTTTTATGCTAATTATATGAAATTTTAGTCATACAACAACAAAGTTACTTTCCGCAATACGAGGGATAAACGTAAAATGGTTAGTTCAAAAGAAATTTATTGGAACAAAATAATAATAAATTTAAAAGTTCGTACAGAATTTGTTGTTGTAAATGATAGTTATTTAAACGGGTAGTATAGTTCATTTCAATACCGACAATAGGAACATGACTGCAAAATGTCAACAGTAACCTAACCTCTGTATACTATATTGTATTCTGCCTTCATTTCTCGTTATTCCATAACGTAAGAAATTCAAAATATCCATAAAGGTAATTTCAGTTTTAATATATTTCGACAAAATAGTAAGATTGTTAATAACATATTTTTTCAAATTGGAAGGAAATTAAAACAAAATCATGCACATCATCTAGCAGTTCAAAGGCTCATTGTAAGAAATAATGGTGAATATTTTTTTATAATTTTAAAATACCTAGTTTATATTAAATAAAATAAAAGAAAATCTACTATTTCCCAAGCTAATATTGGTGAAACGCTAAAAAATTACGGGATCCTTAGTGTGCGAGTCCAACTCCCACTAGATTTTTTTCTCAAATGTAACTTTTATACTTTACTTCAAATCTGGACATATACAGACATTCTTAAAATTTCCCTATAAAGCAGGCAATAATCTATAACCAAAGCGAAGGCCACAACCAACCAAAATACAAAAATATCTATAACCAATAATCCATAATCGCCAGATTTAAACTATAGTCTAAATAAACTTTGGTGGTGTTGACATATTCTGGATCGATAATAATGTGAAGTTAGAAATAAAAATTTCTCGTTGTAATTTCTTCATATTACTAGAAATCATCTTTGTTCTTTGCTGTTGTGGAAATGTTTCTGTTATTAACAGCACAGCGAATTTAAAAAAATAGTGTGAATATCTAGAGAACTTGGTCCGTTTTACATCATTGATCGTTGTCATTGACTTTAGGTTTAATATTGCCGTACATGTGTACATTTTTTTTACAATATTTTTTCTGCCGCAGTTACTTACGAATTTCCCAAATTTCTTAAACGTTTTATATCGTTCATGCTACAATTTTAACTACTTCTATTTGGAATCCTTCTTTTTATTCAGAACAATTTTCTCATCTACTTATACGTGTGTATTGTGTTATGCCCCAATGTCATCGTTAGTACGAGGGTGGTTCAAATATAAACCGAAATTTTTGAATAAACGCGAGAAAAATTTAGTGTCGTAAAAGTGACTGCACTGGATGTTACACTGGTCTGTTAGGAAGCGAGAAGGATGTACCAGTATCTGCTGCGCAACGCATCATTATTCGTTTTTTGGTCAAAGATAATATACAATCCTGGGAAATTTATCGAAAATTACTTGAGCAGTTCGGGGATGAGTGCCTCTCCAAGACTCAAGTGTATGAGTCGTGTTCCGCTTTCCGAAGAGGCCGAGAAGTGGTGGCAAACTTGCTACATGCGCGGCGCCTCAAAACAAGTGTTACCGATGAGAACGTCAGCGCTGTAAAAAAACTCATTTTGGAAGACCGACGCAGTACTGTACGCGATATGGCTGAAAAATTGGACATCAGCGTAGGTAGTATTGAGCAAATAATTCATGAACGGCTCAGTTACCACAAAATTTCAGGCAGAGGGGTGCCAAAACTGAATTTTAAGCAGAAATTCTCACGTTGGGAAGTTTGCACGCGTCTCCAGCAGCGATATAAAGAGGGAGGAGAATATTTATTGCACCGAATATTCACCACAGACGACACTTGGGTGGACTAATATGCTCCGGGGAGTAAACGCGCGTCTATGGAGTGGAGGAAGAAAGACAAAGGCGCACCAGCGGGGAATGTGTTTTATACCGTGTTTTGAGACATGAGAGGAGTAAGTGCGGTTGATTTTCTCATTGAACAACGAACTGTAAGCGCGCAGTATTATAGTAACCTTCTAAAAAACACGGTGAAACCTGCCTACAGATCAAAACGACGCGATATTCCAGTCCGTAATGCGATATTGCTGCAAGACAACGCCAAACACGATACAGCTCGGCTTACGATAGTAACATTGAACGAATAGGGTTGGGAAACACTGGAACACCCTCCTTACAGTCCCGATTTGTCGCCATGCGACTATTATTCATTTGGTCCATTGAAAGAGGCACTTGGCGGACTGCGTTTCGAAAGCAATGTGAAGGTAGAATCCTTTGTGCGCGAATGGTTACGTCACAAGCCGAGAGATTTTTACGAAAAAGGCATCCGAAAGCTTCCGGAGAGGTGGTAAAAGTGTGTAGAGTGTGACGGAGACTATCTAGAATAACTGCAAAAAATGTCAGCTCTGTAACTATATTAAAAAAATTATAGCAAAATTCCGGTTTATATTTGAATCACCCTCGTAAAATCTTACTGAAGATTACAAGTTTGTTTATTGAGTAAAAAACATTCTATAATATTTAAATCTTTCGTGTAAATCCGTTCATATGTTTAATGTAATTTTAACTATTTCTATGATTTTGAAGTAATAACAGTTATTTATAAACTGTACCAATAACATTAAAAACTTAGTACACAATTAGTGTTCCTGTGACCTTAAATTGCCCTTAAAATTCAAAGAGTTTTTGACTCACTACATTATTGCAAGGATGCAAGTATGTAAGTCTTCATCGTCCTGAGATTTTATACTTTAGTGCTCACTATATATCTGAAGTTGAGTAAATACTGTTCAAGCCTCGTACCTACAACATTCTAAATACCTACTTTATTAATGTGTATCATGGACACAATTGACAATCTAATTAGAGAATGTTTATACGAACCGTATACGTTTTGATAACTGTTTCAATGAGAAATGGTGCAAATTTCATTGAGAGAGAACGAATTGTTTGGTTTTCGTTTAATGGGATCACTAATTGAACAATTAGTTGAGCGTTCTATTGGATAATATCATTGTGTGTAAAAAACGGTCAGTAAACATTTACTGTCGGACTATATATATTGAGCGTTTTGTTATTAAATAAAACTGATCTCCGACACTTGTCAGGTCTATTTACTTTAGCGCAAACTACAGTTTCAGTTAAAAAAATTGTGTGATTTCAAAAATTTCGATTTTGTTCATTGATTGTTTATTGAGATCGAATATTTGTAATTCTTTACCATTTTTCTTTAATTTATGTAACCTTGCAACAATACTCTACCTTTCTTACTAACATGAATTATTGATTTTGTAAACATATAACAAATATAAAATAACATATTCTCTTGCTATCCATGTCTACTTTTTATAGCTAATGTTTGGGAAATTAATTGTTGTGTAACATTTACATCCGTTTTATTTATAAGGGTTTTGTTTATTATTTAACATCTCTAGAGAATTTATTTATTTTTAGCTCTAAGGCATTGCTATCATGTAGGTTGCATGCAAAATTTTTGAAATCGTTCACCTGGTGAAATATTGAATTGTTTATGACTCTTTGTTCAGGTGGGATGTCTTGTATTGAGAATGCCATAACTTTCGTCTTCCTTAGAGTTACTGTCATAGCAAATCTTTTGCTTGTTATAACAAGTATGTCTCTTTTTACAAATCATATTTTTCTGCCAATAACAGTACCTGAAGTAAAGTTTTAAATAATCTTACACAAAATGGTTCGAATCTCATAATGATGAAGTCTGGAGTTTAGCTTTCCAGTTAAGTAAGAATTTTTGTCGCTTTCATTCATTTAAATTAATTTATTTGTAACGTTAAATAAAAAGTATTTATTAAACAGCTTTAATACATTGAAAATTTGAAAATTAATTTAAAAGTTTTTTTACTGTTTTTGTTGAAGCTCAAGACATGACTAATCTATTATACAATATCATTGGAGACTACGAATTAAAACTACTAAACAACCATTAGTTATGTATAAATAGATGTGGATATTTAAAGGTAATAAATTGTTTTGATAGATCGAAAATGCATATAAAATTTATACATTGCATGCATAAAAAGATGGCCTCAAAGTAAACACTTTGCTCTAGATGACTCTAGAGACTGCTCAGAATACAGACTTTTTTCTATGTTTATCCTTGTTCGGATTAGAAAAACAACTTGTAAAAATTTCCGAATTGAAAGGAATTCGTTGAATTTTTCAAGAAATGAAGGTTGGATCTTATATTGACATAAGATTAGATTTGCCTTCTTATAATAATTGGTCGTGTTATGGATAGAGACATTATGAGTGGGTATATTTGAATTTGAGTTTCAAGTTTAACCCTAAGTACTTAGTGGAAAAATTATCTTTTAGCTCGAATGTACAGAAACATATATTTCTATTAAGTAAATGAAATACAAAGCGCACCTTAAGTAGCTCCTGAGGTAACATCGGTCAAATATGTTCAGGAAGTATTTTAGAGAGCATAACCAGAGAACTTCTCAGCCACTATAGCTTTCGAAAGCTTAAATATGGGACTTTTGAGTAAAGGTGAAATGAAGAAAGCTTTTCACGTATTTGGAAACCTGACGGAATTACTAAATAGTTTTGTGAGGGATTTTATTCAAGTAGATTTTGATGAAAGTGGATAGTACTAAATCAGGTCCAAATCCAAAGCTGCTCTTGGAGTTTACCACAGTATTAATAATCTCATCTGAAGTGATATTAATAATGTTGAATAAACGGTTACCACCTTCTCTGTAAATTTCATAGGCAGAATGTGGAAAATTGAACTCTTTTATAATTTCGTTAAAAAGACCATAGAGTTTTGAAGAACTATACTTGTGACATCTTTCAGTTAGTAAATTCCAGACTTTGGGGATAGCTACCACACTTACAGAAAGTTATTAAGTTTCACAATATAAAGTTCTCAAGTTTCTACACAATAACATGCCTATTGTATACAACTAAATAAATTTTATACCCCTAATATATCAAAATCGCATATTTGTGAAAATATTTTACGTCACTCTTCATTACGATTCAAGATGTTCCTTTCATTTATTTTTCCGATATTCTGAAAAACGGTTCATGTTCAATACAATATTGTTTAAAATACTGAAATTGGTCTTGGAGAAATCCATAAACCTCCATAAAAAAGCAAATATAGTACCTCATTTTTTTGAAGTGGTAAAAACAACGTTTAAGTTTGTAAATTTTCTGCAGAAAAATTATTTCATATTTTATTGATGTTTGTGCTCATTTTTCTAATCTAAAATCTTGGATTCATCCTTAATAGACTCTTCTTGACACCCTGTACATATTTAAAAACATTAAAAGCAATAATATAAATCTCCTTGAAATAGAACATTAAACATTTCAATTTGAAGTATGATGTTCTTTCCATAAGTAGATTGTTTATGTAAGTTTAACTATTTAATTTTAAAACTTGCTCGTAACCTTACGAATTCAATTTTACCTTAAACGTACAAAAGTTCAATCTGTTAAGACATAAAACTTCTTACGACAGTGTCCAACCGCATCGCATAATCCACAGACATTGGAACGAAGAACGAGCCAGCACATTGGTGTGAAAATATCCGTAAATGTAAAGCACCGTAATCGATGTGGCAAATTCAATTCGGTACCGTGGAAAAATCTCGTTCTGGAAGCAACGTTTAAGTCGACAACATTTCATGTAGAACTAAGACCGTCATCCTTTTCCTCTAATACTACCGAGAGAGGATTTTGACCGTGCGAAACGCCTCTGATGCTGTCACCGTCGCAGATTTGTCTTACAGTTTCTAGAACGTGACAAAATGCCGGAACGTTATGCTTTAATAGGGTGTGGGCTAGATGAGAAAAGGGAACTCATATGTTTCCACGGAATGTGTTTGTTTTATCACGGTTAGAAAATAGCTCTGCCGGAATGTGATACATTGGGTGCTACTAAACAATACATTTTTACTTTGCAATACATTTTAGTACTGTTGTTTTAACTAAACCAAATGTTCAGATAAAATAAATAAATTTAACGAAAACCAAAATCGATATAAACAAGCAAGATATAATATTTGTTTATAACTAAATACGCGTTTTAAGCCATTCGCAACTAGAACATAACAAATTATGTACATATATAGATCGAGACGCTGTTCAGTGCTTTTTGCTACCTGTTTTCACAGTCATGGCTTGTAGTCCTCTTTCACTCATGCTTTGACTTATTTCTTCTATACGTTTACTTCTTTCATGTGGTGTCCAGTTCTTTTTTTTTATAAACATTCGCCCGTAATTCTCTAGACGTATCCAAAACAAGTAAGTTTTTTGGTTCTATATATCTTGAAATCATTCTTGTATTTAATGGCGTAATTTTGAATCCTCTCTAGTTAAGATATCCCAGTCGACCTTCTTAGGGCATCCACTTCGGTTCATATTTTCCTTCAGTGTCCAAGTTCCACTCCGTGAGTTAGTGTACTTTTAATCATTGTATTGCTTTCTGTGTTCTATTTATTGTTGTTGTTTTTTTCCTGAATGTCTTCATCATCAGTTAAATTCTCGACTGCTTTGATGAGAGTTACTTCCCAAAGTATGACAATCGCTACAGATCTGCAGATCTATAAATACTAGAGGTGTTGATATATCTCTTGCTGATCTTTTTTCAATTGTTTTATACTAAAAACATTGTCCTGCTTGGAATCCACTTTGCTCTTCGGCTTTATAACTATGAGATTCCACTAATTTATTTCTTATAATTCTTTCATATACCCTACTAATTGTGCTTGTCACTGAAAGTCCTCTATAGTTGTTACACTGACGTTTGTGTTTTCTAGTTTGTTTTCTTTCTTGTAAATCGATACTAAAAATGATTTGCAAATGAGGAAATAATTTCTATTGGAAATGGTAGATAAAGTACCGGAACGCTTAGAAAAAACAGAGTTCGGAGATGTTAGTGTAGACATGATCGCTAGAATAGATTATTGAATATGGTAACTTAAATGTTAATTAAATTAAGAAACAAAAGTGAAGACAATCTCTTTAGTACGTTATTTACTAAATGAATTTTATTAACACTGCGCTTAATTCTTGAGTGATTGTCCCATATATCAGAGAAGACTCATTATGTATCTTCCAAGTTCAAGTTCCAGTACCAGTGAAATTAAGATGGAGCATTTGACCTATGCTAATTAGATTTCATCACAGATTCAGACCATGCTGAACTTTATACGCAATGTAAGCCTTTTTGTATTATTAACAATTTTGGCGGCAGCGCGTGCTCAATTTTTTTCGTAAAATAACGTAAAAAATATAAGGAACCACTTCGTAGTTCTCCTTAATATAGAATATAGTTATTATGAATAGTGTCCAAATCAGTAATACTTTGGGTCAATGCGAGTTGTACTCGCATACTAAGGGTTTCCGTTACCACCTGCAAATTTGTTTAATCTGAATATTCTACATTTTTGAATTTTCAAGTTTAAGATAAGCAAACAAAAATTTGGAAGCAGGACTGTGGTGGCATCCTTGGCAATTTGGTACATTTAACTGTTACACATAATTGCGAAATAATTGGAATATTATCCATCTGATTCAAATTATATATCAACTATACAGGGTGTCCCATGAAGGTGGGCGATTACCTGTAACTAAAAAATATTAATATTAAAATTCTGAAAATTTGGCAACGTAGGCTCTATGTGACTAAAATATTTTCAGCACTCTAGCTCTTCCGGTTTCTTGTATCAAATAGAACTGGTGTTCTCAAGTTATTTGAATTTTTATGCAGTCCTGCGGGTAATCGACAATTTTCGCTAAACAATCATCTGTTTTAAAACGGTTTTTGTTATGTCTTATTGGAGACTCAAGCCAGAAAACAGCGCTGAAAAATTCATCCCTTTTTCTACAGGGTGTTCTTAAAAAATAGTGAAACTGACATGCTTGAAACTCAAAATTTTCAAATAGAAATCGTGTTTAGCACTAAAAATGAAGGTAACTTTGTATTACGTTCCCTATATCTAAACCTCATAACTTTTGATTAAATTACGAAAAGCCGCCCATTAGAATATGATGTCGACTTTGCTTGTAAAAATCATGTTAGCCGTGGCCGCTAGAAAAATAATTGGTTACTACGAAATGTCATATCTAATTAATTTGATAAGTTTAAAACACTGTAATTCTAAATATAAGATTTTATGGATCTAAAATCACCGCATTATTGAATTAAACACCTGCTAATATATTGTTTTATTTTCAGGTAAATAAACGCAAACCTGTTGTTCCTGTATGTAAGTAAAAACATCATGTTAATAGTTTACCAAGGATCCAGTTTATCTCCAATCGTAGTAAATAAATTATGTACAATCTTTTCCAAAGCTAGCCTATTTTTGAGTAGTTTCACTTATGCCTAAAATAAAATGATTTTACTCACCAAGGTTTTCTCATTGCCTGGATAAATTTTAGCGGTATTGACAAAATAGAAAATAACAATAACTAAATAAAAATAAAATTCAGTTGATCTTTTGGGGAATTCGCCTACTAGGTACATATTTGGCAACGTTATGTAACATGCTGATAAGGAACATTTTAGTAGGTATAAATATATTCTGTCTAGTTCTTCAAACGTGGTAAGGCGTTATAGGGAAACTAAACATATTGACAAATTGGGGATAGGAAGTTCTGGAGTATGCTCCTTTTCGAATAAAATGTTTTTAACTGTCGGTCACTTCCAATTGCAGCAGAAGGTAACCCTAACTTTGTTATTTTAATTGGAACGGTACATTTTTGCAGATAAATTCGTGTAAAACTCAAAAAAATAATTTCATGACCACTTCATGTGTCTACGACAAACAGTTTCTGCGATAATATATATTGTAGGAAAAAAATTACAATAAAGCCCAAAATATAAAGTCACAACTTCTAAATTTTGAAATATAACCCTCATGCTGGACTAAGATTACCTTGTTAATTTCCAAATTTCAGCTATTTTATTAGCATATTTGACTCGTAATTCTTATTACTCGCTAAGACAAAATGTTGAGTTACGTTTTTACTTAAAATAGTCAAATTAGAACAAGCTGCCCTGGACAAAATGTCCAAAAGTCGAATACATCTTTATTGAAAATTTCTTAATTACCTAGTGAAGTCAAGGTTTCCATCATAAGTAAAATAAATAAACTTTAAAACTAAACTTTTCCTGATACCCACATTCCTTAGACGCATGAGGTTTTCATGTACCCAAGTGGGTTCATTATGTCTAGTAAATAAGCAATTTCTTGAAATTTTAATAAAATAATTTTAAAAAACTTTATGCGATATTACTATGGTGAAAGATCCTGAATTTGTATAAACTGATAGGGATGCTTTTAAAGTTTCTATAATATTCTTTTAATTCTAAATTCAGACCTGTTGATATCATTACCGTAAACTGCATACATTTTTCCATAGAATTACTTTTAATGTAGTTTTATCAATTTCAACAGCTGTCAACTGTACATGGTTCACTTGTTTTAAGTCAAATTTGACGAAATTATCTTAGAAACTGTTTATTGTACACATATAACGTGGTTATCAAACTTATCTTATTTTTTTAGTTTTATAGGAAGTCATCCTACAAAATATACCATTTTATTTAAAATAATAACACAACTCCCGGAAGTGGCAGACAGTTCAAAACATTTTATAGCAAAAGTGAATAATTACAAACCCAATTTTCAAATGACTAACATATTTAGTATCTGATGTATCAGAAACCCTGTAGCTCTACGCAATAAGTTATTTGAAGAACATATTTCTTGTTAAAGTCCACTTATTTAATTGACTTACGTATTTTTTGATAATGCACAAAGAACCCCTATTTTTATAAATACGTGAGTGCAAGTAAAAATTTTCGAGATTCTATTACTACTTTCAAAAATCTGTTTTTAATGTCAACGTTAAAACTAAAAAAGTCCAGATATTTGATGAAAAATTACTAAATTTCAATTTATAATAGAATACTCATAATGTACTCCTTTTTGATTAAAGTTCTGGATTGACTAAATAAAAAAATATTTTGTTGACTAGCTCTATTATATTCGACAATATTGTTCAAAATTTACCAAAAATTTGTATTGTTAGCAATTTAAAGGCCGACGTTTTATCACTGACATTACTTTCAATTTCAGTTCAAGTTGAACTTCATTATCCCTTGTCATCACGTATCACGCCGGGGAAACTTTACCAAAATTATATTTTCTTTAGACGAAGGAAAGGAAAGAAACTGTCAAGAATATTTTTCTTCACCACTTCCACAACGCCATTGCTCACTGAAATTGCTAAAGTTTTACTGTCCGCTTGTTCTGGTTACACGTTTTAATGTTTTCAAAAGTATCACTCATTCTGCGTTTTAAGACAGTTTTCATCATGTAAGTGTCTTAAATTAAAATATTTTCAAACTTTTCTCGTTAATATTATGAGGTAGAGTATAATTTATGACTGAGTTGTCATGGTTTAGGTTGGAGTTTTGAGGAATTTCTTGAGATGAAATTTCATAATAATTATGTTTATTTGAAACGTTAAGAAGTATATATTTTGAATACAGAACTTGTTAGAAACAAGCCAGGAGACTAAATGTCGTTTTTATAATATCACTCCGGATTTCTGCATTTGTCACATCACAGCAAGTTTCTCATAAACTACTGGACGGAAGAGGTTGAAATTTGGTATGAGTATATAGTTTGGATTAGGAGTACATATCGTAAAAGAAGAAATTTTGATTTTAGGGGTACTACTGGGGGGAAAAAACTAAAAAAATCGACCCCCCTGATCTCCGAAACTACTGAGCCTAAAATTTTGAAAAAATAGGAAATGTAGAACGTTGCCCGAACTTTACAGGAAAAATAAGGAGAAAGCATTAAAATTAATTTTGGGGGGCAAATTATAGAATTAAATCAAATTTAAAAATAAAAAAAAACAAACACATCATGTAATACATCAAATATTGATGTAAATTTTTTGTCATTTACATCAATAAATATAAAGCCAGAACGTCATAGTAGACTTTGAAACGTTTGGTTTTCCTTCAATATACGTCGTTTTATTTCGATTGTGGTGTTATTGCCAAAAAAACATAAAAGTATTATAAACTGATTTAAAAAATACTTTTTAATTTTACTTGACATCATTAAGAAAATCTTTTGTTTTTAAATAAAAAAAATATACATATGCAACAGGCAAGCTACTTTCAAGTTAAAAGAACGTGAAAGAGTTGCCTTCAGAATTTATATGGGGCGACTTTTTTCTAAAATAGTGCATTCGCCAAATATCTTTTTCTTTCAGTGCAGACCCCTAACCTAACCGAGAGATACTATTCAACACTAGACAGGAAACCAATAACTTAACAAATCGCAACACCTTAGTTCTAAATATAAACAAAGGAACGTTCTCTGTTATCACAATATTTTTCTTGTGCTTTCTCCTCAAAAAAACTCCTAGATCCGCCTAACCTACCTTTTTTCTACTGAGAGATGTTCTGCCTTCAATCTTCCTTTGTATTATTAGTTATGAGATGCAGTAGTTATAGTTCCGCAGAAAAAGATAAAAATATCATTCTCTGTTTATTGTCTTAAGACTTCATCGTTTGTCGTGTGGGCATCAGATGGGATGTTCCTATTCATGAAGTTGTTTTGCCTAGTTCTGCTTTCTGCTCCATACAGCAAGGTGAACCATAATAACATTTTGAAAGCCTACAGTGGAATTCGAAGTCTAGACGTTTGTTTTCTGAAAGATAGTTGTGGCATCTCTGATCTTTATTTTATGGGAATAACACCACAAATTGCTGGAAAGTATGTATAATTCAAGTAGTCCACACGTTTTAGGGTCAAAATCAGAGTAGCTGTTTGTCAGAAAGTAAATTTCTCATTCAGACAAAATTATCTCGATCTTGTTCTATTCTCGCTTTAATTTCGATGTCGGGCTCAAGTTTGGCATTAATTAGACTTCCTAAATATTTGAATTGGTATCCTCTGTACAATATCTTATCATTTATAAGAATTAGGAATAGGGATATTTTGGTTTTGCAATATTGCCACTAGTTTTCAATATCATCTGTGCAGTTGTTAAATGCGTTATTAAATATAATTTCAGAATATACATTGATCATTGTTGGAGCCTTGTCGAATACAAATGATTACAAATTGATTACAAATGTCTATATTCTTCAACATCTTGTCCTTATTGTCTGCACCCATATTTTCAAGAGTGTTAAATACTTTTTCTTGTTGTACTCGATTGAACGCCATTTTAAAGTCTATGAAACATATATCTAAGTATTTTTCATGATCGTAGCATTTCTGATCTAATTCTTGAAGGTTGAATAAGGTCGCTAATCATGCCCTAAACGAATTCTGTTGATTTAGTGATCTAGGAAAGACATTTTAAACTACTCCGATACAGGGTTGTCCAACAGGAGATTACCATTACCAATTTCATCCATAATTACAGGCAAAAAGACTGATTGAACTTTACATACATCCTCATTTAACAAAATTAAGACACACTCTTTCAGTTATTGTTTTGTGTTAATTTCTTCCCTTTGTAATCTAGGTCTTAAGCATGTTCACAAATAAGGATTTTTGGAATTGTCATTTCTTTCTGTACTTTTTATGTTCATTTATTGGTATATTTAGAGCCTTTAATGTATCTCCAATATAAAAATTATTACATTCGTAAGAAATGTTTGAAATAAGGTTTTGTTGGTTCTGTTTTCAAAATAAATAATTTTAGTGTATTTCTAGTTTTGAATGTTGTTTTGACACAGAGATTTTGCTGCCTACACTTGTTTATTGTACAATTAATAGTTTAATACTAGTTGTTATTTTCATCACAAACTACATCATCGATCTAATAGATTATTATTCATTAATTGTTACTTTCGTTTATTATAAATAAATTATTTCCACACGAATGTTTATTTTTGCTGCCAAACACCGTTTACAGCTTAAAATATATAACGGTAACCGCAGAAGATGCAAAATTACATTTTTGATTGATCCCGTGTAAATTGTGAACTATAAGAGTCATCGCATTTCATTCAAACACTCAAATGGATTCTGCAAAAGGCTTGTTTTATTCATTTAATGGCCTTTATATCTCTTACCGTTTTTTATTCCGAATAATGGAGGAATTTTGATTTAATTTGCATTCCGATGTTATTTTAAAGTAATTGGAAAGTGATCATTGAAAGGAATGCTGCAACATCAGTTGACTGGGATTTGCCTCAAACAGTAGTTTGAAAATTAGATGAGCACTTATGTAAGTTGTTATTTCTACCTTATCGAATATCAACGATAATAAAGGGAACGTTGGTAATGGTCATGGGCGTAGCGAGGGGGGCAGCTGCCCTCTCCTGAACATGAAAAACCTGTCGTGAGTCATTAAAGCTTCCCAATTGTTGACTTGCTCCCACCTGGTACCAAAAAATTCTGATTTGTCCCTCTCTCTAGGACATTTTTTTTTTCCGATTTGCCTCCCTCTAAGAAGGTTTTTTTTTCTATTTTGCCCCTCCTTAAACCAAAAGCTGGGTACACTCCTGGTAAGGATATTAATTGCCCATCAAAAAATTGCTAATAAAACTTTCAATAAATAAATATATTTTCTAATGGGCAGATTTCATTGAACGGTTCATAAATTTATAATATCTTCGTCACTGTTATTCTCATAACTTGAAAAAACTTTTTTTCTGTGTGGATTTGTTCTATTTCTAGGCAGTCATACTTCTGTGAACATGCCTGTTATCTTAGAAGCCTTGTGCTAAGAACCTTTCTTTTTTATTCACTGTCGATTGATCGATCAATTGTATTATATAGAGATTTTGTTGAGTATTCATTTTGTTCTAAAACTGAAGGAAACGCAACTCTTGCGTAAAAGTTTCATTTGTTTAATGATACCTTTTTACGTTCATCTATTCTCTATTTCAAGAGTAAACTAAATTGTGGATCCTTTATTGTAAATGTAGGCTAAATATGCGTATAAGTCATAAACGCTGTATTCCCATATTGCAAAATCTCATCAGAGAATGTACGTATTTATTGGGACACTCCAATTCTTTGTTTTAATTAAACTTCATTCATACATCGATTTATCCGTCGCAATTTCATACGAAATACATTTATAAACTCTTTAATATCCACTTTGACTTTCAAAAAGATTTAACAACGTCAAACGCATCAAAAACAAAAAACATTTTTCAATATCCGCTTTTGAGAGGATTTACATATTCAGTTGAACCCTGTAATACAGAACACATTGCTATTTTCCATCAAACTTTGATATGCTATCATTCGCATTCAGTGACCCATTCATCATATTTTGTAACCATTATAATTATTAAAATGAAAAATCGTTTTGTATAGGATGCGATACACTTACAAAAGGCATTTGCGGATCGTCGAATTGATTTTTAATAACATCTGTTATGATACCGTTATACCGACGCTAAATTTTAATCGCGTTAGTTGCATTTCAATTTAACGCTGTGCATAATTGAGTTCGCTTGTACGAATTGTTAATGGTGCGATAAATTTGCTAGATTTAATTGAAAACTGCATTTATGAAAATAAATTAGGGTTTGATATTCTGCGGTGTGTTGTCCCAAGAAATTTTCGAATCCACCTGACTGAGCCATCTTTGGCAATTACTTTCTGATTTACATATAAAATACGATAGGACTCTATACTTATTACACAATTATATTATATTCTGCACATTGGAGATATGTTATCATTTTCCATTCTTTTCGTTTCCGTAGATTAGTTAGTGGTGTTGGTTTCGTTTTTGTGGTTCTGCTATTTCTTTCGCGCCAATCAGTATTGTGCTCAATAGCTGCCTATTAGCTTGAACTTGAAGCTTCTCTACTAGTAGTACTTATATTCCGATTGTTATTATCTATGCTGTAGGTCTGTTTTTTCCTGGTGAGTTTTAAACGAAAGTGGGTATTTCGTTTAAAGGGCTATTCTTACTCTGACAAGCCTATGATCGCCCTTGTTGTCAAAATGTAATTAGCGTTTCTATATCTTGTTTGTCAATTTTATGTTATTAGCCACTTCATAGGTCCATTTTTTATCTGAGTTTTCTTGAAGAAAGCTCTTAACTCAAAGAGACTTACTGATACCTCATGGTGTTACCTTTTACCACATCGGCATTTAAAGTCGCCGATTATGTATTTGAACTGGTTGTTGTTGTATTTAATGTCCCTTGATTTCGCTATATTAGTGTTCGAAAACAAAGTTTTCTCTTGAAAGGGTTAAAGAACCTCGAGTACCAAAAGAGAGATGCGTAATTTAACTATTAGTCAGTTGGTAGTACCTCAATTGGCAGCAATCAACTAGCAAGGAAACGTGTGTGCGGAGGAGCAGTAGGGCAATATTAATGTATGAGAAGAGTGTGAAAATGTAAATAATAATTGTAGATAATTAGTGTAATTTTAGTGGTAGTTAGTTAGTTATTGGGCTTCAACCCGGTCATAAAGCATTTTGGAAATGTAGACCGTTGAACAAAACAGTATTAGTTAGTAACTCATCGAAGTAAATTGCAGAAAATTCATAAAGCTTGTTAAGTAGAATTTTCTTGATCTGTTACAGAATATTGTACGACTCAATCAACATATGTATGTAGAGAAGATTGTGATATAGATTGTGATTATTATAGATTATTAAACTGTTATTGTTGGAACAGTTATTGATGTACCCGCAATTACGGAGTGAGAAAACATATAAGCCCATCTTCAAGGGTTCAGATTCTAGCTGACCAAAACGGATCACCTCCTCCCTTACACATGGTCCTGAATTCGAGCCGGATTGAACGGAAAACCTCTCCGTAACCAGTTAAGGTTGTTATTACACATCAACAAGACACTTCAGTTAACTTCGACTATTCAAGGTTTTTTATGGAAAATCTGTGGAAACTTTGGCACTTAACATACGCATTATCAAAAAGTTTTGTATTGTAACACCTAACTATTGGTTTACTCCATGAACATTGAAGTTGAGTTTTTGTTTTTTGGAGAATGTAGTACACAATGTATTTTTATTTGATGCTCAAAAGACATCATTCAATAACTGGCATTTCTCGGGTTTTCAGGACTTATTTTATGAAGCTGGTATTATCTGTGTTTCAAACTGAAAACCTTGAAAATTATCTTCTATTTTGAGGTTTTGTGAAAAAAGTGTAAATACAGAAGTTGTAAATCTTTTTATTACCTACAAGTTTTTTCCATAGGACTTGCGGGAAATCGAGATAAACCGTATTTTACCCTAAAAATTATTACGTTGGTTTTGATTCTATGAATATTTTTTAATTGGTTCAAATTTAAATTTGCAAACTGTAAGTAGGAGTTGATTTCGGTTGTGGAATATTAGAATCCGATTTTCAAATTGTTTTCTGAAGGGTATTTGTGGCATATTTTTCAATGTTTAAGTACTTTTTGGGAAATAACACGACAAGTCACGAAAATTGCTGTATATTCCAATCGTTTCTTTATTTATATTGGTCCTTAAGAAATGTAATTTGTATTTTGATTTGGAAAAATCAATAGGATTGAACAATTTCTATTATTTTGTCCCGATGAGGTCTGTATTGATAAAACTTTGTATTGCTTGTATTGATTGCGATTTTTTTGATATAGTTTTATTCGTGGTTTCGGATGTTGATTACCTGAATTTATGGTAATACTTGATATCACTTGCTTTAGAAATTGTATAGCTCTAAAAGTAATTCTGAAGCTTGTCTAAAATTCAGTTAATTTTGTTTCATATTTACAATGTTGAAATTTAAACAGTTCGCGTCCCTCTGTTCGCCAGAGTTGTGGGGAAAAGTGGTTTAATGATAAAGCAGCTGGATGATCTACTTGCAATGTTTTCTACTCGTCGTGGTAGCTTGTTTAAAATCCCATTAAAAAGTAAAACTTTTATCATTGATGAAACGATATCGTTTGTTTGGATTGCCATAAAATGTTGAAATTATACGTTTAATGTCAAAAAATTGGTTCTTGGCTGTTGCCTCGATTCAAAGACATTTTTTATTTTTCATTGTTCACCTGGTACCGTTAATAGCTGTTGTCTGGAAGTTAGATCAGTGGGAAGTTCGTTGTTTGGAAGTTGCAAGTATTCTCAGTGATTTTTTTTCAGATTTTTCAGTTCTGGCTTTTAAAAATATGTCACGGCATTACTTCGTCATTTATTTTGATGTTGCACAGGAAATTGTTTGAAAAAGACCTTCAAAATCTTATTACAGTCTCAACCGGTCTATAATAGTTATTTAGTTCATGTGAGGAATATTATAAAACATGTTTAGTATAACTGAAGTAAGATACTAATTAACCAAGATGAGAGTTATTTATATTAATGAGTTCGGGAGCGCAATAATACATTGGTTGCTTTTTTGTAGGCAAACTGAACACAAATATTATTGACCTAAACTTACCTTCACCGGGTGTTCTGACTTCGATGTCATTTCCGATATTCAAAAAAATCCTGCATTAGAATAATTATTTCGTTTCAGCAAACTTCTCTATATTTTTATTTAAATCTTATAAGAATTTTCAATATTTTTATAATTCAATTGTCTTGAATAAATTTGAAGACATTGTCCAGGAACGAAACTTGGCAAGGGTAAGACATGTCAGCTTAACATGGACAGAGACCTCACATAGAGCGAAGGGGCAAATAATGTCTTAATCTCGATATTATTTGGTATAGGGACTTCGAAAGCTCTGGAAAGAAATCCTTATGTATGAGGAGTATTCAACTTGAGAGAGTAGAAAATGTTTTTAAGGAATAATGTATATTCTGCTAGTTGTACGCAATTCTTGTCAATTTCCTTCTACGAGTATTTTACTATACCAGCGTGCCAAATTTCAAAAAATACTTTCTTTGCAAATAAAAGTTATTCGAGTCCGCCCCATGGGTTATAATAATTATAATTCAAAACACAGTCTGTTTTAATGACCTAGAAATCTAAAAATATCTCTTTATCCAGTTTTTGCGATGTTATTTTTTTTACATAGTTATCTGATTTAATCTATAGAAGGAATAAATTAAATTATGGACAGAGGATACATTTTTTATGAACAGTGTGTCTTAAGGACATGATTTGCAGAAAATTGCGAAATTGCTACTAATTAATTCATGATCATGATAAAAACTAATATCTTGTAAAACCTATAAACTTGTTTGGATTAACATTTTAATTGTGAAACTATTGATATTAATACAGACTAAAAACTGGTTTTGTCACGATTTTATGTATGTTGTTTGTATCCTTCAGGTAGTTAAGTTATTATCAGATAATAAGAAAGCATTTTTTTAAAACAGCAGTCGTTTGGAATATAATGTTTGTATATTTTAATAATAAAGTTTTTTAGTACCGAATTATAGGTTAATTATTACCAAAAACTTAGAGCAGGATTGTAATTATAATCTTTGTCTTGTAATACAATAAAACTATTACTTTAAAGTTAAAGTTAGATGTATAGAAATAGTCTAAATTAGGGATATCATTGACTTATTAATAGAAAATTCAATCTACACTAATTTTCAAGAAATATGTTTATTCTGTGTTAAATTTATTTTTGAAGACTACCTCAAAGATAATATTCAAATATTTCTACACCTGTACTAGTTTTAATGATTTATCATATGGACTGTTATATTTCGCTACATAATTTACTGTTTGCATCTGTCCCTATCTTCTTTCAGATCTTGTGGATTGATGGCAATAGCTAAAAAGTTGCTTTGAGATTCCTTTAACATTTTTCAAAATATTGAGAGAAAAAAAAACTATAACGCTTCTTTGTTTTATGTTATGAACTTATTCCAATAATTTAAACTGCATAGTATTAAAGAATATTCCGATAGGGTAACACATAATTTTCTATACATAATATTTACCGTTTTCCAGAAAATTGGAAATTATTTATTGATATAGTATAGGATAACCTTCAATGAATATCCACTGATTTATCTGAAACAGCTTGATTAATTTTTTATGATTCAGAATTAATTGTGAAGATTTTTCTATAACGTAAAGCCTACTTTTTAGAAAATCGGAAAATAATTTTTTTTTAAATATAACCGACTTCAACCTATAACTAAAAAGCAAAAAATAATTATAACGAAATACAACTCTAGCAAATAAATAACACATTCAATGTTGTGAGGTACCTACCCAAAAAGTAAAAAATGTAAACATTAAAAGATGCTCATTCTGTAGAAATTAATTACCTACCAATCTAGTATATTTTTGAAGTCGGTGCCAAGCAACAATCAAGTTTGATGAAGTAGTAGATAAGTACGCAATGAACGATTTTAGATTTGCTTGGCCCCACACACAAGCATAAATTTGTTTGCTGCCTTCTGTAAACTAGAGGACGGAGTAGAATCCATCCCATATTTACGGAGTCAAATCCGTCCTATATTTCAACCATAGTATATAACTCCTTGTAGGCTACCCCATAAATTATTTCATTTTTAACATTTTATATTATCGTCCTGTGTATCATTAATTCCTCTCCACACTTTATCCAACTTCTTATAGGCTATAAAATAAATATATTTTTTTAATAACACTGTATAAATATAATTTAACTTCAACATATATTTCAACCATCCTGTATATGATTTGTTGACGTCCATATCATATAACAGTTTTTTAATCACCTTACATAATTTTAATTTCTATATTTCAATCATCATATAAATGCAACTCCTTCTATCACTTTACTTTGTGATTTTGTTTGCTATAACTAAACATCCTGTGCATAAACTGCTCATATACAATCGAAAAAGTGACATATAATGATTACGATATACGTTTCTGACCATGCAAATCTTTTTATGAAGAGTAACTTTTTCTCATAATAATATTCATAAGAAAGTTTTCCCTTGGGTTCTAACTTATGAATACAGACTGTATATGGGTGATTCTTAGATAACTGTGATTTTTTTTGTGTAGTACTTTATTTATTATTCAATATTAACTAATGTTAAACTTTGTTTTATTCTAAGACTATTTAAAAATTGTTATTTTAATTATACTGTTAATATGTTTTAAAGATTGTTAAAATCAAGAAAGAAAATATCGTAAATGTCTCTGTATGATTATCAAAGTCATATAATTTATCATTTGTCTAATTATTTCAACAATTTAACGAGATTTTTTAGGCAAGTATTTTGAATATTTCATTTTGGTGTCAGTACCGTGGCCGTGAAATTTCAAATTTATGTTCTAGTTTCTTTTTTATTGAAGTTGTAGTAGATCTACGTTACATATTTCATTTTGAGCATAATCAAAGACCAATAGCACCCAGAACACAACTTTCAAAGCATTTTTGATTTAAAAAAATGTTAATTTGTAAAAATCTCATAGAGTCTTGACTTAATTTCAATATCATCATCATCATCAAGAACCTCCTTGTTTTTAAATTCGGTTAAAAATTCCACTGAATCGGAAGCAAATTTATCAACTATGTATATGATTTTACAATGACTATTAAATTATTATTATGAAAGTCATTTTCAATAAGGGGTACAATCCACAAAAACTGGCCACAACATTCACTTGGAAAACTGATTTTTAACAATTCTATTCAATACTGATTCATTCTCCATAATGTGTTCGCTTATGTATAAATTTAACTCGGCCAATTTAAATTTGTTTTATTATTTAATAGTTAGGAACCAAAATGGCTTCAAAAATGTTACCGTTATTGAGCAATTATTAATTAATTCTCAGGTTAGAGAAACGAATCTGGTTCACAAACAAGTTTTTATGTGATTCACTTTCTAATCCTACCCACTGCGCCAACTATACTTTTTTCCATCAAACAAAAGGCTGCGCTCTGCTTTCGATCGGAGTTTCGCTTCGAAAGAAAGATGAGCCGAGGCGTACGAAAGCCGTATAAAACATCGTCTTTTCCAATGTCCTATTAGTATTCTTTACACTTAAAAGGGCTTTCGCAACCTTCTCGCCGCCGCCTTAAATTAAAGTTTCTAAGAGCAAAATGGATTTTGTTGGAGTGCGGATGGAATCCAAAATTAATAATAACTTCAAAAGTTGGAGTTTTGATGTCGAAGGGGGATCGCCGAAGTCATTGTTGAGTTGTTCTCGATGGAAAATAATGGAAATTTGCTCTCCCTCTGTGGGGAATAGAAAATGTAGATGGTGATTAGTGTTATTGTTGTTGCTGATGAGAGAGGCTTTCGCAGTGTAATCATATTGAAGTCCGCGGAGGTCTTGATTCGCTCTTGAGGAAATTAATCAAACGAGAGAGTGGAACGATATAAAGACTTTTGTAATTTTATGGTAATCAGGATTTATCACTTGAAAACCTGTCCTTTCTTTAAAGAGGTAAATTTAATGTTAGCTTTGTCGGCCTAACAACTGGCTCAATATTTAATTTAATTTAGCAAGCATCTCAGCATCTCCAATATCGTCTCAGCTGCAAAATAAACGACGTAATTACAGTATAGTCAGGTTTAGGCTTAACATTTTTTTGTCTATTGTTTTATGTAGTTTTAAATGAAATATTGTTAGAACCTTTGTTGGTATGAATTCTATTCTCCACTAGTAAATAAAAATGACGTTAATAAATATTTCCACTCAAAAAATAAAATTCCTTTAAACACTTATTCCGCAAGTTGACTAGTCGAATTCAAAGCAAATACAAGAATAATTAACTGATTGATACTATCATTGCAATTTCCACAATTTTTTTTAACTGTCCGACGCGTTTCGACTATGGTCTTTGTCAAGGAACTAAACTAACTAAAAAAAACGTAAATTGTGGAAATTGCAATTGTAGTATCAGTTAATTATTATAATGAATTTCCAACAAGTATTAGACTACAGGCCCGTGTTAAAAAAATGATGGGTCATTTGAACCACCAGATGACCTATGTAGAACGATATAAGAGCATAAAATAATAAGATTCAGCATTATGCCGTCACTTGTAAGCTGTCCAACTGAGTGCAGGTGAGAATTCAAAAGTACAGGTAGAGTGAGAATATTTTGGTCATATATTTTTGTACGGCATTCTTACCATCGATAGATCCATGAAAAATAATAAGACAACGCGTAGTGCCGTAAAAAAATGGTGCGCCAACAAGCCGAAATTTTTTTTTGATTTTCCGACAATTTCCAGGGTGAATTTGGTCATTTAATTTTGTACGGCATCAGTTTCATACTATTGCAATACTGCTTCTAATACATCATTCCGCAACGCCGTACAAAAATCATGCGACAATGGGAAAAAACCGAGGGTTGCAACCCCCTTTCTTTCCGTGGTCCAGGGGGTGATTTGAAAAAGTACGGCTTTGGTTCCAAAACATTATCTAGCACTTAAAAGTACTATTAAAAATAATCCCGTCAAAAAATGATTGTTCATTTGAATGTATATCAATAATTATCTTAATTTCATCGTATTCTTGATTTATAAAGGTGTAAAATCATTTGATCCTGTACGGGAACTTTTTTTAACATGATATTGTAAAATACAATTGTTATATAGTATTGCCGTTCAAAAGAAACTGTTCTGAAAAAAATTATAGAGAAATACAAAAACTGAAATTTTTCAAATTATTGAAGAAATTTAAATATCATAGATTAATGAAATATAGCAGTTTTCTACATTGTATCCCATGTTTTAAATAGTATTAACATAAATAAATTAGGAAAAAATGATGCCTTACATTTTAATGCAGACCATATCTTTTAGGCTGATGAAAATGACGCTACCATTTTAAGGGTGCTTTGATAATATGATAAAATCACTATGACGTCTAACTGAAGTGAAACGGTGTGTATATTATATCCAAAAATTGAAACTGTCAATCACAGTATCAACAGTTTTGTATACTTTTTGGTTTACTATATACTTCGAACATTATTGATACATATATATAATTGATTTGTTTCATTGTAATGATGTGAATAAATAAAACAATTATTTTTTAGAAAAATTCGATATATTTAATGAAGATGATAATACAAAATATGGTTTTTATTTAAATTATTCAGTATCGGAATCAGCCGCTGAGTTGTTATCAGAATCAACGTCTTCATCGACGTCCGAATTATCTTCTCTATCATTTTCTGAAACATACATATGTTTTTGTCAAAATCAAAGTCTTACGTACTGATTAAAGATGTTAAGATTTATTAATTTACCTATGACGTCATCATCTTCTTCGCCTGATTCCTCATCCGGTGCCGTTATGTCACAGACTTTTTGGGGGCATTCCTCGCCGTGGAACCAGTCGAAATCGTACCGACCGTCATTAAGAATCCATCCATATCTTATTGGTAACAAGGTCGACGGTATTTGTTTGTAGGCATTACACCAAATCTGTGCTATGTAGGTACTTCTCTTCATATGTTGTTTTAACTCCCGATAACAAGGGGGAAACGACGTTGCTTCCAATTTCATAGTTGTCTTATAAATCCTATCGAATATGATACACCTTGCTTCGTTGACTGTTTTTCTTGCTTTTACGTTGTATAAAACGCATACATATTCTTGCAGAACATTGAAAGTTTGTTCCATGAGTAGTGGATCAGCAACAAACGTACTATGCCCCATTTTAATAAATGCGTCTTGGAATTTCCCTGATTTCTCCAATACTTTGAACGGTCTGTTTTTACCCTTCCGATAATATGCGGGATTGAAGTCGCATCCGGGAAAAGCATGGAATGCAGCCAACGAAGAACAGAGATTTTCGCCCAAGTCTCTGTACACAGCACAAACGTCAATGTTTTTCACGTGGTTACCGGTTCCGAGTTGCATCCATATTTTGCGATCGACATTGAACTGATTCTCACCCACATTTACTAGGATTTGTTTTATGTTAGTTAATAATATTACGAGAATATCTGTATCGGAACACTTGATCAAAATGTTCGTATTTGACCCAACAGCGCAAACATGATACACAATTTTTGTATCAGCTTCTTCGTGAGCACTGCAGGTATACTTTTCAGATACTTCTCTAACGACAGATTCTGCCGATTTTCTGTAAGAATGACACAGCTGATAATTTAGAAACACTTTCTGTGTAGGCTTAATCAACTTAGCTTTGTCTATAGTCGACCAATCATTGATAAGAAACTGGACAAATGCTTCCTTGAATTTTTTCTTTTTGATTTTTTCTTTTTCATTTTTTTCCCTTTGAACTAACGAAAATGTACGGCATATGAAAAAATATTATCTATGCATAAAATACTTTCGAAATAAATTAATTTGATGTTGTGTCAAATCACCCCCTGGACCACGGAAAGAGAGGGGGTTGCAACCCTCGGTTTTTCCCCTTGTCGCATGATTTTTGTACGGCGTTGCGGAATAATGTATTAGACGCAGTATTGAAATAGTATGAAACTGATGCCGTACAAAATTAAATGACCAAATTCACCCTGGAAATTGTCGGAAAATCAAAAAAAAATTCCGACTTTTTGGCGCACCATTTTTTAACGGCACTACGCGTTGTCTTATTATTTTTCATGGATCTATCGATGGTAAGAATGCCGTACAAAAATATATGACCAAAATATACTCACTCTATCTGTACTTTTGAATTCTCACCTGCACTCAGTTGGACAGCTTACAAGTGACGGCATAATGCTGAATCTTATTATTTTATGCTCTTATATCGTTCTACATAGGTCATCTGGTGGTTCAAATGACCCATCATTTTTTTAACACGGGCCTGTAGTCTATATCGGCCGAATCAATTCAGTATTTCAAATACAAGAAACTGAGAGTTGGTAATGATTTGGTATTATTTTTTAAAGTTTATTTGTGGCATTTGGAGAATAAAATGAATGTTTTCTGAATAATATTTGTGGCATATTTTTTCAATATTTAAGCACTTTCTGGGAAATAACACCACAAGTCACGAAATTTCTGTAGATTTCCAAACGTTTCGGAGTCTAAGCGAGACTATGTTTTACATTTTTGAATTGTGCCTTTTTATGGTTCCGTATATACAATATACGGATACCCTTATAATATCACTCCGGATTTCTGCCTCTGTCACATCACAGCAATTTTCTCCTAAACTACGGAAGAGGTTGAAATTTGGTATCAATGTACAGTTTGGTGACCCGATCAGGAGTACATATCGTATGATTTTAGGGGTACTTCTGAAAAACTAAAAAAATCGACCGTTCCCCCCTGATCTCCGGAACTACTGAGCATATAATTTTGAAAAAAATAGGAAATATAGAACGTTGCCCGAACTTTACAGAAAAAATAAGGAGAAACCATTAATATTAATTTTGGGGGGCAAATTATAGAATTAAATAAAAATTTAAAAATAAAAAAAAAATCAAATCATGTAATATATAAAATGAAAGGTCTCATTCTGAGGAACACAAATATATTTTTTTCATATTAAAAAAATATTTAAAAAGATATTAACGAAAATATACCAAAATTTATCCATCCCCCCTTATCTCCGAAACTATAAACGGTAAAGTTTTGAAAAAAAAAATAGAGGTATAGGTTCTGACCGAAAGTTTACTGGAAAAATAAGAAGAAACCTCTACTTTTAATTACAGAATTAAATGGAAAATATAACATTAAAATTGTTTCTAACCCATCATGTTATATATCAAATGAAAGGGCTCGTTACGACGAAAACAAATATATTTTTTTTCATATTTTTAAAATAAATTAATTGAAAGATATTAACAAAAAATTTTAAAAAATTACCCATCCCGCCCCATCTCCGAAACCATAAGCTTGAAAAAAAATGGAGGTATAGCCCCTCACCTGAACTTTTCTGGAAAAATAAGGAGAAACCTCTAATATTTATTTTGAGGGGCAAATTACAGAATTAAATGGAAAATATAAAATTAAAACTGTTTCTAACCCATCATGATGAAAAAAACAAATATATTTTTTTCATTTTTTTTAAATAAATTAATTAAAAGATATTAACAAAAATATAAAAAAAATTACCCATTCCTACCTTATCTCCGAAACCATAAGCTAAAAAATTTTGCAAAAAATGGAAGTATAGCCCCTCACCTGAACTTTACCGGAAAAATAAGGAGAGACCCCTAATATTCATTTTGGGGAGGCAAATTATAGAATTAAATGGAAAATGAAAAATTATAATTGTTTCTAACGGGTCATGTAATATATCAAATCACAGGGCTCATTATGACGAATACAAATATATTTTTTTAATTTTTTTTTAATGAATATTTTAAAATATATTAAAAAAATATTTTAAAAAAATTACTCATTCTCCCCGTTATTCCCCAAACTATAAGACCTAAATTTTTTTGTTTATAAGAAAAATATGAAAAAAATCCCTAATTAAATGGAAAATAAATTATTTGGCCCCCATAGTAATTTTAGGGACAAATTATACAATAAATGGAAAAAAGATAATTTTCAAACGCATCATGTAATATATCTGATAAAAGGCTCATTAAATTACAAATATATCATATTTTTAAATCATTTGTTTAAAAGATGTTAACAAAAATATTAAACATCGACTTAATTCCCACTTTAGAAACTACACTACTTAAATTTTGAAAAATATATTTTATTTGTACTTTTTAATAATTTGAATAACAGATTTAATAATTTAAAACTTGACCTATTTTGTCCTTTATCTTCCAATCTACAGAGCCTCAAATCTCAGACAGTAGATTGTAAAAGACTTCTCTGAAAGTTTATTAGTAAAATAAAACTCTAATGTTAATTTTCGGGGGTCAAATTAGAAAATTAAATACATATGTATTCTGATAAAAAATCAAGCGAAATCCTGAAGCAGATAAAATACAAAAGTCTATGTGTGGAAAATCAGAGTGTATATTTTAAAGGCTTCCTTTAAAAGATATAAGTATGCTAGTCCAACTCGCACTTGACCAAATAATTTCTTTGCCCTTGACAACCGAGTTTGACCAGACTCTGACTTGTTTGGAAATATACAGAAATTTCGTGGTGTTATTTCCCAGAAAGTGCTTAAACGTTGAACAAAATGAATATCTACAAATTTATTGGAATATGAAGTATATTAGTACAGTTCACATATTAACTCCAATGACAAGTTTACTAAGATACACTTATCAATATTTCTGAATAATAATGATACTCCTTCTCCACATTTGAAAACACTTCTTCTTCTTCTTCCTTTCACTTCGGCGTAGGGCATGTTCTTCATCGATGCCTCTATTCTGTAGGTAAATTATTGTTCCATCTTTTTCTTGATCGTGTTTGAGCTCGTTTACCTAGAGGCAATTTATCCCTGGCCTTTTCTACGAATCCATCTTCTTCCATACTTGAGTTTATTTATATCACTATTTGGAATCTTGTTCTTTCATAGTGTCATTTAGGCAGCCTGCGAATGTATTGGCTATTTTAACGTCTTAGGATACTTAATTTTCAAAGCCACCAATTTTTTTGTCATAATATAAGTAGAGAAAAGCTTAACTTTAATAGGTAGATTTAAAAACTATTAATTAATACAAGAAATATTTCTTTTATTCTTATATCAAATAATATAATTTTATTGTTTGTAATATTTAACAGAAAAAGGTCTGTAATAGGTAAATGATAAATAGGCTTATAAAGAAAGAAGAAATAAGCCAATTGTAAGTTTCCCTTTGCCACTAATAAACTATACTTTCGAAGGTTTATAGAACCCAAACTACTGTTTATTTTTGTGTACATTCAAAATATAATAAAATAGATAAATGTGTTGGTAAGTGACGATAAGGAACCGCTAATTAATTAAAGTTATTGGGATATTATTGGCAGGGTCAGAGGGATAAAATATTTTGACTATCTGGCTGATCCTGGAAATGTGAAATTATTTTGTCAACAAACACAAGGGTAATTAGCCAGTAGGGAAATAGTTAAACATTGTCAAACTAAAAATGTGCTGGCTTAGGGAAACATGGCTTACCGGAGGATTTTTCTTTAAAAAAAATATATTATGCTATTTAAGAAGCTCGTAACCAACTAGTCGTTTAAGAATCTCGTGACGAACGAGTCGGCTTCAGAGGGTCGTGAAAAATCAAACATTGGAAAAAATGTTCACAGATACTCGAAGCATTATTTAGATAACTTTTCGTTGTAATCTTTGTACTGATTTTCTCCACATGTATTATTAATCAATCGAGTCTTAACTTCCATCTCATGTTATTTTGAAAAATACATACAATATTCAAAAATAATTTTATATAATTAAATCACATTAAGTTGGGGTTTAACATTCACAACACCGTTATTGCTAGTTCAATACCCAGGTGGCTATTTCGATGTTGTCAAGCCTTTAGTTTTTTGAGAGACGATAGACATGATGAGAGGACCTCAAATCAGAGGTTCCTAAATTCCAAATCAACCATTTTGTATCATTTGCCAATTTTAGTTTTTATGAGTTTATCCAGCACAATACTTTGGATTCAATGCTTCCTCTTGTCTAATTCGAGTATTTACAGATATTTCCTTAGTTATTTTCCCTTCTGATTGTAGAAATAAAAAGTGTTTTCTCCATACAATCTATACTAAAAGATAAGCCTCTTTCATTCATGGCCTTCACACTACATCCCGAGACATTCTAAACAGTAGTAGGACTTATAACAAGTAATTAGTTTATAATCTTTCATTTAAATATGAACATTTGTCTGTTTGTCACATATGCGCTCCTATACCATTCACCCATTGCTATGAAACTTTGGGGGTTGTTCTGCGTACGCAGCGCCGGTGAAGGTTTATTTTTCTGGCACCTCCACCAAAATGAAACATCTCAGCTTAATATCTAACCCCTCCATCAAAATGAAATATTATACATTTTTAATTATACAGCGATGGGCAAATGTGTGGAACCAAGTAAATATCTCTGGAATTATTAGAGATATCAAAATGAAATTTGGAAGGTGGATACTGCAGTAGTTTGCCTATTTGTTTCCATTTTTTTTACAATTTTAAACATCCCGTTTTACCGGAAGTAATGTTGATTTTAAAATTTGCAATGAAACACCCTGTATAGTATTTTAGTTTCTGATGAAACATTTTATTGCGAATACAAAAAAATCGGGTTTGATATTATTTACTTCAATACCTACCGAGAACAGAAAAGTAACTAAGGAAAGGAAAAATTCGATGGTAGCTAAACTCGGTTCAGATTTCATTTACGCCCGATATAAACAAACCGTTCGGTAAGGATTTGTATTTCTATTGGCCAATCGGTGGCATCTTACCGCCACAGCCAACAGCAGTGCTTGTTCCATAGTGGAATACATGTGCCTTTGTTTAAATCAGGCGCAAATTAAATCTGAATCAAGTTTAGTAGTCCATGAAATTCATTGCAGAGGTGACAGTAGTTGTCAAAATAAGTTATTAGTTTTTTTATTTGAACGTAAAAAGATTGTATTGTTTTAATTTGATCGTAAAATGGCCGAATTGAGTGAAAGAGAAAGAATAGAAATGTTAATGATGATTGGGTATGGGAAGAGGAAAAGGACGCATCAAGAAGTTTGTGACCTTTTTAACATTGTTCATCCGAATACACAAATATCCCGTTCAGTAGTGACGAAAACTTTGCGAAGGTACGACACAAGTGGAACAGTTAACAATTTACCAAAAAGTGGACGGTTAAAAAGTGCAAGTAATGAAGGTGTAGCTCAAAATGTTGCTATATCCACTACCGACCTAGCCAATATGCATGGAATTAGCCGTCGTTCAGTAGGAAGGATATTAAGGCGAGAAAAATATCATCCATACAAAATTCGCCTCGTTCAAGAACTCTTCGAAGACGATTTCGACTGACGTTTGCAATTTTGTGAAACGATGATATTTTGCAACCGTGATAATAATTTTATAAGAAATGTGGTGTTTTCAAACGAAGCTACATTTTGTTTAAACGTGGTACAGTTAATCGACATATCTGCCGCTACTGGTCGCAAAGTAATCCTAATTGGGTACAACAGGCTCATACACAACATCCCCAAAAATTGAACGTTTGGGCCGGCATTTATAACAACAGAATCGTGGGACCCTTCTTCCTACAAGAAACTTTAAACGGAGATAGATATTTACAGCTCTTGGAAACACAAGTTATTCCGGCATTGGAGGTAAATGGACAATTACCAAATAATATCTGGTTTCAGCAGGATGGAGCACCACCCCATTACGCTCGCATTGTTCGAGATCATTTAGATAGGACATTTCATCACACATGGATTGGAAGAAGGGGTACTTATGAATGGCCTGCTCGAAGTCCCGACCTTAATCCACTAGACTATTTTCTGTGGGGTTACTTAAAGTCTAAGGTTTATGTTGATAGACCAAATAATTTGCAAGAATTAGCTGCAAGAATAACTCAAGACATCGAGAGAATTACACCAGAATTAATAGCAAATGTTACTAGAGAATTTAAAAACCCACTTATTGTCAAGAAGTATACGGTGCTCAGTTTGTACATCTAATACATTAAGTTTAGTTAAGTTAAGTTTCAATGTTTTGAAAATCACTTAGATTTAGTTAATAATTATGGTTATATATTTCTATAATGTATATTAGATTTTTTCTTTCCTTAATTACTTTTCTGTTAATATCTCGGTAGGTATTGAAGTAAACAATATCAAACCCGATATTTTTGTATTCGCAATAAAATGTTTCATCAGAAACTGAAATACTACACAGGGGGTTTCATTGCAAATTTTAAAATCGACATTACTTCCGGTAAAACAGGAAGTTCAAAATTGTAAAAAAATGGAAACAAATAGGCAATCTATTGCAGTATCCACCTTCCAAATTTCATTTTGATATCTCTAATAATTCTAGAGATATTTGCTTGGTTCCACACAGTTGCACACTATATAGGGCTTGCTTGTGTACAGTGTAAGCCCATGTAAGTGGGTCTTCTGCTTAAAGAAACAGGGCTAAAGATATGTCATCCGTTCGCAGCCTATGTGTTCTATCTTGAAAAAAAGCTGTACTATAGTTCATCGATTAGGGAGTAGTTGTATTCTTTTGCAACAGCCAATGTCAGATTACCAGAGTATGATTTTTTATTTTATTCGAAACACTAAAATCTGCATTCTTTATTTTTCTCCATCCCTTTATTTTATCCGTCAGAAACCAGTTAAATCTTGGAGGCATATAGGTTTCTGCTCATACGATTGGTTGGCCGATTGAACCGATCGAATATTGTTTATAGATGAAGTCAGTGTCGCAAATTGCACCTTTGCTGGTAGTCTATAGTCCTTGTTCTTACTGCAAAGCGTGGCTTTGAGTGGGTAACTATGCCTGTACCGAAAGATAAAGACATAATGGCAGTAGATAATGCTGATTTAATCCATTCAGCTACTTCAATACCAAACGTCAAAATTTTCATCAGCTAATGCGTCTTGTCAGTCGCTTTGCACATTACCTTCTGATATATGGTTTTCGATTTCACTAACGACTTCTCAAGTACCTTGTACTGCAAAAGCATTCTAGAAATATTAAATAAATGTGTTATACATTTATTTTTCAAAACACACTGTACACGAGTGACATTTAATTATAAACTTAACGAAGAACTGTAGGCAATGATTGATTCGACATGTATTAACTAGAAGACACCTGAAAACATCAATCACGATGGCCGTCTTAGAATGATGTACATTAAGTTTTTACTTTCATCACTCAAGACCGAATTGTTGGCGAGACAGAAAACCAATCAACTTATCCGCTCCGTTGTTCCTCTTGTCTTCATCAGATCGCGCACATTCCACTTCACTTTCACTCGCATTTACTATGTGAGTGTCCTTAACGGTTTTTATATTACGCCGGTATTAACGGGGATTTTATCAGAGTAACTGGATATTGGTCCAACAATTAGTTACACTAAAATTGACATGCTACATATACATTAAGATCTGATACATTTTAATGGTGAACAGAGAATAGGTATGTGGTTTATGAGTGAATTAAAAAAACTTATTGATATGCAGGCAAAGAGTTATTTTGGATGTTCATGTGGGTTTTCACTCCTCATAAAGGTTTCTGAAAAAAACACAGATAAGGAAAGTAATTGAAAATCAAAGTGTAGTACCTCAGAGCAGTTTGTGGAAACTGCCCGGAACACTAGTTGCTTTATTATAGAAAAAATGTCTCGCAGGATTAACAGTGAGACAGCAGGTCTAGGGATTTGTCAACTAGTTTTCCTGCATACTATGTTGGGATATATTATGTGTGGTACTTATATGATGTGACGTTTATATTCCTTATCAGGAACCGTTGTCGAACAATGTAGGTAGTTTGAAATAATTTACACAATATTATAGCGCTTGAATTTTTCGCAATGTCAATTGGTTGATTAATCGACTTTGAAGTTTGAGTAGTATTTTTGACATTCTTAGTTAACTTACATTTTTTAAATATTTGACGTTTTTGAAGTTTTTAAAGCCATGACTTATGTGGTGGTTTTCAAGTTTTTGACCATTTGAAATTTTTAAAATTTTGACATAATTTTTACTTATTCGGAGATTTTGTTCATTTTTGACGTTTTTGGCTATTTCTACGTTTGCGACAACCTCGAAAATTTCAGCATTTTTGACATTGTTGACATTTTTGACATCTTTGACATTTTTGACATTCCTGACATTTGTGACATTTTTCACGTTTTTGACGTTTTTGACATGTTTAACATTGTTTACATTTGAAGACGCGAGATGTAAGACCGACATCTAGGATTTTTTACATTATTGACATTTTTTGTATCTTCATATTTTCGTATTTTTCAAATTTTAACATTTTTGACATTTGACACATTTTGACATTTTTGATTTTTTGGTATTTTATTTTTTGACATTTTTGACATCTTTAACATTTTTAACATTTTTTATGTTTACCTACTTAATTAGGGTTCCGTATATACAATATACAATATCACTCCGGATTTCTGCCTCTGTCACATCACAGCCATTTTCTCCTAAACTACTGGACAGAAGAGGTTGAAATTTGGTATCAATGTATAGATAAGGAGTACATATCGTAAAAGAAAAAATTTTGATTTTAGAGGTACTTCTGGGGGGAAAAACTAAAAAAATTGACCGTTCCCCCCCCCTGATCTCCGAAACTACTGAGCCTAAAATTTTGAAAAAAATAGGAAATATAGAACGTTGCCCGAACTTTAAAGGAAAAATAAGGAGAAACCATTAATATTATTTTTGGGTGGCAAATTATAGAATTAAATAAAAATTTAAAAATAAAAAAAATTCAAACGCATCATGTAATATATCAAATAAAAGGTCTCATTCAGAGGAAACAAATATTTTTTTTTCATATTTAAAAAAATTATTTAAAAAGACATTAACGAAAATATAGCAAAATTTACCGAAACTATAAAACGTAAAAAAAAATAGATTTATAGGTTCTGACCTGAAGTTTACTGGAAAAATAAGGAGAAACCTCTACTTTTAATTTTGGGGGGCAAATTACAGAATTAAATGGAAAATATAAAATAAAAATTGTTTCTAACCCATCATGTGATATATCAAATGAAAGTGCTCATTACGACGAAAACAAATATGTTTTTTTTTTTTTAAAATACATTAATTAAAAGATTTAACAAAAATATAAAAAATTTACACCCCCCCTTATCTCCGAAACCATAACCTGGAAAATTTTGAAAAAAAATGGAGGTATAGCCTCACCTGAACTTTACTGGAAAAATAAGGAGAAACCCCTAATATTTTTTTGGGGGCAAATTATAGAATTAAATGGAAAATATAAAATTACAATTGTTTCTAACCCATCATGTTATATATCAAATGAAAGGGCTCATTATGACGAAAACAAATATATTTTTTTCATATTTTAAAATAAATTAATTAAAAGATATTAACAAAAATATAAAAAATTTTACTCCCCCCCCGTCCTCTCCGAAACCATAAGCTGAAAAATTTTGAAAAAACAATGGAAGGTATAGCCCCTCACTTGAACTTTACTGGAAAAATAAGGGGGGGGGGGCAAATTATAGAATTAAATGGAAAATAAAAAATTATAATTGTTTCTAACGGGTCATGTAATATATCAAGTCCCAGGGCTCATTATGACGAATACAAATATATTTTTTTAATTTTTTTAAAATAAATGTTTTAAAATATATTAAAAAAATATTTTAAAAAAATTACCCATTCTCCCCTTTATTCCCCAAACTCTAAGACCTCATTTTTTTTGTTTATAGGAAAAATATGAAAAAATCCCTAATAGAATTAAACGGAAAATAAATTATTAGAAAACCCCCATAGTAATTTTAGGGACAAATTATACAATTAAATGGAAAATAAAGATTCAATTTTCAAACGCATCATGTAATATATCAGATAAAAAGCTCATTATGTGAATTACCAATATATAATATTTTAAAATCATTTGTATAAAAGATATTAACAAAAATATTAAACAACGACTTAATTCCCACTTTAGAAACTACACTATTTAAATTTTGAAAAATGTATTTTATTTATATTTTTAAATAATTTGAATAACAGATTCAATAATTTATAATTTAAACTTTGACCTATTTTGCCCTTTTTCTTCCAATCACAGAGCCTCAAAACTCAGACAGTCGATTATAAAAGGCATCTCTGAAAGTTTATTAGTAAAATAAAACTCTAATGTTACTTTTTGGGGGCCAAATTAGAAAATTCAATACATATGTATTGTGATAAAAATCAAGCGAATCTTAAATCAGATAAAATAAAAAGTCTGTGTGTAGAAAATCAAAGTGTATATTTTTTATAAATTTAAAACGCTTTCTTTAAAAGATATAAGGGTAAATATAAGAAAATGCACTCATTCCCTTCTTGTCTGAAACTGGAATATTGGAATCTTGACGGTGGTACGGAACCCTAAGTATGCGAGTCCAACTCGCACTTGCCCAAATTATTTTTAATTAATAGCTGTTACTGAAATTGAGACGACAGTTTTCAATTTTGTAAATTGGTATGGTATTGTTTTTAACTATTGTTTTATATAACAAAGATCCCGACAGACAAACATTGGGGTCTAAATCAATGAGCATCTATTTTATCTGTCTATCTTGTCTAGCTCTATAACAATATGTCAATGGACACAAATGATAAGAGATGGAATTATCTTCTCTCTCTATAAATAAAACATTAAAAAAATATATAACCGACTTCCAAATATAACAAAAAAGTTGAAAATAATTATAACAAAATACAACTCTAGACAATAAATAACACATTTAATGTTGTTAGGTACCCACACACAAAGCAAAAATGGAAATATTAAAAGGTGCAATTCTGTACAGATGAAGTACCTACCTTACTAGTATATTTTTGAAGTCGGTGCCAAGCAACAATCAAGTTTGATGAACTTGTAAATAAGTACTCAATGCAGGATTTTAGATTGACATGGCACCTACTTCAAGAATATACGAGATAGGTAGGTAATCAATTTTTATAGAATGAGCACCTTTTAATGTTTTCATTTTTTGCTTTGTGTGTAGTTACCTAACAATATTGAATGTGTTATTTATTGTCTAGAGTTGTATTTTGTTATAATTATTTTCAACATTTTAGTTACACTTGAGAGTCGGTTATATTCTTTAAAAAAATGTTTTATTTGCAACTTTTTAGTTTTTTCAAACTCGGGTAGTTTTTGAACTTTATTCTTTATATTTTATTTTGTATGTATAACCTTAATAGACCAGGACCAGGTAACATCAAAAGGCCCATCATTACAGAAAGATACATTTTCATTTAAATTGATAGGTAAAAGTTTACGAACAAAATGAACTGCTACGGGTTGACTTAATAAGCCAAAAATATGTTTAACTAACTGACCCAACAGACGTTGTCTTGACCCAACTTTTTATAAAGATTTAAATTATTTGGTCCGTTTTGATATTATATGAAAGAAATCATTAAAAGATCTGCCGCCATCACGTGTGTAGTTAACACAACTTAATCTCTGAATAACGTGTGTATATATTTATATATGCGTTAAATATAATGTTAAAACTGTGCTAATAGTAAGAACAAGAATTTTAGTAGCGGACATTTGCTCTGTAAACTAATTGTTTCGAAGGCGAAATGAATCAGCTTAATTTCAATTCCTTTTTATTACAAAACTTTGTAGTAATTTCACTTCACAAAATATTTCAACAACACTCTTTCCTACCTTATAGGTATCACATTATTGTAAATTTTTAACCACCCAGTATAACAATTATTCTTCACCTCCCTATATTTCACTATCACATATTCATGGACCACACTGTATAACATTTTTGCTAACATTTTTCGACCACCAAACGTCCAGTCCACCCTATACTCCAACCATCCTGTACATACGGCTGCCTATGGGCCACCATAAATTTTTCCCAGAACTCCATATTATATTGAACTTGTGATTGCTCTTAACTTCCGGTGATGAACAAATACTTCTGATTGCATTAAGAAATGATAAATTAGTTTTTTTATATATCAATTTGATTCCAACCGATGCATCTGTGTTATTGTTATTGCTTTTATCACTTTACTATGCGTTTTTGTTTGCTACAACTAAACACCATGTGTATCATCGCATCAAATAGCAGTTTAGAGCTTGACATGTGTTTTTACTGAATTTTCTATTATGCCGGGATTATGTGACACCTAAGGCAAAGTCTTAACAAAATTTTCATTTAAATCGGTTTCTGCCTTGTATACAAACAGAATGAGCTTGGTACTCATTGATTTCAGGAGCCGAAAATACTATACCATAGTACATATATGCTAGGCATGTACATAGAGAATTTTCAAATTCGCCAATAAAACTTCCAGTGCCTGTAATTCCCGCACTTTTACGTTGGAATTAAAATATTTATAAGGAAATGTCAATTACGTCACTTCGCTGGAATTTTTTATAAGAATCTTGGATATTTCAGGGATTTTCTGCAAAACTGCATGTTGCAAGTCGCAGGATAGTATATGACACCACCTAGGGATCTTCCTTAAAAGATTACACTTTAAAAAATTATACAACTCGATAAGGGGTTTGGGAAAAATCGTGGAAAACGGTCAGGTATATTAGTCGATTTCCATGAGCGCACGTGTTCATTGGCAAATATCATGACCTTACCAATAGCATTCTTTTCACAAATTTCAAGTTTCGCCAATCCGGATATATACTCCGGCCTTAACAATTGAAAATTTAAAAATGTACTGCCAGGCTGCATTTGAAACTGACATGTCAAACAAATAAAGAAATATAAACCACCACCAGATAGATTATCTCATTTTCGTCCTTCCCTTGTTATGATTGTCACGAAGTTTTGCAAGAATCCGTCCTGTCAAAAACATGATTTACTAATAAATGACAAAACTTGCTGAATACAAATAAAAAACTTCCAATTGTATTTGAAAACTCTTTTCTTCTTCAACTAAAATATCCACCACAATTTGATCTAAAATATTTTAGTTTTCAGTAAGTAATGTGAGGAAAAAAGTACCTATGATTGTTTTAAAATTCATCCATCAATAAAAACATGCAAAAATAAAAACATTATTTTTCTAGAACTCCATTTGTCAAATAAGAATCAGTAAATATTTTTATTAAACCCAAAATTAAATCTAAATTAAAGTTAAAGAAACCCTCTAAAAAATCCAATCAACTCGTAATTGATGAACTCCTTTCAAAACCAGTTGGTTGTAAGTAATTAGGCTGCAAATAAATACATCGGACGTTTTTTAGATTGAAATCTAAATGAAATGTTACTTCCATTCCAATTCGAATTATTATATTTGCCATCCAATTATACTCCCCAATTTTCCGAGCTAATACTTCCCTATGTTTTAATCTTCTGGCAAACAAATTTAATGTCGAGGTTCATTAAAAATATCAATTGACCCATAATTAAATTTATAAATAGTGAGATAGACATTTAATATGACGATTTAATTAAAATTTCAAACATGATTACGTACGTTCACAGCAATTCGTTTTGGTGAAATTAGTTTTGTATTCATTTTCAGTGACCCAGTCGAAAATACAATTAGCCTGCGAGTCCTACCAACTGAGCCAATTGTCGACTGAAATTGTTCAGCTTATTTGGCTTTAATTGGTGTTATAATATTTAATAGTGTTTGCACTATTTATTTTAAATATTTTTTGAATCGCAACCCCAGTGTTCGTCAGTGACAGATGAATTTACGTAAATTGGGTCTAGATATACATACAAGTAGACTGACGATAAATGACCCCGTATTTGTGTAATTTTTTACATTATTTGCTAACACAAAAATAAAAGAGCAATTATGATTTTTGTATTATTGTTGTATTATTTGTATTTCTATTCATTTGTAAAATAGTAATAACTTTATTATGCGTTGAAGCAATGCGATAATATTTCAAAATTAAATGATATTCAGTTATCAGTACAGACTCAACATTTTTAAAGGTGGACGCCATATAAATACAAGTAGGAACAGTACGACTACTATATAGCCACAATCGGAACTTCAGAGACCACAAATCCAAGCGACATGTTAGTGTTTTCATCGAAACCGTCGGATGGAGGCATCTTCCTGATGGATTACTCAACAGAAAATATTTAAGACTGTCCAAGCTACCTAGAGACAAAATATAATTGATCGTTTATCCTGCTGGTCGGAATATCAGAACTAGACAATCCAATATTTAAAGTAATATAATGCCATAATACGAAAATAAACAGCTCTACGGTATGTGATTTCGTATCAAAAACAGAACTGCCAAAGTTTTTTTAAAGTGAGTATTTATAGTGGCCTAGTTATTCATCTGATTTATATTCAATAGAAAACTTATGGAATACTATAAAAAGAAAAAATTCGAGCCCGTCTGAAAATCCATGACAACGTAGATCAACTAATTCAAAAAGTTTTGCTTGTACCAAAATATTAGTTATTATTTCTTGTTTCAGTTTAACCGAATATTCGGTACCCTATTTTGTATAACCTATTTGCGTATATCTATATATTAAGCTGTAATTTATTTGTAGTTAATTTCATAACTTTTAAATAGTCCGTAGCATTTGAGACAGTTTGACTGCTTTACTGCCTTGCCTATCTAGATTGCCATCCACTCGTTCATTGCCAGAAAGACAACTCAGGCCCCCACATCGCTCCTCGAACTATGGCCCTTCACTAAGAAGCAGGTTTCTGCAGTGGCCACCCCGCTCACCGGATTTTAACCCCATGGAACATTTGTGGGATATGATGGGAAGGAGAAAGTTTCACAGGACTCTCCTGTTTTTTCCAGCATTCATTCTTACAAACTTCAGGATATAAACACTTGCATGATATACTGAACCAGTATTTGATATCCCTTACTAACAATTGATATCCCTTACCAACAATATTTTCTGGATTCGCCAACACGTTCAACAAACTATTGCACCTCATATTGAGGTTTGTGGTTTGAGACTACTTTTTAAAGAGTTACAAGTACCAAATAGATTTTTAAACATCACTTTAAGCGTTGATTTTGTAGAGATTAAATAAAGGCTGTTTCTTGGTTTGGTTTGAAGATATTGCGCTATAACCCAACAGGTTTGTTACCTGTTGCCTGTGAGTTTGCTCGCACAGGATTTGGAATATAAAAGATGATTGTTGTCTGAAAACTAAGTTTTCTTTTGAAAGGGTTAAATAACCTCGAGTACCTAAAGCGAGATGCGTAGAGGCGCACTTTAACGGTTGGTTTAGTCAACAGCGCAAACTGGCATTAACATCAAAACTATTAGTCAGTTGGTAGCAATGCTCAGTTGGCAGCAATGTTTTAATCTTAAATCCAAAGAAAATAGCCTCGAAACCAGTAGTATTATTGAAGTAGTAGTAGAAGTTTGAGAATTATGGCGTCGTGAAGCATAGTTTGTAGATTGCTTATCTAAAACGATGCTAGTGTAGTTTTAATGGTAGTTTGTTAGAATTTGGTTTTCAACTAAGGTCTTAAAGTATTTTGGGAATGTAGGCCGTTGAAACAAACAGTCAGTTTGTACTTCGAGGTAGTAAGTCGTGGTCTTAGTTTAGTGAATTGTAGTAGATTTGTAAAATGTTACTAGTTTAATTTGGATAAAAGCTCATTGAGTTCACACTGCATTGCTCATAAAGCATTCACGAATGTAGAACAATTGCTGGAAGAAATGTTAGAATTTTCTTGGAATACAAAAGTACAAATGACGTCAATCGGCCATTGTAGTTTTTCAACATTAGTGAAACGAATACTGGTGCAGAACTTCGTAAGACTAAAAAATAATGTTGTATGGAGAAAATTGTGATGGTTAAAATTGAATAAACTTTGTTATTGTTGAAACTTGTAATTGAATGTACCAGCAAATACGAAGGGAAATAACAGATTATGTTACTGCGCTTGTATGCAGAGTTAGTGTGCGATCCAGAGAAAATCAATAGTTCCCCCATGTAAAGAAAGTCTTTGCCAGAGCAGGAGACACCCTGATGTAAGCATGATCCTGATTTAAAATAGCGCAGCCTTTAGTAAACATAAGTTGCTTGCTCAATCCGAACTAATAACAAACACCATTTGTCTGCATGGTCAGATTCGACTCTGATTGAACACACAACTATCGCTTCGTATTCAATTGTCTTTAAACAATAAATTTGAAGTCGGTCTACCTAATTATAACCTATGTGGTTTACTTTCACCTCAAATCAACGAGACTCTTTTTCAATATACATTTCTAAACTATTAAAATTCATCTTTAATTTATTTTATTAATCTTGTTTCACTCAATACATAAATACGAAATAATTCTTTTTATATTTGGAAAAAACATTAAGCCCTTATACATACTTTCATTTTAAAAGGATGACCACGCTTTTAGTATACAAGTAGAAGACCAGAAAAAGTGTGAAACCTATATATAAGTTTATGAAATATGTGGTGCAGGCGCCAGTTATAAAACTGTTTTTAAAATTAAAAGCTTTTTTATATACTTATATATTACTGTGACTTGTAAACTAGGTATATTACTTAAATTAATATACTACGTTGTTTTAATGTAAAAAACTTACATTTTACATATAAACAGAGAAGAAAATATATTTTAGTAAGACTCCAATCTTAGGTACTTACCTGTAGTAGCAAGAAGATGTCTTTATGTTTGACAGATGACGAATATTCTAACTAAAATTTCGTATAAATATAAGTATCTAATGTATTACTATAACTAAAGTTTATAAGAAACGAATTTCGTTCGTAATGTCAATGTCAATTACTCTAAGGGGTATTGGACAACAATATAAAATTTGAAGACCCGAGATGTAAATATATTGTCTTGCGTACAAAAGAATGACACCTTGAAGAGAGTATTCAATATCTCTGACAGTTAACCCAAAAATTTCATCGTGACATTCTAACCTACGAATTACGGTCAACAGCAATTACATGGAACGGCTCAAGATTCGGAACCTCTATGTGCTAGTTTCCCCGAAAATCCTAGATGTCGGTCTTTACATCTCGCCTCTTCAAATTTAACGAAATGTATCAAATACACAAAGAAGTGTTCGAGAGGACATTCCTTTGTCGGAAGCGCAACTGATGAAGGCTCTCTAACCAGAAACAATATATAGTAAATATATTGTCTTGCGTACAAATGAATGACACCTCGAGGAGAGTAAACAATATAAAACATGAAAAAAATTCCATCTCGTTTTATACCATCAATAAATAAATCCTTAGTATGCGGATCTAACTCGCACTTGGTTTTAGATTCGATATTTAATTTTACTTAAGAGATTTTCATGTCACTACTTATGGATTGATTACAATTAATACTGCCGTCTGAGCTACATAACGAGCTACCCAAAAACATTTAATATCCTTCTTTAATGGCTTCGTTCCTGAAATCCATCATGACGTACAATGCGAAAAGTGCAATTCATTTCAGTCCTCCAAATCACACAAAAGCAGGGAGAAATTCTCCTCGAGCCCCATTAAGTTTGTCTCCTGATGCCCCCACACCATTAAATGCCGAAATAAGCCTTCAACATTTCCAATAAATAATGAAAAATCCGTTTCGGGGGTACGTCACAAATATTTTACCTTCTGCTTTCCCGAAATTCAATTAAACAAAACGAATGTCTTTCATGGCAGATCGAGGCCCTGGAACAGCTCCGCGCTAATATCGGGAAAATTCAATTTAAATATGAGAGCAACTAATGAAATATTTGAAATATGGAATTCTGAGTATTTCCAATAAGTTCTGCGTTCCCGTGAAAAATTGTTACGCAAAGTAAAGGAAGGAACGAGGAAGATTATAGTTTGTTTGCCAGGAAAATCAATGGAATTAAATCTTTCAAAACTTCCAGGCTCTTTATCAAAGAATTTCAACGAATAAATTGCTTTAGGACTTGCATATTTCTTTATTCTAACAAATCCAAGTATTATGGAGATATTTGAGATGCAAGCTCAACCGCCTGGTAACGCGATCATACCTAAGAGCAGAATGGAGGTGTTTACATATTTATATATTTTTAGTTTAATTGACATAAATATTATTCTTCTATTTGCTTGGGCTAATTTGACTTGACCCTAATAACTATGAAGTATAAAGCTGCAGAGTACAAAAAACAACCAATTTAATTATTACAAGGCCATTTTAAACACTTTGCTCTTTGTTAAATTTTACTGTCTCCTTGTTTCAAAGTAACTGTTGGCTCGATAACTTTAGAATATTTCTTAAGCAGCTTGACACATGCAGCACTAAGAATCTACGGCTGCCCTAGCCCTACTTGTCTTACTATTACCTTTACCTTAGCAAGGCTTATTCTGTGTTTGCGCAGTAAATTCGTAATTTTTCTTTACTGTTCCCTGTATTTTGCAATATTTTTTTAGCTGTTCCTTTTAGCTTGACAATGTTGTAATAGACGATTTATCAAAGAGCTTATGAATATAAAATATTTTTGTTTTTCACACACCAGGTTTCATTCATTTTTACACATATAGATAATGATTTTTCCTTTCCCATAACAAGTTAAATAAATTAAGAATCCCACATTTGAAACATTATAAGTCTGCAATCTTCTTGCAATAACAAAAGAACCGCCGCTATTTTTTGAGAAAAATGAAGCTTTAGGATACGACATCAGTCAATGTAGATTATCCCTACCATCCAGTACCAATTTCCTTTAGTGAAGTTTCTACAAACCACATATAATTGCATTCTCCCCTCATTATCCAAAAAACTCAACCAATGATCACCTATTGCAAAAGCTTTTTCAAGACACCTGTCATGTCTATGCAGATGTTTTGATAAAATAAAAATAACTGAGATAGTGCTACATTCATTAGCAAAAACATAAAATTTGCTATCCGTCTACCAGTTCCGTGTAGTGTATACACAGTAGAAAGCACAGCAATCCTCAAAGTTGTTAAAGAGTGCAAAAAATCATCAGAAAACCATTTTCTCATTCTCTCGTTGAGTGCGTTACTTGGAATAAAACAACTCTATCATTCGCATGCCATAATCACACAAACTAAAAATGAACTGAATATAACTATTATATGGATCCCATCACATGCGGCCATACCGTAGAACGAAGTAGATCATTTAGCCGTAGAAACAACTGTCGATGATGACCTTCTATTTGTAAAGACGTTCCCCTGTTATGCCCACATTCCTTCCATTAAGCAACATGTAATGTCTATCTAGCACTCAAAGTGTGACCAAACTCTGTCCATACTGAAAGAAGTGAAACCGCTAGACCAGTCATTCCTACCCATACCAGCAAAAAACAGACCAAGTTTTCATAAATGGTCTACGACTAGGACACACTCTCATTACGCATAAGTACTTGCTAATCAAAGAAGCAGAATCAGAATGTAAGGACTGACAAGCTCCACTCACAGTCAAATATATCACCATAGAATTTAAAGCAGATTTGACCGACAGAATAACACATAAAATCGTGTTTCAAACAAAAATCCTCAATAATATTATAGTAATATAAGAAAGAACAGTAATTGCTGACGACATTTAAAACCATTAAGACTTGTTTAGGCACAACGAACGAAGTAATTCTGCCCCCGGGAATTTAATATTGTGAAAGCAACAATCTTCTACACTATTGGTTAAAAAACTACAGCGGTGGCCCCTGTATCTAAAATTTACTTTACACAGGCCACTGTTTTTCTGAATCAGTCAGAACTGAAAACTAATTTTTAGCAAAACAAATTAGTAAAAATGACAACAAATAGTAGTTCATATGCTCAGTAAAAGCAACACCTTATACTGAAACTGCAATTTTTAAACTTAAATAATTTAAATTGAAGAAGATTTTTTAATCTAATATGCATAAAAAGTTACATATAATTCACAGCGGAAACAGACAATATCTTTTAGATAAATGTTAAAACCAAAGATTTTACAAAATTTTCTAAATGTCTGCTTGGCTAAATCTCAATTTAAATATAAGAATATATTGGATTAGATATGGTTCCTTTTAAATTTCTAATCACCTATTTCCTCAAAAAAACATTTCAATCCATTGATGTCTCGTATTCCGTGGTTCCGATTCAGCTAACCTAATCGAATTCATTATAATAAATTAAATTTCATTAAAAACGCCACTTAAAAAGTTGCAGAAGTCCAACCACGAAGTGTTATTAAAAAATGAAAACAAGAGGTGTTCCGTTCTATTTAGTTTGTGTTTATTGTATAATTTTGTTCACACAGAAATGCGTAGACCTTGAGTTTCTGTTCTTTCCATGAGTGATTTGGTTTCTTTTCTTTCTCGGAAGCGAATAAAAATACGTTGTACGTTTGAATTAGTAGTGATATTTTTATAGAAAATTGTAGATAGTCACAAGTAACCGAATGAGGATGATATGTTAAATGAAAACTGACCAAGTTTATATACCTGCTACTAAATAACAATCTTAAGAGAAGCCAAACTGCTGGAATTAAATGTTTGTTGTTGCACTTATTTTCCGAGATCTGTTTTTAGATACAACTGAACGGTAATTTAATTAATTATATGGAACCTATTTATGTGCTAAATATACAACAGTGATATTCCGAAGTATGCTAATACAATTTCAGTAAACATATTCATAATATGGGAAATCCACTGATAAAACTTAATAAACGAATTAAATTAATATAAAAATTAAATTCTATAAAATGGCGCCCAACGCGGGAATCATTTTACATATATAAACCTGTGAGCTTCTATTCCAAATATATTTATACCGTGAGGAAGAAATTAATTTTCTACATAGTTATAAATGTAAATGAAAAATCTTGGAACATGTCAAGCTTTATATATAAAACTACATTTTTTAAATAAAATTATTCACCAGTTCCTTCAACACCCAACGGGTATTAAATACTCGAAAAAAATACCGTCCATTTTTTGACATGGCATATGACGTAGATATCATCAACATCACATAGCACTTTGTCACGTCTACAGAAGGACCTAAGCCTCTCTTAACCTATACCATTTTGTTCGTTTTTGGGCATTTTAGGCTCCAGATTGAAGATAGAACTTTAAACAGTATATACAGATATATATCCACATATTTAGGACTATATCATTCAACGTATGACAGCCGTTTCGAACCAGGAGTTCTCGTCAGATACGCTTCCTTGAATGACAAGTTCTAAATATGTGGATATATATCTGTATATATATTTACTTATGTGTTTTTATATAAAACACTCGAACCATCTGTCAAGAGTATGGTATATGTTTTAGCATAGTATGCCTTCATATACTTAAATTACTCACTAGACGGTAGATGTCACCGACATCTATTAGGTTCAATACACTGACTTTAAACAGTGTTGTGAAAAGTTTTGGGGCTTTTGGTCGGAAGCACTTTACGATCTTACACCAATCTCTTTTGTGTGTATTCTTACTTTTGCTGTTGCTTGCTCATATATGTGTCGCAGTATAGAAATGTAGCGATGGTATATGCGACAGTATGCCATAGTTTTAAGCAAGTCACGGTGATTTATGGAACGAAATGATATTCAACCCATTTCGTAGACAATGACCGTTAGTTAGCACTAGGAGCTTGTTATATTCAATTTTTTTTTATTAATGCTTTTATCACTTGGAGATGGTCATTTGTTCCATATCGGACACGGAAACCTGCTTGTTCTCTTTGCCGATACAGTTCAAGCTATTTGTAGCCATACGGTGATGATTTTTGTTCATGTAGGTCTGTCAGCAGACTTATGGATCTGCAATTGTGTTGATTTGTTATAATGCCTTTCTTGTGCATGAGACAATCATGGCGTTATTCCATATTTGTGTGGCTGTTTCTTCATTTATTGAAGAATTTGGTTATTGTTTTGAGTTATTCAATTCCTCCTAATTTGATGTTTTCTACCACAAAACCGTCTTCGTCGGGTGCTTTGTTGTTTTTCATTTCTGACAATGACTTTAGGAACCTTTCTTCTCATATCTTTGGCATCTCTTCCGATCATTGATTTAGTATGTGTGATATATTTTCTAAGGTTTCTGCTTGACTCGGGTTTCTATATATTTTGGTGTAAAAGTCCTCGACAATCTGTAATATTTCTTCTCTATTGCTTGTTGTTTGTCCTTTCTCATTTTCTAATCTAGTTAATTCAGTTTTTCCCTTATAGGTATAATTTATTTCGTTGTACCCTTATTATTATTATTATTTTATTTTTGTAGATTCTAATGTCACGCCTTATAGCTCTTGTTAAATCTTAGTTTGCCTTATCTCCTCTTTATGTTGTGGATGTCTCCCTAGTAGTTTTCTTCTATGTTTCCTCAGATTTTTAGTAAATATTTATATTTATCTTCGTTTTCTGTTTCTTTCAAGCATAGTTTCTCTTGGGCAGGAATGATTTTTCTCCACAATGTTTCTATTTAGACGCTCGAGATTATTTATATCGACGTCTTTCTTACTACTGTCTTGTCACAAGCTGGTTTCTTTTCGTCTTCAAGTTCCGTAATATCTTCGCTTTCATCAATTTATGGTCATTCCCTACTGATTTGTTTAGTACAATAACATCTATGACTATTTTCTTTCTATTTGTGATAATACAGCCGATTTCGTTCTTTGTTCTGCCATCTGAACTGACCCATGTCCACTTTCGAAGTTCTACCTTTTTGAAAAACCTATTCATAACCGCAGTTCGTGATGGTGGCGAAATTGGAGTTGCAGGTTTCCTTTTTCGTTTATTACTTCTATCCCATGGCATCCCAGGGCCGTTTCTTCTTCGTTTTGTCTTTTACCTCACTTGGCCTTAAAATCTCCAGCTATACTGACTGGAGATGTTAACATAACTTGAGTTACATTATCATAAAAGTGTTCCATATCTTTGTCTGGGTGTTGGGAATTGGGTGCGAAGACTTGGATAATTTTGATACTGTATCGTTGATTGGATTTTAACACTACATAATACACTCTGGACCTATATTGTTGATTTGCATTACATCAAAACCAAAAACTCCTGAATAGCTGATTAGATAATTCAAAACTCTTTCAAACGCCGTACCACAAGTTACCCTATTCATTTACATTTTTTAGTGGTAGTTGTAGTCTCTAGGGGGTGGAAGAGGCAAGCAAATATTGTGTTTCAAAAAGTGTAGTTTTAGATAAATTTATCCGTTACTTTATAAGACTTATTACGACTTCACTGTATATGTAATTTTTGTAAGTGTAGATACGTGTTAAAACATTTATTTTGCTAAATGCTTAAATTTAAAAAATAATATAAGAAAGGAGTTTTGTATATATAATTCTAGAAAAAAATGCAAGTAACATAATAGGTACAGTTGTACATTAAATTCTATGGGTAAGTTATCTTATAGTGTGGAACAGTCAAATGGAATAAATTCGATAACGAATAAAGGAGGTCTTGTAGGGAAAAACGCCTGCACACGTCGATTTTGTTTTAAATGCGCATTTTTTCAACAAAAAAAAATATAATTATATGACAGTGGCCAATAGAAACTTTATTATTTTAAATCCAAGGCCCTTTATATTATTTATTTTTTGGATTCTGCAGAAAATTCTAGATATAATTCATGTACAGTGTCCTACACCGATCTTCAACTGTTTCTGAAATATTCAGTGTTTTCAGATTTATTACAAAAATTAACATTAAAAAAAGAAAATTATTATATTTCACAAATTCACTACATTACACTAAAAACCTAATAAGTAATACTGATTATTTCTTAATAATATAAAAAACAAAAACCGTTAATGTCATTGTAGGAAATGTTCAAAATGCTCGCCACCAACGTCTTGGAAATATGCTAATCTGGGATTTTAGGTCGTCTAAGTTGAGGGGTCTAGTTTTATATACAGTACTTTTGACATATCCTACAAAAATTACTCCAATAGCGTCAAATCAGGAGAACGTGCTGGCCATTCTATCGATCCGCGCCTCTGAATCCACTGACTTGGAAAAATTTGGTTCAGGTACATTGATTTGGTAATGTGGCCGTGCTCCATCTTGCTGAAACCCTATTGTATTCGCAGGAACTTGTAGGTTCACTGAATCAGGGCATAAGTTTGTTAAAGTTGGCTCGACATTAACTTTTTCAGAATATTTCGCATGTCTCTCTGTCGTCCAGTGAGGATTCTCATTAGACCAATAGCGGCAGTTTTGGTTATCTCCATAACCGATCTTTAGTACATTGGTTATTTTGTACATTTCTGTTAAATGAACCATTTTTCTCATATTATTACTTACAGTTAACGAAATTCTAATGACAATAGAATTGACACTGATCACAACTGTCATGCAGGCAGACAACAAGTTGCTAAGGCTATGAGTTTGGACGAAAATAAACAAATTTGTTTTTTTTAATCATTTCAATATCAAGAGCTAAATGCGAATTAATTTATTGAGTGCAATGTAGCGAATTTGTGAAATAATATAATTTTCTTTTTTTAATATTAATTTTCATAATAAATCTGAAAACACTTAATATTTTCGAAACCATTGAAGATAGGTGTAGGACATTGTACATGAATTATGTCTAGATTTTTCTGGAGAATACAAAAAATAAATAATATACAGAGCCTTGCATTTAAAATAAGAAAGTTGGTAATGGCCACTGTCACATGGCACACCCTATACAATTTTTTTTGTTGAAAAAATTCGCATTTAAAAATACAAATCGACGTTTCCGAGCGTTTTTCCCTACTAGCCCTCCTTTATTCGTTATTGAATTTATTCTATTTGGCTGTTCCACATTGTATATTCAACGAAATTCAGGTCTGCTATAAGCACGCGTAAATCCCACACGGTCAGTCATTTACGGGGCGGCAATTTGGTCTATCGAATTATATGATAAAAAGCGTACAGTGGTACATCTCACGGCATAATCGAAAAAATCAACAATAGTTGACATCTGTTATTTAACTAATTGTAAACTTGGAAATCAAGCAATACTTCTACTATAAATCTATTCTGATTTAATTAGGTGTGTACTGAAATGTACATTATGGAGTTACGTATGTTAACCTCTGGGACATACAAGTAAACAGTGGACCACTAAAAGCTTCTCATCATAATATGATGCAGCGTTAAAATAAACCCAAGTGCAGCCATAAAAACTGGGCTATAAAGCTCGAAACGCATCTCGCATAACAGCTTTTTATGATGATGTTAGAACGTACAAATTCATAATATAATAACCCATCAGATTTATTCTTAGAACTTCAAACGTACCCACTTCCATGGGTAAATGCGTCATGGTCTATCGTAAAACCCAGGCTTAGTTATGGTGTGATAACATTTTCAATTCGAAATCTGTTGATCATAAAATATTCCTCATATCTATATATGCAGTTTCCGATGAGAGTCGAAAATTATCTGAATACGAAACTGACCAATAAAATTGCACCATACGGAGAACTTTATAGAGACAGACTATTTCATTCTGTTCGTATTTCCATCAATTGAATTTCTAGTTTTCGTTTTGACACAGCGGGTGGAATATTGAAATTTTATTGTTGTATGTGTGCACGTTTGAAATATGCGTTTATATGGTTTTCCGCTGTATTTGACGGGGTGTTTTGAAAGGTCTTTTTTTTCGAATGTGTGCAGTTTGCGCTTGTAGTGCGTAGGCTGTTTGCATTTGAAAAATGTACGTGATGTTCTCTATTCGGTAGAACTTATAATTTGTTAATTGAAATTTAAATAGAACGTTCATAATAATATTGTTAAAAGTATTATTGGAACATAAAAACAGCAGAATCGTGATTTTGAATAAAATCAACAAATAACCTAGTTGTATTAATTTTCAAATAAGAATATATTATTGGATGGAGTTGGCTCTTACATGGTGGAAGCTGAAACTCATAATGCTTTAATACATAGTGGTACCTTAATTAAATACACTTAAGACAATTGTGTCGCTATGTTATATTTTCTTCTAACAAAGGTGATATATTGTAAAGAGTCGAGTTTTTACAGGTTAATTCAAATTCAACCTTCGCTTTTGGGATCTCTGAAACTGCACGAGATACGAAGAAATTTACATATTGGCAAAATTGGGTAACTTAGTGCTTGAAGTAATGCTGATTTAAAAAAAAATCACAATGCTTCCGAAGTTATTCTAGAAAAATAGAAAATTTGTGATTTTTTACATTTTTCTTGCTACTTTTTTCAGCTATACGATAACCTTTTCTCATTTCCCAGCTAACGTTTTGCATTTCTGGTTCCCATCTTTGTTATAGGTGCCGCATTAGGTTTTGAAATACTTTGAAAATTTTTCTAACTGAATTGAAAACATTCAACCTAATCGCTACAAAAGTAATGAAATGTCAAAAATTAAATCAAATTTCCTGCAGATGGCCATGCATTCAGTGTTGCCAGATCTACCTATTTATTGTGAATTTGTGCATAATTTCCCGATTTTTCATAATCTTAGGTAAATTAAAATTAATAAGATATTAACACTAATAAATTGATCAGGTGCAACATAATTCTGATTTTAGTTGACAAACCATCTTTACAATGCAATGAAAGTTGCAAACTGCAAACTTGCGAATAGAATGACTATATAGGATAACTTTAGCGAAGGACCAAAAACTTTTAGTTTTACATTTAATTTAGTTTGTCATTCACATTGAAGTCAACCCATCTTATGATTTCCTCTACAGGCAATCTGTCGGCTTTGTTTGACATTGACAATATCGATGTAAATAATGATTTTTTAAATTATTTTATTATTTAATAAGTGAACCAATAATATAGATTAACTTTAGCATTCTGCGCTGAAGCATAAAGCAAATCGGTGGAGGGACAGGGGAGAAAATGGTACCGAACCGTTTCATCTTTGCCTATTTATATATGCAAACACCAATTTCCACAAATAGAGATCAACTGACGAGATAGTCAACTGTTCTTCGTATAATACTTTCTAAAACTAAAAATTCTTATAACTGACTATTCCTAGAAGACCATCCAAATTATGAAAAATTTAGCCAATGCTAGTCATTATGTGTTTAGTAGAATTAACTATATTAGTTGTAATCGACATAAGCTTTGGATACTATCTATTGTCATTTTTAGGAATTATACGATATGCCTTCTAACGCCTTTTATTGACAAAGCTGATGGAATTGCCATTTAGGTCCACAAGAAATTATAACATAAAATTAATATTAATGTACTTTTAGGTAATTCAAAAAATATATATCAATTCCCTATGTAAACGGTGTTCCAATTTGAGGTTAATTTTAAAAATTTGCAACCATTTATATTTTTTGTACTAGTATATCATATATTATTTGACAGATGACAAGTAAGAATATTCCGGTTATTAAAAATGGAGAAATATATGATTGAGCAACGCGTGTTTATTATTAAAACATATTTTAAATCTGGTGAAAGTTGTGCAGAAGTTGGAAGAAAATTTCTTACAGAATATGGAAGAGAATATTGTCCGTCAAATGTTACCATTGGAAAAAATGTTCAAAAATTTGTGGAAACTGGTTCAGTAAAAGATAAAAAAGCAAAATATATCATCTGCAGTGGACGTTCAGATGAAAATATTGCAGCTGTTACTGCTAGTGTTGTTGAACAACCAAAAGCATGAATTCGTCATCGTGCACAGCAATTGAATATTCCAAAATCACTTTATTCAGAATTTTGCACGAAGATCATTTAAAGGCTTACAAGATTCAGATAACGCATTTAATAAAGCCAACAGACTTTGCTTTACGTCGTCAATTCGTTAATTGAACCATATAACAGAAACTTGAAAATGTGAATTTTTTCAACAAAACCATCTTCAGCGATGAAGCACATTTTGAATTGGGTGGATTTTTTAAGATGACAATGGAAATGCTGTTACTGTGAATGGTGATCGATATCGAACGATGATTACTTTTTGTGGGATAAATTGGAGCATATTGATGTGCAGAATATGTGTTTCCAACAGAACGGTGCAACAGGTCATTCAGAAGCAGAAACAAACAGAAATTTTGTAATCGAATAATTGCTCGAAGAGGAAACATTAATTCTTGCGATCTAACACCTCTAGATTTTTCCCTATGGAGCTATTTGAAAGAAACGGTTTATGCCAACGATCCACAAACAATTGATGACCTAAAGGATAACATTATTGACTGTTTTCGAGTAATTGAACCGCAGTTATGCCAGAAAGTTATCGAAAATTTTGGCAAAAGATTACTTACAAGATATTATTTTTCATTACTAAACCGAAACAATTGTACTATCATTTGAAGTAAAAGATTTGATCATTCTCAAATGATGTGTGTATTCTATTAAAAATTTAAAAATTAGCCGCAAATTGGAACACCCTTTAGATGAAGTAAACTATTCAAAATCACGAAATGAAATTGTTTGTTCAATCGAACAAATTAGATCCACTATTCAATATTATTTTCAAATTACTTTCGTAGCGAAATTCTTCCTAGTCGAATATATTTCGGCAAAACGAAAAAGAAAACACCATAAAAGATACGCGCACACATACCATTATCATATGAATCACCGTCTTTTTCAACCATTCGAGGCTTATGACTTTGATATGTCTATCCAAAAACCGCCAAATGGAGACCGAAGCTGAAATTCTTCAGGAAAATAGACTTCAATAAATCTGCGAAAGCCGTTTCCCCTTATTACCGAGACTCATCATAGCGGACCCCGCGCAAACCAAAACGATATAAAGTGCCATTATTTTATACAAGAGCCGAAAAGTTTTATTGCAAAAGCGTTACTTCGTTTTTACGAGAGTTATGAGGTCCAAATAAATTCCTTTCATATTCCGTTTCTGCGTCGTCGCTCCCCAAGGCACTTTAGAAAAGAATATCGCTTCGTGTATAAATTATTTATTAGAATTTTTTGTGCGATGGATTTTCAGCACTTCTCGCTGGTTTTCTCGGTAGTAGAACAGTAACTAACGAAAAAAGTTTTGTGTGGAGTTTTGTGAAGATTCATGATGATGAGGAATATAAATCTGGATCAACAGAGGTGTACGTAACTGCTCAAATTCGTTGTGTTTCAGATTATTTTCTATCAAGATCAACACATTGGTAAGTCACAAAAGAAAAGACAAAGGTCCTCCAGAATTTTGTAAAAGACAAGAGTCCTCCAGTTTGTGTGAAACTTCGAGAAACCGGGTACAACCTTTGTGCCTTTGGGAATTTGAACGAATTTTGTTCTCTCTCTTTGAAGAATCACTTCTTGAACTATCAGAAATATCAATTTAGATAAAACAACTAGCTCTTAGGCTTCTTCGCCTAATTGATGAGACTCGTAAGGTCGAAAGCTTCCACATCTACCCAGAATTTTCGTTGGGTTTAGATGAAATACGAAATCCAGTTTACTGCTTCGTACTCATGACAAAAGCAAAGAACTTTTGGAAATTCGCGAATTTTGTGGAGCGGTTCCTTTTATTCAAAGCAATAGTCTGAGAATCAACAGAAGCAAAAGTATTCTTCTATTCAAAAACCTGTAAACTTTGGAGCTTCTGGACACAAACAATCTGGAGGAATCTTGTCTTTTCCAAAATTCTAGAGGAATTTTGTTTTTTCCAAATCTTTTGTGATTTTGAACATCTCAAAGAAATCTGCTAAATTCTACTTGTCTCAGGGTACTTTTTATGGCTGCAGAAGACGAACCGAAGTCGAAACTTTTTGAACCAAACAAATGCTTTCGCTTCTCTGGATTCTCAGACTTTTGCTTTGAATAAAAGGAATCGCGCCACAAAATTCGTGGAGATTTGCGATATTATTGCTTTTGTCATGAATCCGAAACAGTAATTCTTGGTCAATGTGGAAGCTTTCTACCTTAGGGGTCTCATCAGTTAGGCCAAGAAGCCAAAAGTTACTTTTTTTATCTAATTTGACATTTGTAAGTGCTCTAATCAATTCTCAATTGCTTCTTCCTGCATCAAAAACAAAACAATTTTTCTTTGATTTTCGGGAATGAGAATAAATCAGTCGGTACCAAATTAGTTCTCCACTGAGGATAGTCAATCAGTTCAATATTCTGGGTGGTCAAATAACATGTTGTTAGAGTGGAAGTGTCAGAGCTTCGTGTGCAAACTTTGTTGTTTACATGCAGACTCAAACTCATAGATCCACGTTTATAAACGATCACTAATTCATAGATGTGTTGAATAACGGCAATTAATACTTCTTGCATCTGTTAAATTATGTGTATTACAATATGGGATTTACTAGTACCAATTGATGGCAAAGCACCCCTCAATCTCATAAGTCATACAACGACCTTGTTTATCAGTTCAAACACATAAAATGAGTACATAGTTTAACTTTGTAATATAGAAAATATTAAATTTGATTGATTTGAACTAAGAAAGTGTGAGAAACGGGAGGAGGCTTAAGTTCCGTGCTTTTCATAATATTGATTAAAAAAAAAATACTAAAAAATTGTAAAAAAAGCAAAGAAACTGGTAAAACTTTACTAACAGTACAAACACTAAAAAAATTTGGACTGACAGTAAATAAGAACAACTAACAAAAATTATGAAAATAGGCTAGAAATGAATATAGAAGTAGATGTCCCTTAATTCGACCAGGTAAACATATTCCAATATCGAGAAGAGAAGATTCAGAAAAATTAGGAACACACAAATACAAAAAGGCCTAAATCTAGAAACAAGATGAACAACTGAACTTAGTTCTTATACGAAACTAAATATTTGGGTGTATACTGCTAAGATATGGAATAGCGTCTAAGGAATCTCTGCTGACAGAGATAGCGTCACCATGCAACGTTCACGGTTTCTTCAATGAGGTCGTTGGAAAATGCTAGAGAAAAGGGTATTCATTCTTATTGGGGCTCAAGGCACTTGTTTATTTAAAGTCTTGTGAAATAAAAAAAAATGTGTTGAAGGGGCGATGTTGTACAAGATTATTAATATATAGTTATAAAATCCGTGGGTTCAATTAATTAATTCTAAGAACTAATGAATATTCACTTCACTTTCTAGAACTTTTATTCACACGTAAACATCAAATATTCTCATCAGCTGATTCTAAGACATATCGAAATCATAACAATAGGTAAGCTCTACTAACTAACTGTTGAAATTAATATCGCCTAATTTTCTGGTCGTTCTACCTTTGTTCGCACATGATCCAGATTGATAGTTCTGGCTCATTTTGAAAACTCTAGAAATTGTGTTCTTTCACCAGGGACGGAGTGGATAATGTTTATAACAATATGAAGATATTTTTATAATTTATCTGAGAATTGTAATCGCTATCTCATTAAAACTTGCAAAATCTGTAAAGCTGTCAGCAAGCAGAAACTGAAGTATGGAAAGTGGAGTGTCGGACGTTTGTAACAATTCACCATTAGCTTTCTATTCTCGGTATGAACTATATTTTATATTTACAAATTCAAGTAGGCTGAATTTAATATCTGTCTACATTCACTAATATAAGCGTTTCTTACCGAAACAACTTGTAACATATTTACGTAAGTTATGATTCAAGCATTAAATCTTAGAAGTTGCAAAAGCTTAGTACGAGACAAATGGTTGCCTATGTAATATAATTAATAACAGAATGCATTGTCAATTCATTCTCAACAAAATTCCCTGTACTGCGCGTCAGTACAATTTAAGATCTTCTAACCTTTCGTTTTATTATATCAACGATTTAACACTAAGTATTGCAAAAATTCTGTATATAATTCTTAATTTAACCACATCAACGTTACAAATTTGTTACTACATACTTTAAATTAAAAGCTTCAAAATGCTTCTGAGTTGTGGACTGCACAACTTTTAGCTCCTTCTTGTTTTTTAGAGTTCCGTATATACAATATACGGATACCCTTATAATATCACTCCGGATTTCTGCCTCTGTCACATCGCAAAAGAAGAAATTTTGATTTTAGGGGTACTTTTACTGAGCCTCAAATTTTGAAAAAAAATAGGAAATATAGAATGTTGCCCGAACTTTACAGGAAAAATAAGGAGAAACCATTAATAATAATTTTTGGGGGGCCAAATTATAAAAATAAATTAAAATTTAATATGTATGTAATAATGTAATACATCAAATGAAAGGTCTCATTCTGAGGAACACAAATATATTTTTTTCATATTTAAAAAAAAATAATTTAAAAGATATTAACGAAAATATACCAAAATTTACCCATTCCCTCCCACTTATCTCCGAAACTATAAAACGTAAAGTTTTGAAAAAAAATTGAGGTATAGAGTCTGACCAGAAATTTACTGGAAAAATAAGGCGAAACCTCTACTTTTAATTTTGGGGGCAAATTACAGAATTAAATGGAAAATATAAAATTTAAATTGTTTCTAACGCATCATGTTATATATCAAATGAAAGGGCTCATTATGACGAACAAATATATTTTTTTCATATTTTTAAAATAAATTAATTAAAAAATATTAACAAAATTATAAAAATTTTTACCTATTTCCCCCCCTCCTCTTATCTCCGAAACCATAAGCTGGGAAATTTTGAAAATAAATAGAGGTATAGCGCCTCACCTGAGCTTTACTGGAAAAATAAGGAGAAACCCCTAATATTCATTTTGGGGGGCAAATTATAGAATTAAATGGAAAATAATAAATTAAACTTGTTTCTAACGGATTATGTAATATATCAAATCACAGGGTTCATTATAACTAATACGAATATATATTTTTTATTTTTTCTTAAATAAATATTTTAAAATATATTTAAAAAAATGTTAAAAAATTACCCATTCCCCCTTTATTCCCCAAACTATAAGACTTAATTTTTTTATTTACAGGAAAAATACGAAGAAATCTTTAATATTAATATTGGGGGCCGAATTATAGAATTAAACTGAAATAATTTTTTTTTACGCATCATGCAATATATCGAATGAAAGGGCTCATTATGACGAATAACAAATATATATTTTATATATTTTTAAAATTAATTGTTTACAAGATATTAACATAAAGATATAAAAAATTCTCATTTTTCGCTTTATTTCCGAAATCATACTACCTAAAATTTTGAAAATAATCAGGGGTACTGGGACTCACTTGAAATTTATAAGACAAATTGTTAGAAAACCTCCATAGTGATTTTAGGGACAAATTATACAATTAAATGGAAAATAAAAATTCAATCTTCAAACGTATCATGTAATACATCAAATAAAAGGCTCATTATGTGAATTACAAATATATCATATTTTTAAATCATTTGTTTAAAATATATTAGCAAAAATATTTAACATGGACTTAATTCCCATTTTAGAAACTACACTATTTAAATTTTGAAAAATATGTTTTATTTGTATTTTTAAATAATTTGAATAACAAATTTCATAATTTATAATTTAAAACTTGTCCTATTTTGTCCTTTATCTTCCAATATATAGAGTCTCAAAATTCAGACAGTAGACTATAAAAGGCTTCCCTGAAAGTTTATTAGTAAAATAAAACTCTACTGTTAATTTTTGGGGGCCAAATTAGAAAACTAAATACATATGTATTCTTATAAAAATCAAGCGAATCTTTAAGGTGGTAGGGAAGCCTTAGTACGCGAGTCCAACTCGCACTTGACCAAATTATTCTTTAACTGCTTGTACTGTTTATTTTCTAAATATTCCAAAATTATTGCTCAACACTAGTTCTGTATTGCTAGAGATTGATTTTCAAGGTCAGAGCGATTTTTTAATATGGGAATTACTTTTGACACGGCATCCTACAAGAGAGGGAAACTTAAAGTCCAACAAGGATATTTTTAAATTTTGTCAGGATGTCATTTACAATCAAAGTTAAATACTGAAATTTTATTCAACAACCGTTTTATCCAAGCTTTTATGGATTGTGAGCGAGTAAATGATAAATAAGTTTGTGACCCAATAACGTTGAGCGTCTTGACCTTGATGTCAAATGTCAAAGTCATTTGAAGGTTAAACTGATTTTTAAATGAGAACCCAGATTTTTGACTAAGTATTTTTGAAAAGCAGAATATGTTACCTTCAAAATAATTCTCTTTAATTTTTGAAAATTAACTTTAGATGTTCAAATAAAGGTAAAACGTCAAAAATTCGCTGAGACGCTGTTTTTATAATTCTCAAAGGCGGGTTCAATTTGAAGGTTATTGGAAGATCAAAGTAATTTTTTAAATAAATAACCTAGCGAGTGCACAGGCCTCATGTTATTCAAGCACTCCAAAGAAAAATAATTTATCATTTCAAAGTCGTTATTTCTGGTGAGGTAAGGTAAGATTTAGGAGGACAGTGTTAGTAAAAAAAATACTTTCACGTTCAAATAGCCTTCAAATTAAACATCAATCATTAAAACTTAAAAAACGGTTTTTGACATTTTAGGTGATCTTCAAGAATTAAGATGAATTACTTTGGACGTAAAATATACGGCTGTTTCAGAAGGCGCGTCAAAAATCTCATTTCAAATGAGCTTGACAGTTGACCTTAAGTCAATTGCTCAACGTGATCCCTAAAAACTTAAAGTAATTGTTGTAGGACGAATTTCAATATTTCACCTTGATCTAAAATTTCTAGGTGTTTAAGGATCCACTATCAAAAATACATGTTCTAGTTTTGACCTTTAAATGACCTTGAAAATCAACCTGATGTGAGGGCAAGCTTACTTACTTTATTTTAACAAATTCGTTATATATATATATATATATATATATATATATATATATATATATATATATGGGTAGATCAAAGCTGCCACTTTATGTGCGATGCCCTGCTGTCTAAATAAATAAAAAAAAAATAAGTTTTAAAATAATTTACAAAATAGAAGACAATAAACTGATACAATTAAAATTCATCTAACCTGATACCTTTCTCACATCAAATATATTTTAATTAAAAGACTCATAAACGAGGAAATTTTGCGCTTATTTTTCTTGATGTATACATTTTCTAATCCTACTAATAAAACAGTCATGTTGCGCGTTCTTTCTTTAAACACGCTGTGTGCAAATACATATCTCTTTCTCCAGAGCTGCTTCCTGTTTGCCGGATCCTATCTTCCACATCTTAAACACAAAAATATCTCTCGTTCATTTTTCCTAATTTAGTTACATCGACCGTCTCTAATGAGCTCGAGGAAAAAGAAAAAAAACTAAACGAGCAACATATCTTATTCTCTATTCAATTTTCTTAGAACGTTCCCGACTAGGTTTTTAAGCTTTTCCAAGCTCGAATAATTGCCCGCCTCTAATTAAATTTCTCAGTAAATTAAACAACATAATTCCAACGGCTACGGAAACGCCAAGGTGTTGCCTGTACCTAAACACGAGGAACGTTTTCTTGCTAATCTTCGAACTCGAAACGTTAAGCTGGGCCTACTTTGTGTTGGGATCATTATAAAGATGTTCCCAATGGGATACTTTGACGTTGGTTGCTTAATAGATATAACGATAATAGCATTTTATCATGATATAATATTGCATTTACGACTCCAGATGTCTACTGTGGTGGAGAGTTGTTATCAAGAACTTGGAGCAATTTTTGAAGTCTGTCAATCGAGTTCCATATGATATTTCCGTCTTCTAATTTGGAGAAAATTCAGAGTTTGTCTGTCAATCAAGTTCCATGTATGCTTCCGTATTTTAATTTAGACCTGCTTATATAAAAATTAAAGGAACAATGCTAAGGGTTTACATTACAATAACAAATTACACTTTGAAAATTTGCAGAACACATTAGTGAATATTAAAAATAACAGGTGTCCTATGAAAAAATTCAAGCCGTTATCATAACTCTTGTACGACTCTTTTATTTTTTATAAAGGATGTATATCGAGGAAGATGTATGATGAGATCAACATTCATTTTGGTTCGTTGAACAAACGTTTGTGTCAAATAGCTCCTTGGTTATTGTTTTATGTTAATTTTAGCTCATATATGAGCTATTCAGGGTTTGCTGCATTCACTGCATGTGATGGAAGGAATTTTAATTTGAAATGTCCATTATTGAGGTTAATTGTTTTACAAATTGGCTGACTGTACTTTAAAATCTTCTACCTATAATAGACTTCTGTCTTATATTATTTGACTTACGTGATAAATTCTGTACTCTGGCCAGACAAATCACTTCTATCGACCAGTTTCAACCGGGACAATTCACTTTACTTTCGTTAAGGTGGAACTGGTATTCTGTTTGTGTACGATTATGGTCATAATATCAACCAGTTGTTTCCAGATTAAATCCGTTTATGCATGGAAACCCCCAAAAATGTGTGATCATTTTGACTTCTGTACTTGGTATTAATATTTTAAGTATGATGTATTTGAAAAGGTCGGTTCCATTAACTATAATTGATTTAATTGAAGCACTTAAAAAAGCCCCTTAACGCACACTTTCACATTATATACATGTGCATTTGTTTTCTACATAATTATTCCCGACAACTATTCTGCAGAATCATTGCGGATAAAATTTTCGTGGAAAATGTAAATAGTAGACCTCAGTCAAATGAATGTTTCCGTTTAAGAACTGTCCCCCACCAGGCCTTAAAACCTGTCATGAGCCATTAAACCTTCCCATAAAATGTTGAATATATGGCCCAATTCTAAATCGATGGCTCAGCTCTACAAAAATCTGACCCAACTCTACAATATATATGGCCCAAGAGAAGAAATATATGGACTAACTCTCTGGTGCCACAGAAGAAGCCGAAAATATTACCTTGCTTCATTACCATTTTACCTCAAAATGGAGTTCCACTCGCCTTTCAAGAAAGGTTATACCTCAAATCTCAAAAATTCCAGACTATTGGTTCAGTTTTAGACTTTTAAATGAAGCCAGAAAATAAACGGCCTCCAAATTTATCTTCGACGACTGATATTACTCAAGTCAGCTTCCCAAAATTCTAGCAGACTGCAGTCCAATGGAAACTATAAACCCGTAATAAACGGTTCAACTAAGAAAAAGACAATTCGCGATTCGATGCCAAATTGAACTTTTTCTCCTTTTCCGTATTCAAAGAGCCAAAAGTTTTCTTGTTTTCTATATGTATAGGAGTACGTACACGTGAATATAAGCTGCTGCAAATTTCAGACGCTGCGCATTGCAGCAGAGTAATTAAAAAACAATATGATTAACAGGTTTATTGTATATTGTGTATAAATAAACAAATTTGTTTATCAACTACAATAAGTGTGCCTATAAGCGAATTATCCTTAAACAAAGCATAACAAACAGATACAGTGATTAACAACGACTGCAGACTTGGAGTTAACAGGAAGATTGCTTAATAACATTTTAGACTTTACTTTCAGACCATTTGTAAGAAAAAGTTTTGTCTAAGAAACAACCAGTATACTAGATAAATGTTCAATAACACATTTCAAATAGTTATATGTTACTGAAAAGAGAATACTCAAAATTCTCAATTAACAAACTTAATCATGAAAGTGGCTAAATGAGCTGAATTCTGAAGCTACAGTTTCAAATATGCAGGACATGCACTGTTTTATAACCTTGAATAATACTTTTTCTTCCTTAGTGCCAATATAACTGTCCTAACTAAAGATCACATAAAAGAAGCAAAGCAAATACCGCCATCGACCATATTAACAGCAATCTGTATTGCGTGGAGCACGTCGACATCTTCGCGTGACCTTCTCACCTTTTTTTTCATCATTTCGGAGAGAGAAAAAAACAACCGGGTCAAATTCCACTGCCGCCTGCTCAAAGAAGCTCTATTTTTTCAAGTCACATTTCGTTCCGCTCTCCTTCGCAACCAGTACATCATCTCGATATCCACCCCGAATGACTTCTTTCAGGTCCCGCCGCCGCACCGTCGCTGCCGCCGTTTCACGCTGTTACGTATTCCAGCGTCGTATGTTGTAAATAAAAAATTCAGAGGACAAAATTGCATCATTTCAACGTAATATCCAGAGTTACGAGCTAAAGCCGAGACGTAATTCTGATAAATCAGTCCGGATGATTAAATTCGACATTCTAGAAGGTACGTGCCGTTCTTTTTAAACTAAAAAGCCTTGATAAGAGTTTTTCACTTCACCTGAAGTTCGCTTCTGGGTGCTAAAACTGGTGAAATTACCAAAGAGACTGGAATTGTTTCATTATAGTCGTAAAGATGAAGATTGTCCTCTTTGAGCTCAACTTATAGAATTTGAATATGCCGAATTCACCTCGAAAACACATACAAAAAATATTTTGCACAACTAGTAAAACGTTGTATTTATCCATATATTCAGTACAAATAACACCACACTTGAAAGTATATGTATATTTAGAGTTACCAGAATGTTTAAATGACATATACAACAAACTGAGCAAAATAATAAAATACCTTTTCATGATATATCAGCAACAAAACGAAATCTTCGTTAGAGGAAACTCACATTAACAGCCAACTCAATTATAGTACAAATCATGCAAATACTTCTGATCAGTTGTCAAGAAATTCAATAAAAAATACGACTATAAAAAGTGTAAAGTGTCATTGCTAGAAACAAATTACCATTCAAATTCATCGACAAAGAGCACAAAAAAGCAATAGTAAACTTATCTAAAGTGTAGTAGCTCTCAGGACAACTATAACATATATACAGGATGTGACAGAAAGATTGAAGAAAGTAGAAAAATCAATTAAATTGAAGACACAACCAACAAATACCAACTCAAAATTAAAACAATTGCATTTATAAAATTCCTGGTTAATGTAATTTTACATTGGACAAACATCTATGCTTCTATATAACGTATAAATGAGCACAAAAATTACGTGTATCAAAAACCCAAATTTGTTAACATACGTGGACACGAAATATAATTCTATCGCTCATACTTCTGTAGAATTCGATAAAATCCGCTTGCCAGTGATATTGGTTAAAATTAGTAATGATATTCTCCTTTTGAACATCCCTATATCAGCATAGTTCATAATGTTTTTCCTAGGTTTTCCCTTACTGGTATCACAGAAAAAACAGGATTCTTTGATCGCATTTTTTGTGAATGACAAGACAAGACAGCTTTTTCAAGTTCTTCCAGCTTGAAAGATACTTGACGATTACATTTGTGCTGTCCTGTATATCTAAAAACAACAAATTACTCCATTTTAAATTTATATTTTATTAATTAAGTTTATATACAATTGACAGCGAGGAGAGATTGGAACCTTGAAAGGTTTGGATTGTTTAGAAGCTTTTGGTCAAAGTATGGTTCTGTTTCCCTACAAAAAAAAAAGATTCAACAGCGCACGTTTAAAAGAGTCGAATTGTAAGGGAATAAATGTACAGTATAATGGTCACGGGACAATGCTCTAATTAATAATATGACATGCATACCCTAGATGTTTTTCATTGATTGAAAAAAAAAATCAGTCACTATATTGCCCAGTATCAGTTTATTATCAGGAAATATCAGAAGCTTGGCCATCATCATCGTTAATACAGTCCCACCTGGAGAGACTGGAGCTTGCAACCAGGGACATTTATGATTTCAACAGAGAAGCTGAGAGTTAAACATAATTTTTCAACAATAAACTTATATTGGCTAATATAAGTTGCTATTTTTTTTGCATACAACAAAAATCATCTAGCAAACGCCTGTCATGTTATAATTTATAGCATTATTACCGTGTCTGTTCAAAAATGGCGAGACTGCCCTAAAAGATCCATAACCAACAACATTAATAAAAAGGTACAGTGACGACCACTATATACGCTAAAAATATTAAATATCGCACATGAAAAAAACTAATCATTGTAAAGAAACTCATTAAATAATACAGAGCTCTTGAAATTTTGAAACACATGTTTTAGATTGTGTATAGTCTTCAATGATATTTAATGGAAATATTTGCTTATTTGCTGAATACATTACTTTGTTAATTATTTCACATTAAGATCTGATTTGCATTTTTCACCAGTTTTGTTTGTATATGGACGGCAAAAATATACGGCCTTCTCTACGACATATATAAATTTTCACACATTCTAACTTTTTCGACTAAAATCATAAATACCCTAAGCTCATAGATAAATAAATAAACACTATATTTAGATCCCTACACCAAACTTCAATACGAAAAGCTATTACAATAGCTAAATTGTCACTTCCATCATAATTAGCATGAAACAGGAAACTAATCGCTCGATACAAAATTGTAAACTTGCCAGCATGAAACTACCATTTTACACTTGTCACTTTAATTCTATCGAAATCATTCTCGCCCGAGATCTGTAATGAAAAATGACACTTCTCCAACCAGACGTTGTGACCCAACCCGATTTTATCAATTCCTATTCCATTTCCTGCCAAAATGACAACACCCATTTAAACCGTTTTCCTTCCATCAATAGATTTCGAGGCAATTCCAACAACTCATCATAGAACTGGAATTCGATCCACCCGAGTCGTTCCTATTATTTACCCCATTTTATTGAAATAATTCCCCCCCTCCTTCCTGAAGAAGCCGAACCGGGGTATTGTCGTTGCGCTGTCAATGGAAAATTAATTGCGTAAAGATGGCAACTTTCTGGAACGCATCAAGTCGTCCGATAATAAAGTTGTCAGTCTCGTTATAAAGCTTTTTAATAATCATTCGATATTGTTCTGGAAATAGAGCAGTCGGGAACGTGATCGTCGGGCACATTTAATGGAGTTCCGAGGAACCGTAAACCCGACTGGAACGAACTTTCGGTTATTGGGCCATTAACATTGGTAATTAATTTACATTTTCGATCATGGGTTTGGTCGAAAACTTTAGCAGAAAAATAGACGATCAGTTCTATTTGCAATTTACATAATGTGGTAACTACAAATGATATGATTTTTAATAACATTTAAGCTATATTTACAGATTTTTTGGGTATAACTGCCACATGTGTACAGGAAGTCTGTACATTTCTAAATACCAAGCGTTTTCAGATTGCAATCATTGCTATATAATTTTGTTTAAATTAAATTTAAAATAGAAATATTATTTGGTTCGGCTTTTGATATGGTTTCTAATCGTTTTCAAAAAACCTACATTTGACTACATTACATCACGTCCAGAGGTGGCTTTATATATTTTTAGGTCTTGAAATATAGTAGTTTTTGGAAAAAATCACAAACTCGTCAATATTAACATATTTCATTGTATATTTACGAGATTTTACAATTCATTGACCGCAAAAATAATATATTATTTCTAGTCGAGAACCTTCATCAGTTGTGCTTTAACTGATAGTGATATACAGCTCTTATATAACTGGAGACATACTTTTACCGTTGGCAACTTCTATTTATAGTAACTTTAAAAAAAGCAATACTATACAATCGAATAGAGAAAAATAATTTTAATCTAATGTATGGTTCATTAAAGTAGGTTATGACTAAAAGAATTTAAAAAAACTAAATGAAAACTAAATTAGAAATACTTGCGGCCATCTTTTGATAGACAACCGAACTTATTCCTCAAATAGCAAACTATTATTAAAATTGAACTTCAATTAAATACTGAGGAACCTAAAAATCTTAATGAGTGATCTTCGTCTATAATAATTACTTTTACATATATTTTTTTCATTGGTCATGGAATAAATATATTTTTGTCCCATGCAGGTCCGCATTCAATACTACAACACGCTGTCATTTTTAGATATAAATGGATTTAGAATCTCGCGATTGCCTCGTCATTTGTTTTTTTTTTAATTTCATTCTGCGTAAAGAAAACTCTAGAACTACGGCAAAGGCATTTTATATAATATATAAACTTAAAATATGAATATTCTACAATATATCAGTCAGCAAATGGCTGATATATTGGAAATATATAAAGGTTTATATTTCTACAACTAGGAGGCGCTAATTGATTTATCACCTGACTTTTTAATTGTATACGGTTTTTATAAACAGACCTACAGTATACCTGAGAATAAACTTACAGTGTCTGTATTACCATGAAACTGTTAGGGAATCGCAGACATCGAGTTTATGCGCAATTACTAATAGAAAAAAACAAAGTTGGAACGCAATTCTGACAAGTTTGGACAGCTCTGTATTTCATATTTTAATTACCACTAATTTCGATGTTCAAAATACAAATGCAATAAAAATGGATTCTCTATCATCTATCTAGTTTTTGAATAAGCATGACGGTTCGGTTTTTCGATTTATTAAAAAAATTAACATTCAAAAAAAGAAAATCATTTTATTTCACAAATTCGCTATATTACACTAAACATCTAATAAGTAATACTGATTATTTCTTAATAATAAAAAAAGGCAAAAAAACATTAATGTCAATATAGGAAATATTCAAAATACTCGCCACGAACGTCTTGGCAACATGCTAATTTGGTACAGAAATGTCTTCTAACTCAACATCTCAGGCGTGACTGATCTAACCGCAAGCGTGATTCATCTTGTTAGGTCATCTAACTTGAGGGGTTAGTTCTGTATAGTACTTTTGACATATCCCCACAAAAAATAGTCCAATGGATATGATTTCCAACAATTCCTGCTCATACATTAACCTTTTCAGGATATTGCGTATGCTTCTCTGTCCTCCAGTGAGAATTCTCATTAGACCAATAGAGTTAATTTTGACGATTAACATGACCGAAAAGTGTAAATGTGGTCTCATCAGAAACATAACATTTTCTAATTGGATCACATCGTTATCTAACCTTACCATCATTTGTTCACAGAAATACGTTCTCCTATCGAAATCGTCTTCCATGAACTCCTGACTCGGCATCATTTTATAGGGAAGCATTTTACTTTCCTTTAATACTCGAAAAATTGATGTGTGGCTAACGTTGAACATAGTGGCTGCTTTTCGACCAGAATTATGTGGGTTTTCTTGACACTCAAGTAAAAGATCCAATTTTGTATTATCACTTATAGCATTGGCAGTTACTTTTTTTATCTGTTTTACATGGCCAAGCTCGCGAAACTGCTTTTCTATTTTGCTAATTGTTCCTTGGGACACAGGCGTCAAAATTGGAAAATTTGCGTGAAATAAGCAAGAAAATTCCATTTGTGTCCATGTGTTATCTCCATAACCAATCACTTGAAGAATGGTTATTTTGTGCATTTCTGTTAAATGAACCATTTTTCTGATATTATGACGTGCAGGTAACCAAATTCAAACGGCAATAGCACTGGCATTGATCACCACTTTCATGCAGGCAACAAGATGCTAAGGCTTTGACGAAAATAAACAAATCTGGTTTTTTTCCAAATCAGTAAAAAGGAACGCAGGTATAGTTTTTACTTATTATCGCAATATCAACAGCTAAATAGGAATTAAGTATTGAGTGTAACGTAGGAAATTTGTTAAATAAAATTATTTCTTTTTTTAATGTTAATTTTGTAATAAATCTGAAAACACTTAATATTTCCGAAACAGTTGAAGATATGTGTAGGACATTGTACATGAATTATGTCTAGAATTTTCTGGAGAATCAAAAAAATAAATAATATAGAGGGGCTTGCTTTTAAAATAAGAATGTTGGTATTGGCCACTGTCACATAACAGATCCTACATATTTTTTTTTGTTGAAAAAAGCGCATTTAAAAATGCAAATCGACGTGTCCCAGCGTTTTTCCCAACACGCCCTCCTTTATTCGTTATCGAATTTATTCCTTTTGGCTATTTCACACTGTATATATTAATATACACACTACTCCAGCAGCTCTCTTTTGATGTTCTTTTTTTGAACAAATTATTGCTTTTTTCTTTGTTGACTTTGTAATTTTATTAAATGGATTTGTTGCATTATAAGTGAAGCTCTTTGACAGAAGGCTGCTCTGTTATTAGTCGATGGTCTTTGCACTAACTATTAGTTCCTCTCTTAATAAAATTTTCTTGTAGGTATGTGAGAAGATAGTAGCTGAATTTTATTTTGCTGGTTACGTGAGTACATCTACGCAGACCAAAAACGAATCTACAACAATTGTTCTGTATTTTCTGTAATTGAGTTTTGGATCTCTTTGTCAGGTTCTAGTGGAAGGGGTATTTTTTTCTGATAAAGCTTTAGCGTAGTTTTTAGTTACGGCAAAACAATAGCAATGACAACTATTTCAACTCGATTTGAATAAAGGCTTTTTTCGAACTACCATACTCTGCTTCTGTATTTATTCTTGAGTTAGTGATAAACATTTTGCTTTAGGAGGCATATACTTTAGAGACTACAGCACCAAACATGACTATGTTTTAAGTAACAGAGGTAATAAATGAGCCATATATTCTGTGGATAAACACATTAAGATTATTTGAAACCTAAACCTAAATGGAACATTATTGATGTTTATTTAATTAACAAAACACCCACGATGCTAGATTGATGTCCACAAAATCAATATTCAGACATTCAAAACCCCCAAATGATTATGTGAATAGCTATCACTATCCCCTGTACTTGTTTAATTCGCCAAATGGCGTCCGGATTTTCGAATTACACCTTTGATTTATGACTGCACCGTATCCTAAACATGAAACAGTTCTAATTGAAACATACCACGTCACAAATTGTCATAATAAATCATCGTTTCATCCAATCAACACTATCACACACACCGTGTCCACCTGTGTAGATAAAATCCGAAGCAGGAAGTCGTTAAGAATCGTGTACTTGTACAACTGTAACAACTGTAGCAACTGTATCCTTTAAATCTCGGAACGCAATAACGAATTTATCACGCTTCTTCGCCGTTCGAAGAGGAACGGGAAATATGAGGTCTACAATGGGCCGTTTTGAATGGCTAAACGGAAATAAATCGCGAGACTAATCTGAATAATCCGTTACCCGAATAACGACCTGGATAGAATTTATTGCTGCTTGTTCTCTACCGAAAAGATTGAGCAAGTAGCATGCTCCTCGTGCTCCCCCTTACGTCGTAGTTTTAGTAACGGTATATCAGATGAGCATTCGGCGAAAGAAAATCCAAGAAAATTTATGGAAATTACTTGAGAAAAGGGAGTTTCAATAAATTGAAAGGTTCAACATTTGCTTGCAAATGTTTCCTTAAAAACCGATGGTTGCAGCAGCGACGTTGAAATAGTGCAACGTTAATGCGAATAATATTTTCAACATTTTCAACATAAAAACGTTTTCTGACGTTGAAATAGTGCAACGTTAATGCGAATAATATTTTCAACATTTTCAACATAAAAACGTTTTCTGACACAATTTCCAAATAACTAGAGGTCGTCCGGTGGTAGAAATTCGACAAAAATCATTGTTAAAAAATTGAAGACTATATACCTATTTGAATTTGCATTTTTCCAACATTTTCCTCTACTATTATTTTTTGTGTACTTATACAAAATAGTTCACTACCATTAAAATTAAGTAAAAAATTTGTTGTCGTATGGTTCCAATTAATGTACATGTACATATAATAAGCAAAATGAAATAACGTTTTGTTACTGAATAAAAAAGAATATACAAATTTTCATGCTATTATAGTATTACTCAATAAATTAAAAATACAAATACTTTTCGAAAGTTCAAAACGTCAATAAAATCAAGAATTTATAAAAAGCCTGGATTTGAATTATTAAAAGATATATGAAATAATTTGGTCCTTTAGCGGTGGAAAGTTTAATCGCGCTAGTTTAGTTATTATAGAATAAATGACACAGTAACTGTTATTAATTAATTTTTTTTCTTAATAATACTAAAGGCCGTGAATTAGCAATTAAAAAACTCAAGAAAATTGATTCACCAACAGTAGGAAATGGTACCGACTCTTTTACATTTGCATATTTATATATAGATTTTTAATAAAATACGCATATTTAAAATGTCAATATGTTCATTTTAGGTAAAAGCCATTCACCCTGTATTAAAAGGCAAGATTTTATATTAAATATATATTTCACAATTACGATTTCAATTTCTAAGAAGAGAATGCAAGAAACCACCTGATAAGTCACTATGAAGATGCATTATAAATAACTACAATACATAAGTACTTACTTGTTACGAGTAGTACACCTTAAACTGCAATGTATGCATAATCTCAACAATTTCAACTTAACACACAAAGTTAGCGACAATGTTATAATATGTCAAACTAAAATCAAACTAATCAAACTCGCTAAGACGAAGATGGCCGTGAACATTAGAATTATTGCTATGATGTCAGATTCATATCATTGGCTTTGTAATCTTAGATAAATTGTCTGAAACTATTATCCTTTAAAATATAAACAATATAAATTAAAAGTATAATGTTAAAATAATAAAATATTATCGGAAACACATTGATCAGTTGCCAAACAATACACAATTATAATTTTAGTTAACAAACCATATTTGAAAAGAAATGAAAGTTTCAAACTTGCGAGTACCAATTAAATGATTATTATCATATAATGTAAATTTTTATGCCTTCAGAACCGATCAAAATTTGATAGTTTTTTGTTTAATTTAGTTTGTTTTTCAAGTCAATTCATCTTACGACTTATCTCTCCAAGCAATGTGGCGGCACTGTTTGGCATTGATAGTGTCGACTTAAATTATGAATTTTTCATTTTAATTTAATTTATGAATGAAGCAATATTATATAAAAAATAAGCATTCCGCACTAAAGGTCGTCAATAGCTACTAAACAAAACAAAACAAAAACAAAAAAAATAAAGAAAATCGATTAAGGAACAGAGGAGAAAATGGTACCTTTGCCTATATATATATATATATATATATATATATATATATATATATATATATGTTTATTCACATTATTATTCGCCTCACAAAGCGCGATAGTTGTGGGAGTGCTCTACTTTCAATATGTCAATATGTGACGATTTTGCATCATAAAATTTTTGTTATATCCCAACTTAGACGTTCAAGTAACAAAAAAGGAATACTTCGGAAACAAGAGAAATTAAATTATAAATTCAGTAATTTTTTAAATTTATATACTTTATATATACTAAAGCATATAAATAGTAAAATTCCTACCGCAAATAAGGAATTATAAGTACGGTTGTCAGTTTCTCAGTGCACTTCACGTTTTAAGAAAATGTACGCAATGGATTGTTTTAAATATTTTAAAATAGCTTTTGATTTATCCTTAGGAAGGACCTTATTTCGCAGCATAATTGAAACCATAACCGTTAAAAAGAAATAATGAAAATCGATGTTTTTTTCATTTTTTTATTTTTTGCAATTATTATTATATCCTTAGGATGAACCTTATTTTCTAGCATAATTGAATTCATAACCGTTAAAAATATATAACAAAACTCGATTATTTTTTTCATTATTTAAATTTATATTTATATTTTTAGGATCAACCCTATTTCGTATTATAATATTAAAAAGATGTAGTAGAACTTGGGTTCAAGTTAAATTTTAAAAACTGATATTCACTTTTACATTCTAGAACTTTATTTATAAATAAAAATCCAATGTTTACAACAGCTGATTCCGAAAACAATTTAAATCAAAAATAATATTACGACTCATTTTAGCTGAACTAAACTATCTGAACGGTACTATGTCTTTTATATCTAACATGGATGGGTATTTCATTGTTCGCTCAGCCTTCGATCTGAATACTTTTTATCCCATAGATAGTTCCAGACAGTGCCATTTTTTATTATCCCAGAGATTGATGTTTTGTTTTTCGTCGGAATGACTAATGTTTACTCCAGTGGCGGCAAATAAATTTTATAACAATATTATTTAAAATCGATAGTATTTTAAATTTTTTATTTATTTTTAATTTTTTCATTATCATTATATATTTTAGCTCGTTAATTTTTATAGACTATATTTATTGGTCTCCCCTCGCGTGTCTTTTCTCTCTCTCTTTTGTTTTAATTTTTAATATAAAAAGCGAGTAAGGCGTCCACTTTGGATTTTCATAATTGTTTTCCAATGAAACCAGAGAAGCGTTGGAGTTTTGGCAATCGCATCGCTACCTTCCCGCTGTTAGCAGATGTAACATGAACAGTACTGATATTTTCAAAATATACAACTTTTTACCAAAATTTCAAATAAATGATTCTCAAATTCCATAATCGCATTGGCTAATGTTAAATTCCAAATCCCACACCCCTGTTGAGGAATTTCAGTTCCCCAATAAAAAGCCTAATATAGTTAAGCCCTCCAAAAACATAATTTCCCCAGGACTTTCATAATTTTCCCACGGCCCAATAACTTTCTTACTGATTCAAACTGTTTTTTATAGAAAAAGCACGAAGAACAGCCAAAGAAAGTTAGTGGTTTTACAAAAGAATATAGAGCTACTCTACTTTGATGTTCTGTTATCTTGTCTTTTAACTACCCGAATTTCATTTTGTACTTAGTCTGCCATACGGTTATTTTTGGTTTTCCCATTTTCAATCTTTGTGGTAAATTGAATCCCTTTCATTTTTTTCAGTTTTGTCCAGAATATTCTACATCTTCCCCTGTATTTTATTTTCTCCATTTTTTCTTCAGATATAACAAAGTTAAATATTTGGATTCGATAGATGCAGCTTTACTTTTCAGTTGCACTTTTATTATTACTGTACCAAATTTGTAACATGTGCGTCTCTATATATGCATTCAATGAGATCTATAAAACTCACCCTTCTTTGCAATCCACCCAATTGCCGGCGGGTTTTCCAGTTGAGTGTTGAAATCCATCAGTCTTGTAACTCTCGGTCAGTGGTGTGCCTACGTTTAGCACAATCTTCGTTATAATTATAATTTAAATACAGGGAAATATTCCAATTTATTGTAAATCATTTTTGACAGAACATCTGTCGTAATCTTTTGACCTTATCTTTCCACAGCTGAAAACCATTAAAATATTTTCTTTGCCTGGAAAGTAACTACAAAAGTTGTTTATACCGCCAATCCATTTACGACATTCAGAGTGCTGCATTCCATTTATCCAACTCAGTAGCTCCCTACCCTCATCTCTTAGCCTAATAACCGCTTCTCCCATTACCGCCAAAAATGAAAAATACATCAGAAAGAATATTTTCTTTTCAACAAGCGCGATCCTCGCGGGAGTTTTCTTCTCCCTTTCGATGTTTCTTTAATTTCTATACACTTTCACAGTTGTGCCTTTGAGAAGAGAAGACTTCCTAGAAGATGAACTCGGAAATGTAATTAAGGGTATCTTTGTTAGATGGTCGGCAAAGCAGAATGAAAGCAGAGATGGAAATGACTCCGTTCCAGGTTTTTCCAAGCATGAACTTTTGGTATTTGATTTTCAAGTCGGGTATGACCTTTTCAAAGCATTTAGAAAATGAAAATATCTCTATAAATTATTCAAATTTCAATTTTTCAAAAACTACTTATTCAATAGTATCCATCGTGAGCCCATATAAACTTAACATCATAAACTATCGTTTTAACAATGATTAATATTCTACAATTAATTACCAGAAACTAAATTTTTCTGAGTATACTCGGAAAAATTAACCCAACCAGGATGTAAACGCTCGTTTACAAGGATTTCTAATTCTCTACAACTTTCGGTATACAGCATGACGATTCATACACTACTTTTCATTATTTAAGCAGGAAACACAAGAACTTCGTATTTTTGGGAATTTTTATTATGTAAATAGTTTACTTCTACGAGTTTGCTATTAAAATGTTAACAATAATTATCTATGAACCGTTACTGACTTATGATGATGATGGTATAAGCGAATTGCTGTTGAATTTTATGTACGAAAATGAGTTCAGTTTTGCTCTAGAAACTGTTGTATAGGTAGCTGAACATTAGAGATATCGAAGCTGCCATGAAAAAAAACGACCAAGTAGAAAAGATTATGGTGGAGTTCAAGTAATTGTAGGACTGCTCATTGGGGTTGTCACTTATTATTTCCCTTTATTTAACAGATAACTGTTTGAAAGTTGCAATAGTGTAGTATGGGCTATTTCGTCAAAATTGCCGGAATCAGTGGTTGTCGCGTACAAAAAGCTTCACCTACAGATTGTCAGGGAAATGACTGGTTGATCATATTGCAATGCCAATAATCCGGTAATTTTACAAAATTGTCTCTACTACTCTGTTCTATTACAACTTTCAAATACTTATATGTTATAAAAAAAGTGAGGAGACAAAATAATTAGTTTGTTAGAATTTGGCACCTATAGTCTAGACTCCAGTAATTTTTTTTGTTCTTGGACTATGTCCTATACCTCTTACTATTTGTATACAGCTTTCCTGGGGTCAAGCAACACTGCGGCATGGTAATGAGACTTCTATTAGATCTCATGCTATTACCTAGAATTAAAAACCTATTATTCGCCCTATGTCAAAGTCGCTTTTTAATCCAGACATAATAAACAAATGAATGAACAACTTATAAATACTCTCCATCAGACCTCTTCGCAATTTCTTCGTATACGTCTGCTCACGTTTTGGAGTATACTCTACTGAAGATGTTTCAATATGATTTGGACAATCCGGCTTCAGCATGATAGCATAGAATTTCTTTACTTCTTCTTCAAACTTATCCCATATTGAACATCCGTGACTCATTAAAAAAAGAAGGAACTATGAATTTTCAACCACTACAAGATGCCTTGGGATAGTTGTTAAAATTCCTTGTTTAAATGAAGAATTTTCGGCATAGTCACAGCTGCCCTTGTCAGGTTATCGCTAATTGCCGTATAGCCAAAAGCATGAGTAGACCAATACCACCAAAGTGAATATAAAGACCTTTTGGCTTGTAAACAGAATTTAAAGATAATTAATCAATATGTACAAGAAAATATAAGAAGGTAGCCCTTCAGAAGCTAAGCAAAACAAGATCTGGACACCAAGTATTTTGGGAGTACAAGAAGAATACGTCAAAAGATGAGCAAAGAAACCTGCAGAAGGAGTATTTACATGTCCAGGAAGAAGTAAAAAGAATTCAATCTGTGCCCCTTGTTATCGGATAATTTCTAGAGGCAGTGGACCAAAATACTGGGATAGTCGGCTCCACAACAGGTTCTAATTATTATGTTCGCATACTATCCACCATTGATCGGGAACTTTTGAAACCATCATCAAGCGTGGCTCTGCATAAGCACAGTAATGCTCTTGTTGATGTCGTTCCACCAGAAACAGATTCATCTATCAGCATGATGCAAGCTGATGAAAAACCTTATGTCCAGTATATCGACATTGGAGGAATGGACATGCAAAAACAGGAAATTAGAGAAGCAGTTGAGTTGCCTTTAACTCATTTCGAACTATACAAACAAATCGGGATTGATCCCGCAAGAGGAGTGCTCATGTATGGACCCCCAGGATGTGGAAAAACTATGCTGGCAAAAGCTGTTGCTTTTCACACCACAGCTGGCTCGGAATTCGTTGAGAAATATCTAGGAGAAGGATCTCGTATGGTTCGTGACATGTTTCGTCTGGCAAAAGAAAATTTCCCGGCCATCATCTTCATCGACGAAATCTATGCAATATCTACGAAACCTTTCGATGCTCTGACCAGAAAATGACAACGTGTATGTGATGCGTTTGTGTCTGTGATGTGACAACTAAAACAATTATAATGGACCCTACACTTTAACAATCAAAATGTTCTTTATTCTGGCATATTGCTAACATGTACTTTAACAGTTTTTCAATTAAAGCTAAACCTCTCACCATTTTCTTACCTAAGAAATTACAATTTAGTTAGACAACCAAAACGTCATGACGTTTAACGAAGTTCTTGAATTAAATAGACAATTTTCTTACGACATCTTCCCATTTCGAGACGGTGCAGATAATCTTTGATAACTCTAAAATCCAATTATGGATTTCAACGCTGAGAGCTTTCCACCGAGTTCTAATTCATGCATAATTCACGGCCGTCATAAAGTTCCACAATTGCAGTTTCACTGAAATATTAATATTGTTATAAACTATTTAAGATATTTAACGGTCGCACTATTCCTGGAGTGTAGTAAGTAATTTGCGAGAACATTATTTAATTTCGGAATGTAGAGAAAACAGTTTTAGTACAGAAAATAGCTTGTTTGTTGCCCTAATTCAAAGCAAATGGGCTACGTAATTAATGGGTTCAAATAGCTTGTAGTTTTGTAGTGTTCACCGTGTACGAGCAATGGAACTGAAAGCTTTAGTTCTAGCTTACTAATAGTGCTTGTTGTAAAAGTAAAAATGTTCCTTTATTTTTAAACAATTATTAAACAGGTTAGGATAGGTTTAATTATTATATTTAGTTAGTAACATTTAATGGTGTATGTTATTGAAATTTTGTACAAAGTTAGAACTTAACTTTTGGGGGTACTTAGAGCTTTTACTTATGGAGGTAGCCTGTAACGCACAAATATACTGCCCAAACTAAAAATAAAGGGCAATAGAGAGAGGAAGAGGCTATTTCACGCAATTGAGAACTGCTTCCAATAAAATACGTCTAGCATGTAGGTACTTTATTGTCACCAAGTGAAGTAGCCTGTTACCCTCTCTATAACCCTCTCTTTCTAATCCTGGCACGGTATTCATGAATTACAGGCTACCTCCAAAAGTATATTCTTTAAGTGCAGGTAGCCTGCAATTTACAAATATCGTTACAAGATTAGAAAGAAAGGGAAGGAAAGAGAGCAAGATAGTTTCACTTGATTGGGAGCGGCTTTCAATGAGCTAGGTCTAGTATGTACTTTGTTGGATGCTTCCCACCAATAAGTTAGATCATATTTCTCCTTCTAGTCATGTTACGATATTTGTGCATTGCAATCTACCTTCAGAAGTATATTATCTATGTCCGGAAATGATTTTTTTTTAGTTTTTGGATATTTGACAGACACATTTTTTACCACTGTGTACAGTGCATCCCATTTTGGTTGAGATTGCCAGGTTACTCGGTTGTTATTGAAGATAGAGTCTTGCGGTTTTCACATACCTGTTATACTTTTTTTTTGTGAAAGTCAGGATGGCCATATCAGATTTTGCATAAGTGTTTCCATTTATAAGATACAGGGCGATAATTTATACTTTTTGGACCCCTTCTATATCTACGAAGTTATTAGAAATACTCTTGCGCTAAGAACTACGTCTAATAGAAAATTTTGCATAGAATCCAGTGGAGTACTCAATTTTTTTTTCCGAGTATGGTTTTGAAGATACTACACAACATTATATATTTTTAAATGGAACACCCTGTATTTTATTATTTCATTGAATTCCTTATTTTTTTCCCTTTAAAATAATGTATAATACAATACACATGGTATTATTAGAAATGCCTTTCACAATTCTATACACTTTCAACAAGATGGCGCCCCTGCCCACAATTCTAGATTAATTGGGCCCTTTTTAGAAAATAATTTTCAAGCTATGTTGGATAGGAACACATGGACCAATTAGGTGGCCTCCAAGATCACCCGATTTATCTATATTGGACTTTTTTTGTGGGGTTATTTGAAAAATAAAATATATACCAACAGACACAACAGTCGCGAAGAACTTCGTGCCGCAACGGAGGCAGCTTTTCGGGATTTACAAAGGCGACCTGTTATAATTTTAAATGCACTCAGGCGTATTGAGAAGGTTTGCCAATTATGTGTTAGGGAAAATGGACAACAATTTGAACAGTTAAATCAATAAGGTAATAAATAATGTCCAAAATTAATTTTAAGATAGATATTTGATTTGTAATACTTGTTCTGTTTGTTATACATAATGAACGATGTATAACTATTTATTAGTTGCTTTTAGGTACCTAAATTTCGTGTTTCATGTTATTGAATTATTGTTAACATTATTTTTCTTTGCTGATAAACTCCTATAAAAAATCTCAAATGGAATTATTTGTTTGATTCTCCTTTTAAATGGAAAATACATGGCCTACTAGCACAAAACTCAGCTTTTTAGTGTTTTTTAGCATTTCTAATAATACCATGTGTATTGTATTATACATTATTTTAAAGGGAAAAAAATAACGAATTCAATGAAATAATAAAATACAGGGTGTTCCATTTAAAAATATATAATGTGGTGTAGTATCTTCAAAACCATATTCGAAAAAAAAATTGAGTACTCCACCAGATTCTATGCAAAATTTTCTACCTGTATCTTATAAATGGAAACACTTATGCAAAATCTGATATGGTCATCCTGAGTTTCACAAAAAAGTAGAACAGATATGTGAAAACCGCAAGACTCTATCTTCAATATCAACCGAGTAACCTGGCAATCTCAACCAAAATGGGATGCACTGTACATATTTGAATTCTTTTACATTTCTGGCGTGTTTAAAACTTGAATTATTTTACTGTTTGGTCTAAAAATTGATACAACCAAAAGAGTGAGTACATCTGTTTTCAAGTTTGTATTACCGAAACTTTTATAATATTGTTATATATTTCGTGGGTTCAATTTAAAATTTACAACTAATATTCACTTTCACTTTTCTAGAACTTTATTTACATCAAATTATACAGAACAGTTGATTCACAATAACATTACAATATACGCTCGTCGTCGCTGTCTAACTAACTTGCAATGGTGGTCTGCATAGCAATGGGATATACTAAAAACTTTTGGGGTCCCGTTTAAAATCCGCCCTTGCTGCATTAGCGCCACCGTAATTTAATGCATTTTGACACACACTTTTTCTTAATATGTACTAGATTAAACTATATTACAACAGCTCTTTTGAAAAATAGTCTGGAGATGTTGTGATATAAAATATCTACTTGAATAATTTTTACATAACACAGTTTGTTATAGTTGAAGTGATCTTATTATATATTGCCAAAATATTAAAGAGGTGAAATATATTTTAAATATTATACTTCAACAAATTTTATATTTTAATTACCAATTAACTAATTAATAATTATATGTTCCTTTGCAGTTTTATTTAACTTGCACATTAGGATTAATACATGACTCGTAACAAAATAGTGGAAATTATTTTTTTTCCTAAAAAAAGAATGGCACAGTGAAAGAGAAACATGGACAAGGAGAAACGGGAAGTATATTTTGTATAAAAAGTTATCGTTTCCATCGGTTAGTCTGAAATGACTGCTGCTCATTTTCTTAAACGGACAAAGTTCTTTGTACCAATTTTCAAAATTGTATTACATTCTGTTTAAGAGATACTAAATATTCATAAAAAATGTCGCCCCTTCCGATTTTTTTTCCAAATCGTATCTGAGCGTTCTTCTAAAACCTGACTGAATCGGGTACTACTTAACTACTTTACTTTTATATTATTAGGAGATAGGTAAATTGAACTCTATTTATATTTATATCAAATTTGTCAGTTTTACTAAATCTCATGCAAACTGAAAAACTATTAAACACAAACAAACATTTATACAGGTTATTTTCTTATTTACTGTTACATTATAGCATATTTATATGCCCTCTTATGAGCCTCAATTTAAAGATTTCATCATTTATTTTAAGAATGTTATTTAGAGATATGAACTCGTGTTCCAGAAATATTATTAAAAAAAAACATTTCACAGATTTTAAATGATATGCAATTGCCTGAATAGACAAACCAACCAACGTTGTTAATTCTACAATACATACTTGATTTATATCATTAAACAAGTAACATTTTCGCTGCAGTTTTACACCTGGAACAACATGCAACAATAAAAAATCTCTTATAGAAATATAACAAATTTTCTTTATGTAAAATTTTATAAGTGACTGTTTTTTTCTTTCAGGTAAGATATCAGTTGAAGTATAAATTTGAACCTCCACTGTCGTCAGTTAAAACAAACTCATATGTAACTAATTTGTTCAATTAAAACAAATTGTTCATATTTTAATTTTAATAAATTTTTGTGTTATTGCTTACTCATAAAATATTTGTATTGGTTGTTAATAATAATCACCTTAATAAATGTTTTTAAGAATTATTCAACTGATAAGTAAATGTACTTAATACATATTTAAACTATTCAAACAAAATCTAAAAATTAGAAATTTTTAAAACGTATGCTAGCAATATTTCATTCAAAATCTGACCAACCCATTGTATTCTCAGCCAATTTTAATGACTTGTGGAAGTTAACAATTATAGCCTACAGTCACTAACATACATTTTCAAACTTTCTCTAATGGAAAATATTTTATTTAATTATTGTTAAAATGAATAAATTAATAAATGGATTACTCCAGTCAATGAAGGCAAAAAAACGGTTATACTGGGCAATTTGTCCAAACACCACCGATTTTCCTAAAAATTTGGATTTAATTTGTATTTAACCTCTACTTCAAAATTAACCCTGTGCCGGGGATTGCTTGTTTCTCGAGGAGGGGATGCTACCCCTTCTCAGGGGTGAAAAATATTAAGTGAAAAAAGTCCGGGAATGAAGAGTTTAACTAATTTTTAGCAACTTTTTGTTCCATAATGTTTTTCTCAAAGACAATCCTTTTCGAGTTAATTGCAAGTGCAAGTATCGTTTTATCAACCAAAAAAAGTGTTTACATACGGTTTTTCGTAAAATCATTTGGATCAAAAATGTAGCCTATAAAAAACAAACAAATAATGCTGGGTCTATTGTTTCTGTAGAACCAATACAAAAGGAGTTATAACTTGTTTTGGTTTTATTTGTTTTTTTTTATAAAAGTCTCTAGCAATAAAATTAAAGCAGGTTACGACATAAATAAGATTATTTTTTTTTTTTTTTTTTGCTTTTTTACAAAAAAAATTTACAAATTACCCCGTAAATACCACCGCCGTTGAAATTAATGTATTTTTTCTATCAGATAAAAGCTCATGTAAATTGAAAATGTATTTAACCCTTATTTTTAAAAGGGCTTGGGCTGAAAGAGTGGCCTAATAGTATGCTTGGACAAATTACCCGGGAAAATGGACATTGACTGGACTATTTTTATTTCAATCTCAACATTTTACAAGCCACAATATTTAAAAAAAGTCAAATTACTTTGGTAGGTACTTCCTTATTAGTTAAGATTTTGCCACACAATGTGGTACAACGAACGTCATCTTATATTACTGAGTATACAAAGGCTTATTCAAATTTTGTGTAAAATAATCTGTAAGCCCATTGTTTCTAATTTTTAAAAAAATATAGATTTGAATATACAAATCTTTGCATTATATAGTTATATAGGTGCCATATAATTTAAAACATATTTGCCTCAAATCGGTCTACTAATAAAGAATATACCGAGGTGAAACTAGTTTAAATGGGTTGTTTCAATTTGAAAGTAAAATAATCCGAAATATGTTATTAAAGACAAGGTGCATTTTTAATTTAGTCTATTGGAAAATCTTTTATAAATTGCAGTAGTATTCTTAGTCAGTTTCCATCAGGAATAGATCAGTAATGAAGAAAAACATTATTTCGTTTTTGTTGAACACTATTAGGCATGTGGCCATCATAACACTTTGAGATTATTCTCCATCGCAACAAATTTATTGCGCAAAAAAGTTTATTCCCGTTTCTTGTGCAACCATATTTATAATGCTTTATTGTAGACCGGATAGTAGACATTCAAAACTTTATTCAAAACCCCGAATTAGATTTCCGTCCCGAGTTGGACTTTGGCGAAAGTTTTAAAAAGCAATTACCTAAACGGAGCGACGATTTTTCTCAACTTTTACTTGGTTTTGTTGTTTTTTGTTCGCACGATACAATCGCAGGAATGATTTACACTCTAGCCTAGATGAGATTTTTTTGCTATCCCATGAATAAAAGTTGATTATAAAAGTTTGGAAGCCCCAAGAGTTTCTGTTTTCAGTACTCGTTAAGAGGAACTCCTTGTGAAACTGGAACAGATTTACGTTTATGTTTGATGTAAGTTTTAAAGTAAAATTATAAAAGGATTCTTTGAAAATATATAAAATTTCAAAAATTTTAGGTTAGGTCTACTTTTCAACTTCTATCAATAAGCAAGATAGAATTTCACAAGTTCAGTGGTTGAATTAAAAAGCCAAGGATCAAATATTTATTCATTTAAGTTAGTTTTATATACGCAGTAAGGCTTGGAGAAACTCTGATTTAAAGTTGTAAATTAAATAAGTAGAAATATTATTACACAATTCTTAAAACAGGCTTAGTAGCGACAAAGTAGTATATATTCTGTATTAGAATGTGAATAATAATGGTTAAAATAATATTAATAGAACAATTGCCAGGGTATGTTTTGAGCAGACGCCAGATATGACAGACGTTTCATCCAAAACGTCGCAGGAACCACAACAACAGTTACAACAACAACGTGACCATCACCAACGGGGTCAAAAACCACGACAACTCAGGCCTTAGAAAGTGTTGTCTATGATCAACAGTCAGTGGTCGCTCAAACTGTACTGAAGGACAGCGCATCAAATGAATGAATTTATTATTAATGAATATATAATTAACATGTTTTAACAAGTAACCAACCCTAGCCAGGACAAGACTGGATATCGTCAAGTCTTGTCAGCAATTCTGTCTTGAATACTTAGAGGTTCGTCACCGAACAGATAGTCGCAAATCAACATGGTGTCATCATGAAAAAACATCTTATTTCAAACGATCGACTGGATACAATAAAGAGCTATGTGGAGCGCGAGGTTTTTGGTCAAAATGGCACCTTAGGGACAATGTTCGGGCTAAACTCAAGAATTTTAGCAAAAGCAGCCATCCACCGCTAACTTTTTTAAAGGAACGGGGTTCGTCTTAGAGGCAACAAATAAATATATCCTTCCTGACTATGTTTTAGGTGCTAAAACCTTGTATTCGGTAGGCACTGTAATAATCATCTGCAGAGTAACTGGAGTTGAAATAGAAGCAAAAACCTCCCCGGTTTAGACAAAGAAAGCTAGAAGGGAAAATTAATTCTCTTGGAAACACATTGCAATTTTGACCGAGAAATATACACACTCGCAATAGGATGGACAGAACATCACATCAGCAGTGTCTCCAAAAACATTTTTGATATCTACTACATCTGGGGTTTAGTGAATTTCCCCCAAAGACACTCTATCATGTGCCTTAGAGGGAGTGTGCGTGTCATAAATTATAAGGTCAAGTCGTTGACTAAACAAAAGTCTTATAAGTGCCAGGAAGGTAAAACATATTTATCTTGCCAACGACATTGAAATTTTATCACTACCTCTGTAAAACTACACGGCAGGAATACGACAGGAATATGACACTTAAAGCAAAGACGAAGAGCCTCATAATTGCAGCACACGATTATACACTAAAACACAATACCACCAGAAAATGATCTTGAACAAAAACCTAGAACATTATTGATTATGCCAACAAAAAGAAGAACTATCAGAACATTGTTTATGTTCTCTCTAGTTCCAGCTGAAAATTCTTATTAACCAACTTCTAAAATGGAGAAGGTTGTCAATTCGTTGGCCCGTTTTTTTTATGTATGATCAGTGATTATTTATACGACATTATATTAAAGAATATTACAGAAAAGTACCATATAATTATCTATAACGTGGGATTTACGGTTTTCCAGAAAATCAGAAAAAACAGTAATTAAGGGACTACCCTTCAGTGAATTTCAGTAAATCCAGTAAGGCCGTATAATTTTCTATAAACGTAAAACATACCGTTTTTCTGAAAATCGGATAAATATGTGCCAAAAAAGGTAAACATCAATGTAAATATCACATTTTCATCATAAATATCTAGCTTAAATGTCAAGTTATGCCATAAAACTATATCGTACAGGGTGTTTGTAACGGTTTTCCTTTACGGGGCTTAGAGTCGAATGAAATATATGGAAATGAAAAATTGTTATGTGAGCGATCTATTCTATATGGTATGCGCGTATCAAAATTCAAGCAACATGCAATGTGCTCAGTTGAAATATAGTTTGAAGTAAAATTACAGTTATATAGGTGGATTCAAAAATCTTAGAAGTAAATGTGATATAGGGTGGTACATAAGCAGATGTATATATAGGATGTTTGAAATATACTATACTTATACTTGACATAAGGGGCGAAGTAAAATTATAGGTATACAGGATGATTAAACAATTGAAAAATAGAAACAGTCAATAGGGTGGAGAGGATTAACACTTATACAGGGCGGTTGTAACATTGTGTAGAGTTGATTTATAGTTGTACAGGGAGGTTCAGAAATTGATAAATAAATAATTTATACTGGCTGACCAATACACACAAATATATACAGGGTGGTTGCAATATAGGGTGAATTAGAGTTACACTTATAGAAAGAGGTCCAAATAATAAAACGAACAAAACAGTTAAAAAATATGTGGAAAATGTAGAAAACAATACAAATTAGAGAGAGAGGGAGATATATAGTGAGGGAGAGAGATAAGAATCTGCTAAAATATAATCAATAAAATATTACCTTGAATAGAATACCTTAAGTCACATAAAAAAAGAATATATGTATGTCAGAAAATAGTGATTGATTGCAGATGGTTTCTAAATGGTTTTTATTTTGAGCCAGTTGAAGCCGGTTCATTTTTAAATATAAATTATTTTAAAAGGTTATTATACAACTGGTATGAACACCAACCACAAACTGTAATCGACAATAAGGATTTTATGGTCATATACAATAACAAAAAGGTATATTTATTATATATTTTTTTGCTTTTTTAAGTGTAATCAAATATTAATAAAACTACGGCCTTAATCAGCTATGACCAGAAATATCGATTATTTGTTAAAAAACAATATTCCCTCAGGCAATATTTAACCTCATTGTTCAGATACCAATACGACGAGAAGATTTACTCTGCAAACAGGAAAAACAACATTGGCGTTGAGGACAATCACAATACTATTAGCCTCAATCCCGCATTTTCCATTTCTCGAGTAAGCAACTCATTAGATTGCATTTCCCTCCATTCGTTGAAAAACCCCAATCAACTTCCGACTTGACTTTTAAAGAAGCTGGTTAGTCAAAAGCCCTTTTAAATATGAAAACCGACGGAGAACACAAAACAAGTTTTCCGCTAATAAAGTCATTCTAAATTTTTCCGGGCTTCGTTTTCGATTAAACGAAAGGCAGTGCGGAGATGGAATTAGTCGCTGGATACACGGAACGGCAAGAGGTTTTAGTTCGGGTATATTGGAAAAGAAAATTGGATTATAGAAATTAAGGGCTTACTAAAAGCTACAACCTTTATGAAAATATTGCTAGACTAATAATCTTTTACGATTATTTTTCTTATAAATATTCACTTTTTTTATATGTGAAGAGATATGCGTAATTACAAAATTAAATCGGGCCATAACCTATTATATGAACTGGGGAAATGATAAAAATGTACATTATCTGTTCTTTTAAATTATTATTAGGAGGTTAATACGTTATTATTATTTATTCATATATAAAGAAGACCATATTCAACGTATTTTTTAAAAGAGGCATTTATATTTACCAACAACAACTTAATCGATTTTAATATGCTTGACAATATTTATGGAAAGATACCTTGGTAAAAGAAAACATTAAACATTCCATTATCTTTAATATAGCCTGCGCTATTTATTTGAAAATATTATGTTTTTTATTTAGCGTCGGAATTTTAAATGAGACGATATAGTTATCGTAATTGTTGTTAGAAAAGTTTTCTTTTTGACAGGATTAAATAACCTCAAGTTGATACTATTTATTCGAACGGCGTTAAAAAAGCATTGCGTATCTAGAACGCTGCTAGATTAATTGTGATTATAGTTGTAAATTGTATTGGAAACGATTATTCTGTACTAGTAGCGTACGAATAATTTTGTAGTGATGGTAATCGAAACAACGACAGTAGGTCGTCTCAACGATTAATTATTCATTGACAAAATTGGGTAAAATAATGGCCATAATAAGCTTAGCATTTTGTGAAATAACGAGTAAAGTTTCAGACATTGTAAGACTCAAACAAGGAAGAATCGGTTATTAGTTTAGAAACATTTGTGATAATTTGTGAATAGAAGAATAAATAAACAGTGTTATTGTTGAAATTAATTAATGCTTATGGAAAATAGCTGCACATACGTATGAAAAAACTTGGGGTCGCAGTCGTTCATGGTCGTGAGCGAACCATAAATTAGAGGACCCTGATACATAAGTTATCGATTCGGAATAAAAGGGAAGAAAACCCATCCGTATGCAGTTGTAAAGTAGATTAAATTTTGCAAAAAGAATCCTTAAACTCCTTTTCGATATCTTCGTTTATCTTGGGTATGGGCAAAAAAATGTTTTTCACAAGCTTTCGTTTAGCTTGCAATGTTAGTATCTAGCTAAATAATTTGTAAATAGTTGTTCAACCACTTATAATCTCCGATATAGATAAGATTTAGCATACTTGAATATGGTCGATGAAAATGCTATAATGTTACCATCAAGCTGATCTAATAACGGCTCGAGGATTTAGGAATATTACTTAAATATAGGGTACGTCTAGCCCCGAGAAAAACGTAACACACTGTGGAGAGAAATAGAAAACCAAGTAGACGTATCCAACTCTGTCTAAGCTCGCTTTCGACTGATGCTTGTTTTTGCATCAGTCAAGTAACGTCTTGCTATTACGTCCTCTAGACTGAGACGAATACGTCCACTCGATTTCCTTGCTCTCTCATCTAACATACAATTCCACTTGTACAGACGCCCATACCCCGTGCATTCTATCTTTAGGTATTACTTCTATGACTGGAACTCGCTGATAGCAAATGGTCATGTTTGAGTTAGTATGTTTTGTCATAAGTATTTACCATTACACATGTATGATGAGGGTTTGAAGATCGTCACTATGGAAGTTAAGTGGTCTTATTCCACAAAATAGGCTATCCAGGTTTCTTGGCCGTGGTCTCTTTCTCCTATCGTTTTTTGCTCGTTTGTGGAATGGCCTTGAGGCTGCTTAATCCCATGGTCAAAGCTTTAGTTTTTATTTCAATACTGCGAAATGTACAGTTGACCAACCTTCCACAAATGTTAGTGTTTATTTGAGTTTTTGTATTTAAGCCAAAGTCTTAATTAATGCCTAATGAATGTAATTAGGTATTAAAGTGTGATGTTATTTCCCTAAAGCCCACAAAAAGAAATTAGGTGTGAAATTCGACTATAATTCTGCTCACAATCTAATCTGGTATAGGAATGACAAATACTGTGGATCAGTAGTTTTGTGGTCAGTGGCACAGTTAAGGACAAATTTACTTTTAGCTAATATACAATATCCTAAAGAATTGTTCTCTCCCGCACCTAACCTAACCTTCTCTTCGTAGCTTTTATTGCAAATTAGACAAACTCCTACTTTAGTGCTATTGCATATGTTATTATGTCAAGCTTGACGCTTTAAACTATGAAGTGTGTTTAGAACTCGACATGGATTTATCTTGAACTATCATTCATTTGGCAAGCATATTGCAAATCTCTGTTTGTAAAACATAGAACCAAATACAGTACTTGACCTCATGATTCAAAACAGATTTACAGAGAACTAATAACTGCTAACATCTCAAAAACAAAAAAAAAGGCTCTGTTAGAAAATGCGCATATCCCTCGCCCAGAAGGCAATCCTGTAGAGGTGATAAAAATGAAACTGAGAAACTATTTAAAATCCCCACATAACTCTTTACTAACAACTGCAGGTGCATCACTTTACATCAAGTAATAGATTAATTAGTCACAACTTATTTAATATATATATATATATATATATATATATATATATATATATATATATATGGATGTAACCTTAAGGACACTGTATACCCTACATAATGCGGATGACCAAGAAGTAATTGAACAGGATAAAGATATAGAATATATATCCAGAAAACTCACGGAGGAATGCCGAAAGTTGGCTTTATAAGTTAACACTTAAAAGAAGCATACGAAAAGAAATCCTACCTGACGGCTTAGATCTAGAATGAGATAAAAAGGAAGCTTTAAGGAATGTGTCTAGTTAGACATAATTTTGACATCAATGGTACGAAATGAGGAGACAACTAAAGACAGAATATCTACAGTAATAAAGGAAATAGGAGCATTGAACTCAGTTTGATGACATAAGAACATCAGAAGTGAAATAAAAAGGGAATATAAAACGCAATATTGCAATCGGTAACTAAGCATGATTTCCAAGTCTGAACAAAAAAACACTATCTGCCGTTGAAATTGACTTTTGAAGTAGAGCAACAAGAAGCTCTAGTCGTGAACATATCATAAAAGAAAAAATAAGATATAATATGAACACATGAGACGAATGGGTGAAGTAGGTCTCCCTACAATAATCTTAGAATGGACCCTCTTCGGAAATAGGAAAACAGAATGTACTACATCCTGGTTAAAAGGGATTACCATACTAATGTCACAAAGAAATCTAGGCCACAATGACAGGCAAAACATTCATGGGTATATAAACAAATATATTACAAACACCATATTACAAATGTAGAGTTATATTCTATATGCCTCTCTAGAAACAAACTTCATTTCAAATAATATTTTGTCAGCCCTAATGTAACTAGATACAGCATTAAAAAATTCAATTCTACTTTTCTCGCCCTAAAAGGACAGCCGCCGGAAGGAAAACAACCCCCATTTGCAACGGGAGTTGGAGATACTCGCTCTCCGAATCCACCGAGACTGTTTCAAGTCAGAAAATTCGAAATATTTAACAATTAATTACCTGAAACGCTAAATAAAGGTTACACTACGAATTTGCAATGGAATTGTATCGGCTGCCCCCTGGGTTTGAGTCAACGTAGCGGACAAGCGGAACTTTATTCAAAAACTTAAATTAGATTTTTGTTCATTATCTTATACTTTGGAAAAAGTTTTCGAGCAGTAATTGCCCTAACAGAAAAGGAGATATTCCGGAACTTTGCTGCTCTTTCTTTTTTAATCGGGCGATACAATAGGACGAGTGATTTACAAGCCGGTATAGCTAAGTTTTTCTAAGTTTAAATTATAATGTAACTGTTACATGGTGAATAATATACTTTCTGGATTCTTGTCCTTTCTCTCAAAAAGTAGGTTCTGAAGTTTTTGATTCTGCTTATAATTTTTTTAATTGCTCTTTTAGATTCACTTTAAATTAAATTGTATTTAACTTACTAATAAATGTACTTAACTTCCAGTAAAAAACGTCATCAATATTAGGGAGGTTATAAGCAGTATAAAAACTGCTGTTGGCCTAACATATTTGAAGCGCTTTCATGTTAATTTCTCACAGATTTCTATAAGATATTTTATACTCAGTATGATTTGATTTAATGGTATAATTATTAAATTTGCTGCAGCAACGACAGCCAAATAATCAGCAATATTAGCCTGTATTACATTTGACCAACAGTTTGTTTCACAATTTGTAATAATATAATCCATCTTTGAACATATATCTCATTGAGTGTAATGTATCGAATTTGTGAAATAAAATAATTTTCTTGTTTTACTGTTAATTTTTGTAATAAATCAGAAATCGCTTAATATTTCCGAAAGAGGTGTAAGACATTGTACAAGAATTATGTCTAGAATTTTATGGAGAACTCATTTGAATAAAGAAAGTTGGTATTTGCCACTGTCAGGGCTTCTGGTGTGCTGCAGATATTTTTGGCTCTCTGGATTAGTGTTTGGATGATGCCAGTTTTCGTTGCTCTTGGGTGGTTGAAGTTATAGTGAAGGTATAATCCTGTATGCGTAGCCTTCTTGTAGACTGTTGTTTGGATTCCGGTCCTAGTCCTTTGACAATTTACATCAAGGAATGGTAGGCAGCCACTCTCTTCCATCACCATGGTGAATTTAATGGATGGTTGTGATTGGTTCAGGTGCCCCAGGAATGCCTGTAGTTCTGCCTCTCCATGTTGCCAAATGATAAAGGTGTCATCGACATACCTCAACAATAGCTTAGACTGCTTCTCGTAACTCCTCACTGCATGTTCTTCGAAACATTCCATGTAGATTTTGGCGATGGTTGGTGATAACGGGGAACCCATAGGCAATCCATCTTCTTGCATGAAGAACCGGTCCTTCTCCTGAAAGTAGCAGTTCTTGAGGCAACATGGAGAGGAGAGGACGGAGCTGCCAATAGACTCAATCATGGACTTGCTTGAAGCGACCGCTGGACACCAGGATTAAGGAGCACCGCACAGCTACTCAAAGGGCGGAGGTAAAGAAGTCTGGGCTAGCTAATCACGCATGAACCGAACACCATAATATCAACTGGGACCACGCCAGAGCAATTCACAAGGAAGAGCATTGGTACAAAAGAAAATTCATAAAGACAGCATATATAATCCCGAACGAAAATATAATTAGCCAGCCCAACGTCCAAATTAAAAATATTTGAAGAGCTCTTCTTCGGCCACTACCGCTACGCATCACCGGCAACCAACCTCCAGATACGAGGACGCTGATTGGACCAGATAAGACCCAATGACCATGACCGGCGACGCATGACCGGTTGAAGGTATAGTATAAACACAAGAGATAATCTGAATTTCCTATCATTCACCTGATGACGATAGCAGGTACACAGCTATTGAAACGTAGTGAGATCAACCACTTCAAGACAATGGAAGTCCAAGGAAACTTCGAGGAACGAGTCGAGTCAGACTAATATTATATCGTCTGTATTGTTGTCGGAATCGCTCGAAATATTTTGTTATTTTCTAAATATTTTATGCAAGTATTTGTACATTTCTTCTTTATTAAACTTACAAGCATTTGTTAATAGGTTTATTAACTCGATATTCGATTCCTTGAGATCGCGCACTCCATTTGTGAGTGTCTCATTTTTTTTGTGAATATATGCAGGTGAATGGAGAATCTCCATCTTTTTTGACGTCTTTTAACCAACATGCATTTTGATGCAACTCAAATTATATTCATTTAATACTCTCCTTCGCCTATTTTTAAAATAAAATTAGTTTTTTCCTATTTTCTTTAAATATTTGTTATACAATTTTAATGATATAATATACTTGGCCCACTTTTCAGTACTAATTAATTTTGTTTCATGACACCTTTTGATATAAAGGAAATTAAAGGTACTTCACTTTTAAGGAAAATTTATATTTTTTAACACACCTCGTATATAGTTGAAAAAAATGACGTGACAACTGACTTTTTTCCTGACTATTATTAATAACAAAGTTTTGAATTTGATACTTATGTAGGTACACTGTGTATACAGAGGAATTAAATTCGGTTAGTTAAAATTTATTTTGATTTAATTTCAATTTATTTTGAATTAATTTCATCCCAGATTTCTAACAGCTATAACTTATTTCATTTATAAGCGCCGCCTTGGTCAATTTTTATTGTAAAATATGTTTTTTTGATTTGCTGAAAAACGGTATATGTCATGTCACTGAAAATAATTTATATTTACAAAATATCCGGCTTGTCTAATCAATCACTATTTTCTGACGTACATTCTTTTTCATGTGATTTAAAGTACAATTCAATTGATTATGTTAGCGTATTTTTATATCTCTCTCTCTTTCTCCCTATCTCTCCCTCTCTAATTTGTACTTTTTTGTATATTTTCTACACATTTTTTAACGTTTTATTATTTGGAACAATTTCTATAAGTGTAACTCTAATTCACCCTATATTGAAACCACCCTGTATATGTTTCTGTGTATTGGTCACCCAATATAAATTATTTGTCTATAATTTTCCCTCTCTTTAGGAACACACACACCTACCACCGTATACCGTAGAGAAAAGATCGTTCACATAACACATTTTTCTTTTGATACATTTCACTTTAAGCCCCGTAAAATGAAAACCGTTACAAACACCCTGTACGACATACTTTCATGGCATATCTTAACATTTAAGCTAGATATTAAGATGAAAATTTGACATTTACATTAATTTTTACAGTTTTTTTGCAAATATTTTTCCGATTTTCAGAAAAACGGAATATTTTAGATTATAAAAAATTATACGGAATCGAGCTGGAACAGCTCTTTGTAGAATACAATTTAAAATTGATTGATTAGAGAAAACAGTGTAGATTCATTGAAATTTACTGAAGTGTACTACTTAATTACTGTTTTTTCTGATTTTTGGGAAAACCGTAAATCTCACGTGATAGAAAATTATATGGTACCTTTCTGTAACATTCCTTGATGCAATGAGCCATTTTGGAACAATCACTGAGCATACATAAAAAAACGTTCCGACGAATTGATAACCTCCTCCTTTTTGGAAGTCGGTTAAAAATATGGGACCACTTCGAAATCCTCCTTCATAAAATACAGTTTGAATTACCTAAATTAGTTAGTTGGTTGTCGAGGAATCACAGAACACCCATAAAAAATGAACATATATACGGACAAAGTAACAACATCCATGATTCTAAAACAGAAATACTAATATTGCTCATTTATATTTACATTTCTATATATATATATTTTTTTAAATGTTAGCATTTCTAGACTCTACGCTCCACTTACTAAACACACAGAAGGAATTACGCTTGCCATCGACAATTTCAATTACTGCTTCATCATAATCTTCGATCATTAATGCGGGCGCTTATCAATGACTCCAGGGTGTTTAAAACGATTATTGGCAAATTATTACCGAAGCCCTTGATCGAAACTGTATCGAGTAAATATTAAATCAAATCTGGCTTTTCACATTACACGATATCTGTTCAACCAATTCTATTTTCCGGTTCGCAGAATACACCAATTAGGCTCGCGCCCTACCAAATTGCCGCCCCGGTTTTTCCCCCCGACTGCACCCCCGCCGAACTCAATTAGCCCCTGTACCCCTTTTTGCAATCAATCCCTTTCCCTTTCAATTACCACCCCACAGCACGCCGACCCAGAGCCGACATCCGCTTTTACTTCTATTGCCGCAGTTATTCTAGTTGAGAAAATTTCGAACATCCGAAACTGTTGGGAAAATCCTATTCAACGGATCGTATTTACGCGGTGCGATGGAGGCCCGTCTGCGTGGATATTCCAAGGAATAGCGGAAACCCAGCAGGATAGAGCGTATGGATGTAAGCGCGTTGTTGTCTTCTCAGACAGAAAATATCCCCGGATTAATTCCTTTCGGGTCTGAGACGCCAGTGTCGTGATCACAAAGTTAAAATCTCATTATTTCCGAAAGAAACGTTTCATTACAGTAAACAATTGCTAAATGTTATTAGAAACGACATATAATATATTGCTGTAATCAGTTTATATATATATATATATATATATATATATATATATATACAAGGTGAGCCAAAAGCCTTTTGAATAAATCTTCAGGAACTTTGTTTTTTTTTTGAAAAATTATAAATACAAAAGTTTTAGCATTTTTCCTGGCTATCGAACAGTGACAATCACCTTGACGGTCATATCGAGGTCAGATACATTTTTTTAAAGAGAACCCTGATTTTTTATTCTGGTTTCGGAAAGAACGGAAAATTTTACGTCCAGAATAACCTTGACTATGACCTCGTTCATAACCTTCCAATGTCAAATGCCTTTTTATTGAAAAATCAATAGATTTTTTCCAAAATCGGTACAGGGGGTTTTGAGGTCGCTGATTATGAATCTGGGGTCAGATTTACAAAATTCAAATGGTTGATGATGACCTTGTCGGTCGTCGTCATGGTAATTTTTGTAAGTAAAATTATCCGCTATTTCCCAATCCAATTTTGAAGATAAATGTGTTCGCCATCTTGGATCCGCCATTTTGAATTTTGTAAATCTGACCTCAGATTCGTAATCAGCGGCATCAACAACACCCCTATACCCATTTTGGTGAAAATCTATTGATTTTTCAATAAAAAAGCATTTGACCTTGGTAGTGGTCAAGGTCAATCTGGACGTACAATTTTCCGCTCTTTCCGCAACCGGAATAAAAAATGGGGATCTTCATTATAAAAAATGCATTTGACTTCTATATGATCGTCAAGGTCATGGTCAAGGCCAAGATCATGGTCACTGTTAGATATCCAGTAAAAATGCTAATACTGTTGTATAATTCAAAAAAAAATTATTCCATACTTTTGGCTCACCGTGTATATATGAGTAGAAACTGGTGTCAGTTCATTACAACTGGTAAAAGAAACCTCTTTGTGTCATGAGAAAAGCTTTCGGAATACCATTTATTCCTTCCTCGGTTCGAGGTAAACGAGGTTATTGATTAAAAAAAATTCACACGGTTTGGTTGGTCAAATTTTACATGAAAAAAGTCTTGCAATATTGCTCACAAAAAACAAATTAAAATTTTCTCTTTCCACATGGACAAGTTAAAAATTAAAGCTTAGTAATTTTAGTTTAAAATAATTGGTCAAGTGCGAGTTGGACTCGCATACTTAGGGTTCCGTACCACCTTCAAGATTCGAATATTAAAGTTTCAGACAAGCAGGGAATGAGTGCATTTTCTTATATTTACCCTTATATCTTTTAAAGGAAGCGTTTGAAATTTATAAAAAATAAACACTTTGATTTTCCACACATAGACTTTTTATTTTCTAATTTGGCTCCCAAAAAGTAACATTAGAGTTTACTAATAAACTTTCAGAGATGCCTTTTATAATCTACTCTCTGAGTTTTGAAGCTCTGTAGATAGGAAGAAAAAGGGCAAAATAGGTCAAACTTTAAATTATAAATTATTAAATCTGTTATTCAAATTATTTAAAAATATAAATAAAATATATTTAAATAGTGTAACTTCTAAAGCGGAAATTAAGTCTATGTTTAATATTTTTTATACAAATGATTTAAAAATATGATATATTTGTAATTCACATAATGAGCCTTTTATCTGATATATTACATGATGCGTTTGAAAATTGAATCTTTATTTTCCATTTAATTGTATAATTTGTCCCTAAAATTACTATGGGGGTTTTCTAATAATTTTTTTTCCGTTTAATTCTATTATTTGGGGGCCAAATAATAGAATTAGGGATTTTTTTCATATTTTTCTTATAAACAAAAAAATGAGGTCTTAGATTTTGGGGAATAACGGAGAGAATGGGTTATTTTTTTTAAATATTTTTTAATATATTTTAAAATATTCATTTAAAAAAAAAATAAAAGAATATTTTTGTATTCGTCATAATGAGCCCTGTGATTTGATATATTACATGACCCGTTAGAAACAATTATAATTTTTTATTTTCCATTTAATTCTATAATTTGCCCCCGAAAATGAAAATTAGGGGTTTCTCCTTATTTTTCCAGTAAAGTTCAGGTGAGGGGCTATACTCCCAGTTTTTCAAAATTTTTCAGCTTATGGTTTCGGAGATAAGGGGGGAATGGGTAAATTTTTTTATATTTTTGTTAATATCTTTTAATTAATTTATTTTATAAATATGGAAAAAATATATTTGTTTTCTTCATCATGAGCCCTTTTATTTGATATATAACATGCTGGGTTAGAAACAATTTTAATTTTATATTTTCCATTTAATTCTATAATTTGCCCCCCAAAAACAATATATTGGGGGGTTTTTCCTGATTTTTCCACTAAAGTTCAGGTGAGGGGCTATACCTTCATTGTTTTTTTCAAAATTTTCCAGCTTATGGTTTCGGTGATAGGGGGGATGGGTAAAATTTTCTATATTTTTTTTAATATCTTTTAATTAATTTATTTTAAAAATATGAAAAAAATATATTTGTTTTCTTCATAATAAGCCCTTTCATTTGATATATAACATGATTGGTTAGAAACAATTTTAATTTTAATTTTCCATTTAATTCTATAATTTGCCCCCCAAAATAAATATTAGGGGTTTCTCCTTATTTTTCCAGTAAATTTCAGGTGAGGGGCTATACCTCCATTTTTTTTTCAAAATTGTCCAGCTTATGGTTTCGGAGATAAGGGGGTGGAATGGGTAAATTTTTTTATATTTTTGTTAATATCTTTTAATTAATTTATTTTAAAAATATGAAAAAAATATATTTGTTTTCGTCGTAATGAGCCCTTTCATTTGATATATAACATGATGGGTTAGAAACAATTTTAATTTAATATTTTCCATGTAATTCTATAATTTGCCCCCCAAAATTAAAATTATTTTTCCAGTAAACTTCAGGTCAGAACCTATAAATTAATTTTTTTTCAAAACTTTACGTTTTATAGTTTCGGAGATAAGGGGGGATGATATATTTTCGTTAATTACTTTTTAAATAATTTTTTTAATATGAAAAAAGAATATTTGTGTTCCTCAGAATGAGACCTTTCATTTGATATATTACATGATGCGTTTGAATTTTTTTTTATTTTTAAATTTATATTTAATTCTATAATTTGCCACCCAAAATTAATATTAACGGTTTCAGCTTATTTTTCCTGTAAAGTTCGGGCAACGTTCTATATTTATTATTTTTTTCAAAATTTTAGGCTCAGTAGTTTCGGAGATCAGGGGGGGAACGGTCGATTTTTTTAGTTTTCTCCCTTAGAAGTACCTCTAAAATCAAAAATTTTTCTTCTACGATATGTACCCCTGATCGGGTCACCAAACTATATATTGGTCCCAATTTCAACCTCTTCTGTCCAGTAGTGTAGGAGAAAATGGCTGTGATGTGACACAGGCAGAAATCCGGAGTGATATTATAAGGGTATCCGTATATTGTATATACGGAACCCTAAAAACTAAAAAATACGCTTTAATAGCAAACCGAACTAAAAAGCAGAAAATATTTTTTAATTATGAACAGTTTATATTATAGCAGTAGAAAGTCGAACAATCAATCCTTATTAATAAAAATATAATAAAATTTAAGTTAACAGAATAATTCGATTCATAGTAAAAAGCGTGGGGTGCCTTTCACTATATTTGTATAACTCTCCTCTTATAAATAGTTGCCAATAGAATAATTGTAAAATTTAATATTTCAATCACCCCAAATTTTTTACTCTGAATCGAATTATTCTGTTAATAACTTAAATTTTATTATATTTTTATTTTGAGGTAATTAATCATGATTAATTGTGCGACTTTCTACTGCTGTAATATAAACTGTTCATAATTAAAAATTATTTTCTGGTTTTTAGTTCGGTTTGCTATTAACGCGTATCTTTTAGTTTTTTTAAACTATAATAATTTTTATTTTAGTCTCATAAGCATGTCTTTAGTATTTATAATTAAAAAGTATACTTCATTTTTGCGTAAACTTTCCATTTCATTACAGCAAGTTTTACTACTGCTAACTAGATGGCAGTACTTAATAGACGAATTTGTATTTAGGCAAGAACAGTGACAAAAAGACAACAAACGGGAAAATTCAACTTGAAGAATTGTATTGTCATCGGCCCTTGACACGTGTGCCAATTTTCAACTTAATTGGCCTTCTTTAAGTTGGTGAAAATTACGTTGAAATTTTCCGTTACATAGACAGATACATACGTACACATCGACCTAATAAAAGCGTATTAAAAAGAGGGGCTTTTTACGAATTATACTTCCCGTTTCTTGTTATCTCAAGTCTCTATTTCTATTTGTGTTATCATTAGTAATGGTTATAAATTCCAGGAGAAATAAAATAATTTTGTTGGAAAAATACGCATTAGAAATGCAAATCGACGTGTCCAAGTGTTTTTCCCAATAAGCCCTCCTTTATGCGTTATCGAATTTATTCCAGTTGGCTGTTGTGCTGAACTAGTCTTTCTATATACTGTATATTTTTATACTTATTTGTTGTTGGAACGGTTCATATCCAAGTCTGGAGTCGTTGCTAATCACTTTATGTATTAGTTATGACTTATACATGGATTGCTTGCTGAGATGCACAATTTTCAAAAGTATCTATCGAGGGTAACCAGGAATCTGAGCATTTTTCCTAAAGTGCTCTGTTACAGTACTTTATCTCCACTAAGTAGTAATTTTTTATGTTTAAAATCAACTTTAACTGTCTATTCAACAGTTTTCCCTGTAATTTTAGGCAACACTCGTAAAACTCCCTAGATTAAATGTTACTCAAAATAAATTTGTGTTCAAATTTTTAAATTGCCAAATACCTCAAACTAAAACACCTCAACCAATATGTATAAATATGCACAGAAATTCAGTATCATTTTTCTCATTAAATCCAAATCTCATTGTCACATACCCTTTTTAATAAAATCCTGCTTAGAATTCTATACAATATAATGGAAGCTCGAAGCCTCTATAATATGAACGCAAAAAAATATAATTTGAAAAATGAAATTAGTCGGATGTGATTATTTCAGCTATCGCTTTGACGTTGATAATTTGTCACAGTCACATCCTTTTCATATTTCCCCTACTGCTGTCCATAAATTTAATACCTTCATTCGTATAAATCTTCGGTTGGAAAAAAACAGACCCAACGCATTTTTCCATTATTCATGATTTTCCCATCATACCATCAAAGACCAAAATTTTTCAACGACGTCAGCTTGATCAACATTATAACTGATGAATGAAGTTATGCCAGATGGGGTACATGTATTTGCAATTCTCGTGACGAGTCTTTCATCTTTTTTTTCGTTTCCTAAATGGGAATTTTCGTTGCCCCAATTAATTCTGAATTTTCACGCTAACAACAATTCTATTAAACGTGACAAGAGGAGAACGATTTGTTATTGTACAAGTATTGGAATATTTTCTACTCGAATTCACTAAAGCACCTGAGCAGTTATGTAGTTAACCATATATCTTTTTTGTATTTACTTCTGATGTATGCCTAGAGTCTGTAGTTTATGATCTGATAATTACTTACAGATCAATATATTTTTTGTTGAAGCTAACAATTACTGGCAAACGGATGCTTCAAATTGAATGAACTGAATGACTCAAAAAGGTGGTACACGAGTATGCGTTCGAAGCTTTGGGAAATGTGGAACTAGGTAATCAACACCCAGAAAATGCTCCGATCAGTGAAGAAATAACAGAGATCATTGGCAAAATTATATTGTGGTATCAGAGATGGCTATGCAGAAATCCTGTCGGAGATTTAAGAATTCATGTGTGAGATAAGATATATGGTATCAAGGTAAATATGAAATCTAGCCTTAAAGAATGTCAAGAGATATAAAATGCATCTGATGCAGGTGCATAAAGACTGGTGGATGATACGATAGTTTTTGCAGCCAGCGCAGAGGATCTTCAGGAAATCGCTAACCTCTTAGAGAAAAGTAAACAATACCGTCTGGAAATAAATCAGGAGAAAACTAGTTACATTGGCATTAGTAAATCATATAATAGTAAACAAGAGATTAAGTGTAGAATCGAGAAAGCAAAGACAGCATACATTATAATGGCTAAACTTGTTCGAAACCATGAAACTAAATACAAAAATCAGAGTGTTTCGCTTATACATATTTCCTGTTGTTTTGCATGCAGCGGAGACATTGCCTCTCGCGGTTGCCAGTTCAAAGGCGTATTCTAAAAATACTTTGGACCTAACACTTTAGTAACGTAGATCTGTTGGATAAAATTGGCAAGAACAAAAAAATACTCAATACTATCAAAAGCAGGAAACTAGAATAGCCCGGCCATGATATGAGAAATTTAGCAAAATACGAACTATCACAACTTGTTCTGCAAGGTAAAGATTTGGTACAAGAGGTCCGGAAAGATGAACAATTTCTTGGTTCAGAAATTTACCTACTTAGTATGGAATGACAGCAAGGGACCTGTTTCGCACTCATGTCGATAAAGTGAGGATAGCCATGTTTGTTGCTAATAACCTCTCACGGATTGGCGCTCGAAGAAGATGAAGAAGATAAGGGAAGCATGAAAGTTAATATCAGAATTATCTGAAAGATAATGTATCACCTTAGGATTATATTTATAGAATTCTTCAAAATAACACTATTCATGAAAAATCTGCATATTTCGAAGCTTCCAAACAATTGTAAGACGAAAAAAAATTAATTAGCAATTATAAGAAAACCAGCTCTGGCGCCGCAGCTTCGCATGTAGTTGAGACATTTGTGTTTTATTAAATATTGTCAAAAATTTAAAAGTAATTGCTAGAACCTGATCGTAGCGCCACCTACCGGTCCAATTGTAAATATAACCTATTCAAACACACCCACAAAGTGATAAAACCCAAGGCCGTAATTTCCAACTGTAAATTTATGTTTTTGTTCTTGTAATCTGGATTAAAAATTGTTTAATATAAAATTTATTTTTATGAAAAAGATGATTAATTGGTTAAAATTTAATCTTGAAACCAAAAATTCAACCCCCCAGACCCCGCCTTCGCTGGCTACGGGTTTGTCCAAACCGTTTAGAACGAATAAAAAAATCCTACAACCTGATATCAGCGCCAATCTAATTTGTAATCAAACCATTTAGAACCCACGCAGTCTGAGCATCTTTATACAAAACAAAAGTGCGAAGAGTAAATTGTCATTAGTTTTCAGAAACATTTCCATTTTTCTGCGCAATATTCTTAATTTTTCTTTTCGTTTGAATCTTATACAAAGTAGCAGAAGATTAAAAAAAATTAATTTGGTAAGTTATGGCCACGTTATGGCCTGACCAAGGGATATAGGGAACAATTTTTATATCTTAAGATAAAATCCCAACTCATGCATCTGTGTTAAATGATATTTGCAACGCGCATTCCGTCAATCGCTGTCAATCTTAAGTTTTTCTATCATAAGCAATAATAAACACAACCAAAAAAGAATTATCAAAATTGGTCCAGCCATTCATTAGTGATGCCATGATGTACAAATTTAAAGAAGAGAATTGATGAGCTACTAGAAAATAAACTACAGGAGAATGTAATCGATAATTGGAAAAATGAATTAAATGTATTATTTATTGAATTATTTGCGTTTAAAAAGTACTGCAAGTAAGTGAATTAGAATACATTTCTGACACAAATATGAAAGAATTAATATGGAATACGACATAATCGGCAAAATAAAAAAACTCTAACCTAAAAATTACCATACCTTAGATGGTCATTGATCAAAATATACCCAAGGAACAGCATGAGTGATAAAAATAAATGTATCTATAATTTTTTGTAAAAATTCTAATATGCATCCCATGCAATATGCATATGATGAATTCAGAGCAGTTGAGCAAAAGTAAAGCAAGCATAAGTCCATGACTATAATGGCACATTATAGTCATGGACAAAACACAATAGACACCACAATTAAAAACCCTCACAAAAATGGCAAATTATTGTGCAACAGCATGTATGCACAATTTCTTGGTCACTGTATGGATTACTAGAAATAAGTATTGACCTCATTTTTCTATCACTGATAAGGAATTTCCAACAGCTAACTATTAAGTTGCTAAGCATTTATACATAAAGCCTAAAATCATTTAGAACAGAGTCTGCAATATTACACCGCAATAATTTTCAACCATTCAGCAAAATCTTAGTGGACTACATTATCAATTTCTAATTACCAACCTCGAACTGTAAGCAATTCGTGCTTATCCTGTACTGCATCAAAATTAGTGGTGTATTCAGATTAAATCTGCCACCAAATCTCAATGAGACCAATTAATCTCCCAATAGAAAGCTAATGCTATCCCATCCCACCAAATGTAATGAAAGCCCCGCTCCCCCAGAACAATCCCACCTTTGAAACGGGTGGGGGGTAAAAGCGTCTGAGTGTTCATTAATTAGGGTTAGAGAAGTCAAACAAGCCCTTTGTTACATTCCATGAACTATATATCTATACACTTTCTCTCCGAGGAAATTCGTTTACTACAAATTGAACTTACTATGCATAATGATAAATACCTGCTTATTATTCGTAGGTACTGGCGTCTGAACTGATTAAATTATTGTCGAGGGAATGATGTCGAATCTGTGTTCATTGGGAATACGCTTCTCGGTATTAGTTTATTAAGAAGTTAGTAATGACATTCCAATAGTTGTACATTAAAGACTTTTAGAGTAAAACAAAAGACAAACTTGAGCATCAATTATTTGAAATTGCCAATTACTTCTTAGCTGTTAGTCTGAAGCTGGTAAACAATGAAACAATGAACTTTCGTTGGACTTCCATCGTCTTGAAACGTTGTGTGATCAATCATTCCAAGACGATGGAAGTACAAGGAAACTTCGAGGTACTTCTTAACTATTTGGACATTTTCATCTCAGGATCATCTTGTCAAAAACACCTACTGTTATGATGCGATTTGTAAATTTATTGCAACCTACTGAGACAAAATGAAATTTCAGAGCAGTTCTACTGTTTTAATATAAAACAATATACAATCGGGGAAACTAGCACACAGAGGCTCCGAATCTGGAGCCGTCCCATGTAATTGCTGTTCTCTCGTAACTTCAAGGTTAGAATGTCACGATAATTTTTTCAGGTTACTTCACCTGTCAGAGATACTGACCTCTATTCGAGGTGTCATTCTTTTGTACACCTCGAATTTTATCGTGACATTCTAACCTAGGAGTTACGAGAGAACAGCAATTACACGGAACGGCTCCAGATTCGGAACCTCTGTGTGCTAATTTCTCGCGTCTACAAATTTACCGTTATCTATCAAATACATAAATAAGTGTTCGAGAGGACATTCTATTGTGGGAAGCGCAACTGATGAAGGTTCCCAGCCAGAAACAATATATATCATATATATTGTTTTGCGTACAAAAGAATGACACCTCGAAGAAAGTATTTATTATAGCAGGTCATAAATCCGTAAAATGGGAAGAATTATCTATTTCACCTTAATTCTTAATATTACTTATTCTTCTGCGAGTTTAAAGTTGTATATCCAGAATGAAATGTGAACTCACATTCATGTTTTGACTTTAACCTAACTTATAATCCTAACTTTTTAATATTTAACATTGTCATCTATCCTTGCTTTTATTTTTTTTTATTTATAGGACTCTCAGAACGTTATTTAATTTACCAAAGTATCCCATAGCTGAACTGGTATTCATAATTCTCCTAGAGCTTCGTACTGCCACTGAGGCAATGGTAAACTTGTTTGCCTTATGCAGCTTTGAATAATAAACCTTCAGCTGGTGACAGATTTTGGTCCACCATTTTGTCGCTTCTGACACAAAGGGAGTTGAAACGATTGTTGTTGTTGAATACATTGAAGCGAAGTTTGAGAAGAGAACCGCGTTATTGACACAGAAAAACCTCGAATTCCAATTTCCAAAAAAGATATTTTATCCGATTGGTTCTGTTAATAAATAAGTTCTATAATGCACCCAACCATCGTTTGGCAATTTTCATTGTTTGACCTCTTATTATTGGGGATTAACTTAATTAGGTACTAATATTTTTTTCTCCAACATATGCAAAATTGTCTCCTACACTTCTTGAGTCATCTGAAATAAGACCATATATGAAACCTTAGTGAAAACGTAACAGAAAAATACATGCATACCAGGTTCAATTACTGTGAGCAAATAATCTCTGAGTTATTTGCCGCTCCGTCCAGTCACATTGTTTCGGTTGGTAGTAAAGAGCTCTTCATGTTTTATTCTTTGAAGCCACACTTCCTAGTAATTAATGTTTTTTGTAAAACAATGACTAAAAAAACAATTAATAAATTTAGCAATAAATACCATAATTCGTTACCTCTTCGGCGTTTCATTAATACAACTAAGAACACGACTTGGCTGAGTACCTATTAGTGATTTTGTAGATTTAAATGACTTTACAAGACAGAAACCACTAAAATGTAATGTCCGACAGCATGCATTACAATCGATAATCACACGTGTGATGGCGCCCTCACGAGGAATTTGGATGAAACCGAAAATACTATGACAGTACAGAGGGCGCTCAAAAAAGTAAACCAAATTTCCTATCTGAGGAATTACTCCTATGTTTATGTCAAAACTTAGTTCGATTGACAATTTATTACTTAGTTTTTGTTCGAAATCGATCGATCATGTTTCGTTCAATAGTTCAAAGGGGTGGGAGAATGAAAAGCATAATGTAGACTTTGTATTAGTAAAATGAAAGTTCCCGACATTTCACTTAGTGAGTATCTGTTCTTTTCAAAATTTAGTACTTCTGACTGACCTCAACCATGGAAATATGAAAATTAAAACCTAGAAAGCATTGAAGTTATTTTAAGCATTTCCGGTTAAGACATTCCCATATAATATTCTGTTTCTCAGCCACATACTGTGGAGGATTTCTCTCTGCTTTCGAAATACAACAAGCAGTGCGGCAATCTTATACAAAGTTCGTAAATAATTCCTAATTTAGTTTACTGTTCCGTGTCACTTCAACGTTGAAATCGGTTAAATCTCACCGCAAATCAAATACCCTGCTCAAGCTTAACGTGCTGTGGTTCTGTCGCAAAACGTTGTCGTGACAACTTCGTATATAAACGTATATACACGAGCGAACAAGCTACATGCACACATAAGAGTAAAACCGCAGAAAACAAAACGAAATCGGCTTCCAGAAGCTTCTGTTGTGTCAGCGACAAGACCCCGAAAATCTCGCCTCTAATTGAAAATGAAACATTAAACGAATTTTAATAAGGCGCTGTAAGGCTAATTTGGATGGTGAACCTGAGCACGCCGTTAAATTTTAAACACGACGCCGGTATAATAGGCCAGGCACTCGGAAACGGTACAAAAAATACCGAAATGAGGAGGAAAAACCATCTTTAAACAGCTAATGGTAAATTATGCAGCAGAATTGAGTTGAGCTTTAGTTGCACTTAACGTTCAGTGCCATGTAATGGTTTAAGACTTATCCATTAGATTAAGTGTTTTCATCGTCCCGTTGGCTTAGATAATCACAAGATTATATATACTGCGGGATTTACATACAAGCCACAAATGCAACGACTATTACGATAACCCTTCTATGTTGGATGCAAATTTATATCTAATTATTATTAAAATTGTGACACATCAGACAGATTGACAATGGAATACTTTTGTAAGTGATTATAAGTATGCTCTTGGAGATTCAAAACTGCAGTCCTCGATAATTTTTCCTATGTTGTGTCGGGCGTACATCTGTTTCTTGTTTTCTGCCCTGAAAATAACAATTAACTATACATTTCGCCAAACTCTCATGTCAAATTTTCAAAGCTTAATTTTGAAAGTAGAATGCGAAAATTAGAAACTGCCTATGTCTCCTATTTTTCGAGGTCGTAAATTGTATAATCGTTATTCGGGAACGGTGTCAGTAGTGGTATTTATTGCTTTACCTGTGAATTCATTTTCTTAATCTCTTGTTGTTGTTGCCAACAAATGTACAAACAGTGTAGTTTCTGCTGGTAGGGTTTCATGTTCAAACTTACCTTTCTCACAATTTTATTATAGAATAGATGCCAAAAATGAGTGAACTAATATAATTTTTATAGATTATTAATTTTAAATGTCAAAGAAGTAAACTCTTATCCGGTCGAAGAAAAAAAAAATAAAATGAAAACTTGTGAATCATCCTACAATTTGTCCAGGACCAACTTATTATGGTGATGTTTATGTGATGGTCCACAAAGGTGCTTTTTTTAGTTTGTCAATGTCCATTGACTGTCATTTAGGCATAACAAAATAAATTATTTAAATGCACTATAGCAAGATAATTTTAAAAACTCCCCCAATATATTAACATATGACGTAACCTAATAACCGAGAAATATAAATATTTGCTTCTCACCGCTCTTATCGTTGCTTCCAAAGTGTCATTGCTTTTATACTTTAACGCAGCTCCAACATAAACACGTCCTCGTCAGAAAATATTAGAGCACTCCGTTGCTATACAGGCCAGTTTCTGTGATCACCTACAAATCTCCCGACCTGCTGTTAATTTCTCGAATGCCACTGGTTTATAAGAACGTAAACCACTTTTATACACCACTTTACTTATAATTCGTACCGAAATTTGGGTTCCTCGTACTTCTAACAAACGACTAGCGAGAAATTTTGATATTAGAAATTTAAAAAAACATTCATTACCCTAATATTTGGCACGTTTGTGCCTAATCCCTGCCTAGTGTATTGTTTAGTCTGACGATAAGAGCGTGGTAAACTGTATTATTGGCGCTAGTCAAAGGTAACTTCTTCCCGACGTTTCACCTGCAACTACAGCAGTTAATACCTCGTAGTATGCTCGAAGCCGATAGGACTCTCTCGTGGTGGAGCGCAGGTATTTATGCCAACCAGTGGGAGCGTAGTCTGCTTTGATTAGACAGCGGAAAGTGAGTAGGCGGGAAATACGAACCTAGTAGAGGGTTTTGGACAGAAACGTCGGAGTGTGGGATATCAGAATTTGTTAAGTTTAAGCCTTCTTCATTTCTATTAAAATTGTTCTCATGATTGTATATTTTGATGGCTTTCCGCTGTAGCCGAGAATAGCTGTATTTAACAGCAATGTGTTGGTACTGTATAGCCTGTAATTTTCTTGCATTTCCACAGTTCATTAAACATAGTGCATAATGAAAAATCAGTTACTAGAAAATATTAAAGTGTCACTTTTGTTAGACGTCATAATTTTTTTCTAAAGTTAACGCGATCATTTAAAAACAATAAAATTATAGGGAACAATAGATTTGTTAATGAATGATAACAAAAGAGCGATAACAAGAAACATTCTAAAGATTAAGAGATATTTTGATACAAAAACTATGTACATAAAGAAGTTAAACTTGCCTATAAAAAGACATGGAAAATGATAACAACTAAGTGCAAATCCAAGAAAAATGTACATTCTGTATTTTCTGAGTAAACTGAAAAAGAGGTAAGTAACAAAATAAGACCGTAATGAAGATGGGAATTTAGAATTTTCAAATGGAAAATTAAAATATTGGAATAAATAAAAAAACATAAAAATAGCGTAGAACAATTAAAAATATAATCGATTCAAGATTCACATAAGAATATCTAAACAAAGACTAATCGATTATATAAATAAAGTAATACTTCACAAAGATCACAATAAATTATGGTGAAAACAAATTCAAAAAATTATGTAGGTAACTGAAAATGTTAAGTAAAAAAGAGACAAAATTAATCGATGCAATTTAACAGAAAATTAAAAGTACGAGGGGATTCAGGTGATTTGGCAACAAGAAAGAGTAAAGACTATTTTCCAAAACTCAAACCCTTAGAAGGGAATCTGAAACATGAACTAAATAACACATTAACATAAAATATCCTTATAAATATCGTCTATATACCATTCGAACTAAAGATCAATAATTAATGACGTAAACAGAAAAAACATCGAAACAAAGCTAACAAAAGTGACATAGAAATGGACAGAAAAGGGAGAAAAACGAACTTAAGGAAATAACCAAAAATTCAAGAGAACATTGGAAATTATTGTGTAAACCAGTTAATCTTCAGAGGAAAGGAAATAGTATTTCTAGTGAATTAATTGTATAATAAGATGGAAGGATAAAGCCAATATTATAACTAAGAAAGTAGTAGAATAATCATAATAATCAAAACATATTGTAGAAACTATAGCATCTTCAGAAATACCTGAAGAAATACAGTGAAAAAGGTTTAGTACATTAAACTGAACAATTATCTAATTGTCGTCAGAGATTTTCACACCTATTCAGGTAAAAACTATGCTTTGTGACACTAAAATGCATATAAAACAATAACGTATTTCGGACCAGCTTAAAAATTGAAAATATGCATCAAAATTTCACTCCTAATTTTCTATTCAGGGGCTTCTCCTTTGTAGTCAGGATTCGACTACCTGTTGTGTCTTTTCAGTTCGTCTCCCAACTACACCGGGAGCGGTTATATGCTTTGTTAGGTTTTAATAAAATTTTTCCTTAGCTTAGCCTCACAATCGACCATAAAAGATATTATAGTCGTTCTTTTTTTCTTCGTGGACTTTTGCGGGCGTGATCTTGAATAAAAATGATTATAAAGCGGCATAAAGTTTTTCGATTAAAATTGTGTCTGAATGATAGACAGGGGTGTGAGAAAGTCTCAGCATTTTGACTTTTTTAAATTAAATAAAGAAGACCATTAATTATTCTAAGAATTTTAAGTCGTTATAAAACAGGTGAACCGTGTTATATCCAATTTTAGTCTGCAAAGTACCCGTAACATTGATATTTGAATAATATTTTTAATAAAATTGAACGAATTGTTTTATAGTAAGATATTTTTTGCAAATATGTACGGTCGTCGATAACTAATAAAACAAAATAGTAAGAGATTGGAGACCCTACTCCCAACAGTACGATTTACTCTATAATTTTTATTTCCAATAATTAAATTTACATGTATTTTGCATTATGCAACTAAATAGCTAAGTTTTAATAGAGTCTTATGGTATCATAATTATTAGATAAGAAATAATATTACCTTCAAGGTTCAATAAAAATGTTTAATTAATTTTAGTGCAATTATAAAAATTTTCGTAGAAATTGATCGTGAACATAATATCAACTATGCGTTGATTTTGTAATATAAAATGGTATTCTTATAAATACGTATATATTCTCCTTACTAAAAAGTTAACGTGAGATATTTATTGACCCCTTCCTCCCTTTAAATACGATTTTGTGAGATTTTGCGACACCTCTCTCTCTTTTTTGAGCTCATTTAATTAATGAATTCCCTCCAATATCACAATTATAGTACAAAACAACTATAAGAAAAATCCAAGTAAAGTTTTTCAAATTGCGTTATGAAAAATTAATTAAAATCTCTCTTTCTCCTTTTTGTTTATACACTCCTTCTCCCTGTCTCACGTCTATTCCTTCCCCCTCTATCTTACATGTATCTCTCAGATACACGCAGTTCATACCAAATTAATCTTTCATATAAATTATAGAGTACATGATTTAAAATTTCAGGATTTAATTTTTTAGGAAATGAATGCATTTTGTATAGGTTTTTTTTTTGTTTTCAGGTAAGCACCAAACGAGCGCAACATTTCAGTGAGTATCATTTACAAATAAAATAATTCCATTTTGGGCACCTTAACCGTATTTAATAATACGAATCCTTCCGGAACAGATTCACATCCAAAATGGTAGAGTAGCACTGTTCAAATAGAGGAATCGCTATAGAGGAAATATTTTATGCAACGAAAGTAAGTTACAAGAAATACTTTTCTTACAAACAAACCTCATACAATAATTAAATAACGAAACTAGTTATTAAGTTAACAAAAGAAAAGACAATATTGAAGATAAATGCAATACCAGGACTGAGAAGGGTAGACAAGAAATTCCCAAAAAACTATAGTCATAATGTTATATATATGAATTGCTTCGACTATGTCAGCGTGTGTGTCGCTAAAAGTTATTGCTGTCGGAAACGCAATTTCCTACTGAACTTGTGTCTAAAAAATTGTGGATTTTTGTCTATGTGATAGATTAAGTGTCAGTGTTTAACTAGATAAAACAAACATTTCATATAAGTGATTATTTGTTAAGTAAATTGCAAATAAAACTGGTAATTTTAATTTAACTGAAGGGACAAAAAAAGTAAATGCCCAAATAAAAACACCTAAACAATCTGTAAAGTGAGTAAACAACCAACAGTGCGGAAGTGTAAAAAATGGATTAAAACTCAGGCGCCTCCTGACGAGCGGACAATTTTGGAAAGTGGGTGAAAAACCGTAAGTGCCTTACAGTTTTAAAATACGTAATTACCTTGTGGCAACATGGCGAGCGGTGAAAATGCTGCTTTATATAATGAATTATATAAATTAAAAAGAAGTGATCTAATAGACATAATTTTATACCAAAAGATACCTGAACATCTACTTCAGAATTCTGCACTTAAATTGCTCCTGGATCAATGTGATAAACGGGGAATTAAACCAGTTGACCGTAGTGAGATAAATGTAACATCGTGCATTCAAAGTCAAAGTGCAAACGATAACTACTATAAAACTAAATTAATTTATCATTTAGAGGACCGGATTAAAGAGCAAAACGACATAATTCAAGTCCTTAAAACTCAACTAAGTGATAATAATAAATGCTGTATTAAATTACATGAAAATTCAATGAAATCAGCAAACGCAGCAACGATGGTAGAAGTTCCAGAGCACAACGGCGCAGACGTACCTGGTGCTAATAAGTCAGCTGTCAAACCAAGTGAAAAATGTAACGAAATCAAAACATTTGTAAGTGTCACAAAAGAAAAGAAAACTAAAAACCCAGGTAAAGCACACGATAGTGGGCAAAATTCTAAAAACCCACAAATGAAACAGAGTGACTTGAACATCAGAGCTGGTTCGAGCGACCGAAGAAAACCCAGGCAAAAAATTGAAGGTGCTTGAAATCAGCAAAAAGGCTCTCGTTTGTGCATATCTATAACCTGTATCCCGAAACAAAGGAGGAAGAGGTATTTGTACATGCACAAAATCTCTGTTCAGCAGCGACTTGTGAAAAGCTGACTGTCAAAGATCCAAACAGGTACAGTTCATTTAAAATTGGAGTACCTACTACAAACATCAACCTAATTAATAAGGAAGGGGCGTGGCCAAAATGAGCATACATTAGTCCTTTTTTTCAACTCACCAAGAAAAAGAGGATGAATTCATAAATATGTGCATCGTTCACCAAACTATTCAATGCATGCGACAAAAACTAGATGAAATTGACGTTATGATTAAGACAACTGACTTGGAAATCAGCTTCTTCTGTGTAAGTGAACATTGGGCCGTAAATACTGATGAAATGGAATCCTACATATTAGATGATTATGTGTTATCATCTTATTTCGTTCGCAAGAACCATATCCATGGAGGCTGTGCCATCTTCAGCCATTCAAAATTTTCTTGTGTAGAACGTAAAGATATTGTAGATGTCTCGCTGCAACTCCACTGTGAAATGGCAGCCATAGAGATAAGTAATATTAATATAATTATAATTACATTTTACAGGCCCCCAAATGGGGATTTAAATATATTCTTTAATCTTTTGACAAATGTATTAAACAAAATCGATAATGAAAATAAAATTGGCATCCTAAATGGAGACTACAATATAAATTTCAATCACAATGATAAAAAACTATGTGATTTTCTAGATATAACTCAAAGTTTTGGATATATAAGTACAATCAATGAAAATACAAGAATTAACACTTGTATAGATAATATTTTTATATGTGAAAACATAACTAATTACAGTTCTTTTGTATTTGACTATGGTCTGTCAGATCATAGTGCAGTTGGTATTCAATTTCAAATGCCAATAAATTCTGTAGTATATGAATGCAGCTTATACAAATCTGTAACCCAAAAAGGGTTAAATTTATTTTATTTATCGTTAAATGCAGCAGATTTTAGTTTTATTGATGATCACATGATAGATATTAATTATAAAATGTGCAAGTTTATTTATGTATTATCAGAGGTGGCTAATGTATGTGTTCATTTAAAAAGACAAAAACATAGAACGTATGGTATTACTCCGGTACCGTGGTTAAACGATGATCTAAAAAGGTCCCGCGAGCTTGTTAACTTTTTGCTTGAGGTTAGTAAAAAGTCACCGACAGTCGCAAATAAAAAATTGTATCACGAATGGAAGATAAAATACAGACGTGAAATAATATTAGCAAAACAAAAAGCGAATTCTAAATATATCTAGAATGCCATAGATAATCCAAAGAAACTATGGAATGTTATTAACAAATGTAAAAAAATTAACCCAATGGAAAGTACAAATTATAGTTTGATACCTGATGATTTCAAAACATATTTTAAGAATGTTCATGACCAAATTATTAAAAATATGGCCAGGGGTACAACTAGTTATTGCGATTTGCTAAGCAAGAATAAAAATGTTAGCAACTTTGAATTCAATGAACTAACTATCGTTGAAGTGAGAGATGCAATTATAAAAATGAAAAATAAAAATGCATGTGACATACATGGTTTAAATGCTTTTATGATAAAAAAAATCGTGAATATAATAAATATTCCACTGTTCAAACTATTTAATATGAGTCGTAATGAGGAAATTTTCCCAGATATTTTAAAAGTTACACGGGTTATACCTATACCTAAAAAGGGAAATAACAAAGCTGTTGATAATCACAGACCCATTGCCATAGTTTCAATAATCGGAAAAAATTTTGAATCTTGTTTGAATAAAAAAATGATGAGTCATCTTGAAAACAATAGTTTGCTTCATCAGAAACAATAACGTTTTAGTGCAAATAAATCTAAATATATGTAAAAGTCTAGAAAACGGGGTCTTCAATGGAACTCTATTACCTAACCTAACCTACAAAAGGCCTTTGACTGCGTCTCTTGGCCAATACTCTTACATAAGCTAGAGTATTACGGTTTCGGACCAAGTAGTGTAAATATAATTAAAAACTATCTGGAGAAACGTTCTAACATAATAAATTACAACAATAAAACGTCGGAGCCCTATGAAATGTCCTACAGGGTACCCCAAGGTTCGGTGCTTGGCCCTACCCTATTCTTGGTATACATAAACGATATAAAGATAGAGGTACCAGACGTTGAACTATATCTGTTCAGTTAAGTTACGTTAAGTTAAGCCTCAACGAAGCCAAAACCGAAAAATTCTATTTCACATTAAAAAAAATTAGATGATACATGTCAACTTAATGTAAAATTTCTTGGTGTAAATCTAGACCAGAAACTTCTGTGGCATTCCAATGTGGAACAAGTTTCGGCTGGTGTTTCGAGAAATATATATATTTTAAGAAACATTGCCCGATTAACAGATACAAGGGTTACCCTAATGGCATTTCATGCTTTAATAATGACGCACTTAACCTATGCAATACTGGCATGGGGACATTCCCCTGCAGCCAAGAGGCTCTTCAGCATGCAAAGAAGAGCTCTAGGATCGTGGCAGGTCTCGGATACAGGGAAGATTGCCGTCAGGCTTTTACGTCATACAACGTACTTACCCTACCTAGCATTTATATTCTGGAATCAATTATAGTAACGGTAAAAAACTTAAACTTATATACCACGCAAGGTTCTCTACATAATTGCAACACGAGTCGTGAAAATATCACCTAACCATATAATAGAATCACTCGCTCGCAAAATACCATAAACTATTACGGTCCAAAATTTTTGAATAAATTGCCAGGGGAAATTAGAACCTTACCAATAAGGCAACTCAAACTAGCCGTAAAATTGTTTTTAATAAAAGCTAGTTGCTACTCTGTTGCCAATTATTTTGAATTAAATTTTGACAAAAAAGTTTTCAAATTGTAAAAATTGTTAGTCATATATTGTTATTATTATTAATTTGTCTTTCGTATATTATAATGTATTTTGCTTTTTCACTTTTTTTTTGTTATATATGTGTATGTATGTGTGTTTATATATGTATATATTTTATTAGTTGACGAATGTAAAACTTTTGTATCTCACATGAATAAACATATCTTTATCTTTATCTTTATATATAGTAGCAAGATGTTGTTCACAACAATATTATGAAGACGTCATTTACGTAGCCAATTCAACTCCAAATATCGATAAAGGGCTAACTAATAGCAAACATCACAAAATCAATAAGAATTATACAAAGAATGCAGCAGTCGGTGGATACACATTGACAACAAGCGAAATTGAAATAGTCTCTATTGTGCAGAAAACGCTGTCATTCTAGCGGAAAGTAAGATTTAAGGCGGTTTTATCGGAAAACAAAGATCTCAGGTACATATTCGACTGAGTAAATGATCCAACAGTTAAACCTAACAGAACAACACGAAGAATTAGAGATATAATTGTAAGTAGAGTTATATCCTGAGTGAACAATAAAAGAACAAAGACCATTCTATAAAGTACAGAAATTAAGATGATAAGAAGCAAATTAGACAAGGATCTTCTAACGGTCCCATTGAAATAATGTCAAATGAGGCAATAAGAAAAAAGTCAGAGACGGATGTACAAAAATGTATCGATCACTAGGTTGACGACTTAAAACAATGGCTCGGACTATGAATAAAATGGTAATGATCAGTAACCCCTTAATAAATCTTTATATCTGATTTTCGAGATCTCCCCCCCCCCCGACCTGAAAAAACTGCCGTGAGCCATTAAAACTATCCATAAATTTGCTGACTTGTCCCCCTAAACCAAGAAATTTTTTGAATTATGCCTCCATCTAGGACAATTTTTTCAGATTTGTCCCCTCTAGGACATTTTTTTTCTAATTTGCCCCTTCTTAAACCAAAAGATGGATATGCCCCTGTCTGCTATCAAAATATAATTGTTCCCCAAATGGTTAAATATTAAATTAGGAAGGATTGAATTATTTTTTATGGTAGGAGAAATATAAACAATGGGCACTTTTATAATCTCCCCCATTAAATTTTGAATAAACTAAATTTAGAGCTCGAACAAACATCGTAAAAAATGGACACTTTTTCGCACATTACATTGGTGTTCTTGTATTGTCTCATTTGAAAGATATTTTTGAAATTTGGTGGAAGCAACTAAGTAGTATACTAACGGGAAAAAAGGAAAAATAGGTGTATCGTTTCATTTTAAATTGATGGATGTACTTATGTATAGTTATATAGGTAATTTAAATTAATTTGTTGGAAACAGTTCACGTTCGTTCATTAGAAGAAGAAGCAGTTTTTATTTATGCAGAAATCGATCATAATATTTCAGATCTGGAAGCGTACTGCAGAGTAAGCGATCAGAAAGACTATAAATTTCAAGAAAAAAAAAGGTGGACTTATCGTGTCCTGTAATGGTGAAAAATTAAAAAGCACGGCAAAACATAATTGACAAGACGTACATATCATCCCTGACCCTAACCGAAAGGCGTAGTTTTACGATCTAGTGACTGCCTATCTAATGCAGGATCTGTTATACTTAAAAGTTAGAATTTGGTGGAAGATGCAGTATTAAATTAAGTTAACTTTGTTAAAACATATTAATATTTAGTAAAAAAGTTATTCTATGCAATAATAAAAGCAGGTAGTCAAAAAGTGTTATTGTTGCTTAAAAGTAAAAAATCTTATTTTTGTCATTATCGAATAGTTCATTAGATTTGATAGCGGCCTCCAATTGTGCCATTACATAACGAAAAATTATGCAATAATTTTAAAAAACGGAAACCGACTTCATAAAGCACAAGAGTAAGTTATCTTAACAATCAATTACTTATTTTGAAGTCAGTGCCAAGTTCATGATAAAATAAGGAATTTTCAATAATTAAATAAGGATATTTACCATACTTTCATCGAGTTTAATTGTTGCAGAAAAATATTATTTTTTTCTTTTTAGTTAAGTTACTTTAGTGTTTTTAAAATTTATTTATTATAAATTATGCAATTTACAGCGTGGCATTCATTCGTAACATTTCATTTTCAAACACATTAATAATTTTATATCGACCAAGGCATTTTTGTTTGTCACAAAAGATATTGCCTTGATAAGGTCAGAAAAAATCTCTCATCTGTTACAAAAGACTTTGTCTTACGTTATTGTTAACAACCTAAATTTTTGATGTCATTTGTAATGTCCAAGGCGGAAGTATTTCTTAATGGCCTCGAATTCGTGATCATTTGTAACAACGGTAGTACCTTATTAAAACGATCTCTTGGCAGTACCAAAGATTTCCTACACAATGGATGCAGATAATAGAAAAGATTCGTGTCGTAACACCTTGGACGGCATATAGCAAACGATATCTCGCTATTAAGGGAATTACGATATCAAAGACCTAATCTCGTGACGGAGCACGTGCTACCGCACTACTGCCACGACTTTCACTTTTGACTTTTCTTTTGGGTACGAATCGTGACTTTGCCGCTTTCGAACGTTCGGTCTAATGAACTCTCTGTTATATTTTTCTTTGACTTTTTTCGTATCATTGTTTCCAGGAAACGGCCGAAAATGTTCCCTCGCTCAAAATTGCCATGTTGCGAAACCGAAGACAGACGCAACGTGATCTTTTACAATTTATTAGCAACATGCGAAAAAATTTGCGATGGGAAAGTTACGAAACTGTCTAGAGAATACACGAAACGATCTGATGTTGATGATTTGGAACGTTTGTACGGAGGATATATACAGTGTATTACATCTCAAACGTGCCACCTTGAATATCTTGCAATAAGAAACATAAACAACATAAACAAGACCTTGAGATAGGGAAAATAGGTGTTGTCCTATATCATTTGAAAGCCCTTTTTACGGACTATACCGTCGTAATAAAATTTTTTATTGCAATTTCTGTACATGTTATAATAAAAGAGTATTAAAAAAACAAAATTACAATACAATGCCTCTAAAGCAAATGTTCAAAGTGTCTTCCATTGAATTCCAGACAATAGTACAACCTTGACTGAAAGCCGTCTCTGACATGATTCAGTATAGTATGTTTTATCTGACGACACTCCGCTATAATTCGTTGACGAAGTTCGTCCAAATTCTCCGGCTGAGTCATAAAAATTTTGGATTTAACATGTCCTCACAAAAAAGATCCAAAGGGTTCAGATCAGGTGATCGGGCAGGCCATTCTATAGGACTTCTTCTTCCAATCCAGCGACCAGGGTATTCCAAATCGAGGTATTGATGAACTGGGGCGGCGTAGTGAGGAGGAGCTCCATCTTGTTGGAAATGCAATTGCTCTTGATGTAGTAGAAGATCATTTTCTATTTTTTCTATTATCAATAAATTAATTTCATTTTCCAATATACTGTGATTAATTTCACCATTTAAATTACCAGGAATGAACAGGGGTCCAATTAGATGATTTCCCAAAATCCCTGCTCAAACGTTTGGTTTTACCGGATGTTGATTATGAGGTTCTCGAAATAAATGAGGAGTTGTATCGCTCCAAAATCTACAGTTATGTCGAACCTCCCCATGAAGTGAAATAGTGCACTCATCCGAAAAGCAAACATTGTATAAGAAATTTGGGTCAAACTTTCGCAAAACTCTTGCCTTCGATCCCAATCATCCTTATTCAATTCATGAAGTAATTTAATTTTGTACCTAGGCAAAATTCTAAAAACGTTAGTTTTGCTAATACCGGAAGCTGCAGAGATTTGCTGGACAGACTGCGTGTTTGGTAGGTATATGTTGGACATGGCCCAATGTAGACACAGCTACCCCTTCATCATTTACAATTCCAATGGAACCTCTTTTTTTATTCATTACTGAGCCCGTCTCAACAAATTTTAAAATCAACCCCAATACGTATTTATGGCGAACGTTACGTTCGGGATGGTTTTGTTTAAAAACCCTTGCAGCAGACCGAGCACAATTTTGATTTTGGTAATAAAGACTTACCAGCTCAACACGTTCTTGCAATGTGCATACCATAATTTATCTTTTAAATTTTAAACATTTTTAAAACATTAATATTGATTGTTTTCTGAACGATAATTGTGGTATCTCTGTTTTTTGTTTTTTTCTGAGTTCTTTGAGAATAACACATAAACAAACTTGAAAGTCTGTATATTTAAAAAATTCCAAACGTTTCAAGCTCTAAATCAGACCCTGTTTTTATTGGTATTAACACAATGAACAAGTAATATAGAAATATAGTGTAAGCTCGAGCTCCAAGATATACTATGTAAATTTACATTATCTGTGATACTGTAATGAATGTAATATATTTTGTATTTTTTTTTTACTTTTGGAATAAATATATAAATTTAAAAAATTTAAAATTAAAAGGATTCGTAATGACAAATTTCGTAAATCACAATTTGGCATTGACTTTTTGAAATATACGAACTTTCAAGTTTATGTGGTGTTATTCCCAAAAAATTCAGAAAAAAATTAATATTAATGTATAGTTATGAATACTGAAGAATAGTATTCGTTTCGCAGCGCTTTAAAATTTGAACTAATTAATAAATTTTAAAAGTTTATAATGAAAATTATACCTTAAAACACCATCTATAAAAAAGGTCTGATGTCATTTTATTTATGATTCTACGACTAAAAGTTACTTGACCGAAGTTGTAGATAATTTTATTTACAACAAAAAATGTTAAACATATTTTTCTGTGAGACCTATTCGCTCCGTGCGAAGTCATGGTAGAGATAGCCGAACCGACGACCGCGTATGCAGTTGATACTTTAGGGATAATAGGAGGCTCTGGAGGCTGTTTTCGAGCGAACAAGTACACACGCAAATGTTAAATCACTTAAAAACAGAAGGAGTCATAAGACTAGCTGCGTTGTGAACTGTAAAAGTAGAAAGAGGAAAAAGTGAATGTATATTTTATACATTTTCCGCTGCGAAATGGAAAATAAATCAAAGAAATAAGTGGATAGCTGCTGTAAAAATACAGAAGTAAATAGTACCATGACCTTTATTGCAGTAATAGGAATATCACTATAATAACATATTTTCCGAAAACAATGAAGTATTATTTTAAATGAATAAGATAAGGCAAATTATTTTGTAGTTGTTTCAATCATGGGAAATTAAAATTTCTGTTTGTTAAATTTAGTATTTACTAAAATTATGTGTCCGCATATTATAAAGACCATTTATTAGTGATTATGTATTGTGACCCGACTACGGCACAGCAAAGGAGTTTAATGATTTTAACACTCTATGTATGTATGTAAATCGCGATTTTTTTTTGTCCAAGAATAACTCGATCCTCGAGCTGTGCACTACTAGCAGCCGGCTCTCTGGAACGGAAGTATATCGCTGCTCTGTCCGTTGTGTCAGTGTCGAAGTTTTTGTACTGCTCGCAGATTATGGCCGTCGCAATCCAATTCCCGCACCCGCTGTACCAGCACGGACATTGAACGTCCGGCAGTCTGACCTACTATCTTTCTCTTTGCAGAGTAAGCACTTGGCAGGTTGTTGAGCCGAGGCATTGTGACCAGCGCCTCCGCATCTGTGACGCTGTCAGTCTTGCGCGTCGTTGTGCTGCCAGCATTTGAAGCACCGTCGACTGATCCTCTCGTACTGTGCCCCACGCAAGTGTTTCCAAGGGCAGTTTGTGTTGATCTATATGCCCGTCGAGTGATTGCCCTCAGTGATCTCTGCCAATATTATCCAGGTGTCTTCCTTGCAGGTATTTCAATCTCGATTTGCGGTCGAGATTGTACAGTGGCCCCGCTAAGCTTATTCTTGATGGCGCATAGCGCTCCATGAGCGTCCAGTAGATCAGCTGAGACTTGATATCCTGCAAGGTGGGATGATACCTCGCAAGAACCATGGGAGCTCTTCTCGCCTTTCTTTATAAGCAGCGTACAATGTGGCGCTGGTTTTTGCTTATTGGTCCTCGGGGCCTTTTTCCTCTTTACCACTTGCCAGTCAGTCGACTGGTTTGCAGGTTGGTTTGGTCTCGGTTTAATCCCATGCTGCTTCTGCGTTGTTGCCTGGGTGGTTTGCCCGACTGGCAACCTTCTTTACCGGGCTTTAGCTTGCTAGCTAGCACCGGTGAGTTAGGGTACTCTACTGAAGGCGAGGCCTTCGGTGGTGAGGTCCTTGCTATATGTGCTTTGGGGCCGCCGGTGTTGATGCAGCCGGTTTTGAGTTAGCTGCTTTTGACAGCCGCTTTTGGGACCTCCTTTTGCTTCCTTTAGTACAACTTTAATGGCGATGTCTGTGTTGCAGCAAGTTTCGCTACAGGAGGAGGCCGCGTCGTTGACGTCTGATATTTGTCATATTCTGACTTAATGGCGTGTGCCAGTTTCTTGATCTCATCATTGTGCCTAGGCCCAATGAACTTCAAGAGCTCATCGATCTTTGCCTGCCCACTTGCCTTACGTCAACTCCACTGGCTTGGCTGGATAGTGTCTTTCATCGCTGTTTCCTGTCTATGTATGTATGTAATATCCGGTACATTCCGTACTTAGCTAGCACGTGCTTCGTGCGGGACTAAATGACTTCAAAGCAAGAGTCGTTGCATTGAAACCAGTATAAGCCGGTCCCCTGCGGCACTCTTAGTCAATACTACTTCGCAGGGTGGTTCATTGCAGATGATGTCTTACATTGAAAGCGCCTACTTCGAACGTAGGGAGTTCTAGAGGCAATCACACTTGGGAGCACCGCCTCGTACTTCAGCACATCCTGAGTGCGGTAGTCCGATGATGCCACCTGTGCAGGTATGCTCGAAAGCATCCATGCCCAGTCAGGAGAGTGATGTAGAACCGCTGGACTGATTTCAATCGATTTTCCGGCGGTACGATGGTCGGTTGGTCTTTCTCTAGCTCGAGCGATTTCTCCCATACCGGTGCCCCGTACAACAAAACAGAAGTAGTTACTGTTGCCAGTAGCTGTCTTCTTATCTGTCTAGGGCCTCCGACATTCGGCATTATTCTAGATAATGCCCCCTGTACCCTAGCTGCTTTCTTGCTGGCCGCGATTATGTGCTCTTTGAAGTTGAGCCGTGCGTCCAGGAGCACCCCCAAATAGCTGATGAAGGGCTGCGACTGTATGTAGGAGTCGCCTATTTTGAGGTTGATGGTTTCCCTTGCCTTTCGACTGCTAACAAGAAGTGTTTCGGTCTTTTGTTCTGCTAAACTCAAGTCCGCTGCGAGCATCCAATGCTGAATTGTGGCTATAGCGAATGAGAAGGTTGTTTGTATCTCCTCTATGTGCTTGCGCACTATGATCAATGCCACATCATCGGCGAATGCCACTAGCCTGACGCCCTCAGGCAGACCGAGCAGGAGCAGGTCGTTGTACATTACGTTCCATAAGAGGGGGCCAAGAACAGAGCCCTGAGGTACACCTCCTGTGATCTTATAGTCTACTTGCCCATTTTCAGTTTGGTACAACAAGATGCGGTCCTTGAAATAGGCTGAAACCATTCTGCGCAAGTACTGCGGAACTTCCATCCTGACCAGAGCCTCCAAAATGCGGTCCCAGCGGGCCGAGTTAAAGGCGTTCTTGATATCCAGGGTGGCTATTAGACAGTACTTTTTTCCACCTCTTCTCCATCTCTTTCCCGAGATAGCCTCTCTGGCGATGTTGGTAACGAGTGTCACGGCATCGATGGTTGATCTCCCCTTTCTGAACCCGAATTGGTTGGTGGAAAGTTTCGGCTCAACGTAGTGCTCCAGCCTATCTGCTATTATCCTTTCAAGGAGTTTTCCCGCAGAGTCCAACATACAGAGGGGACGATATGATGACGGTTCGTCGGGAGGTTTCTTTCCCCCTTTAGGGAGGAGCACAAGCCTCTGCTTTTTCCACTTACTCGGGAAAACCCCCTGCTTTAGGCAGGTCTCATACATGTGTAGAAACATGTCAGGCCTATTGGCTATGGCGCATTTTAGCGCGATGTTAGGTATGCCATCTGGACCGGGAGCCTTACCGTTTTGGAGCCGGTTGCACGCGCCCATCAGCTCACTCATAGTCACTGATGGTATATCTTCGTCCCTCACCTGCCACGAAGGATTAGCGGGTAGCTCAGGCTTTGCAGGAAACAAGTGAGTGACAATGCGGTGCAATGATTCGGGGCAGTTCGTTGATGTCATGGGAGGGGCCTTAATTTTATGCATCACGATTTTATACGGTTTTCCCCATGGATCTTGATTAACTTCGTCACACAACTCCTTCCAGTAGGATCTCTTGCTTGAGAGAATGGCTCTTCGTAGTTGTTGTCTTTTGATCTCATAGTCGAGCCTTAGTTCTTCTGTTGTGACCCTGTCGCGTCTCCGTGCTCGTTGATGCAGCCTTCGTGCTTTGAGACACTCTCGTCGGTGTTGTGAGATCGTGTCGTTCCACCAGTAAACTGGTGGGCGGCTGTTGTTCTGCCGTCTCCTTGGCATGGAAGCATCGCAGGACTTGACAACGCTTGTCATTACCTCTTTGGCAGTGGCCTCCGCGCCTGTTGCTATTGACAATGGTTCCCGCTCCATAACCAAGGCTAATGAATCAGCATCGAAAGCATTTTTGTTCCAGCCGACTGGCTGTGACCTCGCACGACTGACACACAATCTTCGTTTGGGAGTGGTGTTGATTTCCCAAATAATAGCTTGGTGGTCGCTATTAGTAAACTCCTCATCGACCCGCCACTCACAGCCCCCTTTAATTAGGTTGCTGCTAACGAATGTTACGTCGATAATGGAGCTGGCTGTGCCTTTGCGATATGTGCTTACGGCTCCTGTGTTGAGGAGTACCAGGTTGAGCGAAGACATGGTCTCAAGGAGAGCTCGTCCTCTCGCGCTCGTTTCCCGACATCCCCAGTCAATTGCCCAGGCGTTGAAATCTCCTGCGATGGCGACCGATTCACGCTTCCGTACATCCTCCGCCAAGGTGTCCAAGAATAACTCGAACTCCTCGAGCTGTGCACTAGGAGGTGCATAGCAGCTATAGAAGTGGACCCCTCCCACTTTGGCTCTCACAAGCCATGGTTCGGGGGTATTTGGGAGTTGTTGGAACGGAAGTTTACCGCAAGCCCATATCGCTGCTCTGTCCGTTGTGTCATTTACCCAGGACAGGGTGTCGAAGTTTTTGTACTGCTCGCAGATTATGGCTACGTCGCAATCCAATTCCCGCACCCGCTGTACCAGTAGGTCTTGGGCTGCTTCGCAATGGTTGAGGTTGAGTTGCAGTACTTTCATTTACGGGCTTGTGCTGCTCTCATCGCCTGTTGGTAGATCGGACATTTCCAACTACCCGCAACGTGCCGGCAGTCTGACCTACTATCTTTCTCTTTGCAGAGTAAGCACTTGGCAGGTTGTTGACAAGCCGAGGCATTGTGACCAGCGCCTCCGCATCTGTGACAACAACTGCTTCGGTCAGTCTTGCCTCTGCACGCCTGGGCGTTGTGCCCAAAGTGCCAGCATTTGAAGCACCGTCGAAGGCTGATCCTCTCGCGAACACGTACTGTGCCCCACGCAAGTTTCAGCTTTCCAAGTGCGATGGCTTTCTTGGCCTGGACCTCTGGGAGACAAACAACTGCCGTTTGTGTTGATCTATATGCCCGTCGAAGTATGTATGTATGTATGTATGTATGTATGTATGTATGTATGTATAGATGTTCCGCTCTAGAGTCCCTGCTAGTGAACCGATTTTAACAAATGACAGGTCATTCGATTCATCTTTATTGTGCGATTGTCATAGGCCATATATTTTTACTGCAAATTCATTGTAGCTCTTGGAAATTGGAGATGGCAGATGCAGATAGTAAATTATAATAATAGTTTAATACTTTTTATTATTTTATGTAGTTATAACGTTTAAATCATGTGGAAATAATAAAATCAATCATATAATACGTTTTTGATGCAATGCTTTAATGTCCAATCAATTAGTTAGCCGCTCTAATATTTACATTTATATACTGTTTTATCTGGCTACCCCATGTGAGGTGGTGCCACAAAATTATTTAATTAATTTAATTGATTATATCTTGAATATTTTTGACAAGCGTATTGTTAATATAAAAAAAATACTCGCTTATCAGCTTTTAAAGAATTAGCTTATCATTTTGACGAATTATAACAAAGTTGACATGTAAAAAAGAAATATTTTGACTCGTATTATATTTACGTGCTGTTATAATATGCTGAGCTCAACCAATTTGTAAGTAAACAGAAATTGTGAATTTCATAGTACCTATTTAATCGACTAAAAAATAGGCGTTTATTAATTCGTTTTTATATGCAGGCTTTGTGATTACATAAAAATGGCTTAATCATCCAAATTCATATTCTTGTTATTTTCCTTAATATTTTTAATCCTACCAGCTTTAAATACCGTTTATAAACAGGTAAGAAATAACTGTTATTACATTTTTTATTTTACAGGAACTGTTTTCTAATAAATTCCCTTCTAAACTATTATTTTCTTCAAACTATAAACTGATTTTGAATTATGAATAAGATAATACAACGTGATAATAAGCGGCAAATTGAAAATAATTTATTTATAATTATTTCCATTACAAACATTACGACAAAACCAACTAATAAACAAATCGATTCATCAATTTGACAACTGCTCAGAGCCTCCTTTAGTTTACAGTCGTTCGGGCCAATAGTTTGTCAAATAAACCATAAAATCTTTTTCTAAGATGGCGGCCGTGGGACAAGGGTTAAACCCCACAAACTTTGACTTAACTTTACACAAAACCCCCCCTTGATATCTAAAAAATAAATTCACGCTAAGCCCAAAAAATGTAACATTTCAATGGGACTATCCACAAATATTAATTTTAGGTATAACTGGCGCATCCACCAATTTTTAAATACACTTTTAATTTATTATGTAACTAGAACTTGCTGTGGTCACCAATAATGTAAGTCGCGTTCCCTTCTATTGAAACATTTTTCGTTCAGACAAATTAAATAAATTTTCTGTCTGAATCTCCAGTTACAAAATCGATCCAATAACCATCACCCAAACCAATACGAATACAGTAAAATCAGCCAGCTTTACAATCCCCTACAAGCACCATCGTATTGAAGCGTCTTCATAACATGGCGCTTTATCCAAAAGATCAAACTTCGAGCGCTATTGAAAGCCGCAACGTTTTCTAGTGGAACATCTCCTTTACCCATCAATATCATTAGTTTAGTCCGTAGTCTGTAATCCTGTAGGTGTATTAGTGAAGTCTTGGACTGGAAGGGCTTTTGATTTCCTAACTAAGACGGCAACTGCCGTTAACGTGAAGTTGTAACAACAACAGTTTTCTTCAGAGTTTCAAAGCGGATCGAAATCTGTGCTAGAGAGGTATCGGAAATTTGCTTTACAGTTAATGAGCACGATATTGTGCAGACTTAATAGGTATGGATGAAACTTCAGTTTGCAAGTGTTGTGGCGAACAATATCGTTGCATCGTCACTAAAGCGAAAAGCTTGTAATCGATATATATGGTGATGAGAATATGTAATAGATGCAATCCAAATTTTACTTTATTACAGCCTTGCTCAAGGCCAGAATTTCCCACTAATAGAAGAGTCAGTCAAGGTGAAAATATCTCACCAAAACTATACACAACAGCAATATAAAGAATCGTTCGAAAGCTAAAATGGAACCACAAACCACTATTTCTATCATCTAAGATTTGCTGATAATATTTTCTGAGTGCCAAATAAATAGAAAAGATATAACTACAAAGAACTTACTTTTACGCAATGAGAAATGAAATGGACTTAAGAATAAATATCAAACAAAGGAAGATGACCTGAACACTTTAAAGCTCAAGATGTCACAACAAATAAAACAAAAACTCAATAAGTATTTTGCCTGTTCAATGGTTTTTCTCTCAACAATTTTTTTTTCCTGCAACAGATAAGTATTTGAAAATTGTATGTGGAGAACAAAGATGTCTACAAAATGATCAACCAGTATTCCTGTATATAAGTAATGTATTGTATATTGTGTTATACTTATCTGTGTTTGGAGACGTTTCAACTTTGACTCTGGAGTCGTTGTCAATCGCTTTGTATTGTATTTCAAGGTTTTCTCTAAAAATTTTGTCAAAAATATGGCAGTGGCAATTTGTCGTTTGGCTATCACTTGATACTTAGAGTACCGTTTTTCTGGTGCTGGGAGTTCAAATGAAGATTGTTTGAAGGTGACCCGATTTCCATTTCAAACAGCTGGCTTCTTTATGTTTTCTCTTAAAAAAAACAAATAATATACAATAATTTTGTTTACAGTGTTGTATGTGACTGTGGCCATACTTATACCGGTGAAACTTCAAGACCTTTAGAAGTAAGGAAAAAGAACACCAATATAACATTTCCAGAAGACATATTGAACAAATCAAATTTGGTCAACGATGTATTATCTAGCATCGGCAGCCATAGTATAGACTGGGATAGAACAAAGATCTTGTTGAAAGAGGAAAATTAAAAACAAGAGAAAACTTAAAGAAGCCAGCTTCATTGGGACTGGAGAAATCAATTGCTAGCAAAGCAGAAAAACGGTAAATTTTGACTGTCAGATTTTTGACAAACAACAAAATCAATATCAAAACGAAATGTTTTAGAAAAAATCTCAAAATGCAACACTAAACAATTGACAACGACTCCAGAATCGGAGTTGAAACGTTTCCAAACGTAGATAAGTATAACACAATATACAGTACTTATATACAGGAATACAGATACAGATAAAGATTTGGTATGAAAGTGCTGCGGGTGCCAGTAGTCAGGAAATTGCTGATCTGTTTGGTAAGTTTTTTTCCACTGTTTATAACCAAATTACTGTGAACCAAGTTCCTGTTTTTAATTTTGGTCAACCTGCTGGGGTTATTTCATTGACATTAAATACATTATTGATGTGCTTCAGAATACTCCGTGGAAACTTACTACAGGTCCTGATGAAATACCGATTTATTTTGTTAAAAAATGTCTATTCACATTAGCAAAACCTATTCAATTGTTGTTTAATTTATCTCTATCCTCTGGTATTTTTCCTGATTACTGGAAAACAAGTTATCTAAAACCTATCCATAAGTCAGGTCCAAAAGATAAAGTTGAGAATTATAGGGCGGTGTGTATTCAGTCAGCACTACTATTGGATTTTTTGGTAAATAAAATGTTGTGTTATAATGGTTGGCCAGCAACATGGATTTAGTCAAGGGAAATCAACGACTACAAACCTTGTGTTGTATAATAACTTTTTATTAAATTCCTTGGAGTCTGGATCGTAAGTAGACTCGGTATATGCTGATTTTACGAAAGCACTTGATAGGGTCAACCATGAGATTCTAATTGCAAAGCTCAGGGGTTACGGAATCAGTAACACTTTACTTGAGTGGATTGGAAGTTACTTGTAAAATCGGACACAAATGGTTAATTATGGTGGCAGGGTATCGAAATCAATTAAGGTTACTTCAGGTGTGCCCCAGGGTTCACATCTTGGGTCCGTTACTGTTTAAATTTGTTTGTGAATGATCTGTCAACAGTGTTTAGGTCGAGTAAATTTCTTATGTTTGCTGATGACATAAAAATGTTTAAGGCAATTACATGTGTTTCCGATTGTGAATCTTTACAATCTGATCTAGATAATTTGTCTCGTTGATGTGATATAAATGTCTTACATTTAAAATTCAAGAAATGTTTTAAAATAACCTTTACTAAAGCTAATTCTCAGTATTATTACACATACAAACTGAAAAATGCTAGTGTTGTTGAAGTTAATCAGTTGAGGGATTTGGGTGTAATGATGGATAAAAAGCTTACATTTAATCTACACATAAACGAAATTACCTCTCAAGCTTATAAAATGTTGGGATTCATTTTAGAGATTCTCAGGAGTTTTCTATTGCTACATTTAAATTATTGTACTGTTCATTAGTACGTTCTGGTCTTGAGTATTGCAGCATGATTGGGTCTCCTTTCTACATGACCTACAGTAGTCAGTTAGAAAGAGTTCAGAATAAATTTTTTAGGTTCTGTGGTTTTAAAATGGGCTTAATAGGGGATAATTATAATAGTGTTGATATTCGTGCACAATTGAATATGAATTCGCTACAAAATCGTAGGTCACAATATGAATTGCGTTTTTTACACATATTGTTAAATGGTTATATACTGTGTCCTGAACTATTGGAGTATTAAATTCAATACAAGCGTTGCTAGAACAGGTTGTCCTGATTTGTTCTTTACCGATTTTCATCATACCAATTACGGTAAAAACGAAGTTATAACTAGACTTCTTCGTACTGCAAATAACTATCACGTGAGTTTAGAATTTTTTGATTCTTCATGTTCTTCTTTTAAAAGTATGGTTAGAAGATTACAATAATAGTTTTATTTTAATAATAGCTTTTAAGTAATATTTTGTACTTTGACTATTTCATCATCTGTTCTCAATATTATAATGGTTTTCATTTCTTGTAAAAGGGTTTTTAACCCGTTAATAAATAAATAAATAAATACTGGTTTATCATTTTGTAGACATCTCTTTTTCTCAGAATAACTGTGAGGAAGAATTTCTGTAAGAACAGCCAGTAATCCGGGCAATTTTACGAAATTGTCTAACTACACTTTGTTCTCCATATACAATTTTCAAATACATACATGTTGCAGGCAAAATCTGAGGAAAGAAAACCCAATGAACAGGCAAAATAATCCTTGATCTCCTCAACAATATTTTCGAAATTACCCACCTATATATCTAAGGATAATAGATTTTTCTTTATTTATGTCATTATAAAACTTTATAAATTCAATTTCTGATTTATATGCTTTTATAATTCAGATTAAAATTTCATTGAGAACGAGATGAGAATTAGACTATTAAACTTTAGTATTTTTATATATACAATTCCTTATTTCATATGTGGTGTAATTTCCTATGAATTCTTTAAAGATAACAAAGTTTGTAACAACGGAATATACCCTGTCCGCGAGATAGTTGATCAATTACAATACATATCACTATAAATAACGTTTTGTTTTCACACCGGAATTGGCAATCATATCCTTTATTTACGCTGGATGAGCTTCGACTTCATGGCCACATTTTGCAGATGTACCTACTATCCGCTAAAATGACCCTATAGACTGAACAGCATTTCGTTCGCCAGCATATAAATATGAAAGACTAAGTATATTTCATGTTTCGCAGATAAATATATGAATTACGCGGTGTGTATTTACCGCGTTCGAATGTGCAGGGAATACGAAACCATATTCTGCAGAGGATCGTTCTGTCTGATAATATACCGAAGGTACTGAACGTATGAAATACGAAAGAGAATATATGCCATATAATCGTACACAGGAAATTTGAGTTTCCGAAAGGAGGCATAAAAATAACGACCTGCTATCTCTTGCCCTGTATACTAATGAGATCGAAATGTATATTCTCTACAAGAGAAAAAGAACACCCATAAAATGTTTATGGCAAGGTGTTTATCACATTGTTTTATTACAATGTTTTTATATGTGGCGTTTTTGTTTTTCAAAGATACTGAATTTCTTAGTGATACTTTGGATTTTCTCTTTTTATTCAAGAATAAAATGTCAAGGTAGTTGTAAAAATAATGTAATTCTAGATACACTCAACGAATCTCAATCAGTTTAATACAATTTGTTACCGGCCTACAGGGTAATTCAGTTAAACGGTAAAACACTGAAGATTATACTCAGTAGTTATACGAAGTTGGGTCGAAATAAACAATATACTAAAGATCAAATGATCACTGTACATAAAGACGAGTCCATCGAGAACTGTCCGGCAAGTTTTAGGGAGTCGTGTTTAAAAATACCCTCTAACCCGTTTGCATTTGTTTTCCCAAAGGACTTGTTAAATCCCATCACTGTAATTTCAAGACCTTAAGGAGTTCTCCATCCTTTATTCTTCAAATTGGCAAGGTTATGTTGGGATACGTCTTTTTAAAGGGCACTAAATTCACTTTAAAATTATATTTATTTGTCTTATTTTTAGTTACTTGTCGCCAAGATTAATGATGATGGCTACATCCTAGGCTTCCTTTGGAAAGTTAAGAAGGGTATTAATAAAAACTAGCTGTCGCCTAGTGGTCGAAATTCGACCAATTTTGTCAATATCTCTGGCAGCTTAAGTAACTTGAAAATTTTATCTTGACATTCTATCCTAGGATTTTAGGGAGAACAGCAATTACACGGAAGGGATCCAGATTCGGAACCTCTGTGTGATAGTTTCCTCGAAAATCCTAGATGTCGGTCTTACATCTCGCTTCTACAAATAAGTAACGAAATTCAAGTTTTTTTCAGATATAATTCATAAGACTATATTTGTGTTCAAATTCATAATTCTTAATTTAATATGACAACAATTCAATCGCTAATGGGCTACCCTACATATTTATTTTTTCTAACCTCCCTGTATAGCCATAATTGCACTCAATTCCCTAACATTTATTAAAATCCTCATTATAATAATTCCATCTCATTATATATTTCCACCACCCTGTATATGCTCATGGACCACGCATAATATTTTTTAACATTTTTGAACCACCCGGTAAACCATTCTGTATATGCCACTGCCTATGAGCCACCGTATTTACTCTTTTTGTTTATGAATTTTTAAACTATAATTCTACTCCGACCTATATTTCAATCATCATATATATCGAACTCTTCGTGAGCTACTCTATAAATCATTTCCTTTTCTAACATTTTTTATCATCATCCTGTATATCTATAACTCCTCTCATCCTATATTTCATCTTCCCTGTATATAAAACTGCTTATGGGTTACGAAATGTTTTTTCATTCTCGCCACCCTGAATATACATCTCTCTATAATATTTTTTGCACTACCCTGTATAACTGTAATTCTACTGCACCTTCTATTCCAAGAACCCTGTAAATTCAACCGCTAATGGGCTTCCCTATATAATTATTTTATTAGTTATAATTGCACTCTACTCTATATTTTAAACACCCTATATATGCAACTGCTTATATGCCACCCACGAAAAAAATGATTTCTAACATGTCTGGAATCGCCCTGTATAATTATAATATACAACGATTACTTTACCACTAAACAATAACAACGCTTGCATGCCACTTCCAGAAGTACATGTTCTAAGTATATAACAGCATTGGTCCCTCTATATATAATTACTTAATGTTTTGAGTCTGGCGGCGGCGGCACATTCAGTTGTTTGGCGTTGACATTATGGACGTCAATAAAGAATTTTTATTATATTTTATTTAATGAATGAACCAATATTATAAATTAATATTAGCATTCTGCACTGAAGGTCGTCAGTAGTAAACAAAACAAAAATGAAGAAAATCGGTTGAGAGTCAGAGGAGAAAATGGTACCTAATCGATTTGTCTCTGCGTATTTATATATAGATATATGCACCTATCTTCTAAATTATTTAATCTGTGGGTCTAACCAATTCTGATATTCAACCCACCAGCTACAATGGAGCTCTAATTTCGGGCATAAGACTAAAATAACAAAACATACATCTAGATAAGAAACAACTAAAATAATATACAGAAATCGAACTACACCGGCCTCTGGCAAAGTAGAACAGAAAGAAACTAGATAAAGACAGTGGCAAATAAAGAGAGATGCTTATGCTCAAAAATGGATCAATAAAAAATTATAATGTGATGAGTTGCCATAAAATTTAATTTTAACATAATCTATGTTAACTACTATAACATATTTTTTGCAAATTGTTCTCGGATTGTAATCGACATTCGTCGTAATTTGTTTGTATTCTTTACTGTTAATCATCACAGCTTTTATGAAAAAAATACTGGTTGATTAAATAAATTCAAATTCTTATTGGCCTTTAATTTTAAAAAAATTGTGCAAATAGATTGATAAAATATCTTCAATGTTTTATCTATTTTTTAAATTTAAAGAATTCTCATAATTCTTTGATTTACTAATATATAATTTGTTGTTAACAACGCTCAATTTGTTTTTAAGTTCCTGTTGTTAAAAAAACGTATTAGGAGAAACAACCATAAAAATATAAAAACTTAATTTTTACAAAAAACATAAAGAAAGAAAAATAGAACTCGTTACAATATGCCAAAAAGTCCCTATTAATATGTGCCCTAAAACGCACCCTTAGCAAGTTATATGACCTTAAAAGGGCTAGAGCAAAACTGTTTTTTTTTTGTTATTGACAAAACGGTCGAAAATAAATAGAAAAAAAATGTATGGGTCTTATATAACTTTTTACTTTAAATAACTGGTGCTACTCCATTTTTCGACATGCAAATCATAAGCGTCCTATTTAGGTTAGTGAAGGGGGTTTTTGGTCTGTTTTTTATTATTTCATTTTTTTACAATTTTATCTACAGATTTATAAAATCTTAACAATTTCACATAAAAAATAATAATTTTGTCCAAATGATTTTTGAGTAAATTGAGTTTGAAAATTACTCTTTAAGTTATTAGGCCAAAAATTACATAAATCTATTTACCGTGACAAATAAAAGACTAACGTTGGCACAACGCTTTACAATTTAAGTTATTGGTAAACTATCAATTACGCTTTGCAGTGTTTAATTAGTAAAAGTAGTGATTGAAAAATTTTGGTATACAACATTATTGCAACTCATAAAGTGGACTCATATTCAAACACGGAAATGACAGATATGCTCTTTATTTACAGCGGTGCAACTGGAAATCAGAAGCGATTTTACTAATTATCATACATGAGAACAAGAGTGAAATACAGCAGCGAAATTATTTAATTTTCAGTGCTATCCTTGCAAACAATTATAAATTGAAATACGGACCCCTGTACAAATATTAGTCAATTTAATAATTGTGAATATTCACAGAATTTTGATTGAATACTTGTTACTAATAAGTTACTCAATATTGTTCCTTGTCAAATTAATTTTTTCAAGAATCAATGTTCTGCCTAATTTATGTTTTACCAGTACTTTCTCAATGATCAGCCTCTTATCATTCGGACAACTGTTGTGTCGCAGACGTTTTTCAGCGACCGGGTTGTAAAATGCGCCTGAAACAAGTGCTGCGAAAATTAATTTTCGTTTTATCTGTAGTCACCCTGTATAACATAGGATTACATAGAACAAAATAAAAAATTATATCTTGCGTGTACCTCTTTCCATGTATGTCATGTTTTACAGACGTAGACATATAATAACCAGGAAAAAAATTCCGATACTACGAATATGTTGTTGGAAACGATGATAAGATCTGTTTGCTTGCGAAAACGCAGTGGGCGCTATAGCTATAGCTGGTGGATACAAAAACTGAATGTCTATTGTTGTCATAAGGCGAAAATTTGTAATTATTTTTGTGACAAATCAAGGTGATTTGCAAAAGGTTTTGAGCATTTGATTTTTAACACTTGTATTGTCGGGCACATCAAAATCGTAATAGAAAACATAATTTGAAACCAACAGCTATTTTTTAGATTTCACATTTATTCGCTACAATAAATTGCTTTCAAATCAAAAAAATTAATAGTTCTGCAAACCCTAGAAACATCTTAAATATAACGAATTGGAAAAATATTGTAAAAGTGAGATAAGTAAAAAAACAAATAAATATGAATAAATAAACATGAATAATAGGGCGGAATTTGGAATCTACAGTAGATTAAATGAAACTAGAAGGATTACTCTCTAATCCAAACATAATTAAGATAAACCTCTGTTTATTTATTCTTACCTGACAACATGTTGTTAACAATCGACAAGTAGGATGAATACAATAGAATCGGTTATGACGAGTCTTACCAAATAGATGATTAGACTGTTTAAACAGTCATAACCTTATAATATTGAAGAGTGGTCATTATAAACTGTCTTTATTATCTGCAGATCACATAAGAGCTAATAAAATGTTCTGAATGTTAGTTAAAGTATTCCGAACTATTCTTAAAAAAATGGCTTTGTCTATTTTTTTAATTTGGCGTCTGATAATTCTAAGCTGGTGAACCAAGAGTTTCCATTATGAAAATTGCATTATAGGCACAAGTACGTGAAAGGTGGGGAGCGAAGCATCAGTCGCCAGGCAAACTATTTAAGGGGAATTTGCGTAAGCCTGGTTGCTCGCTAAGAAAAATTTAAATGTAGGATGTTTTGAATACGATTATTTCATTGGACTAAGTTTGTATTCAGTTCAGGTTATTTATACAGTAATAAATAAAACTCATTTTATATTTTATAAATCTGTATGTATTCAAAATGTGACTCTATATAATATTACTCATTTGATAATGCTACTGTTAATATGACAGCTAATTGTATTGCTGATTCTGTAGGTTATAGTCGAGCATTCCAAGAAGAAATAGGTGTTTGACTTTATAACAAATTACGGAGATATGTATGTAAGATTATAAGATTCTTAAATGAAAACAAAATTATATGCAATTGATGTACAGTGCATCCCATTTTGGTTGAGATTGCCAGGTTACTCGGTTGTTATTGAAGATAGAGTCTTGCGGCTTTCACATACCTGTTCTACTTTTTTGTGAAACTCAGGATGGCCATATCAGATTTTGATAATTTATACTTTTTGGACCCCTTCTATATCTACGAAGTTATTAGAAATACTCTTGCGCTAAGAACTACGTCTAATAGAAAATTTTGCATAGAATATACAATAATTCAATAACATGAAACACGAAATTTAGGTAGCTAAAAGCAACTAATAAATAGTTATACATCGTTCATTATGTATAACAAACAGAACAAGTATTACAAATCAAATATCTATCTTAAAATTAATTTTGGGCATTATTTATTACCTTATTGATTTAACTGTTCAAATTGTTGTCCATGTTCCCTAACACATAATTGGCAAACCTTTTCAATACGCCTGAGTGCATTTAAAATTATAACAGGTTGCCTTTGTAAATCCCGAAAACCTGCCTCCGTTGCGGCAGGAAGTTCTTCGCGACTGTTGTGTCTGTTGGTATATATTTTATTTTTCAAATAACTCCACAAAAAAAGTCCAATATAGATAAATCGGGTGATCTTGGAGGCCACCTAATTGGTCCATGTGTTCCTATCCAACATCCTTGAAAATTATTTTCTAAAAAGCGCCCAATTAATCTAGAATTGTGAGCAGGGGACCCATCTTGTTGAAAGTGTATAGAATTGCTAAAGGCGAGGGGAACATCTTCCAATATTTGGGGTAATAAGTCTTCTAGGATTGTCAAGTACCTATTGGCGGTAAGGGTTCCTTCAAAAAAGCTGTACTTTATTTTTGTCCCCAGTATGAAACAGGCTACATTAAAACCAAATCGACCCTCCTGTTGTCGCTCAAAAATTAAGTGCGGGTTCTCATCATACCAGCATCTTGTATTCTACCTGTTAAATATACCGGCACTGCTTATATGAGATTCGTCTAACCAAATAACTTTCCTTACAAAATCATTGTCCCTTCGGGTTTGGTCTAAAAACAAATTGCAAAAATTTAACCGTCTTTCTGCATCACCAGGATATAAGTTCTGGGCAATATTGACTTTGTAAGGTTTAAATTTATATATTTTTTAAATTCTTTGGACCCATGATTGAGAAACTCCAGTGTAATTTTCTAATTTCGCACAAGAAGTCTGGGGATAGGCATGAACGCTAGCTAACACATTTATTTCATTCATTTCTCGATTTTCTTTGTTATACACCTTTGATCGAGGTTTAGAATATGCACCAAAACTTAGTAAATTATTCTTTAGTCTAAATATAGTTGCTCGACTAGGTTGATGCCTCTCTGGATATCTGAAAGTTTTAAAAACGCGATTTCATGAAATATCTTATGGTAAAATACTCGTACTCTATACCTGTGGAAATATAGTTCTAAAGCTTCTTCAACATTCTCATAACAGTGATTTAAACATTGTATGATTTCGTATTTTTCGTTATTTTGAAAAACGAATTCTCTTCCAGCCATTATCAATTATCAACCAGCAAACTCACGAATAATTATTTATATAATGATCTTGTAAACTTAAACACGATAAAACACAATAGTTACTAACAATGACAGCTTGATCAGATTTGCGTTTTTCTCTCCAGCGCTCACTAGATAAAATATTGTTCCAAAAAGCGGAATTCTATAATAATTTTAAAGGGATTCGTGCGAGATGGAAAGGTTTGCCAATTATGTGTTAGTGAAAATGGACAACAATTTGAACAGTTAAATCAATAAGGTAATAAATAATGTCCAAAATTTTAATATAGATATTTGATTTGTAATACTTGTTCTGTTTGTTATACATAATGAACGATGTATAACTATTTATTAGTTGCTTTTAGGTACCTAAATTTCGTGTTTCATGTTATTGAATTATTGTTAACATTATTTTTCTTTGCTGATAAACTCCTATAAAAAATCTCAAATGGAATTATTTGTTTGATTCTACTTTTAAATGGAAAATACATGGTCTACTAGCAAAAAACTCAGCTATTTAGTGTTTTTTAGCATTTCTAATAATACCAGGTGTATTGTATTATACATTATTTTAAATGAAAAAAAAAATAACGAATTCAATGAAATAATAAAATACAGGGTGTTCCATTTAAAAATATATAATTTTGTGTAGTATCTTCAAAACCATACTCGGAAAAAAAAATTGAATACTCCACTGGATTCTATGCAAAATTTTCTATTAGACGTAGTTCTTAGCGCAAGAGTATTTCTAATAACTTCGTAGATATAGAAGGGGTCCAAAAAGTATAAATTATCAAAATCGCCCTGTATCTTATAAATGGAAACACTTATGCAAAATCTGATATGGCCATCCTGAGTTTCACAAAAAAGTAGAGCAGGTATGTGAAAACCGCAAGACTCTATCTTCAATAACAACCGAGTAACCTGGCAATCTCAACCAAAATGGGATGCACTGTACAGTTTGGTTAATAAACGAAAGTTTTATAAAGTATGTAATATGTAGGTATGTATTGTCTTCTAAACGTTGTTTGTGGCATATTCTTGATTACTTTTATGTTTTTTTGGGGAATAACACCACAATAGAAATAAAACTACGTATATTGCAGGAATACCAAACGTTTCAAAGTCTATTCTGACTTCGTTGTCAATGGCTTTATATTTATTGATGTGATTGCAATTAAATCAAATTTTCATTTTGCAATCACATCAATAAATATAAAGCCATTGACAACGAAGTCAGAATAGACTTTGAAACGTTTGGTATTCCTGCAATATACGTAGTTTTATTTCTATTGTGGTGTTATTCCCCAAAAAAACATATATGTAGGTATGTACTTGTAACAATTTCTTTAAAATGAATATTGAATTATATTATTTTTGTACTGAGAAAGCTTTTTGTTCAAGAGAATCCAATTAGAATATTTTTTAAATAGTTGCTTATGTTTCATATTTCAATAGATAAAATACTTGATAATTTATAGTGACATTTATCCACTTATCTGAGTCGACTCATTTGGACATGCCATTCATATCTCTTGATGTTAAAGATCTAATATACAGCCCCCTGTTTAATTTTTATTATTTTTACCATTTGATAAATTTGAACTCGTGGAGCAAAAGGGTCCCTAGGCATAAACTCTGAAAGTCTTTATTTTTTATATAGAATTAAATTTATCGTTCCTGCTTTTTTTTCGTCTTTTGCTATGAAGCACAAAGAGTAGATAATTTAATTGGAGGGGCTGTACACCGAAAATACAAGACTTCTTTGTACCATGAATTATGCATGGATTAAGCACTATCAAATGAAAAATTTGCAAAAAAGCTATGGCAAAAGGTACTTCTTTGCTATTCCTCATACGTCGTTTCTGTTTTTTTTTTATATGTCGCACAAAGGGTAAATAATTTAATTGGTAGCGATGTACACCGAAAATACAAGACTTCTTTGTACCATGAATTATGCATGGATTAAGAACTATCAAATGAAAAATTTGCAAAAAAGTTATGGCAAAAGGTACTTTTTTGCTGTTCCTCATACCTCGTTCCTGTTTTTTTTTTTGCTATGTAGCACAAAGAGTAAATAATTTAATTGGAAGGACTTTACACCGAAAATACAAGACTTTTTTGTACCATGAATTAAGAACTATCAAATGAAAAAGTTTTTTTTGCTATTTCTCATACGTTATTCCTGTTTTTTTGCTATGTAGCACAAAGGGTAAATAATTTAATTGGAGAGGCCGTACACCGAAAATACAAGACTAGTTTGTACCATGAATTAATCATGGATTAAGAACTACCAAATGAAAAATTTTCAAAAAAGCTATGGCAAAAAGGTACTTTTTTGCTGTTCCTTACACGGGATAAAAAAAATCAAGATCAAGGAGCTGTATCAAGTAGCAAAGTTTCTAGAAAATTAGCCGAAAGTCATTTTCCATAAGAATAGTGCGGGAGCGTTTATCTTGACCTATGAAAGACAAATATTAGAAAATATCAACATCTGATTCCTTACAATGAGACATTTAAACACCGACATCGAAAATAAAACAGTACCTAATAAAAAATACCTTTTACATATACAAGCCTCAATACAAAATCATATTGTGCAATTCAAGCAGTACACTACGTAATATAACACACATTTTTAGATCAAAGACTGTCACAAGGCACTTTTTAGAGTTCGAAGTAACATACAGAATGCATATTTCAGGAAACCGAAACTGAACATATACAATACAACCATTGAATTGTCTTTGTCAATAAAATTAATACAACACTGAAACTATACGCTGAAATAAAGTAGAATCCGCAAACATATACATTTAATCTATTGGCAAGCAACTGATTTATAAAAAGTCTCAATTTGGAAAATCCAGCCTGGCATATGTAGGCAAGACGAAAATCTTGGAATGAACCCCAAAACCTTAAAACGAAACACAGCTCTGAATCCCTTGACAATTCAAAGAGAATCATCTCAATCCTATTGCGTTGAACTGTATTTCATAAAGTCGTTACAACTGTCGGAAATGAAACAAAGACCGCGGATACCGGCGTCTTATCACGGTCTTTTCAAAGGTCAACACATTTCTCTTCATCGTCCCGTCGCTTATCCCTCTATTTCCCCATTCTGTGCAGTCCGTGACAATATGTGGGATGAAGGGTTAAACTGCAAGCCCTGCCGGAGTAATTAATTAACTGAGCCAGGCGAGAGAACAAGAAAGTTCCATACGACTGAAATTCATCAAGCTTTTACTCTATTTCGAATACAGAATAAAGCTGAGCTCAATTGTGTAACGTGGTGAGGGACTAGGTCGGGCTTAATTTGAAATTTTAAAATGTTTTGGAAAATTCCATTAGTGTGAGTGAAAAAAGTATATAATCAAAAAATGAAAGTGTTTGTTTCTGTATTATCTATTATCTAGATAAAATGGCAATATTACCTGGCATCCTATCTATAAGATTCATCATAAGCTTCTGGAGGCAGTGCAAAAAAAATTCCTAAAATTTCACGCCTTTCGTGTCGAGGGCTCATATCCTGTCAGAGGGTACCAGCACAATTTACTACTTGACAGATTTGAGATCAGGTCTTTAACTATGCATAGGAATATACTAAGCCTTTCATTTCTATACAAATTACAATAAAATTGACTCACCTGTTCCTCTGTCAAAGATCCCAATATATTTGCCAAGGCTTGATTCAAGAAGTAACACATATTTTTATCTGTTTGCTAATACAAATGTGCTTATAAAGTCACTATTATTTATCATGTCTAGAAATTAAACAGCATTATCTAGTAACTGTGACATTAATTGTGACAATTTTGAAACAATCGCTGAAGCATATATACAGACCAAGCAAATATTTCTGGAATTATTAGAGATATCAAAATGAAATTTGGAAGGTGGATACTGCAGTAGATTGCCTATTTGTTTCCAATTTTTTTCACAATTTTGAAATTCCTGTTTTACCGGAAGTAATGTCGATTTTAAAATTTGAAATGAAACACCCTGTATAGTATTTTAGTTTCTGATGAAACATTTTATTGCGAATACAAAAATATCGGGTTTGATATTGTTTACTTCAATACCTACCGAGATATTAACAGAAAAGTAATTAAGGAAAGGAAAAATCTAATATCCATTAAAGAAATATATAATCATAATTATTAACTAAATCAAAGTGATTTTCAAAACATTGAAACTTAACTTAACTAAACTTAATGTATTAGATGTTCAAACTGAGCACCGTTTACTTCTTGACAATAAGCAAGTCGGTTTTTAAATTCTCTAGTAACATTAGCTATTACTTCTGGTGTAATTCTCTGGATGTCTTGAGTTATTCTTGCAAATTATTTGGTCTATCAACATAAACCTTAGACTTTAAGTAACCCCACAGAAAATAGTCTAGTGGTTTCGGTCGGGACTTCGCCATTCATAAGTACCCCTTCTTCCAATCCACCTGTGATGCAATGTCCTATCTAAATGATCTCGAACAATGCGAGCGTTATGGGGTGGTGCTCCATCCTGCTGAAACCAGATATTATTTGGTAATTGTTCATTTACATCCAATGCCGGAATAACTTGTTAACTTGTGTCTCCAACTGCTGTAAATACCTATCTCCGTTTAAAGTTTCTTGTAGGAAGAACGGTCCCACGATTCTGTTGTTCTAAATACCGGCCCAAACGTTCAATTTTTGGGGATTTTGTGTATGAGCCTCTTGTACCCAATTAGGATTACTTTGCGACCAGCAGCGGCAGTTATGTCGATTAACCGTACCATTTAAACAAAATGTAGGCTCGTCTGAAAACAACACATTTCTTATAAAATTATTATCACGGTTACAAATATCCATCATCGTTTCACAAAATTGCAAACGCCTGTCGAAATCGTCTTCGGAGAGTTCTTGAACGAGGCGAATTTTGTATGGATGATATTTTTCTCGCCTTAATATCCTTCCTACTGAACGACGACTAATTCCATGCATATTGGCGAGGTCGGTAGTGGATAAGTGAGGATTTTCTTCCAAAGATATATATAGCAACATTTTGAGCTACACCTTCATTACTTTTTAACCGTCCACTTTTTGGTAAATTGCTAACTGTTCCACTTGTGTCGTACCTTCGCAAAGTTTTCGTCACTACTGAACGGGATATTTGTGTATTCGGATCAACAATGTTAAAAAGGTCACAAACTTCTTGATGCGTCCTTTTCCTCTCCCCATACCCAATCATCATTAATATTTCTATTCTTTCTCTTTCACTTAATTCGGCCATTTTCGATCAAATTGAAACAATACAATGTTTTTACGTTCAAATAAAAAAAATAATAAGTTATTTTGACAACTACTGTCACTTCTGCAATGAATTTAATGGACTACTAAACTTGATTCAGATTTGATTTGCGCCTGATTTAAACAAACGCACGTGTATTCGACTACGGAGCGGTTTGTTTATATCGGGCGTAAATGAAATCTGAACCGAGTTTAGCTACCATCGAATTTTTCCTTTCCTTAGTTACTTTTCTGTTAATATCTCGGTAGGTATTGAAGTAAACAATATCAAACCCGATATTTTTGTATTCGCAAAAAAATGTTTGTTCAGAAACTAAAATACTATACAGGGTGTTTCATTGCAAATTTTAAAATCGACATTACTTCCGGTAAAACAGGAAGTTCAAAATTGTAAAAAAACTTGGAAACAAATAGGCAATCTACTGTAGTATCCACCTTCCAAATTTCATTTTGATATCTCTAATAATTCCAGAGATATTTACTTGGTTCCACACATTTGCCCATCACTGTATAACTAATGACAGGTCAACCATACTATATATTCAATTACTAGCAGAATTCTCTTGTCAATTGTCTTAGTCTCTATTAATTGTTTAAAATTTATTATTTAATATTTGTTAATATTTAACATACCTTAGATTATCTGTAAGTATTTTTCATTATTTTATATTATTTTTTCTGTAATTGGATTTATATCTGTTGGTCAACAAACTAAACTTAACTACAACTTTTTTTCGCAATCATTCATTTTCAACCCCTAAAGACCACGTCGATTTCACGATTTTGCATTATCTCGAGTTTCATTTTCTGTTTTTTCTGTTACTCACAATCAAAAGTAAGTTTTACTTTTTTTTTCTTCTCAAAAGAGTACTTGCCCAGTCCGTTACTTAGTAATCAGTATACAAAACGTCCCCTTGTCTCTAAGGGCATATTATGCACTCAGTCGTCTTTTATAACATACATTTCAAGACGTATTTCAATAATCACATCAGAAGCTCCTTTTCAGCATCTTTTGATGTTTTACGTCAACAGTATATATTCTAGTAATATACGTAACCGAATCATTTTTGCCTCGTGCACACCCGTTTCCTTCTATTTACCTTCTGTCACTGTATATATTTTTGTTTCCTAAGGGCTGTCTGTTCATATCACGGAGTTGTTTTTCAAAATAGAAAATTCCATTACAGTTTCACTACTGCAGTTGTTTTACACAACGAAATTGCGCTCTTGGATTTTATATAAAAGCCGCACAAATGACAACGTATTACGGAAATATTGAGGTAAAACGAAACTGAAATTACATCATAAAATTATAATAAAGTGCAATCTGTTGCAGTTTCATTTTCTTTTTTGTGTACGTCCGAGCTGGTTTATGCTAACGCAAACAATTGTCGAGCAGATATTAAAGATAAGTCCCGCGTACATACGAAATTACATTTTTGCATTATTTTTGACCGGAAAGTAGAATTTTCCCGAGTGAGCTAGGAATTCCAATTTACTCAGGAATTAAATGAAAATAAAAATCAAGTTGATTATTGTTGGCGTTTTGTTATGATTATTTTAGACAACACCCGTTATGGTGATTCTGTATAAGCAGTTTGTGTGTTTCCTTTTACCTAGAAGAAACGTAACTTTTTGTCGCATTTACATATTATTCAATATTTACATATTATTCACCTATACACATATGTCACTGCGGTACAGCAAGGTCAAATATTTCTGTGCCTGGTCCCAGCGCAGGATGTTGGTGCTGATTGGAATTAGCAAATGAGAGAAAATCAATTCCGAATATATTCGATTATAAATCGAATCATCGTGATGTCGAGGACATCAAATTTGTGGAAACGAATCATGGAAAAGAAATGATTTTTTTGTGCTATATTCGACCTGTTAAGCGATGGGTGGCATCAAACAACGGTTGACTTAGAATTTAATGTTGTCCTTCGGATGTTCTTTGATATTTATATTGATAATCCAATTAATAAATAGTTATGTGTTATAACATTTAATAACCACAATATATTGTTGGATTAAGTTTGTATTCCCAAAACAACAAACAAACAAACAAACAAACGATACGTGAGGCCACCCAAATACTCTAGTCTACAAGGGCTACTTTGGTAAAATCCTGATAAGAAAATTATAATTTTGATGTCATTCCAGTCGGATTGACGTCTAGAAACTTTTTGTAAAAGTTCAAATGGCGCCGAGAAAAATTGCAATAGTTATAAACAATAGAGTGGAAAAAAAGAGTGCTTCCGTTTTTTTGAATAATCTCAAAAACGATAAAAGATTTTTGAAATTGGAAAAAGGATCTGAGAAGAGAGAGAAATTTTATAACACAAACTGTACTCTACTACTCTCGAAACTGTAATAGTAATAATTTTAACAGAGCCCTAAAGTTATGGCTAAAACGGGGAGTCTGGCGTTCACGTGTGTCTCGTCATTCATTTAAAGTTATTAAATATGCATATTAAGGAATGAAAAAATTTACTTACTTTTGGAATAGTTTAATAAATAATAATCGGCACACAAAAATCAAACACAAAGTTTCAAACAAATATATAGTAAGACGCGAGATGTAAGACCGACATCTAGGATTTTCTAGAGAATTAGCAAACAGAGGTTCCGAATCTGGAGCCGTTCCGTGTAATTGCTGTTCTCCCTTAACTCCTAGGACAGAATGTCACGATAAAATTTTCAAGTTACTTCACCTGTCAGAGATATTGAATACTCTCTTCATTTTTGCGTACAAAGGAATGCCACCTCGAAGAGAGTATTCAATATCTCTGACAGGTGAAGTAACCTGAAAATTTTATCGTGACATTTTGTCCTAGGAGTTAAGGGAGAACAGCAATTACACGGAACGGCTCCAGATTCGGAACCTCTGTGTGCTAATTCTCTCGAAAATCCTAGATGTCGGTGTTACATCTCGCGTCTTAAAATTTAAAGAAATGTATCAAATACATAAAGAAGTGTTCGAGAGGACATTCAATTGTGGGAAGCGCAACTGATGAAGGTTCCCTGACCAGAAACAATATATGTTATATAATATATATTGTCTTGCGTACAAAGAAATGACACCTCGAAGAGAGTATTCAAATATATAGTGTTGAATTAAAAATGAAGTATTACAAACAATATTATTATTAACTACATACACAAATCTTGGAAGGCTTTTTAACATATTTCTAATTGTCGTAACAGAATGACTTTGTATCTATATTTAGTTTCAATCATAATACAACAATTTGCTCATCTGATAAATAACACTGTTATAAAAATTTGTAGTAATGCCGTCGAACCCACAAGAATTTTATATATTATATTCACTTTTTACTTTGATTTATTGTACTTTTTAGATTTTTAAGCTTCAATTTATATTATTTTAGAGAACTAAAGTCGAATTTAATGTCTAATAATGGAAAAGGAATATGCTTTATCGGAAAAAACTCACTCAACATTTTTCATAGTAACTGAAGTCCTTTAAATTGAGCACTGAGAACATGTAAGCAGCATAGAGGGATGCTGATTAGTTTACGTTGAATTAGTCATTCATTGTGAGATCAACCACATTCAAGCCAATGAAAGTCGAAGAAAACTCGAGCAGTAATTAAAACTTTGATTTCTTTTAAGAAAGAGTAATTAAACTTTATGTTGTTAAAAGATATAGTAATTAGTTCTTTAAAATACACAATATTGTAATGCATTCACTATATCTTCAAAATAACACAACACACCTACTTCTACAGCAAATGGCTATCCGGGTCACAACATGGTTCAAACTACATATTGTGCAGCAAAATATGCGTGATTCTTCTTGTTCTTATAACTCTTTAAGAGCTGTGTGTAAATTGCAATCCTTGATGTCTTTGCTCCTTAGGTATTTAAAGCACCAAAAATTGAAGATACCTATGGCAAACCGCAGCATAGAATGTTACAGCTACTTACCGACTTACTAAATTGCCCCAGGCAGCTGCCGACACCACTTGTAGGCATGTAGCGGTTACTAAAGTCGTAGTAAGTTAATCGTATTCTTCTGTAGATTGACTACGTTGAAATTAGGCTCGGGTCAGTCTATTATCTGTAGAAAATAGTAGCCAGCATTATTCCACTATTAATCGCCTTAAAAATTTGGTAATTACCTAAAACACCACCTACCATGAGGCTTTTCAATTTCTTCATGCTAATTTTCCATAATTTCTAGACTATAAGTTTCCTAGAGTATTTAAATTACAAAAAACGATACTTTTCATAGAATTTTATACTATAAATATCATTTAAAAAAGGAACTTCTTAACCCGTCAATAACAATTTTGAATTTACCTATTATTTATAATGGAAAGTTGATGACATAATTAGCAGTATTCTATTTCCCAATCCATATTGAAAAGCTGAAATCAACTGAATAAACAATGCAACTCTAAAAGCTAAGAAATTAGTAAATTAAAAAGATTTTTTTTGAACCTCAAATACTTAACAACTTTAAGTGGTTTTTATGCCTAGTTTTTTTCAAAAAAAATAGTTTACTCAAATCTTCACATAGCACAGTGATCAGAAAGAAAATATATAGTGAAACGTCACACGTCACAATTATTAACCTTTTCCTGATGGCTGTTTAATAACGATTTATTCAGTTCATTCATATATGTTCTTCACTCAGCATTTCCTTAGAATAGTTCAATATTACAACCTATTAACGTCACTTTCAAAAATTGTTACGATTTCTTTTTAAGCAAGTGCGTCTTAAAAATTTCTAGGCGGGTTCGCATATTATATTACGTCAGGCTCATCTAACTCAGCCATTATTTCAATTCACTTCCCGCTCCGCATACGCTGTGTCTATCATCAAAAACTTCGCTTATAAAATCTAGTTTTCCAAAAAGTTTCAATAATATGAACACTAAATAAGTAGTGAATTTATTTAACGGTCCCAAAACTCAAAAGTTATTCTCTCGCAAACTTGTTGGGACAACCTGGCATTACCACCATGCAAGTCAATTAGCGTTCTTGCTCTCCTAAAGATGACACAGCTATCCTTTAGTGACTTCCAGAAGACGACGATGATTTGTAGAGAAAGACAAGTTGTTAACGAAAGTGTTTAGAACTTGCGAAAGAGTCCGGACAGGCATTTAGTCGTTCGGAAAGGTGCCTCCAGAGATGTTGTCCGTTAGTCGAGTCGATAAACTCTCCCGCTACGGGCTGACAAGACAGAACAAGAGCAAAAGAGAGGACGCAGACCTGGAATCACGATCCCTGCGAGGATTCCTAGGCCAGCGCGTTCGGAATTATGACTTAGGGTTAGACAGGGATTTTGGGAGTAATTTGGATGAAAGGATTTTTAAAATTGTGGAGAACGAGAGTTCGCCGGCGTTCCTTATCGTTATTTGTTGCTCCGAGGGATTACGTAAAGGGTATCCGCTATTGGAAACAGAAAGAGTTTGGGGAGAATAGGAGGTTTGTGGTGGAATGAAGGGTCGTGAGTGAAAACAAGTTTTTGAACTGCTCGAAGTTTTGTAATATGTGGGAACTGCTTGTGTAGCTCTTTAGTCATCGATAATGTAATATGTGGGAACATACGCATGAGAAGTTTTCAATTAAGATTGGATAGAAGTATATTATTTGGTTTATGCTTTGTTGTGTTTATAAGTTTGCTAATATAGTTTAAAATTCTTCATATTACGGAATAAATCAATAGCAACTGGGATGGTCCATTATGTTAACGCTTTCAACACTGAATTTTTGTTTGATATTCCAAATATTTTTTTTTGCGATGTGAATTATTAACCAGCATCCGTTTAGTTACTGTCTCACCAAAGGTTAGGTAATTCTCGGTATTGGTGTAGGAATAAGGAACTCGTGGCAAATGCCTCCAGCAAGTTGCCTCGAGTTTTTATTTTTTCGCAATGAAAATCACATACAGTGAGGACCCGTTGAAAAAAATTCATTTAAAATGCAGGTGTTGTTTTTTTTGGAAAAACGCTCAGACACGTCGGTTTTTTCTTTGGACTGCGGTTTTTGTGATGATAAACTCATTTATACAGGGTGGGCCAGAAATAAATTACGACCATCAACTTCATCAAATGGAAACATTTGTTTTATATTTTATTTTTGAATTCTGCATTGAATTATAAGTATTTTTCAGATACAATGTCCTATACCGAAAATGAACAGTTATTAAAAATATTACATTTCTTTCTACAGTTAAGAAAACAACGGTAAAAATAAAGTGTTTGTTGGTTTGAACCTATTTATTTATGTCTGGTTTTTATGATTGTTGACGGTATTTTAGTAGCTTGAATGGAAACCCTTTTTTAATGCTGGAGTTTTTAACACTTGTTTATTTCCTTGGAAACTGTACTACAATTTTAATTCAAATAAATAGTTGTCAAGTGCAGTAGCAAAGTTTTAAAGTATAGCGAGTTTAACTGAAAAGCAACGTATAGAAATTTTGACGATGGTAGGAAATAGCGATAGAACTCGAACACATGCTGAAGTTTGCGAATTGTTTAATATAAAGTACCCGAAGCGGCCTATTACACGATCGGTAGTTAGTAAAATAGAAAAAAAGTTTCTACAATTTGGTCACGTAAGAGACAATTACAAAACCACACATCTTCCAGAAGATACACAATTAATTAATAATTTTGCACGATTTACAAGAAAATCCTCACAAATCCACTTGACAAATAGCCGCACAACAGTCAATAAGTACTTCTTCTGTTCTAAAATGCTTGCATAGAAATAAATGGCACCCATACAAAGTCCATTTAGTTCAGGAACTTACTGAAGATGATATGGCCGGAGAGTAGAATTTTGCGAAATAATGATGGATAGATGCCATGCCAAACCGCACTTTTCAAGTAAGATAGTTTTTTTCGACGAGGCAACATTTGGTTTAAATGGTTCAGTAAACAGGCAAAATTTTCGATATTGGGCATCAAAAAACCCACATTGGATTATGGAAAGTCATACACAGTTTTTCAGGATAGTTAACGTATGGGCTGGAATTGTGGGTACTTCAATTGTGGGTCCTTTTTTTATTGAGGGAACACTTAACTCGGAAAAGTATTTAGACCTATTACAAAATGAAATAACATCCTGTTTAACAGAACTATACCCGAATGGTGAAAACCCCAATATACTGGCAGATTCGGTATGGTTCAACAGGATGGAGCGACCCGCAACTATTCGCGTACAGTGCGAGATTATCTTGACAATATTTTACCCAAATAGATGGATCGGAATGAGAGGTAATATCGAATAGCCAGCTCGGTCTGGAGATCCAAGCTCGTTAGATTTTTATCTTTGGGGTTACATGAAATCGAAAGTCTACTTCAATAAGCCGGAAAATACCTAGGAATTAAAGATTAGAATTAGGGCCGAAATACAACGGATCCTACCACAAACGCTAAATGAAGTGTTTCGAGAATTTGAAAGCCGTCTTAGGTATTGTCAGGAAGTTAATGGTCAACAATTTGAAAATGAAATTTGATATATTGACGTATTTTTTTCTTCAATTTTCAAATAAATGTAATTTTTTAATAACTGACATTGTGCATGAAAAATACTAAGAATTCAATGCAGAATTCAAAAATAAAATAACAAACAAATATTTCCATTTGAAAAAATGAAGTTGATGGTCGCAATTTCCTTCTGGCCCATCATGTATAAATGAGTTTATCATCACAAAAATCGCAGTCCAAAAAAACGGCGTGTTGGTTTAAATGAATTTGTTCCAACCCACGCGTCCTCACTGTATATCAATAAACTATTAATGGAATTTCGATAATCACAGAGGAACTTGGTACTTTTGACATAAGGTGTTTTTACTAAGGCCTCTGAGAATGACAAACTTGCAACGACATCCATATGAGACTTTCTTAGCACCATTTCGTGCCATACCTGATATTCTAACCAAGAAATGTAAATAACTAAATTGAATTGAATGAGAAAATCACCTTTCTCCACCCGTTCTATGAAATTTTTTTATTAACGTAATTGTAATTGCTGAACTTTTCACAGTAAACTTTCCCAATTTTCATATTTTTGGTTCAATCTCAACAAAATTGGGTCTCATGTCACCAACTTTATTTTACATTATTTCATTTTGTGGGTATAACACCAAACTTATGTAAAAGTCTGTATATTTTACAAATTTCAAACGTTTCAGGGTCTTAATCAGACCCCTCCTCAATGGCAATAAAATAACAATAAAATTAAATAAAATTAAAACATTCGGAATGTGAATTGCATAAAGCGTACCTTTTGACACTAAATTTTTTTAAGATGGAATTATTCATAATTGAGGAAATAATTTTTAGAAGAAAGTTAAAGCTATATTGGGTTTATGAATTTTAGATAAATCATAGAAATGTGGTTGCTTAGATAAGGATATTCTGTATATACCCTATATCATTCTTTCATTTAAATTCCTTAAACGATAAACATCAATCCTGTGTCCAATAGCTGCGGAATTTGATCACTCCAAAATGCTTTAAATTCTACTACCTGTGTAAGTTTGACGGAATCTTAAACCTTTGGAAATAATCTTCATGTCTCGTCAAGCTATTTTTGGTTCGGACAAGCTTCTTATATAAGTTCCTAAGGCTTTGGTTACCGACGTACTGTGACTGATTCCTAGTTGTTTTTCGAATGATAGTTGTGACATTTCTATTTGTAGTTTTGATTTTTTATTAATAATAAAAATAACACTAAACTAAGTAACGGAAAATTCTGTATATTTCAAATGTTTTAAATGAGTCAGGGTCTAAGTCAGATCCTGAGGTCAAGGACAATAAAATAACAAATGAAATAAAAAATTAAAATGTTCGTAATGACAATGTTATAGACTTTAGAGTGTAGAACTTGATATTAAAAGGTTTGACATCAAATTCTTAGGAACTTATTGTGGCCATTATGTTCAGGAATTGCATGGCTCAGTTACCAAGACTATTTTTGAACAATTGCAATAGTAACAGTAACACTACCACCTACGAAACTTACATCAAAAAAATATATGAAATTCTACCAAACGGATATGTTAGATTAGCCAGTTAGCTGGCCGGTTCAAATAGTAGTTAAGGCTGTCAAGTGCGCTTGCTGGTTGCTGATTGATCAGCCCAAATCACTTTCATTAAACCAGGTGTCAAGGCATAAAGATAAAATTAAACTATCAAAACGTGTTACAACCATAGAGGTAATTATTATTATGTATAGAACAAGTGTGTCTCGGAAAAAACATAACGCACTGTGAGAGAGAAAGAAAATTATCTCAGTCTAAGCTAGCGTCTGATTGGTGCTTGGTTACGTCATTCAAGTGACGTCTAGCTATTGCTTACAGCTATAAAACAGACAGAGACGTATACTAGGTTTTCTTTCTCTCTTATCCAGCGTTAGATTCAGACAATCTAACTTTACGTTTTAGCTCTATGGTTCCAACCGTAGAGGTTAATAGGCCTTTTCATATTCGAGAATTTCTAGTGGGCAAGCGTCAACTTCTGTCATTTTTTTCGAGCAAAAAACCATTGTATTTACAAGCCAATGGTCTCAAAAATACCCGAAAAAAAATTACGCACAGGCAACAAAAAATTTTCGAATATGAAAAGGCCTATACTAAAGGTAAAGTGCGTGAGATTAGTTTTCGTTCCCTCTCACCATGAGCTACGTTATTCTAGGCGCCTGACGTACTCTTTGTTAAGTAACATCACTATAGTTTTTCATTTAACTAATTATTTTGATTGTATTTGACGACAGTACAGTCACTGTCGAATATTGTGAGAAAATGGTCAAATACTGTTTAAAAAATTCTATTTTTTGTTATTATTACTTGGTATTCTCCTACTTCCAAACAACAAAAATATACTGAAACATCAAATCTTCTAATGCTGCATTCCCACGACCCTCAGATCTGCTGTCCCTTAAAATTTTCTGGGGCTGGACTAGTAGTGTGTTAGCTTTCTTTTAGCGTCTTTAGAAATTTGATTTTTTTCACATTTGTTTGCACCATTAATGCCTCGCGATTACTCACATTTCATATCAGCGTATGACACGAACCAACCCATTCCTTGCATCATGTGCCTGTCAAGTTACCGATACTTGGGTAGATAGAACGAATCGGTCCATCATCACTTCAGTAAAAACTATTAATATCCAACGAATATTTTCGGTAGGAAAGAGAATCCAATAGTTATATAAATCAATAAAAAACGCTATCTGGGATTTTAGGAACAAAGGTAAAAGTTAAGGTTGGTGAGTGCCTAATCTTTGAAAAGTAGGAGATCTGAGAATTCAAAGTTCAGCCACTTTTCCCACAATTCGTTACAGATATAAAACCGGGGGCAAATCCCGCTGTTAATACGAACCTGTAAAGAGTTAAACTTAGAATTATTCTATTTCAGTGAAACATGTTGTTTGGAAAACTTTTTGAAAGCATCTCTAAATGATAATATGAGCAATTTCATCTGCAGACCGAATATCCTTTGTATTCCTGAGAATCGCGCCCGTGCACGTACGTTGTTACATTTTATTGTACATGCCGCAATGTATATGGAAAACATCATTAAAGCCGTAGGTGCACGTTAGAAATAGGAATTGCACACAATGTGCAGCTGACAGGTCCATTTCAGCGAACGTACGAGTGTGTCTGGCTCGAAAATGCGATTGGTATAAATATAATTATGAGAAAACGGCATATAGTGTTTGCAGCAGATCGGCGATTATGCACCAGTCCGACGTTATGCATAGAACTTTTGGTTTTGATGAGGTTTCGGGCAGCTTCTATTACGAACGGCTGATTGTTCGCGGGAAATTCAGAGGAAATTCTAATTTTTGGTATTATTGTCAGACATTGTCCGACAATATATTCAATCTGAATTTACAGTTTGATGGAAATAATTAGCACATGCAGCGATGACTCTGTTAGATATTTCAGGTACCATCTACTACAAACATTACTCCCGCCATGATTAATTTGGCGTAACTATCAAATTCTACTATTTTATTTATAGCTCCAAGATTGAAAGGTTCAATAAATATGGTTTGCAGTAGCATAAAATTAAAATAATTATAGATTTATAACGTAAATATTTAAGACTTATGCGGAAAACAAAATAGCTAGTAAAGCTGTGGTAGTCACAGCTTTGCTGGCACAGGCGTACTTTTTTGACAAATTAATATAGCGTAAAATTTCGGCCTTTAGTGCTTAGGTGCTTGAGGTTTTGTTAGTATAAACCTGTGACTTTAAATAATCACACAGCAAGAAGTCCAAAAGTGTTAAATAACAACAGCGATGCAGCCAATTGTCGTCCCCAAGAGATGTTAATGTTCTACAAGTAGTATGACATGTGGCGCCCTCCTGTTTAAAAAACATGTTGCCGGGAAAGATATAAGTTCAACTGAGGCATAAAAACTCCGTTATTATAGACGGAATAACGTTTCGTTAAAAGCATTACCTTCCTTATCTTTAAAGTAATACGGTCCAATAATTTCTCCAAACTCCATGCTCACCAAACAGTGACCTGTCTTAGATGCATAGCATTTTGATTAACCTGTCCTGGATTTTTTAAACCCAAAATATGATTATTTTGCCGATTACTGAACCACACAGAGGAGAAAATTGCCTCAATAGTGAAAATGTTTTTATTCCCAATATCGGCTGTTTGCTGAATGATACAATTAGTGAACTCCCTTCGCCTTGCATGGTCTGTTGGCAAAAGTTGTTGAATCCATTGGACTCTGGACTCTAGGGTCATGTAGCTCTAAATCTTTAGTAAGTAATACTCTGAAGGGTAACGGTTGTAAAATTTGATGTTTCTTTTGTGAATCAGTTCTACAAGCTTTTGTCTTGTGTTCCACATCAAAAACTTCCTAATTTTCGGTTCTTATTTTCACAGCTTATGAATTAGCGACATTATGTCGTCTGAATATTGGAAGCACTTTAAGAATAGTGGCAATGCTCCTTGATTACTAATCCCCGTCTGTCAACATTCAATTTGTCACGTTACAGTCATTTTGACAGTAAAATATGGCGGGCAATTCAAATCTTGATCTCTTATTGAAAGACCCTAAAAATAGTAATATAAAAATTATCATACTTAGAAAAACCAAATATTCAGATTCTGATTTATATTTTAAGATCCAGTGCATAATACCATTGATGAAGAGTTTAGATTAAAACTTAGTAAGAATTGAATTTACTATAGAACCACGTTTTTTTCTTTGTGTGATGTTATTTCCAAAAAAAAACAATCTAGACGATGCCCCAAATAACATTCAGAAGAGTATTATAGATTGTATTATAACTGATCTTAAATAGGCAAATTTAATTATAAATAACCTCGAGCAGTTGAATTTCATGAATTTAAAACCGATATAAAGAAAAATTAAAAGCAAACTGCATGCACCTACACTAAACAAAATATTCAACTGCAGCAAAATTCTACATATTCAATTATTCACTCACTGTGTAGTTGTTTCAATGGCCCTGGCATTTTTCAATCATATTGACCATTTACAAGTATTACACTTTAAAATTGCATTGTAGGCACAAATTGTAGGGCAACGTTTACACCTGGAATTGCCCAATTAAAATCGTCTTGTGTTTGTTGACATTCTTAAAAGTAATTAACACTAGGTAAGACTTCTATATTAAAAACATAAAAAACAATTTTATCTGTCTCGAATGTCGATAAAATAATTCATTTAGCCAGCAATTGATTTCTTAAAACACACAAATGGCGTTAGGGTCATTTATTGACAGACTGTGGACTCTTACCCAGTTCTAGTTTGTTGTTGGCGCCCTGAACTAAAATCACAGAAGTTGCGGGCTGCTGAGGAAAAATTATCGACAGTGAAAGAACTCGATTTTTCATTCATCATTTTTGCATGCAAATCCATTTATAAAGTAAAATTTTTAATGAAATTCACATCTCTAGATCATACTACTCTCAACTGGCGGACTTAGACTATCTGATCTGGATACCAAAGAATTATATTTTGGGACTACTGCTGTTGTTGACATAACAATTGGTACGATTCGTGTGTTGTTTATTTGCCGTTGTACAGCATCTTGTAGTTGCACACAGTACCTTCATCTTGAATATTATTTTGTTATATTTAGATATTATTCTAAAGATTTGATCTTTACAGACAATTTCAAGTTCCGACATCGAAACAAGTTTTATACCCATGATAGACCGTTAAGAAATCTGGTCGGACATGACAAGGATCGATCCCACCGCCGACCCATGATTCCAACGGTAATTAGGGCTGGTGCGATGATTGCAGCGAGCTACGATCGCTTAGTAACGTCACATTGTTTTGAGTCTTTCGACTCTTGGAACTCCATGAGATATCGTTGCCATCCTTGACTAGAAAGGATACGGCCTTAGAGGCGTTCAGGCATAATCCCACGGATGGTAGCTTCGCACCATCGCCCGCTTGAGCGAGTGCGTAAACCAAATGTCCGAACCTGCGGTTCCTCTCGTACTGAGCAGGATTACTATCTCATCATCAGTAGGGTAAAACTAACCTGTCTCACGACGGTCTAAATCCAGCTCACGTACCCTATTAGAAGGTGAACAATCCGACGCTTGACGATTTCTGCTTCGCAACAATAGGAAGAGCCGACATCGAAGGCCGCCACAAGCCCTGTGGTAACTTTTCTAACACCTCTTGCTGAAAACTCTTCAATCCAAAAGGATCTGTATTCTTCTTGTTTGAATCTAATTATTACAGCAGAGAGTAACATCTCTCCACTTGATTATAATGTTGTTTTTCGTAGATAGTCTTCAGATATTGTGTTGTTGTGTCCACACTATGTTGAAGAGGTTGGAGAAATTGCACAATATTCGTATATTTTATTCTATTCTATGTACCAAGCTTCATCAGTATTTGTACGAGTATGTACGATAGTCCAATTATTTCTTAGATACTACCTTGCAGTAATTCTTTTTTTTTTTTGGTTAAGTATTTTTCAACTTGGGGAGTGGTGAAAAATTAGTGAACTGTAATGTCGAAGTTATGGACAGTTAAAAACTGTAAAATCACACAAATCACCCAATTCTACACAGAAATTATTATCTACGATTGCAGGTTTAATTCTTGCAGATAACTGTACCATAATATATAGTTGTTTATTATTTGTACCATATTTTTTCAATGTTCAAGCACTTTCTCGGAAATAACTATTTCATAGTTTCCTTGCCATTGACAACGGAGTTTGATTTAGAGTCCGAAAGTTTGGAAATATACAGAAATTTCGTGACTGGTGGTGTTATTTCTCAGTACTTAAACATTTAGTTACAGGGTTGGATAAACCATCGGCTACACTTCGCTCAATAGACAATAACAAAACCCTAAGTCTTTTTTTCTACCAATTATAACATTATTTTCAAAATACTCAATTTTTACAAAGTTCTTTTATATATATTCTATTCAAATTTCGAATCGCTACGTTTTTATACCACTTATCTGAATCTTACATTATGTTTTTTTCTGGTCAGATCTTACACCAGTTTGTTTTCTAATAAACATAACAGGTACTTCAAAAGCTTTAACATGGCAAATCAGATCCTGTCTATAGCTGCTTCGACGCCTCGTGTTCGAGAACTGACCATTATCACCATCACCTCATTAGTCAACGAGATCGCTGATTAACCAGCAACAAATGCCAAATAATGCCTTAATAGATTCTCGAACGCATCTGGTATGCAAATGGCCAAGACAGCGGCACGTGAAGAGTCTGATCTTCGGTTAAACTAGTTGGTCATATCGCGTGGTGTCTGTTACGCTTAAAACATTTTTTTCTCTTCAGCGATAGCACTAAATACCGAGCAGTGTCGTCGATTGCGATCTTTTTCAACTCATTTGTTAATATAATACAACACCAAATAGAACAGCATTTAAGACTTTTTTCAATGGTACAGCCATTCGATTTTGCCACCAGTTCACTAAAGACAAATTCGTAAATGTAAATTGTTTAAACAATACAAACGGGCAATAATTTGGTTTGTTTTCTAATTTTGCTTATATTCTTAAAAGTGATGGAAGTATTGTAATTTCTTCAAGTCTAGATGCAACCTTTTTTGAAGCGAAAAGCTGGAAAACCGATAACAAGTGGCTTTTATCAAAAGTTCATATCTTATTTTAAATAAGATCTATTAAGTTAATCTTCCTCACAATGATAGCCTAGAACGTAAGTCCTTTCGGTGGAATATTAGGAAAACATGTATTGAAAAAAAAGGCTGGGGGTGTAATTAAAAATACACATGTTATTTGTCACCAAATATTGTGATTTAGTAGCAAATCCAACACCCACCCAAGGGAGAACTCCAGGAGGGGCAGACCTCTCCTAGGAATCTTATATGTCGGCAATAACAGGGTTTATCTGCCCCCCTCCCACCAAATGCCAAAAACTAACATTTCTGGCGACACCCTTACCCCACCATTAGTCCAGTGTGACCTTTCCTCTGAAGGGACAAATCCACTTCATGACCTCTAAAAAAAATAAGGTTTGTTAATTAAAACATTATATTTTATTGCTGAGAAATAAATAAATACTTATTTATGTACAATGAATTATTTTAAACAACTTTTTATCTTTTAATAAGCTTAAATCCACTCACTGTGTACAAAATATCGTTATTTTTTGCTTAACCCTCCCGACTTGCGTCTTGAATTGTTCTTGTTCTAATCGGATTCACCTCGCTCTTTGTCACAAATGCCCTAATCTAAAGCTCCTAGGTCCCGGTCATTTCTATTATGACTCTTATGCTATTATAATGTTTTTATTTTCACACTCGGGCTCAGTTCTTGGACTTATTTAAAAGCACAGTCCAACTCACTCTAATTTATTTACACTACTTTAACACAATTTATATTCACAGAAACTATTTACATTTTATCTTAACTATGCAATACGACGGTCGAAAACTGAGTGCTTCCTATCGCCAGCTGTCCATATTTATATATTTCTCTCGGAATTGTCTGGTAAGTCCACGGAACCATCGGGAAACTTCTTTCATGTGTTCTGAAAGCTTTAAGGGAATTCCCAGTAACAGCAGCGGTCGGTCTGTGGAGAGACAAAACATTTCGGATTCTCAGAAGTATCGGAATAACGTCACTATAATTCATCCCATTTTTCATCCTTGTCGATCAGTATCCATCATACTGTCATATCTTAACAACTCAAGTAATTTTTCCTCGTTGTTCAGAGCCGTACTACACCTATAACTACATTTTCTTAAAAAGGTGCTTACTATAAAAACAGTCAACGACAAAATATCACTTTATATATGTCATTTTATGACAGTGTATCTGGCCGGGTACATTGTTTCCTAAAGATCCATTCGCAAATCACAAGACAGACGGCTCACCCTGAGTTTACTGTATGTTACTGACGTTAAATTCCAATGCAATAAATACTCAAAATTAGGACCAAAGCAGAAACATTGGTCTTTAATAGTTATATTTTGATTTTTTCTATGGATCTCGATGTTCCAAACGGGTAACAAAAGATTGAGTCACAACCAGAAAAATTTTGTAATATTCATTTGCCTCTCTCTGTATTATTGAAACTTTTGCTCTTTTTTATAAGAATTTAAAAAGGTATAAAGAATTTTTGAATGTTTTTTTATATATAAACTAGATAGATAAATAGATTTTAATAACTAATCGAAAGCAAAAAACTCTAATATGTAAATTTAAGTATTGGACATTGATGCATTACATACACCTGGAACATAACTGAATTAAAGACCAGTGGTCAAGAGTCTAAAGTGCACGGCTGCAATTCCAAAGTTTCCGGTTTCGAAACCGAGAATAAAAATGAATAAAACTGATTTTAATATTACATTGAATAAGAACAAAACGAACCTTTCTCTGACTTCTTGTCTTCTCATACTTATTCAAATGAACAAAACTCTTTATAAACATCTAAACTTATCTTTCTTTGCAGATATATTTAAATAAAAAATTAAATTAGGATTAATACTTGAGTCGTAACAAAATAGGTTTACTTCACCTAACATTTATATCCATTACTAAAGTGACACAAAGAAAGAATATAGAGACAGGTCAGACAGGAGATAACGGGAAACAGGAAGTATATTTCGTAAGAAGCTTTGCCTTCAATCGTTCAGTCTCAAATGACTGCCCCTCATTTTTACCTTAAAATTTTCTAATGTTAACTTACTAATAATATAAAAATGAATGAATGGAATATTAAATCCAAAATATAAACATAGCCTGTATGTCAGTAGACAGAAATTACAAAGTTGATGGAAATTTTCGCAGTTGCGACTAGGTATCGGAATTAAGAGATTTTACAAATAATAAATTTACTTAAATTCGTATAGTGCCCTTAAATGTAGTATTTCGTTCCGTGTTACTTTGCAGGAACAATGTAAATGAAGGCACTAGTATTAATGCTTAGGTATTTAGTGGCATTAAGCTAAATTCATTAACCTATCAAATATATAATTATGTTTTAAAATTATTGCATAAATCGTATGCTGGGGAGGGAGAGAATTTCATAATATCTCACCAAAGGGGTGGGAGGGGTCTCAAATTTACAAAACCAAGAAACACAAAATCCATATATATTAACTAGACTTAATTTAGTTCATTTATTCAGTAATTTACTTCTACAGATTGGCTATTAAATTCGTGTTAAATATTGCCTGTGAACTAGTATTGAAGTGATGGCTACATGTTTTGCTGCTAAATTTATACTGCTTAAGAATCTCTATTGGCTGGGTTAAATGTAATGAAAATAAATTTTAATTGAGTCGAACTGTATTAGACCGTTTCGTTATTCGAAACCTCTACCAGTTTCAATCTCTTATCTAACGAATTGAACTTATCTCGAATTGTTCGTGGGCGGACGGTAAAGCAGCGAATTCGACTCAGATTCACTTCTTCTTTTCCAACAACTTCGAAGTTTGTAACAATAAACGTTGGGAAACAAGCGTTTTGCCTTCAACTTCCTAACACTTTGTTTACTTAGGGTCATTCTAGTAATTCAAGAGCCGGATCCTCGGCAATTATTCCAATCGAGTTCGTTTTCCACCTCGAGAGTAGGAAAACCCCGAACAATTGTTCAAACAAATAGAACAGACCATTATAGTTTAAGCACTCTTGGGAATTGGGGGTATGGTTCGGGGAATTGGTCCAAAAAGATGAGATGTAGGTCAAAGCTAAATTAGAATGAATATCCCTGATATCTTCGCCGGCCGATTCTACTTACTAGTTATAAATAAATATAAATAAAAACTCACAAATGTAACTACAATAATTAGTTTGAATTGGGTGGAAGGTAAAATATATTAACTCATAGTTACTTAATCAAAAACATTGTATTACTTGCCACTAACTATAAAATAATTATCTAATTATTCTAGAAAAAATTTTCCCTTGATCTAAATTACTATTGTATTTTTGACCGACTTCTAAAAAAGAGGAGGTTATTAATTCGGACTAATTTTTTTTGAATGCTGATTTCTTCCTAGTTATAAACCAATTTGGATGATTATTTTTTTGTTTAATAGGTTGTACATCGTCATTGGTGTTATGACAAATTTGACGAAAGGATTCTACTTCTAAAGGAAAGAAATTTCATTTTGAAAACATGCCCGCATGATTTTAGACTACTTTTTAAATTAAGGAAGATCCGATGTATTTGTCTATTACTTCGAACAGGTAATTAAAAAAAATCACGGTAAAAAATAATAAATAATAAATATCAATGAAGATTCAAACATTTCCTCATAAATATTTAAATTCCAACTTAATTGTCTGGGAGCTGGTAACACTGAAATCTCCATAGCAGGTTGAAAATTAAGATAAAAAGTAAAAAACACTTTTTAAGATTTTACTTAATTCTAAACTAATAAAAAACTGTTTTTTGTCACAAATATATTGTATATTATACATATTTAAAGTATAGTTTATTGGCAGTTAATTAAGTTTCATACTGAATCAACTATTGGAAAAGATATGCAATCTTTGGTATCTCACAGATATGAATTGTGTGTACACAAAAGTTTGTACAACTCGCAGAGGCTCGAAGGGGGCATATGCGAACCCGCCGAAACGGCGTAATAAGTGTGCGGATCAAACAAAACCACATGTTTAGTATAAAGATCATTTCGGAGAACGCTAATGCTGTTTGCTTACTCTGGGCATGTAGTTTATACTAGAATCCACTGTGGTCGAAATTCGACCAACTGTGTAAATTCCTAACAAAAATCAACTTGTTTTTTATATGTAATATATGTATGTAATTAATAGGACTTTATTTTTGTGCACATTATTAATGCTTAGCTTAATGATAAAAGGTATAGCAAAGAGGATGTAAATGGAAAGTAAGGACAAAAATTTAGTTAACATTCAATTTCTTAAAACTAAATAATTCAGCTATTAGCCAAATTATGTAATGTCTTCGATGGCACATTACATATAATATCAAAAAAAAATGTATGAATTAGATGTTGCGGTTTTTGTTCAATGCTGGTTTAATGCAAGTATGTAATTGACGAAGGACCTTTAGCAGAACAATCAATAAAACATTGTATCGTCGCGTAAATTAATCACCAAATAAAAGTTAATCACTGACCTTTTACGTCGAAGCTCAGAAGGTGGTGTTTTCTTGGTTCTTCTTTCTTCAGAGGCTGGCCCCGCAGCGGCAGGAACTGTTTTTAGAGCTTCGTCTTGATAACACGTTACACAAAAAATAGCGACGTAATGTTTATTGATTGAGCAAACAAAAAATGCGAGTTTAACAACAAATGATTCGCTTTTGTAAACACAAAAGAAACAAAATGAAAGTGGTTTAGCGGTTGTTACGACCGGAACTGTAACTAGCGAAATCGTAACACAATAACAACAAAAAGCGGCCGTCTTACGACGGAATCACAAGTGTCCAAATAGCTTCGAAGTGAATACACGAATTATCACAAATAAACGTAAATGACAATTTCTATCTAATAGAAATTGCAATTTAGTCTATTTCATTTAACTACGAACACTTATTCAATTTCCATTTGTTCATTTAATTAATTAATAGTACATGGGTGACCGAGCTTTACTCGTATTCGAGGGTTCATCAAAAATGTTGGTACATATATATACATTTGCCCCAATTTTTCTCAAGATGAAATGATTCAGTTTAATTTCAATTCTCTTTCACTTAATAAAATAGTCATTATAATAATTCCACTTTATAATATATTTCCACCACCTTGTATATGTAACTGCATATGGCTACCCAATATTTATATAATACACTCTGTGGATGAAAATGCTTATGGGTCACCCAATAAAACATTTGGTTTATAACATATCTAGAATCACCCAGTATAATTATAATCTACAGCGCCTTATATGTCAGTCAATTTATATAAACATATTTAACTGCTCATGGCAACTTCATTGTGTGCCTCAGATTAACATGAGACCACATCACGTTTTACCCATCCAAAAATAACTTAACCAGCAATTTTTAATTTAAAATCTTGGAAGATTTAACTGTAAAAATGTAATGCTAGAAAAATATTAAATAGTGATAAAATTCTTATATTTTTCCAATCGCAGTATGTATTGAAACTTTTGTAATTTCAAAACTCAGCTGTCATAATTCTCACAATCTCGATCTTTCTCTGTAATACTATTTTTCCCGAGCAAGCGATTTCTAGACGCCAAAGCGCCCAATACCCCGAATTGGTCAAATTTTAACAAAATCGTTAGTTTGGTTTTGGAGAATTTGATTACATATAAATAAGATGTATACAAATAAACAAAAACAGTATGTATTATATTATTAGATAAAAGAATAAAAAATATTTGCAGGATATCACATCTCGTTAAAAGAACATTAAACAATTTTTGACTAACATTTTGCATTGTTATGGTATGTTAAAATTAATTTAAAAGATTACCATTCATGAAATAATACAAAATAATTCGTTTTATTTTATAACTATAACTTGTTCAAGTTCCATTTGCACATAATATCCATATCCATATTGCATTTCGTGAGTGTTACTACATTTAGACGCAATACAATGTACAATGAATGTACATACTCAACTCGTGAGGAGGGGAAATTAAATGTATCATTTACTTGCAGAATCTCTAAATAGTTTATGCTATTTGTGAACTTGTACTTACGTAAAACTTTTTATGTGGATTCTTCTGTAAATACGCAAAAGTCTTATAAACACATTCAATTTGGTCACTTTAATAGTTGCTGGCGTCATCGTTTTTGTAAAAAATATAGCCACAGATGAACAGAAAAGAAGGTTTTTAGAGCGTACATGTACATCTTTGTATTATTTTAGTAATATTTATACTTCGCTACACGATTGTAAACGTTTGGGTATGTACTGTCGACTGCTGTCAAATTTGGAAAATTAGATTAAGGTTTAAGCCACTTGTTCGTGGGCCCTATCTCACTTGGTTTTTATTAATAATTTATCTTTAAATTACTTATTTTAAAAGTCATAAATAAAGATTCTCTATACAAATATAAAGAAAATCGGTTGAGGGTCAAAGGAGAAAATGGTACCGAATCGTTTTGTCTTTGCCTATTTATATATAGGTAGATTCTGCTACTCCTACGCATATAGACCGGTAATGCTTCCTATCTATGATGTTTGCCAATTTACATAAGTTATACTATAAAAGCTGATTGTAAAGGTTTATGTCAATAAATATTGATCCTGCCTAATAATTACTCAATATACTTTCATTTAACTTTTAAGGGCATTTTGTGTTTTTTACGAAAGTTAGTTAGTTAGTCTTCAATAATAACTTTTCATGTTTGGCCTGCTGTCAGTATTATAAAAGTATAAATATACAATCTAAAATACTTCAGAATGGTGAAACTTTATTGTTTATAATACACGAGTTGACAGGAGGGGATACAAGATTAAGTCTTTTATCCCAACTCATGACAATAGATGGAATTAGACAAAACGATAATAGTATCAAAAATATAAATACAAATAAAAATGTTATCTAATGGTAAAATTAATTCACCGTTAATATCGATGAACATTACATAACACCTTTCTTCCGAGACTTTTTCTCCACTTGTTCGATTTTGTTTCAATCTTTTTTTCCATCCATCATAATGTGTAAATTCTTTTCTTTTTACCCACGACTTGTCGCTCGTGATATATTTTTCCTTAAGTTTCCCACACATAAAGCTTTTCAGTGTACATTTTTTGCTTTAACGCCTAAACGACCCGTTGTTTGTTCCATTTCAATCAAGAACGTCGAGAACTTCCAATTTTCTATCAATCAATACCGATAATATGGAAACCCCTGGCAATCAGGGAAAAAAATGTACAAGAAACCAACCGCCATCTATGTAAGCGTACGAGCCACTCTATATGGAAATTTAATTACGAAAAAAGTAAAAGAGGACGTTGGAAAAAAATCGGAACAGAAATTGTCGATTACCAATATATTCGAGAGATGAGAAAACACGATTGCAGTATGGTAATAAAATGTATGCTAAGTAGTTTAGATACAGTGGCGGCGTGTTTCCAAGTATTTGGAAATCGATAGAGTTCTTTTGCATTTTTTAAACTTTTAGAAAAGCTTTATCTATAAGATGCAAGTTGTAGTGAGTTCAATTTAAGTTGTAGTGGGTGGTTGTGACTCATTATTTCAATTATAAGGTTCTATTATTTGCAGGGTATTAAGGTTTGTTTGAATTGTTGGAATTTAAATCACTTTATCACTTGCAAAATGCATTAGATTTCAGTAATAGTCTAAGAGATAAAGCCGGTTTTGGCTCGTCATTGAGAAAATGGACAGAATGTATCGTATTAAGTTCAACTCCTGAACTACATCACGTATCTAGGCAGGCGCCAGTGGAAGTGATAACCGAGGATAGTTATAAAGGGGTGAAAGTGGTAATTTTTTTGATCATGCTCATCATCGAGTAAACGTTCCAAAATTGGCTGCATACAAGATGGTGATGCATTTAAGCAAATTTCCGAGAGGCACCTGCTTAGAGCGTTACCATCAAGGTGGCGGACAGGGGAAAACTTGTCAAAAATAGGGGAGAACTTCGTCATTAAGTAAAAATAACGCCATTTGCACAATTTTTTTGCTTACACAACAGAAATCATAATCCAAAAGAATGTACAGCTAAAGGACATAAATATAGTTTTCATGACGTCATTAATGTGGTCTGTATGACGTCATAGGCATTTTTTTTAATGCGAAGCCACTTTTTTCATTACTGATTTGGAAAAAGAAAATTTCAGGTCCTTATATGATTTTGACCATGATCTTGAACTTGACCTTCAAGGTCATTCCAAGATCAAAGTTTTTTTAAAAAATCAACCTATTATAGCCAAATTAGGTGTACGGTGGGTTTTCGACGTCGCTGATTTCGAATCTGAAATTAGTTTTTGTTTGAAACACTGGTCAGAAACAAGTAGTGGCCAAGTTCAACGTCAAATTTGTTTTTAATTTGGAATACCCTCTGTGAATCAGTCATCTTTCCGATCAGGATTAAAAACATCGATTACCGTTAATTGGTTGTGCATCAATTGGTTGACTTTTTTGAAAAATTGGTGTGCCATCTTGATTCTGAATTTTGAAAAACTGATTTCAGATTCGAATTCAGCGATGTCGAAAACCCCCGTACACCTAATTTGGCTATAATTGGTTGATTTTTCAAAAAAAAACTTTGATCTTCGAATCACCTAGGAAGATCAAGTTCAAGGTCATGGTCAAAGTCATGTTCGGACATGAAATTTTCCGCTCTTTCCGAATCCTTAATAAAAAATGTGGCTTCGCATTTAAAAAAATTGTGTATGACGGCATACAGACCACATTAATGACGTCATGAAAAATTAATTTACCTCATTTAGCAGTACGTCCTTTTGGATTATGATTTTTTTTGTGTAAGCAAAAAAATGTGCAAATGGCGTTCTTTTTACTTAATGGCGAAGTTCACCCCTATTTTTGACAAGTTTACCCCTGTCCGCCACCTAGATGGTTATGCTCTAGCCAGACGCCTCTCGGGAATTTGCTTAAATGCATCACAATTTTGTATGCAGCCAATTTTGGAACGTTTGCTCGATGATAAGCATGACCAAAAAAATTACCACTTTCACACCCTGTAACTATCGGTTATCACTTTTACTGGCGCCTGTCTAGAAACGTGATGTAGGTCAGCAATTGAACTTAATACGATACATTATGTCCATTTTCAGGATGACGAGCAAAATCCCGCTCTATCTCTCCTACTATAAATTTGTTATCATTTTTTGTGTAAATTCTATTTACTTCCATACCGACGTACTAACTAAACAAACTACTGAGCAAATTTTATGAAAAACAAACAGTTTCCTAAAAAAACTTAGTTTGATCTTGATATTTTAATAAACATAATATAAATCATTTAGATATTTCAAATGAATCGGTAATGTGATTAAAAATAGAATCAATATTAGAATAGGTTTTTCCATATTAGGAAATTAGCGGGAAAAAAGAAAAGTTTGTGATGATGGACTTAAAAAGATCATTGGAATTTGAATACTTTTTGGGGGTAGGAGTGCACCTTACCACAAACAACTATTATAAATGGTTTCCGGTGGGTTTTTGATCAATTTTGGCTACAAAAGCTTCAGAAAACTGCAGAATAAAAGCACTATTGCCTGTGATTCACATGAGACTGATACGGCCCCGTCCCCAGATAAACATATCAACATCATCCACTCAGTCACATCAGACGCCCCACACGTCTGCCAATTCGCTTGCCTCACTCTTTTCTTTGCACAACATTTTTTACAAATTCACTTATTTTTTATTAATTTTGCTTACTCTCCATCATGGTCTTCACCACATTTGCCTTACTTACCCTTCTTCTATGCAACCTGGTTCCCTAGAAAAAAACGTGATCCTATTATATACCCTGTAGGAGTGTCAAATTCAGTCCCTCGTCCTTCGAATTCTGCGTAAATATGCTGTAAACCATCACTCTACTACTGAGTCACCCTATACGCCCCATCTCTCTCTTTCTATTTCTCTCTGTGCCTCCCACTCCTCCACCCACTCCTCTATAATTCACTCTAGTCAGTACGTGAAGTCTGGAGATGATCCTAACAACCGAAGCATCACTCTTACACACCCTATTCATTTTATCGTCATACGTTCTTCTTTTCATCACGCTTTCCATGGCGGCCCCGCATACAACAAACTCGGTTTCAGTACGACTGCAAGCAATCTCCACCTGTCTGTCCTCGGCTCAACCATTTTCCACCTCTTCTAGTACTTTTCTGATATTGTTTTCTGTAGTGTTCACCTCAATTTAAGGGCATCAGTTATAATATATATCACAGTTCAACAATGAAAAAAAATTTACTAATGCCTGTATATTTCGGTGTAAAAATAAAACATTTTTTAAAAAAAATATAACCGACTTCTACCTATAACTAAAAAGCTAAAAATAATTATATCAAAATACAACTCTAGCAAATAAATAACAAATTCAATGTTGTAAGGCACCTAAGGAAGTTGTCATTAAAAGGTGCTCATTCTGTACAAATTAATTACCTTCTAGTATATTTTTGAAGTCTGTGCCAAGCAAATCTAAAATGCTTCATTGTACTTATCTACTAATTCATCAAACTTGATTGACCGACTTCAAAAATATACTAGCAGAATGAGCACCTTTTAATGTTTACATTTGTTACTTCCTGGGTAGGTACCTTACAACATTGAATGTGTTATTTATTTGCTAGAGTTGTATTTTGATATAATTATTTTTAGCTTTTTAGTTATAGCGGTTATATTTTTTTTAAAAATGTTTTATTTTCAACTTTTTAGTTTTTTTGAACTTGTTTTTATTCTTTATTTTGTATGTATAACCTTAATAGACAGAACCCATCGAAAGCCTCAGTATTACACAATGGACAGGTAAATCTTTACGAACAAAATGTACCAGTACGCGTTGACTTAATAAGCCCAAAATAGGGACTAATGTAACTTTTCTTCAACTTTTTTGGTATAACTATAGATAATTCCACTCCAACCTATGTACCAACCATCCTGTACATACGACTGCCCACGGACAAGCATAAATTTGTTAGCTGTCTAGGACAGAGTAGAATCCATCCTATATTTATGGAGTCAAATCCGTCCTATATTTCAACCATAGTCCTTGTGGGCTACCCCATAAATTATTTAATTTTAACATTTTATGTTAAATATTAATTCCTCTCCACACTTTATGCAATTTCTTATAGGCTATGGCATATATTTCAACATCCTGTATATGATTTGCAGAAAAACTTTTTTAATCACCCTATATAATTTTAATTTCACATTTTTTTCAACATTTTTATACCACCAAACGACACCTTGCGACGGACCACTATCATTCTAGAGCAAACACTTTGTGATTTTGTTTGCTATAACTAAACACCCTGTCTAGGCCACCAAGTAAGTTTAAAGTTTGACACTTTAAGGCCGGGAGAATGACAACTCAAAATGAACACTCAAATAAAACGATACTCACCGAAAATACTATGCTTTACTACCTATATGGTTGAAATGTACATAGAAAATTTTCATGCTAAAATTACCGCACTATTACGTTGCTGTTATGTCATTTCGATGAAATTTTTGATAAGAATTTTGAATTTTCGGCGATTATCTGCAAAACTGCAAGTTGCACGTCGCAGAAGTATTTGTCTTCCTTAATAAAGAAAAAACTGGAGTTTTCGATCGAAAATCTATTGGGATATTGGTTTTAAATATTCACAAATTTTATCACTTTACCAATAGAATTCTTTTCTAAAATTTGAAGTTTGGAAAACTTCCTAATTTGCACCACAGGAGAAGAAATCAGGTAACACATACAAAAAAAAAGCGAAAAAATACACGACGAATTGATAACCTCCTCCTTTTTGGAAGTTGAAATTTCTTACATTTCACATCGAATACATTTGTTTCCATGGGAATACAAAATTTCTATGTTTTATAGGTAATTAGGACAGCAGAGCAAAGAATCAACATTGGTCAAAAAAACAGATCTGATATTCCTTTAGTTGACCTCAAGAACACTCTTATACCACAATTAAACATGAAATTGGGCTTAATCGGTTCCAACTGCGATATACGATGAGTTGGATATTATTTTAAAAACCAATTACTATGTTTTTGGTTTTGAGGCTCCGAACTATAAAAATATCGGAAGTAATATGTTGAAAAATTTTAAAACTCTTGGTTGTCTGTTGAGCCTTAATATCCACGTCTTGTACCATCATCTTGACTATTTTCCTAAAAACTTAGATAATGTGAGTGAAGAGCAAGAAGGATGGGTTCATCAGGAAATAAAAGAAATGAAAATAACAATACCAGGGACGGTGGAGTATCAAAATGATAGGTGGTTATTGTTGGACACTGTCACAGAGGACAAGAAAGCGTATCTCACCGGCTACAAAGCTATTCAAGAAACTTTTAAGATAAGAATACTAGATACAGAAAAATGAACCATTTATTATTTAATTTTGAAGAATTAAATATTACTGTTACTACATAAAAAAATATATGAATTTTTAATTTCTGGGATCAAAATTTCTCTATTTTTTCAAATGTATAATGATGCCACACAGTAAGATAATATAAAACTACTATCTAATATAGATCCAGCATCTTAAAATGCAAAAGAATTAAGTACATTTGTTGGCCTGTGCAGTTAGCAAAAACATTATTACTAAAATTAAGCATAATATAAAATTAATACGTCAATACCCAAGGGGTTTTATAAATAGATTATGAGCAGCAACGACTACTTCATTGATGCATTCGTTATAAATAGAGTAATAACCCATTATTTAAATAATTTAGCTTTACAACTGTAACAGCGAACATGGCTTCATTTTTAATGTGAACTGTATGGCCATAAATGAACTTCAGTTTACTATGTAATCTTGAAATAGCAAAAACAAGACGAAACATATTCTCCTTCATAGAACAAAGTGCTGGTACATTAACAAACCACAAGTTTTTCATTTAAATATTTGATATCATTTTCAGTAAGCGTTCGTGTTTCCACGATAACTTCTTTTATATTTATTTTAAAGCAAAGTAAACCGAAAAAAGTCTCTCTTGCAAGAACTTTTATCTCGAATGCTTAAAATCACTATTTCCACTTAAAAAAAAGAACTGCATATGCATACTGACTCAAAAGACTTCGCATAATACGATGAAATGTCCGGAAAATCCATTTTCCGCTCTGCATCTCGGTCCGATGCGAAAAGAACGCTTTCCGAGTTTTCCTAGGAGCGCCCGCGTGGCATAGAAAATCGTCTTCGGATTCAGTACTCTCGCTGAACGATTTTATCCAAATAAAAAAGCAACTTTCCGCTGCCGAACACTACTTACCGTTAAGAATGGAGCATTCACAACGAAATTTATGCTGCGTATTGACGTTTACAAGTTTTTGCCTCATCGCCTTCCGGATCCCATTTTTATATTTAGTGCCGCCGGTTAGAGTGGCCGGAGAGCGGGCATAAAGGCTTTCAAAGGAAAACGCTCTAATAGTTTTCGACATTACCAGGAAGTAATAAAATATTATTGAGTGTATTTAGAGCTAAGTATTTGTATTTTGAATTGAAATAATATTTACTGTAATAATTCTGATTAATTGTTTGGAATCCTGAATGAAAACTTAATTTTTTAGACATCCTCTAGAATATTTTATTATTTATTCAACATCAACTTCTTACCAAAAAACATACTTTGCCTCCAACCATCAAAAAATCTCAAAAGCAATTTTTACCCTCAGAATGAAAAAGGTCGTTTCACAGGTGCACGTTGGCTTTAAAGAAAAATTTATTGAGTGTAAAGAGTGAAAATTTGGGTAACACATTTAAAGTGCTTCTGTGAGTGCAAAAGCTTCCAAAATCCTATTAATAAAATATATTTCAATGTAGAGGTTTGAGCCCTAATGTAACGGCGTGCTTATTCGCACAATATATTGTTTTTTGTCTAATAATTTACATTGAAAAAAATAAGTAATTTCGAAAAGATTGTTGAGGAGGTCTTGAATTATTTTGCCTCTTCATTGGGGTTTTCTCTCTCAAAATTTGTTCTTATCTTTTTGGAGACGTCTCAACTTCGACTCTGGAGTTGTCAATCGTTCAAAATTTTTTGTCACTGTCAAACATCAAAATCCACTTCAGAGCGAACATTTTTTGAAAAAACCTGGAAATACTCAACAAAACGGTTGACAACGACTCCAGAGTCGGAGTTAAAACGTCTCCAAACAGATAAGAAAAAAATTTGAGCAGAGAAAACCAAAATGAACAGGCAAAATAATTTAAAAAATAACCGACTTCAACTGGCTTAAAATAAAAACCGTTTAGGACCGTGTGTAATCATTACTATTTTCTTCTGGCATATATTCTTTTTTATCTCTCTCTCTCTCTCCCTCTCTCTCACAAACACACACACACACACACTTTTGTACTTATAACTTTACACTTTCCCATATGTCAAATATAAGCAACCCTTATGTTCCACACTATTATTAATTTTTACTGGCATTAGTCACCTAGACAGTTCACGTTCCAATAATATGGAAAGAGCGTTCTTGTACCATTTGTAAAATTTGTTGAACACTGTAGCTCTTATATGGCATTTTGTACTTTCGCTTCAATATACTTTTTTATCTTCTTTTTTCCGAAATGATTGTAATTTATTGTGGATGGGGTATATCAATACATCACCATCTGCCTCACTACAATAGGTTTCAGGCCCTTTCCTTTTACCTCCTTTATTACAATTCAGTAAAGATTTTGATGGTAGCATGAACTTATAGGCTGTGTTCTCGGTATTTCAAATGTCTTTGTTAATCGTTGATATTTTTTAATAATTCATATTTTATTTTATATACCTTTCCCACATCTAATTGGATTCTAACTTCATAGAATAAAATATACTCAATCACTACTTAATTTTGTCATTAAGATAGTCTTTTTCTAGACAAAATAATCCTACTTTAAATTATCAAATTTTTTTAAAAAATTTGGTAAATGTGCATTTTATTAAAAAAAATCATTTACCGGTCACTAGTTTAAACTTGAGGTACCAGATTATTTTATAACAAAATAATTATCACTATGTAATTCTCAATTTTGTTCACTCGCCTTATTTGTCAACCATGGCTCTAAAGGGGCGGGTATAAACAATAACCTTTCATTATATTTATCGACTGATCTTTTTGTCTTCTTTTCCACTTTTTTCGGTCCAATACTTGCTTCTTCAAGTCTCTTATTCTCACTTTGGCCAGATCCTTGACCACTTCCCCCAGCCATATTTTCCTAGGTATTCCCCTTCTTCTTTTTACTTTCTCACCTCTCAGCGAGGTTCTTTTTACCCACCTTTTGTCGGGCATTCTTGTTATGTGTCCAAACCTTTGATTGTTAATATAATAAGAACCGGGAAGAAACCGGAATAAACATAAAAATTATTTCAAACGTAAAATTAAAGTTTAAATTTAAATTTGTACTAACTTAAAGTTATTTTTTCAAACAGTAAAAAACAATTGAAATCAACAAGAAACTCAGCAAAAGTTTTAAAAGTATGATCACCAAAAATTGTTACTTCTTAAATGATACCTACAGATTTCGTAACCCAGGAAAGATCACTCTAAACACTGCAGAATTCAGACCAAAACAGCAAACAGACAAAATATCCCTATGAGCATTGTGCTTATTACATTGCTATAAATCTCAGCTTGAATACGCTGCTTTGGTTTGGCACCCAGGGTACAATAAGTACAGTGAGATGGTCGAAAATTTTAGAGGCGATTGACGGTTCATATCCTCCCATAGGTTTTCCTCAATCTGAGCTACTGAAGAGATTCTCGCTACTTAGTCTGCACGATCGGAGAAGAGTTCACTCAGTTGTCTTTCTAAGCAAGTTGTATAGAAACCAAATAGATTGCAGTGATATTTTACATTAATTACCTTTTCTTGTTCCTCGATCAAGCTCGCCTACTGATAATACATTTTATTTACCAAAACCAAGAACTATTTTATGTGCGAAAGTTCTAACTGTAAAATTAGACATTTTTAATTCCTCCATAAGTGTAATAAATAAAATATTCACCTTTTTTAGCAATCTGGTGTATAATGTTTAGTAACGAATTGTCCTTATTTTTTATATGTATGTGTTTTGTCCCTGTCCTATAAGTGGTCTTTGTACTGTTGCATAATGTAATAATAAATAAATAAAAAATAAAATAAATAAATTACAGTTGATTTAAACCATGGACTAATCACTACCTCTACCATCCATGATGGATTTCGAGTTCACGGTGTCAATTATCGAGTGTAATTTAACGAAAATTCTCATTTTACAAACAAACTCCCTCTTTTGCTTCAAAAACACTTCATTTTCGATGTACAATCAACTCTTACAATATTTCTTGTCAATGTATAAATACCCGGTATAAACTGCGTTACTAATGACTATTCATTTTTCCAAAAAGAAAACACTCTTCTCGAAGCCTTAATAAAACCGATTACTCCCTGTTTTGCCGTTTGGCCTTATCGAGATATTAGTTGAGAGAATACGAGAGCGGCATCGATAATGTATGGCTTTGTATTGATTGAGTTTATGAAATTGCAGAGCATCGATCCGGTCGTGTGCTGTGTGATTACGAAATAGGTTTTTATGTAACTTTATTACATGAAAATACGCCACAATTGTATGTCATTAGGCAAATCAGATTAGGGTCAGTAAGATTGAAATCGCTACCAATTGAATATGAAATGCTATTGAAGAGAAAACCGATTGAAAATATCGAAGGAATTTGTTTACCAAAGAGAATTGAATTTGCCATTACGTGTTGTCGTATTTTCGAAAACAAAGCTTGGTTATTAGTGCGATTGCAGTTTCGTAACACGATAAAACAATAGAGGGTATACACAAGGTCGTACAAAATGGTGCATAACAGGACAGTCTTCGTGTATCCATAAATCCAGAGTTCATACGTCTAACTCTTAAAGTTTTCGAGATATTTGGCATTCTGATTTATTTGCCTGTAAACGTATTTTTTAATGTGTACATGAGGTTGGCTTATTTCAAATAAGACACCCTGTTTATTTTACCTTATTCTGATAGAACAAAAAGAGACCTAGTCGTTTTCTGAATGATAATTGTGGCATCTGGTTTTTATTTTTGTTCTTTGGGAATAGCACCACATAAACTGGAAAGTCTGTATATTTCAAAAGTCCAAATGTTTCAAAGTCTAAATCAGACCTGGTTTTCAATGGTATTAACCATATTCAAGAAGAATTTAAGAGGGTTCGCAATGACAAATATCGTAATCACAATTTGACATTAATGTTTGACAATAAAACTAATGTAACTAAGGGAATTTACTGCAAATTTTATATTTACAGGGTAGCACAAAAAAATTAAAGATCATGTGAAATAACAAAGCTTCTTTCAAATTGGAAGAATTTGAAAGAGTTATCTTTATAATTTCATGTGGCGTTCCTAGGTACGACTTATAAGATAGTGCATTCGCCAAAATTGAGACCAAAGAAATTCCAGAGATCTCATTAAACTCATAAGGGAAAACCTAGGAAAAACCTTATGAACTATCCCGATATAAGGTTGTTCAAAAGGATATTACCATTATTAATTGCATCCTTGATTATTGGCAACCAGGAACGGCTGAATTCTATAGAAGAAGAATCGCTTTCATTTAATAAAATTAAAGCAGACTCTATCAGCTTTCGTTTTGTGTTGTGTTCTTCTTTGTGTAATATGGTTGAGCTTTGAAATTATATGCTATGACCAAGGTTCCAGGCATGTTCACACATTTTTGTCTTTTCGAATTGTCGTTTCTTTATATAATTTTTGTGTTCATTTATTCGAACATTTATAGGCCTAGAGGTTTCTCCAATATAAAATTTGTTACATTCGCAAGGAATCTTATAAATGCAGTTTTTTGAGTTTTGTGTTACGTTATTTGGTTTGGTTTTTGATAAAATTGAGTTCAATGTATTTCTTGTTTTAATATTAAATCTGTTTCTCACTCTTTTCAGTCTTTCTGAAAGACACTGTATGTATGGTATAGTTGTTGTAGTAATGTGGTTATCAAGGGTATTAGTATTGTTTGGAGTAGATTGGTGTTGAATGTTAGTTATTGTTTTGTGTTCAGTTTTATCTAACTCTTTATCAATGAACTTTTTAGGATAATTGTTAGCAGATAATACATTTTTGATAAATATTTTTTCTTTATTAAATTTATCCACATTAGAACAGTTGATTTTTGCTCTATCATATAAAGATTTAATGACGCCTTTTTTACGGTATTTGGGTAATTAGAGTTAAAATTAAGATATCTGTTAGTGTGAGTAGGCTTTCTGTAGACTTGTCGATCAAATGACGATTGTGTTTATAAAGATGACAAAGAGAGGTATTGTGATATTTAGCTCAATTTCTAATGTGAATTGTATTGTTGGTTCTTTGTTATTGATGTCGTTTAATAATTCATGTAAGTCTTCAAGAGAGTGTTCCCAACTAGTGAATATATCGTCGACATAACGCCACCAAACTAAAGGTTTATTGTCTTTTGTAAAAATTATTTGTTCTTCAAATGTTTCCATGAAAAGGTTGCTCAAGGCTGGGGACAAGCAAGAACCCATGGCCATGCCAAAATCTTGTTGGCCGAAGTCATCGCTGAGTTGAAAATTGTGATTACGATACTTGTCATTGCGAATCCTGTTAATTTTTAGGGTTCCGTATATACAATATACGGATACCCTTATAATATCACTCAGGATTTCTGCCTCTGTCACATCACAGCCATTTTCTCCTAAACTACTGGAGGAATTTGGTATCAATGTATAGTTTGGTGACCCGATCAAGTGTACATATCGTAAAAGAAAAAATTTTGATTTTAGGGGTACTTCTGGGGGGAAAAACTAAAAAAAAACAACCGTCCCCCCCCTGATCTCCGAAACTACTACGCCTAAAATTTTGAAAAAAATAGGAAATATAGAGCGTTGCCCGAACTTTACAGGAAAATTAAGGAGAAATCATTAATGTTAATTTTAGGGGCAAATTATAGAATTAAATAAAAATTTAAAAATAAAAAATTTTTCAAACGCATCATGTAATATATCAAATGAAAGGTCTCATTCTGAGGAACACAAATATATATTTTTCATATTTAAAAAAATTATTTAAAACGATATTAACGAAAATATACCAAAATTTACCCATTAATCCCCCCCTTATCTCCGAAACTATAAAACGTAAAGTTTTGAAAAAAAACAGATCTATAGGTTCTGACCTGAAGTTTACTGGAAAAATAAGGAGAAACCTCTACTTTTAATTTTGGGGGGCCAATTACAGAATTAAATGGAAAATATAAAATTAAAATTGTTTCTAACCCATCATGTTATATATCAAATGAAAGGGCTCATTACGACGAAAAGTAATATGTTTTTTTAATATTTTTAAAATAAATTAGTTAAAAGATATTAACAAAAATATAAAAAATTTTACCCATCCCCCCCCTTATCTCCGAAACCATAAACTGGAAAATTTTGAAAAAAAATGGAGGTATAGCCCCTCACCTGAACTTTACTGGAAAATTAAGGAGAAACCCCTAATATTTATATTGGGGGGGCAAATTATAGAATTAAATAGAAAATATAAAATTAAAATTGTTTCTAACCCATCATGTTATATATCAAATGAAAGGGCTCATTACGACGAAAACAAATATATGTTTTTCATATTTTTAAAATAAATTAATTAAGATATTAACAAAAATATAAAAAAAATTACCCATTCTGCCCCCTTTATCTCCGAAACCATAAGCTGGAAAATTTTGAAAAAAAATGGAGGTATAGCCCCTCACCTGAACTTTACTGGAAAATTAAGGAGAAACCCCTAATATTTGTTTTGGAGGGGCAAATTATAGAATTTAATGGAAAATATAAAATTAAAATTGTTTCTAACCCAACATGTTATATATCAAATAAAAGGGCTCATGATGAAAAAAACAAATATATTTTTTCCATATTTATAAAATAAATTAACTAAAAGATATTAACAAAAATATAAAAAATTTTACCCCCCCTTATCTCCGAAACCATAAGCTGAAAAATTTTTAAAAACTGGAAGTATAGCCCCTCACCGAACTTTACTGGAAAAATAAGAAGAAACCTCTAATATTCATTTTGGGGGGCAAATTATAGAATTAAATGGAAAATAAAAAATTATAATTGTTTCTATGGGTCATGTAATATATCAAATCCCAGGGCTCATTATGACGAATACAAATATATTTTTTTAATTATATATATATATTAAACATCGACTTAATTCCCACTTTAGAAACTACACTATTTAAAATTTGAAAAATATATTTTATTTATATTTTTAAATAATTTGAATAACAGATTTAATAATTTATAATTTTAACTTTGACCTATTTTGCCGTTTTTCTTCCAATCTACAGAGCGTCAAAACTCAGACAGTAGATTATAAAAGGCATTTCTGAAAGTTTATTAGTAAAATAAAACTCTATTGTTACTTTTTGGGGGCCAAATTAGAAAATTAAATACATATGTATTGTGATAAAAATCAAGCGAATCCTAAAGCAGATAAAATAAAATGTCTATATGTGGAAAATCAAAGTGTATATTTTTTATAAATTTAAAATGCTTCCTTTAAAAGATATAAGGGTAAGTATAAGAAAATGCACTCATTCCCTGCTTGTCTGAAACTGGAATATTCGAATCTTGAAGGTGGTACGGAACCCTAAGTATGCGAGTCCAACTCGCACTTGACCAAATTATTTTATTTTTTCTTTGTGTTAATACCATTGAAAACGAGGTCTGATTTAGACGTTTGGACTTTTGAAATATACAGACTTTCAAGTTTATGTGGTGTTATTCCCAAAGAACTCAGAAAAAAAGAGACCTGTTAATAAGATGTTTCTACATCTATCTCTAACTGTTTTTGTGAAAACCCGTTTCATTCACAAATAAAGTCAATTTGGTACTTCACCTGACGGGAATGCAAAAAGTTTATTATCAGTAACTTACAATAGCAACACTAAAATTAGATTTAAGTTAAAGGAACTAAGTTTCCAAGAAATTTATTGTAATGAAAATAATAATAGTGTACCACAAATTAAAACCGTTGAGCTTTTAGCTCTAGTATGTGACTTTTTTCTCAATGTTGTTGTTTTGATGCTGTCGTTTCGCGATTTTACAATCAATTGTTCTACTATAATGGAAATGCTGCGTAACCTTTGGTGTGTCACAAATTTAAAAACACAGTTTTGCAGCCTAACACCAAACCTTTATTCTAAACACTCAACGCCGATTCAACATCTCTAACTTGTCATCATCAAGGAGTAAACCAAAAAAAATTTCAAAGTCAATTAATCCATCTATTGGCATATTGTAAAATTATTTCAAACTACATTGTTTGACAACGATTAATGATAAGGAATCGAAACGTAACATCAGATAAGTATCACACAAAATACATTCGAACATATTATACAGGAAAACTAGTAGACAAATCCGTAGATCTTCTTTCTCACAGTTAATCCTGCGAGAGAGTTTTTCTATAAAAAGGCAACTAGTGTTCCGGGCAGTTTCCTTAGCTGCTCTTAGATACTACACTTTGATTTTCATTACTTTAATTATCTGTGTTTTTTCAGAAACCATTGGGCGAATGAAAACCCAATCATTTAGAAACTACTTAAGATATATTCATAACAAGTCACACTAAATATTTTGATTAACCATATTTTGTTTCTCAATATGTTTAGTATTTTTCTTCATTTGCAACGAGTATTATGAACAAAAATATGTTGTGAATGTCCTGATTTCCTAGCCAACATATCCCACTAATGCCCCAATCGCACAATGTCTAAACACTAAACGCACCACAAAGTCCGGCTACACTAATATTGAAACCACAAATTATAATCTCCATTGTTAGATTTGATGATTATTGGCTTGGAATGTTTTGTTTTGGTGTTCTAGGGTAAGGATTTATAAATTCAGTTTTAAAGGATAAGGTTTTTTGAGCTTTGTTTGTGGACAGTTGACTTGAATTCTCTATGACTTATGAACTTAGTTCCGCAAATTTTGTACATGGAGTTTATAGGCTTAAGTTATTCGGTATTAGGATATGGCCACTTAAGATTAATGGACTTTTGTTTCATAGGGGGCTTGAGGTTTGTTGACTTGAAACACGTGTTTTTGAGAATTCCAGGTAGTAAATAGCTTTTTGGGGTTGACATATGTGATTTTGTGCATGGTGGGTTGTGGCCTTGGGGTTTATTAATTTTTGATTTCTAACAATCGCTTTTGTAATTTTGAGGTTCATGGAATTACTAGAGATGGTTTTTATGAACTTTAGAATTGTTGACTTGAGATATGTTGTCTTGGTTTTATCGGTCTCACTGAATAATAATAATATACGACTTTATTGCACATTAAAAAGTACAAAGGCAAAGTTTAGCCATAGGCCATTCACACTTAACCATTCCTAAAACTAACTACTAACTAAACTTATATATACATATATATGTATCCTGCATGTATATTCTGGGACCAGTTGTCCGCAGGAATATCTGAAGACATACACACATACACACACATATACATAGAAATATACATACATATATACACAATGATATACACATACATATATCATTTTTCAGTTACATTTTTCCACTCTAACAAAAAGTAATATACCTAAATATAAAAACTTAATTATATAAACGTTGTATAAAAAATAAAGAATTTATCAGATTAACACGAGCTATCAGATATTAGTAAATCTTTTTTAAACTGATTCTGAATGATTTGTTGAATATACGGTGTTTTAGAGTAATATTTATGGAATTAAATAGTTTCACAGCATTAAAAGAAAATGATCGCCGATATAGGGAAGTTTGATGTTGGGGCATTCTAAGTGAATCTTTATGTATTGTGTTCACCTGATATATATCGTTCAATTGAACTAGTTTTCTGGAAAGGTAGAGAGGTGCTGAGGATTTCATAACTCGTTTTAAAAAACAAATGACAATTGTATTTAAACATTGACTCAGTTCTTAGCCATTTTAATTCCACTATGATTGGGGAAACATGATCATATCTCCTTCCTATTTTCCTATCTTCCTATCTCCTTCTCACTTGTGAGAACTCGGGATAAGTGTGTTCAAAATCTAAAGGCAATTAATTTATAAGATGAGTTCTGTGGGATTGGGGTTTGAGTTTTGGCTGCGTGAGGTTTGAAAATGTGGGCTAGGAGTTAATATGCGATTTGTGAGCTTGGGATTTAGAAAGCAGGCTTTGTAAGCTTGTTGTTTTAGTGTTAGGAGTTTCTTGGCTATAAATTAAGTAGGAAAAGCCTACTTGTTATTTTTGACAATGACAAAAGTCCTGAGGTACTGGAGCAAAAACCTCAACATCTTTGTATTCAACGGCCCAAAATACATATAGAACAGGTTAGCTTATTCACATCATTTTTTTTTATTTATGCAAATATGTAATTAAACATATTGAAAATATGGCCCTATTTTAATAAATATGCGGATTGCTCTCCTTCAACTTCCAAGGCCTTTGACTTATTTTAATTGATTTTCGACGCAATACAACTTATCGATGTCTTACAATTCGTCTTCTGAGCTTCACGTGAAACTCATATTATAGGCAGAAACTATAAGAGATAGGTATAGATTAAAAAGTCTCTTTCCGTTCTATCCCAATAGCTTAAAACATACAGGGTGTCTCATTTGAAATAAGCCACATTAAGTTGTTTTCTAACTTTTAAGTTCTCACTAACATTTTATACAACCTGTATATATTTTTAATTCGAGTGTAATTTTATTTCAATTCGGCATATTATGTTCTTTATCACATGCCATTTTTTATATTTCTATCAACTGAATTGTATTATTTAATATGTTTACTTACATTTATTGGTATTTATTACATAGAAATGTATTGGATACTTAAAAAATTAATTACTTTATTTTATTTACCTGGCATTTTTGAATTGTTATTCCCTCTTTCAATTTGATCTATTATTTGCACTAATAGCCTTGTATATTTTTTTCAGGTAAGGATTCAACTCTAAACTTGTCTCTTCAAACACAAGAATGTCAGGTGCCGTAAGTAAAACAATAGAATTTTAATCCTCTGAATTATTGGACGAAAAATTGTTTATAAAAAATAGTTTCACATTGGTACAAACCATATATGAATATAACACCAATTTATTGTTCTATAATTTTACTCGTCTTCAAAGCTCTTGACAAAACGTGTTATTAAAACTATATTGTCTCCCAAATATAACTTTTTTTAAGATCTAAATAAAGTTGAGTTCTCAAAGAATATAACTTTCAAATTGCATGCTGTAAAGATAAGCCCTATTAAAGTTGTAAAAGGAAACACAATTTGTACTGCAATAACAAAGTTATTGTCAATTGTCTCACTACACAACAGTAACGTCAGAATAATGAGTGCTACAAAGAAACTATTTGTCTAGATATGAACTTTGTCAAAGTCGATATGGAGAAATGTGCTTTGTGCAAAACAATTGCATTATTATGATTAAGATATTTAGAAATTTGTAAATCTTCTAATGCATTATGCGTGTGTACATTTCCACTTGTGAGCAAATATATGCTTGTTCCCCTCTAAATGTTGAAACCATTAATTTGCTACTGAAGAGGATTTTGATACTTAATCTTTAAAATTGATCCTGACTGTCCACCGTCCTTATGTAGACTTATACTATTCACATCTAACGCTTTACATATCATAGGTACTAAAATAAAATGTTTGTCTTGAATAGTTAGCAACAATATAGGACTAACTATTAACTTTTGTTTTTAATGCGGTGTCTTCCTACAGAAAGATAGGTACAATTTCTGAAAATTTCTAACCATTATAAGTTTTAGAGAGTTATATCTTCTGCCTCTATATGGTGAGGAATTTTATTGCCCCCTCCCCCCCTATTACCTTTTGAATGTTATCTTATGCTACCTAATTAGAAAGATATTTAAACGAAAAAGACAAAAAAATAAACATAAAACATTCTTGGATTTCCCGAAACTATCTTGCTTGAAAAAATTGATTAACTAACTAGATGAAAATTCATTATCCTTAAATATAATCAGTAATCTTTATATTGGCAGCGATTTCCGAATACGTTGTTCAAACAAGTTATGGAAAATAGTATCTATATCACAAACAAACGATATTTTTTATCGCAGAAATTCTGACTAGTACCCTAATTAAAACTGCAAAACACACCGTATCGGCAAGAGGCACCTCGATCAAGCTGTGACAGCAGCAGTAGCTTTCCTTGAATCGCGTGCCACACCTGCTTCGAACCTAAACGATCTTAGCACGCACAGTTTCAGTTCACAGCGCTGCCTATTTACCTTTTTTAGATGTCATTGATATATTAGCTGATAATTTTTACAATATTGTACGTTTCAAACGTTGATAATAAAGACAAATATATCACACATACAAGGTGGCGTGGGTGTGGGAAAACTTCGACAAAAAAGCGCTTTGGAAGTCAAGGCGCAGCTGATGAAAGTCAAGGTTAGGTAAAATGTAATTAAAGACTGTTTTAAATATGAATAAACTCTAATATTCTTTGAAATCACTAGGTGTGACAAGTTTTGGAGTCATTTAAATGCATTCCCTAATGAAAAAAAATAAAATGATGGGAACATTGAGAAATTATTTGAGACAAACCGTTACATTTTTCTAGTTCGTCGTATGATTAGGGATTATCCATATTTTCTGCTTGCTATTTTTTTGCCTTCACTATAAATAGCTCTAGCCATCTAATATAATTTCTGATGTCCGACTTATTTTTACATATATTTGACGTCTAATTTGATCTCATTCTCTCAACATGTTGGTTAGATTTATTTTCCACTTATTTCAATAGTTGATCACCTACACTGATTAGGATAGGGTCTGTATCAAATTGTTCATAGCCAAATGGCACTATGAGATCTTCAATTCGATTGCCTGCATGTGGACGCGCATTGTCAGACAGTAGAACGATTCCATTACTCAGTGTACCGGATCTTTTGTTCTGAATTGCAGGGTTTCACAGGATTTTTCAGAATTGATTACGTCATTCCCAAGCAAAAAAAACACAAGTAACACCCTCAATCTATACGAAAACATGGTGCATATGTGTTTCCGGGCTGAGATTATCTGCTCAAACTTCTCTTTATTGAAAGATGTAAAATGTCTCTATTCCATAGTTTCATGTTTCGATTACGGTGTAACATAGGCTATGTGTGTTTCATCCCATGCTACAATTTGGCCTAAATAATCGTGACGTTCAGCATTATAACGCTCAGGAAAAATTAAGTTCCCATCGAGAGCACAATTTTCGACATTTAAATGTTACATTACAACATAGACAACTTATCCTCAAATTGTGAATAGTCTGTAGCTTGTCAACAGATGTAGGTACAGTGTGTGCTCGCGGAGAAAACCGACAACAGCGCTGCAGTGGCAGAATTTCAAGGCGGTACCTACTTAAAAAATGCGCTTCGTATATGTCCCGTTTAACTTATAACCTAGGTACACACAGGTTTTATCAATATTTGCATAAAAAAGGAAATTAATTTCCCAAAATACTTGTTACCTACTATGGCCTTTATCATAAAAACTGCCTATAGATCTTGAAGAGTGTAAGATCATGAGTACCTGAAAATTATATCACTACAATTGTGCAATGTCAAATCACAATATTATAATTTATCTCGACTTTAAGAAATAATAATATAATTATAAGAATGATACAAGTCGGAGAATGATACAGAACTTTTAGTACACCAGTTCAACTTACAATTAACCATTATTCTTAAATACTCATATCAGTGTTTCCCTGTTTAATTCTTCGGTATGCAGTAGTGTCTTTAGTTAGTTAGTCATGTCTTTATTATTAGAGTTAAATTGTTTTTATAATTTTCCTACTCCTAGTCCATATTTTGTTACTAACTGAGCTGTTGCAATAATTATCCATACGCTATTCCTTAAGATAATTGAATGCACTAAGATTTTTCATTCCCTAAGATATTCATGTTAAGTTACGTCCTCTTCTGTCTGCAGTAGCGCCATCCTGGGTCTCTTGGTTCTGTGTTCCTTCTTTTCGTTGCAGTTTGTGGCCTTTCGTAGTAGTGGATTCCTGTGATGTAGCGGCAACTGCACCTTTATATCTGACTGATAAATTTCAAAACGTAATCCCTCATATCATAAAAGCTCATTGTATGATTCACAGGAAAGTTGTTTCATCCAACTTCATATTGAATTTGAATTAAGCCAAAGAATTTATAATCTAAAAACTATTCTTCGCTTTAGGACTCAATGAGCTGGTCTTGTTATGGAGTCGGAAGGCACAGGGACTCAATAATAAAGTGCAGCCCAATCAAGTATGGACTCGTTTAATTGATCCTAACAAATAATCTGATTGTACAGGTAATCCAAAATTTCATATAGGAGCTGAAACAAAATCAAACAAGTTTTATATATATATATATATATATATATATATATATATATATATATCTATAACAAAAAATTTAAAAACAGTTATTTGCAAAAAATTACCACCGTAATCTTTTAAGAAAATAAACTATTTTAATTTGTGTCCCTTTCACCTCTACCCAATAATAGGGTTCTGCTGTAGCTTTAATATTGTTATAATATAACATTTTATTTTACGCTGCCAGTATAGGAACCCTTCGAGAAATAAATCATCCCAAAATAAAAACTCAATAAAAAAGGTGGACAAAATAATTATTCACGAAAAAACGATTTCGAATCCATTCCGGAATCAGAGATTAAACACGTTAGAGTACCAGAAGCAGAGAGAGAACCATCTAGAGAACTACGAGGGTGAATCAAATATGAACCGGACTTTTGTTTTAAAAATTTTATTGGTACGATCAATACAAATTTTAATACATATTATTTTTCTACAGTCTTCTCTCTTATGTATACATTTTTCCCACCGAATCGGAAGTTTTTTAATACCTTTCTCAAAGAATGAAACTGGTCGTGTCGATAACCAATTGCGCACAAACGTGTCTACACCTTCGTTGTCCTCAAACTGGTCGCCTCCCAGTTCTTCTTTAAGTGGCCCAAACATGTGGTAGTCACATGGCGACAAATCAGGACTGTAAGGCGAGTGATCAAGGGTTTCTCAATGCATTTTGTTCAATTTTCCTTGAGTCAATGCAGCTGTATGTGGCCGAGCGTTATCATGCAACAGAATCACACTTCGGATAGACATATCCCGCCTCTTTTGCCGATAGGCAAGTTTCACTTGTTGGAGTAGTTCGCAGTAATACTCAGCATTAATTGTACGGCGTTCGTGCAGAAAATCGATCAGCAGTACGCCTTCAATCAGCTCACGAATTGCGTAGATATTCGCCTCATTGATGCTTGTCGTGGGACGGCGTGCATGAGGCTCATTTTCCACTGTCTCTCGGCAATCTGAAAACTTTTGTGCCAGTCGTACACTTGGGTCCTTGAAAGTGTTTCATTGCCGAACTGTGCAGATAGTCGACGCAAAATTTCAGACGGTCTAACGCCCTCCCGCGCCAAAAATTTGTTAACAGACTTATGCACCTCTTGCTCTGACATGATGCTACTAACAGCGCATCCACTACGCCTCGCCAAACCGACGAACTCCCCTCTTCTTAACATCCCTACCTAACATATATCGAGACGTCACGCCACTCGAATTACCTACAGGGCGAGAAACAGAAAAGTCCGGTTCATATTTGATTCACCCTCGTATAAGGGTATAAAAAGGCGATTGACGGATAGCAGAAAGAAGTAGATCATCGCAATGATTATCTGTTCGATATTAGTCATCGTTGTTGAGATAAATATTTGTAATTGTGCTTATAATTGGCATATTTTCGTTGTAAAAATACTAATACTAAAATACTAAATAATACATTTTTATTTGTTAGTTCAATAAATGAGAAATAAGTAAAAGTTTCATTTAAAAAATCCATGCTTATTATTTCAATATTGGTTTATTTATGCATTTAGGCTGAGATGATCTATGTAGCGGTATTGCGTAAATTTAAGAAGTTTGACTCGAAACTCGAAAATAAGCTTAAATTATTTATAACAATTAAAAGAAACTTTTGTGATTGTTCAAATTTTTATAAAAAAAGCTATCTTGGTTAAAAATTATCTTCAAGCCCAATTTGTAAGGTATTAATAAAGCTAAGAAGAATAGTTTTTCCTGAAATCTTAACGATATTAATGCTTTTATACATTAGCCAACGATTTTTTCATATAAACGTTACTGAACGTTTTTTTAGATGTAAGACAAGTCCTTTTTAATAACAACAAGATTTATCCATTCTATAGCCTGTATGCCTCTGTAGTCAGAAAAAATGTACTGATTTACAATTACTGTTCACATTAACTTTGATTTACAAAATGTTACATTTTCATCTATTTAAATTTCTGGTCTATCACAAAATAATAATTTTCCTGGGCCATACTGCAAAAGAAGAAAACCTGAATGATTATCTTTGTTGTTTAACAACTAAAATTCTACAGCTTGATAAAATCAGGTGTTCATAAAATATAAACAGTTTATAAATGAATTGTCTTACTGCTCTCATTAAATACTAAAACAAATATGCAAAATACTCTATTCAGATACTTAATTATCTCCATAAAAAGCACAAAACTTAGAAATTGTTCAGTTATTTTTATTCAGCAATGTATGATGATAGTTTACAAGTTTAAACGTTCACAGGGTTGCTTCTTTATGCTTTTATATTTCTAGCTGGTTAACGATGTTAACTAATCCGACGTTGTACGTTCCTTTCATGTACTTTTCTATAAGATAAGAATCTGTTGGTATTCACAATTATCATTCTTTTCTTATTAGCCGTGTTTCACATCAAAACAGGAACAATTAACTCCCGTATTATCTGATGATTAATGTCTTCTATTATACCAAGGCTTAGTTCATTTTTTCCATCATTTTTCCCTCATTTTTTACGAGACCAATCTTTTGCATCGTTCGCGTTAGCCGTGTTTCATACCAAAATAAGAACAATTATCTTATGATTAATGTCCTATATAGCGACGTTCTTTTAAATTTTCTTTTTTTTCCATTCTTGTACTTGTACTTTCATGTGTGCACGCATATATTTATGTACCCAGTCAAAATGAATTACACGACTGGAAGTTTCTTGTCGTCGTTTGACTTTTTTCAGCTTGTCCTTTTTGTTCCATATTTGGTGCGTAGTGAACAAATTCAAGTGACGCCTCGACAATGGTCGCTTGTTTTAAGAACGGCAGTGAATAGAAGTACGCTGTCAAGGCAACTTTTATCTACTGCTAGCTGATAAGGAGACGTTTGCTAGGTCTGAATTTTCTTATCTAATGCAATATATCAAGAACTTGAGTATTTTAAATACAATAAAGATCGCTATTTTATGTACTAATGTTTAAGGAAATCTTATCTAGTAGAGACTTCTACAAGTAACTATTTTTAAAATAAGATATTCGAGTAGTTTCCTTGAGCAATTTTCTGTCAAATACCATTACTGTTCTGCGCTATAATAGTTTTTGCTTACGTTCTTACTTTATTGTCCATCTTTCGAACAAGGTTTCAATAAAATTCGAAAAAATCCATAAGTTCCTCCTAGGTCCACGGTGTTAAAGTAATAACCGAAGAATGCCCCAGAGAAGATAGCGTTCAGTAAGAGAACTCGATAAATTGCCACCAAACTTATTTATCAACAAACCGGAATTGTAGAAATGTCTCAACATGTACCCCCTTAACCCATGAGATAGTTTCCTAAAACTGTGCTGTAACCCAGTCTATTTAGATTGCTGAAACACAGTTATTTCTTATCACATATTATTTAGGATCCAAAACCGTAAGATCAAATCGAAGAGAAATACAGAACCAACGTCTCCGGCAGCAGGTCTCGGCTTGTATATATACAAAACTTACTGTCATCACTCAAATATCAAGTGATGTAAGACACTTTGGAATTAGAAAAAATCGATAGTTGCCAACTAGTCATAAATGGATTCTCCAGGCATTTACCGATTCCATTGAGAGTGATCTTACCCTACCAAACATAAGGCAGAGAAAAAAGAATAATCAACTAGGCAGACATACTACTCCAATGGAGTGATTAGAATCTGAAATTGAGGAAGTACAAACAAAACTTCTACCAGTTTGATAATTCCTTATTTACGTCAAATGACGACATAGGATACTCAAACATGTTACCTTTCCTCCAGGATTACCCATTACGTCTTCCCGTTCTTTACAAGCAGTCTTCTTCTTTCTCTGCTTATCCATTAATGGATGTTAGCGACCACACTTTCCATGACTTTCCTATCTCTGGCTGTGTAGATCAACGTCTGTATATCACGCATGCCTGTCCGTTGTCTTACATTCCGCAGAAACGACATTTTCTTCCGTCCCAATCCTCTTCTGCCCTCGATAATTAACTGGAGAAACTGATACTTATATTTACGCATGATGTGACCTAGGTATGCAGTCTTTCTTTTTTTATAGTGTTGAAGAGTTCTCGTTCTTTATTAATACGTCTGAGCACGTCCTCGTTTCTTATTTTGATCGTCCATGGTATCTTAAGTATTCTGCGGTATATCCACATTTCTAGAGCTTCCAATTTGTTTATATCATTTGTTTTTAGTGTCCAACTCTCGACACCGTATAGGAGCACCAACCAGAAGTAGCATTTCACAAATCTCATTTTAAGATCAAGGTCGAAATCGCTAAAGGTGAAGACTTTTTTAAATTTCAGGAATGCGCGTCGAACTTGCTCGATTCCCTGTCCGATGATCATTCCTCATGAATCCATACTCCCAGGTACTTAAATTTTTCTACTCGTTCTAAGAGTTTTCCTTTATATATTAAGCTGGAGTTTCGAAACTCATTCACTACTCTCGTGACAACTATGAATTTTGTCTTTTTTGTGTTAATTACAAGTCCCATATTTTGACTACATTCTCCTACTACATCAACCAACTGTTTTAAATCCTCCATGTTATCCGCAATCAGGACTATGTAATCAGCGTATCGTATGTTGTTTATTCAGACTCCATTGACTCTAATTCCAATTTCCTTGTTCTCTAGCGAGTCCTGAAAGAGCAGCGAGAGTATACACCCCTGCCTTAGTCCTCTACGGATACAGATTTGGTTGGTTAGGCCGTTTGCTAATCTAACCCGGGCTGACTGGTGCCATAAGTTTTCGATACATCTAATGTCTTTCTGGTCTAAATCAAGCAGTGAGAAATGACAAAACCAAAGCCCCACTAACTAACTAAAGAGGTAAAATCTGTATGTTTGTTTATAAGGATAACCTCTGAAAATATTCAATTGATTAAAGGCTCTTTAAGTAATAGGGCAATGGGGATCAATGTCATTTTCTTTAGATGATTTCATTTTCCTTAGATATGTTCTTCTCCTCAAATTAGTTAAAGCAAAGTTACACGACTTGCAAAAATTTAATAATTTGTTAAATGTAGATGAGAATGATTTTTGAAAAATTCGGTATAAACAAACCACAAAACGCCCGACAGTTAAAATGTTAAAAATTCCAAGAATATTATAAATCTTAAAATTTAAATCAGACTTGGAAAAAGTAACAAAAATGATCAAAAATGTATAACTCTGAAATAAATTAATTTTTATTTTATACTTTTTTATATACACGAATTATATAAATATAAAGTTTGTCATCCTAGGCAATTCACCACCCTGTACTTCTTTTGTTTTACTTTTACCTCAGATAAGAAATCTTGTGTTGCTTTGTAGTTTTTAATGATTTGTGTTCAACTTCAGACCTTCTAAGCACTTTCGATCCATCCATGGGATCCTCATCAACCTGCCGAAAAAAAATCCTGATTGTCATCTACTTTTAAAACTCAGCCTTTAAACTTGCCTGAATATTAAATTATGGAACATCTGAATGTTTTCATTTTTTCACAAAAGGTCATACGATGGAAACAGTCATCAGGAACAATTTAATGAGATTTTGTCACCATTCATTCATTCAAGTCAGACTTGATACATATATACATATACATGTAAATGTTGTATACCAACAGGTATTGTCAAAGTAAACATAATAGCAATACCTTTGTTGAACAATTAACCACACACAGCCATACAACAGGAACAGCTATTTTGATGTAAATCAAATTTATTGTAATGAATTTACGTTTGGAAAATCTCTCCTTACGACTAAAATAAATAATTAACGTCCTCAAGTATAGCAGCTGAATTTAATTCCCTATATAACAATTCGTAAAACTATAGAACGTAAACAACGGACATAAAACGCAAACTAAAGCAATTAATTATTCTCATAAACAAGCTTCTGCTATTAAGATTTAAATTACTTTTTAGAGAAATGTAGAGAAGAAGTGTAATAAAATTAATCTTACATAGCATGGTAAGAGCATAAGTATCATAGTTTGTTGGTAATTTCTTTATGTCGATATTTCTGCGAGTTGTCCTTTCGTGTGAATCTAACTATTAGACCATCTGTCGTGGTAATTCTACTTACTGATTATTGGTGAACTTGCTGTTAATAGGTCTTTTGCCATTCTGTACTTACTTGCTTGCTTGTTTGTGTATGGCCATCGACTAAACGTTTGGCCAGGTTTATATGTAAAAGAACAGCAGAATGGAAGGAAATTGGCAGTGCATCTGGGATGTGCCCATCTTTAATTTTTTGTTATTCTTCTGTTCATATTCTGACTTTCAAAAGTTATCTAATAGTCCAATAATAATAAAATAAACAAATCGAAGTCCTAAGAACAAAATATTCACTCACTTATCATATATTACACACTAAACAATTGAAGATTCAAATTTGCTGTTAAAAAAGCTGAAAGGAGTATATTCCTTCTCAATGCATTCTAACCTAATTAGTACAAAACCTTAAAGAAGCTTCACATTGCTTCAGACATAAATTTGAATTAGTACAAAACAATAACCTAACCTACAAACACAATAAATATAAATTACTTCCGCTCTAAGTGTAGTAGACCAAAACTCTCAGAAAACGTCAACATTTCAGGAATTAATGTCCTGGTGCCCGAAGCTGTAAGAGCATCTTTATACTTCCAATCTAACAGAGGACAAGAATGCTACTAAGCTAGTATTAATCTCACTGGACGTACATGACAAGACAGTCTGTAAATTTAAAGGCTCATTTATTTTGACGATATTTTGCAGATCTCTGTATAATTGCACACATAAACGAACTCTATTGGGACAACTGAGGAAGATTTGATTCAGGTCACCAAACTCCCCACAATCGCAAAAAGGATCTTTTCTTCTAATCCTATATAAATGAGCTGGAAATCTACCATGCCCTATTCTAAGTATACAAATAGCTGTCGCGTGTCTTCGATTAATATACGTTAGTTTACTAAACCATGGTTCTTTTGGAAAGAAACTTTGAACTAAACCATACAACCTCCTCTGTTTTCTAAGCTAGCTTTCCACTCTCAATATTTTTAAAAGAGGTAAAAATTTCAATTTATCTACCTCGAACCTATAGGCAATGTTTAATTTTCTACCTATATTAGCTAATGTGTCCACTGTCTCATTGCCCCCAACCCCTGAATGTCCAGGGACCCAAATGAATATAGTGTCTTTCCCCCTGTTTCTAAGATCCCAAATTAACCTTTTTATAATTAATATACTAATCCTGTCCCATTTTCCTTTCCTATATCACAAAACCTCTGAACTGCACTCAAATAATCTGTAATAATCACTCTTTTTTTATGTTCCTCTCCAAACTCAAAAGAATACCTTTATGGATTGCCAATAATTCTACCGTTAGAAGGTTGTCTAAAGCTCTCGATGAAAATTTAATTCCCTCCTCTGGGATATATATTCCAAACCCCGTTCTTCCCTCTTTCATACTTCTGTGCTTATGCCGAATTTCACATGCGTTGGGTTTTAGCTCTACGTATTCTACCATCAATTCATCTACCACGTCATATGTCAATATTGACTTTAGGGACTAAATGTTTTTTTTCTCCATTTTGTGTCTTTGATGCACCTAGTGACTACATTTTATTTGAGCATGTGTTTTTCTCTAATCCCTATGTGATAAGATTTCATTGACAGGCCAGATACGTGAGTAGTTCACTTGACAAATAGGTATTGGGTAAGTGTCAGATAGTTTCATTGGCAGGCCAGATACGTGAGTAGTTCACTTGACAAATAGATATTGGGTAAGTGTCAGATAGTTTCACTGACAGGCCAGATACGTGAGTAGTTCCCTTGACAAGTTCGGGTAAATGTTGCCTGACGAATCAGTTTTATTCGTAGCACAAAAGACCTGCGTAACGAAGTTTCACTTCAGGATTTAAACATTCTCGAAAATTTCGGAATCTCTTACCAGTATCGGTATCAAAGACATTTAAAAATCTTTTATTCCTGGAATGGATGAAACTGTTGTGCAATCTTTACGCGCGTTGGTTCAGTATTTTCAGTTTAGCAATAGCTTTTGTAAACAGTAAACATATCGTATCCTACCTCGCCGGTTATTCGGTCTAGTATACACTACCAACATATTTATGGTGCCGCAAATATATGTTAAAGAAACAAAGAACCCATACTATTATACTACGTATAAAGTCGGAACAACCAATTAGCTGGTGCTTTTTCAGTTTCAAATTATAAGTATCGTAATTCAGGAATTACAATGTTACATACAATAACACCGAGAATTTATTATGTCCCGAGGAATTTATTTTGTAGTTCGAGTTCTCGTTTTGCGGCGGGAGCGAGAAAAAAATCGCGCGACTCGACTCGTTTGGAACTGTAGGAGTCGGTGGCGAAATGCAATGAAAACGGCAATTTGTTTTCGTTAAGATGTTGAGTAATAGGTTTCCATTTCACTAGGTGGACGGCTGAGATTATTTACGTGTTAATTTGCAATTAGGTGATGGCAGAGGATGGGAAACAGAGCTAAAACGGCGCTGCTGAATGTGTACGATGATTTTATTATTAGGAAATTGCTCGAATACAGGAGCCCTGAAATACTGAATTTATAACCTAGGAAAATTGTGCAGCGGATTGTGATATCATTATTCAGCTAAGATTACATATTACACTAGCTAACAGAAATTGTTGCTCTGTGTATGTAAACTGCTAATCTTACAAGCTATGTTTAATTTATTTTCTACAATTCGTTTTAAATGTCAATTCACTTATTCACTTGTTACTCTCCCACGAAGAATGTTTAGTGCACATGCAACTACCTCACAAATGATTTATGTTCTGCTGCTGGTGACTGTTTTATGAGTCGTTAGCCATAATAGGCTAATATTTTAGTTCTTGAGTTTCTTTCGTTCCACATTTAGGTGGCAGCATTATTCACAAATGAACAAATAACATGTCTGAATAATATAGACCACAAAACAGAATTTAACAGTTGCAAAGAATTCTCTAATTACGGCGGTGATTTCCTTAACAAAAGAAACACGAAGCATTAAAATGATGGCTCTTAGTCATTTCACAACATGGTAAAACTACAATAAAACCAGAACCAATTACCGGTAAAACAGATTAATACCCTAATAATGTCAGAACTAGCCCTTGATTTCCTTATCCAATAAAGTTATTCCACACAATTATTGAATAGTTAATAAAAGCTTAGCAGAAAAGTGTAAATTCTAAAGTTACATTGTACCTTTTGAAAATTTTAGTTAAGAAAAATGCCGAAAAAATCAGTAGTTCAGTCACAAAGTACCCCAAATACACAACACACAACAAATTCATCTAAAATTATGCAAGTAGGTTGATGCATTCTAACACGACATATCAGTTATCTAAAAATAGGATGACAAACACTACCAATTTATATATAATTTTAAATTTATAAGTAGAAGAATGTGTCAGGGACATTACTGATTTCCGGAATATTTACCATCATACAGCTGGCTTTGTTAAATTTTCTCTTTCCTAAATTTGTTTCTTTCAACACGATCTTTAGTTCATCCCTTTCTACCTGGTTGCTACCCGTGATGGTCAATATTTGATTTACATTTGATTTATTCACATGTCCACACACACTAGATATACTGTACACACAATTCTTGTATAATATTTTAGTTGCATTAAATGGCTTCATATATATTTCATTTTCAACGGTTCTTTGACCAATTGTATATAGAAATACATAAATAAAACTAATCTGGTATTAGGTCATATTGTTGTCTTTATCCTCAACATTAGGTTTAGGTCATATTTTTGACCTATCTCAAAACAATTCGCAATTATCCTTAGATATGTAGACAAACTAAGTTAAAAGCAAGGTTCCCTTAAAAAATAATAATAATATGTAGGTAAGATATCATTCTGTACCTTAAGAAATTTTTAATCTTTTTCAAAATCGGTAAACTCGGACAGTCATGTTGGCCTCTTCACTTCTCACATAAGCTTGAAAAAATGGAATGGCAATGCACCTTTGTGAGACCCTTGGCTTCTAGGATACATCAATAGAAAACACAGTTTATGTCTATAAGCAGCCCAGGGATCTTCCAAATTAAAGACCGCTTTCATAATTGTATCGTTACCTATCCAAAGAGTTTACTCAATTTAATGACTTCAACTCAACTTTTGTTCTATTACTAACATTGCATCATATGTTTGTTTCATCACGTAAACGAGGACATCGCATTCATATTCGAGATACAATTCACTTCAATTGTGATATTTACCCTTTTTCATAAAATCAAAAGCAAAGGAGCTAGAGGGATTTGACTAAGTCGACAGAATTTCGTTTTTTCAAAATATCTAGTAAGCCATGACTTTTTACAAAAATCCGAAAGAGTCATTAAATTGGGCCAGTAAAACTGCAAATCTTTCCCAATTTAACCATTGCTCTATCTCCGCTAGTTTCCGAGATCCCCATACTGATCATCCAAAAAAACTCACCCTGTATATATCTTTAGAGCCAATGACATACACATAAAATTTTACATTAAGGAATTATTTTGTGCGACAAAATAATGGACGGCAGTACTGCTGTGTAATGCTACGAGTACTGGTCAGCAATGGGCATATCACCATCCAATATGTTAGCCTAAGCAGCAATCGCTTTTATGCAAAAACTACACGTCTTTATTGCTGTAGAAAATTTTTCAAAATGTTTACTGGCTACAACAAGACAGGACAGCTGCACAAGTTTCTACCAGAACTAAGCAATTTCATGTGTAATGTTTTGATGGTCTTATAATGTGCTATAGGACCTCCTTTTTAACGGAGTTATACGGTTTTTTATTTGTGGAGTTTGAAAAATATTATGCTCTGAAACAAAATATTTAGGACTGCTGGAAAATTATACATTTCCAGTATTTATTATAAACACATATGTAAATTAATAGATTACCTCGCCAAGGTAATATTCTTATGACACGTGTTTTTCATAAGTAATACTACAAACAAATCAAATAAAACAAATTTCTATTACTTTATATCTAAAATTACTTGAATAGATTTGGCAATTATGCCTCATATTTGGACTTCTGAAGTGAGGGATTAAATATATATGTTTTTTAAGAAAAACACAGTGGTGGAAAACAAACCACAAAATAACAATTTTTTTAAACTTTTTTAACGAAACTCGTTAACTCAACTTGCGAAGGGAGTTTACTGGTAAAGAAGAAGTGTTAGACACCCTCCAGTCTCTCTACGAGTATCGAGATTCGAGCAGACATGCATCAAACACAGCCGCTTTTATAACCTCAATATTGAACACGTACAAATTTGATTAAAACTTATTTGTTTTCATTTTAAATCATAAGAGTATTGTGTCATTATTATTCAACGCCAAAATGCGTATTGAATTAGAAACAAAAACGAAAAACCACTTCACATACTCTATTGCGAAAGGCACTTCCAACCGGATGTCTCAGGACACCTCCCGTTTTTTTTAATTGCGGGATAGTATAATATGGTACGCCTTCCACGTCATCATGTTCAAAAAGTCTTATGTTCGTTGTCTATTAAGGTTAACGCGATTTACCAACTGTAGAGACTGCTGCGGCCATTTAGCAGTGTATCAAGTAATCTCATAAAGCAATAAACCTTGAAAATGATTTCCAGCACGAAACTCACAGCAACCATAATCCATGATGGGCTCAACCGACCAACCGAAAAAAAAATGTATAGGAAATCCCAATTAACCCTGAAAACATACCCTTATCTCCCATTAGTATTAATCCACGTCATCAGCAAATAAAGCTGAACTATTCCCAAAGATCCAACACCAATTAAGCGCACACAAACAGAAGCGCGCACAAAGGTATACGCCGAGTGTATAGGATCAGGACTGAGCACACAAACAATAATTTGTTTAGTATTAATTTATACTATTAGTATAAATTAATAGTAATTTCGCTGAAGTTGAGCTCAGTTTCATTAGTGGTGCGCTATGTTATTCGGCTTTAATGACGCCCTGTTTGTCGACTCTTACATAACGAGTTTCGAACATCTGACAAGTCAGTTTAAAGTGACTTACGAGGGACAATAAACGAGTTCGGTCCTCCGTTTCATTGCTCAACTAAATGAGTTGTACTGTATCAAACGTTAAATTTACGATGATACATGTGGAAATAAAGTGCACGAAGTTGGAGCGATGTCTTGACAGGGTCTATTTGTATTAAAGGCGAAGTGTCTGTCATGAAAAATATCACTTCTAATGATACTTGTTGTTGTTGTGCAACTTAGTTTGTCTGGAGTAAACTCAAAGCCAAAAAAACAAAATATAAAGAATACAAAATGATATTTGAATAAAAATACTAATAGTTGGGTTATTTATCTAGCAAAATTGGAAATAAGAATAAAAGAAAAGAGCTTGATAGTTAGACAGACTAAGAAATGCAAGCAAATTTTTTTTAAGAATTGTTTTCCATAAAGTGCAATAATTATCAACAGAAATTTCTGCCGTCTTATTTCATTTTGTTTATTTAGGCGCATTATTGCAAGTTAGTTTTGCTATTACACTCTATTTCAGGTACACTTTGTAAAACAGAGAGACACAGATTATAGAGAGAGAATAGATCGGAAACTCAATAGTAAAAATCGTATTCAAAAGTGACCACTAGTGCCATCCTCGATCGTCATAGAAGTTGCTTCTATTGTACAGGAACCTGTAATACTTTACCAAAAATAAAGAAGGAATCTGCGTTATCTACACTTATTGTTCCAATCTACCACTAGATGACTGTACTAACGAAAAAAAAACTACGAATTGGAAATTAATTTTTATTTATAAAAACAATTACAATTCAATATGTAAACTTTAATAAATAGAAATATGATCATATACTATACACAGATCATAAATATCTAACATACTTATAGGCTATGAAATCAAAACATAACAACATATAATTACATTATGACATTCCGCTGTTTTAACATTTTAAATGTAAAACAAGTTTTAAAATTAAATGCAAAAATGAGTACAAAAAAATTGTAAAATGTTATAAATGTTTGTTGTTTTTTACAATGCATTTATAATCATTATATATTATACATTCTGATCTATATATCATAAATTCTTCAATACTCTCTTCGAGGTGTCATTACTTTGTACGCAAGACAATATATATTATATATAGAAATATAATATATATTGTTTCTGGTCGGGAACCTTCATCAGTTGCGCTTCCCACAATTGAATGTCCTCTCGAACACTTCTTTATGCATTTGATGCATTTCGTTAGATTTGGAGACGCGAGATGTAAGACCGACATCTAGGATTTTCAAGAGAATCAGTACACAGAGGTTCCGAATCTGGAGCCGTTCCGTGTAATTGCTGTTCTCCCTTTAACTCCTAGGACCGAATGTCACGATAAAATTTTCAGGTTACTTCACCTGTCAGAGATATTGAATACTCTCTTCGAGGTGTCATTCCTTTGTACGCAAGACAATATATATTATATATAGAAATATAATATATATTGTTTCTGGTCGGGAACCTTCATCAGTTGCGCTTCCCACAATTGAATGTCCTCTCGAACACTTCTTTATGCATTTGATGCATTTCGTTAAATTTGAAGACGCGAGATGTAAGACTTCAAATTTAACGAAATGCATCAAATGGATAAAGAAGTGTTCGAGAGGACATTCAATTGTGGGAAGCGCAACTGATGAAGGTTCCCGACCAGAAACAATATATATTATATTTCTATATATAATATATATTGTCTTGCGTACAAAGGAATGACACCTCGAAGAGAGTATTCAATATCTCTGACAGGTGAATTAACCTAAAAATTTTATCGTGACATTCTGTCCTAGGAGTTAAGGGAGAACAGCAATTACACGGAACGGCTCCAGATTCGGAACCTCTGTGTACTGATTCTCTTGAAAATCCTAGATGTCGATCTTACATCTCGCGTCTTCAAATTTAACGAAATGCATCAAATGCATAAAGAAGTGTTCGAGAGGACATTCAATTGTGGGAAGCGCAACTGATGAAGGTTCCCGAGCAGAAACAATATATATTATATTTCTATATATAATATATATTGTCTTGCGTACAAAGGAATGACACCTCGAAGAGAGTATTCAATATCTCTGACAGATGAAGTAACCTGAAAATTTTATCCTGTCCTAGGAGTTAAGGGAGAACAGCAATTACACGGAACGGCTCCAGATTCGGAACCTCTGTGTACTGATTCTCTTGAAAATCCTAGATGTCGGTCTTACATCTCGCGTCTTCAAATTTAACGAAATGCATCAAATGCATAAAGAAGTGTTCGAGAGGTAATTCATTTGTGGGAAGCGCAACTTATGAGGGTTCCCGACCAGAAACAATATATATTATATTTCTATATATAATATATATTGTCTTGCGTACAAAGGAATGACACCTCGAAGAGAGTATTCAATATCTCTGACAGGTGAAGTAACCTGAAAATTTTATCGTGACATTCTGTCCTAGGAGTTAAGGGAGAACAGCAATTACACGGAACGGCTCCAGATTCGGAACCTCTGTGTACTGATTCTCTTGAAAATCCTAGATGACAGTCTTACATCTCGCGTCTTCAAATAAATTCTTCACTGAGAAAATTATAAAAGTAATTGATTTGTTGACAAAAAAATCAATGTATATTACATTTTATGACAGAATAATGTCTCTAACAAAATCAAAATATTAATTATTCAACAACCTCTATAAAAATGCATATGCTTTTGTAAGTTTGTATTTCTTGATGCAAATGACTTAACACTCAATTACATAAGCAACTACAGACAACCAAGTTTTTTCAACTGTCATAATAAAACGTTTCTTCGCATCAACTTTCTGAAATTAAGGAGTTCGATGTACTTGATTTGACATATTCCGATTGTTTTCCTGATTGTCAGAAGCTTCTATAAAAACATAACATGTAAGTCATAAAAGTTTGTCATTTTTCATGTTTTACCTCTTATTGTTGGGCTATTAACTTAATTAAACTAGCATATTTTTACAGACTAAGTAAAATTTTCTCCTGCACTTCTTCCGTCACCTGAAATAAGACTATATATGAAATGTTAGTAAAAGCATTACAGAAAAAAAAGGCATACCAGGTTCATTTACTGTGAGCAAACAATCCCTTAGTTATTTGCTAAAAGTGAATTTGAATTTTAGCGCGATGTTGCCGCATAAACAATAATTTACATTTTACTTAACATATATTTCGAGTTTACTTGCTTAATAAGGCCTATAGACCGTAGTGTTATAAGAGTTCTTTGTTTTATTTGGTGGGTACTATCTGTACCTAAAATATATGTTTTCAAGCTATATATATATTCAAATGACATCACAGGTATGACAGTCTTTATATTGTATGGAAATATAAGTATTACGAGGATGCTGTGCGTTACAACAGAAATTCTAGACCGGTAAATGACATGGGTGGATCCAGGGGGGATAGGACGATCCCCCCCTCTAGAACAAGGTAATCTTAACTTCAAAAGTCTAGATATAGTCAGTTCTATAAGCTAGTAAAGTATCTTTGACAATAGACATTTGCGCCATCTCGTTTTAATTTGTTCTGTCAAGGCCGCCGTAATTTAAGTTTGCTGTGTTATAGATTCAATTAAGTTTGCTGTGTTATAGATTCAATTTTAGTTATCCCATTAAGTGGAAAGACAAACAACAAACCAAAAGTGCGGTGTAGTTGGTTGTGAAAATATACCAAGAAAAAACCCAAAATTACAATCATACTACTTTCATGGATTTCCATATCAATTAAAGATGAAGAAAAAATAATGAATTGCAGCAGTTCGACATCATGGGTAAATAAATTTGATTTCCATGTTGTTAGTCATTATTGTATGTATACAATTAATCATAATGGTTGTTCTATTAACAAAACTGAGATTTTTTAATTACAACAGTGGGGCAATCCATCTCAACCAGAAACAAATTCAATAATTTGCAGTGGTCAAATTGTTTGGGAAATAACTAAACAATGCACATAACAAAAGTTACAATCCAACTATAACTCCTGCAATATGTATATAAAAAGCAAAATCTTCATGCTGGTTTGTGGGCTGAAAGATTACGAATACCAATGACAAGAAAAAATTACATCTTCAGGAGTAGATGAAGCTCCAATTGAGATTAACAATAGTAAATAAATATATATGCAAGTTGTTATTCATTATATATAATTTATTGGTAGATTTCACTGACGATGAAGTTTTAATGGATCAAGATAAAAATTTTGAAGTTGGAACAAGGATAAAAAAGCAATAACAGAAGCAAATATACATGTTAATTCAAAAAGAAATGAATATTGATTATATATTATTTATAGCTTTTGTAATAACTAATAATAAAGAAGCGCTCATAAAAAATAAAAATAATGAGAATAAAAAGTGTTATTTATTTAAAAGAGTATAAATATTGATATATTACAGGAAAGATAACTGAATTGTAAACTTTGTTATGTATCTACGTTGTTTGATTATTCTGCTACATCGAAATGAGCACAGCAAATCCTTGAATGTTTCTGGTTGCCATGGCTTTTCATCCCTCCTGTAACTAAAAAGTTACTTTTTTTCTTTATTCCTAAAAGAAAATATTATTAATTAAAAACTTAAAAATTATGTTAACCTTAAATTTCAATTTATTCTGGAAAGAAAAATATTTACATGATTAACTTTTCTGATTACAAGAGTTATTGAATCCTATTTTTGTTAACAGAACAACAATGGTGATTAATTTTATGTATTTACTAATGAAAAACTTTAATTAATTTAATTTATTTGACCCTTAATGACGAACTGCTGTAATCCATTTTTTCCTTCCTCTCCGATTGCTATAGAAGTCCAGGCAAACGGTAGAATTGTAATTTTTTATGTTTCCTTGATGTATTTTCAAAATCAACTACACCGCACTTTCGGTTTGATGTTTTTCTTTCCATTTTATGGGATAACTAAATTTTAATCTATAACACAGCAAACATAAATTACGGCCTTAACAGAACCAGCGTTCCACAAATAAAACACGAGATGGCGCAAATGCCTATTGTCAAAGATAGTTTACTAGCGTATAGGTTTAAACCTCAGAACTACTATTTTTTAAAAATCATAAAACATGAAATTCCCGGGAAGCAAGTGTCTGGATCCGCACCTAATTAATGGTCATTACATTTGCAAGACACCCAAATAGAAACCAATAAAATCTAATGACCGACAACATGCAAAACACAAACACGCTTGCGCTACAAGCCTAACGATCATTAATTTCATTGAAACCTAAGCTTCTACGAAGAGTCCAGAGGGCGCTCAAAAAAAGTAAATCTAATTTCCTATCTGAGTTTCCACCCCCTGCGGAGGGATTCCTCCTCACCTATGCTCACCATGATTGATACCCATGTCACGGTGTCAATGTGGCTGCATACGTAGTATTTTAGCGTAATGTGAATAGACATCTAGGAGTTTCAGGGAAAACTTAGTCACAAAGGCCACAAGTCGGGAGTTGTGCTGTGTGTAATACCGATTCCCTATGATTCCTAGCACAGAAATCACACGAAATAATACGTATATTAACTAAAACGTATCTAAGCAATTGTGATACTTTCTTTTTGAGATTTGGTAATCCATTGAACGCAAGACAATATATTGTTTCTAGTCGAGAATCTTCTTAAGTTGCGCTTTCATTACCAAATTGAAATTTCGAATAATTACTTATATATATACAACTGAATTTAATATTTTATTGCGAAACTAAAATCAACATCTGGAAAGCAGAGAAATTGTTGGTTTGTCTCAAATGTATAAACACAAATTTTCTATCTTAAGAACAAACCAATTTAATCCTAAAAAACCTTTTGTCTTTGTGAACCGATAACTATTTAGCAGACTTCCATTTGCATATAATTGTCTTCTGCCCACACACCATGTAGATCATTTTTCCTGCCTATAGTTTGGAAATCATTTCAGAAAAAATACCCTGTTCCACATTATTAAAGTAAATTATTTACCGCTTCATGTAAACAATTTTTGTAGTTTAATTCGGGAGACATTTTTTGTTATCTCCTCAAAATGTTTACACAAAAAAAAAATTTACTTATATTCACATTATTATTTTTTATGCATTTATTTATTGGGTTGTAAATTATTAATAAGAATCAGTATACGGACTGATAAAGAAATTTTTAAACCCCTAAAATATATTTTCTTTATACTTGATAGATTATCTGCAGTAACTAATTCCCCATCAAGGTTAGAAGCCTATGAGAAAGATTAACTAACAATCAGGACTGTTTTAATAGGAATATTAAAACATGCTGTCGACACATCATGGATATAATTTCAACAAGAGTTTAGTTTCAAAGTAACTGGACTAAACTAAGGTTTCCTGAAACCCATACAATATCCCCAGCTACATGGAATCTATCCAATAACGATTTTCTTTTTTTTTCTCTTATAGAGGGGCCGATGCTGATACGTTGTATAGAATTTAGAAAAGGGTTTTTCTTCTAATAAAAATCGAAAGTGGGAGGCAGTGAACAGAACTGAAACGATAAATGGTTATAAGGTCAATATTCTTTTATTTTTCTTTTTGTGAAATAAGCCGACTCGGTTTCTGTTGCTAAGGTGGATTTTTTAAACGTATTATTTATGTTTGTTCCGAAACTTGCTACATTCTTGATATTATAGAATTTTTATAGTAAGGAAAGTTGTTGTAAAATTATTTAACTTGTAAGTTTCAAATTATCTTAAGAATAGTATAAGACAACTGAAAGTCTACCTAGTTGGTCGTCTGTTTGAAAGTTTGAGAATTGAACATGTATTAATAATTTCACAATTTAAGATAAGGAAAATAATACTGTAATATGTTCGATGGCACATTACATATAATATTCAAAAAAAATGTATGAATTAGATGTTGCGGTTTTAGTTCAATGCTGGTTCAATGCAAGTATATAATTGACGAAGGACCTTTAGCGGAACAATCAATAAACACGTGCCGACACGTTAATTAATTCACCAAATAAAAGTTATCACTAACCTTTTATGTCGAAGCTCTGGTGTTTTCTTGGGTCTTCTTTCTTCGGAGGCTAGCCCCGTAACAGCAGGAACAGTTTCTTAGAGCTTCGTCTGGACAACACGTTACACAAAAAATAGCGACGTAATGTTCATTGATTGAGCATACAAAAAATGCGGGTTTAACAACAAATGATGCGCTTTTGTAAACACAAAAGAAACAAAATGAAAGCGGTTTAGCGGTCGTTTCGAACGGAGCTACTAACTCGCGAAATCGTAACGCAAAAAATAACAAAAAAGCGGCGTCTCTTCAGACGGAATCAAAAAATGTGCCCGAATAATTCGGAGCACAATAGACGAACCTCCCAAGCGTCCTAATAGCTAGGGAACCGAAACACGAATGTCAATACTGTCTGTATTTTACACGCAAAAAACACTTACAATTAGCATTAGCGCGACGGAATGTTTTAGAAAAGGTGCAGAAGTTTAAAAATCAATGAAGTAATTCAATCAAATTGAACACAATACACTAAACAAATTGCGAGAACGCACCAAATACAGACAGTGACAACTCAAAAAAGAAAGTAACTCTTTGTTTTATTTCAAATCCAAACCATTGTTTTGAGGATTTTAATACCACAAAACAATATTTTTTGTTTATTCTTTTAAAGTCATATGATATAATTAATGTACCTCCAGAAGTATAAACTCTAAGTGCGATATTGTATATATGATGTTATGTATGTTTAATTACTTATTAATTTTGAAATACTAACTTGTATGGGTATTTCAAGGTCAAAGATGTGTTGAATGAACTATCGGAACGTAGTCTAATTTTACTGCTATACTTTCTTGAATGTAGAATAAACACTTTTGTCAAAATAAACAATAAGATATTTATATAAGTAAGCACTGAGAATTAGGGGGGGGAGGTTGTAAGAAAAGGCGTATTTCCGGGAGTTCAATACGAGGAATTTGCCCCCCAAAAATGTTGACGATATATTAAATATGATATTCTACAGATAATACTGTATACGCCCCTGATTGTAGGGGTTCTCATCTAGATTTAGAAAATTGAAATCATGAAACTTTCGATGAAAAGATCATTGTTAAGAATCACTTCTGGAAGCATCATACGTAACACAGGATTACGACCCCCAATCGAAACTGTGATAACTTTAAAATGGAACTAGACGAGTCACGTGGCTAAACCGAAACATAATCAAAGGACAAAAAGGTATTTTGACGAAAATGTATTAACCTATATTCTGAGCAATTTGCTTCTTTCTGTTTTTGAATTGCTACAAAGGTAGAGTTGCACAACTCTGGGGCCCCAGGATTATACAATAACAACTAGTGATGTGCCGATTCGATTATTTCAGTAATCGATTAATCGATTATGCATATAACAGTAATCGATCTATAATCGGATATTAAACGATTATTACTCGATTAAAATCTACTATGATTTATGAAGGCAGTTCTTTCTCATTTTGGTTCATAGATAATATCAAGAGATTTGCCTTTTTGCAATGACAGAGTAGCCAAGCTAAACTAAAACTACAAACAACGAAATTGGTACTATGATATCGATTGCGGTTGATTATTTTAATAATCGATTAATCGATTATTGATAATCGATATTGCGCATCACTATTAACAACCACTGAGTTTGAAAATTTAACGAGGGGCAAGACAATTTTCAACTATGGACCAATCGTTATGTTACAGAAATACGTACAATTCTCAACAGGGAACTGACAAGTCGAGTTATTTACTTGAATACCCTAACTATAATTGTACTATAAGCGCCATCTACCATTCCAAAGATTTACTAATTACATTGCAACGAAGACAATTGTAAGTCGTGAAAATCCAATATATTTAGTAAACATACTCCTATCCATAAAAATTTATAATGTAGATATTTTAGAAGTGATATTCGATTCAAATTTTGGGAATAAAGAGGCTTATAGCAAAGAGTAAATAGTTATTGGCGCAACGTGACCAATTCGGCAAACCAACTTCTATCACGATTCACTTCAAAAATCTACACTCCACTGGGTAAACATGTTTTTTCGTCTAACTTGTTTGTAAACATGTGGAGAAAACCTTGAGGTGACTAAAAATAAATCTTCGACGTCAACTCTCTATTGCAAATCGAGAGTAAACAACTTCCTTCGACTACGAAAACATCTGAATCCTTAAAATGAATCCAATTTACATTGGAGTTGCTTGCTAGATGAATCCAAGTCATTACGTAAACAATGAACAATTAAACAGGATGCACATGGCACGTACGTATGATTGATATATGGGGGCTTATTCAAGGGAGGTTATCCAGCTATAAATAATATTGAACACAATCAACAGTGAAAGTGACAAAGCAGAATACGTAGAAAGTGTGTGAAAAAGTAATAGTTTAGGATGTAAATTTTGGGCAGTTTAAACAACACAATTCCTTGTTATTGTAATCATTTCTACCTTAGAGAAACTTCCAGGCAAACTAAATGTTCGAATAAATGATTACAAAAATTACATAAAAAAAACAGTTTGAAAAATCCAGTATTTGTAAACATGTTTGGGACCATAGTCATAAAATCCAATTTCAAAATGAAGTTATATTACACAAAGAAGAAGACAAAACGAAAAGAAAACTAAAAGTATCTGTTGTAATGTTGTTAAATGAAAACAATTAAGGAAGATATTACCAATGATCATGTCCTTGGGAACAACCTAGCATCGGAATAGTTCATAAGGTTTTTCCTAGGTTTTCCCTTATGTTTTTAATCGCATCACTGGATCAATAAAATTCTTTTATTAAATTTTTGGCGAATGCTCTATGAAATATCTTAAAACAAATTCGCACCTAGAAGCGCCACATAAATCTGAAGATCACCCTTTCCATTTCTAACGCCGCTATTGCATTGTCAAATATTTAATCAAATACCTTTGATCAAACATCTTTATCGAGATATTTGATAGTGTAATACCTAATGTTTGACAAAATATTTATTTGACATATATCTTTGATCACATTTACTCGCATCGTCGTATATTTGATCAAAAATTTTTGACGTTAAATTTCAGTAAAAATGAAAATTTACAGCAAAAATTCTATTATTTGAGTATCAAGACCCTTGATTTTGTATAATGGTGTATATAAAATAAAAACAAGAGGTCAACTGTCTATAATGAAAGTTGTTAGTACCATTGTGTTAATAAATATACCGAAAAAAATTAAAGTAATTTTGTGTGATGAAACAGTGAACTATAACATTTGTGTATTTCTTTAGCAATAGACAATTATACTATCAACATCTAAAATGTGGCCTCATCCATTCAAAAGTAATTATTTTGGCATTCTTGTCATCTGTCTTAGCTCGTTTAATAAGTTCAGGTGTAGGGTAGTAGCTTGCTGGGACGATTTGCTGATTTGGTGATTATCGGCCCCTTTTCTATTCTTCCCTTGTGGAAAAAAACAGTTGATCCAATAACAATCGTAGAATTAACATTTTTCGCACACTGCCAATAACTTTTATCAGGTCCACTATTGACCAACTATTCCTTTCTAGGTGCCCATTATTATTTTTAATTCTGAAATTGTAGCCATAAGAACGCACCAGAGTAGCAAAAACAATCATAAAATTACATACATTCCCCATTTTGAACGGAAAAAATTTCTTCAAATATTTGATGTAGTGTAATATTTCATTTAATGGAATTTGTTCTGACATTCATATCAAATATTTGATCAAATGTTTTATAAAAGTTTTACGCCTATATCATTTTCTGTTTCTGAGTATTTTCTTAAAAGTTTTATATATTTCATTGTCACCCATCCAACAAATGAATTTTTACAGAATGTTGCATTTTAAGTCTATCTGTTTAGAGATTGGTCTATTGATTATTATGCAAATTACAATTGTGCAAACAAACTAACATATTTGTTAAATTTATATATTCAATATACATAAAATGTTTTACCTAAATCGTTTAAAAGGAAATGGTGGGTGGACTGGTGTTTGTTTTCCATACTTATTTCCCGACCTGTGAAGTTTATACTTCTATACCAGTCCATGCTTGTATTTATAGATATTACGGTTGGATCTCTATATTTTTTTTACTTGTGACGAGTACTCACGTTTGCATACCTGGCTTAACAATTAGTAAAATAGGTCCATATTATTCCGAAAATTCATCACAAGAGAACGTATATCCAAACGTGGCCACATCTTGTTGCTCCACAGATTTGCAAATTTGTTCACAAGGCACTGTTTTTGAAGAGGAGGGTATGCATTTATACACTACGAGCCATATCTGAATTAAAAACGAATATCAAACAAGGAATTGCGAGGATTTAACCTGACCGACTTCGTCGAGTGATAGAAAAAATTCGATGTGAATTAGAAGTACTGATAAGCAGCTTCGCTCTGTAGACGTACCTACGATAATGTTATCGAATGTGCTTCTACATGTTACATCCTAACACTTTTGCTCCACTTTTGTGATTGGTTTATGGAACATAATCGCAAAATACAGAAAGAGAGGGAGAGGATTTAACCCGCGCAAGCAAATTCGGTAACACCTTCGGAGTATAGTACTACCTCCTAAATATTCACTACCCAGGAGTAGTTGATTTATTTGACATTTTCTTTGGCGTTTACTGATTGTTACCTTTATCTTAGAGATTTTCTAAATGTTTTACGTTATAGAAAAATTTATCGAATCACCAGTCAGCCAACCAGTAGCAATTAGGTTTCTTGATTTAGCAAGGGCCTTCGATACAGTCAACCATAAAATTTTACTTGATAAATTGGAGAGATATGGAGTTAGAGGGGGAGCTAATAAACTTTTAACGAGTTACTTAGAGAATATGCAACACAAAGTTAAGATAGCTGAAGATTATAGTAATTTTTGACCGTCAAAACAGGAGTTCCTCAGGGAACAATTTTGGTGCCACTATTTTTTATTTTATACATTAATGACATCTTGGTGGATATGCCTTTCAATATAATATCGTATGCAGATGATACTGCCGTTATCTTAACGGAGAAATCTTGGGAAGGAGTTCAAATGAAAATGAACGAGTATCTCGATCACATTGCTGACTGGCTTATGTTAAACAAACTGTCCTTAAATACGAAGAAAACCGTATGTATGACCTCTGATAGTGTCCCTAATATATTTAATATACAAATAAAATGTAGTAATAGTACTAGAGTACAAAATTGTAAATATTTAGGGATTATTTTCATAATTAAAAATGGGATCAACATATTCAATACTTTATTAACAAAACCAAATATCTTGTTTTCATTTTTGCCAAATTATCTAGAGTAATCAACCGTGACACTCTTAGAATGATATATTACGCCCTATTTAATAGCATAATTAATTATGGAATAATAGCCTGGGGAGGGACCTACACGAACTTTAGAATATTGTTAGAAAACATCCGAAACAGAATTTTAAAAGTAATAAATAATAACAAACTTGTACTTATGGCTAATCCACTAAATATACAACAGCTCTTTTACTTTGAATCACTTATGTACCATTATAATAATCTAAAGGATAAATTTAAAAAATCGACAAGTTTAACCCGAAATAAAAACTTACCAATGCCTATTATCAAGAAAACAATAAAAGTAGCTTCATTGTAGCTATTAGAGTTTTTAATAGCATGTCAAATGAGAATAGCAATCACAAAAAAAGAAAAATAGAAGAATGGATTTATAATAACAAGTAAAGATACATTTGTGAAAGAAATTGTGTGAGTACACTAAATTTGAGTTTTTTAATTTTCTTATAAATACATTGATGTATGTTCCTTAAATATTTGTTATTATGTTTTATGTTTCTTAAATATTTTTACAATACAACATGATTGTTGTCCAGAATAAAGGGGTACTATTAAGTTTTGCATTATATTATATAAAATAAAAAAATTAGCAATACTTGAATATAATTTAGTCTATAGTGTTTTAGTATTGTAGTTTATATGTCTATATTTTTATGTTATTATGTATGTTTAGTTTTAGATAATTCGGTCCAGGTATATTGTGTTTGTTGTAAATTTTGAACTGGAATAAAGAATAAAATCACTGAATTTACCTTAATAGATTACGATTTAAAACAGTCAAATTCAGTAAGCCATTTCTGAGAAATCAGAAGAAGTTCAATGAACGATACTCTCTTACTGACATTTTTTTCCGGTTTTGTAGAAAACTATAAATCTCACATTATATATAGTATGGAAATTATAAAGTATGGAAGTTGGTTAAGTCGTTTGGGAGTAATCTATGGACATACTTAAAAAAAAGATTCCGACGAATTGATATCCTCCTCCTTTTAAAAATGGTTTAATAATAAACTTATGAAAACATTTCACTCTTCACTATAGCCGGCATACAAACAAGTGAAATTGCATTGCAATCAACACTATTGTAATATTTCGAAAGTCAAATAAAATATATATATTGTGAGCACGAACAATACAAAAGAAATCAAACTCTTTGACATCAGACAAAAGATAGGGCAATCTTACCCGGACTAGAAACACTAAATCGGATGCATGAAGGTTGAGAAAAGGAAGTCGAACAAAATTCTTATTCTGTTCCAGTATTTTGTACGTTTTTTTTTCTTTACGAAAAAGGTTTTGTAAAGAAGCGGAACGTTGATGGGGAAAGGAAACGAGGGGATAAACCCAATTAGTCGATTTGTTTTGACGGTTGTTTTTCCATGGAACGTAAGAGAAAAAAGAACATATTTCAATGGCTTCTACAATTCGGGTGGCAATTTGTCTAGTAAATCTGAATGCGAAAAGTAACTACGTTGAGGGTGGGTGGCATTAGTATACTTTACAGTGTTTTGCTCACACTATCAAACATAGCCAAATAAAAAAGTTAATTTTACGAATTCTTTATTGTTCGGTGAAACGAGTTTCAATGTTCAAGTATTGAAACTCGTGCAAAATAGTAAATTCAATGCAATATATTATAACGGAATTATACGACTGAAATTATTGTTTAAATAAAAGTTTCTACCTAGAAGTTGAAAAAAAAAACAATGTCTAGGTAAGGGGTGGGGGAGTCTCAGTTAGTGTGACGGCATGTGACATTGTGGTTCTAAGGAAATGTGACGTTCCCAGTACAAACATTTCTAATTTGATTTTTCTCTAGTCTGTTTTTGTTTCATTTTTCTATTAGGATAGAAAGTCGTACTAATCTTTGTAAATATATAAATATTTGTACGTATACTAGCTGTCGCCCAGTGGTCGACATTCGACCAATTGTGTTAATATCTCTGGCAGGTTAAGTAACCCGAAAATTTTATCGTGACATTCTAACCTAGGACTTTAGGGAGAACAGCAATTACACGGAACGGATCCAGATGCGGAACCTCTGTGTGATAGTTTCCTCGAAAATCCTTGATGTCGGTCTTACATCTCGCTTCTACAAATAAGTAACGAAATTCAAGTTTTTTTCAGATATAATTCATGGGACCTTATTTGTGTTCGAATTCGTAATTCTTAATTTAATATGAAAGTGATAAAATTTGAATGAACACATCGTGCAACCGATATCTAATGTTTTAGGATTTTTCGACCCTACGTTTATATTAAGGAAGATCCTTATTTTTTCTTTTCTGCGACGTTCACCTGCAGAAAATCGCCGAAATTCCAAATTCTTATCAAAAATTTCATCGTATAGCTTTCCTCATATTTTATTTATTCCAACGTAATAGTGCAATTTTAGGCTGGAAGTTTTAATTGCAATTTGAAAATTTTCTATGTACTAACATTTATAAAGCATAATTTTCGGCTCCTTAATCAATGAGTACCAAGCTCGTTTTGTTTGTATTATAATAATTTAAAGGCAAATTTTTCATTTTGCGAAGACGGTCTTTTGGTTGTCATTCTCCCGGCCTATATATGACAACACATTCAAACTTTAAACTGGACTTGGTGGCATAGACCAAACAAAATCACAAAGTATAGAAGGAGTGCAACGGACTGAATGATAGTGGTCTCAGCCGTATATACAGGACTGGACACGCATAATAAAAAAATTGAAATTTTAATAGGGTGATTAAAAAACTGTTATTTTTGAACCAGGATGTTTGAAATATATGCCCGGTAAAGTGTGGAGAGGAATTAATGTTACACAGGGCGATAACATAAAATGTTAAAAAGGAAATAATTTATGGGGTAGCCAGAAGGAGTTATATACTATGTATATGCGGATTTGACTCCGTACTTTATTCTTGTCTGGGCATGAGCCTGGTTGGTACATAGGTTGGAGTGGAATTATCGTATACAGGGTTAAAAAAAATTGAATAAAGCTCTGGCGTTTAAGGCATAAATATATTTTGTTTATCAACGAGTTGTAATTTTTTCGTAAAGATTTACTATCTTGTGTAACTGAGGCTTTCGAACTGTTCTGTCTAATTCTACTAAAAATAAAGAATGAAAACCGACAAAAATACTATATAAAACATTTTTAAAAATATAACACTTCTATATAACAAAAAGCTAAAAATAATTACATACAACTATATAACACATTTAATGGAACTCCCAGGAAGTAAAAAATGTAAACATTAAAAGTGTCATTCTGCTACTACCAATCTAGTATATTTTTGAATCGGTGCCAAGCAACAATCAAGTTCCTGAAGGATTTTAAATTTGCTTGGCACCGGCTTGAAAATATACATTTTTTATTTGTACAGAATGAGCATTTAATGTTTACATTTTTTACTTCCTGTATATCAACATATGTGTTAATTCTAGAGTTGAATTTTGTTGTAATTATTTTTAGCTCTCGCCCTATTTGTGTTCGATTTAATTCATTTAATATGACAAGAATTATTTATTTTTTCCGTATATATATTTGCAACTGCTTATGCAACTGCTCATGGACCACGCATTATTTTTTAAATTTTTGATAAAGCATTGTATATGCATTCCTATGAGCCACCGTATTTACCTTTTTGTTTATGAAATTTTTAACCTTCTGCTATAATTCACCCGACCTGTATATGTATCTCTGTATAATATTTTTTGTATATCACCACCCTGTATAACTGTAATTCTACTGCCCTTCTATTCCAAGACTAAGTAATGGGCTTCCCGATATAATTATTTTATTAGTTATAATTGTAATGTACTCTATATTTTAAACACCCTATATATGCAACTGCTTATGTGACACCCACGAAAAAAAATATTTCTAATATTTCTGGAATCGCCCTGTATAATTATAATATACAACGATTACTTTACCACTAAACAATAACAACGCTGCATGCCACTTCCAGAAGTACATGCTCTAAGTATAAACATCATTGGTCCCTCTATATATAATTACTCAATGTTTTGAGTCTGGCGGTGGCGGCACATTCAGTTGTTTGGCGCTAACGTTATGGACGTAAATAATGAATTTTTATTATATTTTATTTAATGAATTAACCAATATTATCAATTAATATTAGCATTCTGCACTGAAGGTCGTCAGTAGCTACTAAACAAAACAAAAATGAAGAAAATTGGTTTAGAGACAGAGGAGAAAATGGTACCTAATCGTTTTGTCTTTGCCTATTTATATATAGATATTTCAGTCACAATAGCTTATTATTTGCAATATTTACCTTAGTCCGTCACATTCGGTTCGTTTCGGTTCGTGTGTACATCCAATATTATAGGAAAAATAGAATGCTCGGATGCTGCGCTCACTATTCAATAGGAAAGCAAGACTTTACACGGCCGATGATAAAATAAAGTTGCATATATAATAGTGTTATTATAGACACATAATTTTTCGTATTTAATAGAATCTGGTTAAGTCGAATTTCAATGAAAATGCTAAAAATTTCAAATAAATGAGTTAGTCAAGCTAGTTTTTCTAGATATACAAAGTTTTGTACTACTACAATTTTATCTTACAAAAGCACATATTAATTTTTATATATTTATCTCATTCGTCACTTAGTAGTCAACAAATACTGATACTTTAAATTTCTCAATTTTGTGCTCGTTATTACCTACACTACTTACTCTACGTTAGGATTTCTTAGTTTTAACAGTTAAGATTTTGGAAAAAAAGGCTAATGTCAGAAGTTAGATATAAAGACAGTTATTAAAGACAGAAAAATTTTATCCCGAAAAAAGCAATTAAAAATGTAATACCCAAAACGGAATAGAAAGATAAGGTGGTTTCTTTTTTAACTGAAGATCTCCTATGCATATTGGGGGATGAAATCAGAATGGATAGAAGCACATGAATAAATGCTAGTAACGAAAACAAAGGAGAAGATACTGCAAGATAGTTATTATAGATAGATGCTAGTGTTATATTAGTAATAGTCGCAATTTATCATATACCTAGCTTCTGTGATGTAATATTGGGTCGCAGAAAGTGTGACGCAGCGTGACGACGAGCAGGAGGGGGTTCCAAAAATCCAAAATTTTGGCTTGCCTGCTATATATTATGAAGGTCCCCTAAGGAAAAATATTTTCTATTCCTTGTCGGTACGCAAACATAAAATATATTTAAATTTCTTCTTTTTTAGGGAAGTTGGTTTTTATCATGAGACCCAACACATTGTTCGATTTCCAGAGGATCTTCGATTTTCATCAAGGCCCTCAAGCTCCTCACAATCTTTATTTTCATTATTATTCATACAGCTTCACTGAACTGATGTGTTCTTTAGAGTTAAAACAGTTTTTAGTGGTAGAATACTTTTGGATGGCCAAATATTCACCACTTGCCAGATATAAACGCATGAATAGGCATGGGCAGGTGAAATGCAACCCAGTTTGAGGAAACGAACGATAAGCAAGTGCCCGGGTACTCAATAGCAAGTAGTTAAAAAACTTCTCCACAATTCATTTTTTAAATCTGTGCATAATTTGAAATATCTATCTATATATATATATATAAATTGAATTTAAAGCAATAAAATTTTTACCTTGCAAAAAATGATCGTTGTTCTCAATATTTTTCCATATCTCCAAACGTTACACACCCTTATAACATATTACTTTAGATCCTCATTTCAAAGAACAAAAAACAATTAGTATTTATTAACGGAAAAATCAATATTCAAATTTTTGTCGATTTTTTCCATAGTAAAAGTATACTCTTAAAGTAGATGTTTCAAGAACAAAATGCTGTTCTGAAATTTAAAAAAAATAAACCGTGAACTTTCTTGGTTCAAAAATAAAATTATTTTAAAGTAATTTTACAAAAAAAATCAATTTCTTTTAAAAAAATAATGTTTATTAAGACACAAAAATGCACGTTTATACAAAATTTTATCAAAATTGAATCATTTTTGTGGACAAAAAATAAAAACTATGTTGTTAGCGTTTTAGGTCTTATAATTATCTACAACAATTGTATTAAACTTTTTTCGGTAGGAAACCTCCTCGTCCAAGAAATCGGAAACACGTTTACTCCTATAAACATATTTTCGCGTACATCCCCCCCTTTACCTTTTATCAAAAGGCGGAGCAATTACTATTAACTAACAGTAATTTGTATATGTTATATACTATTTTAAAATAAATTGAAAACTAAAAAATGTAAGAATATTATAAATTTAACATTAGATGTGGTTATCTAAAAAATATTTTTTGGGCGATTATAACGTTATGTTGCTCTGCAATTTATCTTTTGTAACGTTGAATGCATTTAAGAAGTATTCTAATAAAAAAGTAGACATCAACAATAAATAAAACTAAGAACTTCTTTAACTTTTGAATTTTTGTTGGGTGGAACTGAAAGGCAATTTATTTATTATAAATCTGTATTAGCCTGTCATCATTAATAAATTGTGAACCGGTTGATCCTACACTATCATTATTAGATTTAACATTGATAAATTTGTAGTATTAATATCAACATAATATTTCATTTGTAAATCTAAAAATTTTATTATACATATGTACCTCTGAAGTGAGTAGGTAGATTATAATTTACAATAAGTGAAATATTAGACAGATCAAAGGACAAAACAATTGCAACATGAAATTTTGCTCATTTCAAAACAATTGAAAAATATTGTGTTTACGATTTAGTAAATGCTTATTTGAAAAATCATGAATTATTTGAGTAACGGAACAGCGTAAAACAATAAATGAACGTAGATTTTGTATAATACTGGACATTTTTGTACAAAATGGACAAAAAATTATAAACATTTTTCAATGAAAATGTTGTCTCTCGAATTAAAACATCTTTTAGAAGAAAATTGTTAATAATTGGTTTTAGACAAGGAGATTAAGATTTGGAGTAAAGCACTTTTAGTTATCAAAATTCAAATTCCTACAAGCCTGGATGTAACCGGTAACTTTACCAACTCGGCTGCAACAAACTTGTCAAATTATTTAAATATTTCATACTTTTTTGAGAATTTAGTTAATAATTCTCAAAAAAGTATTTTTTTTTATTCTTATTATAATATATTAGTTTGTTTATTCGAATTTAAGGGTACTTTCTTTTCAAGAGCATACTGTTCTTTGTCTATTCATCTACTTGCCTTCGAGTTCACCAGGTCCATAGCGGGTGAAAATTACCATTTAATAAAGATTTCCTAAGCTCCGAGCCTTTTGTTGAGATTTGGAGTATTTGAGGGTTACCGTTAAGCAGGGCTACCAACCCTACGTCAATTGGATTGTTTATCAACTTTATCTGGTCTAGATCCAATATGTTCTGCGAAAGCAGTGGCTCCTCGCTCAGACTCTAACCTCTTCAATTTGTATATTGACGATCTGACTAAAGTAAGGAAAACAGTGGCTCCCAAAAGAATTCAACCCACTATGGAATGAAATTTTTTGCAGATGACGCAATCTTCGCAACGTCACACAATGATTTGCAAAGAACTGTACATCTTCTTAACACCATGGCCAGTGAATACAACTCTAAAGTCTCAAAAAATAAAACAAAAAGTATGGCATTCGAAGGTAAAAATGAAATACGATCCAAATTATGAATTGATAATATATTTTTAGAACAATCTCGTCATTTTAAATATTTGGAATGTGGCATACGAAATGAATTCAGCAACGATATTAAAAACAAACTAACGACGTTTAATAGAATGTGCGGTACGATCAAAATAACGTGGAGAATCAAGAAACAGAATGTCACAAATCAAGCGGCTGAAATTAAATTTCAGAGAGAAGTCAATTATGTAATAAACTAGATCATTTATGAAACCCTGATATCAGAAGGGAATTAAACATAGATTCAATTACAATAAAGTAACTGACTATCAAAGGAAATGGTACTCTCATGTTCGATGAATGCAATAATCTCGAAACGTAGGAAAAGATAGGCTGTTGAGTCGGTACAGGCCCCCAGGTATAACCCGTGAATTTGACGGCGACAACATGTCAACCACATTAATAAATACATTTTTTTTAAAACAAAAACGACTTCAAGAAAAAATAGTTAAATAATTAAGTAAAAAGCATGAAATACTTTTTTGCTACAACAATTAAATTCTTTTAATGAACTCGGTGCCAAGCAAAAGTGAAAATATTTTGGGAAGTACATTTATAAGTTGTACTTCGCAACTTCGCTGATCACCGACTTCAGAAAAAGTATTTCATTGGTGTAGCAAAAAATTATTTCATGCTTTTTAGTTAATTTTTTTAACTCGGTTTTTGTTTTTTTAATGTCTTTATATTTTACAATTTTTAGTGATGCGATGGCTTAATTGGATGCACTTTTCAATTCTAATTAACTTTTTCGATATTGCCTAAAATAAGGTATTTTATTTTCATTTATTAGCTTGACCAACCTCGTTAACTGTTGAATAGAATATGAGTTATTATATTATGAAAAATAAAAGTATTTTACTTTTAAGCTAAATTCATATTTGCTGACAAACCTCGTATAGTGTTGAAGAAGTGACATGTAATTATTACAGTATACATTTCCGACTATGCAAATATTTTTATTTTTTTCTCTAGATAATATTCATAAGAACGTTTTCCGTTTGAATTCAACAATGGAGTATACAGAAACCAACTTAGAACCTTCACCTTGAAGTTGATTAACTAACATTTACTTCGATTCATTTCCAATCAAATTTCAATTTGTTACAATTTTTAATAATACAGCACAATTGGATGCAGTTTTCAATTCTAATAAACTTTGTTTGATTACAATTTCAGATATTATAAAAAAATTAAGATATCTCACTTTTAAATAAAATTTATATATTTTTTAAAACTTAGTATATAGTTGGAAAGGTTACAGAATACTTATTATACAATTTTTAATGCAATATGCAATGGCATAAGTAGATGCAGTTTTAAAATCTAATTACTTCCATTTGATAATAATTTTAGATCTTAACAAAAATGAAGATACTTTAACTTGTAATCAAAATTCCTCTTTGATGACAAACCTCGTCTACAGTTAAAAAAGTGACATCGAATGATTATCGTTTCCGTGCTATACCAAGCAAAACTGTTTATGAAGAATATCTTCTTCTATTAAAATTATTAATAAAAAGAAATTGTTTGATTTATGAATACACACTGTATATACATATTAACAGACATTTATTTTGATTACTTAAATTTATTTATAATTTACCCCATTTCCCGAACTGTTAAATTTTAACCAGCGACTCCACCAAATTATACTGTTTAAGAAACTGTACAAGATATGTTATTGAAGAAAATATGGGATATCCCGGAACTAATCCAATTTCTTTTCAATTTATCCCATGTTCTGAATAATTTGTTTTCATATTTTTAATACCAGCGACTTCACTCAAGCCCATAGACAGTGGGGGGGTCTGGAGGTTCAACCCCCCCCCGAAATTTTGGAGTTTTTGGTTTCGAGATTCAATTTTAACCAATTAATCATGTTTTTGATAAGAATAAATTTTATATTTATACGAATTTATATATCCTGGAAATACATGAACAAAAATATACATTTTGCAGTCCTAATTAGCCCATCACCAATCAAAAAAATTGTCCAACAACACCCCCCCCCCGAAAACCCACCCCGAAAAAAAATCCTGGCTACGGCCTTGACTTCACCAAAGCATAGTGTATAAGAAATTCGGTAAAAAAGTTTTTCCCCATTTTCTAAGAAACAGTACAAGCTTTGTTAATGAAAAAAATATGGGACCAATTCGCTATCCTCCTTAACAGGATCCAGTACAAACGGTGGAAATTCCTTAAGCCGTTTGAACAAACATAAAAAAAACATATTTACAGACGAATTGAGCACCTCCTTCTTTTTGAAGTCCCTTCATTCCTCTACAAATGACAGTTTTCTTTTATTCTACACATAACATATAAAAATATTAAAAAGTATGGTCAGGAAATAATTTATTGAGCTCCAAGTAGCTCCTCGTTATCATTTTTTATAGAGTGAATATGGCAGTTTCTCTTCAAATAATTTCCAACGTAATTTTTCTAGAAAATCATATGAAAACGTCCAGTTCCCGTAACATTAATACTTGTCATTTCCAGTCCACCACTTTCGAAAACTACAATAAATTACCCACCCAATCTTTTGGCGCAATTACCCCACATGTTACCCAAAAATTTCCTATAACATATTTTTCATTCTCCACGTTAACGCCTCCTTTTTTTGCCAAAAGCTAATTAGTAATTCATCCGAATGGGAACGAATTTCCACGTAGCTTTTCCGGCTGAAAAGGCGGACCACATGTAGCGCATACGGGGCTTCGGTAAGGTCAGGTAGACCGTGCAGAGTGAGGCAGACAGAACAACCGGGTCCGCTGTAGGGGTCAGTTAAATCTCCAAGTGGGCCTCCCGGTTCTCCCCACAAAGGGGAGATTTCCCCGACCTATCCGACCATGTCTGAGTGGGACCGAACTTAATTAATAGGTCCATTATTTCGCCGCAGCCATAACCGGCTTGATTCGGCCAGGACAAATGTGTAAAACAAAAGCAAAAACAATTGAGAGAAACAAAAAGCGATTTGCAATAATATAGAGGCAACGAATGAGGGCCGTGAGTTTTGGCGTCGTTGAAATATGGTTTAGAGTTTTGGTTTATTCGATCGTAAATATCACTAATTTGTGGAGGCTTTCAGCTTTATATTTTCGGTGTGTCTCTATAAAAGGATTTTCTGAAGGGCCCAGGGAATTACCGAAGCATGACTCAATTGAATGGAGGTGTGTTTGGGTTATTCAATACAGTGGTAATAAAATAGAACATCTAATATGTTGTGTTAACACTTTATGGCAGGTGAAATAAATGCGAATATAATGTCAACAAATACAGAAAAAATAGAATTCCTCAGTAGGTTTTGGTATTTGGTTAACAGGTAACGCTTGTTTGTTTGTTAAACTGGAGTTTGTAGGAATTTATATAATTTTTTTCTTTATCCAAAAAAGCATTAATATATAAGTGTTCGTCGCAACTATTATTTCCCTAAAAATTGACATAATTTTAATTTTAAAATAAATCTTAGACACTGACATATGGTTCCTTGAGAAAAAAAAAGATTGAAACTTTATACTATTGACATTATACACTGGTGTATCCACAAATTAAATAAAATGGGATAAATTGTATTATGTTTTAAAATTCTGTAAAATACACTTTCGGGCAAAAATATTGCATATATTTATTGGTTTTTATACTGGTTTTGTTTCAATCTTTTTTGATTTGTGTTGATATATCTTGTAGGCAGGGATGTATTATGTATTTTGCAGTTATTACAAATTAACACCTTTTCGGTATTTTTTAAATGAATAATGGATGATGATAAAAATAAATTACTAGCATAATGTGTTGACTCACAAAATAGTGATATATCATGAATAATCTCTACTTGACGTTGACATAGAAAAATAATATTAAATGACTCCAAAGTAGACATAAATCAACAAAACAGTTGTTAGTTTCCTACACTGAAAGGAAAAATGTAAAACATAAAGGATACTCAAAAGGTGCAAATTAATGACCTACCAGTCTAGTTTATTTTCAAACGTCCGATAACATACATACGAAGTCTCTCAGAAATACTAAAAAGAGTTGGCAACATCCCTAGGACATTAGTCATAAAATACAATTTCATAATACTACTACATTACACAAAGAAGAACACAACACAAAACGAAAGCTAAATAGAGTCTGATTATTATTCTTCAAATTTCTTATGATAGATATATATTTTTAGGTTCGTGTAATTTTTCTAATTAAGCCTTCAAAATTAAGATTAGGATTTTTGCTTTATTTTGTGAAAAAAACTTTCAGGGAGCCTTTATTATTTCCTTCATTTTCAATTTTTAACTCAGTAGTTTCGGAGATAATGAATGCATCAACTTTTAATATTTTTTTCTTAATACCCTTGAATAAGAATATTTTAAAAATACAAGTAAAATATATTTGTCTTTTTTGATTTGATAGATTATGAGATGAGGTTGAAAAAGTGTATTATTCTTCACTTAATTTTACAATTTGTCCCCCAGAATAATATCGGGATTTTTACTCTATTCTTCCCATAAACTTTGAGTTGCGTCCCATAATCCTTTTGTTATAAATTATATCTACAAAGATAAATGCGGAAAGGGTCCATTTTTGTTAATAAATATGAAAAACATACACCTGTATGTATTTCTCATAACGAGCTGTTTCAGTTGATGTCTTATATGTATAATTTGCCCTCAAAATTAATATTAGTATTTTTCTAGAAAGTTTGAGTGAGGTCTTATATTCGTAATTTGTCTCAAAATTTGAGGCTCAATAGTTTTGAAGATAAATGAGTCAATTTTGGTATATTTTCGTTAATATTCTTAGTGATTTTAATTATTCATTTTCTGTTTTTTTTTCACTCCTAATAATGGTCTCTGAAAAAATGAACATCAAAATAGCAATTTACCTCCTGAGGCATTCAGAAAATACACTTAATATTTTGTAAACATATTGTTTTAAAAATATGTAAAAATAACATTAGGGTTTTGCACTATATTTTCTGTAAATTTTGGATAACACCACATCTTCCCTATTTTTTTTTAATTTTGAGCTTAATAATTTCGGGGATAAGGGGGAATAGTCGATTTTTGTATAATTTCTCCCCAGAAGTACTTCCTTAAATCAGAATTCTTTAATTTACGCAAGATCACCAAACTGGGTACTGCTACCAAATTTTTATCATTTCTGTCCAGGGAACTCTAAAAATACATTTTTTTAAAAAACAAAAACTTCATAAAAATAACTTTATTAAATAACAAAAAACGTTTTTTACTGCAACAACTAAATACTTTTTCTGAAGTCGATAGCAAAATTGACCAAAGTTGCAAAGTACAACTCATAAATATACTCCCCAAATTATTTTTATTTTAATTTGCCACCGACTTTATTTAATTGTTGCAAGGGAAAAAATGCTTTTTTTGTTAAGCTACCTTCAAAATGGGTGTTTGATTTTTTAATCCATCATTTTACATTTTTTGTGATCCAATTAATCGATTAGATTAATTGGATGCAGTTTTCAAATCTAATTAACCTTTTCGATATTCCCAAAAATAAGTTTCACGTTTAAGCAACATCCATTATTTTTACCAATTTGATTTCGTTTAAAATTGTTGACTTGTTTTCTAAATATTTATATGTATTAAGAAAGTTTTGGATATGATTCCAACGTAGGTAGACTACGATTTGAAAATCAACTTTTTTAGGTTTGATAATGATCAAATATATAGATTTAATTCTAACGCATTCATTTCATAGTCTCTTTTAAACAAAATTGATATTTTCGGTCAAACCTAATAGACACTAAAAAGTTACATGAATATTGATTATACGATTTCTAGTCATAAGGTATAATAAAATGCATTTTTTAATTATAATTACTTCTTTTTGATATCAATTTTAGATATTGTAAAAAATAAAGGTACCTACTTCACTTTTAAGCAAAATTAATATTTGCTGACAAAGCTCGTATACAGCTGAAATTCATTACAAACAATGCAAATCTTTTTATGAAGAATAACTTTTTCTGTAAATATTAGTCTTAAGAAATTTTTCCAGTTGATACCAAGTTATGAAGACACACTGTATATAGAGAGCAATAAGCATCTCTATCTTGAAGTTGATTATCCGACGTTTATTTTGATTCAATTCCAATCTCTTTTGAATTTATGACACCCCATATTAGTATTTAAGAAAATCGCTTTCTGAAAAGTGGAATAAACTATGTACCTGAAAAAAATATGGAACCACTTCGGGATCCCTCTTAATCGAATTCAGTTTAAACGATCCAAATTCCTTCAGCCGGTCTTCAGTAATCTCTGAGCACACATAAATTCAAAACACATATACAGACGAATTGAGTACCTGCTTCTTTTTGAGGTCGGTTAAGTATGGAGCATTAACTCACTACGAGATTTTAATTAACTATGAATTTACGTTCCCAAGCATTTTACTGGTACTATTAATTATGTTTGCAGCTCCATAAAACTGTTCATCAAACATAAAATACCACCTCTATTTAAAGGTATAAAAAACTGATTTATGTATCTTTTCAGATTTTCCAAAATAATTTTCAGTTATTTAATTTTGTTATAATAGTGTGCTTGTTTATATAGACCTAAGTTCTATTCTTCTTTGTTCCAACTTCTCCGTTGAGACTTTTGCTGTTTTGAATGTACGATGTAATATCATTCCCTCAGACATTATTTAATCTATAACATCCCCAATTTAGCCTTGAGCATGTTTGAAATTCCGTCAATTGTATCGCCCCGAACCTTTTCTTATCCACCTTTTCAGACAAACATGTTTCTGCCCGATATATGTATCCTCAGCGGGAAATAAATTTCCCTAAAGGAAAGTCGACGTTCAGCAGGTGGAGTTTTTCCTTTAAAACGACAGCGTGCTTCCCTTTCGAGGTACTTCTTCCTTTATTTTCTGGGTGTTCTTTGAACGTTACGACGCACGAGAAAAAGGGAGATAAATGCCATCTGAATATTGAAGTAAAAGCCTTCGGATGTTGGATGTTATTTTATGCAAAATACAAGTTAACGAATGCTGGGAGTTTATTAAAAGATTGAATAAAACTGATGTTTATAATAAATCAAAAGAATACGGATCGCTTCTAATGTTCCGTATGAATTCACATAATTATTTACGACGATTCGAATCTGAATCTAGTCCTCGTTACTCAGATAATTTTTTATTCTCTTTATGACTGTTTGCTATTCGTTATATTTGGCCTTTCATATTAGATATACCTATACATACACCATATTATTAATTCAACATTTACGTTCTTATTAATTACATACATGGTGATATTTACCCTGTACTTTTAATTAATCTCTCCTTTAATATAGGTATTCTGACGGGAATTCATTCGATATTTCGTGGAATTGGCATTCATCCGATATTTTGGGGAATCCAATAGGTTGTTTGTCTGGCGGCTAACGCTATCGGAATTCCTGGAGTGTTCGAGACTTCATCTAAAGCCTTCTGAGAAGAAACGTATAAATACGGGAAGTCGATGAAAGAATTCATTCATAAGCTTTCGCAACAGGTGATCAAGATAAATTGAATATAGTTGTGTGTATATAAATTATAGTATTTTCCCAGTGTCAGTGTCATAAAAGTTGACGTAGTTACTTACCTTCTGGAAAAGATTACACTTTGATTACCAGATAATCATGGAGTACTTGGGGGTGGTAAGCATCCTGTCTTATGCGATCTCAGCAGGACGTTCGATTGCGTCAACCATGAAATGTTGTTAAATTATAGGTATAGTATGTTGAAAAGGTTCTTCATCAATCTTATCACTCTACATACAGAAGACATCCTAATAATAATATCTTATAATTTCGAATGTTCGTTAAAAAGCAAATTACAACTGGCTGCTTAAAAAAATAACAAAATGATTTGATGATATTAATCGGGCCCGGGAGGCCCTTGAATATTTTTTTCAAAATATATCTCTATTTTTTGGGAATTTGAAACAACGCAGGCATAAAAATTGACTCCTTTCTTTGAGGATTAACTATATATATTATTTGCCATTCTCTAACACTCAATTTATGAAGGGGGTTTGGGGCAGGGAATTCTAAAAAATGTATACAACATGAATAACATCAAATGAGAAGAGCATTAAAGATGAAAAGAAATGTCAAAATTGTCAAAATAAAATTGTCTATCCTAATTTAACATATAGATATATAACAATGACACGATGAATGACTCCCGGTTAAAATCGTTGGACAACTACACGTGAAGATACAGAGTGGTGTTAGATTTTTAGAAAAATAATTGATTTAAAGAAATTCATAGTGTTAAAGGAGAAGGATTAGCTATAAGTAAATTGGTGATCTAATTAAATCGTTATATAGAAGGCCCTACTTCAAATACATTCATAGACACATGGATAAGTTAGTGAAGAGACGCTCCAGAAGTGACTGATTAGTTAAGGAAATGAAGGTAGTTTCGCCAGAACTGTAACCGTCTACCCTGTTGATATATATTTATAATTATACAATACAATAGTTTTAGGCTATCTTTGATCCTTTTGAGGATCACCTAAAAGGTAGAAGACACTATGGAGATATAGGGGATGTAATAGAGATTTAACAAAAATACAATACTTAACTCATTGTTATACTTAGGCGACTTGGTATTCAATGTGAAAGGATATGACTTATAAGTATGCTTCTAGGAAAAATTACGACACTAATTCTCACTCTAGAGTCTAAGCTAAAATTTCTTGTTACTGGATAAAAACATCATATAAAAAACAAGAAATACTGCTATCACAAACATGTCATTCTGCAGATAATAAAAATAACTGGTGGATGCGCTGGCAAAATATCTGAATTAAACATCTAAAAAAAATACAAAGCTATAAAAAGATGTTATCAATGTTAGTTTATTGCAAGTTTTTATATTAAAATCGATGCAGCTATAAATATATTACCTTGGAATCTACATATGTTCATACTAAAGACGTTAGGAGAGCCTTGGAAGTCACACAAAGAGACGCAATAGAACTAATCACTATAACATACACCTCTAGGAAAGAAATACTTTACATTATTATTTCCTACTTAATTACGAAATTATATATAAGGTAAAAACATTATTCCTATGCTCTGTAACGTTCTTTTATTTATTGCTCATAATTCAAGTTTCCTTTAAATAGTGTTTTTACGACTACAGTGAACCTATAATCTAATAAGAACCTGAAAGTGTCATATTAACCTTAAAGAACACAAAACTTTCATTTATGATTAACTAGCGGACCCGACAGACGTTGTTCTGTCCAAATGTGACTTGGAGCTATTACCGGGTTCAGCAAATGTTTTTTTGATATTAAAATTCGATAAACTCTATACTAATGTGCGAAAAAAAAATCGTCAAAAATAAAAGTAATTCCTACAACCCAATCCATGTGCCACCTACCGAGTCCAATTGTGAATCTAACCATCCAGGGACCCACCCAAACATACACAAAAAATCATTAAAATCGTTTCAGCCGTTTAGGAGGAGTTAGAACCCGATCATAGTGCCACCTATCGGCTCCAAACATACACAAAAAATGCATCAAAGTCGTTCCAGCTTGTTAGGAGGAGTTAGAATCTGATCTTAGTGCCACCTACCGGGTTCAATTGGGAGTCTAAACCGTCCAAACACCGACCCAAATATACGCAAAAAAAATTATTAAAATCCGTCCAGCCATTTAGGAGGAGTTAGAACCCGATTTTAGTGAGTGCCACCTTTCGAGTCCAATTGTGAATCTAAACCATCCAGGGATTCACTCAAAACATACACAAAAAATTCATTAAAATCGTTCCAGCCTTTTAGGAGGAGTTAGAACCCGATCGTAGTGCCACCTACCGGGTTCGATTGTGAATCTAAACTGTCCAAAGACCCACCCAAACATACGCAAAAAAAATCATTAAAATCCGTCCAGCCGTTTAGGAGGAGTTAGAACCTGATCTTAGTGCCACCTATCGAATCCAAAACCATCCAGGGACTAAACCAAATATACACAAAAAATTTCATCAAAATCGGTCCAGCCGTTTAGGATTCTATAAAGGACATACACAAACATTCTCATTTATATATAATATTAAGTCGTGAAAACATTTAGTGGGCGAGTAAAAAAATGTAACATTGAACGGGCAATGTTAGTGTGTATTGTGCTTTCCTTGTTCCTATACTATAACTATTATAAGAAGTTTATATCCCTAGTAGATGGTAGCTGGTGGTACAATTATAAGGTCGGTCTATAATGTCCAAAAAATTCTTACCGTTCAAACTGTTCACTCACGACCAACAGAAGATTATTTGATAACTGACTGTAATTACAACCATTTCTTCTGCAAATGAATAAAAATGAAATAATAGCATGTCTTAATAAACATAGTAACTCCACCTCTAGGGCAGAAAACTGTATAACTTTCTTCCTGGCATTTTTGTAAAATATTCCACTTTATCCAAATTGTAATCCTTTGTTGCAAGCTAATTTGAATTCAAATAAAAATTTAATAACTCCCATAACGTATTTATTTTTATTTTTCAACAAGAGAAGAAAACAATATTTGTAAACTCATCTCCCTTTTAAGGGATTTTCCAGAACCAGAATCTAGCTGAAATTTAATTTTGGGGAAAAGCCTGTTACCGGAGAAGACATAACAGATCGTGCGGGAGTTATTGATTCCCCAGAAAATACATGGAAAAGCCGAACGGCGAACTTTATTTAAAAATAAATCAACATGATGAGCGTTATGAGATATTTTCTTCTGCAGGTGACGTTCGGGTCGCTAGCGCCGACGGCGGTTGGCAACATACGAATACGTTTTCGAACAGTTTGCCATGTGAAAGAAAAATACTGTATCTAGTTGGCCAGCACGAGAGGGAATTCCACTGAATATGTCGAAAAATTATTTTAGCTTCATAATAGCTGTACAAACACAGCGTGTCGAAAATACAATATTGATATATTTGGATTCTCTGAAGTTATAATGTTTGTAAAATTAGGACAAAACGACACAATCCAAATACTATTTCCCAATATTGAATAAAAAATGGGGTTCTCGTTTGTAAAAGTGCATTTGACCTTGATACAACCCTAAAGTTTATGGTCAAGGCTAACTGTAGATCAAGGGCATGTGTGATCATCCAATACTGCGCCCCTACAAATTCAGAATGAAAAATGGGAGTTCCCGTTTATAAAAATTCATTTGACCTTTGTCGTGTTCAAGGACTTGATCAAGTGCAGGGATAATGTCATTTTGGACGTATAAACTGATGAGAATCTCGACTAGAAACAATATATTGTCTTACGTTCAATGGATTGTAAAATCTCGAATAGCTTGTATTATAACTGGCTTGAGGAGTTTTAGTTCAACTACGATTCTGCTTCATGTCATTTCTATCCTATGAATGACAGCATAACTCTCTACTTGGGGTATTTGTGGGCTAGGTTTCCCTGAAACTCCTAGATATTAATTTCGCGTTATAATCGTAAATTCAGTTGCAGGTATGAAATTTATAATATTATTAGGGAGTTCCATCAGTTGAAGGATCTGATAAGAGTTCTCAAGTAAAACTATCTTTTATATTGCTTTTAATGTATTATAAAATGTTTTTATTGAATAATTTTGTATAATTGCTAAAGCGGCTGAAAAGATATTTAAACCTTTATAAGTAATATGTAACTTTATTTTATAGTTCAATATGCCTTCATGGTTGATCAAACTATTAAATTATTTAGCAGGTTTTTTTCCGTATTCTGTCAATTTTAATATTTCCTAAACTTACCAAAATATAAAATTTATGTATTTATGTATTTTTGATATTTTTTGTCTTTTTATTTTTTATAAATGTGAAGATATTTAATAAATTTGCCAAAATCAGATACCGATTATGCAAAATAAGCATGACACCTAATGTGATATCGAATTGGGGAAAACTGTGGAACCTTTGATGTGTCACAGACGTACAAATACAAAGTTTTGTACCCTAACAATAAACCTTTCTTTTTTCACTCAACGCCAATTTCAACAGCAAAGCGGTCACCATCAAAGGTTAAAGGAACTAAATTTATACTTTTTGGTTTATCTACTTCTTGATGACTTATCTGTGTGCTGTGGAGTTTCGATTCGTTCACAAGAATCGATGTCATAGAGTACTTTTCAACTGAAACAAACCTGTAGCGAACTAATATTGCTTCACGATTGCTGTGAAATGGACCGAATCGTCACTCTATGTAGATAAATATTTTACAATATACGTTCAAACATATTAAACTAGTTTACAAATGCTTAGACCGGCCTTTTTCTGTGTCCATCGGGCGCGAGAGACTTTCTATAAGAGGACAGCTAGTGTTCCAGGCAATTTCCACAAATTGCTCTTATCCGTTTTTCAGTAATCTCAAACAACGAGAAACTACTTAATTTTATTTGTATCATTAAACGTTTCATCACTCTTTTCCCCTCTTATTTTTATTTATATTTTTTTCATTGTATGTAGCACCACTATGTAAGGATGGCTTACTAATATAAACATTATATTAATATTATTAAATAGTAGATAAATAATATGTTTCTGAAAATGCTATGTGCGTATTTTCAATTATACTTTAGCTCCTATATAACGCAACTAATTCTGCGAATAAATAATGAAGAATATTCATACAATCTTAACAAGAACAAAGATATTTGATGCTTGATCGGCTTGGAAAATCTGCGAAATCACTAATTTCAAATAAATGCCAACTTTCTTTAAGTTTTGCCGTAATTCTGTTTAGCATAAAAACCGTCTAGCTGTCTACTTGAAAATTCAAGGAGCATTTAACTTTTTACTTTCATCTCGTCCAACTCAAAGGAAAGAACTCTCTCGCAAAGCAAAACGTCAACCGTGCCGTTTTTTATTCCTTGGGGAAATTTTCATCCCACACAGTATAAATAATTGTTAAATATAATTACGTTGCAATGAGGGAAATTTTATTTTATAGAAAATTAGCAACGGGAAAACTTTTTCTTCTAAATCGATTTGCATTCGGTTTGCGTAAAGAAAAAAGTTTTATGGATAAGTAAGTATAAATTGCATAAGTTAAAAAGTTCATGATATTGTTTTCTGAAAGTTATTTGTGTAATATTCTAGTTTTTTATATTTTCTTGGGAGCAGATTAACATCAGTAATGGAAAAAAAAAACTGTAGTGTTAAAATCCAAGTCTTGTCTTTCTAACTTATATAATTTCTGTTCAAGAAAAGAATTGAATTTTTGGTACTAATTTTGATCAATTGAGCAATGTTTACTCTGAAAGGTAGAAAAACAGCTGATTGCCTATTTCAAAACTAGGCACTGTTTAAGATTACTTGGCACACGCAAATTAACATCAAATGAAGCAACATGACTGTCAATATTAAAGAAGTCAGACTGACATCACACAGTTTATATTTTTATTACGGTATTAAAATAACTAATTAAATTTAGAAAAAAGGTTGATCCCGCATTCTCGCTGCGCTCGTGCCTTCAACTTCGCTCTCGTGAACAATCGAGAACTTATCGTACTAGTTGCACAATATACTATTAGTCATAATAGTCATACCAAAACGAATCAAGCTATGCCGGTAGCAACGATGTAGTTGTTGGGTAGACAAAGAGTATCAATATTGATTTATAAATATTGAGATTTCCAAATAAAATATATTTTAAATAATGGTAGGGGAAGCCGAATCGACGCCAGCATACCCAGTTGATAATTTCGGTATTATTAGAGGTATTTTTTCGAGCAACGTAAAAATTATAATTTGAGGTTAGCATAACCCAATGTTCATCTATTTGACAATTGGTAAGGTTCTCTTATAGTTCTTACATAGGTACACCAAACAAATTTTACTGACGCTGTTAATACTGAGGAGTTTTCCTTGCAGTAAAAACTAAAAATAACTTCCTTGGGCTGACTTCCTTGGGCGGACTTAAAAGAGGCCGTATCTTCGTTAAACCGGTCTGCTAATTTTTTATGTCATCAAAAGTGCACAATTGAATCCTAAAATTGGTTTGCTTCTTCATTTTCATTGGGCACTATTTTTTGAAAAGAAGGGATCAAAAGTACATAAAAAAATTACACGCTTCCTCCAGCAGTCTAGGCTCTAAAGCTACATATAATTATGTAGTTTTGGATACTTTGTTCAATAAAATAGTGCTCAATGAAAAAGTATAAACAACACAATTATAGGATTCATTGGGACACTTTTTGAGACCATAAATAAATAATCCAACCGAAGATACGGCCTATTTAATTTATTATATCAATAATGTATTCACTTTTAAGTAATTTCTGTGCCTAGTTCTCGCAGGTGTTAGTCATAAATAATTATTGCTCAAAATGAAAAAGTTTTTTGTTATTTCCCAAAAAAAGCGAAAATAAATTTGTGGATATTATTTATTTCTATAATGAAGCTCTGTTTTTTTTTTATTTTTTAATACTTTAGCTGGCCCGCCTGAGCTTCGCACAGGGAAATAAATTGGTGTTTTATTTTTGTGTATATATTTTTAAAATTTTTAAAGAAATATCTAAAACCTGTACGTAGCGCTATCTATCCGGTCAATTGTAAATCTGAACAATTCCAGGGACATTCTAAAACTCACAAAAAGTATAATCAAAATTGGCCCAACCTTCAGAAATCACCAAAAAAAATCTTAAAACTCGATTGCAGCCCCCTCTCTACAGGATCAAATTCTAAATTTAATCCACTCTAACATGCATAAAAAGTTTAATCAAAATCTGTCCAACAGGTAAATTTAAAAAAATCCTAGTACCTAATCGCTGCGCCACCTACCTGGTTCAATTGTAAACTCACACAAACAGTTAACAGAAAAGTACTCGCGATGTTTAAATAGTTACGTTTTCTCAATTTTTTCATTTTTCTGTGGTATTTTCTTAATTTTTCTTTCGATGTGAAAATGGAAGTTTAGATATTCCACTTTCACGCTAAATTTATTACAGAAATGCTAGACATATAAATCTGTGTCTGCTTAAAATTAAAATTTGCAATGATCATTGATTATAAGGATATAGTTTTACATGTCCAACCCCTTAGCAATTTTTCGAATGGACTCGTCCAGATGAACTAATTTGAAAAGACCAAGTATTTATACACTAAATTTTGGAAAAGTGACATGAGGGTCTCTAGATCAACTCTTCTACTTTCCAACGGTTGTTTATTAATAATAATAGTGTCATCAGGTGAGGTAATATGGCCTGCTAAAAATAGGATCACTAAAATTTTGCAAAAACTACTGGGGCTACAGTATTTTTAGAACACAAATTGAGTATAAGAAGATCAACCCTTTCAGTTAATAATAATGTTTTAGGTATAAATCTCTTTAAGATTGCCCATACTAGCAAATACGATTTCATGGGTAAATTTTGTGTAAAAAGTAAGAATCTAAATTGTTACCGATTTTTTGAGGTTTTTTATTACAAACAAAAGGACATGGATTTATTTTCTGCCACTGTTAATTTTGTCACCAAAAGGTCTTTTTCTCTGTAAATGCCCTGAGCTACTACCCATATCAACCCGTGCTGAGGTAGCGTAGTAACGTATAGAGGGGCTACTCCATAAAATGGACGATAAAGCCTCATATGAAGATGATGATTTTTTAAACAAAGTGTATTTTGGAAATCAAATGGCGTATCAATTATTTTTCCTTATTTAAATTAATGTAACAGTCACATCCACACACGCAGACATACGCACAAACAAACACACATAAACATTTTTATATGTTTATTTACTCACAACAGTTAAGTAAGTAAATCTCAATTTTTTTATCAAACTGTAAAATCGGCATCAAAAGTTTAATCAAGGTATCACCAAATGATCACCTTTTATAGAAATGTATAACTGAATTCCTTATATTTATGTTACCAATAAAAATGTGTTAGTGAGTATCTTCGTATAACACATTTTTACTTTGCGAAGTACGAACAGTAACTGCATTCTCTTGGACCCAATGAAACGGAAATTATGACCGTTTTTATAGATTACACTCATACTAGACCATTTAAAAAGATTTATATCATTCTTTGAACCGGCCTTACGCTGTATATTTCTTTCCTTTACACTTGGAAAACTCTCAAGTGTCCTTAATAACCATCTCTTATTCCTGGGCAGAATATAATTTTCCACTGACAACCTCATTCATATCAGTTATTGGAGCACCGGTTTCGCTCGGAACGAGATTCTGTATTACCTCGCAGTATTGCTGTTTTTAAAATACTTACGACTTATTTACAGATCCAAGTGGTTTTTATGCAAATGAGAGAATAGCAATTTCGATTAGTTGAATGTTGATGTCTCATTTACGTTTGCTTTATAATGCTATAAATTTGCGAATATTTTTTGAAGCGAAAGCTTTTTAACAGAGGTCCACACTTACACATACGATAATAGATGAGTATAATAGTGAAATGCAAAAATTGCATTTGTTTCCGACGAACAAGACACTTCTTTGAACATGACATATTCATACAACCCAGTTCTCAGCATAAGAAACAATGACCCGGTTATATATTAAGAGTCTTTTTATATAAAGTCAATAAATTATAGAAATATGACATCCAATTAATATACAATACCAGCTTAAAATTTGCCTACCTTTCTAATAACCTTCCAATTTTCTGGTTGGATATTTTAAATTAGAGACTTGACATACGTCAGAAGTAAGAACGCCTTAGCAAGTTTATAGATAGTAGAGACAAGGATGACAAACTAGAACTTCACAAAACAGGGCAACGTTGCCAAGGATGAATCTTTTATGGGGATGAAACTGAAAAAAGTGTCCAGCTAGAAGCATTAAATATAAAGTTCAAAAAGTGATCAAAATGGAAAATCCACCTCTTGCTACATCAGCGCCGCCCTAATTTAATGCATTTTGATGGATACTTTTTAAAATGTATTAGATTAGACTATATTCAACATATATTCTAATTGAAAATTAGTTTACACGTCATATGTTCCTTTGCAGCTATATTTAAATGATTAACTAAATTAAACATTAGGATTAATACTTGAATCGTAATAAAATAGTGACTATTATTTTAATTCTCCTGATATTTATATTCATTACTAAGCTTAATACAAATAAAAAGAAACAGAGACAGGCATTACTTGAGACCGGAAATATATTTCTTTAGAAACTTTTACTTTCATCGTTAAGTCTCAAATGACTGCCGCTCTTTTTCTTATAAATAATCACCACAAATCAGAACTAATATATGGAGAGCTATCACCCATAGTTATTTTAAATCTGCGCAAACTCGTCATTAGGGGCAGAGGGTTGGAAGCAGGATGCCTATGCTTAATGATAACAATACACGGAAAAGAACAAAATCCTAATTTTTACTTTCAGCAGTTTTTATAGAAATTTTATGAACGTACAAATTTCATCGAGCAATTATGCTTTAAACAAATAATTTGGTCAAGTGCGAGATGGACTCGCATACTAAGGGTTCCGTACCACCTTCAAGATTCTAATATTCCAGTTTCAGACAAGCAGGGAATGAGAGCATTTTCTTATATTTACCCTAATATCTTTTAAAGGAAGCGTTTTAAATTTATAAAAAATATACACTTTTATTTTCCAAACATAGACTTTTTATTTTATCTTCTTCAGGATTCGCTTGTTTTTTATCAGAATACATATGTATTTAAGTTTCTAATTTGGCCCCCAAAAATTAACATTCGAGTTTTATTTTACTAATAAAGTTTCAGAGAAGCCTTTTATAATCTACTGTCTGAGTTTTGAGGCTCTGTAGATTGGAAGATAAAGGGCAAAATAGGTCAAGTGTTAAATTATAAATTATTAAATCTGTTATTCATATTATTTAAAAATACAAATAAAATATATTTTTCAAAATTTAAATAGTGTAGTTTCTAAAGTGGGAATTAAGTCAATGTTAATATATTTTAAATAAATGATTTAAAAATATGATATATTATCTGAAATATTACATGATGCATTTGAAAATTGAATTTTCATTTTCCATTTAATTGTATAATTTGTCCCTAAAATTACTATGGGGGTTTTCTAATAATTTTTCTTATAAATTTTAAATGAGCCCCAGTACCCCTAATTATTTTCAAAATTTTAGGTAGTATGGTTTCGGAAATAAAACAAGAAAGGATTTTTTTTATATCTTTATGTTAATATCTTGTAAACAATTAATTTTAAAAATATGAAAAATATATATTTGTATTCCTCATAATGAGCCCTTTCATTTGATGTATTACATGATGCGTTAAAAAATTTTTTTTCTGTTTAATTCTATAATTTGGCTCCCAATATTAATATTAGGGATTTCTTCATATTTTTCCTGTAAACAAAAAAATATATAGGTCTTATAGTTTGGGAAATAACAGAGGGAATTGGGTAATTGTTTTAAAATATTTTTTTAATATATTTTAAAATATACATTTTAAAAAAATTAAATATATATATATATATATATATATATATATATATATATATATATATATATATATATATATATATATATATTCGTCATAATGAGCCCTGTGATTTGATATATTACATGATCTGTTATAAACAATTTTAATTTTATATTTTCCATTTAATTCTGTAATTTGCCCCCCAAAATTAAAAGTAGAGGTTTCTACTTATTTTTTCAGTAAACTTCAGGTCAGACCCTATACCTCTAATTTTTTTAACTTTACGTTTTATAGTTCGGCGATAAGGGGGGGAAGGTTAAATTTTGGTATATTTTCGTTAATATCTTTTTAACAATTTTTTTTTAACATGAAAAAAATATATTTGTGTTCCTCAGAATGTGACCTTTCATTTGATGTATTATATGATGCGTTTGAATTTTTTTTATTTTTAAATTTTCATTTAATTCTATAATTTGCCCCCCAAAATTAATATTAATGGTTTCTCCTTATTTTTCCTGTAAAGTTCGGGCAACATTCTATATTTCCTATTTCTTCAAAATTTAGGCTCAGTAGTTTCGGAGATCAGGGGGGAAACGGTCGATTTTTTTAGTTTTTTCCCCCCAGAAGTATCCCGAAAATCAAAATTTCTTCTTTTACGGTATCTACTCCTGATCGAGTCACCAAACTACACATTGATACCAAATTTCAACCTCTTCCGTCCAGTAGTTTAGGAGAAAATGGCTGTGATGTGACAGAGGCAGAAATCCGGAGTGATAATATAAGGGTATCCGTATATTGTGTATACGGAACCCTAATAAATGGCGAAATATGGATTGCTTAAAGCTCCAGTCCATTTTAAGGTCTAAATCAGACGCGTTTTCAATGGTATAACTTAACACAAATGAACATGTTCGCTCAATCTCTGACTGAAAGGGTTGAAACGATATTGAGTTGTTCTTTTAGATCAGGATCAATACAATGTATTTTTCACAATCATTATCGTACAATAAAAATCATATCCACTGCCTTATCCATTATCATGACCTGATGTGCACCACGGGTAGTATATTTTTCATTGTATTTTATAATGACTTAAAAACAAGCAAAAATAAATAATTCCCGGAAAAGCTACGCATTGTTGTTGTCAATTAAATACATACAGTAGAGTATTGTAGCTTGCAGTGCCAAAAATTACCTGTATGCAATAAGAACGTAATATATTAATTTAAGGCATATTCTTGTTAGACAGGATCTTTCAACTCTGAAAATCAGCCTTCTTTAAGGGGATGTACCAAAGAACGTATAATTTTTGGGCAATTTCTAACAAACTACAAACCTGGATAGCTAAAAGTGACACACTAACAAAAAATATAATTTTGTATAACGCTTAATTAACCGTTTTCGAGAAAATCAGAAAAAGCAGTAATTAAAAACTACACTTCAGTAAATTTCAATGAATCTACACTGTTTTCTCTAAAACGGCTCAACCAATTTGAATATTTTAAATTGTATTCTACAAAGAGATGTTTCAGCTTGATTTCGTATAATTTTTTATATCGTAAAACATACCCTTTTGCTAAAAATCGTAAAAATATATACAAAAAGACGGTAAATATCAATGTACATGACAAATTTAAATCATAAATATCTAGCTGTGTATTGGCACAAAATATTCCATTAGTGTAACGAAACGAAAAATTGTTAGGTGAGCAATCAATATAGTATACGGTGATAGGTGTGTGTGTGTGTGCGCGTGCGTGCATCGAAATTCAAGCAGCAAGCAATGTGCGCAGGTGAAATATAGGGCGAAGTAAAATTACAGTTACACAGGTGGGTTCAAAAAATCTTTCAAATAAATGTGATATTGGGTGGTACATAAGTAGTCCATATATAGAATGGTTGAAATATAAGGTGGAATAGAATTAAAGTTATACAGAGTGGTTCAAATAATGTATTGGGTGGATCATAAGTAGTTGCGTATGCAAGGTGGTTAAAATAAGATTGAAGTAAAACTATAGTTATACATAGTGGAACAAAAAAAATGGGAGCAATTGCATATACAACATGGTGGAGTGGAATTATTGTTATATAGGGTGATTAAAAAATGTTATATAGTATGGAAAATAAGTAGTTGCTTATACTTGGCATATAGGGCGAAGTAAAATTATAGGTATACAGGGTGATTTTAACTATAGAAAAACAGAAACAGTTAATAGGGTAGAAATGATTAATACTTATAGAGGGCGGTTGCAACATCGTGTAGAGTTGAATTGATTCAGCAAATCATAGACAAATAATTTAGTTGGGTGACCAATACACAGAAACGTATACAGGGTGGTTGCAATATAGGGTGAATTAGAGTTACACTTATAAAAAGTGGTCAAAATAATAAAACAAATAAAAAAGTTAAAAAATATGTGGATAATATAGAAAAATATATAAATTAGAGATCATCAATAGAATTGTACCTTAAATCAGATAAAAAAAGAATATATGACAGAAAATAGTTATTTTTTAAATATAAATTATTTTTTAGACACATTTCGTTATTTTGTCTGTTCATTGGGTTTTCTCTCCTCATTTTTTTCCATGTAACAGATAAGTATTTAAAAATTGTATATGTTGAACAAAGTGTAGTAAGGCAATTTCGTAAAATTGCCAGGATTACTGGCTGTCTGTACAGAGATTGTTCCTCACAGTTATTCTGAGAGAAAGAGTTGTCTACTAAATGATCAACCAGTATTCCTGTATATAAGTAATGTATTGTATACTGTGTAATACTTATCTGTGTTTGGAGACGTTTCAATTCCGAGTCTGGAGTCGTTGTCAATCGTTTAGTGTTGTTTCCGAGGTTTTTTCCAAAAAAATTTCGCTTTGATCTTGAGTTTGTTGTTTGTCAAAAAATTTGACACTGCCAATTTGTCGTTTGGCGATCACTTGACGATGAGGTTACCGTTTTTTTTGCTCTGTTAGCAATAAATTCCTCCAGTCCAAATGAAGGTCGGCGGAAGGTGCCCCAATTTCAGTGTTGTTTATCATCATACAGCTGGCTTCTTTAAGCTTCCTCTTTTTTAAATTTTTCTCTTTCAACAAAATCTTTGTTTTATTCCAGTCTATCCTATGGCTGCCGGTGCTCGTTAATACATGATTGGCCAAATTTGATTTGTCCACATATCTTCTGGAAATGTTATATTGATGTTCTTTTTTCCTTACTTCTAAAGGTCTTGAAGTTTCACCGGTATAAGAATGGCTACAGTCACACAAAACACTGTACACACAATTTTTGGAACTCTGGGTTGCGTTAAACGGTTTGGTATGTGTGAGGATAGAGCGCAAGGTATTATTATAAAGAAGAACCCGTGGCCATACCAAATTCTTGTTTATAGAAGTCTCCTTCAAATTGAAAATATGTTGTGTTTAAGCAAAGTTCGGTTAGTTACATAATTATGTCAATGTTTAATTTTGTTTTGTTGTGTAAAGTAATATCTTGTTGTAATTTATTTTTTATAATTTGTAATGATTTATCAACAGGTATATTTGTAAAAAGACTAACTATGTCGAAACTTACTAGTATATCATTTCTGTTTATAATAATGCTTTTTAATTTTGTTAAAAAATCATTAGTGTTTTTTAAATTGTTTGGATTATTTTCGTAAGCACCGGCAGCCATAGGATAGACTGGGATAAAACAAAGATTTTGTTGAAAGAGGAAAGTTTAAAAAAGAGGAAACTTAAAGAAGCCAGCTGTATGATGATAAACAACACTGAAATCGGGGCACCTTCAGCCGACCTTCATTTGGACTGGAGGAATTTATTGCTAACAAAGCAAAAAAACGGTAACCTCAGCGTCAAGTGATCGCCAAACGACAAATTGTCAGTGTCAAATTTTTTGACAAACAACAAATTCAAGATCAAAGCGAAAATTTTTTAGAAAAAACCTCGAAACAACACTAAACGATTGACAACGACTCCAGACTCGGAATTGAAACGTCTCTAAACACAGATAAGTATTACACAGTATACAATACATTACTTATATACAGGAATACTGGTTGATCATTTTGTAGACATCTCTTTCTCTCAGAATAACTGTGAGGGAGAATCTCTGTAAAGACAGCCAGTAATCCGGGCAATTTTACGAAATTGCCTGACTACACTTTGCTCTACATATACAATTTTTAAATAGATATCTGTTACAGGAAAAAAAATTGAGGAGAGAAAACCCAGTGAACAGACAAAATAATTCAAGGCCTCCTCAACAACCTTTTCGAAATTACTTACACATTTCGTTGTTACCTCTTTAGATTGAAACGCCTTGCATCACTACTGATGATGTTTTAATTAAAAATAATGCTATCCTTAGTGTAGTTCGCAACCAAAGAGTAAATATAAAAAATAATCCATTTATTAAAAATCACACCAACATTGCAGTACTTGTTCGAAAAATAATTACACCAGAAAAGTTTCTCCAGAATCCGAATTAATTCCCACTAAGGTAACATTACATTCACGCAGCGTAAGGAGATCCTTGAAAAAAGAGCAGCATTTCATAAATTCCATTGTAATGCAGGTGCTAGGCTTTTGTGTGAAGAACCCTTTGTGGCGCGAACAAAAGGTACATTACAAAACTGATGTAGAGTCTACGCGATGAGATGCTTTATATGTATAAATGGCGAAATCTTTGTGCATTATCTCGCACTAACTACGAAACATATTCAATAACCGAATGCAACACACTGGAGCAGGTGCATTATGCCCTCATACGTACACCACATATGGTTTTGTTGTAAAGAAAATCGTTTCGAAAAAAAAAATAGGCACGCGAGTAAAGTTCAAAAGCTCAGTAATGAGGCGAATGAAATGCATCAGGATCAGCAAAAAATAACGAGAGAGGTAGTTTTTTTATGTTTCCAGACTATGCATGAAAGCAAAATGCCAGGCAGCAACAAAAATGTGTTCTGTACTGCAGTTCTCTCGTTTCTGAATACAGGATATTAATTAATTTCATATTTACAAATTATAAAAATATCCTAAAAAACATTGTAAACTTGAAGGTTGAGAGTGTAATTTAAATGTTCTAGTGGCAAAAATAATTGACAAAAATAGAGAATGTAGCATGAGTGTAATAAATGAAACAAACTGACTGACGATAAAAAAAATAAATCGTTTTTAAAGCACTGATTTTATTCCTTTCAAAATAATCGTTTAATGTACGTTAGTAGTTAAACAAAGCGGTTTCTGGAGCGGAAGTGGGCATAAAGGTAACCAGTCATCGAGTTCTCGCCGGGAGCTGCTGCCGAGCGGTTGGTAGTTGTTGTTTGGATAAGAAGAAGAAGCCATTGGCAAGAAGAAGACATTGGGGGTGGTCGTAGGGGTGCGCGAAAGACATTTGGGTGTGTCGCAGAGGTGCGCGCCATCTGTTGTTAATCAATGAAAGCCATTGTATTGTGGCTTGCGTGTGTTGCAGAGGTGCGCGCCATCTGTTGTTAATAATTGTAAGCCATTGTATTGTGGGTTACAGGGTGCACGCCATCTGTTGTTGGTTGTGGTGGTTACAGAGAAAAAAAGCTAAATACTTGGCCGGGTATCGAACGCGGCTTACCTGATTACAAAGTAAGGTGTCCACCGAGCTGCACTAATGCGGTTAATCGAGAAATGTTTATTTGAAAAGGTATAGTACATGCCCGTTGCGCGGGCGCGTGTTTTTGGGCGTTGTTCGGTTAGATATTTGGGAGCTGGATGGGGGGATATAGTTGGCTGTAAAAAGGCGCAAGTCCGTGGCGCCGCAACTTTCATCGGATGTCAAGCTTTGAGACTTAGAATTTTTTTTAATGTTTCAAGCGTCTGAAAGATATGGTGTGTTGTTGTCTGTAAAAAAACATAGATAATTCTTTCACAAATAATAAAAATTAATTGATATGATAGTTTAATTAATTTATTTTTTACTTAATAGAACTGTAGATATTTTGGTCAAATTGTTGTAAACTCCGTGGGTTCAATTATTTACTTTTAAAAACTAATAGTCACTTCACTTTCTAGAACTCTTATTCACACGTAAACATCAAATATTCTCAACAGCTGATTCAAATACACTAACATCGAAATGATACCAATGGATAAGCTCTACTAACTCGAAACAAGCTATTTCTTGACCATTAGCAATTCTGATGTCGTTTTTGGACAAATTAAGGACCCTAATTGTTATTTCTCGTCCGGTTTTCACTATAGCCCGTCCAACTAATTAGTCATGAGCTGAAAGTACGGGCTCCACCATTCCAACGCAGCTCCCTAGATTGCTTTCTAGCTGTCCATGAATAATCTGTTCCGTTCGACCGGGAATTCTGGCTCAGGATTTTGCCACACTTTTTATGGAGGTAGCTGAACTGTTGACGGGCCGTGTGAATACAAATTCTTTATTTAGGAACCGAAGAACATAATATCTCGGGTCTAACACAAATCCATGCTGGCTGATTAGGTCCATGCCCAGTATGAAATCGTCCTCAATACTCGCTACCAGGACCCTGTGCCGGATTCGGTTGTCCCCTATCTGCAGTACTATATCTGCTTCACCCTGTATTGACATGGACTCACCGGTGACTGTTCTGAGCTGGATGTTGTTGGTAACTGGCCGGATTTCTGATGCTCTCAAAACCCTGGACTTGGCAATGGACACAGCGGCACCGTGTCGATGGTGACAGTAATTGTTCGGCCATTGATGGTGGCCTTGATGACTAGGCTGCTGCTATCTCGGCAAAATCCCCGGATAGATACTGTCCATCCAATGTTGTTTTGAGGATATCATCTTCTTTTGTTACATATACTAAAATATTATTCGTATGAATTAATAATTGACAGTCACCATCATTGCAAGGATGTATTAAGTAACTTCTACAATATCTCAACAGTATAGGTCCAAACATCTTGTTTACTATGAAAATTGATTGCAATTCTCCCTTTCCTGAAGTCCTCATAACCAGAACTAATAATAAGAGATTCTCACATACCGTCTGCAGGAAACGCAACCAAACACCTAAATACTCAGTCACACCATCATACACTTAAGTATCCTGTCACACTTTGACCCCAGCCACTTGGCTTTGTGCAAACCTACTGGCATACTCATCAGCAAATTCTTAAACAAAAAAGTGAACAACTGACCCCCATTTGGCATACAATTGGTTATTATTGATAACGTTGAATGCGTTCGTGTCTTACATTCGAGGAGTCACGACAATATAATAAAATCAAATAAATTCACCCCATAAAGAATAAGTAATAAGAACCTGATGTGCTGAGACAAGCAGACACAATTCCAGAAGAATATAGAGAATCTAAATGCAATGTCCCGAAAGTGTGAATATGTTACGGCACAAAAGAACACCCATACTGTCCTCAATTCTGAAGTTATCAACTTTCAAGAACAGAGATCATATTGAAGATATTTTCTCAAACGTCACAACACACCAGCTCAGATTGGCCAAGACATTTTCATAGTCATCAGGTCCAATGGACTTCACAGATTATTAGGCAAAATTGAAGCAATTTCTTAACCATGTATTTGGCTACAAACGATTCTCTAGATACTCGTTCAATTACCTAGAAAACAACAGTCAAATCCGGACTTAAAAATCCGTCCATAAAAGAAGGCTTAAAAAAATCCGATCCCTAGGAAAAACCCAAAATTCTAATGCTATCCAAAAATTCACAAAAATGGAGCTCGTAAACGAAATACAGTTATTGCTTTAAGGTTAGTAGTAGGAAAAATTTTTTACATACTTATGAACGACCATTTTGTCCATAGTTAAGTGTCTGAAATTGTTGCATAATTTACATATAGTTAGAACTATTTAGAGGGACAGGACAGCCTTGGACATTCAGCTTAATAATCATTATTCACTCTTAGAGCGTCTTTAGTTACTATAAAAGCATCCTCTAACTGCCCATTAATTAACGATTCACCTGGAGCAAAGTATTTAATTGTTTATCCCAATTTTCCCTAACCAAAGACACACACACCTGCGGCTGTCCCGCCACCTTAAGCGGAAGTGGAACAAGACTCAGCAATGATTATTATTTTTTTAATAACATCTTTTATTAAACAAGTAACCTTCAGCATTTGACTTAAATTCATTTTAATAGTCAACATCATCAAAACGCCCTGTATTCAAAAATAAGAAGTTTTAGAGGATAATTTAGTTTAGAATATTAATATGCTTATGAGACTAACGATTTCTGAACGTTTAGAAATATTTTTAAAACATTACAAATCTGACAGCTCAGTTGTGGTTGGTCATCATTTGTTTACCAATGAATTGGGTTAGCCATCATCATTCTTGTAGGTACTCTAAATGCCGCATAGTGGCCAAGTTTGAGTTGGATGTCACTAGACATATCCATAAGGCGTTAAGAACCCAACGTAAAGCACTTTGTAAGGAAAACATCGCAGAAGGAATAAGATATTGAGGAATAGTAATAGGACACTGAGGAATAGGAATAGAATATATTGAGGAAGAGCAGAATTTATCAATTTTAAGACGGTTTCACCGGTTATGAGATATCAACTTGGCCAATCTTGGAAACAAATTTGACCCTGCATCTGTGTAGTCAAATCCACTTCCCGGTGACTACCCATAAAACTTTCGGAGTCATGGCAGTCGATTCCAGACCTCGTTTCTGGCGACAAGGCGGTGCCCGTTAGTAACTAGAGAAGGAGAGGGTACCCGGCCCTCGAGTGTGACTTGTCAAAACTTTACACAAGTAATTCGCAGGACACACTTTCCTTCTGGATTGAGCGCAGTGGAATGAAGCCGACTTGTTAAGCCTTTAATACAAGTAGTCGTCAGACCTGCTTTTCTTCGGGATTGTGGCGATGAGACGACCTGGCGGGTAACAGTGGGACCGTCGCTTGAGATGTCGGGTGATCGCCCTGTATGGGGAGCGACCTAGTATTCGAGACGAGAACTCTTTGCTGACCTCTTGCCTGTTACCCCTAAAACTGGGCCAAAGCGTCCCGCTAGTAGGGGCACGTACACCTTGAAAGCGGATTTCAGTCTCGTCCAGAAAAGTAAAAGGAGGAGACTTGTAATGAGTCGAACGTGTCACCCATCGGTGTGAACATCTTAAATGAATGGGGGTGTTCGTAAGATTCCAGAATGGGAAGTGCAGGTGGAGAGAAGTCACCAATGGGTGAGATTACCAGTGGCTCTATACTTAACCTAACCTAACCCAATATTTGATGTCCAGAATTCGCAGGTTGCACCGTACAGCAGTTGGAAGCTGATCCAGATTTCAGTGCAAATATCAACTTCTCAGACGTGGCGCATTTTTATCTTAGAGGCTTCGTTAATACCAAAAACTGTTTTCACACCAAGTTTCATGAGATGCCACTGCATTCAAAAAAGTCACTCTCTGGTGCAGTGCAGTGCAGTGGTGTGGTGGCGTCATTGTCCCTTAATTCTTGCAAGATTATAACAGGAGAATCCTTACCATCAATGGCAACTGGTACAAATCCATGTTACAGAAGTTTGTGTAGACAGAGCTTGAGCCGATAGATATTAAAAACATGTGGTTATAGAAGCATGGCGATAAGTGACACATAAATGATGCTTTGTTCAATTTGCTGAGGGATAAGTTTGGCCACCGACATGTCTCAAGACGTGCATTCAGTAATTGGCCGCGCCGCAATAGTGTGATTTAACACCTGTGGATTTTTCTTTACTGCTACATCAAAAATTACAAACTACAAACGTTGCGACCATTAAAAGCGAATATCCAAAATACAACAAAAGTTGCTCAGAGTGGTGAACTTACGAAATGAAAGACCTCTTTGGAGAAATCCTAGTACCCATAAAATGCTCAATTTAAGCACCCTGGAGCACCCTGGGTAACTAGTTAGTCTTACTGTTCTTATTTATTTCCAGTATCTAATTTCAAATCTCTACCAACTTTTATTAAACTATGTCCAGATATTTCAAACTCCAATAAAACAGAAATAGTTAGTAGTTATTTAAGCTTTAACGCATCCTTCACCAGCTATAAAAAATTCATCCCGAAAACGAACTGTGTTATTTTATTGCAGTTCAAATATACATCGTTCACAAACCCAATTACACCACCATATATATTCAAAGCTACAAAAATTATAACCCTTTTTTATGTCTTATATTCGTATTCAGTTCTTTTAACAAGTTTTATAACCCTCTCCGAAGCACTATGACCGTATATTCCACTACCTCAGCACTTGAAAAATAGCCGGGAATTCTTAATAACCTTCTCTTACTCGTCGGTACGATATAATTCTGAACTGACAGTCTCATTCATATCAGTTATTCGAGTGCGGGTTTCACACAAAGAGAAATTCTACTGTTGGATGAGGGATTGCTGCTTTTAAGAGAGTTACGACTTGTTTTACAAACGGATAGCATTTTATGTAGCTCAATGGATAGCAATTTCAGATAACTAATATAAATGCTTCATTAAATGCGAATTCTACACGAATTAAAGGTGAAGTTTAGGCGTTTATTAAGTTTTTGTTGAACATAATAAAGCAGTAAAGAATGCTTTGGAATAACGCTGTAAAGCAGAAGAAAATAAGGTAATAATACAAAGTCCTAAAAAGTCTAATAAACTTTATATTCGAGAGAATTTTTTTTACTATTTGTTATGTTGAGAAAAAACTGCAAGCAGGGCTTTCAAAACGAATGTAAAAACAAAGAACTAATTAGTAAAAAGATATCCCATCTTGCTGAAAATCAATAAATTTTTAACTATTTAAACGGATCTGCATAGCAACATCCCTAAGTTCCAGAGATTCAGGGAAACAATCTACCAGAGATTCCCAAATCATATTTCTTACAACTGTTATTCTGTTACTCTGTGCTTCATAGGTTAGAAATCACCAAAACCATGGATAACCATTCAGATATTATTTCAAGAGCAAAGAGAAAAATAGCAACAAGAAAAAGACTTATTTAATGATGGGAAGATACCAAAAAGTACCTAGGATTACATACATAAAACCCTGAAAAGAGCATACAATAATAAGGCTTCTAGTTCAGGAGATATACGAATGGAACTATTAAAATATGGAAACAATAAAGTAATAAAATATTTAGGGAAATGTTTAATAAAATAACAGAAGGCGATGAGATCCCTAGGAATGGAAAGACTCTTATCTTTAAAAAATCAAAAAATTACATACCCCTTCAAACTGTAGGAGAATAGTGATAATGCTATCCAAACCCAGATTGTTTGCAAGTAGGTACGATCAAGAAAATAAAGAAGACGAGGGTGTAAACCTAGAAGAAGAACAAAGTGGTTTCCTAAAAAATATATTATGTTTAGACAATTTTCACTGCATTAGACAATTAATAGAGGAATATAGAGAGAAATCAAATGAAACACATATGACTTTTATAAACCTGGAAAAGGCAATATGATAAAGTACCAAGATGTAAGGTCAAGCAATGGGAAGAGTGAATATCAGAGAAAAATGGATTAACATAATTAAGACAACGACAAGAAAAGCGAAAGCAGAATAAAAACAGAAAACTTCCACATAAAACCTATCGTAATTTATAGATAAACGCTGCTCTTCAATATATACATTAAAAAATGTTTGGAGGCATAGTACCATCTATGCTCGGATATAGGGTTTACAATAAACAAACATACATTGTTTTTTCTTATTATATACCAATGATTAAGTGGTGTTTATATTGAGGAAACTACGAGAGGAATATGACAAATGGGATTTGAAGATCAACTTCCAAAAAACATCGGTATGGCTGCAGAAAACTGGGAAATACATTGCCAAGAGATAAAATGATGTTTTTAAATACCTGGGAACAACAATAAGGAGTGCTGGCACATGCTAGAAAGGGACCTCAACGAGGAAATATGAAGAAAATGGCGACAAAAACTCCACAAAGAAACGTTTGTTCCATAGCACTGGGAAAATATAATACTCTACTGGGCAGTAAATGTGGCCAATAACAACACCATTATGAGGTAATATAGAACCGTACAACTGGACTATATGTGAAATTGTTTCAAGGTTACAATACAGGACAAATTAAAGTCTCAAGATATCTGGCAGAGAATGGGACTAAATGAATCTATAAGACACTGGACATGTTAAAAGAATTTAAAAAAATTAAAGAATGAAAGGGAAAAAGGAAAAAATTTCCACCTATTTTCACTTGGAATGAACATATAAAAAAAAATTTGGTTGAAAAGACACTACAAATGGGAAAATGAAAAAATTGACACAAAAAAATAGTAAACCGAGGAGGGTACAAAACCGAAGAAAGAAGAAGAGGAAGAAATTCAACAGTTATGGGAACTTTCAAAGAAAGCACAGTATTTTCAAAGCAAGACGCTATGCAGTTTCCCTGGGAGACCCTCATCACATTCTGACACGAATTAGAATACACACGAATCTAGATTCCCCGCGAGCCTTCTATTTCTGCTAGAATTTCCGTGCGGTGCATCGTTGATCATTATTGAAACTTATGTCTACAGATGGCGTGCGACACAACGAGTGGCATAGTACATAATAATATCGTCACTCTCCAGGCACTGACATTCTAAGATTAGTAATTCGTTTCTAAATTGACAAGATTTCGTATCACTCATATATAGACCGTTTTGTATGTTAAAATCAGTGGTAGATTTATTGGTGACGCTAATTGTTTTTAACAATACACGTCAGAGTCAGTCAGCGCCAGTGTAAGAATTTGTAGACCAAGTGACCTCATTAAAATATTAGGAACCAGCTAAACATCAATTAGAAAGATATAAACCCACTAGGCGAGGGTTTGACGAAAGAGACAAAAATACAGGAACACTAGAAGAGAAAATTGCGAGTATAATTGAAAAAAATCATTCACATCAACAATAAAGTAACAGTGGGAAACTTAGGAAAATTTGAAGCACTGAGACAAAAAGCAATTGAATCACAAAAAATGAACAATTAGATATAAAACTAATACAATACATGACACAGAAATTGATTATCAAAATAAATAAATCGCAAAGCTAAATTTTTAATAACCAAGTATTATTTATAACACCGCTAACTTGATACCAAAGGTGACCGGAAAAATAATTTCTAAAACTTGAAAGACATTTGAGAAAAGTTCAGAAAACAATAATTATCGTATTATAATGGCTAATGAACATTTAATTACAAAAATTGTTTCAAAACCAACGGTGGTTTTTAAAGAGTACCACAATGGACGAAATATTTGCAGTTTATTAAAAACCATTTAACACCGAAACAAAGATTTCAACAATGGAGGTCCACTGTTTATTCTTTCGATGACGAGCTATAAATCCAATTTTGTTGATCCAGATTATTATCACCAAATGTTCTACACTGTCAGTGATTTATTCTACTTATTTAAAAAACCTAAATTGAGTTAAACAATGATGAAAAGTATTTATCCCATAAGAACACAATTTTTGCTTATAATTATGTTAACAAAGGAAATCAAATCATTTCTTCCATAAATTTTCAGCTAACCCTATAATTTCCCTTTACGTCTCCTTAACATAAAAGCCGTCCAATACCTCCGAAGGCTATGCATGTTAAAATTCAAACAGCATTTGTCTTTTCTCTTTCATCCAGTTCCCTTCAAAGGAAATAATCAGAAAAGAAAGAAAACCTCTTCGAAAGGAAAGCTCGCCATGTTCTAACGTCGTATGGGTAGACGACGGGTTTCTTTAAGGGAAAGTAGTTTCCCACAGGACCTCATATCCGACATAAAAAGTGTTTATATAAAACGGTGGACACGAAAAAAGGTTGTGTCACAATAGCCGAAATTCAATTATGCAGTGACCTTCCGGCTGAAAAAAAGGCGAGGGCGGTCTTTGCCAGTGAATTTAATAATGTATAATTCTTGAAAACCGGTTATGCTGGTTTTCTTTGGTTAGGAAAATTATATAACACTTTAATGATTATTGAAATAATATATATAAAGGAAATTCGACCCATTAACTGGACTTCCAGTACTAATGGTGAGACAGTTTAGTTGAAAAAAAATTTTAAGTTTATGAAACATAAGAAAACCTAACCTACATTTAATTTAACAGTTAGTTCTATTAAGTGAAAAGTAGAAATGTACTTACACATTTAACAAAATAGACGCTCGCTGTTGTGAAAGACGCTCTTGAAGTGGTTAGTGTTAGTGAATCTATTAATTAGTTCAATCCAAAAGTTCAAAAGTGGCAGTCCCACGGGTAGAAAGTTTTGGGGATTTCACAGTTTTTTATTTCATGTTGCGAATGAAGAAAAATGTATTTTGGAAGCAAGCAAATAAATTTATCTATAAATATTTCACATTCTAAGGAAATTATTATAAAACCTATTAAAGGCTCGTAAGGCACTGATATGTAGTCAGTAAGAACCAACCAAGGTTCAAGGACACCCCAGCCTATAAAGGCTTTGCAAAGAAGAAGAATAACTCAGAAACTATTAACCTTGAAGAACAAATTTTATTGTAATCGCTCTCAAAAGAATTTTTACCTATATTTATTGCTAAATTAGGGCTGCCATTTGACCAGTTTTCCCCGAATTTGTAATGGCTTGGGTGCCCTATGTGCAGGTATTTTACAAACTGTCCATGTGAATCCTAAACACCTTTGGTGTACAGTAGAAACTAACGTAACTAGTTGACTTTTAATTGGTTAATTACCTTATAAGAAATAAATAGAAATCTACTTGCGCCGACAATTTTAATTTTTGTTTTTTATTTGACTACAAAAAGAAGAAACTTGATTTCAGTTTGACGTTGAATTAGGTGATGGCAGCACTTACTAAACCTGTGTACTCATGCTTATTGTTTTGAATGCATATATTTAATCGTTTATAACAACATTTCCAAAAGAAATGTTAATTAGACGAGGAATTTAAAATATTACAATTCTTTCAAGCATGTAAAACTAGAATGTAAATAGAAAATAATACTCATCATAGTGAGGATTCTCCATTCTCCAATAGAGTAATAATTGTTTTCTGAAGGATACTTGTGGCATCTTTTTCAATGTCTAAGTGTTTATTGGGAAATAACACCACACTTTAAAGGAAATTGCTGTATATTCTCGGTGCCAAACCTAGCAGATATATATTTTGGCGGAGTCGTCGGTTTAATAAAATAATTTTCTGTGTTGTTATTTTTATTAATGTTTTCTTTAGTTAACAATACTTAACTTAATTAAATTTGTCTACGTGCTCCAGGAGGATTTTGATGAATATCCAGAATATCCAGTGATACATTTAGTACCAGATTTCAGTCGCTGCATAGAAATAAATAATTAAAATGTTGAACTGATTAACGTAATTACAGTCGATTTAGTGAACTTAAAGTAAAATACTGATTTATCAGGATTATAATAGATATGTAAAATCGGTTGAGGATGATATGCAAATTAATGTTAAAAAATTCTGGAACTTTACAAATTCAACTAGGGGTGACTCTGGCATTCCGAATGCAATATTTTATGATGATCAAACAGCTAAGGATGGCCTAGAAATTTGCGAACTGTTCTCCTCATTCTTTAAATCCGTATATGAACCTTATTCACAGACAACTATTAAAAAAGTCAATTCTCAAATTACTGCAACCGTAAACTATGTCTTAATAACAGAAGAAATAGTTCTGAAGAAACTAAGAGAAATTGACCCCCACAAAGGTGCTAGTATTGAACGCATTCCATCATTATTCATTCAAAAATCTGCCAGCTCACTGTATATACCTTTAACAATGATATTTAAAAAATCTATGGATATCGGTGAATTTCCTGATTTCTGGAAAAGGGCCATTCTTGTTCCAATATATAAAAACCCTTGAGATAAAAACTCAGTTACAAATTATCGGGGCATCAGTAAGCTCTGCATTTTCAGCAAAGTGTTTGAGGGAATTATATTTGATTCTTTATTCGCCACTATAAAGTATAAGATAAGTTCTGATCAGCATGGATTTTTCTCTAACGTAGGTATTTATGGCGACCTGTTAAGATGGTTTGCTTCATATGTTTATAATAGATCTCAACTGGTAAACGTTAATGGTTTTAGTTCAGAACCGTATTTTGTTTCTCCTGATGTGCCCCAAGGTTCACACCTTGGACCGTTGCTTTTTACTCTCTACATAAATGACATAGGTGAATCAATAAAATTTTGCAAAATCCTATGTTACGCTGATGACCTAAAATTATTCTCACAGGTTCATTCTGTGGCTGATTGCTATCTTATTCAAGAAGACTTAGACAGTTTACATAAATATTGCACAGAAAATAAACTTTTTTAAATATTAAAAAATGTAGTTCAATAACTTTCACAAAAAAATTAAATTCAATAACATCTCACTATAATATTAACGGAAGAAATCTTCTAAAGGTAACTGAAATCAAAAGATTTAGGCGTAATTGTAGAAAGCAAGTTGTCGTTTATTTACCATGTTGATTATGTGGCGAGTATCTGCAACAAAACGCTAGGCTTTATCATAAGAACGTGTAATGATTTTAGGAATGAAAAATCGATCAAAGCTGTCTATTATGCTTATGTCTACAGTAGACTTAATTTTGCAAGTGTAATATGGAGCCCCCATTACGACATCTATAAAAAAAGATTAGAAAAAATTCAGAACAGATTTCTTCGATTTCTCAGTTTTAAAGGGAATTTATAACATCGAGGATATAGAGGCTGTCAGAAATAGATATAATATTATATCTTTAGTGAATAGAAGAATACAGTCTGGCCTACTAGTTCTCTACAAAGTAATTCTTAATACTATTGACTGTACAGTACTGTTATCATCATTGTCTTTTTATATACCTCAAAAAACTACAAGAAATAACAATTTGTTCTTTGTCGAATTTTCTAGAACCAATGTAGGTTTTAATTCACCCCTTATCAGAATTTGTATGTTACACAATACCTTTTGTAAAAATAGTAATATATTTAACATCACTTTCATCTCTTTTAAAAAACAAATTAAAGAAATTCGCTCAAATTAACAAATTCTAATTATCAAGTTTGTATTATTTTTCTTTGTTATTATAAGTCTTGTATAAACTTTATATTTTTTATAATATGCAACCATTGTAATTGTACTAGAGTAAGCTGTAGATGCTGTGTTGGGCCTACGGCCTGTTTGCTGTCCTAAATTGCTAAATAAATACATAAATAAATTACACAGATATGATTCTCTCGAATCCTGTACTTAACTAGGATCGAGAGAACCGCTATCGTCTCGACAAAACAAATATGTTGCAAGAATATGACCTCAACAGTCAAGTAGTTCAGAAGTTACACAATCACTAACAGACGCTCCAAGGATTCAGATAGAAATATCAATAACTTGACAACAGCGCCATCTATAGATGGTATATTATCAGTCTAGGGAATCCACAAAAACTGTTGTAACTATAGAACTTCTAACTATCACAACGCCATATCCTTTTTCAAAATAAATACTGATCTTGTATTGAGACGGCCATCGTCAATTATTGAATGCTACAATTTCCCGATTTATCGTCCTGCCTGGGATATTATCTGTGGATGATTGCAAAATATACCCTTCTCCACAAACTCTAGCGGCAATTTAACACTAAATACAGGTAGCATGGGATGAGATCCATCAAAATAAAATTTTTATGAGATGTAGATTTTACTTATTCTTAATTTTTCAACGAAAGCTTAAAGGAGACCCACATTTACATATACCAAAATAAAAGGGTAGTGTAGTGAAATACAGAAATTGCATTTGTTTCAAATCTTGATTTCGACCAACACTTATGTGACCTTGAAATAACCATTCTCGTGTGTAAAAAACAAGGACCAGGTTATATATTAAATGTCTCTTCGTTTATAGAAAATCAATAAATCATAGTAAATAAACAAATATAGCATCCAGTTAATATACAATACCAGCACAAAACTCATTTTTGTTCTAACACACATACCAATTCTCCCTTAGCAACATCAGAACACCACAAGAAAGGGCAACATTACCAAGTTTATGGATGTAGAGACAAAGTTAACAAACTTTATATGGAGATTAAACTGAACAACATTAAATAACTTCAAAAGTTGATCATATTGGCGCTGGTGTAGAAAGAGGGTATGACGTCAATTGCTAAATATAAAACAATTTAAATAAAGAACTAAATTTCACATTAATATTAATAATTGAGTCGTAAAAAATATTAATAATTATTTAAATGCTCCTGAAATTGTTATCTATTACTAAGAATGACACAAAGAAAGAGGGAAGTATATTATTTCGTAAGAAGCTTTCGCTTCCATCGTTCAGTATCAAATAACTGCCGCTCTTTTCGTTAGATTCTAACTATCCTATACGTTTACTACATAACTATAATACACATGATCCGAAAAATTTATTGTAATTAACTAAAATTGTTACTGATTGTGCTGATGCTTTATTAACACACAAGAAAATAATTTTATTTTATGAAATATAAATTCATTTAAAATCTCACGATTTATTACAACAATTAAAAGATCCCGAGAAATATAAAAAGCTTAATAAAGTAAATTATGTCCTTTTAAATTTATTTTTTTCTCTAACAGATTAAACTGCACTTGACTGGAAATGAAATTCTCGTAAACTGCAGCACAATGCCAATTTCCTTTTCGTTTGCAAAAGCAGCTGAGAACTTTAAATAATGTAAATTAACGAACTGCTGGAAACTCTGGAGCGAATATGCAACCGGTAAACAAGGAATATCACTTTAGAACCTAACGGGGCACAATAACATCGAAGTTCATCCCGTGAAAGGACTCATTCGAACCGAGAAAAGAAACTCCAGCCGAGCGAAGCGTCGAAAAGCTGAAAGCAATAACTCACGAATGCTCGTGTCAATCGTCAATTGTTGAGAGCGATATAAAACTTGAACATGCATTCCGAACGATGTTTCCAGTCAGAAGAGCGCTTGATATTTCTCGTAAAGTGATTCCCGCCAGTTCCAATATACGTGTGTTTGTGTCTGGATCTAGAGCAAGGGGTGAAACTTTCGACTTGGAAAGATATTTTCACTCGATAATGCCTCCGTGTAGTTCTTTGACTCGTTCGAAATGAAAAATATTCGTGCAAACCAAAATAGAGCAAGAAGTTACAATAACGAAAACGAAATACGTAGAAAGTACAAAGACAAATGAACGTATACTATGCAATATTGTTTGACGTTATGATAGTTACCAATATTTGCGATTTTGGCTGCTGTTTGACAAAGCTATACATATAGACATGGGCGGATCCAGGGGGGGGGCAATGGGGCCGATCGTCCAAGAGCCTCAAAGTTAGTAAATTTAATATTAAAATGAGGTAATCTTAACTCCAGGAGCCTAGAAGAAGGTCACTTCTATGGCTTTAAACCTCAGAACGACTATTCTTAATGCAATAGACCAAAAAAACTGAATTTAAAAATATATTTAGGTAAATTTAGTACCCCTCCCCCCGGAAGCACGTGTCTGGATCCGCCCCTACATACAGAACTTGTATCCGATTGATCTACGGTAGGGTTTTTAGCACTCTTCCACGTTTTATAGGTAGAAGAGGTAGATGTTCTATAATTTACTCAGATTACGGTACTAATTTCATTGGGTCTAGCATATATCTGAGAAGTATTTGAAACAGTATATGCGATCGAGAGAACATTGAATGGAAACTTCATACACCGTCAGCTCCTCGTTTTTCCAAACTATGGGAAGCAGGTACAAAAAGTGTTGAAATTCATTTTCTGCGAGTTGTAGGTGAACAAATACCTACATACGAGGAATTGTAACTCAAATTGAAGCTGTTCTTAACAGTGGACCGCCTTGTGCACTTACAGTACAGATCCCAATGATTGGAATGCTTTAACAACTCCTGGTCATTTCTTGACTTTAGAGCCTTTTGAAGTCGTTGTGTTATCCAAATTATACAGATTTCAAATAGAATAGACGTATTACTTGACAACGTTTGCAACGTTTACATTAAGATTTCTGGAAGTAATAGCACCAGAAGTATCTCCCTCAGTGGATTCTTTGGTACTTATTAAAAATTAATTAGATTCTCTTCTCAAATAGCCATCCGTACATATAATTAAGATTCATCCAGGTACCCATGGCATGATTAGTGTTGCAACGGTACAAACAAGTGGGGAACATTCACACGTCCTTTAGTTGAGCTTTGTCCTTTACCAGAAGGAAAAAAAGCTTCATACCCTTTTATGTTGGATAGAATGTTTCCTCTTCAATGGTATTTGACTGAAATTATTTGTTTAGTAGGACAAAATATAATTACTCAGTGCACTAGACTGAATAAACTACTTTGTGAATTATTCCACATCAAGGGCTGATTTGCATTCATACATTCAATAATTTGCTTTTTTCTTTTTCTTTCCTCACAACACCTTTTTGTTGAAAACATTCGTCGAATCTACTGGCAAGACAACACGTCTAACGAGACACTTCGGCCGGTGGCATAAGTACACGTTTGTGGTTGGATCAAAATATCCTATCTGCAAAGGCTCGCTCTTTCAGGGTAAATGAGCATCTCTACTTACTCATTATGTTGCATTTTAATGCATAAGCACATAGGCTTAAGGTATTTTGTAAAACATAAATTTCTAACCTCTTTTGACAAATGTCCCCGGAACCAAAATCATTTTATCAAATTACAGTCCACTTTATTTTAATACGGTAAATGTGACAAATGAGACATTAAATTGGAACTAGTTAAATAATTGAATAAACAAAAGTAGGTATCCTATTTGGTCATTGACGATACACCGATTCACTTCTTTTTCGTCACAGACAAATATTAGAATTTATATTTTACTTAGTGAAGGGAGGGGTAATTGATGTTTAGGAAAGTTCTTCCACCAATATGTTCTGAAATAGTCCCCAGTACAAAGCAAAGCCTTATTAAATGGGATTAAAGCATTCTGCTTGGAGTTTCATTTGGGCTTCTATCATCTTTTTGATAGTAGTAATCAACCAAATTGAACATGGTGACAGTACTAGGAAATTCAGGACAGCAGTTTTCATTCAAACTAACATTGGCTAAACCAACTTGTAACTTTGTAAGTAACTTCATTCATTTTTACATGTGCTGACAAATTTGCTCAGAAATGAATTAAGATTGCAAAAATATTTTTAGAAGACAAAGCAAGGGCCTACCATATTCCACCATTAATATTCAATTCAATACCCCTACGGACGCCACGGGTAGAAATAAAATTATTTGTACATAAGAAAATGTATTTTGATGCATAGAATGCGTGTACCAAATTTTATAATCATATCTACAATAGTAACACAGTTATTGTAAGAAAAACTTTACCACCGTGTATCTCAAAAATTAAGACATATGTTTATATGATTTTTTTTTCATAAAATAAACCCAAGAATCGCCCGTTAAATATTTTACCCTACTTTTAAAACGCCCTGTATGTAAGGAAATAAACACAACATAAATTGCATAAACAATTCTTGGAGATTTATTTTAGTATTTGATATAAAAATCTAAACAATTTATTCATTATGCGCTTAATTGTTTTGACGGACCCTGGATTATATAACAGTACGTGAATAATTTGGTTGTGTGTTCGTATTTGGTTAGTATTCTGCTTTGAATTGCGCTCTATCATAAACTCAATTAAATTTTAATTTCTCTATCTCGTCACCTTATACCCCCCGATTAGACTAACTCTATTATCTATTTGTAAATCTCTTAATGTATATGTATTTTTTAATCCAATTTAAACAGTTGACCGGAGAAAATATGTTCTATCATTCTTAGGTACCCAACCCTTTGACCCAATACTATAGAAAAGAGACAGTGACAGTGACTCAATGAACCAAAAGGTAAAAAATTAAATGTAATTACTCGTACGATATATGGTTGAACACTAATTTCACCTTGTTAACTTCCAAAATATTTTTTTCTTATTCAATATTCAAGTTCCTTTAGTAAATTTCTTATTTTCTAGCCAATTTCTACCTTTCGGTTATAGACGTCTCTCAAATATTTCCAGGTATATCGACTACAATACTACAAATCAGAAGTCCTTCTGATCATCAAAAAATATATATAATAGGAGGGCAAAAATACGCATTGTTGCAGCTGATTATACAGGGCAAAGTCTGAGGAAAGAACAGTGTTCGAAAACGGAGAATACCCTGCCTAAAAAATATAAGGAACTGTGTCGGGTGTAGCAGCGGTCCTCATAACACTGATTGTTCCAACCCTCGGTAGAAGACGAAACTTGAAGAAGAAGACATATCTTTTTATCCTACAATGCTATCAATATAGTCTTCCAAGCTAAAACTTGTACTACCGGCGTTATTTTCCCCCAAAGTCTCCACTTTGTGTTCTCACTCCAGTTATCATCAATTTTTCTAGCCACATGAGCAGTACTAATTTCACTAAGCTTACATCTCCCATTTATGATGTCTTCATAATAAGGGTGTTTCCTGCGCATTTATTGTTTTTGGAGATTCTTTTATTTAATTCCTGTCACTATTTGCTCAATTGCTTTCTGATGTACCTACAGCTTATTCAGGATTATTCAAGCTTTTGCTTTCTTCAGGAACCATTGGAAGGATACAGTCGTTGTTCATTTCAGTTTTTAATCTACATCCAAAGATGCATATTATTCATATTATTTACTCTTCAATATGTACAGGCGAATTTACTTTCTTTATCAGTTTAGCAGTCTATTTTGCTTTTATCAATATCAGTAGAAAGTGTCATGTTATTGAGGTTTCCACCTTTCTTTGCAATGTTGAATTTTGAATGCCTTAATTTTATTTTTGATAGCTATTGCATATCTATTTAAAGTTTATGTTTGGTATATTCTTTTATAGTAGATTGGGGTTAATTTTCAAGAAAAGCTTATATACATGGAAAAGGACAAATATGAAACTATATTTCTACTGACTTTGTGAATCTCTGTTTATACATTAAAACAACTCTCTACTAAACATTTTATAATTAGTACCAAACTTTCAGAAAGTTCATTTGGTTTAAAGTCTGTACATTTTCTTCCTGTTTTATATAATGGAGATCTTCATACCCGACGTAGACCTATTTTTGAGTTTGATTGTTAATTGCTATAGTGTACATCGTAATAATTTCTTATCTTATATAATGAAGATTTATTACTTTGATGTCCTCAAACGTGACAGCATGAGGTTGTTATTTGGGGTCAAGTTTATTCATAATTTCCTTTCATTTTCAGGTCAAGATTATCTTTTCACTGGAGCAGCAGACACGCCATACTTACCTTTCCAGCAAAATCAGGACCAATACATCAATCCCTCCGATATTATACCATTTCGACAATCCCAGCCGGCATTTCAACACATAGACCCATCTGCAGGCTACCTTCATCCCGATTTGCAAACATCAGATTTGCCACCGCATCTACAGCAAACGCTACCACAGTATAGGTTTAGTACACCCTCCCCTATAAACAACGTAAGTATACAATACTCAGTTTTTAATTCTGTTTTATTGATTAGCACTTAATATATACACTCCACAATTCTTATGAGGTAATTAAGTATTAAAAAAATTGAGAAACAAACATTTCTTATAGAAATTTATTATTAACATGAAATTTTCTAAACACTACGATTGCAATTATTTTCAGTGTAAGACAAAACTATTAACTTATTATATTCGTTTTCAGTATTACACTAACCATTACAAATATTACCACTCACGATCTTCAGCACTGTCATGAACAAACCTCGCAATATTATCATCTATCAATTAATTTCTACAAATAAATAGCAATTTATGTAGAATATATTCGATTGCATATATATATATATATATATATATATATATATATATATATATATATATATATATATATGCCACAAATCAGCCAATTAGCTCTCTGTGTCTCTAATGTCAGCCAGTGGTAAAAGACGTTTTTGCTAAACACTGCTAACCTCGATAAATTCTTTAGGAGGCTGCATTCTACAAAAAGTTCGCCGAGAAAAGTTACTTTGTGGACATATCTTTGGTATAGATGACTGTTCTTTAGTCTATTTGTTGCCAGTCCTTTTTCTTTGTAGACTGTAATTACAAGTAAAGCAATACCGAATACTGCAGGTAAAAACACTGATTTATTTATGTTCAATAAGTTTGGTACGAAGTCCTACTGTTAACGTTGATCGTTCTCTAGGTTCTAAATTAATCATCTGTGAATCACATTCTTTTCTTTTTAAGCAATTTCCGTTTCTCTGAATTATTTAAGTGCCGATTTCACAATCAGAATCTCTTCTACATGAAGAATCTTTACTGGACACTCTAGTCTGTCATATTGACAAAATTTAGCAATAGATACCTTGACTGGTAGGTCTTGACAGTTGAAGTTCCTCATTTTAAAAGTCTCAGATGTCCCAACACTCATATCCAGTGTCGAACATGATATCGCCATGTTTGCCATTCATGGAATCCTGGTTGATTAAATTCCCGCTGTCTTCGCGAAATCCCGATCTGGTTATTGTCATGTGAACTGAAGAATCATTAACATTGCCTCTGGGTTTCTATGGTTTAGAGAAACTACTCTCATCTTTGGTCTGGATATATCATATTATCATAGCGTCTTCAATTTCCAAAGAACGAAGGAGGACTTCCTTGCATTTCTTTATGTTCCTATAGACTTTCCTACATTCTATCTATTTCTCCAATGTAATTATAAAACCTTAGGTGCCACATAACTAATTTCAGTATAGAATTCCTAGACATTTTCCCCATTTTTTGGTGTTCTTGAATTGAACTTGGTAAATTGGATTAAGGTTTGTTTGCCATATTTTCAATCTCACCAGGAATTAACTTAAAATCTCCCTGCTGTACTGGTCTTCAGTTAAAGAACAAAATATATGCAGGCAAACATAGCATAGCAGTGTAATTGCAATAAAAATCCCACTAAAACAAAATAAACTGTTATAATAGCGTTTCACCCAAACTGAGCTAAGTGAAAATACTATATATACTTGATTATGTCGTATACAAATTAGTAGTGAAGATATTGAAAACCTGACTAGAAAAATACCAAAACGAAGAACTGAACGGCAGGAATAATAACGATCAAGCAGATATTTTCATTAAATTAGATTCATGGACATATTTATAAACAGAATCTAAGGTCTTATTTGCTATTAATTAATCATCGAGCAACAAATATCTCGATTATCAGAAAAAAGTGATAAAACAGTTTAAAGCCCTAGAAATATTAAATGAATTGAAAATTTAAAAGATAGGCAACCATAGAGCAATACAGAAAAGGCTGCCACGGTATTCCAAGATTACCACTGTATTCTTCAATATAGTGTAGGAAATGATTCTGAAGAAAACTGACAATAAAAGACTTGATATAAGCAGGAAAATCCGTAGTAGTATTTAGTGAAAGCAAATCCTAATAATCGGTTACCATAGGACATTCCACTAATTTAGACCATGCATGAAATAAAAAACCGACACAAGCGACCTACCGGGTTATTATAAATGTTGGACCCATTTTGAAAAATTTGTAGTAATTAAGATATAAATCCAAAATGATCATTCTTTATACCAATGGACAGAGGAAGTTTCAAAGTTTCGGCAGGCAATGATGGTTACAGAAGCGAAGTCGTCAGTGAGATGACCACCAAAATTTCCTGATCTCACCCCATGTGAGTACTTCTTATGGGGTTGTGTTAAGGAGCTATTTACGTCCCACCTCAACCAATAAGTCTGAATGATCTGTGGGACCGTATCACAACTGCCGTACACTCAGTAATACTTTAATAAATACTCATCTGGATCTATCATTTATAATAAGACTGCATCTATAACGTTATAAAACGAAAAATAATAAAAAAAGGAGATTATCAAAAGCTAGTAAGATCTAGATTATGTTTTCAGAGAATTGTAAAGAATGCTTAAAGAGTCGATACCGAAGAAGCTAACACTTGGGCTATATCACATACCTCAATTAAGTCAAAAACATATTGGTTGGACAAAATGAAACGAAATGCGAACAGAGGAAAAAATTTCTGAAGCAGTGATGACGGATGTGGGCGCGTAGCATAAAATTTGGCAGTTTAGAGATTTAATAAATTCGTGTTATAAGTACCACGTATTCGATCATGGTGATTCAAATTAAAGTAGAACACATTAAACATGTTATCAATTTACCATTTCACAATTTATTTAACTGAATTTATTTAACAATATAAAAATAAAATATCTTATGTTTCAATTTTATAGCTGGTTATAATAACTATTTAAATTTAATCCATACTACAACTACCTTCCAAAATTACATATTGAATTGACACATCATAAATTGCATTAACGAAACAATAAATATTAATTATAGATTTTCAACATCATACAACATGAGCTTCAAATCTCATTTCGAAAACCAAATTAATCCACTATCAACTAACTTAACTAACACAATTCATTTTCAGTTTCAATCTAACCAAGCGTTAAACAACTTCAACAACTTTCGCATCCAAAATTCACAGAACTCTCGACCGTTGAGTCTCAGCTCGCCATCGGCCTTCCAGACTCCACCTCAGTTCCTCAAACCGACAACATTGAGGCCGAACTACTCCCATCTGTTTGCCAAAACGCATCAACACAGCCGCGACCCCTCTGAAACGGAGACTTTCTTGGGACAAATCACACTTCAGAATCCCATCGAGAGCCCGCCGGCGTTCAATAGCATCCAGAACAGCCAAGAGTTTCCCGACAAGGCGAAAGATGTCGTTGAGAACGGGTTCCGTGAGGACGGAAATTCGATTGTGCCAAGTAAGAAGCCCAACTTCCTCAGCCACAGGTAAGGGTTCGTTAAATCAATTCTTAAAAATTCACTTTATTATTTTAATTAACATCTATTATCATACATTTTTCGCCAAACTAATTACAATGTGTAAAATATCTTTGAAATTTTTCTTTGTTCAACACTAACTAACTAACTAACTATTACCAAATAAGTATACATAACAGTGTATAATACAGATTGTTCAATAAGTTTTGTGGTTTGCTAAGAGAGGGCGCTAATGGCTTACTTCGTCATTTATGTATGTAGTATTATTTCCTATGAACTCCTGTGCAGTTTCACTATGTTCAAAATTGACATGTCACAGTAGTTTAATGCATTATTGAAAAGTGTAGCACCAAAACAAACTCATGCACGACGGCAAAATCTTCACTTTCATTTGAAACAGTAGCTTAATTTAAACATAGCCGTACACGTCTTCATGGACTTCTAAAAACTATATAAACATCAGAAATCTTAGCATAAACAAACTATATGGTTCTAGAATATCGCCGATTAACCCAGAGATATTTAGTAGACGCCCTACGCAGTATAAGCACTATTTTGGCTAAAGTTTTGGGTTTTATAAAGCTGTATGCACAATCGGTTCCGCATATGCTAACACATATTCGAATGCTACTTTCTTAATATTTTAAGCATTTAGTCGTTTCACCACTGTGGATGAGACTCGTAGCTACCACCATGATCTGAGTTAAGACAAAGGCCCCGAAATGGACAAAGAAGGTGTTAGCCATAGTTTTTTGGGTTGCAATTTTGTTTTAGCATTCGGTACCTCCAAAATGGTATGATAATAATCACAATTTATTATTACACCTTTGTTTACAAAAAAAAAATTCATCAAGACAATTCATCCTTCCACACAGGTCATAAAACTACCAGGAAAATCAAGTACGAAATTTTGCATCATCCATACTATTCACCCGAATTGCTCCTCTGACATGGGCAAAGTCTTTCATTTAGTAAAGAGGTAATAGTTGCCGTTGAAGCCTATCTGAACATTCTTTCGACTTCTCAATTCAGGGATAAAATCTTTGAATTAGATCAATGAAATATGTATTCAAGTTCGGGATATTATATTAGATAATAAAAAGTATTTCAAACAATAATATTGCGTTTTTTATAAAAAAAAAATTTGGACAATCTACCATAGCATAATTCCTGCAAAAGGTAAACAATGTTGTTTGTATTACTTGTAATAAGTTTGATTAATTGCATACTCCACACGATTACCCCTCTCAGTCTATAGTCTACTATAATACTGAGATATCTGAAATGCTCAACACTCTCAAATTTTAGTGAACTACTACTGCGATAATTAACAAAAGTTGTATACACGTTTTATCCGCATTTAAGGACAGATGTTTAAAAGTGAACTTAGGGTTATAAGTTCAAAGTAGCAATCATTTATTTTATTTAACTAAAGGTAAAATTAGGTAATCTGGCAGATCAATTAATAAATCTACAAAACATAATACATATAAATAACTAAGGCTCATCGATAGATCCTTGAGGAACCCCTGTTTTAAATTCACTAAAATCTATTAATTCCACGTACTTTGACAATATCTTTTGTCTTCTAAATTTCTCCATATTATTTTATATACATTAGCACTTATATTGGAACTGTACTGTTTATCAAGCCATATTTATGGTTTGTCAAATGCCCAAATCCTCAAATTCTAATGCGATTAGCACCTTTTAATCGAGTTTTCTGTTTAATAGATTGGTCAAGGAATTCAACACTTCTCAACTTCCTATAATTTTTATAAATCCTAATTGCTTAATTGATAATATTTCGATTTTTTTACATTTGCTTTAAATAATTTGGTCGGCACATTTAAGGCAAATTTACTATACTTGCGAAAAATCCAACTACAAATTCCGACAGTTTCAATAGTTTTCATACTGATTATATCACCACTATCTTTCGTTTTCGTTCTATTTACGCTCTTATACATTATATGTATTATTCCAAGATTATAATAATGAGTTTTAACTTTTAACATAGTAATTCTATAATTATTCATTGTAAATGTAAAAAAACACAATACTCCACAATATTCGCTATTTATTGTGATTTACATACAATAATTAGACATCGTTTATTATATTATCTAAAACTGTTGTGTCGTAATAAATAGATTATTTCCGTTTAAGATATTAAATTATTTCTTGTTTTTGTTGGAAGGTTTCAAAATTTGCTGCATGTGTTTCTCTCATTCTTCTAGTTATTTATGCTACATATACATTATCTGTTCTATTCGGTCATAGTTATCCTTTAAAACATGACACATTGTTACATTCTCCTTCATGGAATAGTATAAAAATTTTAGTATATAAAATCTTGTATAACAAAAAGTTTGGTCATTCATTTTTTTCCCTAGGACTTGTTAATGATGTTGTTTCTTGAGTACATGTTTCTTCAATTAATCTTTATCTGAATCATCTATTACTTCGACTCCACTAATGTTCCTTTCAACTACTTATTTACTAGACTTGTAACGAACATATTCATTTTAAAACATTTACAACAACCAATATGCATTTTTCAGAACCAGAGTCATAGTCCCAGATCCTTCAAAGGACACAACTCAACCAGAGGTGAACAATTACTTTATCAACGACAACGGTGATGTCTATAGTACATCAAAACCCTCGAAGACCACAAGCGGACCATCAAAACTCTCCGAAGAGAACTTCAAAAACTTTAGAAATAAAAAAGAATACGTATCCAAACTGACCAAAGACAAATCTGTTGATTTGGAACCGCTCTTAGAAGAACCCCTGAAAGATAATTTCGGCACCAACAACGATGATGACGTCGAAGTAATACAATCCAAGGAAAACGAAGAAGAGAGCGAAACTGAACCTTCACTTGAAGATCTAGATCACGATAAACACAACGCGACCTCAACGCAGCACGATGAACATCTGAAAGATGAATATGATGAAGAAGACGAACACCATCACTTGCATGACGACAGCGATTATTATAGTGACGACGACCCTGATACTAGAGATGACAGTAATGACATTCAAAGCTTAAGACATCACAAAGATGATAAAGAAGACCTTCTTGAAGAGGAAAATGAAGAAAAACATGAAGAAGAGCTTGAAGATGAAAAAACTAATGATAAAGTAAGCACAACAAACATTTTTCTTAAACATAATAACAGTTTTATTACTTTCAGTCTGAAGGCATAAAAGAAGAATCACAGGTCACTTTACCAACGCACAACTCCTCAGTTTACGACGTTATTACCACAAAACCAACATCTATGGTAAAAGACAATAACTTCAAAGACTTTGTTGATACTATAGCAATCGATACTACTGATAACCCTGGGGAGCTTCACACAATGACGCAAACAACAACCCTGCCTACAACTGTATCAGTGTCTTCATCTATAAACATTAAAAAGAATGACAACCAAAAAGAAAAAGAAGAAGAACCTGAAGTCGTTATTTCAATTGTTACCAGCAAAACTGTTGTAAATAATACAATTGTGGCTAGTGCAACGCCAAATCCTCTTCCTACAGAGGCTGTCAAACCTGTAACAGAACCATCTGCAGATGATAAAATTGAAAATTCCACCGACACCTGGGTTGTTGTTGCTTCGGTACAAACCAGCAGGAGTGTATCAGGAGCTCGGTTAGTGATTTATTAAAATATCATTAAAACTATCATCATAAAATTATAACTGTTTTCAGGTATCTTCCGTCTTCAATAGTAGAACAAGACGTCAGAATAAAATTGCTTAACGAACATTCTCACGAGGAAGATGACGAAGATTTAACTACCGAAGCACCTCCAACGCAAAGACCTAAGACTTCAACAGAAAGTCTTATTGATAAATTGGATCAAGTTCAATCGGACTTATCTAGTGGACTTTTGACAGGTATAAATAATTTTTGTTCTCGCTATTACCTGTGTGAATACACAATGTTTTATTATTATAGGAGGTTTAGATCACAACATTGAAGTTATAAAGGACAACACTCCAGACAAAGTGGACATGAGCAATATGGAGTTAACCACGCCTCCAAGTACAACTAAAGTTCCGTATCCTCAAGTCAATATTCGCAAGTACTCCCCTAAGAACCGTCCCACCACCACAAGAAAGCCCAGAACTAAACCCACCAGGAAAACACTAGATGTGAACAAACCACAAGGTGACCAACCTCAAGCAGATTTGACTAATTTCCTGTCTTCTGGATACAGATTGAATGCCAGCGACGATAGAAGTTCAAAATTACTGGAAGAAATATTGAACAGGGCTAAACCGAAAAATACACCGAATGTTAAAGAAGTCAATAAAAATGGAAAGAAAGAAGAAGTAGACAAAGAAGGTAAAATTGGTAATATACATTACATTACATTCACAAAACTGACGTTTATTATAAATATGTTTCAGAAACAACAACTGAAAATGCAATCCTCAAGAATGCCAAACCAGTCGACATTTCCCAATTCTTGCCTCCCGGGTACAAATTGCCATCTGAACAACAAAATACTACTGAATTTTCAGTTTTAACGAATGCCACGTCTGAAGAAAAAACAACTGAAAGCATTTACAAAAATACGAAAGCAGATGATATTTCCAAATTTTTACCACCTGGTTACAAACTATCAAAGAGTCAGGACAAAACGACTGAAGCAAGCATTTTCAAAAACACCAAGGCAGACGATGTTTCCAAATTCTTACCACCTGGTTTTAAGCTCTCAAAATCTGAAGAAAAAACAACAGAAGCAAGTATATACAAGAACACCAAGGCGGACGACGTCTCTAAATTTCTACCACCCGGATTCAAGTTACCAAAATCTGAAGAAAAAACTACTGAAAGGAGTCTCTACAAAAACACCAGAGCTGACGATGTCTCCAAATTCTTGCCACCAGGTTTCAAGCTGAAATCAGATGAAAAAACTACAGAAGCAAGTCTCTCGAGGAATACCAAAGCAGACGATGTGTCAAAGTTTTTACCGCCAGGTTACAAAATACCCAAATATAAACAAGACGCCACTACGGAAGGAAGCCTTTATAAGAACACCAAAGCTGATGACGTATCTAAATTCCTACCACCTGGATACAAACTGAAGACTAGCACCGAATCGTCAGAACCATCTAAAGGTAATAGAATATATTATGTATTACGGTTATATATAGACGTTGTTTTTTATCTCAGATAAATTGTTTCCGAAAAACTGCCATGGGTTCTATTATTTACCCAATAATCGCTGATATCTTCACCTAATTTGAAACTGAAAGCCCTTTGTAGTTCGATGATCATCCCCCTTGTCTGCAATTCATAGAACACCTGAGTAGACTGTAACTTCTGATCAAATTTATGATAAAAATAGACTTTTCTTTTGACCTATTTGGTCACTTGGTTTACGATATATGCCCTCACAGCCATATTTATCTTTATTCTTACCATAATGTTTCTCAAAAAAAAAGTTCAAATTTCTTTGGTTCAAATTTGATTAAATGCGCTGGTCTAACTCAGTGCCAGTTTCATTTAAACGATTGTTTCATCTTCAATCTGAAGAACATAATAACGTTTTTCAGGTACTGTCGTCAAAACGGTCGACATAACCGCCTTCCTGCCACCAGGATATAAACCAGATTCGAACTCTACAGAACCACAAGGAGCACCTGTCAATCTCCTACCACCTGGTTACCAATCAGATGAAGCACCAGTACCGCCTCCGCCCTCCAGTACTGCTAAAACTAGTGGAAGTGGTGTCAAAGTGATATTCCCGTCTCGACCCGGAGGAGGAACCAGGAAATCAGCCACGAGGACGACTCCGAAGAGTGTCGAAGAAGTTCCTAGAAACACGCCTCCTACCATACACAAAGGATGGCCATCAAGGTAATACAGGCGATGCATTGTTAGAAGCGCCCCAAGTTCCTGATCTGATTTTTTGTTTATTTATTTTTCAGAGCAACTACTGAGTTTACGGGTTGGCCGACGCCTTCGACAACGCCCATTAGTATCGAAAAGTTATTGGAAGCAGCTCGAACGGCTTCTACAACGACTACTCAAGCTGCAGAAATCACAAGCCCGACAACAACAACTACCACTACGACGACGACAACTACACCCAAACCTACAACTCCTGGTGTTTGTATGGAAGAATGTGACCTTGTTGGTACCATAAAACTCATCGGAGGAGTGAAATGGCAACCGGAGTTGCTGGACAGGAATACGAAGGAATGGCAGGTGTTGGCTAACGAAGTAAAGAGTCAGGTAAGTGTCCATTAAGTTTGCTGGGGCACACACTTTTATAAAACATGTAACTCGAACAAATATTAAAAACATACTATATGTAGATTGCAAATTTTCATTTTGCAATCTACATCAATAAATATAAAGCCATTGACAACGAAGTCAGAATAGACTTTGAAACGTTTGGTATTCCTGCAATATACGTAGTTTTATTTCTATTGTGGTGTTATTCCCCAAAAAAACATAAAAGTAACAGTAATGAACCTGAATCATTACTCGGTTGTGCTAAAGAAAGGAACAACTTTGGGCCATTGTTCAACAGTTTCCTCTGTAGCCAGAAGCACACAGCATGCAGAAATGCCACCAGGTAAACTATCTAAGGAACTGGAAAGATTCATCACCGATTCATCTAAGAATTTGAAACCAAACCAGAAAGCAAAATTGAGGGACATCGTTAGAAACTATCAGGATATCTTCGATGTAGGGAATGGTAAAAGAGGACGAACTGATCTGGTGAAACATAAAATTAATACTGGGGACGCTCAACCGATTCGACAGTCGGCGAGAGAAGACTACCCTTAGCTAAAAGAGAAGAAGCTGACGCGATAGTCCGCGAGATGGACGAACAAGGTGTTATTGAACCATCCAATAGCCCTTGGGCTTCTCCAGTTGTCTTGGTTAAAGAGAAAGATGGTTCGACCCGATTTTGCATGGACTATCGGCAATTAAACCACGCTACAAAGAAAGACAGCTATCCCCTTCCAAGAATAGACGATACCCTAGACACGTTGGCTGGATCGAAGATGTTTTCCACCCTGGACTTGAAGAGCGGTTATTGGCAGGTGGAACTTGCTTAAGAAGACCGAGAAAAGACTGCTTTTACCATCGGCTCAGGACTTTATCAATTCACGGTGATGCCGTTTGGACTGTGTAATGCTCCAGCAACGTTTGAAAGATTGATGGAAACAGTGTTAAGAGGGCTTTCATGGAAAACCTGCCTGGTGTATATTGATGACATTATCGTGGTTGGAAAATCTTTTGAAGATCACGTGAGGAACCTGGAGGAGGTATTTCGGCGACTTCAAAGTTCCGGACTAAAGTTAAGCCCGAAGAAGTGTCAGCTGTTCCAAGAAGAGGTGCAATATCTTGGACATGTAGTTTCCTCACAGGGAGTAGCTGTCGACAAACAGAAAATCAAAGCCGTCCAGGAATGGCCGATACCTAAAGATATCCACCACTTAAGAAGTTTCCTGGGGTTATGCACGTACTGTCGTCGGTACGTCGCCGGATTTGCCAACATCGCCAAGCCACTTACTAGACTCACCGAAGGGAAGGTGCAGTACCAATGGGACGAGGAATGCCAACGATCATTCGAGACACTGAAAAGAGCATTGGCGAGTGCCCCCGTCTTAAGTTATCCTTTGCCAGATGGGAACTTCGTTTTGGATACCGACGCAAGCAATGTCGGAATTGGTGCGGTGCTTTCGCAGATCCAAGACGGTCAGGAAAAAGTCATCGGCTATTTCAGCAACACCTTGAGCAAGCTGGAACGGAATTACTGCGTTACTCGCAGGGAACTCTTGACTGTGGTAAAGGTGGTAGAACACTTCTACAAGTACCTCTATGGTAAAAGATTCCTCTTGAGGACTGATCATGCAGCACTGAAGTGGCTCCTGCAGTTTAAAAACCCCGAAGGACAAGTGGCCAGGTGGATTGAGCGGTTGCAAGAATTCGACTTCCAGACTGAACATCGAGCTGGAACAAGCCATAAGAATGCTGATGCCCTATCGAGGAGACCATGCCCTGATGATTGCAAACATTGTCAGCGAGCAGAAGAAAAAGGGGATGTCCTCTGTAGAACTACCGCCATCGATGACCATTGGCAATCTGCGGAGACCAGAAATTAGATCCAGACTTAAAAGAAGTTATCCAGTGGAAGGAAGAAGACCGCAAACCTACCTGGCAGGAGATTTCCCGATACTCACCAACCATAAAGTCGTACTGGGCTCAGTGGAACTCCCTAATCCTGGAAAATGGACTTCTCAAGCGCGTCCTGGAAACTCCAGAAGAGGGAAACGACAGAAAACAGATTGTAGTTCCCAGAAATAGGAGACCAGAGATGTTACGAGAACTACATGATGGTACAACTGGAGGACATCTGGGAGTAACCAAAACTCTGGGGAAGTTGAGAGAAAGCTTCTATTGGGTAAACTGCCAAGTGGATGTCAAGGACTGGTGCCGGAAATGTACTGTTTGTGCAGCAAGTAATGGGCCTCAGAAGCGTCCAAAAGCTCCCATGAAGCAATATAACGTGGGCAGTCCATTCGAAAGAATAGCCATTGATGTTGCCGGTCCATTTCCTGAATCCGACTCTGGAAACAAGTATATTGTGGTGGTGATGGACTATTTTAGTAAATGGGCCGAAGCGTATGCCTTGCTGAATCAAGAAGCCTTGACCGTTGCTGATGTCCTTGTCAAGGAATGGATCAGTCGTTTTGGTGTTCCCTTGGAGTTGCACTCAGACCAAAGTAGAAACTTCGAGTCTACTCTTTTCCAAGACGTCTGCAAACTCTTAAAGATCAATAAAACACGGACGACGGCATTACACTCGCAATCCGATGGAATTTGTCAAAGGTAGTCTCTGACCATCAAAGAGACTGGGACCAGTATCTGCACTTGTTTCTAATGGCATATCGTTCGTCTGTGCACGAGTCCACGGGTCAGACCCCGGCCAGTATTATCATGGGACGAGAATTAAGACTACCATGCGATTTGAAGTTTGGATGTCCCCCAGGAGAAGAGATCGCAGTTGAAGACTATGTCAGCCAGCTACGTCAAAAGATGAACGGCATCCATGAACGAGTCCGGTTAAACATCGAGAATGCCAGTGCCCGACTGAAAGAAGCCTACGACATCAAAGCCGAGGGCGGAGAATTCCAAGTTGATGATCTTGTTTGGTTGTATAACCCGCAACGTCGTCGTGGATATTCACCCAAACTACAGATCTTGGGAGGGGCCGTACCAAATTGTGAAGAAAGTCAATGATGTTGTCTACAGAATAAAGAAGCTACCTCGGGGAAAACCAAAGGTCGTACATTTCAACAGGTTAGCCCCTTATGCCGGAAGTCATGACGGCGAAGATGACCAAGCCCAATTCCGGAGCATCCAACCACCTGATGACGAAATGACCTTCGAATAGTTTATGGCACTGTACTCTAATGGGCAGAAAGTGCAGCACGACGTGACCACAGAGGAACCTCGAGACCTGTTTGAAGTGCCCATAGAATATGCCCTGGCTCATTGTGTAGCTCGAGATCTCCGGATGCCCAGAGGAATAGCCAAGGTGTTTGCCAAGAAGTACGGCCAGTTCCAGAAGCTACGGGAACAAGATCCAGTGGTAGGGAAGGTCCTTCATCTCGAAGATAAACAACCAGTGGGTACCAGAGACATCTTTTACTTGGTAACGAAAACATTCTCGCAAGACAAGCCAACATATAGCGATCTTTGGAAGACTCTGGTGGAATTGAGGAATGTGATGATGGAGAAGAATCTGATGAAATTGGCGGTCCCAAAGATAGCCTGCGGGTTGGATGGACTGAATTGGAGGGTGGTGAGAAGTATGATGGAAACAATCTTTCGATTCAGTGGCATCAACATCCTGGTATGCTGTCTCAATATTCGCAGCCCAGGTTCGAAGACCGTTGACTGCTACTTCCACCAAACATCCCGTTGTCGAAATGGAGAGTCCTGCAAACACCGTCACACCAGGAAGGATTCTAGGACATTCCGGGCCGAAATAGTCTTAAGGAGGGGGCAATATTACGAGAATTCATCCGACAGCTGGTGCAATCGACCATCAACCAATTCGTGGAAGGGACATTATTCCGATAAATTCTGGGAATCCGAAATGTTTGTCTCTTAACAGGCGGACCGCTGCCGTTACTGGGAATTTTCTTAAAGCTTCCAGAACATGATAGACTTTCTCGATGGTTCGTGGACGTACCAGACAATTCCAAGATAAATATATAAATAAGAAACAGCTGGCGATAGGAGGCATTCAGTTTTCGTCTTTCGTATTGTACAGTTAAGATAAAATGTAAATAGTAGTTTCTGTGAATATAAATTTGTGTTAAAGTAGTGGAAATAAATTAGACTGAGTTGGACTGTGTTTTTAAATAAATCCAAGAACTGAACTGAACCCGTGTGTGAAAATAAAAACATTACAATACTATATTTGTATTTCTCATATTCGATAACCGGAGATGTCACCTAATGCACCTGATTTTTTCTATTTTTGCATAGGTTTACATGAAATCTATAGGCAAGGCTTTATAATTTTTATTTTTAAGTTTACTTTTTTTTAATATCTTTTAAAATTAACAAAAACTAGATTTGAATTCCTCCTAACGGGTTCTTAAATTTCGTATCACATGATTCAGCTTACTTTTTTAATTACTAATTTGCCCTTTATTATTTTCTGAAAGCTAGTTGAGGCATCTGTTTTGTATTTTTCTGATATTTTGGGAATAACACCACAATTGCCTATGAAATATATATTGTTGTAAACTCCGTGGGTTCAATTGATTAAATTTTAAAAACTAACATTCACTACCACTTTCTAGAATTTTTATTTACATCAAATATACACAATAGCTGATTCGAATATCACAATAATAACCGCTCCTTTTAAAACTGGGATAACTATGGGTTTCATTATTATTGATGTTGTTGAGTTTTCTATAAAACCCTTTTTCTGATTTTCGGAATAATGCGTTGTCTAGTTTCCGTTGGTTACTGGTTTTGTACCTTTTCAATCGACTTGTGTATACGGAAAGCTTTTGTCGTAGACTATCCAGACACTGCCGAGACGTGATGTTTTCTCCATCCCACTGGGAGTGTATTCAGTTATTGTCCATGATAGTCTTGACAAGTGTTTCTATTCTGTTGTTCCTGACCCCTCGTTGGTACTCGGTCAGTCTTCCAATGTCTTTCCGAAAAGAATTAATTTTCCCTTCTAGCCCTCTTTGCCAAGGTGGTATTCGGGGTGTTTGTCTAAATTGGGGAGGGTCTTGCTTTGGTCTTATTGCGACCCCAATTGTTCTGCAGATGGAAATTGCAGCACAGTAGATGATTGTGTGTGGCGACTCTAACGTATTAGCACCTAAAACATAGTGTGGCAAGATAAATTTGTTCATAGCCTGCAAGACGATACCCAGTTTCTTAGAAGATCTTAGTTTGGGAAGAGTTGGTCTAATCAATGGATCTGTTCCACTATACTCTATAAGAGCTCTTTCCATTTCTGCTTGGATTTTGTCAAACAGGTTGGCGTTGGCTGGCTGTTCTTGTTGAAGTTCTTTAATATCGTCCACTCTTTGCGCCAAAGGTGTTTCAGGCTCTGGATATGTTGAATTTCAACCAAATAATTCGCGCTCAACTTCGCTCTTTATTTCGTCCAGTTGATCAGGCGAAATAAGGCCATTTCTCAAGATGACACGATATTGATCTGCGACTCTCTGTTCGGTAACTTGAAGCTCTGGGTACTCACGACAGAACTCTTGATGCAGTATTTGGCGATATCCAGTCTGGTCTTGGCCAAGGTTAGTCACTCTGTAAACTGTGCGCAATATAAATTTATTCATGGCGCTAGTCCATTTCATGCGCTGTCTTATCAGTCCCGCTTGAGTGAGCGCTGGCTGTTGATCCTGCGCAACACTTTCTGCGGGTGGAGTTCTCGTTCTCGTTTGACTCCGTTGGTGATGGTCACGTTGTTGCTGTGACTGTATTGGTAAATGGTAACCGCTCCTTTTAAAATCAGCATCGAATTCTCTCGCACAATCGAGTGTCAACTTTTCAGCTGCCGAGGGAATTCTAGATTAGCTTTTTTTGTCAGCATTAGAAAACTCCACTTCTTGTTTTTTTTAAGCCAAGCAATTGATGACTTATCGGAATGAAGCCAGGGTCGGCTTAGGTAAATTTCGTAACAATATATACCAAATAATCCAAACATTTCAGTGTCTAAGTCAGACCCCTTTTTTATTATATAATGAATTCCGAGGAAGAACTTGCTTATTCTGTCATAAGAATTGCTCTTCATAAACTGTAAACTTTGAGTAAGGTACTGAATTCTCTAGTTCATAGGCTCAGTTTTGGAAAAAAGGATGGGACAATTTGATTTTTGTGTATCTTCTTTAATATATTTTAAACGGTACATTTTAAAAATATGAAGGGCATGTTTAAATTTCTGATACGTTTCTTACAACGAGCCCTATCATTTGATTCTTAATTTTCTAAGTTGCCCCTACGATTTTCCATAGGATTTTGCTGTAGATTGTCAAAATATTCCCGTTTTTTTTTCAAAATGATTGACATAATGTTTTCGAAGTTCAGGAAGAAATACTCGACTTTCGATATTTCTTCCCCACTCCCTAAAATTAATCTCCAGAATCAGGGATCATTTATTTACGCTATGCATTATACTCTATATTATGCAATGATTTTACTATTAAAAATAATACAATAAGCAGAAAAAGTAATAAAATAAAATCATAATGATTTTGGTATCTTTTAAATACAGATAGGTTGGAATCAATATTAAATTTAAAATCAGCAAGGCGAAGAAACTTATTTTGAACTCTTTCACTTATATAGGTGTTTAATGAAAGCCATTTATTGTATCTATTCATCACCCCAACATATTGAAACCCCTAAGGCAAGTGTTTAAAATTTTCTAGATCCTTTTTGAAATCACTAACCTTCGGAGGTCAATTATTCATACATGGCCATTCCCAGGCTGAATGAACTAGACATTCAACGGATATCAGCAAATATTTTGACTGAACAATGCTGAAATACATTTAAAATGTCATTCACGACCATGTTAAGCAATAAAGGGGTCCACAATGTGATCCTTGAGAAACACCTGATAACACCTTGATTCGATCTGAAATAAAGTTATTAACTTTCAACCATTGCACCTGTAAGAAAACTATTCAGCCATATGATAAGGGAGGTTTAAAAACCTATGGCATCTAATTTAGCCAGAAGTAAAACTGGTCACACGCCTTTGACAAATCAATATGAATTATAACCGTCTGTTCTTCATTCTTAAGTGCATTCAACAAGTCAATATGTACAACATTGATTATTTGTAGAAGAGCTCTTAGAGTAACCGAATGATTAATGTTCTTGTCCTGAAGGTCCTCAGAAATAGACTGTATTTGACAGACAGATACAAGAATGATCCCATACGGGTTTTCATTCATTTATCGGCATCGACAATAAGTGATTTTCATTTTTAATCGTTTCTGTACAAGTAGAAATAAGCAAAACCGAAAAATTACAAACAATAAACTGTCCCAGAAATTATAAATTAATCTCAGAAATCAAAAACCAGAATTGGTAGTAGATAGGGGGGCACTTGGCAGAAAAAACATGTGGTCTCAAAATGCGGTTTGCACTTGACAGAAAAACCACGTGACTCAAGCTCGAACCTAACGGCAAGGTGGCTGACGGTGGCCGGGTCCGGGAGGTGCCCCGGGAATTAATTTCGGGACTTTCGGTCCATGGGGGGTGCAGGGGGCGGTCAGTCGGGGGGCGGTGACATCATTGTCTTAACGGTACATCGGGAGACGGTCGGAACCTAGGGACTTCCGTTCTGGTGGCTGGGAGCGGTCCTTCTGTCGGGAGCTGTGACGTCATAGGGCTTAACAAGCGGTCAGTTAGAGGCCGACAGGGAACGCTTGTCTGGTTGGACGCTGAGTAGATGTATCGGGAAACGGTAGGGTGCATTGGGATGGGATGAACGAAACAAATGGAAATTATGTTATATGTCATTAAGGAATAGAACAGGGCGGTCCTCAGATTCTGTGAATTACGTATGATCGTCGTGTCCGATAATTTTGAGTTTACCTATAGCCGCAAATCAAATACATTCTAAGCTTCGGTAAGTTACATGCGCGCGTCCAATACTCCTTCGGTTGTTAATCTCTTAATATAGAGAATTCGGCAATTTTAAGTAAAAAATGTACCAAAGATTTCCGAAACGGTTATGAAAATATCCAATTTGCTTTACGATTATTAGTGATTAGTTTCTTAATCATTCCTATAAAAATGCACGAAACGCTTATAAATAATTATTAAATCTCAAAAAATAGCATAGGTGAGTAAAAAACTTAAAAACTCAGTTCAATCTCAAGTTTATGAATTTCATCTATTAGATTCAAAAATGTCGAAGATTACTAACAAGTAAAAAATCTTAGTTCATACAATTTTGTACACTTTTTAAATAATTTACATTTCAATTCTAGCTGGACTATGTATACAGTACCTCGTCACTCCTGAACAAATGGTACAGGAAAATCAGAATAGATGGCTTCAGGTAAACACAAAATAACTGATCATCTTCTTTTGTTAACAATAATTTATTCACCTTATAGTGAAGGAAGTGTCCTAGTCGATTATTTGGTGGAATTGAACGACGTAGGCCGAGAAGTTGACACCCAAGAAATCAAAAAACTCTTCCACGAATCTCTGGACGATGCTTTGCTCACTTTCGGTGAAGGATCAAACAGGGAAGGAAAAGCTCTAAACGAAAGTAAACTAGAAGGCAAACTGTCGTTAGGCAACTTCATTGTGGATCCAGCTTACACAGACTTTTTAGGTAAGTATCGGGCATAACTATTTGGAACCGCTGGATTACTTTTTTCTATATTCTAGTGTTACCAAAACAAGTTTATCCTACGGTTGGTTATGCTGAAAATGATGTATTATTACCACAATGGGCCATTGCTGTGATTGTCATAGGATTGGCATCGCTGTTGTTCGTTATAATCTTTGGAGTCACAGTGGTTCGTATTTTTAAAAAAATCACTCTTGGAGTTTTTAATTTTTCATTTATTTCCAGTTGGTCAATAGACAAAAGAATGCCAAAAAGAAGAGCCCAACGCCATTGACTGAAGATATGTTAAACGAGTTGAATAAAAGTCACATGGGTGGTTTTGACAATTATGGAGCTGATGACCTGTACAACATGGAAGACGTTTGGAACGACAGAGGATACGAACAAAAGATGCCAAAAAAGGTAACGTAACCTTCTTGATGAAATTGATATTTTTCAAATTACGCAGCTCTTCAAAAACAGTCACTAAGCGAAAAACGATCACTCCCACAAAAGGGTAAAGCTCAAAAATATGAATCCGACACCCTAATCAGTCATATTCCCATAGCTCTACAGCCTTATAAAGCAAAACATCCATGACTCCAATAACCACAAAGGGTATTAAAAAACATAAACTCCAAACCCAGTAAGCTCGAGGTTTCTTTTATTTCGGGATGCTTGATTCTGGCCTTTCACGTGATCCCCTTGCCTGATATACGAAAGAAATTTACTATCAGCTGAGTATTCCAAACACATCTGATTCAAATTTTGAGGTTTGAACCAGTTGCGGGGTTTTGGGGTCATATAATTATGACGATATAGAATTATCGATTTTGAGCTTGGAGGTTTAACGAGTAAGAAAGTCTCTTCCTTACTACGTTTTGGGTTATGGGGTTTTGATGTTACAGTGTTGTGGAGTTTTCGGGTTGGCGATACGGAGTTATGAGAACTGATCAGGTTGTCGCATTGATATTTCTTTCCCCCTTATGATGTATCTCTCTTACGTTAAATAACATGCATATTACCGCCTCTAGTTCTGAATGAACTTAACAGGAAATGGTCGTAACATGCATATTGTTTAACATTAGAGAGATACATCATAAGGGGAATGTTGAGTTTTTACAAGTTTACTGAGGTTAGTACAAAAAACCTGACAGGACATTGAACTTCAGGTATTAATTCATCGTAGTTATTACGTACAGTATGTAAGAGTGTTGTGGATTAACAGGTACTCGTATGTTTTTAATATTTAGTTGAACAGTGTTTGAAATGACCTTACTTTGTATTTTTTCAGCGTTCAAATGGGTCACTCAACGACAACAGTATGTCAAACCTCTACGACAGTTGGAGATCGGAATGGAACGGTTACTACTACAACTCCTACTACGGAAACAACCCGGGTAGCAGTCACAGCGGATACAACGGTCGCAGAAGATCTGATTACGATACCAACTTTTAAGAGAAAGTGCAAAAATTTAGCGAACGAATGAAACTGCCAAATGTAGTGGTTACATTGAGGTTAGGAACGAACATTACACTAATGATGGTCGATTTAGTCAAACCGTTCTTTCTATTCGTCAAATATTACGATGTCGTACGTCACATGAACTGTTTCATGCACAAGTTGACTAAGAAATTATGTGTCTTTGAACTTTTTCATTCGTGAAAGAAAAACTTAAAAGATACAGAGTTCAGGTGTAAATTTTCAACGCTCCGTATGATGCAGACATTCTGTAAGTGCGTTTTGGAAGATTGTGGCAAATGTTATGTAATAAGCCTGAAGCGCATCCCAAAAAAGATAAATAAATGAAAATACTGGTAACGGTAAGATAACTTATTCAGATCAATTGTTATCATCAATTTATAAAAATATAAATCTACTCATGCGTACTTCATATCATAGAATAACCTTCGAAAAATACCGATTCAGCAAAAAAATCTGTTCGCTATCAGCATATTTTGCGCGATATTTTTTCAAATTTAAAGGAAACATCCTCTAAGTATGGCCTATTGAACATTAAAATTAACCAGTAACATACCCACTCACACATAATGCAATAATGAAGTAATATTTGATGGTACAAATTTTAGCTTTTGTTTTATGACATGTGTCAGAACATTGTCAAATTCAGCTTTAGATACATTTTTTGCATATACTGCCAATAATAACTGGTTTAACCCTTGTCACGTAAGGGGTGAACATGAGGGTGCTCTACTGGCCTATAACAGATCATGCACGGAATTCCAAAATGTTTTCTTATAGAAACCTATTATTCTGGTGAAACAGGGTGAAGTGTGGGGATTTGTTGACGTCCAAATCCTTGAAAAATTCCCACAACTCCTACTTTCATATATAATATCGGAAACTACCTGAACTTTATGTCTTTTAAAAACAAGTTGTCTCTTTTTTTAATTATAATAAATGCAATTATGTAACTAATATTCTGATAATAGCCAAGATACTTAAACTAACTACTCATATACTTAAGTATAACCCCCCCCTCCCACTCCAAAACAATATAGCTAATAGATGTTGCTCAATTTTTTACGTACCCCTAGCCCTTATGCTCTTCCAAAAAATATATTGGAGATATATAAGTATAAGCCTTAAGGAGCTTTTTGACAATGGTGCATTACGCGAACCGATCTACAGAGTGTTGAGAAACCTGATAAGCAGTTATTTTGTGTGAAAGTTAAATATTATTTTAAAAAGTACATAGGATTTGAAAGTTATACCAAAGGAAACTGAAATATTGACATTTGAGGTTACATTTAAACATTTATGTTCGCATGTGTTGGATATCAAAGTTGTCATTTAAGGAATAATTTTATGATTACGCTTTCAATGTTATTGTAAGTGATTTCAGTTTCAATACTACTAGTTTGGGCCATAGTTGTTCGGCTTTATTTTGTTAAAAGGTATCAGTTAACAATTTGATCTGGTAAATTAGTGCACATCGCCATTTCTTGGTCATATTCTGGTTTCCTGGTTTCATATTCTGAATCTTGATTCACCTTAGATTCTCTTTAGTCATACTGTAATAATATTTATATTTAATATTGTCATCCAGAGTTTATAATTGAAATATTACACTATGATTTAATCAATATATTATTCTTCCTCGTTAATTTTTCCCAATGGTTGATTTTTTGTTATTAATATTTTGAAATGTTTATGAAAGATATGTTCGAGCCAGTTCAAATATTTCATATATTTTGTCTCTTTCTATTTGATCAATAATATTACTGTTTAAATTTTTCTCTTATTGTCCTAACGTCCCTTAATAAAAGTCCCCAATCAAGTCAATCTACATTTAGTTGAACTTGTTTATTCGAATCCTAAAGGACAGCGTACACGGCAACATTTTTTGATTGTTTAATAATAACGACAACCAGATCATCAAGTATTTACTTCAACATATGTGTCCCTATTATAATTAGTACTCTGTAAGTACTTCAATTACCCTCAAAATTCTTGTCTAGTACATGTTTCCCCTCAAAGTAGCTGCTCATTGAACAATTTATATTTAAAATGTTATTTTGTTAGAGTTCACCATTGTCAATGTCAGCTTGCGGAGCTTGATATTTGCCAAGAAAGTTAGATTATATTAAGTAGGTTAGCATTATGTCCTGAAACTTATTTCCAAAGGAAATTGATTTGTCTCTTCCTTCGACAACTCGTTACAATTAGTTGTTATTGTAAATCAGTTTCAGGGCGGTAAACTGGCATCCGTTCTAGAACAAAATATGACTTTTTGGACAAAGCAATCAGAAATTTGCAAAAATCAAGGTAATTTTACTTGAACTTAATTAAATGTGTGAAACTTTACAATTTACAAAACTACTGCATTCTCTACAAGCCATTCGACTTCTTTAAAAATATTTCATTCTTTCAAACATTATCTCATATATTACTGAAGTGCCGAATTAACAATAAGTCTACAAGACAAATAGGCAAGATGTTTAAATCATTCAAAATTTACAAATCATATTCTGTCAGTCATTAAATATTTATTAATTTGATGTTGTATTTATATCTTTATCTCATCTCTATTATCGCTTTCTTTGTTGCCTTTAATCTCTGAGTCATCTGCAGTGAAAAACTACACATTCAAATAAGTAATGAACACCACATCGAGATTTTTTACTCCATTGTTATTGAGCATCCTTAAAAACGTTTAATTACTTCTTTTTTGTAGTTTGATAAAAACAATGCAGCTGTCAACAAGTCTCTTTTAAATCAAAAAATATCTATAAAAATTGGAACTGATGCTGAGAATTGCACAAGTAAATAACGATCCTAACTCCGCTATGAACAATTTATATGGTTTGGCAATTATGTTTTGATTTGTTTAGAGCGAATGCCGGTTGTCGACAAGGACCTATAGATTTTAAAACGGCTGTATGACAAATACAAGGTAGATGTATTTTTAACCAGGTTTTTCTAGTCAAGCAGCCTGTAATACTAACAGCGTCTTTTTGAGTACGCGCTGTGTAGTTCTTCGGCTGTGATCTTCACCCATTCAAGACTTACTTAGGTAATGAGAATTGTAATACAGACATCGATTCATGACTTATTAGATGAGAGTATTTAAGTTTTCATTTAAGTTAAATTACATTTAGTGTAACCGGTAGCCGGGTTATTTGTAGGTTTTTATTTATATCCCCATCGGGTACTTAAAGCTGTAAATATGTTTAATTGAAATTTATTTGATACCCTAGGTTGGAGGGAGGTTTGAGATACTTGAGGATGCTGTGTAAAATTAAGCTCTAAGGCGAAGTGTTCAAATCAAAGCTTCAAATATTTAAAAACCTTTATAATTTTCTTTTTAATTACTTATTTATAGTAAATTTAACCTTATATAAAAGGCAAATATTTATTTATTGAAGGCATTTGAAATACTTTGAAAGGCTTATTAAAAAACGGAATATTGCTTGAAATCGTAACTACATTTCTGTATTTTTGGTTGTCTAGAATCATTATTAGAAACTCAAAATCTAAGTTTTACAATTTGAGAGAGTGCAAGATGAGTCCCATGTTTATCCCTAAGTATGCCTTTTTCCAAATAAACTGGAGTCAGCACGTTTCGTTAAACATTTTTATAGAAATGCATATTTTTAACCGGTTGGGGTATTAAGTTTATTTTTATAATAGGGAAATTTCACATATTATGCATTAATTTATAGGTAATTTTTTATTAACACTTATCTTTAGTTGTTTGTAATCTGGTTGTTTCCCATTCAGAGCATGTATCGCATTAAATGCACCATACTCACTATTGTCAGACATTTTCACGTTCATGGAAGACAACTTATAATGTAATGTATAAAAAAATTGTTTTAGGCACTTGGTGTACTTACCTGATAATAACTAATGTTTAAATTTTGTACATACTTGTAAATATGTCATGAAATTATGTCTATTTTCCCAATTTAAGTGAATAAGTTTTTATTATTGTATTTGAATTACTATCTTTAATGTTTAAGATGAAATTTAAATTATTCTATGTGTAAGTTATTGTATTAAGGTGTTAAAAAATAAACATTAAACCCGTAACAAATGTGATTTCATTACTGCAGTTGTCTCCATTAGAAATTGTTTTGAACCTTTTAGCTGTGTGAAATTAATTGAATTCCCAGTGAGTGCATCCATTCTTTTTTTCGTGGAGATTTACAATGTTATTTGTCTGGGCGTATTTTTAAAGATCAGAGGTTAGTGTAGGGCTGAAGGTTAGATTTTGGCCCTAAGAGCGCAGGGAGCGATTGCCAGGGTCAGCCTGTTCCAGAGAAGCTGCCGGTGGACCGTTTCTCTGTTTTTTGCTAACAATCTCGAAAATTTACCAATAGAAGTTGACAAACAACAAATTCAACATCAAAGCAAAATTTTTTTAGAAAAAAAACTCGAAATAGAACACTAAACGATTGACAACAACTCCAGAGTCGGAGTTGCAACGTCTCCAAACACAGATAAGAATAACCCAGTATACAATACAATACTTATAAAGAGGAATACTGGTTGATCATTTTGTAAACATCTCTATCTCTCAGAATAACTGCGAGGAAGAATCTCTGTACAGACAGCCAGTAATCTGGGCAATTTTATGAAATTGCCTTACTACACTATGTTCTACATATACAATATTCAAATACTTATCTGTTGCAGTAAAAAAAACTGAGGAGAAAAAACCCAATGAACAGACAAAATAATTCAAGACCTCCTCAACAATCTTTTCGAAAGTATTGAACTGCAATTTTAGCATGAAAAAATTAAACTACCGGAATTAATAAAATTCTTCGAATCTTTTAAATACATAATTTAATATTTTATTTCGGTAGGTACCTCGCTCGTTTCGACTTCCTGCTCTAACTTTGTCTGATAGACGATCGTCTCGCTTCCATCATTGGAAAATCTTCCATTTTTCTGCTATCGTCAGCCGCTGAAGTAAACACATCTTACCTTTGTGTTAAGGATTTCTAATTGTTACGAGCAGATGTGCATTTTTGGCAGCGTTTTGTAAAGCCAAGTAGACAAATATCAGTCGTACAACATAGTTCCTAAAGATTTTTCATTTTGTATACCGTTTAAAAGGATTTAGGACATCACCGTTTTTAGGGTTCCGTATATGCAATATACGGATAACCTTATAAAATCACTCAAGATTTCTGCCTCTGTCACATCACAGCAATTTTCTCCTAAACTAATGAATAAATGAAGAAATTTTGATTTTAGGGGTACTTCTGGGAGGAAAAACAAAAAAAAAATCGACCGTTCCCCCCCCTGATCTCTGAAACTACTGAGCCTAAAATTTTGGAAAAAAAAAGAAAATATAGATCTTTGTGCGAACTTTACAGGAAAAATAAGGAGAAACCATTAATATTAATTTTGGGGAGCAAATTATAGAATTAAATGAAAATTTAAAAATAAAAATTTTTTCAAACGCATCATGTAATATATCATATGAAAGGTCCCATTCTGAGGAACACAAATATATTTTTTTCATATTTAAAAAAATAATAATTAAAAAGATATTAACGAAAATATACCAAAATTTACCCATCCCCCCCTTATCTCCGAAACTATAAAACGTAAAATTTTGAAAAAAATTAGAGGTATAGGGTCCCTCCCCCTTAACTCCAAAACCATAAGCTGTAAAATTTTGAAAAAAAATGCAAATATAATAAGGTAATAAGGAGAAACCCCTAATATTCATTTTATAGATTATAGACTTAAATGGAAAATAAAAATGATAATTGTTTATAACGGTTCAATATATCAAATCAAAGGGCTCATTATGACGAATACAAATACGTATATTTTTTTATTTTTTTTAAATAAATATTTTAAAATATATTTTAAAAAAATATATTAAAAAAATTTCCCATCCCATTTTTTTTGTTTACAGGAAAAATACGAAGAATTCCCTAATATCACCAAATTATAGCTGACTAAACGGAAAATAAAAAACTATTTTTAACGCATCATGCAATACATCAAATGAAAGGGTTTATTATGAGGAATACAAATACATATTTTTCATATTTTGAAAATTAATTGTTTACAAGATATTAACAAAGATATAAAAAATTCTCATTTCTCGCTTTGTTTCCGAAGCCATACTACCTAAAATTTTCAAAATAATTAAGGCTACTGGTGCTTACTTGAAATTTATAAGAAAAATTATTAGAAAACACCCATAGTAATTTTAGGGACAAATTATACAATTAAGTGGAAAATAAAAATTCAATTTTCAAACGCATCATATCAGATAAAAGGCTCATTATGTTAATTACAAATATATCATATTTTTAAATCATTTGTTTAAAAGATATTGACAAAAATATTAAACATCGACTTAATTCCCACTTTAGAAACTACACTATTTAAATTTTGAAATATATATTTTATTTGTATTTTTCAATAACTTGAATAATATATTAAATAGTTTATAATTTAAAACTGGACCTGTTTTGCCCTATATCTTCCAATCTACAGAGCCTCAAAATTGAGACAGTAGATTATAAAAGGCTTTCCTGAAAGTTTATTATTAAAATAAAAATCTAATGTTAATTTTTGGGGGCCAAATTAGAAAATTAAATACATATGTATTCTTATAAAAATCACGCGAATCCTGAAGCAGATAAAATAAAAAGTCTATGTGTGGAAAATGAAAGTGTATATTCTTTATAAATTTAAAACGCTTCCATTAAAAGATATTAGGGCAAATATAAGAAAATGCACTCATTCCCTGCTTGTCTGAAACTGGAATATTCGAATCTTGAAGGTGGTACGGAACCCTTAGTATGCGAGTCCAATTCGCACTTGACCAAATTATTTAGAAAGTGAATGGTAAATAATCGTTACGAATCCTTTATTTTTTTATGAATGTCGGTAAGTTTTACTGTGGAGTTATTTCTGAAAAATGTACGGTACCAGGGACGTACCATTGAATTCTATTGTGGATTTATCAAATGTAATGTGAATAGAATACGTACGTCGCCAAGGACGTACTCACCTTTTGGTTTAGTGAGGGGCAAAATTAGAAAAAATTGTCCCAGAGAAAAGGAAAAATCTCAGAAACTTTTTGGTCCAAGGGGGTTGGCAAGTCTGCAATTTCATGGGAAGTTTTAATGGCTCATGGTCAAGTTTTTCAGGTCCCCTCAACATCAACATCAAACACATCAAACCGAAAGTGCGGTGTAGTTTATTTTGAAAATACATCAAGGAAAAATCAAAAATTACAATTCTACCGTTTTCCTGGATTTCTATAGCAATCGGAGAGGAAGGAAAAATGGATTACAGTAGTTCGTCGTCAAGGGCAATAAATTAAATTTCCACGTTTTTAGTCATTACTAAATACATAAAATTAATCACAATTGTTGTTCTCTTAACAAAAATAAGATTCAATAACTCTTGTAATCAGAAAAGTTTATCATGTAAATACTTTTCTTACCAAAATAAATTGAAATTTAAGGTTAACAAAATTTTTAATTTTTTAATTAATATTTTCTTTATAGATAAAAAGTAACTTTTTAGTTACAGGAGGGATAAAAAGCTATGGCAACCAGGAACATATTCAAGGATCTGCTGTGCTCATTTCGATGGAACAGAAAAGTCAAACAATGTAGATACATACAGTTTACAATTCAACTATTTGTAATATATTAATGTTTATACTCTTTTAAATAAATAACACTTTTTATTTTCATTATTTTATATTTTTATGAGTGCTTCTTTATTATTAGTTATTACCAAAGTTATAAAGAATATATAATCAATATTCATTTCTTTGTGAATTAACATGTATATTTGCATCTGTTGTTGCTTTATTATCCTTGTTCCAACTTCAAAATTTTTATCTTGGTCCATTAAAACTTCAACGTCAGTGAAATCTACCAATAAATTATATATAATGAATAAAGTTAATTTGTTTTTTTCTTATATATATATATTTACTTACTATTGTTAATCTCAATTGGAGTTTCATCAACTCCTGAAGATGAAATTTTTTCTTGTCGTAGGTACTCGTAATCTTTCAGCCCACAAACCAGCATGAAGATTTTGCTTTTTTATATACATATTGCAGGAAATAGAGTTGGATTGTAACTTTTGTTATGTGCATTGTTTACTTTTTTCCCAAACAATTTGACCACTGCAAATCATTGAATTTGTTTCTGGTTGAAACTGCTGTAATTAAAAAATATGTTTTGTTAATAGAACAACAGTTATGATTAATTTTATACATACAATAATGACTAACAACGTGGAAATCAAATTTATTTACCCATGATGTCGAACTGCTGCAATTCATTTTATCTTCCTTTATTGCTATGGAAATCCATGAAAGTGGTATAATTGTAATTTTGGGTTTTTTCTTGGTGTATTTTTGACAATCAACTACACCGCACTTTCGGTTTGATGTTTTTCTTTCCATTTTATGGAATAACTAAATTTTAATCTACAACACAGCAAACATAAATTACAGCTTTGACAGAACCAGCGTTCCACAAATAAAACACGAGGTGGCGCAAATGTCTATTGTCAATTTACTAGCGTATAATGTAGGTTTCAGCATTTTGTTGGTTTTTAGAAGGTCCGACCCATAGATAAGAGATTTATATGTCCGACCTAGGATTCGGCTTCGGTGGCAACGATGTCGTAATCGTATATTGTTATATACGATGTGTTTCTCAGAATAGAGTACAGAGCAGTACTTAAATTCACAGGTATATGACAGGTTTTTCTTGAAGGACAAATATACGATATCAGTGGTTGTAACACATTTTTATTTTTTAACTAAGAAATTCCAAATTTTTAAATATTACAGTTTTTGGGATTTTTCATAAACAGAATTCTAAAAATAGTACCTATCTGCAGTAAGTTTACAGTTGTTCAGTCGTGTATACATTTTGTGTAATAATTTTAGAGATTTGAAACCTAACAAATTTTTTAAGACATACATAACCGTCCAAAAAAACCTCATTTTACGTGATATTTACATTGCTACCATTTAGTGACAAATTTTTTTAAGAACTTATAGAAACATAAAATATATTTGCAAATGTATCAAATCTTGCAGTACAACAGGCAACTGATCATAATTATTTTTGCGTTTTGTATGCCGAATACTGCAATACAAACATTTACACTGAAGCTTGTAACTTCTGGATATAGCCTGCAGTACACAAATGTCGTGGCAAGACTCACTCGGTTGGGAGCTGATTGCAATAAAATACGACCAACCTTTTGTTCATTGGCTACTTCCACCCACCAAGTGAAATAGCCTGTTACTGTCTCTATTGCCTTCTCTTTCTAGCCTTGCCACGAACTTGTGCATTGCAGGCTATCTCCAGAAGGTACATGCTCTAAGGTGTGTATACTCATCACGCAAAATAATGTCTATATACTTTAGATGTTTTTTTTTCTGATTTTCAAAAAACTATGGCATTTTTTTAATGTTACCTCCGAGAACAATATTATTTTACCATCACTTTTATTACAAACGAAATAAATTAATGTATCTCTCATGATAATACTTTTTATTCAAAATAAACTTTCATACACAATAAACTGCACAAATGTCAATTATAAAACGTTAGTTGTACCATATACGTAATACTACGCATATAACCAACAATACACTCATACAAAGTGTGCGCAGTGAAAGATCGCACTAGACGCTAGAGCAGCTATTATATCACGCTTACGCCTTCAGCGGACTCTCAATGCATCTGGGAAGATGCAAAAACCAATGAAACTGTCCGGCTATTGAGGTAACATTTTTTTATAGGTCCTCAAGTAACATATACAAAATTTAGCTTTTATACTATAACGAAAGTATAACTATAATTTCTTAAAGTTTAGAGGTGTCTGGCAGGGGGTAGCAACAGTAATAAGTGTCCGGCAATGGATGACGTGATTTTTTAAGTTATACCGTAGAAACTATAAAAAATTTAAGCTTTATGCTTTAAGGAATTTCAGGTACTATTTTATACACCTTTACTCCCTGTTACCTGCGCAAGTAACCACAACCCAAATTTCATAGTCGCTGGTCGTTCTTACCTGTGTCGGGGACATGCATAAAGAAACTATCAGCTTTTATAAAATAAGGAAGGTCTGGCCGTCGTGGGCTATATTGAATTTCGTTGAAATTTGAGTTCTCTAGCCATTTTTGAAACAATTATGTCTAATTTTTTAGTGTGCAATGGTCATCCAAAAGTTGGTGTCACTATATTTTCGCAAATCATATCGTGTATACAAAAAATTTTCTCATCAATGTAAAATAGTTCACAAAGTTCTTGCCATTAATTTCATAAAAAATGTGTGAAATTCGCCATACTCAAATCTGTTTTTCAACCACGGTGACAATCACCGTTTGTTTACAGAAATAGAAGTCATTATAACAACTTCTAAGTCCAAAAAATTAGTGCAAAAATGGACAGTTCTGTTCCGAAATTAGGTCTGTAGTCTTGTCTGGCGTGGTGCCAGTGTGCGTACCCATCAAATCTGGTTCGGTCTCCCGTCAAGTTCAGACAAGTTTCGGTGTGCGCTTCCCTTTAATGTTCCAATTAAGGCACTGGCTCGCACAAAAAGGTACAAGCAATAACTGTGCCTTTCGATGTTTTATGTAAGTCTAGCAAGTTAACATAAAACTATATCATAAAACACGAAGTATGATCAAATTAAGGCCTGAAAATTGCGGCACTATGCGGCAAAGTCTCTTTGTGCTCCTATAAGGGGTAATTTTCCAATTACCAGCGCATAGAGGTTCAGACTGCATACTAAGGGGGATCCAAGAGCTGTAAAAAAGTAATTTTTGAGTTTAAATCTAAAAGTGAATTCACTATTTTTTAATATATTGTATCCGAACTCTAGAGAAGCCCCCCTACCACGTACGTAAATTTCCTTCGAGATTACCCTCCAAACCTATTACCTGTCTTTATGTATAGTTATCACTTGTTACCAAATAACTATAAGAACTTATTTAAACGCGTGAAAACTACAAATCTAGATTTTTTGGAATATCAATTTCTTGAGAATGAAATAGATAAACTCCAACTTTTAGGTAACTACTTTTTATTCTTAACAAGTTTCAATTGTGGTACATTTTTATTTTTCCTTATCACAGACTTGCCCCTCATGTACTTCTGTAATACAGTGGGAATGTGTATCACACCTTTTTCGTCCTGTTCCGTTTCCGTTAGAGCTATGAGTAGTCGTGGAATGGCACAAGCTGTCCCGTTGAGGGTGTGTACGAATTTAACCTGACCATCTTTTGTTTTGTATTGTATATTAAGTCTGAAACAAATGATGAAATAAATATATGTATTTTTTATACTACATTACAAACTGGTTAAACATGAGCTATTATTTAGATGTAAATAATCATAAAACCTCCCCCGGCTCCGGCCACCTAGGACACACTGAAGTAAAATCCACTTCTCTTTAACCCAATTTTGTTATGAATTGTTGATAAATCACATCAACTACAAGTTCTGCTATTTAAAGCATTTCCATAACAGCATAGAAAGCTCATCTAATAATCCATATCCGCTACCTTTTGAAAATAAGGGAGCATTTTAGCTTGGAATAGTTTGTGTAACACACTAGGTCCAGTGAACATCAATTTTGACTAGTTGAATATTCAGCCCTGTTAGAGAAATAATTTCGTCAGCAGCTTCATCTTCATGTACGTGAAGTACCACCTCCTCTGCATATTCCACATCCTTGCAAAATTCTCCAACTATAACCTTCAGCTCATATCCAATTAAAGCGATGTAAGTCTTGATTTTACACATACATTCCTCCGAAAACTTCACATTCTCTAAGTGTATTCAAACTTTAATTTTTCAAAATGCTTCGATGAATTATAATTAATGAAGTTATGTTGTTTAAGTGTACACCAAAACTGTTAAATTTACTTAGTGATAAAATATTGCGATATATTCCCGTGAGCTGGAAAGGAACAACTATTGAATTCCAAAAATAATGTTCTCTGTTACTCGCCAATTCACACTGAAAATACTTCACGACTATAAAACCGTACTGTGTTCTGAACAATGACTAAGAAAGGTACAGGGACCGATTGAAAGGATCCACTCATTCCTCGATGTAATCAACTCCAATCCAATGCTCTCTCCACGTACATTCTGGAAGCATCTGCCGTCTTTCTATGGGCATTTTAAAAGTTTCGCAAATATGGGTGTACTTTTTTATAGCCAGCTGTTATCCAAAAATTTGTGACTTGAATAAAATTTACTATCTAGTTTTTGGGATTCCAATTCACCTATATTACTACTATACTTATTTTGGGGCTTTGTTTATTTTTATTGATGTCTCAAGAAGGTATGGAAAATGAAAAATATAATAGTAATAATAATAAATAATAATAAACCTCGAATACCACCTTGGCAAAGAAGACTTGAAGGGAAAATCAATTCTCTTCGAAAAGACGTTGGAAGGCTGACCGAGTACCAACGAGGAGTCAGGAACAACAGAATAGAAAGGCTTGTCAAGACTATCATGGACAATAACAGAATACACTCCCAGTCGGATGCAGAAAACATCACATCTCAGCAGTGTCTGGACAGTCTACGACAAAAGCTTTCCGTCTACACAAGTCGATTGAGAAGGTACAAAACCAGTAACCAACGGAAACTAGACAACACACTATTCCGACAATCAGAAAAAGGGTTTTATAGAAAACTTAACAACAACAATAATAATGAAGCCCCTAGTTACCCCAGTAAAACAGACATCGAGGAATTCTGGAAAACACAGCTTTCCACCACAATCTCCTATAACTCCAGAGCCAGCTGGATAAATGAGGAGGAGGCTGCATCTCAGAACTGTGAGGCCATGCAACACCAACCATTTACAACGGAAGATACATCCAACATAATGAAGAACCTCCATAACTGGAAAGCACCAGGACCAGATGGTGTACAAAATTACTGGATAAAGAAACTGTACGCAACCCACGAAACACTAACAGCCCTTATAAATGACGTAATTACCCACCCACACAAGATGCCTAGTTTCCATACGCATGGTGCTACATTCCTCTTACCAAAGGACAACCTATGTGTACAGGACCCAGCAAAGTACCGACCAATCACTTGCCTTCCAACCTTATACAAACTCATAACATCGTGCATTAATCATTGCATTCTCAAACATTGTGAACTGAACAACATAATAACTCAACAACAAAAGGGATGCGCGAAAAATTCGATGGGTTGCAAAGAAAAACTGATAATTGATTCCGTTGTCTGCAATCAAGCCCACGCCAAATGACGAAATCTCTACATGGCATATGTGGACTACAAAAAGGCCTTTGATTCAGTTCCACATGATTGACTCATTAAGGTGCTGAAACTCTATAAAGTGAATAATTGTATTATTATGTCCACCTGGCAAACCAAAATCTCAATGAATGAAGCCAACTGTTCGATACAAACTGACCCCATTCCAATCAAAAGGGGTACATTCCAGGGAGACTTTCATAGCCCGCTGTGGTTCTACCTTGCCATGAACCCTCTCTCAAACAAACTGAACTCAACTAATATTGGATTCAGTCTCAAACACAACAACATACAGGCATTAAAGATAAACCATTTGTTATACATGGACGACTTAAAGTTGATGGCAGCTACAAAACAACAGCTGCATGATATGCTTAAAATCGTAGAAGGGTTCTCTAGTGACATCCATATGAAATTTGGCCTAGACAAATGCCGAATTATTAATATAGTTAAAGGCAAAATACAGCAGGGGCACTTCAAAATGGCAGATGGCACCTCAATTGAATCTATGGGGAGAGGTCATACTAATAAATACCTTGGAATAAAGCAGGCTCAACGTATTGATCACATGACTATGAAAAAGGACCTAACAGCAGAGTTTTATAGAAGGGTAAGACGACTGTTGAAAACCAAACTAAACAGTAAAAATCTGTTTCAGGCTATTAACACCTATGCGTGTTCAGTGCTCAGTTACTCTTTCGGTATAGCTAATTGGTGCAAGACTGACATTGAACAATTACAACGAAAAGTTCGAGTTTTACTAACAAAAGCTCAAAATCACCATCCAAAGAGCTCTGTCGAACGTACAACTTTGCCACGGTATGAAGGAGGAAGAGGATTGACAGATCTAAGTAAACTATTAGATCAACAAATTTCTATTTTGCGTAGTCATTTCCAGAAACTCGCAGAATTTTCTGATCTACATAGAGTCATGTGCCAGGTTGATGACTCAACACCACTGCGACTGACACAACAACATGTTCAGTTACACCACCAGACCACAGATCAGAAACTGCTGAAATGGAAAGAGAAGCCGCTTCATGGAAGGCATATAAACGACGTCAACCAAGATTATGTCGACAGTTCAGCGTCGAACTACTGGTTGATCTCTGGTCATATGTTTCCTGAAACGGAAGGCTTTATATTGGCAATCCAAGACCAAGTAATTCCAACTAAGAACTATCTAAAGTACATCGTCAAAGACCCTTCTATCGACAACGACAGATGCAGATATGGTTGCCAAACATCTGAATCTATCCAGCATGTCACAGGAGGTTGTCAAGCGTTCGCTGCAACTGAATACAAAGAACGACACGATGCTGTGGCAAAAATACTGCACCAGGAACTAGCGTTGAATCTCGAGCTATCACAGTCGGTAAGACAACCCTACTATATATACAACCAGAATCTATTTTAGAAAATAACAACTACAAACTGTACTGGGACCGGACGATATTGACCGATCGGACTGTTGCTCACAATAGACCAGATATAGTTTTGGTAGATAAAGTCTCTAGAAAAACAATCTTAATTGACATAGCAATCCCTAACAACAATAATATAAATATTAAGCAGGCTGAAAAAATAGCGAAATACAAGGACTTAGAATTTCAAATACAGAGACAATGGGACATAAACAACACTCGAACAGTACCAATTGTTTTGTCAACAACAGGAGTAGTCCCAAAACATCTATTAAACAATTTGAAATGCCTCGGTCTGGAGGAACATCTTTACCAACTGATGCAAAAAGCCGTCCTGTTGGGAACAGCCCGGACGGTTAGAAAATTCATGGGGAACTGCAGCCACGACACCAACCACGGGCCTGATAACCTGGCAAGGGCTCCCACAGAGCTAAATCCTTTTGATATGTAGTATATCTGGGGTTTAGTGAATTTTCCCCTAAAGGCACACTATTTAGAGGGAGTGAGATGCCATACATTGTATGGTCAAGTCGGGAATACGGGTAACGGGTGGGTATTCTTTAGCGATCCCGGCTGAGGATAGACCTGCTTCAAGGACTTAGCTACCCTGCCCTCGTGAGCTCTTGAATTCTTTCCTTAAACCGGAAAGATTCATGTCCACTTCCTGCCATCCTAGCCCGGCACTTACTTTCCTACCTCCGCCTCCTCCCAATAAATATAAAATATAATGCCTCTCGAAATCCATCCCTACGTTCAACGACTGCAGAAACGATACGTGAGAGGCAGAGGTCAACACAACAACGTTGATTATGGAACAGGGCATTGGTAAAATACCCTATATGGTGAAAATGAATATACATTTAGCCTCGGATAGAAGTAACGACGTAAACGATCTCAGACAAACTTCTGATATCGCGTCCGGCAGGAGACGACAACATGGCGAGGCGTCTCAGGTCGTCAATCAGCGAAACCCTCAGCCAAATATAGAAGAGAGTGGAATTCCAATACCCATGACTGCTCAACGTGTTTCTGCGGAAGGAAACCCCCTTTTACCACAGACCACCCAAGCAGGAAGAACTCGTCAACGCATGAAATGGACGCAAGAAACAAATGAATTCATCATGCGAACGTATTACAGAATAACTAAGATGGAGACTGACTGTACGGCATACCGAAAAGAACTACACCCAGCATTCATTGAAAAATATCCAACATCAAATGTAACAGAACAACGAATTTCAGATCAGAGACGTGTAATCATGAGAAATAATTTACTATCACAAGCATTACTAAACCAAATAAAACAAGAAGTACAAATTGATATTCAGATTAATACTGAAACACAAAATAACCAAAGCGCCCCGTCATATGAAAATGTTGAAGATAATAACATCGTCCAGCAAATAGAACTAACAGAAGAATACGAAACCGCAACAGAGCAAAATCAAGAGAACAGTAGAACAACAATTGACCAAGAAATATCAAAGGTCAACGAAATCAGGCAACAGTTTCAGACTGCTCTTGCACAGTACAGTGGTATGAATCCTGTGGCAAGGCCTATGATACCGAGGCAAAAAACGTCTAGGAAATTAGCGCAATTAACTGATATAATGAACAGAATAATCCTCCCTGACCACTTACTTAAAGTAACTAGTTTTGAAAATTTACATGCCGCTATTTATTGTGCTGCGCTAGCGATAGCTCAGGCTAACGGATCCAAGATAAAGACGACACATCAACATAAAAAGACAAAAAGAGCACCAGATAGAATGGTGCCATGGGAATTACGATTACGCAATAAAATTGCAAATATTAGGCAAGACATTGCTAGGCTCAATGAATACACAAAAGGTCATCCCAGCCAAAGACTGCAAAAGTTAACACACAAAATATTCCAGAGATATAAAATTCACACCACCAGAGACAACGTAAATACTACCATAAAAAAATTTAAAGATACTCTTAAACAAAAATTAGCACTGTTTGCTGGCCGGCTTAGAAGGCACATAAAAAGCAAAGAGAGAAAAGAACAAAATAATAATTTTCTTTTCAATGAACGAAAATTTTATAGAGACATTAGAAATGGAAATAATAACAAAACCCAATGTTATGAAACAGAAGAACATTATTCACCGGATCGACTAACCTTTGAAAACTATTGGTTCAACTTATGGAATTCAACAGGTCGACACAAGAAGGAAGCGGCTTGGATAACTGCTGAGACTGAGGATATGAGTCACATTGGAGAAATGGAAGCATCAACTATCACGAAAGATGTTCTACAAGCAGTAATACAAAAAACTAATAATTGGAAGGCTACTGGCAGTGATTGTATTCATAATTATTGGTACAAAAAACTTACCTGCACTCATGAGTTGCTTCTGAACCATATAAATACATGGTTAGAAAATCCAGAAATGCTACCGAGATTCCTAACTGAAGGTAGAACTTACGTACTAGCAAAAGAAATAATGTCGACAGACCCTTCAAAATATAGACAAATTGCCTGTCTGCAGACTATTTATAAGATCACGACTGGATGTATAGCTCATTTATTAAGTAAACACATAGAAACTAACAGAATTATAACTAATGAACAAAAAGGATGCAGGAAAGGTGCAAAGGGATGTAAGGAACAGTTAATCATTGATGAGGTTATACTTAGTCAGGCACAAAAAAAACGTCGTAATATACACATGTGCTACATTGATTATCGCAAAGCCTTTGACTCAATACCTCATTCATGGCTTACTGAATTACTCTGCATATACAAAGTAAACGAGGTTATAACACGATTCCTAGAACATGCAATGAAACACTGGAGAACAGTCATTCAGCTAGGCAACATGCAAACAAAACCTATTAAAATAAATCAAGGAATCTTTCAGGGAGAATCTCTAAGTGCAATTTGGTTCTGTCTTGCAATAAACCCTCTATCGAGACAGCTAAACAAAGCAGGTCATGGATTTGAATTGAAAATGTCTAGACACGAAAGTCATAAGGTCTCACATCTCCTTTACATGGATGACTTAAACTATACGCTGCCACTGCTCAACAACTACGGCAATTAATGAAAATAGTTGAATCATTTACGGCAGATGTAAGAATGGAACTTGGTTTGGAGAAATGTAGAACACTAAGTTTTATCAAAGGTAAACTACAACAAATTAGCGTTGATACTGAAAGTGGTAAGCGAATTGAACCTTTAATTAGCGTCGACACATACAAATATCTAGGTATAATGCAATCACAGCGTATAGAACATACAAGGGTAAAACAAAAAATTAAATCCGAATTTACTAAGAGATTAAAACTTATCCTGAGAACACTGTTGAACACAAGGAATATGATCAAATCAATAAACACTTACGTAATTCCCTCATTAACGTACACATTTGGGATAGTTAGATGGAGCAAAACGGAACTTGAACAGCTGCAACGTAACATTCGAACTGAAATGACTAAAACCCAAAAACATCACAGAAATTCAAGTGTGTTGAAAGAATGACCCTTCCAAAATATCTGGGAGGGCTTGGGCTTCTGGATGTTCGAAATATACACAACAAGCAAATAAAATCTCTTAAAAGCCACTTCCACCAACAGAGAAATAATTCGCTCCTGCATGATGCCGTGTGTAAGGCAGACCAAGAATATACCCCACTTAATTTAAAAGACCCGACGGAACAAGTTAATGAACTAATTGTGACAAACGAACAAAAAACCACAATGTGGCAAAGTAAATCCTTACATGGACGGCATGCTCATGATTTAGAAAGACCTGAAGTCGACAGAATCGCGTCGAACGCATGGCTTCAAAATGGAGAGCTTTATCCGGAAACAACAGGGTTTATGCTAGCCATCCAAGACCAAGTAATTAATACTAGGAATTACCAAAAGTATATTTTACACAATCCATCCATTACAAATGACTTGTGCAGGAAATGCCAACAAAAACCTGAGACAATACAACATATAACCGGGGGATGTACATCAATGGCAAACAATGAGTATTTGCGGAGGCATAACCAAGTAGCAAACATTATATATCAAAATCTCGCTCAATCCACAGGAGTTGTAAATGACTCATGTCCTTACTACCAATATAAACCAGAGCCAGTAGCAGAAAATGGCAACATTAAACTGTTTTATGACAGGACAATACTGACAGATAAAAACGTATCTAGTAATCGTCCAGACATTGTCTTACATGACAAAATCAATAAGACAGCACTCTTGATAGACATAGCTATACCCAACACACATAATATCATGGAAACCATGCAAGAAAAGAAACGAAAATATACCGATTTAAAGACTGAACTGGTACGAATCTGGAAACTAAAATCACCCATAGTGGTGTCCAGCACAGGGGTAGTTCCAGCAATACTTAAAGACAATTTAAAAAGTATTGGTCTTGATCCTAACCTGCATATGAAGATACAACATACAGTTATCTTAAATACATGTCATACGGTCAGAAAATTTCTAGATTCCGATTAAATTGCTGTATGAAATGGTTTAGCCCGCATATCGCAATAAAGCACCCTTAAGGAGATTTACAAAAACAATTAATAATAATAATAATAATAAGCCTCGGAAAACCCGTGTGGTGTCCGGGTTAGAATAGCACCATGGTATCTACCGCCTGTCGTATGAGGCGACTAAAGGGGCAGCTGTCCGCTGACCTACTACCTAGCCTTGCTTCCTTCCCCAAAATCCGCACGGGATGATCTGGTTTAAATCATTTCATCTGGGAACTGACAACCCCACGGTTCCGAGTTACCCGGGTCACCAGGGTTAATTGGTGGCACCACCCATGAAAATGGAGTTACGGAGTAGAGGCCTCGGAAAAGAGCCGCTGCCTGGGGATCGCCAGGGCATGTCTGGAGCCGGCGCTGGACATGACAGTCCAAAGAGCTACAGCCCAAGAACCACAACAACATTCACCAATACAGTCAAAGCAACAACGTGACCATCACCAACGGAGTCAAACGAGAATGAGAACTCCACCCGCAGAAAGTGTTGCGCAGGATCAACAGCCAGCGCTCACACAAGCGGGACTGATAAGACAGCGCATGAAATGGACTAGCGCCATGAATAAATTTATAATGCGCACGTTTTACAGAGTGACTAACCTTGGTCAGGACAAGACTGGATATTGCCAAATATTGCATCAAGAGTTCTGTCGTGAGTACCCAGAGCTTCAAGTTACCGAACAGAGAGTCGCAGATCAATATCGTGTCATCTTGAGAAATGGCCTTATTTCGCCTGATCAACTGGACGAAATAAAGAGCGAAGTTGAGCGCGAGTTATTTGGTCGAAATACAACAGATCCAGAGCCTGAAACACCTTTGGCGCAAAGAGCGGACGAGATTCAATACCTTTAACAAGAACAGCCAGCCAACGCTGACCTGCTTGAGAAAATCCAAGCAGAAATGGAAAGAGCTCTTATAGGGTATAGTGGAACAGATCCATTGATTAGACCAACTCTTCCCAAACTAAGATCTTCTAAGAAACTGGGTATCGTCTTGCAGGCTATGAACAAATTTATCTTGCCAAACTATGTTTTAGGTGCTGATACGTTAGAGTCGCTACACACCACCATCTACTGTGCTGCAATTTCCATCTGCAGAACAATTGGGGTCGCAATAAGACCAAAGCAAGACCCTCCCCAATTTAGACAAACACCTCGAATACCACCTTGGCAAAGAAGGAATTCTCTTCGGAAAGATATTGGAAGACTGACTGAGTACCAACGAGGGGTCGGGAACAACAGAATAGAAAGACTTGTCAAGACGATCATGGACAATAACCGAATACACTCCCAGTGGGATGGAGAAAACATCACATCTCAGCAGTGTCTGGATAGTCTACGACAAAAGCTTACCGTATACACAAGTCGATTGAGAAGGTACAAAACCAGTAACAAACGGAAACTAGACAACGCACTATTTCGAAAATCAGAAAAAGGGTTTTATAGAAAACTCAACAACATATATAATAATGAAACCCCTAGTTATCCCAGTAAAACGGCGATCGAGCAGTTCTAGAAAACACAACTTTCTACAACAGTTTCCCATAACTCCAGAGCGAGCTGGATTAATGAGAAGGAGGCTGCATTTCAGAATTGTGATAAGATGCAACACCAACCATTTACAACGCAAGACACGTCCAACATAATGAAACACCTCCATAACTGGAAAGCACCAGGACCAGATGGTGTGCAGAATTACTGGATAAAGAAACTTTACGCCACCCACGATAAAATAACAGTACTCATTAATGACATAATTATCCATCCGCACAAGATGCCTAGTTTCCTAGTGCTACATACCTCTTACCAAAGGATAACCTATGTACACAGGACCCAGCAAAGTACAGAGCAATCACTTGCCTCCCAACCTTATACAAACTTATAACGTCGTGCATTAATCATCTCCTTTTCAGACATTGTGAGCTAAACAACATAATTACCGAACAACAAAAGGGATGCGCGAAAAACTCGATGGGGTGCAAAGAACAACTAATAATTGATTCCGTTGTCTGCAATCAAGCCCACGCCAAACGACGAAATCTCTACATGGCATATGTGGACTATAAAAAGGCTTTTGATTCAGTTCCACATGATTGGCTCATTCAGGTGCTGAAACTCTATAAAGTAAATAATTGTATTGTTAACTTTTTAGAATATGTCATGACTACCTGGCAAACCAAAATCTTTCTGAATGAAGCCGACTGTTCGATATAAACCGACTCTATCACAATCAGAAGGGGTATATTCCAGGGAGACTCTCTTAGCCCGCTGTGGTTCTGCCTTGCCATGAACCCACTCTCACACAAACTGAACGCGACTAACTTTGAATTCAGTCTCAAACACAACAACGTACAAGCACTAAAGATAAACCATTTGTTATACATGGACGACTTAAAGTTGATGGCAGCTACGAAACAACAGCTGCATGATATGCTTAAAATAGTAGAAGGGTTCTCTAATGACATCCATATGCAATTTGGCTTAGACAAATGCCGAATTATCAATATAGTGAAAGGCAAAATACAGCAGGAGCCCTAACCAAACTAAACACTAAAAATCTGTTTCAGACTATTAACACCTAACGTACAACGTTGCAACGGTATGAAGGAGGAAGAGGATTGGCAGATATAGGCAAGTTACGTGATCAACAAATTTCCAATTTGCATAATCATGTTCAGAAACTAGCAGAATTTGCTGATCTACAAAGAGTCATATGTCAAGTTGATGACTCAACACCTCTGCGACTGACAGAACAACAAGTTCAAGTATACCACCAGACAACGATCAGAAACTGCTCAAATGGAAAGAGAAGCCGCTTCATGGAAGGCATATAAACGACGTCAACCAAGATTATGTCGACAGTTCAGCGTCGAACTACTGGTTGATCTCTGGTCATATGTTTCCTGAAACGGAAGGCTTTATATTGGCAATCCAAGATCAAGTAATTTCAACTAAGAACTATCTAAAGTACATCGTCAAAGACCCTTCTATCAACAACGACAGATGCAGATATGGTTGCCAAACATCTGAATCTATCCAGCATATCACAGGAGGTTGCCAAGCGTTCGCTGCAACTGAATACAAAGAACGGCACGATGCTGTGGCAAAAATACTGCACCAGGAACTAGCGTTGAATCTCGAGCTATCACAGTCGGTAAGACAACCCTACTATATATAATACATGATAACCTGGCAAGGGCTCCCACAGAGCTAAACCCTTTTGATATGTAGTATATCTGGGGTTTAGTGAATTTTCTCTTAAGGGCACACTATGTGTGCCTTAGAGGGAGTGTGATGCCATACATTGTATGGTCAAGTCGGAAGCCTCGGAAAAGAGCCGCTGCCTGGGGATCGCCAGGGCATGTCTGGAGCCGGCGCTGGACATGACAGCATGCGGGACGTCGGTGGCAGGGTGCTGAGGAGGCGGGCCCCTGTCGTCTAAAGAGCTACAGCCCAAGAACCAGAAGAACCACAACAACACTTACCAATACAGTCACAACAACATCGTGACCATCGCCAACGGAGTCAAACGAGAACGAGAACTCCACCCGCAGAAAGTGTTGCGCACGATCAACAGTCAGCGCTCACTCAAGCGGGACTGAAAAGACCGCGCTTGAAATGGACTGGCGCCATGAATGAATTTATAATGCGCACGTTTTACAGAATTACGAACCTTGGCCAGGACAAGACTGGATATCGCCAAATACTTCATCAAGAGTTCTGTCGTGAGTACCCAGAGCTTCAAGTTACTGAACAGAGAGTTGCAGATCAATATCGTGTCATCTTGAGAAATGGCCTTATTTCGCCTGAACAACTGGACATAATAAAGAGCGAAGTGGAGCGCAAACTATTTGCTCGAAATACAATCGATCCAGAGCCTGAAACAACTTTGGCACAAAGAGCGGACGAGACTCAAGAACTACAACAAGAACAGCCAACCAACGCTGACCTGCTTGAGAAGATCCATGCAGAAATGGAAGGAGCTCTTAGAGAGTATAGTGGAACAGATCCACTGACTAGACCAGCTCTTCCCAAACTAAGATCGTCTAAGAAACTGGGTATCGTCTTGCAGGCTATGAACAAATTTATCTTGCCAAACTATGTTTTAGGTGCTGATACGTTACAGGCCCTACACACAATCATCTACTGTGCTGCAACTTCCATCTGCAGAACAATTGGGGTCGCAGTGAGACCAAAACAAGACCCTCCCCAATTTAGACAAACACCTCGAATACCACCTTGGCAAAGAAGACTTGAAGGGAAAATCAATTCTCTTCGGAAAGACGTTGGAAGACTGACCGAGTACCTACGAGGAGTCAGGAACAACAGAATAGAAAGGCTTGTCAAGACTATCATGGACAATAACCGAATACACTCCCAGTGGGATGGAGAAAACATCACATCTCAGCAGTGTCTGGACAGTCTACGACAAAAGCTCTCTGTCTACACAAGTCGATTGAGAAGGTACAAAACCAGTAACCAACGGAAACTAGACAACACACTATTCCGACAATCAGAAAAAGGGTTTTATAGAAAACTTAACAACAACAATAATAATGAAGCCCCTAGTTACCTCAGTAAAACAGACATCGAGGAATTCTGGAAAACACAGCTTTCCACAACAATCTCCTATAGCTCCAGAGGCTGCTGGATTAATGAGGAGGAGGCTGCATCTCAGAACTGTGAGGCCATGCAACACCAACCATTTACAACAGAAGATACATCCAACATAATGAAGAACCTCCATAACTGGAAAGCACCAGGACCAGATGGTGTACAAAATTACTGGATAAAGAAACTATACGCAACCCACGAAACACTAACAGCCCTTATAAATGACGTAATTACCCACCCACACAAGATGCCTAGTTTCCTTACACATGGTGCTACATACCTCTTACCAAAGGACAACCTATGTGCACAGGACCCAGCAAAGTACCGACCAATCACTTGCCTTCCAACCTTATACAAACTCATAACATCGTGCATTAATCATCGCATTTTCAAACATTGTGAACTGAACAACATAATTACTCAACAACAAAAAATATGCGCGAAAAATTCGATGGGTTGCAAAGAACAACTGATAATTGATTCAGTTGTCTGCAATCAAGCCCACGCCAAACGACGAAATCTCTACATGGCATATGTGGACTACAAAAAGGCCTTTGATGCAGTTCCACATGGTTGGCTCATTAAGGTGCTGAATCTCTATAAAGTGAATAATTGTATTATTAACTTTTTGGAATATGCCATGTCCACCTGGCAAACCAAAATCTCACTGAATGAAGCCAACTGTTCGATACAAACTGACCCTATTACAATCAGAAGGGGTATATTCCAGGCAGATTCTCTTAGCCCGCTGTGGTTCTGCCTAGCCATGAACCCTCTCTCAAACAAACTGAACTCAACTAATTTTGGGTTCAGTCTCAAACACAACAACGTACAAGTATTAAAGATAAACCATTTGTTATACATGGACGACTTAAAGTTGATGGCAGCTACAAAACAACAGCTGCATGATATGCTTAAAATAGTAGAAGGGTTCTCTAGTGACATCCATATGAAATTTGGCCTAGACAAATGCCGAATTATTAATATAGTTAAAGGCAAAATACAGCAGGGGCACTTCGAAATGGGAGATGGCACCTCAATTGAATCTATGGGGGAAGGTCATACTTATAAATACCTTGGAATAAAGCAGGCTCAACGTATTGATCACATGACTATGAAAAAGGACCTAACAGCAGAGTTTTATAGAAGGGTAAGACGACTGTTGAAAACCAAACTAAACAGTAAAAATCTGTTTCAGACTGACATTGAACAATTACAACGAAAAGCTCGAGTTTTACTAACAAAAGCTCAAAATCACCATCCAAAGAGCTCTGTCGAACGTACAACTTTGCCACAGTATGAAGGAGGAAGAGGATTGACAGATCTAAGTAAACTATTAGATCAACAAATTTCTATTTTGCGTAGTCATTTCCAGAAACTCGCAGAATTTTCTGATTTACATAGAGTCATGTGCCAGGTTGATGACTCAACACCACTGCGACTGACACAACAACATGTTCAATTACACCACCAGACCACAGATAAGAAACTGCTGAAATGGAGAGAGAAGCCCCTTCATGTAAGACATATAAATGACGTCAACCAAGATTATGTCGACAGTGCAGCGTCGAACTACTGGTTGATCTCTGGTCATATGTTCCCTGAAACGGAAGGCTTTATATTGGCAATCCAAGATCAAGTAATTCCAACTAAGAACTACCTAAAGTACATCGTTAAAGACCCTTCCATTAACAACGATAGATGCAGGTACGGTTGCCAAACATCTGAATCTATCCAGCATGTCACAGGAGGTTGTCAAGCGTTTGCTGCAACTGAATACAAAGAACGACACGATGCTGTGGCAAAAATACTTCACCAGGAACTAGCACTGAAACATGAATTATCACAGTCGGTAAGATTACCATACTATAAATATAATCCAGAATCTGTTTTAGAAAATGACAACTACAAGCTGTACTGGGACCGCACGATTCTGGCCGATCGGCTGTTGCTCACAATAGACCAGATTCCCAACAACAATAATATAAATATCAAGCTGGCTGAGAAAATAACCAAATATAGAGATTTGGAATTTCAAATAAAGACTCAGTGGAACATGAACAACACACGAACTGTACCAATTGTTATATCAACGACAGGACTAGTACCAAAACAACTATTAAACAATTTAAAATAGCTCGGTGTGGACGAACATCTTTACAAACAAATGCAAAAAGCCGTCTTGATAGGGATAGGACGGTCAGGAAATTCATGGGAAACTGCCGCCACGACTCCAACCACGGGCCTGAAAACCTGGCAAGGGCTCCCACAGAGCTAAACCCTTTTGATATCTAGGATATCTGGGGTTTAGTGAATTTTCCCCTAAAGGCACTCATTGTGTGCCTTAGAGGGAAAGTGATGCCATACATTGTATGGATAATAATAATAAATTCCTTTATTCAACATTTAAAATCACTGCATTTACAAAAAAAAAAAATCTTACAAATACAAATGATTTATTTGCCTTGTCAAAACAATCACCTCCCGCGTCACTCAGCATCTTTCAAAAATTCATCATACGAGTAGTATGCTTTCCTGGACAGGTATGTATAGAGCTCCTTTCCAAACTTCACTATACTTTTCTCATTCCCTCTAGCTCGCGTATATTTACTAAAACTTATAGTCCCACTATAGATATGGGAATTTTGCCCAACTGATAGCCTAGAGAATGGCTGATGTAGTTCATTGCTGCTACGAGTTGAATAATTGTGTATTTGATCATTTGTAGTAAGTGATACTTGCTTTTTAATATTCATTATTAATAGGTAAATATATAATGAGTGGACCGTCAGAATATTAAACTCAATGAAAAATTGCTTGCAACTAGTTAATGGGGGAACACCAGCTATACATCGTAAGATATTTTTTTGTGTAGAGAAGACTTTGTTAATATGAGCTGAACAGCCCCAAAATATAAGGCCATATGACAAAATCGACTCCGCTAGGCCGAAATATGCTAATTTAAGAACATTGAAACTTACGGTAAATTTTAATTGACGCATTAGGAAAGAGGTCTTACTTAATTTATTATGTAACAAATAAATCAATGTGTTTTTTCCAAGTAAGTTTATTATCAACAATTATTCCTAAGAACTTACATAAATTTGTCTGCTCAAGAGATTCATTATTTAACCTGACAAGATAACTTAAATTATTTGTGTTGTTTTTAGGTAGGAATGACATTATTTGTGATTTTTTAACATTTACCGGTTTAACGGTAAATTACAATAGTCATGAAATTCCCGAGTGGCTACATTAGCATTTCTGACAAGTTCAGAATCACTTTTCCCAAATATGCCAAAATTTGTGTCATCAGCATAGAGAATTTTGAGATCAGATGTGGGACATGATAATGAAACATCATTAATAAATATAAGAAATAGAACAGGACCCAATATTGAGCCTTGTGGCACCCCCGTATGGACTGTCTTGAAATTGGATCTAGTTTCGCCTACTTGAACAGCTTGTTCACGGTTTGTGATGTATGATCGAATCCATTCATTTGCTGAGCCTCTGACACCTATTCTATTAAGTTTATGTAGTAACAAGTAATGATCTATGGAGTCAAATGCACGTGATAAATCGAAGAAGCAAGTTATATTTAATATTTTATTGTTCAATGAGTCATATATAAAATTGCACAGCTCCGATAATGCACTATGTGTAGATTTATTTGCCCGAAAGCCCTGTTGGCAGGGGATTAGTAAATTATAATTCTCGAGAAAAGTGTTCAGTCTAATGTTGTAAGCCGCTTCAAAAACTTTAGCTAGCTGACTTTGAATAAATATGTTTCGATAATTTGTAATATTTTCTACTGGACCGTTATTTTTGTAGACTGGTATAGATTTAGATTTTTTAAAATGTTTGGGATATTTTCCTGTTTTAAAATACTCATTAATTAGATAAGAAAGTGGAACACAAATTTCTTCCATTACAGATCTCAAAACAGTACCATTTATTTCATCTATTCCAGCTGCTTTTTTAACAGTGTTTTTTTTATGTTTCGATAATTTGTAATATTTTCTACTGGACCGTTATTTTTGTAGACTGGTATAGATTTAGATTTTTTAAAATGTTTGGAATATTTTCCTGTTTTAAAATACTCATTAATTAGATAAGAAAGTGGAACACAAATTTCTTCCATTACAGATCTCAAAACAGTACCATTTATTTCATCTATTCCAGCTGCTTTTTTAACAGTGTTTTTTTTTTAATTAAATATTTAATTTTGTCCGGTGTTGAAGGCGTTAAGAAAAATGACGTTTTAGCAAAGTCACAAAGTTTGATCTCTTCATACCTGGGAACTGAAACCTCTATGTTTACGAAATGTTCATTAAAAGCATTACATATATCTCCCATATTCATAAATTTGTTCTTAGAATTATCATACATTTCCTTAGGGAGAGGGTTTTTAAACTTACCTTTCATTTCATTTATAATTCGCCAGGATTCTTTACTAATGTTTTGTGCACCGAGAATTCTGTCATTATTGAAAGTTGCTTTCGCCTTGTTAACTTTTTGCTTATAAATTAGTTTAAGTTTTCTGTATCTTTCTTTTATAATCTCGTTATCTCAGATGGTGTATATACTATGCATTTCACATAGAGTAGCATGTAAAGATTTAAGTTCACTATTGTACCAATTATTTTTGAATTTCTTAGGAATAATTTTTTTGTAACTGAAAACTGTATTAAAATGTTGCAAAAAAGTAAAATAGAAACTATCAAATTGTGTTTCAAAGTCAGGAGCCCTGTACATATCTACCCATGTTTCGTTTTTTAGCAATAGATTAAAACAGGCTGTTTTATCCTCGTTAAAATCTCGGACAAAAAAGTGATCAGTTCTTTGTTGTTTGTTTATAAATATATCAAATTCATAAATTTGCCATGAGTGATCCGACAATATAGTTTTTGTAACAGTGACATTTTTATATTCAATATTCGTAAAAATAGGCTCCAACAATGTTGAACTTGTGCAGGTGACGCGTGTTGGTTCCCTAACGATATTATATAAACCAAATTCCTCAAAAGTGTTTTTGAGAAGTCTTGACATATTGTTATCTATTATTAGGTCAATGTTCATATCTCCACATACAATGTAAGACAAAGAACACTTATAATAAAAGTCCAATACAGTATGTAATTTGTCAATGAAGATTTTAGGATCTGCTTTAGGCGATCTATAGACTGAAATTATGAACATAATTATATCATTTAAAATAAGTTTACAAACATTTACTTCAATAACTTTTTCGATTGAAAAGTTACAGTCAATAGGTTTATCAATTAAATTATTTCTTACATAAATACAAACACCTCCTTTATTATACTGAGTTCTACAAAACTTATTAACCAAACAGTAGTTGCGAAAATTAACTAGTTCGATTTCATGGTTTCTTAATCAATGCTCAGACAAACAACAGACATCAATTTTATTATTTTCAAGAATTTGTTTGATCTCATAAATTTTACTTGCTAAACCCTGCGTATTAAAATGCATAAATTTAAAACGATCAAAACATCTTTTGTAAATATTATTGTCAATATTATTTATGTTATGAGTGGGTTCTCATAAACAAAGTTTTAAAAAAGATTTTATTTTGTTAACACAAAAATTCACACTTTGAATTATTTTATAACTTAACTTTGGATCTTAGCTATTTTATTTAAATACGCGTTTAACAAATGTGATAGAACTTTAACGTACGAGGAACAAATGTGTTAGAGAGCTACGAGAAAGCATATTTGAATGAATTTATAAGTTTAGGAATGCTTAGGCATCATTTCCGTTCTGGACACCTGCAAGGCAAAAATAGCAAGCCTGCAAAATAGCGGCGTAAACAAGTAACAATAAGCTATTGTTTGATACAATGTAGTTAATTTTAGATTTTCTTGGGAATAATACCACATCAGAGTTCAAAACGACTGCATCGCTTCTACTTCCGTAGATTTCAGTCATATCTGGTTGCCGATAATTAAAGATGAAATTAACAATGGGCATATCCTTTTGAACAACCCTATATCGGGATAGTTCATGAGGTTTTTTCCTAGGTTTTCCCTTATGACTTTAATGGGATCACTGAATTATCAGAATTCTTTGATCGCATTTTTTGGCAAATGCACTATCTTAAAAAGAAAGTCGTCCCTAGGAACGCCACAAATAAATTCTGAAGACAATTTTTCAAGTTCTTCCAACTTGAAATTTTTTTTTTTGATTTTAATGATCTTTGGAATTTCTTGTGCACCCTGTATATTTAAAATCAAAGAAATTCCATAGTAACGTAAACATATTTGTCAAAATAATTGTCATATATTTCAATTTTACTTTATAAATTTATATCCATTGAAAACGAAATCCGACAGGATTTTGAAACGTTTGGTTTTAAAATATACACAAGTTTGAACTCTGATGTGGTATTATTCCCAAGAAAATCTAAAATAAACTAGAAGATGCCACAAATAACATTCAGAAAACAATGTAGTTACTTTGTTGAAGGTTAATCCAATGTTAAGTTTTACATATAACAGGTCCCCTTATATATAAAAAGTTGGGGCAATGCTGCAACTTTTGAAAGTATAAAAATTCAAATTTTACATTATTTGGATTTTTCAATTACTTAGTTAATAAAATTATAACGTTTAAAATATAAGCTTTGAATATCATAATGTGATTATATAAAATGTTAAAATGTAAGTGGTTAAAATATCATTAAAAATAAAAGGTACATAAATATGATTGAAATTAAAAGTTCACAAAAATTAAATGTTTTTGTTTTCACTCACATTTTTTGTTTAACCAAGTTCAATATCGTTTTCATCTTCTTCTGGGTGTACACTCGGTCTTCTTCTTGGTAAGAATCTGGCGAATGTGAAATGTCTTCTTTTATGTGGACTCGGTGGAGGAGGCGGATTTGGACCCATGATGCTTATTCTTGTCGGTCGTTTTCTTTTACACTTGCAGAACGTGTAAAGGGCTATTAGGGCTACGATTAGTCCAATGGGGAAATAAGTGAACCATGATATATTTTTATTTACGAAGGGCTCATTAATTATTTGATCCAGTTGTTCGGAATATTGATCCAATTTATGTTGAGCAATATTTAAATCGTCTACATTTATTTTATTTAGTTTTAAGGGTTTGAGCTCTGGTAATTGTTTCTTCTCTGGAATGTTACTGCAACATTCAAATTGTATTTGTACTGGGACAGTATTGTATAATATTTTCGTATTTCTGTCGTTGCTATTTTTGGCTCTTATTCTCGTTGTTCCAATGAAGGCGTTGCACTCTGGAGTTAGTGTTATAATTGAATTGTTTTTTATTATAACAGTTTTTGTGTCTTGATTTACACATTTATTGGTAGTGGATCAGATACAGTAATCAACCATGTATTGATCTGGATTTCTTTCACATTGTAGCCATTTGCATAAATTAATAACGTTTGACAAGTTTTTGGCAATTTGAATTGTTGTTTAAGTAGTTGGGCTTCGCATATTGAGTTTGTATCGGTTGGTAGTGGGAGTACATCAGAACATATCTTTGAATTTGCATCTAGGTTTTTGCAATTATCCAAATTTTGAAATGTAACATAGAGTAAAGATTCATCATCTTTTGCGATGTATTTTTCTGATAATATTATTGAATGATGTAACCCTGTTCTACTATCTTCAATTGGTAGAGGATATAGTTGAAAAAGAGTATAATACTCGGATTCTACTAAGGGAATCTTTAAAACAAATATTATTTTTGTCTCTGTTTGAAAAGCATACAACTCAATTATTTCAAAATATTTAGCAATGTTTGTTAGTTGAGGGGATATTGGTAAATTGTCTTTTGTTAGAGCTTGAGATATTTCTTGCAATGAATTGACTAAATCTTTTGGTGTTATTATTGAAGTGTGTATTATTTTTAATCGTGAAAAAATTATTGAGTTTAATATATCATTAATTGAACTTTCGAGAAATGTGTAACTTTCCAATAATGTTTCGCAAATGTCTAATATTTTTAATTTACTTTCGTAAAATGCTAAATATCATTAAGAGTATAAATTGCCTTATCAATTTTCTTTAAGTCTTCATTAAAAGTTTCCTCATCTATTTTGAGCTTTTGAATTGTATTATTAAAGTTTTTAATTACCGAAGTGGTAACTGATATCTGGTTTTTCATTAAATTTTCAATTTGATGTTCATCATGATTTAATTTTTCAATACAGTCTGAGAAATATTTCCCGTCTGAAGCATCGAGGTTTCCCGATATGAATTTCCATACAGTTCCTATACCATCTATTTGACCTCTTTTATAGCGCTCGTTATTCGCTAAAGTGTCTGCAAATATTTCTGAATATTTATTTTCAAGATCTTTGGATATTTGACTTAATATATTGATGTGTGTTTGTACATGTGGTTTAAAACTTCTCATTTTATTTGTAGATTCTGATATCATACTTTTTATGTGTTCCAAAATATTGTTGTTATCATTTAAAGCATTTCTTATATTTTTCAAATCTTTGTAAACTAATAATGTCCACCTGTTATTTGATAGTTTCATTAATGAGTCATAATTATAATAAATTCCTACCGTGTTGTTTACGGGAGTGATCTGAACTTGACATTGTGAGATGATGAGTAGGTGTGTAATGAATCCGATAAGCGTTAAATGTGTTCCATTCATCTGAAAAGAAATTATTTTTCAAGATGTGGTTTCATTCTGTCGAAATTTATTTTATAAGTATTTTGTGTATCTGGATTTATTACTATAGCTGAGTTTTTCAAAATTTCAGTTATTTCGTACGGGCCATTAAATTTATTTTTCAATTTGTCTGAAATTTGAGATTCTTTTATAAAAACTTTATCTCCTACTTTAAAATTATAACGATTTTCTGAGATTCTTTTATCAAATCTTTCCTTCGCTTTTTCTTTTGATAATTGGGTTCTTTCCCTGGTTAATTTATAAAAATAATTAATTCTGTTATTTAAATCGCGGATGTATTTGGAAATTATTTCTTTTTCATTATATAAATTTTCCGGTGGTCTCGAAGATGTATGACCAAAAATTAACTCGAAGGGAGTAAATCCGTGTGTCTTATTTTGTGTATTATTGTAACAAATTACTGCATAGGGAATGCAAGTTAGTGGATTGTCATTTGGGTTTTCTGAAAGATGGGCTCTGATCAAGTCTAATAAAGTAGCATGTAATCTTTCAATTGATCCATTAGATTGAGGATGAGATAGAATTAGTGTATTTACGATACTTTTTGAAGTTTTGTCATTAAGAGGGTATGCTTGGATAAATTTTGTTAGTTCATCGTTAATTGTTAGGATGTAATTCTTTGAGGGAATTTCAAGAATATCTATATTTATTCTTTCAAAAGGTGTAGGAGGGGTTTCTGTAATCAGGAGGGGTTGATTTAGGTTTTTCCTACAAATTTTGGTTTTTTGACATGTTTCACATTTTTTTATAAAATTCTCAACGTCTTTATTTAATCCTTTCCATTGGTATTTTTCTTTAATCCTGCGTATAGTTTCGTTTATTCCTCGGTGTAAGTTTCTTTTTCCATTGTGGTATTCTTCTAAAATAATTTGTCTTTCATCAAGATCTGGTGTCTTTGTTACATTCTGGCATATTTTAAATTTTATTTCTGTGTCAGCGTAAATGTAGCATAACATTTCTAAGATCGGTAAATCTACATTGTTTTCCAGAAAATATGTTTTTGAAGGATCTAGTTCATTTTTAAATTTGTAAATAGTATAAAATAATCTTTTGTTTGTTGAATCGGGATCATAAGGTAAAATTATTAAGTAGTAAGTTCTGTTCTTTACTGTCGCACTGTGTAAGATATTTAATTTGTTAAAGGTAATATCTAAATTTTCTTCGAAAATATCTTCTAGTATTTTTTCATGTAGTTCTTCTCTTGTTTGATTTTGCCAAAATATGCTTATTATATCTTTGTGCTGTTTATTTAATAATTGATCATTTAAATATTCCACTTTTGAATAATCGATTAATGAGGTTGTTTGATATAATTTAACGAAGTTCTGAAATTCTGTGTCGATTTCTTCAATATCAATTTCTTGTTCGTCAGCTGTGTCTGTTTTTTCGCTGTCGGTTTCTGAGTTGTTTGAGGCTAATATTTTTGTTGCTAATTTCGAAGTTTCTTTAAAGTGATTGATCTTTATTCGTGAAAGTGCGTCTGCATTTTTATTAATTCGTCCTGGTTTATACATTATCTTGTAATCGTACTCTTCTAATTTTAGACGCCACCTGGAAAGACGACTGCCTGGGTCTTTTATGGAAAAAAGCCATGTTAAAGGGCGATGATCGGTGATTAGTAGGAAGGTTCTCGAATATAGGTAACATCTATATGTCTTGACTGCCCAAACTATTGCTAATAGTTCGCGTTCAATTGTTGAATATCTTGTTTCTGCTGGACAAAGTGTTCTTGAGGCGTATGCTATTGGTAAGTCTTTTCCTATAGGGCCTTGACTTAAAACTGCTCCTATACTGTATGCACTTGCATCACATGTGAGAACAAAAGGTTCTTCAAAGTTGGGATATTTTAAAATTGGTTCTGAAATGAGAGCATTTTTTAATTCTTCAAATGATTTTTCGCATTCTGAATTGAAGTTGAAAGGAACGTCTTTTTGTAGTAATCTCGTTAATGGTTTTGCTATCTTTGCAAAATTTGAAATAAATCGTCTATAATACCCTGCTAGACCTAAGAATGATTTTATTTCTTTGGTGTTTTTCGGTTTTGGAAAATTTTTAACTGCTTCAATTTTTGAAGGGTCTGGCTTGACTCCATCTTTTGTAACAATGTGGCCTAGATAAGCTACTTCTTTTCTCAGAAATTCACACTTATCTGGTTGTATCTTCAGACTTGAATTTCGTAATCTTGTGAAAACTTCTTTTAGTCTTTTATTATGCTTTTGTATTGTTGGTGCGTATGAGTATATCGTCCATGTAAATTGCGGCTCTTTCATTTTGAATTCCTAGTAAAATTGAATCCATAACTCTTTGAAACGTTGCTGGTGCGTTTTTCAATACAAACGGCATCCTGACAAATTCATAGTGAACGTTCTCTACTGAAAATGCTGTTTTTTCTACGTCTTTGGGATCGACTTCTACTTGGTGAAAGCCGGACGCTAAATCGAGGGATGTGAAATACTGACATTTTCCTAACTGATCGAGTAAATCTGAAATGTTTGGTAGGGGATAACGATCGTCTACTGTCACTTCGTTGAGTTTCCTGTAGTCTATGACTATCCTCCATTTTTGTTTTCCTGACGCATCTATTTTCTTAGGGACTACCCACACTGGTGAATTCCATGGGCTGATTGAAGGTTTGATTATTCCTTGTGATAGCATTTTTGAAATTTGGTTCTTTACTTCTTCTTTGTGTGCGTATGGATATCGATATGATTTTGTCATAATTGGTTTTGCGTCACCTGTATTTATTTTATGTTTTGTTTCATTCGTGAACGTGAGGTTATCTCCATCTAAATAAAATATATCTGAAAATTCTGTGCAAATTTGGATGATGTCTTCCTTTTCTTCGTCATTTAAATGATCTAATCTTAGTTGTTGTAATATTTCGTGTTCTCGGTCAATGTAAGAGTTATTTTCAAAATTTGAGTTTGAGAAATAATTTATTGAATAACTTTCGAGAGGTTCGATTTGTAAATTCTCAAAATTTCTGGTTTGATTAATTGCATAAGGATTTATTACTGTGGTATAAAATTCACCTTCATCATTTGTTTGTATTAACGCATTTGGTAACCTGACTTTATTTCTGTGGCTACTAATACAGCTTGTTTGTTTTTTAAATTGCATTTTAGTTTTACGATTTTTTCACAGCGGGGTTCTATTTGAATTTCATTTGAAATATCACTGGGATTTGAATTTTTATTTGTCATTGTTGAAATATTTTCTGTGGGTTGATCGTTAAAATGATCTTTGGTAAATTTAAAAAGAGGTATTAATTTAAAATTTGTGATTAATTGTTCATTTTTCAGATCAATTACACATTGGTATTGTTGTAGAAAATCTGACCCTAGAATACCGTCAAATTCGATATCTAAGTCATAAATGTACACTTTGTGATGACTATCGTTTCCGAAGGGAATTAATACTGATTCCGTTATTAAAATTTGTTGATTCGTTATGCCTTGTATAGTGATGTTTTCTTTGTTTCTCTTTTTATAGTTTTTGCAAGTTTGGGGTTTGAAAATCGATAAACCTGCGCTTGTATCAATTAAAATTTTAAATTGGTTTGTCATATCTTTTATATAATAGAGTTTTTCTCCATTTACCGTTAGTAGGGGGAATTTGTTTTTTAAATGAATCTGTTCTCTGTAAGGTTGAGAGTTTGTATTTGGGCTGTTAGAGTTTCTATGTGAGGTCGAGCTTCTGGAATGAAGTCCTCTTGAAAATTTTCATTTTCTAAAAATGTTTCATGATTTTCGTAATCAATTTGTTGGGATGAGTCAAAAGATTGTTCAAAGTTGTCTTGATTATAATGATTTGTTCTTGGATTTGTATTTGTATTTTGTTGTCTTTGATTGAAATTCATTGACTGGTGTCTAGGAATTGTTCCTGTGTTTGAAGAATTTCCTTGACTTGTTGAAGGTTGTGAATTGTTTCGAAAATTTGGATTTCTTTGGAAATTGCTTTGATTATTTTGATTTTGATTTCTCTGGAAATTGTTGGTGAAATTCGGGGTTCTTTGGAAATTGTTTTGATTTCTCTGGAAATTGTTTTGAAAGTTATTTGAGTAATTGTTTGGGTAATTATTTGAAGGTTATGTTAGTCTTTTCCTACATTCATGGTATAAATGTCCTATTTTTCTGCAATAAGTACATTGTTTTTGTGAATTTTGATTTGAAAAAGTGCGTTTTTACGAACGCGGCAAAAGATTGTGTTTTTGTTTCTCGAATTGTTGCAACTGAAGTTCTCTCTTTATCAAAGTCGTTGCACTTACGATATCTGCGGGATTTGCAGCTCTGATTACGTAACCTAATTGACCGTTTAAACCTGTTAATAAAGCATTTAAACACATATTGTCTATCATGCGAGTTTCAGCGGATTTCTCGATTGCGGACAAAAGTTGTTTATTAATGGAAGCATATAACTTTGAATTTAAACTTTGTAATCTTGATACAAAAGTTATTGCGTTTTCGTTTTCTAACTGATGCATTTTTTGAAAGGTCGTGTATTAAACTTGAAAAGTCTCTCGTGTCGGCAAAATGTAATTCTAGTAAATTTTTTATTTCAAGCCAAGTGCTTGGGTTTCTCGAATTGATTAGTTCAGCGGCTTTTAATTTTAATTTATTCTTTATGTGGATAGTTAAAAATAAATTTTGATCACCTACTGCCATGCGATTAGCGGTTTCGCAAGCGTTTATGAATGTTTGTAGATTAATTTGATTTCCGTCAAATTCTGGTACTAAACTGAAAATTTCTGAAAGTTTGTATGGCTCTATATGTTCCTCGGTGTGTGACATTTTTGAAAAGTTTTGAAAGCTCTCTTTTTCTTGAAAGTTTATTAAATTTTTTTTTGTAACAGTTTATTGTTATTTTTAAGGATTGTTTTACCTTTTGAAGATATTAGAACATACAATTGTTTTATTGTTATTATTTGCATTAAGATGATGATTCCTACCTTGTTTCCTAAGTTCTGCCAGTGGAGTGAGCAACCAATTCAGGACTTACGCGGGTTCTGTCACTGTAGACTTGGAGACTGGTTTTTCTTCTGCAATTCTGCTTTGTTGAGTGAATCTGCTTTGTTTCCTAAGTTGTTCAGTGGAGTGAGCAACCAATTCAGGACTTACGCGGGTTCTGTCACTGTTTTTGACTTGGAAACTGCAATTCTGCTTCTGTTGAAAGATTCTGCTTCTGCTGAGCGATTCTTCCTTTTTCTGCGGGGTTCGTTTTCTTGGTAAAGGATTGGAATCCAACGCCGGAGTGAGCAACCAATTTAGGAATTACGCGTGTTCTGTCGGCGTCCAAGATCTGGATGACTGCACCAAATTTTGTGTTAGCGCACAGGATAATCCTACTGCCAATGTTATGTCAGCGACCAGGATATCCGACTGTTTAAATGGTATGTCAGCGTACAGGATCCTACTGACTGCGCCAAATGTTATGAGTGGGTTCTCATAAACAAAGTTTTAAAAAAGATTTTATTTCGTTAACACAAAAATTCACACTTTGAATTATTTTATAACTTAACTTTGGATCTTAGCGATTTTAAATACGCGTTTAACAAATGTGATAGAACTTTAACGTACGAGGAACAAATGTGTTAGAGAGCTACGAGAAAGCATATTTGAATGAATTTATAAGTTTAGGAATGCTTAGGCATCATTTCTGTTCTGGACACCTGCAAGGCAAAAATAGCAAGCCTGCAAAATAGCGAGCCTGCAAAATAGCGGCGTAAACAAGTAACAATAAGCTATTGTTTGATACAATGTAGTTACTTTGTTGAAGGTTAATCCAATGTTAAGTTTTACATATAACATTTATAAAATTTATATTTACACTATTTTCTTTGTTGGTGACGGATAGGTCGGTGGTGGTGATTTCTGATTCTATGTTTATCGACAGTATTCCGGTTAAATTTACTCACATAAATCCATGATCTATCGCCAATGAAAGCATTTTCATCACTTACATCAGTGCCCACGATTTTGTTTGGGACATCAGTAGTTGATTGAGTTAATACATCATCATTTATATTATTTTAATCATATGTTTTGCTTTCCAATTCATACAAGTTGATGTTTTTGTTAGTGGAATCAACTTTATAGTTTACAGTGGAACTATTAGATGACTTACAATTATGATTAGGAGATTGTGAATAACACTGAGTTTTATTTATATTCCGACTATTTGAAGAATTTGTCATTTTGGCAACATTGTTTTGTTGTTTACTTAAAGAATTCGCGGCAATTCCATGTTTAGGTTAGAATTATTTGATGATTTTAGTAATCCTATAATAGTTTCTAGGTTACTTACAGATTTTTTAAGTTCACAGTTTAATTCACTGATATATCTTTTTTCAATTTTGGCACACTTGAGTTCATTTTCTACGTTGAGAAAATCAACACTATCCATGGTGACTTTTGACCCGATAGGTAAACGATCAGATACTTTATCGTTTCGATCAATGTTAGTTAGATTTTCTGGAGATTTTATAATCTTCCGCACATTATCACTTAACTTAAGAGACTCCGGCACTTTTCCCGATATTATGATATCGATTAGATCACTTTTTTTAGTTTATTTAGTTCATCAATTAACACGTCTTTATATGCCATGTTGCCTATTTATATTAAAAGACAATTAATAAGTCTCCATAGAAAACAAATCATACATATCCATGTTACAGAGAAAATAATTTGGTCAAGTGCGAGTTGGACTCGCATACTAAGGGTTCCGTACCACCTTCAAGATTTTAATACTCCAGTTTCAGACAAGCAGGGAATGGGTGCATTTTGTTATATTTAGCCTAATATCTTTTAAAGGAAGCGTTTCAAATTTTCCACACATAGACTTTTTATTTTATGTGCTTCAGGATTCGCTTGATTTTTATTATAAGAATACATATTCTTGGGAAATAACACCACAGTTTAAAGAAAATTGCTGTATATTCCAAACGTTTCGGGGTCTAGATCAGACCCCGTTGTCAATGGTTAAGAAACTACGGATTAAAAAGGCACAATTCTAAGATGTAAATTAAAATATTTGACAATGTGTATTATTTGATTTTTGACGTAACTAAGAGAATTTTATTTGTAATATACAGGGTAGCACAAAAATTTCTAAAGATCATATAATCATAAAGTTCATTTCAAATTGGAAGAATTTGAAAGGGAGATCTTCAGAATTTTATGTGGCGCTCGTAGGTGCGACTTTGTTATAAGATAGTGAGTGCATTCGCCAAAAATGCGACCAAAGAACTTTGTTGATTCAAAACCTTATGAACTATCCCGATATTGGGTTGTTCACAAGGACATGACCATTAGCAATTTCTTCCTTAATCATTGGCAACCAGGAAAGACTGAATTTTACGGAGGTAGTAGCGATACAATCGTTTTCATTTAACAAAATTAAAGCAGACTCTTAGTTTCCTTTTGGTGTTGTGTTCTTCTTTGTGCAATATAACTGAATTTTGAAACTGTATTTTATGACCAAGGTCCCAAGCTTGTTCACAAATTTTGGTTTTTTCAAATTGTCGTTTTTTATGTAATTTTTGTGTTCGTTTATTCGAACATTCAGAGGTCTAGAGGTTTCTCCAATATAGAATTTATTACATCCACACGGGATTTTATAAATGCAATTTTTTGTATTTTGAGTTGTGTTATTTGGTTTGGTTTTTGATATAATTGATTTTAGTGTATTTCTTGTTTTAAATGATGTTTTGATATTATATCTGTTTCCCACTCTTTTTAGTCTTTCTGATAGACCCTGTAAGTGTTGCTTGGTGAAGTTTGATGTTGGTTGTTAGGGATTGTTTGGTATTCCATTTTGTTTAACTCGTTATTAATAAATTTATTTGGGTAATGATTGGCATAAAGTACATTTTTATAAACGTTTTTTCTTCATTGAATTTATTGATATTAGAACAGTTGGTTTTTGCTCTGTCATATAGAGGTTTAATGATAGCTCTTTTTACAGAACTTGGATGATTAGAGTTAAAGTTGAGATAGCTGTTAGTATGAGTTGGTTTTCTGTAAACTTCTGTTTCAAATGTCGATTGTGTTTTGGTTTTTAAAATGTCTAAGAATGGTAATTTGTTATTCTGTTGAAGCTCTAGTGTAAACTGAATAGTTGGTTCTGTGTTGTTTATTTCGTTAAGTAATGCATGTAAATCCTCAAGATTATGTTCCCAAATAACGAATATGTCATCAACATAACGCCACCAAACCAAATGTTTAATTTGTTTTGAGAAAATTGTTTGTCCTTCAAATTTTTCCATAAAAATGTTGCTTAAAGCGGGAGACAAACAGGAACCCATTGCCATGCCAAAATCTTGTTGGTAGAAGTCATCATTAAGTTGAAAATATGTTGTCTTTGTACAAAATGTTAGTAGTTCCATTATTGTATTAATTTTCTAATTTGGCCCCCAAAAATTAACATTAGAGTTTTATTTTACTAATAAACTTTCAGTGAAGCCTTTTATAATCTACTGTCTGAATTTTGAGGCTCTGTAGATTGGAAGATAGGTCAAGTTTTAAATTATAAATTATTAAATCTGTTATTGAAATTATTTAAAAATACAAATAAAATATATTTTCCAAATTTAAATAGTGTAGTTTCTAAAGTGGGAATTAAGTCGATGTTTATTATTTTTGTTAATATCTTTTAAACAAATGATTTAAAAATATGGTATATTTGTAATTTACATAATGAGCCTTTTATCTGATATGATGCGTTTGAAAATTGAATTTTTATTTTCCATTTAATTGTATAATTTGTCCCTAAAATTACGATGGGGGATTTCTAATAATTTTTCTTATAAATTTCAAGTGAGCCCCAGTACCCCTAACTATTTTCAAAATTTAAGGTAGTATGGTTTTGTAAATAAAGCAAGAAAAAAATTTTTATATCTTTATGTTAATATCTTGTAAACATTTAATTTTAAGAATATGAAAAATATATATTTGTCTTCCTCATAATGAGCCCTTTCATTTCATGTATTGCAAGATACGTTAAAAAAATGTTTTCCGATTAATTCTATAATTTGGCCCCCAATATTAATATTATACATATATATGTATATATATATATATATATATATATATATATATATATATATATGTTATATAAGTTTATACTATGAACTTAGTACGAACTTATATCGCAACGATAGTTCAACACTCCCAGCTGACTCAGCGACACGTGTGGTGTCATATTACGGCGCCGCCAACATCCGTGGGAATCGCAGCGTCGACTTTGCTTATTCGGCATATTATATGTTATAAATTGTAAAACTGCTCTAATGTTGTATTCATTATTACTCAGTAACTCTGTCACTTTATATCGTTATTTTTCATTTGTATTTAAAAGTTATTATTTTGTTTGTTATTAATAAAAATCTTTTTTAAAAGTTAATATTGAGAAGTGTGATATAACAAATTGGCGCAGTCAGTAGGATCCGTCAACGTTACTAGAACACGAGCTTACTTCTAACTGGTAAAGGCGGATTCCTATCCCTCAACGGAGCAAAAAACCTGGAAGAAGTCCCAACTGCGATAAAAAGGAGAACACGGATCGTCCAATGTTCCTGTTGATGTGAGTAGTAGTGAATCGTCTAACGTTTAAGGTTTAAGAATTTATTTGATTAATTCGATTGATATATTCGATAATTTGATTTTTATTTGATTATTTTATTTATTTGGTAATCTTGACATATTATTTTGAATTGATTTATTATTTGATTATTTGAATTGAAACATTTATTTGACATATTCTGATTTACCTTTACATAATTATTCTATTACTCCATTCTTTACTGTTCTATTATCCAAAATATCGTTTATTCCCCATTTACATACACTCTATTAATATTTTTACTTTTTATACAATCCCTCGTTTGTTTTTATTTTTTTTTTTGTCTTTCAACTTGTGTACATATTTTAAATCTAACAAATAACAATGGCGCAAGCAACAAACAACGTTGTTTCCGATGAAACCGAAAAATACCGGTTTTCGGAAATATTTTCAATCATTCCCGAATTTGAGGGAGACCAAATCTCCTTGGCCACCTTCATACATGCTTGTAATTGTGCTTACAACATGTCTACCGCGGATCAAAAATACCTATTAGTGATCCACATTAAAAATAAATTAAGAGGCAAAGCGGCGGAGTTAATAAACTCTAGAAACCCTGCGTCGTACCTTGCTTCTCACGCTACACTTCGGAGATTCTCGTGATCTCTCTTCATTAATTCACGATCTCCAACGGTTAAAACAACTAGCCAATGAGTCTCCCCTGACATTTTACAACAGACTTCAGGTCTTGAGTGCGAAAATGCACTCATGCATTCAAAAATCAGGAAATCTAAGCAATGAGCAAAAAGATGCTCAGACTACACTTGTTGATACCATGGTTCTAAACACGCTCCTTACAGGATTAGAACCACGTCTAGGCCAAATCATTCGTGCCAGCAACCCCAAAGGACTTCTGGAGGCACATTCTCGCATAAGAAGAGAGCTTCAGTTGTCTTACTTCGAGGAACAGAAGATAAACAAATCTGCCCCACCTAAGCCCTCATTTCAGGCGAGGAAACCAAGTCAGCCACCCAAATGTTTAAATTGTGGACGATTAGGCCACATATCCACAGACTGTCGTTTAAGATACCAAAACAACCCTCAATCTTACAACCAAAATTTTAGACCTAATTTTATAGGGCCAAATCAATCTTCGAGGCCTAATCCACCCGCAAATACTAACAATCAAGGTCCACCATTTCGACCGACGAATTTTCAAAGACCCCCTTTTAAACCGAATCAATTCCGACCGTCTGTAATACAGACCAACCCTCACTATCGTCCAGAAAGGACACATCATTTTAACCACCATCAAAATGGTGAATATTCTCAACATCCTGAAAGCGATTACGGTTATTATACTAATAATAACCAACACTATTCTTCTTCGAAGAAATACCAGACGATACCCCCATTGAACCTTTTAATACCGACGAATACCAGGATTTTCTAGTTCTCCCGAGCCTAGATCAACCCCCGATTCGACAACTACCATTTCCGAAGTCCAAACCCAAATCCAGAATTTGAATCTGGAAGATTTCAACCCAAATGCGAATTTCCCGGAACAAGCATTTCTCTAAGTCCTCTTTTACGGTAAACTCTAAAAATCTTTACTACATTTACGACGCTTCCGGAAAGTTCAAACTTTTCATTGATACCGGTGCTGGTATCTCCATTTTTAAAGAGAATACCGTCAAAAATTTCCGTCAAGGTATTACGCACGAGAAAATCCCGATTTCAGAATCTACCCTTATTCCATTTGCTTTAGGTAACCCCCATAAGGTTTTTATCTACAATCTAGATATTGAGTTTGATGGAATATTAGGTCTTGATTTTCTTGAGCATTACGAATGTATTGTTGACTTAAAATCAAAACAGTTAATAACGAACTTCAAAACTATTCCTCTACATAAAGTCCCCGATCACGATCAACCTAAAACACAACCGACAGACACTCCCAATACTAAAATAGCAAATTGTACTCATAACAATCAAACAACTATTCCAGCAAGAACCGAACAAATTTTCAAACTCAAGTGCGACCTTTTTAATACTGATGCAATTTTACCGACACAAGTAATTGACAAAGTACGACTTCCGATCTTCACTTAGAACCCCTTGACCATTCACCCTCTCCTAAATTTAAATACACAAGAATACACAGACTGTCAAAACTTGGACAGAAACTTAACTATCAGGGAACAAATTCGTACAGAACATCTTAACGACGAAGAGCGAGAACTTATCACGAATCTCTGCTAAGAATTCGAAGATATTTTCTATCTCGAAGGCGATGTTTTGACGTTTACTAACGCCGTCAAACACTTTATTGACACCAATAATGCCAAGCCCGTTTTCACGAAATCGTACAGATATCCCCAAGTCCATAAGGAGGAAGTGAAAACCCAAATTTCCAAAATGCTTGATCAAGGCATTATCAGGCACTCTTCTTCTCCTTGGTCCTCCCCCGTATGGGTCGTCCCCAAGAAACTCGATCCTTCTGGTAAGCAAAAGTGGCGAGTTGTTATCGACTATAGGAAGTTAAACGAACTAATTGTAGACGATAAATATCCTCTGCCCAACATTTCTGATCTCCTCGATCAACTTGGTAAGTGTCAATACTTTTCGACACTGGATCTCGCTTTCCGGTTCCACCAGTTGGAAATCCTTGAGGAAGACATTCCCAAGACCGGTTTCTCTGTTGACAATGGCCATTACGAATTCGTTCGTATGCCATTTGGTTTGAAAAATGCACCTTCTACTTTTCAGAGGGTCATGGACAACATTCTCCTGGGCATCCAGAATGAACGTTGCCTTGTTTACATGGATGACATTATCGTTTATTCACCAACCATCCATGAGCATATGTCCCGTTTGACTGAAGTCTTTAAGCGTCTTAGACAGTCAAACTTGAAAATTCAACCAGACAAGTGTGAGTTTCTCCGTAAGGAAGTTGCTTACCTAGGTCATCTGATCACCCAAGAAGGAGTAAAACCAAACCCTTCAAAGGTTGAATGCATCCAGAATTTTCCTCAGCCCCAAACTCCTAAAGATGTTAAATGTTTTCTTGGTCTCGCCGGATATTACCGACGATTCATCCCAAATTTCGCCAAGATCTCGAACCCCTAACGAAACTCCTGCAGAAAGACGTCAAATTCATCTTCGACGCAGATTGCAAGTCTTCCTTCAACGAACTGAAGCAAGCCATTGTATCTGACCCTATCTTGATCTACCCAAATTTCGAAGAACCATTCTTGCTCACTACTGATGCTAGTGCTTTTGCAATTGGAGCGGTTCTCTCACAAGGCCCCATAGGAAAAGATCTTCCTATAGCATATGCTTCCCGTACACTCTGCGCTGCAGAAACTCGATATTCCACTATCGAACGGGAACTGCTAGCCATTGTTTGGGCGGTCAAGCACTACAGACCGTAATTTTTTGGGAGAAAGTTTACACTCCTGTGTGATCACCGTCCGCTTACTTGGCTCTTTTCGATCAAAGACCCTGGCAGTCGGCTAGCCAGATGGCGCCTCAAACTAGAGGAGTATAACTATAAAATCGAATACAAGCCCGGCAAGGTAAACTTGAACGCAGACGCTCTTTCCCGTATCAAAATTAATCACTTCAAACAATGCACCGACTTTCTTTCAAAGATAAAAATTTTCGCAAATAACGAAACCGACCCAAAACAACCCGATTCAGGTACTAGTCACGATAACTCCGACGACTCCGACAACGATCAAGAACGCGATGATCACGACGAACGCATGACAACAGAATTTAATCGATTTGTTCAATTGTATAAAACCGAGTCGATAATCGACTATTCAAAAATAGAAATTTCTAACGCCCAACTTCTAGACAAATCTCACAAACGAATAGTCACTTTCTTCTGGCAAAATAAACTCAATGACTTGCATGACAAAATCATCGAAGATATTTTCGAAGAAGACCCAAACTTCACTACTGACACTGTAATCGTTCTAGCCAGTAAAACTGTAAGGCATAGAAAATATTTAATTGTCCCTTTACCCTTTGATCCTGGAACAGTTGTTGCACATCTTTTCAACATTCTCTATAACAACCAAGACCAGTTCGACGAATCCGAAACTTTTTGTATTGAGAACAACGTAGAACTACCGATTCTTGAAACACTATCCTTTATACTTGCAGACAAAGATGTAAAACTTAAAATTTGTCAAAATATTGTGACAACCCCTTCACAAGACGAGATTCCCGTTATACTGCAGCAGTACCACTGCGGCAAAAATAACCTTCATCGTGGAATTAAAAAGAAAAGTATAATTGGACTGGACTAATCAAAAGTGTAGAGCAATTTATTAAGTCCTGCGAAACTTGCCAAAAGGTAAAGTTCTGTAGAAAAAACTTAAGTGCTCCTTTTGTCATAACTGAAACACCAAAAACGCCCTTCGAACGTATCAACATTGATATTTTCGAATATCCAACTAGAAACTACGCACTAACTATTAGGGATGAACTCACCAAATTTACTCAGGCCTACCCAATTGGTGACAAAACGGCTAAAACTGTAGTAAACACCCTCCTAATATTCTTCCAACATTACGGTACACCTCTTCGCATCCATTGTGATTATGGATGTGAATTTGATAACACTCTCATAAGGGACCTGTGCGAACTATATGACATAAAACTATCATTTTCAACTGTCCACCATCCCGAATCAAATGGTTCTATCGAAAGGTTTCACGCGACTTTAGCGGAAATGATAAGGGCAAATACAGCTGAACATCCGGACGAACATCCATTCAACGTCCTTCCTTACGCAGTTATCTGCTACAACAACACTAAAAACAAGACTACTGGTTTCACGCCCTACGAACTCATCTTTGGACACACTTCTAGTAGACCCCCCGAAACAATATACGATCAGGAAAAACTCATTTCCAAATATGTTAGGGACCTTAACAACAGAATGAACTACTATTATAGACTTGCCCGCGCAAAAACCGACCAACAAAAACAAAAATCTAAAGTTAGATTTGACAAACATGTTTCGACTAACCAATCAGAATACAAAGTAGGCGACAAAGTTTACGTGAAAGAATCTCAGATTAAAAGCAAATCTGAAAACAAATTCAATGGACCTTTTGAAATCACCGCGATAAGAAAAAACTCTGCCACCGTTATAAACTTACAGACTAACCAAATCAGTAAAATTAACTTTGACAGACTAAAACCATATTTTGAATGAATCCCTTCTTTTCAGATTCTCTGGACTGATTTCAGTCGTGAACCTCCAACAATACTCTCTTACACCCGTTAACAATACAATAGGAGTTTTCTTCCATGAAGAAGGGACACTTAAAATTTCAAACGACAAATGGTCACTTCTTGTCTTCAAAGACCTCAGCCCTTTCAGAAGTGCTATTTCAAATAACGACGCCATACTAAACCGAATTTTAGAGACAATCAACGAAAACACAACTAATACAAAATCATTTAAACCAAAAATACAAACACATGTTAGCCTTTTGAAACAAATTTCTAAATCCGTTAACTCTAAATATACAGACATCTTCGCTGACACTCAAACTTACCCTACTAACAGAAGAAAACGCGGACTTATTAACGGACTGGGATCAGTTTGGAAAGCTATTTCAGGAAACTTAGACGCAACAGATGGTGAATACATAAATGACTGTATAACTAAAATTACTAAAGACCAACACCAAATTCAGGACTTAGTAAAGAAACAAATATCTGTAACAACCTCAGTCATTACGAGCCTCAACAACACTTTACAAAAATTTCAATCCGAGGAGAAACTATTCTCGAATAACATCGAAAAAATAAGGCAGTCAATTTTATACATTTCAAATGATCTTGATTTTCATGAATTTCAAATCAATATCTTGGATCTATGTGAAAGCCTAATGGAGAGTTACATATTTATCGAAAACACTCTCGATGATGTTTTAACTGCAGTCTCTTTCGCCCGCTTAAAAATTTTACATAGTTCGATCATAACCCCAGTAGATTTGATCGATTCCCTTCAAAAGATTTCTCAGTCACTACATGAAAATAATTTACCACTTCCTATTTACAGTTCAAATGTTGCTCAGTACATTGATTTGATAGAATTGGAAGCTTTTCAAATCAACACCAAAATCATTTTTGTACTCAAAATTCCTTAGTTGATCCTGAGATTTACACCCTTTACCACCTTTATCCGATCCCAATTTTGGATGATCGAACAGGGTTTCATCATACACTTTCAATAAAGACAAAATTTATCGCGAGAGATGACGATTCATTATTATACGCATCCTTCGAAGACCTGGAAGCCATATCACATCCAATAGACAAAGATGCCATCTGCGAAGGTCAGCTTCTCAGACAGTCAGCCACACTTCCAGCAACCTGCAAAAGTTTGATATATGCAGCAGACTATAATATCCAAGAGATTGACTTTGAACTTTTGGTTGATCTCGATTTCAAGACCACTGGCCATCACCATCAAATGCAAAGGGCAAGATGTCGTGACACAAACCATATCGACAAATTCAGTGTTGCAAATCCAACCCGACTGCAATACCTTTATCGACAACACAAGGGTCCATGCTACAAGAACTTCTAAAAATGTCCAAAACATCACATACAGAAACCACCCAGTGGACATTCCTTTCAACTGCTGCAACGGCATGCCAGCCGCCAATGAGATGCCAAACCTGACACCCCTACAGCTACAAGAATTAGATGTACAAGACCTAGATGCTGCCAACCATAAGCTCTCCCAATATTCTAAGGAACTGGAAAAGCTGATGGAACAACCACCCTTAGAAAAGCATACATCCTGGCTCACAATCACAACGACCACCTTAGTAGTAATTGTGATTATCCTGCTCACAATGAAGTCAATCCAGAAGAGGTTCAAGAATACCACTACACCAAGCTCCGCTGTCCAGCACACACCACCGACATATATATGTTTTAGGTGGTTTCCGGGAATTCATCCGCGTAGTTGATAACTGATCCCTGCCGGGAGCGATGGTAAAATGACGACGTTTCGGCAGAGTCACATCTGCCCTCTTCAGGTCGGTTCGCATAATTCTCGCAGTCTTCTGCTTTCGCAAAATTTTTAATATTTTTATTAATATCTTTTAAATAATTCATTTTAAAAATATTTAAAAAAATAATTTGTATTCGTCATAATGAGCCCTTTGATTTGATATATTACTTGATCCGTTAGAAACAATTTTAATTTTATATTTTCCATTTAATTCTATAATTTGCCCCCCAATATTAATATTAATGGTTTCTCCTTATTTTTCCTTTAAAGTTCGGGCAACGTTCTATATTTCCTATTTTTTTTCAAAATTTTAGGCACAGTAGTTTCGGAGATCAGGGGTGGGGAACGGTCGATTTTTTTAGTTTTTCCCCCCAGAAGTACCCCTAAAATCAAAATTCTTCATTTACGATATGTACTCCTGATCGGGTCACCAAACTATACATTGATGCCAAATTTCAACCTCTTCCGTCCAGTAGGTAGTTTAGGAGAAAATTGCTGTGATGTGACAGAGGCAGAAATCCGGAGTGATATTATAAGGGTATCCGTATATTGTATATACGGAACCCTAAAAATATGAGTGTAATAATGTACCACATACCACATAATATTGTCTTGTATGAAATAATATAACAATTAAGTTTTATGTAAAAGGGTGAGAGATGTTGGAGACAAATTGACGTAAGTGCATATGAAACTAAACAAATTATCTACTAAAACATCAAAAGCATTATTGTAATCCAAATTTAGCAAAATATAAGTTATCAAGACCTAAATTACAATGTTTGAAACATTAACTCATAATAATTTTATGCTAAGTTAATTTCTTTGTGAAATGGATTTATCTCATAGATGACTTTATATAAAAATATAAATTTCAAAAAATGTGTATGGCTTAATTTGATAATTTATTCATACATTTAATAAAAATAATTTCAGATACATTTAAGAAAAAAATGATTATTTGTAGCATGGACTAAAGTGAATACTCAAGAAATAAATGATTATATGCTTAGACTACATACCTGAAAAAAAAACAAATCTTACCTCCGTGCCTGATAGTCTGTACAGTTGCTGCAACTTGAAATTTCTCCATAAGCATCTTTGCCAGGCATCCAGGCCTCTATGTCATATTTCCTAGGGTAAGAAAAAAAATACACCTATTGAGTAGAAATAGGATTAGATATAGCTTATTTAACTATAGTTAAAACTATGTATTGGTCGGAAATGAAAACTCACTCAGAATGACTGACAAATTACTTATAGAATAGAAAGAAACTTCAGATGATGGTGAATACACTATCAAAAGAAATATACTATTTTACAATATAGTATAGTATAATTTTATTTAGAACCTGAATGAATGAATGAATGAATGTTTATTTATGGATCAGCCATTTACAAACAATAAATTTAATATTTAGATATATAAATTTACAATCAAATAAGAAACAATAAATATAATAAAATGTATACAAGGTAAATTACAAATAAAGATATTGAAATTAAAATTAGGGAAATATCACAGAGTTTCTTATTTTTGAGCTAAACACATTCAATGAGTCATTAAAAAAGTCAATATTGGTTTCCCTTGTCAGTTTATTCGCAGTCACCGAAAACGTGTTTAGGAAGATAATACCCCATAATTTGTTCTATGGAAAGGGACATCAAATACATCATGGTCTCTTAGGATTCTCTGTGGGACATTTATATTTATCATAGACAACAGCTCAGGACAATCTATTAGACCTTTTATTATTTTTTAAAAGGTTCTCATATCAATATAACACTTTCTATTGTGTAGAGATGACAAGTTAATTGACTTCAGAGTCTCTTCATATGAAATTTAATAACCTTTCTCTGTACCCTATCAATTTGATCTATATAATGAGCATAATGTGAAGACCATATCTGACAAGCATATTCTAGAACTGATCTTACATAAGAGCAGAATAGAGTTTTGAAGCCAGCTATATTACTAAAATCCTGTAGAGTTCTTTCAATAACGCCTAATAATTTGAATGCCCTATTGGATATATGATTCACATGGAAGTTAAAACTCAAATGACTATCAAAATATATACCTAGGTCTTTGGCGACTTCTTTAATTTCAAGTAGAACATTTTGAATTGAATAATTATAATGAGTGATGTATTTAGTGCGATAAAATCTTACATCAAAACACTTACTTATATTTAATTGTAACCCATTCAATCTACACTGTTCAGACAGTGCATTCATTCTTCCAAAGTCTTGATTGTTAAAATATCTTCAAATCATCAGCATATAAAGGAACTTAGAGTATCTCAGACATTGATTTAAATCATTTATGAAGATAATAAATAAAATGGGAGCCAAATGTGAATCTTGAGAGGACAAAAAATTATTTGGAAAAAAAGTTGCCAATTTCTACTTGTTGGATCCTAACCTGAACCAAAATACAAGTTGAAAGCAGAGGAAGTGGGCATAAAATCATCATAACAATTAACTAAATTGGAAAACACAATACTCATGGCAATTTCTTACAACAGATAAATTCATGACCATCAAATGTTAAGCTAAATCATAAATGAAGATAAGAGAAACCATTTTAATATAGGTGGAAAATGCAATGACAAATACAAGAACTGAACATGACCAACTAAAATTAAGCTTGAAGATCTACAAGACATGTCAGTGAGAGAACAATTTAACAAACAAAGTTTAAATACAATAACAACAAAATAAATGGCCAAAATAGCTTACACCAGAATGCAGAATATAAGCTGAATGCCCACCAAATAGAAGGCACACCATGTACAGTTAACAATAAAAAAATGAGAAAAAATATACCTATAGGCTTGTGGACCTAACTCATGTGCAGGCATGTCTAAAACTTGAAAATGCAATCCAAGTGATTCAAAATTTTTCTCTTGGAGATCTCGGAGTTCCTCTAATGCAGTATCTGATGATTCTGGAGTAGTAACCAAAACATTTCTACTTTGGTGAACTCATGTACCCTAAAAAACACCCATTTTCAAATAATATAAAACAAAAAATTGTGATTTCTTGTGAAAGTATATTCACCTAAATTCCTCTTTCTTCAGCAACTTTAGATGTTTCAGCTCTATAGCATCTACTAACTGCCGCTAGTTTAATTGGTAGATCAGTTTCAGAGAATACTTGGTCATTCAAGAAACCTGCCAATGCCATTTCTGATGTTCCAGATAGACAGAGATCAGGTCCATGCTTTTCAGAATCCAGTTTGTACACCTGAAAAACGTATTTCCATTAAATAATAAAGTAAATAAGTAATTTTGTGTAATTAAGTGAGAAATATTAATGGTTGAAGAAACGCTTTAATAATTCATGGCAATGAATTAATATCTATATGTAAATAGGCAAAGACAAAACGGATAGGTACCATTTTCTCTTCTGTTTCTCAACCGATTTTCTTTATTTTTGATTTGTTTAGTAGCTATTGACGACCTTCAGTACAGATTATATAAAGAATCTTTATTTATATATTTTAAAATATGTATTTAGAGACAAATTATTAATAAAATTCAAGTGAGTGGCGCCCACTATGAACAAGTAGGTTAATCTAATGTTAATTTGACAGCAGTCAACAGTAAAAATCCAATTGTGGACAATCATAGAGAAGTATAAAAAATATTACTAAAATAATCGACTTTTACTTATAAAGATGTAAAATGTAAAAGCCTTCTTTTCTATTCATTTATGTCGTTAATTTTTTACAATAACGATGACGACAGCAATTATTGAAGTGACCAAATAGATTGTGTCTATACGAAGTTTGCGCATTTACAGAAGAATCCAGATCAAAAGTTGTATGTAAGTACACAATTTAGAGATTCTAAAGTTAATTAATACATTTGGTTTCCGAACCTTAAGAGTTAAGTATGTCCATTCTTTCAATCATGAATGTCTCACAAATCTAATAACAATTTGCATATGCATTCATTATCAAAGGTACTAAAACACTAAGGAGATCTCATATGCAAATATATTTTTAATTATTTATATGTATGCCATGTGTAAATAAAACTTGAATAAGGATTACAGTCTTAGCAATAAAATAAGAATTTGCAGTTTCATTTGATATAAGCTAATCTTATAAATTAATTTTAACATCTCATCTAAAAATGAGCAGTCAGAAATTGTTTAATGTTCTTTTAATGAGATGTGATATGCTGCAAATATATTTTTTTCTTATTTATCTAATAATATAATACCTATAAGGTTTAACTATTTACAAGCATCTTATTTGTATGTAATTCTCGCAATCGGCACTATGATTTTGTCGAAATTCCATTTCAGGGGTTTTGGCATGTACAAATCGGGATCAATCGTATTACCGAGAAAGAACGAGATTGTGACAATTATTTTTCATTCAATACAAGGTGATGTTGTGACCTACCTGAGAATAAAACTGCTCTGGAAAAATTCATTCAATACAAATTGATGTGTAGGATTTTATAAGAATTTTATAACTACTTGATATTTTTCTAGCATTTTGACAGTTAAACATTTTAAGATTTTAAAGGAAAAAGTGCTGGTTAGGCGATTTTTGGATAGGTAAAATGTTATGTGTTCTTATGTTAATTTGAGACACTCAATGAAGTTGCCTTGATCAGTTACATATGCATATATAAATTGACTGAGAAATAAGGCGCTGCAGGTTATAATTATACAGGGTGATTCCAGAAATGTTAGAAACCAAATGTTTAACAGGGAGCCCATAAACAGTTGCATACACACAGTGTATATATATATATTGGGTAGTCCATAGGCAGTTACATATACAGGGTGGTGGAAATATATTATAAAGTAGAATTATTATAATGAGTATTTTGATAAGTGTTAGAGAGTTGAAATTAAACTGAATCACTTCTTCTTGAGAAATATGCCAAATATATTTTATTTAGTTTAAAAACTACAGAATAGTGAAGAAATTATTACATCTTTTATTCCATTTGGATAAGATTGTTGACACAAGGTAAGAGTTCAAACAATAAATGATTTTTTCAGCTCTAGTTTTGCACATATTACACATTTGTGTCTAGTAAATTATATTCTAGTTTATATACCAAAATATATACAATATAAATCAGTAAAATATAAATTACACAGTAAAATTTTTAAGTTATTGTTGCATGTCTCACTAAATTTACTGTGGTTACACTTATTATAGTGCCAACCATAATATCAAATAATAACTGCTAAATCAATCTGAATAGAGCAATATAAACGATTTATACCTGGTTACGTTCTCCATTTGTATTCATACCACAGTTTTCAATAAACATCCTTTGGAAGGATATCTGGAACTGATATTAGCTGAAAACCACATTTCAACAATTTAGCAACAAAATAATTAAGCAGTGCCTGTTCCAATTCAGCCATTTCTCCCAAAACATAATAGCTTCTACTTCCACATATATTTCCAAGCTGTTCAGTACGAACCATGTTTAGTTTGTTTGCAATTTCATGGAAATCCCTATGTTTAAATGTAAATTTCTTCTTTTCATTCACTAGTTTAACTAGCTTAGGTTTTTCTCCATATTTAAATACTTCAGGGTGTGTTTTATTAGGTATACGGAATAACTCATCATAAAAATTTTTCTTTATGTCTTCATAAGAGTTAGAATTCTTGTTGGAGCTGTCCAGCTTGCATTTTAGTTCTGCTACAAGGTTAATGTCGCCTACACCCTTTCTATTTGCAATATTTTTTTGAATTGAATCTGCATTTTGGGGATTGCACAGGTAATCTTCATCAAGCTGCGGTTGTTTAGGTAAATTCCATTGTAAAACAGAACTACTGTGAAAATATTTAAACGTTTTGCCAATGTCAATTATTGTTTTTAACGCCTTTTCCATTTTTCATAACAGCTTGGAAAACTGGGACAGCCGGTATAGATGGTTTGCAGGATCTGTAATAGATATATTAAAGCAAATTTACGGAGGTAAACAATAACCTAACCTAACACTCCTAGATAAGATGATGGGGGAATTTAGGGAATTGTAGTATTTTGGTTACTTCTCAAATATAAAATAAATCTGCTGGTAATAGTGATATGTGCATGCCCCTTGTATTTCAGTAGTTTTCAGGCTTAGATCATTTACCATCTAGATATAGCCTGTCAAGCATAAATCGTGGCAACGCTAGGAAGAGAGGGTTAAGCTAGCCGCACACTAGCAACTTTTGTCAAGCAACTTTTAATCACAAAATAGAACACTTTATTTCTTATGACAACCCGCACACGGGCGATTATTTAGTGGCGGCAACTAAAAATTCCAACACGTTCGATATTTCTGGCGACTCAATTGTTGCCAGCAAAATAGAACGCACATATTCAGATCTGTTTCCGCACACTGGCGATTAAAAAGTTGCTCTTGATTTTACTGTTGCAATTTCGTCGTGCTTTTATCAACATATCTGTAGACATCGAAGCGTTTATAGAGTTTTAATTATAAAACGTCTTAATATGACAAAAAATAAAAGAATATTATGACAAAAATCTTTAAAAAGTGTGATTAGTGTCGAGAGTTTATTGAAAAACATCATCAACTCGGTAAAGGTAGAAAACAGAAAACAATTAGTAATTTTTGTTTAGCACATTATATATTGATATAGTGGTAATTTATAAATACTGTATTTGAAATGAAATAATGCATCAATATTAATTCACAAACAAAAATTTAATACATGATATTAAATTTAATTTAAAAATAAAATCAGCTTTGTGCTAAACAATGGATGAACCCAATATTTTCTGTATTTTCTCTTCCTTAGAACAGAAGCACAAACACATGCAGTCTATATAAAATCCATTTTAAAACCGATGTTAACTATAACTATTCAGTTGCCAGTGTGCGCTGGAAACAACAGCGGGCAACTTCCACTTGACTGAATTTTTTAATCACCGAAACTAAAAAGTTGCCAGTGTGCGGCTAGCCTAAGAGGCTATTTCACTTAGTGGGTGGATGTCGGTGGACGCAGCCAATGAACAACATACTTTATTGGAAGCAGCTCCCAACCGAGTGAAATAGCCTCTTGCCCTCTCTATTGCCCTCTCTCTCTTTAGTCTTACCACGACATTTGTGCACTGCAGGCTATCTCTAGAAAGTAAATGCTCTAAGTTTTCAGGTATGTATTCATCCTACTGTATAATCTTGTTTGTTCAAAATATAGAAAAGTACTACTAATTCAAAAACGTGCATTTAAAATTGTGCAACGAGTATTTTAACCCTCTATGCTCTAAGATTCTTACTGGAGCAATAAGCTGAACGTGTAAACTTAGCAATTCCCTGTTTTCCAATTACCAGAGCACAAAGTGATTTTGTGCCGCACAGTGCGGCAATTTTAAGACGTTAATTGGAACATGGTTGTTTTAAAACCAACCGGTAGAGTACACTGATCACCATAAGGTTAAAAGTGTATTACTCATAAGTTATCAATTGACGTTTATGTATACGTAAATTATTTACAGAATAATTCAATAATGGTTGTTTTCCAATTACTAGAGCACAAAGTGTTTTTGTGTCGCCCTGTACCGTAATTTTCGGGCGTTAATTGGAACATACTTCATGTTTTATGATAAAGTTTTATGTTTACTTAGTAAACCTACATAAAACATCCCAAAGGCACATTTATTTCTTATTTCTTGTGCTCATTTGTGCGAGCTAGTGCTGTAATTGAAACACTCGGTGCAAGCACTGTGCTCAATTGTGCGCTAATTGGAAAACAGGGAATATTAGCAGCAGGAATACTCGTTTTGTGTAAAATTAAGAATAACCCATAGAACATTTTTTTCTATGGAATAACCCAACTTTATTCAAATTTCGAATTAATAGCAAAAATGTATACTATAGTTCGTAGGATAGTCTTCCCTAGACAAAAAAATGGTAAATTTTTAAGTTATTGGCAACAAAATAACCATAAAATCTCTTTCCAGCTTTTTTCAGTTCGGAAGTCAAGCATCCCGATGCACCAGTTTTTGATATGGAAAACCCATTTGGAAAAGATAAGAAAATTTGCATCTTATGTAGCACTAACACTAGACCAGATTACAAAAATGTTCAATTACTCTCACAATTTCAGTCACCTTTCACAGGCAGAATATATGGAAGACACATCACAGGTCTTTGCAAGAAACAACAAGAACTTGTTCAAAAAGAAATCTATAAGGCACAATCTTCTGGTATGATGCCTTACTACCACAAAGACCCCAAGTTTCTTGCAGATCCTGAACTCTATGATGTTGAAAAACCTATTCGACCTCACAGATTTTAATGTACAATTTAAATTTAGTGTAGAAATAAATTGATTTAATAAGTACTTTTTATTTCTGTAATTATAAAATATTTTTTCCCTAAAACATTTACAATGTTGTGAGACAGTCTTTATCTTGTTTTGAAACATATACTTTCAAAACTTCAGATTGGAATCTTGACTGGAACAGTTTTAAGTATCCCCTCTCTGAATCACTATGGTTACAAAGTATGACATGTATGCCTTTCTGAGTGGCTTCTAAAACATCATGGTGAAGCATTTCTCCAGTTAGATACAAATCTGCATCAACTCCATTCAAAAGTGAAGCACCTGACCCTGCACATAATGCAACAGTGGAAATTTTACTACCTAGAATAAACATATGTTGACAAATTATTACGAAACAAACTGAAATATTTACTTAGATTCTTTTGTTTAGCTACACCCACTCTAAGATGTGGTATTCCTATATGTGCCTTAATACTGTTTATTGCTTGTTCAAGTGTAATAGAAGTCTCTAAAGTAAGAAATCGACCCATTCCAATTTTGGGCATTTCTGGATTTGGAGCTATTGGTCTAGACTGTGCAGGTTGCAAACTGGACGCTAAGCAATCATTCACACCATTTTCCATTGCATCCCAAGTGGTATGAGGACTAAACACTGCTATATCATTCTTGATACATTTCAGTATAATTCTTTCTTTCCAGTGACTGCAAAATAATTCACCAAATTTAATACAGATATAACGTAAATATATTGTTTTGGGTTAACCTTTCAGTCACTTGTTTTAGTGGTCTGAATATATTTGGATGATAAGCAATTATTAATTCACATTTATTATCAATTGCTTCTTCAACAACATCTTCTGTAAGATCTATTGTTAGAAGAATGTTATTGACAATTTTATTTCTATTTGGTTCAACTAGAAGACCCACATTGTCCCAGGATTCAGCTAGTTTTAGTGGTCCTATGTCTTGCAATTTCTTCACAACTTCTGTTAAAGGAAGACCCATATTATAGTTTCTGTAATGCCTTGATAGTAATTTTAATTGGTTAAATTATATCTCTGCCTTAGCAGCTTTTTAAGATTTAATGAATATGGTAAGAGCTTAACTAACAACATTAAATAAAATCAGAGACCCCTGTAAATAAAAATTTCTCTGCCAATAATTAAATTAGTAATAAAAAAACTAGTCTGTTGCTGTCATTTCCAGTATTTTTATGGATTTCGAGTTGACTCTCTCTGTGGTCTCAGTCAAATATAGAACATAGACATAATACTTACACAGCTCATTTGGAATAATAGAGTGGCGTCACTTTGTGTTAGTCACGTTGTTTGTTCTACCTCTATCATATGCACAGAGTTCAAAGTTCTAAAGGAAATTTGATGATAAATTCGAATAGGTGTGCGAGAAAAACGCGATTCATCTTATGTAAAATGTCTTTCACTATATATGAATATGAAAACCAACCAAATGATCAAATTGTGAACTAGATTTGTAAAAAACAAAATATATTATTCGGGACAGGAAAACGAAATTATATAGCAAATAAACAATTCTCATTCAGAATATATGAAAACATATTTCTTAGAAAACGAAATTTCCTGGATCTTAGTTTCGAATTTCTGCTAACGGACTTATGGAGTAGGAATTCTAAGACTTCTCTTGTAAGCTGCTTAAAAGTTAATAGTAGCTCAGAGAAAGATGTTAGGGGCAAAGCTGAGCTTGTCCTTGAGAAATCGTCAAGTATTTCGTGTGCATATGAAGATTGAAAGACTGAAATTGGACAAAGAAAATTTTAAATTTGGGATCACTCCAACAAAGCTTTGACAATAGGTTTGTTCCTACCTGCAGTATCCGTATCGCCATGAAACTGTCACGAAATCGCTTGCATCGAATTTGTGCGCAACTGCGAATTTAGCACTGTTCAACGTACTACCATTGTACGGCCACAAAAAATTAGTTGAAACGGTTTTCTGACAAGTTTGTGGTCTGAACCCTGCGACCTGCATTCTATAACCTTAATTTATTGACAGTTTTTACTGCGCATGATTAGGAAGAATCACCAAACGATTCTTGCTCTTCACCAAGGATTGAAATGACGGTGCGAGAAACGGTACATTATTTGGTTGGAACACCGTGATGCATCATTTACTGAACCGTCATAACTTGGTTGGAACAGGTTTTCTTGAATGCGGATGACGGTGATCGTCACATGTACGCTTTCGCATCCGGTAGGAAAAAACCTAATAAAGTACGACCACCCACGAGGTGGACTAGTGATCTTAAAACTAAGTGCAGTATCGGAAGATTGTTTACTTTGGTTCTCTTGTGCGATTACTTTAAAATTTCAATACAATCGAGTTTGTAGCACTATTAAATAGGCCTTTTCACATTCGAAAATTTTTAGTGGGCATGCCTAAATTTCTTCTTCTTGTCGACCAAAAAAACATTGTATTTACACGCCAATGGTGTGAAACAGCTCGAAAAAATGACGCATGGAAACAAAAAATGTTCGAATATGAAAAGGCCTATCAGATAACGATTGTGTTTTTGAGTATTTATCAGTCAACGACCATTCTTTTGTTAGCTGTTTCTTTCAACACCCACATTATCGTGCTTGTTTTTTAGTTACGTCTAATCCTGTCAGTTTTTCGGTTTTAATTTTAAATTTTCCATGTATCATTCAAAATATACACCTCTAAAATTCCATTCATTTTGTGACACAAATATCTGATACAGGACATTCGTACAGGTACCTGATTTCTGTAACGAATCTTTTTGCACAAGTATTTCTACTTAATTTTTTATAATTTCATATTTATCATATTATTTGTTGGCGTTGCGTAAGCAACTGAATATACACCAAATTATACATGTTTGATATTTCCACCAACAGATGACACAGAGAGTGCCACATAATTGATTATTAGAAGAATGTAAAGAGAAAATACATCTAAATTATTTTATTGAACAATTGACAATATTCAAAGGTTAGCAAACAGTAAATAAGTTACAACTTGTAACAGTAACAAGCATCGCGAGTGTTTTTGTTAATAAAAAATAGATGTTCATTAATAGCGGTATACAAGGCCAGGCTCGGATTTGGTCCACATATATTTTTATCACTCAGCACACCTAAAAGTATACTTTTAATGATTCAAATAACCATATTTGGATGATTTAAATAACCTATGAGCTCATATGTTCCTTGTTTTGATCTAAACATAACTGGTCCACCAGAATCGGCCTAAAATCGTAAAAAAATTATGGCATCTAATTTTCTTAACATACAGTTTTAAGTTTTACTTTGCAAACAGGACTGATGGATCCTATAACTCCTACACAACCCTTGTCATTACTAACGTACTGTGACTCTGCTGCACCTCCAAGACATTCTGTTTTTCCTAAAACAGGTAGTCCTAATTTTCTGGGTCTACATGAGGAGTTTGGTCCTTCAGCCTTCTCAGTTTCAGCCCAGCTGGATACTGTGGCTACTTGGCCCAAGTATTGTGTATCTAAGCATCATATTAATTTTTAGAATTTCGAAGACACAGAATTACATACAAAGTTAATGATCAAATAATTGCGAAATATGTTTAAGTAAACAAAAAAAGTAAGAAGTAAGAAGATACAGATTTTGAGAATAGTACTTGAAACGTACTAAAAATTAACAAATAATTTTTATATTAGTGTACAATGTAGGCAACACTTTATACACCTTTATGTAGTAACAAGATTCAGTGTTAGATGGCAGCACCAAACTAAAATCACAACTATAGTACAGTTATTTATTACTTACTCGGTATTGGCAAACAAATAGGCGATACCTTCTTTCAATTTTGAGCGGAGTACTAAGTTTATTAGAGCTAATATCGTT